>OU538810.1:10000-1402879 GCA_912999815.1 Campaea margaritaria
TTACAAATTTAATATTTTACCGCGAAATACTTGACACACTAAAATGTTCGGTTATAGAACTCCGACCCAAAAATCGATAACGAGCGATGAGGAATCCCCAAAAAATGCAGCAAATAGAACCAGGACACTACAACGCACCCCGACTGGCAGTGAATCATCACGATCCTCTAGCGTACGCAGAAGCATAGGAGAGTGGGAAGCATCCCAGAAAACGACCCGCACACCGCCAAAGAAGGTCCCAACGGTGGAAACCCAGAAGTCAAAGCTAAGGATAAATCTCCCGCAAGGTGCAAAAGCACCAGCCCGGGGGACCTCGGCCGAGCCAACTGGGAGCCCACCATCAAAACAATACACCTCTAGAGTCGCTGAGGCAAAAGCATGCCTTACTAAGGCTAAGCTCCACCTCAGCAACTCTAGAAATTTAAAAACTGAAATTAAGGATGGCGTCAGTGCGGCTGTAGATCGACTCTTTCAGTTAGTTAAGGAGTCTGAAAAAGACAAAAGCCTTGTCAAGGGGCGGGAGGGCGCGGAGAGAGCCGAACCTATAGTTCGACCTTCCCCGCCCTCGCCCGCCCCCCCACGGGATGACAGTGAGCTTCTCCGAAGGATAGAGGAGCACTGCAATCTCGTGAGGGAAAACACGGCAAAGATGGAAGGACTTACCACGATCCTAAATACCCACCAGAAAGCACTGGAGAGGGTATCCTATGCTAGCGCAGTGGCGGCGCCTGTCCGGAGACAACACCCGGAACAGACCGCACTGCACTCAGTAGTAATCACAGCCAACGATGAGAGTGAAACAGGGGAACAAATACTGAGTAGGATAAGGAAGGCAATGAACGCTAAAGAGGGAGGGGTAGTAGTCGAAAGAATAAGGAAAGCCAAGGATAGGAAGATAATAGTGGGATGTAGGACGGAAGAGGAGAGGGAGAAGGTCAAATCCAGGTTAAGGGCCTCAGGCGAGGACCTTAACGTGGAGGAGATCAAAAACAAAGACCCACTCATCATCCTGAAGGACGTGCTGCAGTACAACAGTGATGAGGAGGTGATCAGGGCGCTTCGAACCCAGAACAAAAATATCTTTGCCAACATTGACAAACAATGTAACAAAATCGAAATTGCCTACAAGAAGCGCACTAGGAACCCGCACACGAGCCACATCATAGTGAGGGTATCCCCCAAAATATGGCAACGTATGGTTGATGCAGAATCCGTACACATAGACCTACAGAGGGTGCGAGTGGCAGACCAGTCACCACTGGTGCAGTGCTCCCTCTGTCTAGGATACGGACATGGCAGACGCTTCTGCAAAGAGACCGTAGAGAAGTGTTGCCATTGCGGGGGACCCCACATGAGGTCAGAATGTCCGGACTGGCTCGCTGGAGCAGCCCCATCCTGTTGTAACTGCACACGTGCAAAAATGGACAACACAAGCCATAACGCATTCAGTCCGGAATGCACGATAAGGAAGAAGTGGGAGACGATGGCTAGAGCGACAGTGGCATACTGCTAAGGGCCTGTCCGGCGAAAATTTCGACTCGAGAGCGGAGCCATACTTAGCAGCCCAAGCCAACTTGCAACGCAAAGCACTCGCAACAAACGAGTTTATGCTTGAGGCAAGCAAGAAAAAGGTGGCCTTCGCACTGCTCCAGGAACCATATGTCGGAGGAACGGGTAGAGTGAGAGACTACAATGGCGCCAGAATATATCAGTGCACAAAGCAAGGAGACATCCCGATCAAGGCGGCAATAGCCGTCTTCGATCCGAACCTGGATGTTATGCAGTGCACTGACGTCACTACCCCGAACATAATAGTAGCGAAAATTCGGACTAGAGCCTGGGAGATTGTAGTCGTCTCATTCTACTTCGAACCCAAACCGGAACCGATAGGGCCATACTTGGAGCAGCTACACAGAATCGAGCGGAAGTTTCGCCGGAACATCCTAATGGCGGGTGACACTAACGCAAAAAGTACCTGGTGGGGAAGCCATAAAATAGATAAGAGAGGGGAAGAAATGGCAGGCGCTTTAGGAGAGATGGGCATGCAGGTACTCAACGAGGGCCACACCCCAACATTCCACACAATTAGAGGGGATAAACTGTACACCAGCTTCGTGGATATCACGGCGTGCACGGCGGGACTGCTCGACCTGGTGGAAGATTGGAAGGTTGATGAGGGAATGACCAGCTCGGACCACAACACGATACTATTCAAGATCAAATTACAAAAATCTAAGGGCATACAAATTCAAAGAACAACCAGAATTTACAATAGTAAAAAAGCAAACTGGGGCCATTTTCATGAGAAAATGGACCAGTTGCTAAAAGAAAATCAAATTAACAAAACCGAAATAGAAAATATACAAAATAAACTAAAATTAGAACAAACAATAGACAAATACATAGACATAATAACAGAGACCTCCAACCACAGCATACCAAAGATTAAACCCAAAAATCAAGTAAACTTACCGTGGTGGTCCGAGCAGCTCAGCAACCTGAAGAGGGAGATGGTCACCAGGAAGCGCAGGATCCGTTGTGCAGCGCCGGTCCGCAGACAGATGGTCGTCGGTGAGTACCTGCAAGCAAAAGAAAAATATGAAAAAGAAATAAAGGAAGCACAAATAAAAAGTTGGAAGGAGTTCTGCGGGAAACAGAGCAAAGAAAGTATATGGGACGGGGTATATAGGGTTATAAACAGAACCACCAAAAGGCAGGAGGACCAAACATTAATAAATAATGGCAGGGAACTGGACCCAAGGGAGTCAGCGTGTCTGCTGGCAGAAACCTTTTACCCGAACGATGACAGCGAAAATGATAATGCCGAACATGTGCAAACCAGAATCAAAGCTGATCAAGTAAATGGACCGGATCATGATTGTCATCATGATCCACCATTTACCGAAGCAGAATTGATGGGAGCCATAAATGGATTCAATCCGAAAAAAGCACCGGGGTCAGACGGGTTAACGGCCGACATCTGCAAACACGCAATAGTCTGCGATCCAGGGGCTTTCCTATCACTGGCAAACAAATGTCTTAACATGGGCCATTTTCCAAACACTTGGAAAAAGGCAACCGTAGTGATACTCCGAAAACCTGGGAAAGAAAACTACGCGATCCCCAAATCGTACAGACCAATAGGTCTATTGCCAGTGATGGGAAAGGTCCTGGAAAAGATGATCATGAGCAGGCTGAAATGGCATCTTATCCCTAAGCTGAGCTCTCGCCAGTACGGGTTCATGCCCCAAAAAAGCACGGAGGACTCCCTCTATGATCTAGTCGACCACATACGTGGAAAGCTTAAACAGAAGAAGCTGATAACGGTTATATCGCTAGACATAGAGGGGGCCTTCGACAGTGCATGGTGGCCGGCTATACGAGTAAGGCTGGCTGAGAGCAAATGCCCAATTAACATTCGCAGGGTCATAGATAGTTACCTGGACAATAGAGAGGTCCATGTGAGGTACGCGGGAGAGGAGGTCAGGAGGAGAACCACCAAAGGGTGCGTACAGGGTTCCATCGGAGGACCTATCCTTTGGAACCTCCTTCTCGACCCTCTTCTACAGGGCCTGGAACAGCGCGGGGATCATTGTCAGGCATTTGCAGACGACGTGGTACTGATATTCGAGGGGGACTCTGCGATGCAGATAGAACAGCGTGCCAATGACGCCCTCGCCTATGTACACCAGTGGGGTGTCAAAAACAAGCTCAAGTTTGCGCCGCAGAAGACGAACGCAATGGTTATTACCAACAAGCTGAAGTTTGACACCCCGCGGTTGTGCATGGGGGGGGTCGACATTGGCATGTCACGTGAGATCAAGATCCTGGGGCTCACAATCGACAATCAGCTCACCTTTAACAACCACGTGGCAAACATTTGCAAAAAGGTAATCGGTATCCAGAAGCAATTGTCGAGAGCCGCCAGGATCAGCTGGGGCCTACATCCGGAAGTTATACGTACGATGTATACGGCGGTTGTAGAGCCGGTCATACTCTATGCAGCCAGCGCGTGGGCTCCAGCAGCTAAAAAGCTTGGTGTCCAAAAACACCTAAATGCAGTCCAAAGAGGATTTGCACAGAAAATGTGCAAGTCCTACCGCACCGTCTCTCTAAACTCGGCTCTAGTGCTGGCCGGTATACTCCCTCTGGACCTCAGAATACAGGAGGCAGCCGCCCTGTATGAGGCCAAGAGAGGGGTGTCCCAGTCAGTGCTGGGAGATAGAGAGATGGAGCGGAAGACTGCATTTAGGGACACACCTCATCCGGCGGAACATATAGACCGGCAGTTCGTATGTCTGGTAGATCAAGAGCAGGTGGATAACCACAACACGCAGGCAGTGAGAATCTACACGGACGGCAGCAAGATTGACGGCAAGGTGGGGGCATCATTGTCTCTTTGGAGCAATGATGCCGAAACCAAAAACCAGAAGTTGAAGCTGTCGTCCCACTGCACGGTCTACCAGGCAGAATTGCTGGCTATATGTAAAGCCATGAGGTTGATCACAAAACGACCTGAATCCAGCTTTGGAGTCTACAGTGACTCCAGGTCGTCGCTGGAGACCATAGCTGATCAACGCTCTCTCCATCCTCTCGCAGTCGAAATCCGCAGGCACTTAAAAGTATGTAAGGATAAACAGAAATCGGTGCAACTTTTCTGGGTCAAAGCGCATGCGGGACTCGAGGGGAATGAGAGAGCGGATCAGCTAGCTAAAGAAGCCGCGCTAGGCATGAAGACCAAGCCCGAGTATGACCTATGTCCGGTTTCATTCGTCAAGCGGCAAATCCGCAAGGATACGCTTGACGAATGGAACCGGAGATACCAGCTGAGCGAAACCGCTCAAGTTACCAAACTTTTCTTCCCCGACGCTGTACAGGCCCACCAACTCGTCAGGAAAATCCAACCAGAGGGGGTAATTACCCAGGTCCTGACCGGACACGGTGGGTTCTCCAAATACTTGAACAAGTTCAAGTGTAAGGGGAACCCATCGTGCCCATGCGACGACACGACTGACGAGACTATCACCCACATTCTTGTAGACTGCCCCATTCACAGTTTAGAGAGACATAATATCGAGCAAGAAACAGGCATTGACATAAGGACCGAAAATTTTAATAAATTACTGGTGGAAAAGGAAAATAGAGAAAAGTTTATAAATTATTGTATTAAGGTGGCATCTAAAGTTATTACAAGGAATAAATAGAAATATAAATTATGTTTTCATTATACTTCAATATATAATACCAAAACATAAAGTTGTATAAAAATGTAAAAATTTAAACTTCGATGTATATATAAAACACTAGCAATAATTATGTAAACTAGTATAAGATATGAATAGTAATAAGGATAAATGTAGTAGAATAAAATATGTAATAGAAATTAATGTTGTAACTAGCTATTAAGATCTAAACTGTAAGAATGAACATGAAAAACACCCCATGAAAAAATTATTATCCCAAACGACGATCTAAACTGTAAGAATGAACATGAAAAACACCCCATGAAAAAATTATTATCCCAAACGACAAACTAGATGAAAAAGATAAATCACTAGTAATACAATTAAAAACTGAAAACAAAGACTCTGAATCCTTACGCATCAGAGGTAACCGAAAAAAAAAAAAAAAAAAAAAAAAAAAAAAAAAAAAAAAAAAAAAAAAAAAAAAAAACCTAACCTAACCTAACCAAACCAAACCAAACCAAACCAAACCAAACCAAACCAAACCAAACCAAACCAAACCAAACCAAACCAAACCAAACCAAACCAAACCAAACCAAACCAAACCAAACCAAACCAAACCAAACCAAACCAAACCAAACCACCAACCAAACCAACCAACCAAACCAAACCACCACCAAACCCAACCCAAACCAAACCAAACCAAACCAACCAAACCAACACCAAACCCAACACCCAACCAAAACCAAACCACCAAACCAAACCAAACCACCAACCAAACCAAACCAAACCCAAACCCAAACCAACCACCAAACCAACCCAACACCCCAAACCAACCAAACCCACACCCAACCCACCCAAACCAAACCAAACCAAACCAAACCAAACCAAACCAAACCAAACCAAACCAAACCAAACCAAACCAAACCAAACCAAACCAAACCAAACCAAACCAAACCAAACCAAACCAAACCAAACCAAACCAAACCAAACCAAACCAAACCAAACCAAACCAAACCAAACCAAACCAAACCAAACCAAACCAAACCAAACCAAACCAAACCAAACCAAACCAAACCAAACCAAACCAAACCAAACCAAACCAAACCAAACCAAACCAAACCAAACCAAACCAAACCAAACCAAACCAAACCAAACCAAACCAAACCAAACCAAACCAAACCAAACCAAACCAAACCAAACCAAACCAAACCAAACCAAACCAAACCAAACCAAACCAAACCAAACCAAACCAAACCAAACCAAACCAAACCAAACCAAACCAAACCAAACCAAACCAAACCAAACCAAACCAAACCAAACCAAACCAAACCAAACCAAACCAAACCAAACCAAACCAAACCAAACCAAACCAAACCAAACCAAACCAAACCAAACCAAACCAAACCAAACCAAACCAAACCAAACCAAACCAAACCAAACCAAACCAAACCAAACCAAACCAAACCAAACCAAACCAAACCAAACCAAACCAAACCAAACCAAACCAAACCAAACCAAACCAAACCAAACCAAACCAAACCAAACCAAACCAAACCAAACCAAACCAAACCAAACCAAACCAAACCAAACCAAACCAAACCAAACCAAACCAAACCAAACCAAACCAAACCAAACCAAACCAAACCAAACCAAACCAAACCAAACCAAACCAAACCAAACCAAACCAAACCAAACCAAACCAAACCAAACCAAACCAAACCAAACCAAACCAAACCAAACCAAACCAAACCAAACCAAACCAAACCAAACCAAACCAAACCAAACCAAACCAAACCAAACCAAACCAAACCAAACCAAACCAAACCAAACCAAACCAAACCAAACCAAACCAAACCAAACCAAACCAAACCAAACCAAACCAAACCAAACCAAACCAAACCAAACCAAACCAAACCAAACCAAACCAAACCAAACCAAACCAAACCAAACCAAACCAAACCAAACCAAACCAAACCAAACCAAACCAAACCAAACCAAACCAAACCAAACCAAACCAAACCAAACCAAACCAAACCAAACCAAACCAAACCAAACCAAACCAAACCAAACCAAACCAAACCAAACCAAACCAAACCAAACCAAACCAAACCAAACCAAACCAAACCAAACCAAACCAAACCAAACCAAACCAAACCAAACCAAACCAAACCAAACCAAACCAAACCAAACCAAACCAAACCAAACCAAACCAAACCAAACCAAACCAAACCAAACCAAACCAAACCAAACCAAACCAAACCAAACCAAACCAAACCAAACCAAACCAAACCAAACCAAACCAAACCAAACCAAACCAAACCAAACCAAACCAAACCAAACCAAACCAAACCAAACCAAACCAAACCAAACCAAACCAAACCAAACCAAACCAAACCAAACCAAACCAAACCAAACCAAACCAAACCAAACCAAACCAAACCAAACCAAACCAAACCAAACCAAACCAAACCAAACCAAACCAAACCAAACCAAACCAAACCAAACCAAACCAAACCAAACCAAACCAAACCAAACCAAACCAAACCAAACCAAACCAAACCAAACCAAACCAAACCAAACCAAACCAAACCAAACCAAACCAAACCAAACCAAACCAAACCAAACCAAACCAAACCAAACCAAACCAAACCAAACCAAACCAAACCAAACCAAACCAAACCAAACCAAACCAAACCAAACCAAACCAAACCAAACCAAACCAAACCAAACCAAACCAAACCAAACCAAACCAAACCAAACCAAACCAAACCAAACCAAACCAAACCAAACCAAACCAAACCAAACCAAACCAAACCAAACCAAACCAAACCAAACCAAACCAAACCAAACCAAACCAAACCAAACCAAACCAAACCAAACCAAACCAAACCAAACCAAACCAAACCAAACCAAACCAAACCAAACCAAACCAAACCAAACCAAACCAAACCAAACCAAACCAAACCAAACCAAACCTCAACCTCTGATACAGAGAGTGACGTGAGCTGTGAGACGGTGACGTCCCAAGCTTCGCTGCCCTCCAATCGTTTCAGGAGGAAGCGCGCGAGGGACGTCCCCGCCTCCGGCTCCAGCGGAGATCTGGGCCGTCTCCGGTCCTCCGGTGAGCGCGTGGTGCTGGGTACAGACCAAGCGAACATAAGGGAGCGAATGCCTCAGAACGAATGCAAAAACTAGTGTGGACGTCCTGGCGAGAGCGAGCGAACCCAAACGGTGGCTTTCGCTAGCCCTGGCTTGCCTTCGGCCGTGCTCCTGCTGGGTACAGACCAAGCGAGCACGCGCGAGTGAATGCCACCGAGCGAATACAAAATACTGGTGTGGACGTCCTGGCGAAAGCGAGCGAAACCAAACGGTGGCTTCCGCTAGCCCTCGCTTGCCTGCGGCCGTGCTCCGACCGGTTGTCGGTACATCAAAGAAAAATGGAACGTACGAACGAGCGCGGTGTGTACGGACAGGCGAATGCTCATTCTGTCGCGACGGTTGCACTGAACGGACGTGTCGTGTTCACAATAATTTTGATTTTTATACTACGATCGCGATGGAATGGCCTAACTCAAAACTGCTGATGCTCATAAATGATAGATGCTGATGTATAAAAGCAGAAACCTAGGTTACAGGGCCTAGTCAGTGGGATATAATATAATAATTACGAGAGCAACTTGAAAATACACTTTTTTGTTTGTTGAGATATCTTAATGATTTTGGTGTCAAATCAAAGGACTAGGTCTAAAACCATTTTATCCATTTGAATCATGTATATCGGTACACGCGTTTAGGAGATACTTAAGGATTAATTTGGAGGAAATATAAATCACCAGATTTTTTTATGTTATTGTTTTACGAACTTTTTAATAATAATTAGTACCTATCTAGCATGTATGGCTCTACTATCCATAGCATCTAGGTAACCTAAATATTAAAAGTTTGTTTTCATTTGTTGATTACAAATGACTAGTAGCAGCTAGTGATGTGAAAAAACAACCAGTCGTTATTCAAATAAAGCATTACTATCAATTTTTCAAAACGATATCTTTCACTTTTTCACTCACTTGTTAATGTACGAAACGGAACCATAGTTGTTATCAAACATTTGTGTGTTATATTTGCTGACGATGCAACTATTTACATGAGTAAATTAAACCTAAGTCCGAATGAGTTTGAAATAGAAATTAACAAATCTATCGAAGCAGTTGTGAGCTAGTTAGAAAATTTAAATCTAAATGTAAATGTTGATAAAACGAAATTAATAGAATTTAGAAATTATAGACAAAAATCATTACCGTTAAATGTTCTTGTTAAAAAAACAAAAGTCGATATTGTTACAGAAACCAATTTTATTGGAGTTACTATAGACACAAATTAAATTGGAAATCTCACATTTCTAAATTTAACACAAAACTTTCTCAATACATATATGCTGTTTCAATACTAAAAAACGAATCATCAAAAAAAAATTGCTATAAACACGTATTATGATTACGTTTATCCTCTTTTAGGCTATGGGATTATATTTTGGGGTAATTCTGTAGAAGTAGAAACTACTTTTCTACTTCAAAAAAGATGTCTAAGATGTATATTTAATTTAAATAATACTGAAACACTTCGTAATGTTTTCATAGAGAATAACTTCCTTACACTTACTTGTATTTATATCTATCAAATTAGTATATTTGTCGAAAGCAATTACGAGTACTTTTATAAAACAAAATCCAACCGATCCGAAATTCTAAGGACCAAATACAAGCATAATATTTAAATACTTCAGGCCAATAACACGTTGTATCATAAGAGCTCTTACTTCACAGCTATTAAAGTTCATAACAATCTACCTCTTGACGTTAAGATGCAAAGTGGACCAGATTTCAACAAAAAGTTAAAATTTTGGTTGCTAACGCAAAGTTTTTATAATTTAAAAGAATACTTTTCTATATAATAACTACTTTTTTAAATTCCTAACAATTTATTTAAAATATGGTTAATTGTTTTGTTTTCCAATTTTATCTAGTGTATAAGTAAGTTAATTATTGTGCGCCCGAAATGGGCAAATTGTTGAAACTTCTTATTGTAATAACAACAGCATAATGTACACAATTTATACAATAAAAATATTCTGATTCTGATTCTGATATCACAACGCTATAATAAATCTCAGTTTACTATAAACTCTATGGAATGGCCTAACTCAAAACTGTAGACTCATAGAGCTGTTTAAGCAGAAATCTAGGCTGTGGCAGTGAGATATAATAATTATTATAATAGGTACCTATATAATTACGAGAGCAACCTGAAAATACGATTTTTTGTTTGTGGCGATATCTTAATGATTTTGATGTCAAATAAAAGGAATAGGTCTAAAACCATTTTATCCATTTGAATTATGTAAATCGGTCCACGCGTTTAGGAGATACATATGGATTAGTTTAAGGAAAATGTAAACCACCAGAATTTTTGATGTTTTTGTTTGACGAACTTTTTGATTAGTTATTCTATTCGCATTTAGCATGTATGGCTCTACTATCCCTAGTATCTAGGTAGCCTAAATATAAAATTTCACTAGTTCAGTTGAATTTGACAACTGGAATAAACAGCGGTCTTGATTTGTTCTAGCAATCGCAGAAATGCAATATAAATATCATGATAGGTGTACACGAAGAAAAGTTTAATAACGTATAGTTACCGACTATAATAATCGTTTCAAATCGTTTGGTTATTAAGCCGTATGGTAACGACACATCACTAGTTCGCCGTGGTTCGCCCAACTCTGCATGCGTTCGTTTGGTGTGGACACAACAGCGAAAGTGAGCGAGTACGGTACCGATCGGTGGCCACCAATTGATGGCCATTCGTTCGCTTATGTTCGGTTGGTCTGTACCCACTGCAACGGTGTGACTAGTAGCAGCTAGTGATGTGAATAAAAAATCAGTCGTTATTCAAGTCATTACTATCTATTTTTCAAAACGATATATTTCACTTTTTCACTTGTTATGTACGAAACGAAACCATAGTTGGTATCATAACGCTATAATAAATCTCAGTTAACTATAAACTCTATGGAATGGCCTAACTCAAAACTGCTGATGGTCATAGAGCTGTATAAGCAGAAACTTAGGCTGTGGCAGTGGGATATTATAATAATTATTATAATAGTTACCTATATAATTACGAGAGCAACCTGAAAATACGATTTTTTGTTTGTGGTGATATCTTAATGATTTTGGTGTCAAATGAAAGGAATAGGTCTAAAATTATTTTATCCATTTGAATCATGTAAATCGGTCCACGCGTTTAGGAGGTACATAAGGATTAGTTTAGGGAAAATGTAAACCACCAGAATTTTTGATGTTTTTGATTGACGAACTTTTTGATTAGTTATTCTATTCGCATCTAGCATGCATGGCTCTACTATCCATAGTATCTAGGTAGCCTAAATATAAAAGGTTTGTTTTCATTTGTTAATTACAAATGACTGACTTTAATATTCATTGTGTATGTAATCAAATCAATAATTCATACGCATCAAACATAAGATAGATTACGTGGTCAAGTGCCCCTACTTGACCACGTAATCTATCTTATGTTGTCGCCCTGGTATCCCCCAAAATAATACTCCGTTTACTTGAGAAAATAATTTGTATTTTCTAATACGAAGGTTTATGAACGCACTTTACAATTATCTTGAACGCTACTTAAAACGACCTTAGGTAGGCGGGACGGCTCATTTGACGGAGCCATCTAGCGGGTGGCATGTGAACTACGATGACTAACATTGATCTCAAACAGGCATAGACGATGGATATTATACCTAGTAGCAGCTAGTGATGTGAAACAACAAGTCGTTATTCAACTAAAGCATTACTACCTAATCTATTTTTCAAAACGATAATTTTTCACTTTTGTTCACTCACTTGATATGTACCTACGATAAGAAACCATAGTTGTTGTCAGAACGCTATAATAAATCGCCGCTAACTATAAAGTATCTACTTGAAGTTGTCAACGTAGCTGGAGAAAGTGAATAAGCCATATAGAGCGTTTTGATGCGTGCGAGTAGGAGGGCTATACTCCATAGGCTACAATAATATGTTCAGTTGAATTTGACAACTCAAATAAACAGTTGTCTTCATTTGTTCAAGCAAATTAATGCAATATATGTTAAATGTCACGACTAATTGAAAAACACGAAAGAAAGTTTTAATCCCATGTATTCGAAAAGAGACATTTTGCTTCTGGATAAGTGCGAGCAAAGTGGGTCATTCCCGGGCACTTCATTTTTAGAGTTTTTTCAATAAAGAGTGGTAATAATATAAATGAATGAATCAATAAAAAGGAAATTTATTGCCAAAAAAAATAAAAATTAATTATAAATAAATATTTTATTTGCTTTTCTTTTATTTTGTTTTCTAAAATATTATTCACTTTTTTTTTATTATATATTTATATTTTTTTATTTTTTTTTCGTATGATGGTATTAAAATTTTGTTTTCTTTTTGTTACTTTTTATTAAATTAAATTAAAGTACTCAAATTTCTAAAATGCAAGAATAATTAACCTGTCAAGAAGAGAAGAGAGATAGATGCGGCACAAGCGTACAATGAGCGTAACGGGACAATGTGTCAACTTTTTCGGCTGCATACCGGCGTTCATCGATTTATTAGACGTTGTCACGTCAAAAGATTTTTTCTCGTATGATGAATATTTTCTCATAGCTTGGGATGAAAAGTATCGTGTACCACACGGTAGCAAAATTATTTAAGCTCGAGAGAAGTACTTTGACTTCTACTACTTCTACTATAGAATCCTTCGCTTCGCTCTGGATTCAAAAATCGCTCTTGCCGTAATTACATTATTTTGTTCCCTTGTGGTACAATCCACTATTATCGTATAGTTGTTACCTACTACAATAATCGCACGGTTTTGATAGTTTGGTTATTAATCCGTATGGTAACGACACATCACTAGTTCGGCGTGATTCGCCGAACTCTGCATGCGTTCGTTTGGTGTGGACACAACAGCGAAAACGAGCGTGTACTGTACCGTTCGGTGGCCACCAATTGGTGACCATTCGCTCGCTTATGTTCGGTTGGTCTGTACCCACCATGGGATGTTGTGCGATGTTTTTTAGTACTAAGATTATTATTAAGCAGTCGTTTCGAGCATATAACTTTGTTCGGACTTCTCATTTGTAATTAGTTATAATAGAATATAACTTTTCTGATTAAATACTTTTTAAAGTTTAAAAGTGTTTTCAAAAAGCTCCCAATAAACTTGACTGGCGCAGACGGTAGTATCGTGCGTTTGCTGCGCCGTCTTTCGCGAAAACTGTGTGAAGAATACGCTAAATTCGCGGATGTTCGGCGTGTGTGCGGTACACGAACCAAATAAAAATTCGTCAAGGATATAAGGAGACCATGATGGTGATTGGCTGGTGAGTGAATTTTTCGCTATCCTTTCCCGTATTTCGTTATAGTTGGAATCGAACCTTGTCCATTATAACTTATCTGGTTTTGCCTCAAAATAGGTAAAACTGTTAGTTTTAAGTAAATAAATTAAAGCCAATTTAAAATCAATTGACTTTATAAAAGTGTTAGTTTTAAGTAAATAAATTAAAGCCAGTTTAAAATCAATTGACTTTATAAAAGTGTTAGTTTTAACTAAATAAATTAAATCCAGTTTATTAATCAATTGAATTTATAAAGTAATTAAAGTAAAGCCAGTTTAAAATAAATTGACCTTTTAGCGAAACAATTAAATTCCGTTTTTAATTAATTAACTTTATTAAAATGAGTTATATTATTATAATTAATGTCAATTGTGACAATAGTTTTTAGTTGACTAAAAATTAAATAGTTTTTGTTGTTGACTAAAAATTAAATAGTTTTTGTTTTTGACTATTTTAACTAGTGCAGTAATTATAATTATTATTATAAATTGACTACTATTCAAATGATACCTAATGAACCAAAACGTCCGTGGCTTGCGTACTAAAACCTCAGAGTTTTATAGAAATGTATGTATTAATAATTATGACGTAATTTGCATCACTGAAACGTGGCTTTTGGAAGGTGTAAGTAACAGTGAGCTATTCGATGACCGGTATCTAGTATGGAGACGTGATAGAAACTACGATGCCACTGTGCAATCGTTAGGCGGAGGTGTTTTGATCGCTGTTCGGCGCGAACTCGTCGCCGAGGGTCGCAGCGAGTGGTGCTCCACCGCCGAGGATTTGTGGGTAACGCTCTCGCTCCAACACCTCAAACCAAAAGTCGCTTACAAAATTCATATTTGTGTAGTATACCTATGTCATCAAAACTTGGGTAACTCGTTAGTCTCCCAAACTAGTAATTTTTCTAATATGCTCACTGACACTGTTTTGAATTGCCCCTTAGATAAGTTTGTAGTATTGGGTGATTTTAACATACCTTACTTACTCTGGGAACTCTCAGAGGACGGTTGCTCATATAAAGCCCATAATATACAAGGTGCGTATCAGTTTGAGTTCATTGACAATCTTACTCTGTGCAACTTATCCCAATATAACTCAATTTTAAATATTAATAATCGCATTTTAGATCTGATTTTATCCAATGACGCTTTGTCAGTTACGCACTCTAGTAATCCTCTTGTCCCGGAGGATCCTCATCACAAATCTCTCTGCATCTCAGCAAATTTTATAGAATTACATAAGTTGAAATGTAAGCCATATATAAAGTACTTGTACCACTCAGGTGATTATGAAACTATTTCCTCTAAACTCAATCAAATAAACTGGGAGACTGAGATTTATTATAAACCCCTGGATGAGGCTGTCGACTTTATTTACAGTACTTTGAATGATTTACGCAGTGTTTTCATTCCTTCTAAAACCGTCTTTCCAGGGCATAAGTATCCTCTGTGGTATAAGTCTCCTTTAATTAAACTACTCAAGGAGAAAAATAAATTTCGTGTTAAATATAAGAGATATGGTAACATAGGTGACCTTAACTCTTTTAATATATTAAGGGAGCGCGCTAAAGTCATGGAAAGTGAAATGTTTGCAGATTATCTTGCTGCTATCGAAAGTAATATATTAAAAAATCCCAAAGCTTTTTGGTCTTACGTAAAGGCTAAAAAGCAATCTAATGCGTATCCCTCAGTTCTCAGGCTCGGCCAGTGCTCTTCGGATCGAGGGGAAGAAATCTGTGACATGTTCAGTGAGTACTTTCATTCCACGTTCCTAGTACCTACTTCTACCGGCGGGATGGTACGCGACTTTAACCTTCCTGAAACCTCTGCAGACATAGGTTCTATTGAAGTTAGTGAATCAGAAGTACTAAAATTGTTTAAATCTCTTGACTTGAGTAAATCTGCCGGTCCAGACGACTTGTCTCCTATTTTTATTCATAACTGCGCTGCAAGTCTCACTGTTCCGCTTTCGTTTATCTACAAGCGATCTTTAAACGAAGGTACAGTCCCTACGCTGTGGAAGTCAGTATACATAACTCCCGTGCATAAAAAAGGGCCGAAAGACAACGTCGAAAATTACAGACCTATTTCAAAATTATGTATCTTTGCTAAAATATTAGAAAAAATAGTTTATAAACAGCTTTACTCCTCGCTCAAGCATACATTTAGCGAACAACAACATGGGTTTCTTAAGGGTAGGTCCACCACATCTAATCTTCTACTATGTACTGAATATTTATCTAAGTACATGTCGGAACCATCGCAGGTCGATGTTATTTATACTGACTATAGCAAGTGTTTTGATAGATTGGATCACGGCGTGTTGTTGCATAAACTTCAACGAGTAGGCATTCGAGGAAACTTGTTCAGATGGTTTTCATCATACGTTCGAAATAGATGTCAAACTGTAGTACTGAATGGCTTTACGTCTCGGGCAATGTGTATTCCCTCAGGAATTCCTCAGGGATCCTTGCTCGGTCCACTCCTTTTTATAATTTTTGTATATGACATCAGTTCTTGCTTCCATTTTTCTAAAATTTTACAGTATGCTGACGATATGAAAATTATCTGCCCAATTCGTACTTCGCAAGACGCTTCGTTTCTTCAAATGGACTTGAATAGATTTCAAAACTACTGTATTCAAAATAAATTAGATTTGAATGTGTCTAAGTGTTACGTCTGCTCTTTTACGCGGAAACCACACCCAATTGTAACTACTTATAATTTAAAGGATTCTCCGCTAACGAGATTATCTGCTATCAAAGACCTTGGAGTCACCTTCGACTCCAAATTGTTGTTTGATGAGCATGTCAATAACATTGTCAACAAGGCCTCGAAAGCTTTGGGATTTGTGTTGAGATTATCTTCTGAGTTTCTTTCAATTAAAACATTTACGGTCTTATTCATAAAAAAAGCTTATTGAACGTTTATAGCATTCATTAGTTAAAACGTCTGATAGTGCTATAGATCGGCTATTAAGATGTCATAAAATTGTTTATTCATAATCTATTCATATCGCTTCGATAACAATAGTGGCGCTATAGCAACCAAATGTTGCCATTGGGATGAAAAACTTTGTTTTCGAACGGCATGCAGGATGAAACCATAGGTAATTTACTTGAATTTGACATTATTTTGATTCTGTGTCAATGTCAGATAGTATTATTTATCTGTAGTATACCTATCTATCATGTTGACGCGGAAAACCGTTTGTCATTTTGCACGAAATTTTCATTCAATTTTTGAATATAATTAAATAAAATGGAAACTAAAGCGAGGCCAAGCGCCAAGAAAAGGCAGAGATGTGAGAACTGGCAAGGGAGAAAAGGTTTGTTCAACAATTTCTATATTTGCGAAATATTGAAGCATCGTTTGCAGATTGGTCTTCACTTATATCCTTTGATTAACTTGTTAGTTTTGTATTCTATTAAGCTTAACGCACGTTTGTTTCAGATTTTATTAAAAGAACTGGTAAAGGAGCGAGTCAATGTTGTTGAAAATAAAAACACGGATACCAATTCAAATACAAAGAAGGTGGCGGCATGGGCAGATTTGCTAAATAGAAATAAACATAACCCAACATAATATTTATCTTAAGTAGGTATAAGTTTATTACTCTAGTGATAATATAGTTGTTCTGCTTGATTAAAATACGATTATGATGAGTCTTTACTGTCCTATTGTTAGGTATAAGCCTACTGCTCACTCAGACTATTTTTATTTCAGTTTCAACTGCATGTGTTCAAGAGCCCAGCGCACTCTTTCCCAAACCAAAGCTCAGTGGGGGATAATAAAGATGTGTGCCAAAAAACAAAAGGCTCAAGAGCGTAAGGAGCAGATGAAGACTGGTGGTGGTCCACCACCTACCATCGAAACACCACATAATAATGATATTAGTTTCTAGCTCCCTAATGAATTTGTCACCGATTCCTATGAATTTGAATTTGTGTTGTCAAGTCATTGAAATAGAAACTGAAGCCAGGCCAAGCGCCAATATTTAGTGTGATTGTTGAGCAGGAGCTATCAAACACCAATAAAGAAGAAGTGCCTGCCTAGGCCCTAGTACTCCATCTCCTCTTCCTACGTCAAACAACCTAAGAAAAACCGAAAGACTTCAGCTGCTGATAAAGTTGCAGACTGTGAAGTGAAATGCAGAGAAGAACAGCAGAGAGATGCAGAGAAGACCTCAAGTGGAAAATGAATAAAAATAGGAGGAAATGTAGACCTTACAGAAATTTTGTTTAAAAAGAAACTCAGTATTATTAATATAAAATAAGAAACTGGGAGAATAAACTATTTATTACATATCTTAATGGTATTGTCTCAATGAGTAGATAGATAGAGATGGTAATCAGGGTTTGTTTTTCGTATCAGGGGGTTTTTAGTTTATTTATTGTGAGACGAGGTAGCTCTTTTTCCTCTAGTCGCTTGAGAGCATCTGTAGGTAGAAGTGGAGGGCCATTAAAAAGTCGTCGCCAATCTCGGTAGTAGTTGTCATAGTTGGTTTTATTCGCTAAAATTTCTGAATTATGACAGCTTGCAAAATTGCAACACTTCTACATCTAGGAACTTCTAGGTTCTCCCCACGGGTACCTACTTTCCTCTGTGTTGTCCTTCTCTATGTTACTCTCCTCTGATAGTGGATCCTCTATTATAATATGAGCGGCTGGATGCGGAACGCACGGGTTCGCGCCACCGGCCAACGACGAACGACCACCGACTCGCCACTACGCCACCGATGCCACATGTCGCGCTGTTGTTGTTTTGGATGTATTTTATTGGAATATAGCAGTTTACATTCCACTGTTGTTTAAGTCCTCGGGAAGGTCCCCAACAGGCTGCAGCTAGCGCATAGCGTCATTAACAAACTTACCTCCATACAACCTACCTTTGGAACTCTTTGGTGGTAAAACTCATTGTTAAATTTCAAAGTATGTATCTAAATGACTAAACAGCTGATCGTTGTCAGCCATGTTTTTCGCTATCAAACGCTTAAAATGGGCTTATAGTAGGGTGTTGGCTTCCATAAATCAATGTCACTTTATCAAACAGTTATAGAGCATTTTAAGGCTATTGAGCGTTTATGAATACTGATTTTCTAAAATCTTACTATAGCGAGCTTATAAAGCTGTGATAACTTTTTATGAATAAGACCGATAAAATACTTTATTGTGCGTATGTGCGGAGCCACCTGGAATACGCGTCTCAAGTCTGGAATCCCAGCTATTTTATCTATATTACACGCATTGAAAGCATTCAAAAACGGTTTCTTCGTTATTTACAGTACCGCGCAAAAAAATTCATGCCAGACTACAGTTCTAGATGTAAGAAATTTCATTTACTCCCGCTGTATGAGAGAAGAAATATAGCGGACATAGCATACCTCCTTAACGTAGCAAATGGAACGGTTGACTGTCCGGAGCTGCTCGGACAGTTGGGGCTGCGCACGCCCGCTGCCTCACTTAGGAAACCTAATCTATTATACATTCCACCTGCGCGTAGCAATTATAGACAAAATTCTTATTTAATTAGGGCATGTAGAAGGTACAATGACCTTGCTAAAGATAAAGATTTAGAAATCGACCTATTCAACACCTCTGCATTTAAGATGATACGATTGTTGAATGATCGATACTTCACTTAGTAACTTTTTATATTGTTTTCTTTGATATTATTTTGTTTGTCTGTGAAACCAGTTTTGTTTTGTTTTCCTTGTTTTCCTTTTTTTTTTTTTTTTTTACGTATCTTTTTGGAATGTTATCTTTTTGTTAATCAGACACCAGTAGGTAGTGTCCTCACGCCTGTGCTCGTCCGTATGTCTACTGTGTTGTGTATGTCAATATGTGCATTTATAATATCTGTGAAAACTTTTAATTGGCCTTCCATACTTAAATTCTTATCTTCATAATTGTAACTAGCTGTTAGTTTTCCTTTGATAATAAAATAAAATGAGATGCTGAAGCTTATCCCGCTTTTTGGTGGAGATAAACGTCACTTAAATTTATTTCTAAGGAAGTGTGAATATCTGATTCTTAAATATCATGGTGATCAAGAGCAGAATGCGTACATTATGCATACGATAACAAGTAGGTTGATAGAGGAAGCAGCAGCTTTGATAAGTGAAAGGGAGGATATTGAAACTTGGGCACAATTTAAAGAATTACTAATCCAACATTTTGGCGAACAAAGAAGTGAAGAATGCATAGCTATTCAATTAGAAAGCTTAAAAATTAAACAGACAGAAAATTATCTTGAGTTTTGCAATCGGATTCAATCAGTGAGAGCAGTGTTCATTCAGGAAACTTAGATTATGAGGATGCAAATCGTTATGATAAAAAAATCTCACAGATTGGCTCTAGGCAAAACGATTTGGATAAGAAGATGACTTTGGTAACTAAAATGTTGGATAACTTTGTTAATAGTACAGAAACCTCAAATGACAATATTTTAATATTAGATAAAAGATTGAAAAGAATTGAAGAAATTATAAAGTCCGGAAATAATAAAGAAAATAACTGCTTATATCTCACACATGTTTTAAATATGTTCGACACGTTTATGAGTACATTTAGGACTACTTATATAACGCTTAATGAGATAGAAACAGCATTGGCATTTACTAAGGTCTCTGTACTACATGAAACAATTATAAACCCGAATGAGCTATTATATATTCTTAAATCCATAGAGCAGATCCATAATTTAATATATGAAGTAAGTGAAGGCAATTTGTTAAAATTCGAGAGAATCATTAAAGTAAAAGCTTATGTAAAGGAAAGCCAGATAACATTTATTTTAGAAATACCGTTGACTGACAAAAATATATACAATTATTTTAAAATTTATTCTATACCAAATTTTCAAGGTTCGATTAACAAAACTATTTTAATATTTCCCGACTTCCCTTACCTTTTGGCGAAAAGTTCTAAATACCTGCCTGTCACAAAGCCATGCGAGAAAATTGATGCTGATAAGTTCCTATGTACCGATGATAACGTAATACAGTTCAACACACCGACCTGTGCAGAACAGCTTCTGGAGTTTCAGACAGATCTGACTACTTGCGTACCGTATGTCGTCGAAGTGGAAGACATCAAGGTCCAGCGGATCAGTTTGGACAGCTGGATTGTATTTGCACGAAAACCGACTATAATAGCAGAAAAATGTGAGGAGGACAATATGAAGGAGTCCCTATGTGGTACTTATATTGTCTCAACTACTGAAAATTGTGTAGTTTACCTGAATGAATTGAAATTATCATATCAACGCACTTTTGCTGAAAATCTCCAATACAAAGTTACGCCAATTATAGCCCTACCTGAAATGAAAACTACTAATTCGCCTCCTTCAACTTCAATCAATATCAAGAACATCAATTTGGAAGAAATGAGACATTTTTCGCGTATTCTAAAATTAAAAGAAAGTGAAGTGTATAGTGAAGGGCATTATGGTGAAAGTGAAATAGTGAATTTCAGTGGAATTGACACAAAAAGCATTAGTTTAGGAACCGTCTTATTGTATGTGTTTTTAGCCATAGGTTTCATTAGTTTTATCATTTATCGTTTTAAAAATATGTTTATGCGAAATCATCGGAACCCGATCCAGATCTCAACGGAACCCGATAATTTCGCACTTGATGAGGGAGGAGTTATGCGCGCACCTGGGCGCTTGATAACAGTCAGCCCTAACTAGAATGCTATCGTAGCGTCTGGGCCGTCTCCGGTCCTCCGGTGAGCGCGTGGGATGTTTTTTAGTACTAAGATTATTATTAAGCAGTCGTTTCGAGCATATAACTTTGTTCGGACTTCTCATTTGTAATTAGTTATAATAGAATATAACTTTTCTGATTAAATACTTTTTAAAGTTTAAAAGTGTTTTCAAAAAGCTCCCAATAAACTTGACTAACTAGAAACATGTGCAACAACGGATGCCGTAGAAACCGTAAATAATAACAGTAAGAGCCTGGGCGCATGCGTTGCGTTTTTAAAACGCAAATTGTGTGAAGTATGGAGCGCTCACTACGCGCTCGCGCTCTTCTATGACACTCCATACTTCATAGAATTTGCGTTTTGAAAACGCAAGGCAGTGCGCGCAGGCTCTTAACACTTTCGGTCTTATTCATAAAAAAAGCTTATTGAACGTTTATAGCATTCATTAGTTAAAACGTCTGATAGTGCTATAGATCGGCTATTAGAATGTCATAAAATTGTTTATTCATAATCTATTCATATCGCTTCGATAACAATAGTGGCGCTATAGCAACCAAATGTTGCCATTGGGATGAAAAACTTTGTTTTCGACCGGCATGCAGGATGAAACCATAGGTAATTTACTTGAATTTGACATTATTTTGATTCTGTGTCAATGTCAGATAGTATTATTTATCTGTAGTATACCTATCTATCATGTTGACGCGGAAAACCGTTTGTCATTTTGCACGAAATGTTCATTCAATTTATGAATATAATTAAATAAAATGGAAACTAACGCGAGGCCAAGCGCCAAGAAAAGGCAGAGATGTGAGAACTGGCAAGGGAGAAAAGGTTTGTTCAACAATTTCTATATTTGCGAAATATTGAAGCATCGTTTGCAGATTGGTCTTCACTTATATCCTTTGATTTACTTGTTAGTTTTGTATTCTATTAAGCTTAACGCACGTTTGTTTCAGATTTTATTAAAAGAACTGGTAAAGGAGCGAGTCGATGTTGTTGAAAATAAAAACACGGACACCAATTCAAATACAAAGAAGGTGGCGGCATGGGCAGATTTGCTAAATAGAAATAAACATAACCCAACATAATATTTATCTTAAGTAGGTATAAGTTTATTACTCTAGCGATAATATAGTTGTTCTGCTTGACTAAAATACGATTATGATGAGTCTTTAGTGTCCTATTGTTAGGTATAGGCCTACTGCTCACTCAGACTATTTTTATTTCAGTTTCAACTGCATGTGTTCAAGAGCCCAGCGCACTCTTTCCCAAACCAAGGCTCAGTGGGGGATAATAAAGATGTGTGCCAAAAAACAAAAGGCTCAAGAGCGTAAGGAACAGATGAAGACTGGTGGTGGTCCACCAACTACCATCGAAACACCACATAATAATGATATTAGTTTCTAGCTCCCTAATGAATTTGTCACCGATTCCTATGAATTTGAATTTGTGTTGTCAAGTCATTGAAATAGAAACTGAAGCCAGGCCAAGCGCCAATATTTAGTGTGATTGTTGAGCAGGAGCTATCAAACACCAATAAAGAAGAAGTGCCTGCCTAGGCCCTAGTACTCCATCTCCTCTTCCTACGTCAAACAACCTAAGAAAAACCGAAAGACCTCAGCTGCTGATAAAGTTGCAGACTGTGAAGTGAAACGCAGAGAAGAACTGCACTGACCTCAAGTGGAAAATGAATAAAAAATAGGAGGAAATGTAGACCTTACAGAAATTTTGTTTTAAAAAAAACTCAGTATTATTAATATAAAATAAGAAACTGGGAGAATAAACTATTTATTACATATCTTAATGGTATTGTCTCAATGAGTAGGTTATAGATAGATGGTAATCAGGGTTTGTTTTTCGTATCAGGAGGTTTTTAGTTTATTTATTGTGAGACGAGGTAGCTCTTTTTCCTCTAGTCGCTTGAGAGCATCTGTAGGTAGAAGTGGAGGGCCATTAAAAAGTCGTCGCCAATCTCGGTGGTAGTTGTCATAGTTGGTTTTATTCGCTAAAATTTCTGAATTATGACAGCTTGCAAAATTGCAACACTTCTACATCTAGGAACTTCTAGGTTCTCCCCACGGGTACCTACTTTCCTCTGTGTTGTCCTCTATGTTACTCTCCTCTGATAGTGGATCCTCTATTATAATATGAGCGGCTGGATGCGGAACGCACGGGTTCGCGCCACCGGCCAACGACGAACGACCACCGACTCGCCACTACGCCACCGATGCCACATGTCACGCTGTTGTTGTTTTGGATGTATTTTATTGTAATATAGCAGTTTACATTCCACTGTTGTTTAAGTCCTCGGGAAGGTCCCCAACAGGCTGCAGCTAGCGCATAGCGTCATTAACAAACTTACCTCTATACAACCTACCTTTGGAACTCTTTGGTGGTAAAACTCGTTGTTAAATTTCAAAGTATGTATCTAAATGACTAAACAGCTGATCGTTGTCAGCCATGTTTTTCGCTATCAAACGCTTAAAATGGGCTTATAGTAGGGTGTTGGCGTCCATAAATCAATGTCACATTATCAAACAGTTATAGAGCATTTTAAGGCTATTGAGCGTTTATGAATACTGATTTTCTAAAATCTTACTATAGCGAGCTTATAAAGCTGTGATAACTTTTTATGAATAAGACCGGAAATCTATAACTAAAAGCATTAAATGTTCAGAGCCAAAACGAATAAAAAAACAAACAAATGTCAAAAGTCAAAACAATAAACCCTCTAGGCTACCAATAACATGGGTTTGTTTGATGCAAAATTGTAAATTGCAATCATTCGAGTTTTTCCAGATTTGACAGGTCGGTATTAATAAAATCACTCTTCAGTTGGCTATCTCTATCAAGAGTTTACGAGTAGTACGTAAATCTCAGTCGGTGAAGCGGTATTTTGTTTCGTGGCCTCGGCAGTGGTGGCGATCGTGCGATGCCCGGCGCGGCGGTGGTGGTGGTACGCCTGGCGCGCAGCGGCGACGAGGCGGCGCGAGCGGCCCTGGTGCGCGAGGGGCTCCGCGGGCATTTCCGAGACGCCTTCCTGCTGTTCTTCTTCCAGGAGGTACCGTGCTACCGTTGACTCGCTTGCTTTACCGCTGGACTAAAGATACTTTTCAAATACGCGATTATATTTTTGGCGCCGACGCCGAGCGGGCGCTCACGATAAAAAAATTAAGGGCAGGCACATAAAGAATGAAAGAATGAAATATTTATTCACACAAATGCACACAACAAACATGGACACATCCAATAATGAGACAGGAAATAACACACAGAAGATAATTGAAATAGGCAGCAGATATGTTGTACTTATTTAGTATGTACCAAACTAGACAACTAGACTGCTGTCCACAGCAGCAAATTTTACGATTGTTCTTTTACAGTTGAAGCCGTACGACTGTGGAATGAGCTGCCTGTGGACATAAAGCGCACAACCTCGCTAAATGCCTTTAAAAGTTGTGTTAAATCTTATTATCTTTTGAATTAAATTTCTAGTTGCTGCATATTTTATATTTGTATTAGTAGGTACGTATGTTTATTAATAGTAGGTATATAATATATTTGTATTAGTATGTATGTTTATTATATTATGGTATATATTAAGTTTATTTTGTGTATAATATGTATCTATTTATTTATTTATTTTATTCTATGTATATAAGAAAAGCCACCGTCCGATGTCATAATGACTCCTCTCCGTGCATGGTTTTTTGTTTTGATGTTTATATTCTTGTTTCTGTATGTATGTTAAGTTGAATGTTATAATTGTTTTGATACGATTATTATTGTTATTAGTTAATATAATTGGTTATGCCATTAATTAATTAAATTAAATAAATAAATAAATGGTTGTCAGGAAGAGATCGCTCTGAGCGATAAGACCGCCCATTGTGACACTAATTGTAAAATTTGTTTTGTTCTAGTTTTTAAGTTTTCTTTTTTCTGTGGTGTTTCAATAAAGAGTTTATCTATCTATCTACCTATGCAGAAAACCTACATGTTATCGGATTATTGATTCAAATCAAGGTTTTATGGAATTTTTATAAGGAGCAGGAGCTGTTAAAAGCAGTACTGATTTTGTAGTATTGATTACCAGATGAGGACGCTATAATAAGCTACCTGTATTTATGTTGTTTAACACATTCTGTAGCCATTGCAAAAGCCCTACGCAAAAAGGCATACACAAAAACGTGAAACGTTACAACTTTTCCTACTTGAAAATTGTTTATTTTACTTTATATTAAGAAACTATAGTAGATGAAAGGCTTGTTGAAAAAATTGCTACAGGCCCTGCACTTACTTAATCCGGCACTGGGTCAACGTGACCCCTTTGTAAACTAATCGGATTCTATTATGTATTGAAATGTCCCGTCCCGTCCCCCCGATGACGTGTGTGTGGTGACATTGCAGTTGACGCTGCAGTGCTGTGTGTTGTGTGGTGCTGTGCTGTTCATCTTCTGCGGCGCGTCGCTCGGCGCCTGCGCGCTGGTGGCGCCCGCCGCCGCGGCGCTGGTGGCGGCGGCCGTGCACGTCTCGCACCTCACGCTCGCAGACAAGCACCACCAGGTGCATATTTATAAACATTCGTAAACCATGGGCGGTATCATTTCTACGGAGAATGTGTACACTGTACAGGCTATAAAGGCTTCAACTCGCAACTATATAACGTCGCAGGACATCCGCAAGGAGATGAGCGGCTGGGTGGCGGAGGCGCGCGGGCCGCCGGGCGCCACGCCGCGCATCTACTCCGAGGCGGAGGCGCGGCGCCTGTCGGGCGGCGCCGGCGCGGAGGGCCCGGCGCGCGTGGTGGGCACCGTGAGCCTGTCCGAGCTGTGGGGCCCCCGCGGCGGCGGCTGGCTGCACGCGCTGGCGGTGCACGCCGACTGGCGCCGCCGCGGCGTGGGGCGCGCGCTGGGCGCCGCGGCGCGGGGCGCGGCCGCGGGCGCCGGCCTCGGGGCGCTGGAGGCCGTGGCCAGCGAGGTGCAGGGCGGCGCCCGGGCGCTGCTGCACGCGCAGGGCTGGCGGCTGCGCGCCTCCTACCGCCGCCCCGTGCTGGGCGCCGCCGCCACGCTGCTCGTGGCGCAGCTCGGCCTGGACCTGCCGGGGCCCTAGGCACGGGCGCCGCGAAAGTGAAGGAGCCGACATTAGAATCTCATCCTAAACGTTTAGGTTTTAATGTGTAAAAATAATTCTCTCAAGTGATATTTTTTGAAAATTTTTAATAAAGTGTATTTTTCACGTTCGGACCTCTTTGCACTCTTTTCTTTGTACTCGGAGGGAGGCCGTAGACGATTCGCTAGTCGCGAACGACCGGAACGGTGTCGACGATTTACATTTTACTCCGCTCGCGTTTCCGGCGCTCCCGGCCTCTTTATTTTTTGACGTTAAACAGCACCTGCAGCTTCGAAGCCGCCACCAAAACCTGAAAGAGACTAGATCGATCGGTGTCCGACGAAAGTACAGAGTCCGCGAACGCGGCGTTGCGACTTCGCTGCAGGATTACGGCACCTCGAGAGCGTCGGGGCGACGGTCCCTCGCGGACGGCGCCGCGGCCGTCAGCGCCTCCAGCGGGCCCGCGGGCGCCCCGGGCGCCGCGTGCGCCCGCATGCGGCCCGCCAGCCGCAGCGCCGCGCACTGCGCGTCCGCGTCCAGGCGCCGCCACGCCGCCGCGCCGCCCGCGCCCAGCAGCGCCTCCAGCGCCGCCGCCGTCAGCTCGTCCGCCGCCGCCTCGCACCGTGCGCCGCCGCCGCGCAGCGCGTCCGCCAGCTCCAGGCGCTGCGGCGCGCCCCACGGCGCCGGCGCCGCCGCCAGCGCCGCCCGCAGCGCCGCCACCGCGCGCTCGCCGGCTGCGTCACCCAGCAGCGCGTGCGCCGCGCGCGCCAGCGCCGGGGGGCGCCGCGCCGCTCGCGCCGCCAGCGCGGAGCAGAGCCACGCGCCCGCCGCCGCCGCCGCGCCGTCGTCCCACGGCGCGCCGGTGGCCGCCGCGTCGCCGATGCGGGCCGCGACCTGCAAGCGCCGAGTGCGTGAGCGCCGCGCCGGAGGGGGCGGGGGCAGGCGCGGCGGCGGCGCTACTCACGCGCGCGGTGAGGGCGGCGAGCGCCGGCGGCGGCGCGGCGCGCGCGGCGGCCAGGTAGTCCCGCAGGAAGGGCGCGGGCGGCAGCAGCGGCGCCAGCGCGGCCAGCAGCGCGGCGGCGGGCGGCGGCGGCGGCGGCGCGGCGCGCACCCGCAACGCGGTGACGGCGGCCGCCAGCGCCGCCTCGCCTTCTGAGCCCGAGGAGTCGGAGTGCGCGACGTGGCCGACGACGCTCTCCCCCTGCTCACGCGAGGATAATTATTTCCACAAACTTCATTCTTATTTATTTATTTATTTATTTAGGCACACATAACAGAACACTCTCAGTATAATATTGCTAGCATAAAATAAATACAATTAGTTTAGTGCTGGACAGTGTCCCAAAAGATGCGTACACAGCATGACAGAAATTTGAAAACAGTTAACATCGGGGAAAATTAAAGAAAGAAAAAAAAACAAATATAAAGATAATCTTTCAAGATAAAATTATATAAGATTATAATTATGACTTAAAATTATTAATATTAAACTTATAAGACAATACAGACGCTGTTTTCATTGCCTCACAGTGAAGACACGCGTTAGTGCATTAATTAACAACATTTTAGCCTCCTCTCTCCTCTCTAGAAGAAAGAATAGCCCAAATTTTCATACGAAAAGATTTAGCGAGAGAATAGTGAAAAATATCAGATATTGTTGGAGGTGCTCGTTTATTAAAAAGTACCTGGATGACCGAGCTTTGCTCGGTAGTATTATTATTCGCCAATAGATGTCAGGAAGAGTCATATTTTTCAGTTTAAATTTGGACTACTCAAACGCTTCCAACCCTTTGAAATTTTTCTTCCAAGTTTATGTTTAATTTGATATAACACGAATAAAATGACATTTTCTAAAAATGATTCCTAGCTAGATCGATTTATCGCCCCCGAAAGCCCCTATATACTAAATTTTATGAAAATCGTTGGGGCCGATTCTGAGATTCCAATTATATAAATATATACAAGAAGTGCTCATTTAAAGATATAAGATAAATGTTATCAATACCACAATTCTTGACATTATTTCTGGAACAATTTTAAATACAAGCATTGTCATATAAAACCTTCCTCTTGAATCACTCAATCCATATTACAGGTATCTTTAGGAAAACATTGGTAACTAAACTTATAATGTGAATTGATAAGGTGTTCAAGCCCCGGTAAGCTTGTTGGTATAGGGTACCTCCAGTGCGTGGGCCTGGCGCAGGCGGCGGATCTCCTGTTCACACTGTTCCTCGCGCGCGCGCTGCGTGGCGAGCTCTGACGCACACGGCATCGCGAACAAGCTCTGCAAACATACTCAGCATATTATCAACAAAATACATATAAAAAAAAATACAAATAAATTAAATAAATAAATATCAATATTGTCATTATCGTTATAGTTACTTGTGGCTGAATCATGGAAAAAACTTTTAATTTGTCTGATTAGATTTGAAAGGTTTCCAGGACTCTAGTGCAGGGCACTGATTCTTAAATCAATATCTGCATAACATATTTGTGATTAATTAAACTTGACGTAGGTCCTATGTCAAGTTAAATGGATCACAAATGTTTTATAAAATAAATAATAAATAAATAGGATGATTTATCCTTATCACCATTTCCTGCTCCGTCATCCATCAGACACTGATCACCATCTATGTATAATCTTAGAACATTCTTATGAATCCAAACATGATACTTCTGCTGCAAGAAAACTCAAAACTCGAATCATTTATTGCAAGTAGGTAAAAATAATGCACTTTTACGAGTCAAACACTTAACACTTTTACTGCTGAGCCGATTTTCTTGTCTAGCCACGGGTGCGACTCTGCACACTCCCACTGTTGTTATCCCATACAACACACACCACAGTTGTGTTTTCCCGCACTCACAGCAAGTTTTGAAAAACACCAGTGGTGTTTTAACACTACTTAAGTTTCATAAAGATACATAGAGAAAATAAAAAATAAGTCAAATATATTATAATCTACTAAACTAATAATTAGTTTAGTAGGCTTAGATCATATTCATAAAGAGTATGGTATGGTAATCAACTTACTGGTAATGTTATGGTTTGAGTTTGAAAAAGGACAAGGGGCATTGTTCCATGCATTTTTGTCTTTATGAGATTATGTAACCTTACCAATATATTCGCTATTGAAAACACAACTGTGGTGGTTTTCATAACTTGCTGCGAGTATGGGAAACCATAACTGTGTTGTTAGCTGTATGCGAAAACAATGGTGTGTGCCGTACTCGTGGCTAGACAAGAAAATCGACTCAGCAGTCAGTGGTAAAAGGTAAGCTAATAAAATTATCCTTCCAATAGGCGGGTAAGTACCTGCATACAGGACGAATTGCATAAATAAAAAACTAGTAAAAAAAGGTTAAATAATTAATACTTGCTTATTTGGTAAAGTAGACGGCAGACCTATACATACCTCTCGAGTGGAAGAGTTTACTGAAATTGGCGGCAGTTCATCATAATCTTCCTCTTCCTCGCTCATTATATTAATTTCAGTAATTGAGTACTTTTCTTACTTGCTATAGTATAATTAGTGATAATAACAGACGTGTAAATGTAATTTATTCAATGTATCACATCGCCATACAACGCAAACAATACATAAAAAACCCAAAACGTAACCAGAAGCTCCTGAAATCATGGAAATAACCTACGTTGGCCTTATTTTACATGATACCATTATTTAAACAATAAACCCCGACATCAATTCAACCGTCCCACATTCTGTCATTTGTTTTGTTTACTTTAGGAGTTAGGACTTAGGTAATGTTTTTTTTAAGTTTTGTTGTGCTTTGGCTTCGGATGATTTGTGCATTTCGAATAATCTTGATCTGGTGAAGTTTAATCAAGAACGTTTTTAGCCGACTGCGCTAGAAAAGGGGTCATGTTTTCCTGCTATAAGTATCAAGTAGTATCTATTTATGTTTTTTTTTAGCTTGAGTCGTGTCATTAGGTACTCAAGTTGCGGCGGACCCGAGGGACGTTTTAAAAATACAAAATTAAAGTAAAATTTATGTATTCATTAAGCGAATGCTAAGTACAGACTGAAGTTCTAATACTAATTTCTTACTACTAACAAAAGTGCTCTGTCTACAAAATGACAAGACGCTGAATAAGACATAGCGATCGGCCAAGCGAGAGTGTGTGGGCGACCGGACGCTAACTGCTGATAACGATGGTGCCTGGATGCATAACTAGGTTATTCTTGCTGCGACTGCGAGCAGTGTTGATATCGTAGTAATATTATGAACTGCTGTATGGCAGAGTCCGGATTGGTGTATATTAGAGGGGAAAAAAACTGTTGTGCACCTATTATTATTTATTTCAAAAGAGACTATTCCTCGTTTGTTTTTTCTTCATAAAGTATCCATTTTGATTGCCTATTTCCATATTATTATGTTGCCTGCTACATAATAATTTCCCGTTTAATACGACATTTTCACTGACAAATTTTAACATTATTTGTTTGTTTTTAATATTATTATCAATGAGAAAAAGTAATTATCTGCCCACACTCGTAGGGCTAATTTTATAAATCCAAAAACCTGCTATTTCAATTCTCTCATAAAGTATGAAGAAGTATTACTATGACTAGGCTATACCTATCTGACGGCTTGACACTGGCTGTACGCACTAAGCGTGTGGAGCCAAAACAAAAGAAAAAAATCACTCGGTGAGTCTCAGATCAGTCACTCAAGCAAGCTTGGCCTGTCTCAGGCCCAAATAGTGACAGTCAGTGTTCGTTCGTTCTATGCCACTCTGTGGTCAGACCAGCCAGCCAGCTGAGCCAGCTGAGCCAGCTTTTCCGTCAGTCGCACTTTGTTGTGTGTTTGACGTTTGTGTTATCCTAGATTTTTTATATAAAATCTAATACGATACGAGATTTGCGCATAGGTACGTACTACGTAGTGTGCTATTATAAAAATCCTCGTCGAGCGATAATTCACGTACCCGAGTCGCAGGGCGGGGCGCGATGAGCTCGACGGATGGCGACAGCGGCCGCCACAGCAGCGCCAGCGGCGAGGAGGCGGTGGCGGCGGAGGTGGAGCGCGAGGCAAACAGCGAGGAGGTGCAAGAGAAGGTGTTCAACGAGCTCATGAACCAGCTGAAGCACGGGGCGGCCAGCGCGCGCCTCACCTTCAGTGTCCGCTCGGCGCTCGAGAGGTGAGTACACACATATGACCGCCTTACATTGTCAAAGGAGCGAATTCTCGGTGGCTTTTAAACTTAGCCACCAAAAATGCGACGCTATTCACGAAGACCTTAAAATTAGCTCGGGCGACGACCGACGCCGACAACTATATATAGTATAGTGCTCGCGTTCTTTGTTCCGAAGTTTGTTTGTTGTTCTTCGATTGGAATGTTCCCGTATAATAATATGTCGTTGTGTGACCTCGAAAACTGGGAGTGAAGAAAACCTTGACACAAAGGGAACATACTTTTATCTTAAATTTCAATCAAATAAAACTTAACATCTTCAGTGCTGAATACACAACTGTCGTGTTTTTCATAACTTGCCGCGAATGTGGGGATACAACTGTGGTGTGTGCAGAGCCACACCTGTGGCTATACCAGAAAATCAGCTCAGATCTTTCAATCAATCATATCTTTTTAATTGAAAACTCCTTGGTTTTAAAAATCAAATACCATTTATTCCACACAGGATCCTCAAATGCTGTATACAATATCGTATCAGGTGACGAATCCTGGATATACGCGTACAAACCCGAAACAAAAAACCAGTCACGAGTTTGGGTGCTCGAAAATGAGTTAAAGCTAACAAAAATTGTTCGTTCACGGAGTGTTGCAAAAAAAATGGTGGCCACGTTTGTCTCCAAAACCGGCCATGTTATGACTATTCCTCTTGAGGGACAAAAAACGGTTAATGCAGAATGGGATGCTAGCATTTGTTTGCCACAAGTCATTTCTGAACTCTGTAAAGAGAACTGCAACCGCCGCATCATCCTCCGTCACAACAATGCAAGTTCTCACACCGCGCACAGAACAAAAGAGTTTTTAGAGCAAGAAAACATAAAATTATTAGACCATCCGCCGTACAGCCCCAACCTAAGCCCTAATGATTTCTATACTTTCCCTAAAATAAAGATTAATTTGCGTGGACAGAGATTTTCATCACCTGAAGAAGCTGTGGATGCCTACAAAACGGCCATTTTGGAGACCCCAACTTCCGAATGTAATGGTTGCTTCAATGATTGGTTCCATCGTATGGAAAAATGTGTCAAATTTCACGGAGAATACTTAGAATAGCAATAAATACATTTTTAAATAGTAATGTTGTCTCACTTCCTTGATTCCCGAAATTTTCAGTGCCACCCTCGTAGTAAGTATTTTTTAAATGTATTGTTGGTATCACCAATAATATCCACATCATGACAAAATATAAATAATATAACATTATAAGCTGAGCACATCAGATACAACGGAGAGTGCTGAGCATATTTAGTACCACACTTTTTTACCATAAAATTGATTATTTTTCTATACTTTAGTTTGGCTTGCTATTAAAGCCTGTTTTTTATTTCATCAAACAAATCAATATGATCTCTGAAGTCCAACTTAGTCTAATGTGACACGCAGGTCTCAAATACTAGTTACTTCAGATATCGGAGAGCCATTAATATGATAAAAAGCCTATCTATGATTTCGCTTTCTCATGAATTGAATATGGCTGCGTTCAGTACCATTCTGTTTCGAGAACACCAATCAGTAACGGCATTTATGTAGTTTTGTAGAGATACAGTATCATTATGTTCACAAATCACTTGATAGAGTTTTAGATCGTCAGCAAACATTTGATACTAGACGTAACCGAGGCACACCAATCATTAATAAAAGCTAAAAATAACAAAGGATCAAGATGGGACACTTGGAGCACACCAATGACCAATGAGATTACAGATTTTTAGGTGCTGGAATAGAACATAGAATACTTTTTATCATGTAAATATAGACAGTTCCTGTGGGATAATTACTAACTAGGGTGAAACTGCAGGGCGCTGCCAGTCGAGTTATCAGTCATATGGGAAATTATTTGGGGCACTATTTGCGTTGCGGTGTTGGAAAGTATAGTAAAGTTTAGGGTAATAGCAATGTCCACTTACTTAAAAGGATGCGTTCAACTCGGATCGGAGACTATAGTCGAATACGCGGCTCTACGTCACGGCACAGTACCACAGTACAGGGTACATCGGTAACGCTCGTCCTTTCCGCAGGATGAGCCCTCCGGTGCGGCGCCTCCTGACGGCGCGGACGCGCGACGGCTGCGCGCCGCTGTTCGTGGCGGCGCGCCGCGGCAACGAGGAGGCCGTCGACTACCTCCTCACCGTCTGCTCCGCGGACCTCGAGCAGCGCGGCCTCTACGAGGTGCCCGACGACGGCTCCGTGCATCGCGTCACGCCGCTGTGGGCCGCCGCCGTGTCCGGCCGCCTCGGCGCGCTGCGCAGGCTCGCCGAGGCGGGCGCCGACATCGACGCGCCGTCCGACTCGGGCTCCACGCCCGTGCGCTCCGCCTGCTTCATGTCGCACGTGGACGTCGTGCGCTACCTCGCCGAGCGCGGCGCCGACCTGCACCGGCCGAACCACCACGGCGGCACCTGCCTCATCAACAGCGTGCAGTCGGCGCGCCTGTGCCGCTACCTGCTGCAGCGCGGCGTCTCCGTGGACGCGCAGGACGCGCAGCTGAAGACCGTGCTGCACTACGCCATCCAGGAGCACCGCGCCGACACGGCGCGCCTGCTGCTGGCGCACGGCGCCTCGCCGCACCTGCGCTCGCGCGCCGGCGACGACGCGCTGCGCACCGCCTGCATCAAGGGCGCCGCGCCCGCCGTGGCGCTGCTCACGGAGAGCGTGGCCTACCCGCCCGAGCGCCTGGCCGACGCGCACGAGCTCATGGGCGCCACGCAGCTCGACGAGTTCAACGACCTGGGCGCCGCGCTGGCGTCGTGGCGCCGCGCCACCGAGCTGCGCCACGCCGGCCGCTACCTGCCCAAGCGGCCCCAGCTGCCGCCCTGCGCCGCGCTCGGCGGCGCCGTCGAGTGGACCACGCCGGACGAGCTGGACGCGCTCGCCGTCGACGCCGACGCGCTGCGCACGCAGGCGCTGCTGGTGGCGGTGCGCGTGCTCGGCGAGCGGCACCGCGACACCGTGTTCCGGCTCATGTACCGCGGCGCCTCGTTCGCGGACTCGTTCCGCTACCGGCGCTGCATCGGGCTGTGGACGTGGGCGCTGCGCATCCGCATCGAGGACGAGACGCTGCTGAGCACCGGTGAGTGGCGCCCGCCTCGGCCCTCGGCCGCGCGGGCGCCGCGTGACGCGTGTCGCGTGTTGCAGACGCCAGCCACGCCGCGTGCGCGCTGACGCGGCTGCTGCTGGACGGCGTCGCCGGCCGCCTGGACCGCAGCCGCGGAGAGTTCGACCACGGCGTCGTCATGCGCGTGCTGCGCCTCGTCGTGCGCGCCATGGCGGGTGAGTGCCGGGGCGAGAGTGCCGGGTGAGTGCGGGAGGCGCGCCGCTCACCGCCCGGCGTGTTGCAGAGTGCCAGCGGCTGATCGCCGTGCGGCCGCGCTGCGAGGCGCAGGCGGACGCGTGGGACCGCGCGCTGCGCTGCGCGGCGCACCTGGCGCTGCTGGGCGCCAGCACGGCGCGGGGCGAGGCGGAGGAGGCGGCGCTGCGCGCGGAGCTGGCGCCGCTGGTGCGCGCGGGCCCGCGCACCGCGGCGGCGGGCGACACGCTGCTGCACCTGGCGTGCTCGCGGCTGACGGCGGTGCGCTCCACGTACTTCGCGGAGGAGGCGGCGCCGAGCGCGTTCCCGAGCGTGGCGGCGGCGCGGCTGCTGCTGGAGTGCGGCGCGGCGCCGCGGGCGCGCAACGCGGCGCTGTCGACGCCGCTGCACGTGGCGGCGGTGCCGTACAACTTCTCCACGGAGCTGGTGGAGGCGCTGGTGGCGGGCGGGGCGCACCTGGACCAGCCCAACCGGTACGGCGACTCCGCGGCCGAGCTGGTGCCGCTGTGCCGCGGCTCCCGCGTGCGCCCGCTGCACTACACGGGGCTCAAGTGCCTCGCGGCGCGGGCGCTGCAGCGCGGGCCCGCGCCGCCGGACCCCGCGGCGCTGCCGCCCACGCTGCGCGCCTTCCTCGACCTGCACTCCACGCGCGCCGTCGGGGAGGAGGAGGCCTAGCCTGCTCCGGAAGTCGTTCCGGAATCTCCGCGACTTTACATTCGTCGCGTGGCGTCTTTATTCCGTATAACATTACAACTACGCTATGTAGAATACTGCGAGTAGCATGTCCCCTGTGACTATTTATTTAGAAGTACACGTTTCTGTCGGCACGGACAATACTAGAATCGTATTCGACAGCTGTAATGTCCAGCCGCCCCTTTCCTTTCATAAAGTAAAAAGTGACGCCGAATCATTTGTCAGCATTCAACTAAAGTACTACTAAATAGTAATGTTAAAACTCGTCTGTGACGGCAGACTTGACACCGGTATGTTTTGGCTTTAAATAAGTTAAGTAGAGAACCCTATGTACGATTGGTGAATTAGAAGTATCGATGTATCGCAACCGGTAAAGAACCGTGGATAATTATTAAGAAAAAAAGTTGATATTTTCAATACTACGAGTCGTAACTTACGTCTGAAATGTATCTCGTATCTTTATACTTTACATTTCCAAATAAAACACTGGAATATAAATCGGCGTTTTATTTCATAAATTCAAATATAAAATCTATCATAATTTATATTTACAAACTTCGTAGGTAGGTACATAAAATATATTGGAGATCTTCAAAACATCAAAATTCGAAACATTCGTGACGGCTCGCCATTCGTCGGAGGCGCGCGAGCGTCATCGTCGATCCATCGGCGCCTGCCACCGGGCGCCTCGCATGGGGCGCCCCGCACGGGCGCCCCGCACGGGGCGCTAGCGGCTCGTCAGCGAGGCGAACGCCGCGAAGGCCACGAGCGCCGCCCAGGCGCCGGCGGGCGCCGCCCGGGCGCCGGCGGAGCGCGCGCGGCCCAGGCTGCGCTTGTGGCGGTCCACCACGAAGATCCGCCCGCCCATACCTGCGACAACGGTCGAAAGTCAGTCGCGGGCGCCGGCGCGGGGCGGGGCGCGGGCGCGGAGGTACTCACCGGGGTGCGTGAACGAATTGTAGTACACGAGGTCCGGCCAGGAGGAGTTGGGCGCCACGACGAGGTCGGCGGGCGCGCCGTCGGCGCAGTCCCAGCGCAGCGAGCGGTTGAAGGCGCGGAACGACGCGAAGTCGTCATCGCGGCGCCGGTCGGCGCCCGCCGCGTGTCGCGCGATGCACAGCCCGCCGGCTGCGGGAGAGCGGAATGAGGAGCGGCCCGGCGTCGGCGCCCGGCCCGGCGCCGGCGCCCGAGCGTGGCCCGGCGCCAGTGAATAATCTTTATTTATTTCACTTTAAATGTCTGGCGAGGGCGGAAGGCGAAAGCGAAGCGAGCGCAAAACTTTTACAGTGACTGTTTATGGAGAGGTTCTCCGAGCTCGAGTACGTGAGCGCTGGCGCGTACCTGCGGTGGGGCTGAGGCGGCCGCGGCGCGTGTAGTGCACCCCGGCCAGGACGCGCACGGCGCGCTGCGCCCGCTCGCCGAGGCGCTCCAGGCCGCCCGCCGCCTCCGCCGACACCACCAGCGGGTGGTACTCCGTGGCCGAGTGCGGGTCGTTGCCGCCCATCACCTGCGGGTGGGACGCGGCCGTCAGCGCCGGCGGGCCGGGCCCGGGCCCGCGGCGGCGCCATACTCGCCTTGAACGCGTACACGAGGCCGCGGCGCAGCTGCAGGTCGGGCGCCAGCTGCCCGTTGACGTACCAGGCCAGCGGCGCGCCGCGCTCCCCGGGCGCCCGCGCCGCCGCGCCGCGCGCGCCGCCCGCCGGGCCCAGCGCGAACCGGAACACGCGCAGCGAGGGGTCGAACAGCTGCGCGCGCTCCCACGCCGCCGGCGCCGCCCGCGAGCCCCTGCAACACGCGAGCGTCAGCGCGCGCCCCGGCGCCCCGGCGCCCCGGCGCCGCGGCGCCGCCGGCCGCGCACTCACGTGGTGAAGCTGAAGCAGTCGTCGGTGGGCGGCTGCTTGCCCAGGTGTACGCTGAGGTCCCGCTTGTGGTACAGGCGGTGGAAGGCGGGCTCGCGCTCGGCGTCCAGGCGCCCCACGGCCCACACCACCGGCAGCGGCCGCTCCGTCACCCACTCGCGGTCGATCGCCTCCGCTGCAAGGGGCGGGCGTCAGCGCGGGGCGGGCGGGGGCGGGGGCGGGGCGGCGGGGAGGGCGCGGCGCACACTCACTGGGCTGCAGGTTGCGCCGGTACGTGACGACGGTGAGGCCGCCCTCGCGGCGGGCGCTGAACACCTGCGTGGAGTCCTGCGCGCCGAGCGCGGCGTCGCGGCACACGCCCACCCAGGCGCCCAGCACCTGCACGCACTGCGGAGGGAACGCGTCAGTGCACCCGCGCCAGGGGCCCGAGCGGCGGCGGCGGGGGCGGGGGAGCGACACCCACCGGGCCCATGGCGGTGATGTTGTAGTCCGTGGCGAGCCCGCGCCGCTCGCGCTCGTCGTAGGACGCGATGGCGACGTCGGCGCCCAGCATGGTGGAGCGCTCCGAGCTGCCGGAGATGCCGAACGCCATGTACTCGTCGGGCTCGATCTGCAACGAACGCACGAGCGCGTGTGTGAGCGCCGCCCGCCGCCGCGGCCCGCGGCCCGCGACCCGCGGCGGCGGGCGGCGCTCACCTGTCCGACGAGCTCGAAGGTGACCTGCGGCCCGAACACCTCCCACGACACCTGGTAGTCGCGATGCAGCTGCTTACAGGCCGGCAGCGCGGACCTGCGGGCGAGGGGCGGATCGGTGGCGGAGGCGCCCGAGGGACGACTCGGCTCCGAGAACGTTACGGACCGACGAATACGAATTTTAGATTGACTCGATGCACGGAAGCGACAGTGGAGAGGAGCGAGAAACGAGCACAAAGATTAAAATCAGATCAAAACGAAGAGGGCGAGCGAAACGAGCGCGTTTAACGGTCTTTCCAAAGTTCGATCGATCGCCGCCCTCCCCGGGCTCCTCACTTGTAGGGGTGCGGCGCGGTGTCGGAGGGAGGCACGTTGAGGCCCTCGGGCACCAGCACGGCGCCCAGGCTGCGGCGGCGCGCGGCGTCGTACACGGAGAGCCAGTTGACGTCGAACACGGTGGTCCCGCCCGGCAGCTCCAGGCGCACGTCCTCGCCGCCGTACGCGCGGAGGGCCTCCAGGCTGCAAGGCGAGCGCGTGAGGGGAGGGGCGCCCGGCCCGGACCGGGCGCCCGTCGGACGTCTCCGTACTCACTATCCGTACTCGTCGGGGATCTTGATCCCCTTCGCGGACGGCTGCGGGCCCACGCCGGTCCAGAAGTACACCTCCTCGCCGCTGCCGTCGTAGCGGAACTCGGGGATGCTGCGACACGATACGAACGACTCGGTTAGCTCGGGCTCGCGGCGGCGGAGCGGGCGGCGAGCGCGGCGACTCACAGCAGCGTGGTGGCGGTGAGGAAGCGCACGGGGCGGCTGGCCACGGCGGCGGAGCCGGCGAGCGCGCCGATGCTCTGCGGCGCGGGCGGCTCGAACTCGTCGGGTATGTACACGTCGCCGAAGGTGTTCTGCGAGTCGATGTCGTACACGGCCAGCCACTTGATGCGCGACACGCGCTTGCCCTCCGGCAGCGTGAGGCGCACGTCCGCGTTGTAGTACCGCTCCAGGATGTTCGTTCTGGAACATGTATATACTATTCCCACTTCTGTCGCCGGTGACCCCGATGCATGTTGTACAAGCATATAGGTGATATAATAATGTAGCTTGTACTGACTTCCCGTGCTGGTCGGGCACGATGAACCCCTGAGGTCCGGGCCGGCCCGCGTCTCCGGCCCAGAAGAATGTGTCATCGCCCGTGCCATCATAGTTAAAGTTCACCAGTAGCACTGTCCACTCGTCCACTGCGTACACTTCACCCGATACCTGCAATTACAACAACTTGCCATTACAAATACTCAGTGATACTTATAACGGACAGATGCTAACTACGTTGAGGTGGAATGACATTGTTTAGGAAATACTTTCGAAATTGAGGTCACGTGGCCGAGACTTAAACAATAAAAACATTTCTTGTAGTGTGACTCACCATCAAGAATAGCCGATTAATATTGAGAATTTGGACTATTATATTATTACTACTATTATTACTTCTGGGCTATTTATTATGATTTTTATCTACCTTAGGTAAGTACGTAGTTTTAAAGTATTACATTTAATTGAAAGGAAAGAAGGGTATGAAGGGAAGACAGCAGATGGAGTAGGGCAGTGACGGAAGGGTGGCCGAGAAATAGTCCGAAATTAAGAGGCAGCCTGATGCCACCCGATGCCGATGCCCACCTGCCTGATGGTCAGACGATATCACGAAGGCAGTGGAATCGTCTGGTGCAGGACCAAAAGGAATGGTATGCACACAAGGCAGCCTATACCCATCAGTGGGTTGATGTGGGTTGAAATGGATAGATTTAATTGCAGTAGCTACACAATTACGAATTTGTTTACCTACCTCAATTTTTTTACTGGGATTTTAATGTGAAAATCTGTATAATTATTAATAGTTTGCAATTAAAGTTTACCTGGTGATGGTAGGAGTTGAGCTTGCCAATAAACTTCCCTCGGTAGGGCCCGTCTTCTTCCTGCGACGAGCACTCTGTAACATATAAAATGCCATTGAACTGAACAATAAAGAGAAAGTTTCTGCGCGATACTTGATATAACTACAAACACTTTTGACTTACTTTGGATAACTAGTGCGACTAATATTAAGCATAATTTGAACATTTTCGTCTTAGCTATAACACTTATAAAACTTCTAGCAAACTTTACAAGTATCTAAAAAGTTTAAAACTTATCCAAACATTTCAAGTTAAATTCGTAAAGTGTACGTGAACTTTATTTCCGGTTTTTGACAACTCACGTCTTCAATTTTGTTTTCTGTTACCCATTTTGACATAACTTCGACAAGGTCAGCCATATGATTGGTAAAAATATTATGAAAAGCTCCAAAGAACCAATCAACGTTCAGAAACTTTCACTTTTCCTATTTAGCGCCCACAAGAAGTGCCTTGAGCTTGTGACGTCTTTATACGGGGTAGCAATATAAAAAAAATGCTAGTTGATTGGTAGAAATAATATAACTTATTTTAACTCTGAGGGTAGAAAAAACCGATGATAAGAAGTATTCTTGTCATTTCTTGTAGACGTTTAGTTGACCCTATAGCTTACACGGGATTATATTTTCCGTAGGTACTTACCTCGCTTTTCATTCTACCTCAATGAAACGAACGGCTTTTCCTAAGCGACAGAAAGTGAATGAGCTTCGGGAAATATGACTCATAATGATGATGATATATTATATAATGATCTGAATAATTATGAATACTTGCTAGGCTTTACACCGTGTTATTTATAATATTATAAGGCACCTCTGCTGGCACCTACTAAGCAACACTAAATAAGTCTAGCATTTCAATCTCACGAACTACCTACCTAAGATAAAATTTATACACGGTACAGGCTCACAGTAGATAATTAAGTTATTAATTTGTTTGGATACTAGATAGTACTGACTGGCTAAGACCAAACTCCGCGATTGCTATCGGCGGCGGCGGCGGAAATGGCAGGCGATTGCTCCATAATCATAGAGCATGAGTCGAGCTCGAGTTTGGATTTGCTCTAATTTATTCAATCTAATTTATTCTATTATTGCATATCAGTGATTTAGTAGATTTGATTTCAGCAGCACCGTCTTAAACTTTCTTTATTCTCATCAGGACAGTCCTTTTTTTGTATGTGGTAGGGGATATTTTCCCCAAGATACCCGACGGCGGCGGCGCGGGCGTTGGGATACCGTCTGGTAATGTGGTATTTTTACCCAGTAAAACCCCTCCGTTGGCCTGCCTTTGAGCAATTAGCAGAGGACCCTGGGGCCTCTGAAAGGATGCACCAGTGCCCTCACCCCGAGCGGCGTTGTATGCTGCCATTCATCCCGGACTCGCTTGCACGAGTGGTCGGAGCCATAACTCCGAAACACTCACGAGCCCGAGGGCCCCTTTCAGTCGCCTTTCGACATGCTGGGGATACCATAGCACTATTCTTAATAATAACCCGGAGCTACTGGGTTCGGCATTAGGACGAATTAGTGGTAGGAATATGTGGCTGATAAGCGGGGTTGCTCCCAGAGATTCATTATTGTACGACTAACAAGTCTACGGCTTGTAGGTACAATTTACTTAATACCAAGGATATCCAAGAAATATACAGTAAGTGGGTACCTAGGTAGATACAGTCAAAGGTATGCAAACGCGACCTTTGTCCCGGGCGGCAACGCTCTCGCGCACAGGCCAGACTGCCAAAGCTAAGACCTTTTAGAGAGGAGATTCCTGTCATACGAAATATGTAGAGCTCCTGGGTTTCAGCCACCATGGTTCCACTGCTAGGCATGGATCTCGCGGTTGCATCACCGCGGCAGCGGCCCCGGCGCGGCGAGGTGGGCCTCACTGGCTGCCCGCTGCGGCTGGCCGGGCCTACCGCTGCCGCTGCCGGGCCGGGGCGCGCCCGCGCACGCGCAGTGTCCCGCCGGCCGCTGCGCGAGTCGAACGCGCATTTTCGTGACTCGTGAGTTCAGTGACACATCAACATGCGTTCCCGAGCGGCGATACTGCTGCTGCTCGTCTTTGGTAAGTTACATACACTCGTCGAACGCTATAGTTTGATTTAGCACTGAAATCATATTTATTAATTTTGCGGCACTCGTTAACAACCTTTTTATAAACCACTGTAAGTACTTACTGAAAACAATTTATTTAACGTTATAAAAAAGTCTAATCCGAATAATATAATAACGTGTCCAAAGTTTTTTAACCACATTATCTTAGGTCTTATTTCAGCGTTAACGAAACAATTTTTAAGGATTTTTCATTTTCAATTGTAAATATCTTAAATAAACTGAGATGAAAACTGATAATAGTTCGGTAACCCTGTTCAAAAAAACGTAAAATTAACAACGAGTAGATTTCCCGACAACGGCTGCATTAACTTTGGATTTAGAGATCTAGAAGCTCATTTTGGAGTTTATTCAGGAATTTTCGGAGAATGAGTGAAAGTCTTTGCATCGAGTATTGGGTTTAGGTTCTAAAATAAAGACACATATTATTTACGATACTTACAAATAAGAAGATGTATAGGTAGGTACCTAATAGTGAAATGATTGCGGCGTTGGGATGAGCGTAGTACCGCCAGCCAGTCAGCCAGTCAGTCGAGAGGCGCTCGTTAGTAGAAAGCGCCTAACGGTGGCCAGTGCCACTTACATAAAGATCAGATTAATGTCCAATCCGTATAGCAGCCGCGCCAGCCGATGCGCGCGCGCTCCACTTGCGGCCGCGGCCTGCTCCGATCTGGAACGAACGCCATATACCTAGATAGAAGTCACATAATTAGGAATATTTGGTATATTCTCAACGTCCCCCGATACGTCAGCCACGGCTGGCGCCGTAGAACCGCAAGCTTGGCAGGACCATGTGATGGGAAGGAAAAGGGAATGCCCGCTCCACTAAGAATCCTAGTGGGTACAATGAGATTTTAAATTTCCAAAATCCCCACTGATAGTGTCTTATAATGACTGACTTGCGTTTACAACTTCGCCCGCCTAGGAGAGACCATCAGCATTATATTGGTATGCTACACGGTCCACGGTAGGTTCTTCTCTCCGACCAGAATGGTGTATTGACGAAAACTTAAAAATAGACTGGTTATTTCCTGCATTCCAACTACTCAAATACTCAAGTATATACTGATTTTCCTGAATATATCCCTACTTCCCTTCTTATATTATATGTAAATGCGAAAGTAACTCTGTCTGTCTGTTGCTCTTTCACGCCTAAACTACTGAACCGATTGAAATGAAATTTGGTACAGAGATAGTCTAGAGCCTGAGAAAGGACATAGGGTACTTTTTAATGCGATAAAAGCATTGAAGGGTTTGAAATAGGGGATGAAAGTTTGTATGGGACTTTCGTAATTTTTGAAGTTAGAAGCTTTAAATTTATTGTTTAGGCTTTTGATTAGATATAATAAATTTGGCATTCAAAGTTTGTAAATATTACCCCTGAGGAGGTAAAATAAAAACGGGATGAAAGTATGTATGGAAATATTATTATGTAAGGTTTCGGCTAAACCACTGCACCGATTTAAAAAAAATATTTCACTAATGGAAAGCTACATCGACAGCGAGTAACATAGGCTATATTTTATCCCCATATTCCCGCGGGAACATGAACTACGCGGGTGAAACCGCGGGGCGCAGCTAGTATAATAATAAAGTACCTGGATGACCGAGCTTTGCTCGATAGTATTATTATTCGCCAATAGATGTCAGGAAGAGTCATATTTTTCAGTTTAGATTTGGACTACTCAAACGCCTTCAACGCTTTGTTATTTTTCTTCCAAGTTTATGTTTAATTTGATATAACACGAATAAAATGACATTTTCTAAAAATGATTCCTAGCTAGATCGATTTATCGCCCCCGAAACCCCCTATATACTAAATTTCATGAAAATCGTTGGAGCCGATTCCGAGATTCCAATTATATAAATATGTACAAGAATTGCTCATTTAAAGATATAAGGTAATAATATTGTACCTGTTAGGTAGTAGTTCTACGAACAGTAGACCGAACGAGCACCAAATCTTTTTCCAAAGATACAAGAAAAAGAAACATACACTCACTATACATACAAACACCGCAAAAACCTAAACTTATTTTGGGCAGTCGGGTAAAAGATAAACACCCTTCTGGCTCTCCCAATGCTTCAGAAATACCCCCATTAGGGAATATTACAGCAAGAAACTACGGAGACGCCACCTTTGATATTCGTCAATTATTTTTTAAATTGTCTCAGATAGTTGAGTACAAGTAAAAGCATACTTAGAACGTACTATTACATACACAATGTCGTCTCTGTAAGTGCTATAGGGGTGTATAATTTCCATCAAGTTCTCAATTTGTCCTCACTCGCACTTATTAGGTACGTGTGATCACATTCATGTATCCGCAGTCTCCAAGATGGATAATCGAGTAGTGTCCAGACTCTCTCGGGACGGATGGCTTATTGGCGAATGTGTGGCCGGACTCGATGATGCCCTTCGTATCTGGTTCGACAACTGAGACCTTTTTGTTTCACATCGTAGCTTGCGCCCTAAAAAGACTAGCTATAGAACGAACATTGTGCCACAGCTAGATAGTAGGTACACTGTGCGATCACAGATGCCGCAGTGGAGCTGACCGTTGTGTAGATACGTGTAATCGTAGGAGGCCTCGGTGGCCTCGGCTCGAGCTTTGAGGTTTAGGTGCTTTACTTCAAGATTCTCAATCCGCACGGCCTCTAACACTTCTAGTTAATATTATCATTATAAATCTAAGATTGCAAAAATTGCGTCACAGTGTTGATATTGAAATATTACTAATAAATACATAATAATAAGCCCGTGACCGGGGTGACCCCGTGCGGTGCAAAAAGACCGGAGCGCGGAATGTTGGCGCCAGCGCAGCGCCGCTCCCGCCCGCGCCGCCCCGCCTGCCCAGCTCCGCGTCCGCGTGGCCCAATGCTAGGGAGCTTTACCATCTTCATTCTGCTTATAGCACAAAACTATCGTATCGCATAATTGTTATAGTCACTCGTCTGCGCTGTCCTTCTGAGTGGATGTCACCGTGAGTTGTATTGCACCCACTATAGTTGGCAAGCGCGGCGACTGTTCAAAGATCACCGACACTTGATGATTACGAGCGATGTGACGAGCGCAGTGTTCAATTATTGTAGCACTAACCATCGTAGGTGAGCCTTTCCTTTCTCGTTTCGTCACTTACAATACGAGTATTGATGCTACAGCTAAACGTAATACAGCGGTGCGGTGCTCTGCCTAGCTGGCGTTGAAATACTACATCTACGAAACCAAAAAACGAGTCATGATTAAAGGAGAAAGTCAAATCGTCGAGTTCATACAGATTAGTTACGTCACGATGGACGGCGCAAATCGAATTAGCGCAATGATCATCCGGCGCCGGCGCCGGCATCGGCATCGGCATCGGCAGGTACCACGCCACACTACTGACAGCCACACTGCCGCATGCCGCATGCCGTGGGAAAGAGAGAGTCATGACCGAATTATATTAGTTAATTACTTAGGCGTTCTGTAACTTTCCGCTAATTATTGTCTATGTTGAAACAAAATCGTTCGATACCTAAAAAATTTGGTTATTTGCATAGTAATTTCCTTAAAGATTATATTGATACACCTCTACTTCATTGACTTACTTATTTATAATTTAAAAAAAACAGATGAGGACAGATTGGACCAACCGATTAAGTTGTAAAGCCTATCGCCCAAATCATTACTACTTAAGTATGTTGTGGAAAATAAATAAATAATTGTGCTCAGTGGCATTTTTCTGACCCACCGACAGGAACTGGCGATTGCAGAACATTAAGAAACGATGTTTTCCTTGCGTCGACTTCCTCTCTGCAGTTCCAGGTGGCCCTTGCGCATAATTTAAAAATAATAAAATCTGACGCGACGGACGGTCCTATCGAGTATTTGGCATCGTGTCGGCCAAGCGTCTAGTTTTGCATCCGTTCCCGATGCGGCGGCGCGGGAAGCGCGGCGGTGGCAGCGGCGCGGGCGGCGCTTGCGCAATCTATCGAGAGGTAGCCGCAAGCATCGCCACATCACTGTACTGTGAAACTACCAGAATACTGTTTGTATATGGCTAAGTATATGCGAAGTAACCGATTTCGTGATTGTAAACTGTACTCTCGAATAAAGCATGCGCAACGATCCCTAAGGACTCGTTGGCTGGCCGCAATGAACTCGTCAACTGTGTACAACTGTAGGTAGGTACACTCGCGTCAGTTGAATAATGAAAGGTGCCACTAATGATAGATTCCCTCTCAGTTTTGTAAAACACCTAGCTATTTATTTAATTTGTTTAAAACGCTTTCTCTTCATAACTTGGGAGCCTAATATCTACATAAGGTAACATTTCCATAATGCGACATTTAATTTGAGTCGCGACGTATTCTATAGTCGTAATACCAGCAGAGATACACCTAGGTACCTAACCATGTTATTGCAACTCCAACTCGTTCTGTTTTACTTATTTTTTAAATATTCGGTATGAATACTGAATAGGTAATCATCAGAAAATAAATAAATTTATAATTATTGTGGCTCTCAGTTATACTCGTAGAACAGTCCGCGAGGCTGATGAGGTGCATATTGCAGAGTATTATTTTCTTGAATGTAGGTAGGTACTTATTAGGTTAACATTTGTGACTACCTGTTGACTGCAACCGATTAAAAGCAAAGATTTAGAACATTAGGCAACCTTAAGCCTTCATTAAAATTGGCCAATATAACTGAAACTTTACGCAATTGCAGCTATAAATCGTACATTCTAATTAGACAAACAGTACCTAGGTAATCTCTGATGTTCAATTTAGCTAGAGGCACATGCAACGATAGGAGTGGGAGACGCGGCATCGACGCCACTATCATTATAGTTAGCTACAGCTATAAAAATATATAAAAAGCTAACAAAACGATTCTAGAAAACCTAGTGCCACAGGGAACCTGAAAACAGTAGAACCGATGCCACACAATTTCCGTGCGCCTAACGTGCCTGTAGCTGTAGTGCGCCGCGCCTACATGTACCTAACGAGGGAGTTCCATCGGATAACAGATTTCAATAAGGAAAAGTAAACATGCTGGGAAAATATATAGCAGCCATGCTTTTATTACAGATCGTGAGAAAATGTTCATGCCAATATTAGTTCTCGTGTTATTAGAGGATACAATGCCGCTGTTCTAGTTTTTTGCAGGAACTGTTTTCTGTTTCGCTGTCGTTTCATGTCATGCAGAGTCACTGTGTAACAAACGGCTTTAAATTGTAAAAATCTGGCTGAAAAGCTTGAAAAACGGTCACGATGATCTTAATAATTACTTGTACCACACGTATGTAATCTTCGGCGTCGGCAAACGCGGCCGAAGGCATCCCGGATCGGACTCTCTCCCACCCGGCCTGTTGCGATGCGGAGTAGGTAATCGTTCGTTTATGCACTGTTTCCTCGAACTGTCTCAAATCGAGATAGTCACAAAGTGCGGCGTCACGTAGAAAGCGGGGCTGAACCGCGTTTCGAGTGCTGTGTGGCCCGCCGCCGCGCGCGCGGGCGCCGAGCGGGTAGCTAGCTAATAACGTCTCTAATGCGACGGTTACGGGAAAACTTACAGCAGAAATAACATCATTTTCTCAATGAGAAATTGTTCAAGAAAGTTTCGCGCCGATGCGATGTGACAGTAAAGTTAATGTTAGTCATTTCTTCTTACGGTAGGCACCTACTGCTGAGTATCTCGCTCACATGGGCCATCAATATTTACTTACTCGCAAACGTTATGAAATTTGGTGAAGATAATAATAACGCGCCATCATCACCCAAATAGATCCGAATCCTTAGTTATAGTGATACATCAATTCAGAGATTTCTCTTTTCGATTCGGTAATTTTAAAATAAGGTCTATGCATTGTACCATTCATAATGATCTACCCACAGGTCTACCTGTACAAAGTTGTAAACCAAAGTTCTTACGTAGATCATCATGTTATATATTAAGAAAAAAAAATTACAAATAACAAATAGTTTTTTCTTTAAACTACGATACTAACGATGAAGCGACCTGGTAAACAAACAGAGGCGGGAGCGGCAGCGGCGGCGCCGTTAGGCGGCGGCAGCGGCGGCGGCCGGCGCCCGGCGGCGCCTAACTGCATGATATATGAGAAAACCTTGACATTTGGAGCGCATGCAAATATCTCACGTCTTTACTACAATACTCAAGTACAATAACACGTTCACATCATCGGTAGAGGAAAAGCTCTCCTTTTGAGACGATCGTCAAAAATGTAGAGGGAACTTATGTAATGGCGTAGGTACATCTAAATTATAGGGTCATAAATAACCTTACTTAATAATAGTGTGTCTGCTATCTTTCTAACTACAAGCCTGGCCTGGCCTGTCGATAAGGTAGAATCTTCCGCGGTTTCTCTTCCTGCTCGTGCACGTCGAGCGGCGGGCGGTGCGCGTGCGCAGGACCACTCAGGTCCGCTAAGCACTACTCGGTGATCAGCTGCAGGTGGCGTTGCACTCGCTTGTCCTCGTTTGGGTTACAGTAGTGCGGTTAAGCATAATCATGGTGTACCGCATTGTTGCGATTGAAATTAGTGAAATATAACATCTCAGCTTGCCTTTAAATGCTGGTAAGGCTCCTACACACTATGCCGCCGCCCGGCTTAACCTTTTCGTCTTGTAACGGGCCGCCGCCGTATAGTGTGTACCGAGCTTTTGAAGCTAATGTAAAGTTCAACAGCCTTCAAACGTTCTATATTCTTACTAATATGAAGAAATATTCGCATTTTAGCAAAGAACGTACCTAGAGGCTGGGATAGTGAGCTATCTGTTCTGGGCGGCGCTGGTGCGCGGCACGCAGCGTACAGGACGGTGCATACTGCGTAGGTATAAATGCAGAAGTGGTTCTGCTTTCCATGAGATTTGTCAGGACTCGTTTGGAACATGGCGGGCGGCGGCGCGACCCTTGTAGGCGTTGTATTTTATACACGATACCTACTACCTACAGAACTCGAGTATTTTAATCCGGCGATAAAAAAGGAAACTCGTTTTACAAGGAATTTAGTTACGCCATACAATTGAGTCTAGACGCTATTTTGGATATTGTTGAACAACATCGCCGCCGTCCTAAAAAATTACTAAGTGTTATACCCATTTGTTGCGGAAAAAACGACAGCATTCAAAAATAACGATGATGAGATAACTTACTCAAAAACGACTAAAATGAAAAGCAACTCTTAGTAAACTGCATTCATTAGCGGCATTCACCTACATTTTAAGTGGTTATTTGACAGTCTTCCACGTACTCTCTCACACACACGCACAAACAACTCCTTCACACAACGATAGGCACATACAAACAAGCACTCGCACACTACACTCTCATCGAATATTTTAGGCAATGATAAAATAAGTGAAGGTGTCAAGGTGTTTAATTGTAAGTACTCGTATAGAACCGTCACCCTGCTCAGACCAATTCTTAAAATGGACTTACTAACATCTCCCAAAAAATATATTTGTACTAGACTTTATGTGACCTTAACCCGGTGTCGAGTTCCCACACACGTTCACAAGTAGCGCGAGTAATTAAAGCATAATACCGTATAATCGAGCGACCGTTAGCGGCAGCTCGGGATATAAATCCGAGCTGCATCGGTGTTGCCAGTCGTTAATAACCAACGTATTCTGTTACGAAACTTATTTGTGACCATAGATCACATTTGGCATAATTTGTAAAGTTACACATTAAATAAAATAAAATAAAATTGTTAAAAACAACACGAGTCCGTTTTAAACCGGTAAATCATTAAGTTTTTCTTAATTTCAGGCATTTTTTTGTATCGTTGTTTACTGTAAAATTAGTTCGAATATCTTTATTCAAATGGGCCTTTTGGCGGCACTCAGGATAATAAACTTTATTAACACTGCATTAGTGTACCTAGTACAAAATGTCGTTATTTTGTTTATTAATAACCCTGGGCAGATATTTCAATGCGGTTAATACTCCACATTGTAAAAAGACGCTTTATTTATTTGTTTTTTTAATTTGTATACTTCCGAAGTAATACAACTTAAGTTCCCCTAAGCAGTGCGCAGTGCGCGGTGCGGTGGTTAGCATTCCTCCAGGCGGCGCGGCGCGGCAACGGTACCCGCAGCGGTACCTACCCGTCCCGCACGGTTCGCCGTGCATGTAGGGCTGCCCAGTCAGTATCACGTATCACACAGCTGATGAAATGGGCGACAACTTTAGCGATCCATGTGTGCCAAAACCAGCTTTGTATTCTAGAACAGAAATACCACAGATCCGGCTGCAATTGACCGACTAAAACATTTGACGGATTCAAATTTGAAGAGAAATCAAAACATACCTATTTAGTGTACCGGTCAAGTAAAATATGCAATATTTCGAAACAATAACTTAATCCGTCGTAAAAACCCCAGGGAAAAACAGCATACATAATATTCGTAGGTATATAAATGTTGTAACACGATCGAGTGGTAGTGTAGGTCGAATTAGCGCGCATCCTCGCATCCTCGCATCCTCGTAGCTTCCAATAACACTTGCATTGACGATCAATTTACTATATAACATGAACTATATATATTATGCAGTCGCGCCTTTCTCCCGTTGGGATAGGCAGAGACTGCATCTTTCCACATGCTATTTATATTGCGTAACTATATTATAGAGTCGTCTAACCGTTTTACAAAATCTAACTAGAACAATTCGAATTCAATTTGACAATTTCTTAATAAGACACAGTGCGTACATGTCATAGTGTTGCAAAACATAAATATTTCAAGAAAATGCATCACACGCCCGCAGGAATTTCAGCTTTGCTACACATATCACAGGCTTGATATACTGTTTCAAAATGAGCATTGCTTTCTAGTAATGATGGCATAGGTATTCTGTATTAGCTAATATCTAATTAGCATACTATTAGGGCACGCATCCGTCGACAAACAAATTTGTTGGGTATGCATTCGAAATGTTCCTGCTGATAGCAGACTATCCGCAAGCTCTTCTGATCACGTCTCTTTCCTCATCCGTTGTGTACGAGGTGGTGCTGATGACCCATCACATGCTCCATGGACTTCTCATGTCCTGATGAACGTTAACTATTGTTCTTGTTCGTCTTACTCGTACAATTTTATGATATTGACGCGGCGAGGAGAACTTGGAACTCAATGTGTCTAACGACAAAATTATTTAGTAGATAGGTACTTACTTTCTTATAAGCGGTTAAGTTTTATAAAAATAAATATAAACAACGCGTCACGATCATACCCCGACCTACATAGACCCTGGCCTTGACCAGGATCCCCTGTGTTTAGGAAATAGGGAACTACGAGGAACACGCTCCTACAAAAACCCAGCCTCAGAGCAAATACCTACCTGTGGCTCACGCAAATCTTTACCTTGTGGGGGCATCGAACCCACAATATTTCTTAAGAAAACCATTATGCCTTTCACTGAAGTAAATTCATGGAGCTATAAACTATAACCGACATTGACATCATCAAAAATCAGGGTGGCCGTCTCGACCAGCAGCGGGTGACTAATGATGGATTAAGTATTATAATAGTAGTATAAGAGTAGCTTTTTCATGAAAATTGACAGATATACGTCCATCTTGACAGGATAGACGCAAAAACAAGTTAGTTGCACAACTTTCTAGCGTGCGGCCGCGCGTCCATCGCGCCGTGACGTGGTCCAGCGCGAGTGCGCGAACACGCGCGTGGAACGTTACCTTTATTATATGAGACGTACTCTCACGGCGAGCCTAATAAACTGGTATGAGATTGAACGCCGGAGAGCTATAATATCCATAAACATTATATTTAATAACTAATCACTATACGAGGCATACTCTCACGACCGCGACGAAGTTATTAAACGGGTATCAGATTTGACGCTGGAACTGCGAGCAGCTCTTACATCAATAAACATTACACAAGCAATTGCCGCCATCTGTTTTTTAAATGCTATAAATAAAATGTACTTAATTCTATCGACTAATTCATCTATCTACCAACATAGGTACTTACATATTTATTTCAGCATACATGAACCCTATGTTGGTACGTGGATATGATTGGCGCGCCTTCTGCCCATCATTGCTAATATATGAATCTATGGATCGTCGATCTGTTAGTGTGGTAGAGCACCCTTATATGAATGTCTCCGGGCGGCCGACGATACGAAATATTGCCATTGTGTAATTTCACCAAATCAACAATAATAAGGCCAGACAGGTCGACAATAAAAATCACCGAATTGGTGTATGTTGACCCCAGATTTAGCATGTATGGTCCAACCTCGTCTAAAGCGGAGCGGCCCGTGGCCCGTGGCGCGTGGGAGTTAGCTCAATCATTAGCAGACTGAAGCATTATACAACAGACGACAATTAAAACAATATTGTAGAAGGAGTTGATTTGAATGCTCGTAAGGCCATAAGGCCGGTCGCAGACGTTGCGCAAACGCATTGTTAGGGCGCGCTCACACGGGTGCGGCGCGCGGCGCGGCGCGGCGATGGCGCTGGGAACGCACCACAATGCACAGCTACAGTTACTATTATTATGCGTTAGGTTTTGGCCGTGAATACGCTCACAAGGATCGAGTATAATGAAAACAATTATTTAATTTTTAGGATTATCTAATTCGCTGCAAATCGCGTCGTTGTTAGCTACTACGTAGCTATAGATAACATTCAATATATTTACGTAAAGACCTACCTTGGTACATTGGCAAGCAGTTTAAAATACAAAACACAAAGCGGGAACCTGCAACGCCGCGATCCCTTCCTTAGATCTCTAGATATATCAGGATTAATCCTCAGCTAACTTTACTTTGAGCTCACACTCAGCCTTTGAATGCTTGCAGCGCCGCGCCGCGCCGCGCTGCTCTCTGCCACGCAATGTGCGTGATTCATTTATATTTGTCTTTATTAATAGACAAACAAAATTACCCTTAAAGCATATTTACGTAAAAAACTAACGCAAATGTGTAATTACTTTGTTTGCTAGTCTAACGATGAGCGTGTGATTAGAGATCAAAAATATACTTAAAAAAATGTTGGATTTAAAATTTGGTGTTTAACTATTTCATTAAACATTCTGATGTTCATTCATAATTTATAACTTAAAAAACACGGTTAATAATTCATTGCAACAATGATTCATTAATTTATTCGTGACATTACCATAGTATTGGAAAGTGCAGAATTAAAGCGAGATGAAATAATGTTACCAATCTGTTGTAAATATTGGAGCGGCTACAGGTTCAAGCAAGAATTGGGGGCATACAGTTTACGATAGGTACTACGGAAAGGGCAACGCAGGTCATGCATATGGCATACCTACCCATCTACAAGTGATGAAACGCATCACACATTTATAAATGCATGTATGAGACAAGCACTCCAGAGGCTAACGTTACATTTAACGACCCTTCTAACTCGATGGTGAATATAAAACGGGCTTCCGAAGCATAATGTGAGTCAGGTGTAGCTCTTTTATAGCTTTAGTAGTATGTAATGTAGCTTTGTTCCCTGTTAAACCAATATTATTTGATGAACGTATAGAGGCTACTGTTCTGGTAAATTTTCTTTTGAATCGCTTTACTAGCGAAGATGACAAGTCTATTTTCGGATAACAGTAAGAGTTTCACGGTAGGATGCAGAATACTGGTACCAAAAGGCTGGTCTCACGTGTGGAGCCTCGATGCGTCGTCGGAGCTGGCGTAAAGTAATTCCTCCAACCCTCGGCAGCGCTCCTCTGGAGCCACCTCTGGTTGCTAACACTCTTTGAACCATTATTGGCACAATCAGCGACACAAGTAGCCAAGTATGTTAGTGACCATGTTATTGTCCAAACTTTCACTTAACTATTCGACTCAAAATTTCAGTAACGCGTACTAGCTAAACTGGAATACCCATGCTATCACTGACTAGCAATCTCAAATCTACCTATATAGGTATCCTTGTGTTGCAATATTAATTAATGACCAATGTAATGTATTTACCTACATTAGAGATTGTAGAGTCGATCATGAGAAAGGTTAAATTAATCAAATTGGTCCATAAATAATGGCGTCATACACCGAAGTGTATACTTATCTCAATCGTAAGCTCTCCAAAAATAGATCATTACGGCATTACGAGATTGATTTTAATTAAATTTAATGAAGTGCCTATAAAACAAACATTAAGGCAGTAACCCAACACGGCGTAACTCGACCAAACTACTTTACAGGTGTCCGGTCGGCACGTGTGAGGCGGCGCGGTGTCGGGTTACTGCACAAACACAGTTCTCATCACCACATGAGCCGTGTGGCCATGCGCGGTGCGCGGTGCGCGTTTTTTAGGGAATACATTCTGGTACCGTTTTCTAGGATTTGTTTCTGTTTTTTTTTTCATCTTTGGCCATGGTGCGTTTTGCACATTGTTTCAGTTAGTTACTGATCGGTGTATAGTTTGGCTCTCAAGGACTGCTCCTATTGTTTGGAGCCGTGTGTCGAGCTATCGCGGTTTATCTAGAGCTGGTTCGTAACAAACATATATACACACCGTCGTGTATAGTATTAGTAGAAAATAGTTTTTTCTTGTGGCCAAGGTATTCGGTCATAGCTAATTTGTCGAGGCCGCCCGCGAAGAATCACGCTCCGCACCATCGTGGTCCGGATTAGTTTCTGTAATTAATTATGATTAGCATACAGATGAGGCGTGTAGAGTTTCCGCGAACAGCTGCAGGCTGATGTCATGCCGATGGCCTAGGAAGGCACTAGTACCAGTTCTCGACATGGCTCGATGGGGTTTGTGACTTTAATTTCGAATTTTGCAACTTTGACTTTCTGTGATACGGTCATTATATTAGCGTAAGTTGAAGACTTAGATCAGTTTGAAATGTAATATTTTTCTTTTATATACACCAAATAGTCAAACGTTTTGGATTCACACCGTAAGCTTACTATTGTAAAGTCAAAGTAAATAATAATAATGTACACAGCTTTCTCAGTTCATGCTGAGAGAATGTTTAGCATATCTAGACTATACATTGGAAAGGTGACGGTGCTGAGCAAACCCTCAGCGATATTCGAACTATGGCAAAGGTGAGCAAAGTCAAAGATCACGCTATAGATTTGAGCCCCAGTTCACTAACTCTTGCATTTCTGTTATCCAATTTAGGTTCTGGTTTGGTATGTATTGAATATTCGATTCAAAACCTTCACAAACGAGACCGCAATAATCTATTCTAATGTTATTCTAATATATCATTTGTAGTTTGTGTCGCGCGAGTATAATATTATGAGATAACGTAACCGTAACAGTGGGCCTGGGGTCACGGCGCGGCGGTGGCGCGGCCGGGCGGCGCGCGTCGTGTCCAACACTATGTTTATGCATTAGTTGCGTTTGCGCATTCTGCCATTGCCATTATCTGCTATGTTCCGCATGTTGCACGCTTCTGTATAATCCGGTCCAGAATTTACCAGATGTGGTTGGTGAAATTACAGTTTTAAGTGCATCATTTGTAAATAGTAAACCATCTTTTAAATGGGATTTCTATTATATAGTATTCCATCATGAGGGAATATTTAGTGGCAAGTCTCGCAGTATTCGTGGCTCCTCCCTCGATGTTGCCAGCACTGTTACCTCACTGCCGGTGCATTGCTGTTCTTGTATTCCGCGTACGAGTACACCACATACATTATATTTTTTCCTATTTCGTAATATAACACGTTCCCACCATTGACGGCGTAACTCGTGTTCAAATACCACATAGGCACAGTACTGTTATTACGCGTTACGCGACCACTTTCGTTTCATCACGTCCTGGATGGCAATCAGTTAGCGATGACACCGCGCCGGCAGAGATAAGCCGCCGGCCGCCCGGTGCTGCTTGCTGGCTGGTTCTGTGCGGGTGGAGATCGGTTACAGTAGCCGGAGGAACACAATGGGATTTGTCATTGTTTTTATGAGGTGACAAAGTTGCGTGAGCGTGTATTTGTGTAGCACGTTGTTGCTGGGTAATTGTGTCTATTGTCAGCCTAAACTAGGAACTTTAATGTATGTAACATACATATCGGACACATTACGTAACATAATTCGGCCTACACGACGAACTTACGTAGGAGACTGATACATGGCCCTATCTCTTTCCTACTACTGGAACCCAGTCCTCTCTCAAAGGGAGGAAGGGTCAAAATCCACTGCGCTGGCTCATTGCACATGGTGGATGTCACATGTACGAGGGTGAATCAAAAAATTCTTGGAATCAATATTAAAAAATGCAAAGATTTAAATAATAATATTTTATTTTTCTACATAATCTCCCTCCAATGCAATGCATTTAGAATAACGCGTTTCTAACTTCCTTATTCCTTGTGAAAAAAAATTATTTTCTTGACTCTCGAAAAAGTCCTCTACGGCAGCTATAACCGCGTCATTATCGTGAAATTTTGTTCCACGAATTTCCTCTTTTAATTTTGGAAATAAGTGAAAATCACTTGGGGCTAAGTCCGGAGAATATGGTGGGTGGTCAAGGAGATTGAAGCCAGCACAGCGGATTGCGTTGAGCGCAACTTCCGATCGATGAGCAGGAGCGTTATCTTGAAGGAACAACACGCCCAACGACAGTTTTCCACGACGTTTTTCTTTAATCGCTTCACGCACTTTCGGGATTAAATTTGCATAATAGGGTCCAGTAATCGTCTGGCCTTTTGGCATGTAATCAATAAAAAGGATTCCTTCACTATCCCAGAACACAGAGGCCATAACTTTGCCAGCGGTAGGAGCAACTCGAAATTTCTTAATGGATGGAGAGGATGGTCGTTTCCAAGACATGCTTTGTCTTTTAGTTTCAGGATCAAAATGGTGGACCCACGTTTCATCCATGGTGACAAGACGACGGCAAAAATTATCCGAATCACGCTGGAACATTTCGAGATTACGCTTGGAAATTTCCAAACGTCGCTTTTTGTTTTCGTCGGTTAACATTCGTGGCACCCATCTTGCAGACACTTTTTTGAACCCCAGTGAATCAATTAAAATGGATTGAACGCTACCAAAAGATATCTTTAGGATCTCAGCTATATGTTTTATAGTCATTCTTCTGTCTTCCAAAACCAGATTCTCAACCTTTTTGACATTTTCTTCTGTAACGGAGGTTGAAGGCCGCCCAGAACGCGGGTCATCTTTACAGCTTGATCTACCTCTTTTAAATTCAGCCACCCAGTACGCAACCGTAGAATAGGGTACAGCATCACCCCCTAATGTCTGCTGAATGTCCAAAAAAATTTCCTTCGTAGACATTTTTTTCAAACTGAGATATTTTATCACCGCACGTAACTCACTTTTATCCATAATTTTGACTTTTTAGCAACTCGTTGCACAAAAAAATTTATTACATGCGAACGAACTGACAAAAACAAGTGACAGTCTGCATAAATATAGTGTGATAGACACTCTTTAATTTGAATATCGAACTTGATCCAAAAAGGTTTCATATATATGCACTTCTAAGAACTTTTTGATTCACCCTCGTACTTGTCAGCTTAGGTTTTAGCCACGCCGATTTTCTCGAGATGTTCTCATTTCAATATACAATAATAACATAATTAAAATACTATGACCATAAGCAAAAAGTTTATGACTACAGCAGTATTGATAGTAATAAAGTCTTAATTTTATCAATAAAATAAAAATGCACCTTGTGGGTGCGCGCGCACGCGTTGATGTCTTTTGTATGCGGCGGCGCGGCGGCGGCGACCGGCGGCGGCGACCGTCGGCGCGGCGGCGGCGCGGCGGCGGCGCGGCTAGACAGCGCGGGAGATTCATTCATTGCTTGTATTGCTTTTGGATGCAGTTTTTTACATTTCGTTTACAATTAAACGGTAAAAAGTTTTTATAATATATTATTATGATTATTGTAATTAACATTTGTTACAGTATTAATTACGTATCTGTCAAAATTTATTAGAATATACGGAGAACTATAAAAATAATAAATGCATGCCATTTAATCATAGTGGTCATGATTTTTTTTATTGCAGATACATAATTATCCACAGTGCAGATTAAAATCAAGTAACTAGGAAAACATAAAACTAAAATTAAAAGTTTACTTTTTATTAATTTCTACCTGTTATAATAGTGACCGCTGTGAAGCTAATTACAAAGCAGCTTGCCAGTAATATTTTGCTCCGAGTAAATATAGAATAGTGACAGATGAAAGTCAAAGTGAAGTCCACTCACGGCATATTTAAGATAGCTGGCAATGCGCACACGTATCCGACGGGCGCAAAAATGCGTGAAAGTGCGCGCGCGCAGGGAAAGTGATCCGTACGCGCCGCGGGGCCGCATCTCACGTGCGGCGGATGACAACTGTACCGTTTACTGGACGCATTACATGTTTTTAGAATCGTATAACTAGAATAGCGCAATGACCCAACGTGAGTCTTGGCTTCGGATAATAAGAGCAGCCACTTCGGACCATCTTGCGCCGCCTCCTGCCAGTCTTCCACCTGGAGCTCGCACAAGTCTTTCCCTACTTCATCCCTTCAGCGGTACCTGGAACCACTCGGTCACACCAAGTACGCACCTTTCACATTACGTTCTTCTCGCATTATCTCGAGGTGACCGACTACGTAAAGTCTATGAGCTTTTATCTCGCCGATGATATTCGGTTCGGACTCCAGTTTCTCTATCTCTATTTCTTTCTTCTTCATATTCTGTCTTTCGTCTCTGAAAATCTAAAGTCATAAGGAGGAGATTCAATAGAACACCTCATGTAAAACTATTTACATGCTACAAAGTTTTGATGCACGCCTATATCCCTTTCATGCATCATAAATGAGCATGACTGATAGACAATGCTTGAGCACTCGAGCATTAGATCTTCGCATAGCATTTCGCTAATGCAATGACGTTTTGACACTATGCTCGTCACAGTAATGTTATCAATGCGAATGTTTGTGAGTTTGTTTCCTCTTCCCGACGCAATGCTTCAACGGTTTGGATAAAATTTGATGCGGAGAGAGATAGAAGCGTATAAGACAACATAATTTTATGTTAACAAATAATAAATGATGCGGTGTAGCACAGTGCCGTCACTTGAGCAGCTCGTGCCTGCAACAGTTGTCAGATTAACATCCCCTCGCGATGGCATCGAGTGAGCTTCCGTCGCCAGCCGCCAGCCGACAGCCGCCAGATAGCGCCGACGCAGGGAAGCAGGGAGACTTCCTGGGATGTGACGCCATCCCGGGAGTGCTCGGTGTGGGCTTCCGACTGAGCCTGTCGATTGAGTTCCTGCTCAGTTATCATTTACAGACTTCTGTTTCAGTAATTTGTATTTTACGGGATAAAAAGTATTCCATGTGTTAATACAAGTAATAAACTATTTGCGTGGCAAATTTCATCCACATCCTTTCAGCAGTTTTGCGTGATTGAGTAACAAACATTCAAATATACAAACTTTCACATTTATAGTCTAATACTAGTGGGATAATTAACTCAGGATAAGAATGTAAAACTAACGAACTGGCGCACACAGCAGCAGCAGTTGGACAAGCAACACCATTGCAGGCTCATAGGTGACCGACTGTTCTTAGTTTTTTTAATTTTTTTTATTTGACTGTGAGACGAGACGAGCAAGTTGTTCACCCGATGGTAAGCGATACGCCTGCCCATAACAGTTACAGTGCTTGGCGTTTGAATATCTGGCGGCGGTGTGGTATTTCCCCCCCCCAGGCGGCAGGCGGTCTCTTGCAGAAGAGGTCCACCTACCACTACCAAAAATAGCTTAATTATATTTATAGAGCAGCTGATATCAACAAAATGGAGTCCAATGTAATCTAAATAGAAGAATATATCACATTAGTGCGGCTATATGGAGATCAGGCAACGGTAATCAAAACCGTTGTTGCGAACAGAACTAGGCTCTATCATAGCGATTAATGTATTTTTTTACATAAAGCTTCTATTTGTCCTCAATGACGGCACAAGTAGACTGCTTACTTGATGGTAAGCGTCATTAAACCAATTACTACAGTGTCGATAGTTCCAGTCGTGTATCTCATATAAAGTCATATCTCAATCTATTCGCTTCAAACCGAAACACAGTTTGTATTAAAATTTGTGCACTACTTAACGGCAAAACATGTAAACGGAAAAGAAAAGCAGTGCAAACAAAATGTAACCACTCACTCTCCATAAAAAGCAAACCGAACTACAAGCCGGCCGCAAAGCTGTCCAAGTCTCTGCATCATCACTTTAATTAAATTTTCTACAATTTCCCTGTAATTAAAAAACGCAGAGACCATTAAGGCCGCCGCCGCCGCCGCCGCCGCCGCTCCACCGCACCGCGCACACAACTTGCTCTACCATGCTCTGCCATGCTCCGCCATGCTCTACAGTCGACACGGACTCTACACACTAAATGAAACCAAAGCGAGGGGAAGCTGCAAACATTTTAAATGAAAAAGAAAAAACCTTACGAGCGCTGCCGGTGCAATTAATTTGTAGAATTGTAGGGGATGTAGAGTCGTTAGCGTTCGGAGACAGGGATGCGGGGAGTGGCGTGAAACGTCGCGGGCTGGTGCCAGAACTAGCCGCTTGGGAGAATCAAAACTGCAGTGCTATTAGGTGATCTGTGCTTCTTTCTTCTTAAGTTTAAATTTAACTCGTTTAACCATTCATGCCGTCCATTTTCCTGCCGGTTCTTTTTGAATGTACCTACTCGTACGTATTCCGAATATGACGGTAGAGTCGGTTAGCTTTGATGAATATTCTCTCGGGGTCAATGTTAATAAGTAGTTTTGATTTTTATTTGAAATTTGTTTGATGAATTTTGAATTATTTTTCGTGGCTTGACATCCGCTTCTCGCTGATACGCGCACCGCACACTGTCCCGCCCGCGCCGATAACGAGCCCGACCTTGCGCTCTAGCTACCGATCATTATGTAGATTGACGATTACATTACCGCGGGACGATACGATACGGGACGGGATGGGATAGGACGGGACGGGACGGAGGCGACGCGGGCGCGGCACGGGGCCTAACGGACCTGACCACTGATATAAAAGGAATAGATACTACGATTTGAAAATTGGTGTGTTGTTGCTGCTCAACTATTTTGGTTTGAGACTGTGTTGATGGCAAGTACAAAAATGGCCAATTGTACTATTTGTGATCACTGCTGAGCACGGGCCTTCCCTTACTTTCGTTGAGGCGAATTTAGCCATATTCCACCACGGGGGCCCGGTCCGGATTGGTGGATAATTGTACTATTATTAAATTTCAAATCAAATCAATAATGTTAATTTAACCTCGAGGGGACCTTTGTGAGAGTTAATTGTCTCTTCCACTAGGTACTAGTAGAAATTAAAAAATGGTAAGCTAATGGTTTCATTGCCATAATGCTGCTCTCGTATAATCAATTGTATAAAATATGTGTCACATACATACATACATACATACAGTAACGCCTTTCTCCCGTTGGGATAGGCACAGACTACATCTTTCCACATGCTACGATCCCAGCAGAAAGCAGTACACCGACTCCTTGACGCGTCGTGCTGGTGAGACCAATGGCTGTGTTATGTGTCGCGCTTGGTTTCAATTTAGCACGAGCTAGCGGTATCTATTCTGTATAACATCTGAGCAGCCGCAAAGCCGCTGAGGGCCGCAAGCGCGTAGCCGGCCCGGCCCGTTAGCTTCCTGAAATACACAATTTTATCTACGTAATTTAGCAATAGAATATGAAATGAGAGCTGACGATAGATGACGAGGCCCCAAGGGAATACGCTAATGCCGTGGCCTGATCAACCACAATATTTAAATTGACTCTAAAAGAGCTACATTTTCAGTCATTTACGGTTTTGTAAAAACATATTTATTATTGCTCGCTTTTCGGAAAATCTACATGCCCTATAATTATTTGACTATTACCAGTCCATGCTGGGAGTTGCAAACAAAATCCTTGTCACATGTAAAGGAATTGAATTTGAAAACATCTTTGATGGTGTAATTGTATTTTTTACCGCAAACGCCCAGAAAATAAAACGATACTCGTTACGGCGACTTCTTTGAAATACATCGCGAATGTTGGGTTGGCATTATAATAAGTTCCGCTTCCAAGCGAGGATCATCACAAAACAATCGCAAATAATGCATGTCATCCGCCGTAACACAAACGACTTTCAACCTTCTTTCGACATCACAAACCTCATTTTCCCGGTTTAATAACTCCATGACAAATTTTCAGCAATACCATTTCATTTTGAAACTTGGTGCCTCTACGTAAGATTCTATTTGATAAAGCAGTATTTAAAGCCAGTTCCGTCAGCCGTTACGCAAGTTCGGTGAGATGCGTCGCGCTGCAAACTGCGCTTTCCAGCATTAGCATTTTGAAAGTAAACACTAACTCTGAACCGAAACAAACCCCGCACCGCCCCGCCGCGCACCGCGCCACCGCCACGTTTGTAAAATCTTGTAGAAAATAAAAAACAAAAAAAACTTAAAAGAAAATTTAAAGAAGTAAAGAATTAAGGCAAAAGAAAATAATGCCGTGTGAAGAACTATTGTAATTGTATTGTATAAATATTAAAACCATTAGATGTCAAAGTGAGTTGGGGCGCAATTAGTTTTACGAGTATGCCGTGTCAGTATTCTAATATGACTAGTTGTAATGTTGGCAAACAGTTACAGAAACAAGAGTCACTGGAAACGTTAACCGAATGATGGAGCGTGTCTCCGAGCTGTTAAACTCGCTATGACTTTGATGGCCGCGTACTTTTATGAATAGCTCCAACAATTACAGAAGGGAAAGTGACAATAAAAACCAAACGAGAACCTAATCTCAGTAGAAAGTAGAGTTCGAGGTCACATACTCGTGCTCTGCGTATCGCAGCTAGTGAGGAGCGCTACACGCTACACTCTACACTCTACACGCTACACTCTACACTCTACACGCTACACGCTACACTCTACACGCTACACACGAGCGAGGGCTGGATCGGCGTTACCAATCCGATCGGGGCGTATTCCAAACAGCTCGAGTAGTATATCGATATGTGTGCTACAAAATGATTCACCCGGTAAACAGTATATCGTAAATTCGTAATACAACTGCTCTGAGTACATCGCTATTATGACATACCAATAATTATTAGAGTAATATTAGCAGCGGCCCGCGGTTTCACCCGCGTTAACTATTGTCCCATAAGAACCGTTAATTTTATCGGAATAAAAAGTATTTCATCAAAATCCGTTCAACCGTGAAGAGACAACAAGTTTTATAGCACAGAATAAATAACAGTATAAGTAGACTCCGATGTACTAGTCTTCAAATCGGTGTGTTAGCCTACTCTTAGGTCCGTGTGTTTTGACAACCCTATCCGACTCAAACGTTACCCTAGAAATTCCTTAACTTTATCTACTGTAATGCATATTAAAGTTAGCTGTGGCTCTTTTTATGTGTATATTCTGTGGCTAATAGACAAAACGCATCAATTTACGCATCTGTGCCGGAAGAGTGAAGTGCATCGTGTTGACTCACTCCAACGAGCAGTTCGAAATCCACACGCGCCGCATCGCACATGCTCCGCTCCGCGACGACGTAATTTAACATTAAACGTGTCGTGTTTTCATCCCCCGCATTTATTATAATAGGAATCTCGTTTGTCGAACTCACCCCCGCTCGCTTGTGTAAACAAACCGCAACGATAGTGCAGTGACGTGATTTCACGTGTGCCGGCCGGCAAAACGGAACTGTGGGTGATAACTTGGATGGACAGTAGCTGGAGACGGACCCCCTTGAGGTGCTAGATTGGTACGTAGTCTTTTTCCGCATTTTTATACACATAACTACTGCTACCCCTCGACAACCTCAGGAGACCATCCGATTCCCGGCTGAAACAGCCCGTATTTTCACTGAGGCCAGCCCGCACCCCCCCGCAGTGTAGGAAAGCAAATTTTCTACCATTTTATGGTCCTTCAGCAACCGGATTCTCCGTGAAAATTAGCTGTTTCTAACAAACATTTCAAGTTAGACACCCCCGCCATTTTTTTTTTGCCCTTGTTAGTGCGCACGCGTCATATTGCCATCCGCTAAAATCTCTTCGAAACTTTAATATTTTTAACTAAAAACACTAACTACGCTCCTATAACAACCGCATTACATTTATTTCCGCATATTTCGCTAAAAACTTAACCTACATAAGAGTATTCCAATTTCAATATCTCTGTACGCCACTACGAACATTAGGTACATACCTACATAATAATGGCCGCGAATGAACAGAAGTTGAAATTGTTAGAATCTCAACGGGAATTATTTTTCCAACGCCTACAAACAATTTACGACTATTCATGTTGCGATTTAAAAGATCCAGAAGCCCTGGATAATTTTCTATGCTCCATTGAAAGTTTAGAAGACGTAAGAACTAACTTCCAATCAACCGCGAAAGAATACAATATAACCTTGTTGAAAATAGATAAAGAAAGTGTACCTGACTCTCAAAGCTGGTTATCATTCGAAGACATGTATTGCCGCATTAAACGTAAATTATCCATGTTTACACCGCCAAAAGCAGAATTTAAACCTACCCCCGCTAAATCTTTAATTAGGTTAGCGCCGATAGAAATGCCAGAATTTAATGGAGATCGGCTTCAGTGGCCATTGTTTTATGCCACATTCCATAACGCTGTACATTTAAATGCATCTTTAACTAATACCGAAAGAATGTATTATTTGGTTGGTAGACTAAGTGGTAAAGCCAAATCCATCTGCACAGGTATTGTTCCTTGCGCCGAAAACTACAACGCGATTTATAGCGCGCTTATATCGAAATACGAAGATAAACGCAGTCTAGCCGTTACATACCTAGATCAGATGTTCTCTCTTAAACCGATCGCTTCCGCAACCGCCAGTAACCTTGAATCTTTCATAGATCAATTCGCCAATGCCTACTTAGCATTGAATAACTTAAACATACCTGATCTATGCGACTTTGTTATGTCTTACACCCTTTTGCAAAAGTTAGACAAAGAGTCCGCGCGGTTATTTGAAATGGAGAATCGAGGTGTAGAATTACCTAACTTAAACGGGTTAATTTCATTTGTCCGCGACCGCGTAAAGGTCCTCACTCGTACTGGTGACCAATCGGGTTCTAAGACCCAGAATACAATTGCATCAAAAACTAATGTACGTTCTTTTATTGTAAACAACAGCACCGCTAACAAATGTTCTTTGTGTGAACAACCTGATCACAGTAATCTATATTTATGTTCGACCTTTAGAAAACTGTCGCCCCGCGAACGTTTCAAGTTCATCAAAAGTTGTAACGCCTGTATTAATTGCCTTAGTAAAACACACACCGCTCAATCTTGTAAATCCATAAACACATGTAAACAATGTCAACAAAAACATCACAGTATGTTACATTTTCTTGAATCCGATTATGCAAACCCGCATTCCTTATCGTCGAAGCTCGATACAAATACCTCCCGCTGTAGTGAGGGAGCTAACGGAAGGGAAAATTCACGTAACTCGACTTCTTCTAAGTCAGACGATAGAACCTTATCACTTTGCAGTATGAATACCTACTCGCATGCTAGTCACGGGCGGAAATCACAAAATGTACTACTAGGTACAGCCCTCGCTGACGTAAAATCAAATGATGGATCTGTTAGGAAAGTTCGTTTTTTGATCGATAATGGTTCTCAAAACCATTTTATAACAAAGCAGGCCTGCAAACAGTTGGGTCTCCGTGTCTTTAATGATTCCAGTAATCAATCGGTAATGGGAATAGGTGACACCTCCCAGCCTATATCGGGCATTACTGACCTAACATTGTACTCACGCCTTGATCCGAACTTTTGCTTGAAGATTCAACCGCTAGTCATTAAAACAATCTCTGGAGATTTACCGAGCTGTTCTCTAAACACTTCCGCGGTCACGCACCTTTATGACCTACCGCTCGCCGACCCGCATTTTTACGCGCCCGGACCCATCGACGTTTTATTGGGTTCCGAGGTCTTTGTCGAAATCTTGCGGCCTGGAAAATCGCTGGGCCCTGCAGGACAACCTGACGCGTTAGAAACCGCCTTTGGATATATAGTAATGGGGTCCACGGCCTCAGTGCCCGCCGATAATCATAAACCCGCACATAATCAAACTCACCGCGCGTTCTTTACATCGAGTGACGAGTCAATTGAGGCTTTAGTTACTAAATTTTGGCAGCTCGAGTCAGTACCTACACAAAAACATATGTCGACAGCTGACCAAGAATGTGAACATTTCTATGTTTCTAATACGCACCGCGACGTTAATTCAGGACGTTATGTAACCGCATTGCCATTTTCGAAATCCCCGCACTTGTTAGGAGATTCCTTGACGACAGCCACGCGCCGTTATTCTTATCTTGATCATAAATTCCAGACTAACAAAACATTAAAGAGCGAATACGACAAGGTAATGACGGATTATTTAAAAGGTGGTATTGTTTCCCCCGCTCCCGCTTTGAACACCGATAACAAATATTATGTAATCCCTCATCATGGAGTCTGCCGACCAGAAAAGCCGCTACGACTTGTATGTGACCCTAGCGCGAAGTCAAGCACTCAAGTAGCTTTAAACGACATTCTACACTCGGGGCCAAACTTACAGGCAGATTTAACCGCAATCATTTTAAAATTCAGACTTACTCCCGCTCAACTGTTGAGTCATCCGCTATGGCTCCACGGTCCGCCCTGGGCACGTGACGATCCACGTACGTGGCCTATTAATCGCTTCACCTTCGACTCCACAGCTGATGAAAAGCTGTTGGAAATCAAAAAACGCGCTAATGTTTTCATCACCACCGATGAGCAACCGCAATTTCTATGCACGCTTGCTAAGAAAGTATCGTCTTGGTCCAAGCTTCTCCGCATTATAGTATATTTATACCGCTTCTTAGGAAAAATTCCGCGTTCTAATAGAATCGAACTTTCACACTTACAATATGCAGAAAATATTATTGTAAAATCTCTTCAACAACAATATTTCAAAGACGATATAAACGCCCTCTCAAACAATCGCAAGGTTTCAAAATCGCTAATCCCGCTTTCACCATTTTTAAAAAATGATTTGCTTCGCACCGGGGGACGTTTAGAAAAATCTTCGCTTTGTTTTGACGCTAAACATCCGATATTGCTTCCTAAAAAGGATCATATCGTTAACATTTTAATAGATTATTATCACCGCAAATATTTACATGCCGGACCACATTTATTACTATCTTTGTTGAGACAAAAATTCTGGATAATTTCCGGACGCACTACAGTAAAACAACGCTTTCGACTTTGTAATAAATGTTTTAAAGTAAATCCCCGTAATGAGGCGCCTTTCATGGCACCCCTCCCCGCTTCTCGCGTCACCGAGGCTAAACCATTCTTACGAACGGGCGTCGACTACGCTGGTCCAATAAACATATTGATAAGCAGATACCGCGGTGCCCGCAAAGAAAAGGCATATATCTGTTTGTTTACATGTTTAGTGACGCGCGCCGTTCATTTGGAATTGGCAGTAGACTTGAGTACGGACTCATTTTTCCGCGCTTTCCGTCGATTCATCTCGAGGCGTTCCAATTGTCTGGAGTTGTTCTCAGACAATGGTGGAAACTTCTTAGGCGCTAAAGCCCAGCTGGACGAGTTGAATGGCTTTCTCAAATCCAAGGCCTTTTGTGATTCCTTCGCTGAGGAAACGATATCTCAAGGCATATCTTGGCATTTGAACCCGCCCAGTGCACCTCATTTCGGTGGCATTTGGGAAACTAACGTCCGCAGTGTAAAGTTGATTTTAAAGCGCGTGATCGGTGATGTTCTGCTTACTTATGAGGAGCTGCTTACCGTATTAACTCAAGTTGAATCGCTTCTCAACAGTCGTCCGCTAACCGCTGTTTTAAGTTCTGACCCCGCAGAGCCCAAGGCACTTTGTCCTTCTGACTTTCTGACTATGGGTCCGCTTGAGTCATTTCATGATGACTCACGTTACAAACCTACATTGACAGATTTAGTCCGCAGTAAACATTTGACTGACCAGGTTGTTCAGAGATATTGGAATCGTTGGAGACAAGAATATCTTAATACCCTACAAACACGCGCCAAATGGAATACTAAGTCTAATCCGGTGACTAAAGGAGCTGTCGTTGTGCTAAAAACTGAAAATTCACCACCGTTACAATGGCCTTTAGGCATAGTAGAGGATATACATCCTTCATCTGACGGAATCGTCAGAGTGGTAACGGTGCGCACTAAGAATGGTACCTATGTTCGCCCTGTTGTAAAACTATGTGTTTTACCTTCTCAATAACCTACATTCTTAACCCCTCCCCGCATTTTTCACCCGCAATTTTAGTCATAGTTTATTTTTATCTTTCAAGTTTTCCTATCTTTTATTAGACGGATTACTTCCGCATCCGCTTCCGCATCCTTAGACATTAGATAACACAATTTAGGTGATCATTCTCTCTTTGTTGGTTCAGGAGTCTTCTTTAACTCCTGAAGGCCGGGGGGATGGCTCTTTTTATGTGTATATTCTGTGGCTAATAGACAAAACGCATCAATTTACGCATCTGTGCCGGAAGAGTGAAGTGCATCGTGTTGACTCACTCCAACGAGCAGTTCGAAATCCACACGCGCCGCATCGCACATGCTCCGCTCCGCGACGACGTAATTTAACATTAAACGTGTCGTGTTTTCATCCCCCGCATTTATTATAATAGGAATCTCGTTTGTCGAACTCACCCCCGCTCGCTTGTGTAAACAAACCGCAACGATAGTGCAGTGACGTGATTTCACGTGTGCCGGCCGGCAAAACGGAACTGTGGGTGATAACTTGGATGGACAGTAGCTGGAGACGGACCCCCTTGAGGTGCTAGATTGGTACGTAGTCTTTTTCCGCATTTTTATACACATAACTACTGCTACCCCTCGACAACCTCAGGAGACCATCCGATTCCCGGCTGAAACAGCCCGTATTTTCACTGAGGCCAGCCCGCACCCCCCCGCAGTGTAGGAAAGCAAATTTTCTACCAAGCTGTACCATCTAAAATCCCTGTATTTTGCAGTACGTGCGTGTGTATGTACTCGTATGTGCCTGTCATTGTTGTCTTATCTAAAAGCACCCGAGACGTATTGTACCTGCCAGCCTGGGCCAGCCTTCGCCGCAGCCGGAGAGTCGTGACTGGATCGGTCACGGAGTAATTGTTCATTTACAATGTAACAAAGTCCAGCGATCTCTAATGTATTTTTTTCGTAGACCATAATAAATTGAGTGATTAAACTTCTAGAGAGCACTTTCTTTTATGGCCCAAAATAGATCATTGGTGCAATGGAGAACGGGCGAGATTTACAATAGTGTCTTGTAGATATGGTATAACGGTATTTACATTATAAAAAAAATGTGTCAAAGTTTATTCACAAGGACCCCAACAGGGCTCTCATAAAAGTTCACTGATTCTCCCACCGGATTTGAAATTCATCCAATCGAGACGAACGAAACTAGTTGGCAATATTATTCAATCTTAATTCTAATGTCTAACACCTTATACGTATAATTTACTCCGTTTCATTTACAGAACCAATTTATACAAAAGGCATAGGTTTAGTTTACGGTCAAAATACCAACTCTGGCTCTAGTAGGAATTTAAAGAGGTTTCTTTGCTCCCCGGCGATGGTGAGGCGCTAGCGTCTGCACAAAACTTACAGTTAAGATGTTAGTTCCTAACAATGATAAGAGATGGAAGATCGACTCGAGCGCCAAATCCTGAATCGCGCAAGCGTTTCGTTCCGTAGAAATGGCGCGCTTATTTAAAGGTTGGAGTGAATTAACTCCTACTCCCCACCACAATCTCTCTATGCTTTTTTGGGATCTTCCCACTCCTGATCTCTGTGCCACCAGTGGGGAGAAAGAGAATATTTAAAGCCGAAAAAGTCAACAGCACAGAATACTAAAGGAATAAATAAAGCATCCAGCTCAGCTGTGAGCCGCAATTAGTGTAAAAGTATGTCTATGCACGCCTACACCCCTTTCTCCTCCACTATAGGTGGTTGACTGGTAGAGAATGCTCTTAGTATTAAGTACGCAATTCTTACTAGCATTTTATTAATCTGTGCAATAGAGTGTTATAAAAGAGTGTTATAATATTCATGTAATTAGCGTCGATTACCCTCACACGCGTGCACTCGCACCAGTAACTGGCCCAAGGCGAGTGGTGGACATTTGGTCGGCATTCACACGTCGCACGCGGCTCTCTGCCTTGCTCTGCAAATGTCAGAGAGCTTTTGAGAAGCGAGCAGCACAATTAGCAGCCTTTAATCAAATACATTAAATAAAGGTCACCTGCTCAGCAATGAGGCTGAGTACCATGAATGGGAACATCTGATAACTTGCTGTTGTCTATGTTACCTACTGCTGTCCAGAGTTGGAACATTATTTAGCGCGTAGCATGGTTTTACGTTTACCACAAGTGTATTAGAAGCTTATTTCATCGTATGCTTTCACTCTAGAATTCCGTGAATCAGACTCTGAAACGAATACTAAAATATTTGAAACTCGCCGGTTATGTTATTACGAGTATCCTACGTTCGCCGCAGTTCCTAAAAACCGGTGTCTTCAAATTTTTTTAAAGGGAAAATGACAGGATTCAAAAACTGTTACATAACTTAAACTCAAACTCAAACTCAAATCATTTATTGTAAATAGGCAAAATATTGCACTTTTACACGTCAAAAAAAATAATATCTTATACATAAGTATAGAAATACAAATAAATAAGTCAAAATATTATGATCTATGAAACTAATGATTATTATCAGATATAATTATTATTATTAATAATATTATATATTTTATTTCTACGGCCTTCAACTACATCTCGACTATTAATTATTATATGATTTCATTCACTTCTCTGCTTCGAAAGCATCTCAAACATTGATCTTAATTACAATTTATATATAGTTTTACAAGAGCCAATAATAATAACCTTGGCCTAATAATATATAGTAATATATTATATTATGTCTACGTTCCACTCACGGTTACGACTAAACTAGTACACCCCGCAGCTACACCTGCTAATGAAAAATATTATTTGTGTTTTTTTTACTTCCAAAAATCCCGTAACAGACCCGAGTGCCATTTACAATAACTTTATGTTGAAATATAAAGTACAATGATCGAGATCGCTAGGCTTTATTTGTTTGTTTGTAGTGTGTTGATTATTGTTGGTTCATATTATTATGTTTAAAACATGTGTGCTTGTTGCAGGTTACCTGGGCGCGGGCGCTGCTGGCGCGTACTTCGGGCGCGAGGTGGGCAAGCTGTCGGAGCTGCACCACGGCGTGCGCGGCCGCGTGTTCGCCATCGACAGCCGCACGCTCTTCGTGCAGGACTTCCACTACGACGGCGAGGGGCCCAGTGTGTATTCCTTCCTATCACTCTGTAATACTATACCAGCTATTCGCTCTGACCTTTGGAAATAACAAGGTTTGCCGTCGACGGGCACGTTAAGGAGGACATCCACATCATCATCATCGTCACATCCCATATACGCCCACTGCTGAGCACGGGTCTCACGTCACTTTCGTGAAAAGGATCGCGCATCCACCGCGCGAAGTGTGGTCCGGACGGTGGATCATACCTCCGAAATAATTCTCGGGCATTTGGTTTACCTCACTATGTATCTCTTCCCTGAAAAAAAAATGATGGTTGAGTGCGTTGTTTTTTTTATAGTCCTCTACTTAGAAGGCGGACGTTCTCCCACTAAGCTATCACCACTGGCCAATTGTGGTAATTTCATTATTTTCTTCTATTATCTATTCCTAAACTCAATAGTCGTAAGCTCCGAAGCTCTGGTTCCCTCCACTAAGCTTGTTGTCGTTATATCCACTGCGAGCATACGTATGCACTCTTGCCTGCTGCTCCAGTCAACGAATAAGGTACTCTATACAGATATGACAAAGCTTATTTTTACACAGAAAAGCTATTTCAGCAGAATTTGTAAGCGTTTTGTGGGGATAAACATTATGAAAATAAATATAAACAGGAGGCAGTAGAAAATCACTGGCGGACTGAGAAAATCAGACAGATTATATAAGAGTGGGCTGCTTTGGTACTTTATTTAGAGGATCGCAGGATCATCGGATTGCTGTATGCAATGATGACCACAGTCAAATATAAGTTTGCATTATCTCGACATATGCATAGGTGCTGAGCATGGACCAGTTTGACACGATACAAGTAAACATAATTGTATAACTTTTTAATTGCACGTCAGAAAAACAAACAGTAACTTTACTGTCAACGGGCGGTATTGGTGCTGATGGCGATCACTTGCAGAAAAACTTTAATCAGAGAAAACTTCATGATATTCTAAATGGAAGCGTAAGCAAGAGAATAGAAAATAATAGAACTCTTTGTTGTAAACCAAAAACAGAAAAATATACAGCACATAAAAAATATTATACATACAAATAAATACAGTACAGCAAAATTACAAGGGCCGTACGATGGGCGGTCTTTTAGCTGAAAGCGATTTATTCGAGACAAACTTTGGACGGACAGTAAAAAACCTTTATCGATAGTAGGGTCGGTCGTGTACGTACATCATTTTATAAACACTATACATTAAACACTGAGTCAAACAAACTCGTAATGTACTCTGATGTAATGTCCCGAGTTGGCCTACTGTCGGTACGGCGTGCACTGTGGACCAGATGTACGCCGCGTTAAATGTAATGAAAGGAGAGTTCCTCAAATTGAAGCGAATTCAAGTTTTCGAGTTCATGCTGGGACTGGTTCTGCGTCGCGGGACTACGCTATTGAAATGTTCCATTGTTTGCTCTCCGTTGTTTCTTTCAACGGACAGACTTATACTACTTTGAGAAAGAGAAATACGTCCAAGTGAAATGTTGCTTTACGTGAATTGAGCTTGCACCGGTAAACCAAACTGAATGCTGCTATTTATTTACGACTTTTTAAAACGTAAGTTAATTCAGATTCCAGTTTACATAACCACTGATGGACAAATGCTCGTTAAATGCTCAATAAATGTTTCAATGAGATAGGATTACCACTGGAAGTATTTGCTCTGAATCTGGGTGTTTGTGAGACCATGGTCCTCGTGGTCCCTGATTCCCTACATACGGGGAATCCTCGTACTAGGGCTCTGGATCGTGGCCCGTTATTCATTTGATTTGCTATTGGCACTGCCATTATAAGCCAGTATGAAATATATATTCTCAACCGCCTCCCAGCTATTTAAAGCTAAAACAGTGCGCGTCATGTCGCAGCATGCTAATGAAGCAGCGCACGCCGCACACCTCAGCCATGCTTTAATACGCGGTTTCAGCTTAAAGCATATTTTCCGCATTTTTAGCTGAAATCCTCGGCGGTTCGGTGTCATATTAAACGTGCATATTCCACTGACAGAGCGGCGCCGCACACTCGATGCTTTTGCATACAGTATGCAATGCGCAATTTCGCAACTGCTATTTAAGCTATATTTTTGCGTTTTGGAAATCCTTGGAGAGATTGAATTGGTTGGTTGAATTGGTTCCATTGTCATGTTGCTAATACTGCATTAGCAACATGATAATGGGATCTCTAGCTCTGCGTTTGGGAAGAGATTATTTTATCATAACAGCTACGTTAGACTAAAATTGGTTTGCTCTGAACGCAAATGTTGCAATTTATATGAAAAAGGACACTTTATCGTGTCCTAAAAACATATATATTTTTTTTATAATAAAAATGTTTAGAGTGGTTTTTCATAGTTTCAATATTTCAAAAGTAAAAAATAAACGAGGTCTAAGTTATAGATCCACCATCGCAATAATCTGAAAAGCTAAAGAGGAAGATTCTAGTAGATAATGAATGATTTTTGAAGATGGCCGCTGCAAAAAGCATCGAGGATGCAGGAGCGCGCTATAATAAACCTTCGTTATCATTTAATGTTGTCGGTCATAGCGCCCCTCCCACAGTGCACTGGCAAGCTAGGCCGGACTGGGCTGGACTGAGCCGGACTGAGCCGGACTGGGCCGGAGCGAGACTGTCCGTGTCATAAATCCTACGTTGCCACCTGCACGCTGCAGCAACCAGCAGGCGCCGAAATAGGCCACCGACCTACTTCCGACGAAACAAACTGCGGTATTTTGCTGGGGTTTCATTATGTCTTCATAAATAATAACAACACCATTAAAATGGGTGTTTTTGGCATTATCTGGTAGAATTTGCTAAAATAAATGCCGTTATTAACGGTACCTTGGAAAAAGGCTTTGGTGAAGTATTTAAAAGATATGGTTGAATGTACAAGGCCGACACACCACTGCTTGTTCTTTCAGCGGATTTTAATAATTCCAGAACAGTGTTGCATTTGTTCATCCCAGAAAAATAAAAAAATATTTTAGCCAATATTTTGTCCTATAAAGATAAGTTTCTGTCCAGCTGTTTTCTGGTGTTGGTGCAGCAAGCCCGACAAAAAAGGTGCTCTGTTTGACGTTACTCGGTGCATTTTCATACAAAATGTATCAAAGTGACAGCGCCGCGCCGCGCCGCACGCCACACGCCGCACGCTGCGTTGCATTGATCTGTCTCACGCTTTAAGTAAAGTAGCAGTTTTAAATGAAGATATCCAGTATATGAGCATCAATATTGCCAACAGGCCAACACCCGGTAGCCGTGGAGGCGGTGCCACTCGACTCCGGATGATTATCTCCGCCTGGAGCAATAAATCCGTGCCTCGACCGGCTGCGCCGACGATACGTTTTGTCAAATGTGCCACCGCTGTAGAGACGCCATGTTCCAGCTTACAATTTCCGTGCACGAGCTTCAGAAATGGAGCCTATTCAGTGCTCTGACAAATTGAAACGGCAGAGTAATCCGTTTATGTTAATGTTTCGTGAAACTAACCGGCCGATTGAATCTACAACAGTTAAACTTATTAATGATAAACATATTATGAGCCCTAAGTATTCCAATACTGAATTACGTTTCAAATTAGCATTCATTTGATCAATTAGTTGATTGAATGCAGATACACAAGATTTCAGAAGTGATATTCTTCAGTCAAGCACACACACACTTCTTACACGGCAAACTAAATTATTACCGCACAGGTATGCGTATAGGTCCTGACGTATACCTGAGCGAGTATGCTTTGCGCCGCCTTTGAAGTAAACCCAGTCCCCGCATGCCTCTCGCGTGGGCGACTGCATGCTAAACAATGTCTGCAATGTCTGCAGAGACATCGCCGGAGGCACGCGGGCGGCATGCACGTATGCTAGCATGCGGAACGGGCCGACTTCGGGAGACGTGGGAATATTGAGCCATGGGGAAGTGGAGAATGTTCTAAGGTAGCTTAAAGCCAGTCTAGAGCATGAGGCAACAAGATCATTTATTTTGGACTAATTCCGGAGTTAAATGTAGACTAGAAATAAACTATAGCAATATAATATGGAATTTGAGCTCTAATCACCTAACAGTTCGAGAGCAATTATGGCAGAGCGCGTTGTGCGCTGCTCGTAGATTTTGATCAATAAAGCTTTGAACTCCGCTCGGAGCGGAGATCGCTGCAGCGGAGGCACAGATTGGCTCCGGATTGGGCAAATTCCGCGAATTCTCCGGAGCATTGCGCCGACACAGAACTGCCGGATATCGCACGTTTCCGCGCTCTACTTCTGCTATAATGGACCAGCTTACATTTTATTGGATTTGTTCTAGACTGCTATTTAATTTGAAACGATTTTATTGATTTTATCGCTGTCCAGCCAACAATTTGTACACTTTCTACCTATTCTTAATTTCAAAATATGATGCGAAGTATTACGTAGACGCTTTAAAATGCAATTCTATGTAGATCCAGATAGTTTACTGGATCATATATTATTTAATTTCATCTTCTTACACGATAGAGCCCTTAGAATAAAAGTGAATATAACAATATTTCCTTCTTAATGTTAAAGTGTAGGGAGACTCGTATCCAGCACTTTGCCAATATGGGTTGATACATTGATGAAGACGATGATTATTAATTAGCTTTGAATGAAATAAATCGGTGGTAGCCTAGTGGGAGAACGTCCACCTTCCAATCAGAGGGTCGTGAGTTCAAATCCCAGTGCGGGCACGTACCAATGTGTTTCTGTAAAACATATGTACGTAATTATCACTCGCTTTTCGGTGAAGGAAAACATCGTGAGGAAACCCACATACCTACCCGAGAATTATTTCGGAGGTAGGTATGTTATCCACCAATCCGGACTTGGCCCCCGTGGTGGAATATGGCCTAACCCTCCTCACGAAAGTGAGGAGAGACCCGTGCCCAGCAGTGGGACGTTATGGGTTGTTGATGAAATATATCGTACCAAAACAGAATCGGCCGCTTAACGCAACGAACACGTTCTAGGCACACCCTTGGACGTTGTAAATGTACCTCTCTATGTACCAGTAAGAGATTCGTGCCGCCCACCTATACTAAAATACATTTACCTACCGATATCAATCATAGCAGAACATTTTTCTTCACCAACCGCCCACAATGTGTACCTTATCTATCACGAGTAAGGTCCACATTTGCACACGACGAGGTGGCTAATGACAGGTGGATGATGCAGTCACTTTCACTGAGCTCTCGCGTGATGTATGAGCACTCGGACCAAGGTCGCCAACTTGTAGGATACGACTTTCTTTTCCTGGCTCTTAATGCTTCCAAGAAGTGGGGTACAGTGGAAGCGAGTTGAGTGATTAATGGGATAGTCGCGTTACCAACAACCTGAATTGTTTTGAAGAAACCTTAATGACTTCTGTTGTGTAGAAACGATTTTAATATTTAAACATATTTTTGTGTCCGTTTGTGAATTGCGGATTTCAAGATCTGAGAAATGATGTTTATCTGTTTGTTCCACAGCGGCGTACTTTTACGTGGGCGCGAGCAAGGCCCCCGGCCCGTCGGGGGCCACCCGGCTGCGCGACGAGCGCGGCGGCACGGGCCCCCTGCGCCGGTACCGCGGCGAGGGCCTCACGCTGTCGCTGCCCGACGGAAAGACATTGCGCGACGTCAAGTGGTTCTCCGTGTGGTGTGACGAATTTGCGGTTAGTCTAGTACATTCACTAAAACACTTTAAAATTACTACAACTTAGTTTGTTTGGGAGTCGAATGTTAGCAACTCGAGACAAGCATCGCGAATGTCACCTATTTTCTGAACCCTATCTGGTATTATTTACTGACCATTCCACTATTGTCGAAACACTACAAGAAGTACATGGTGGGAGACGCTGGTGGTGTTTGGCTCCGCTTAGTTTGTATTGTCACATTCGCAAGGTTTTCAGGGACCCTCTTGGAGAAACTACTCATACGAAGTCTGACTCTGTTGTACTCTTTATATAATGTATTTGTAAAGCTAAACTTGGTTAGAGAAGAAAACTTGTATATGTAATAATGAGAACTCACAGAATAAGGGCAAGATGTTGGAATTCGTCTGGTGAAACCCACTTATAGTGTTATTGCATCAAATCTAAGGAAAACGACATAATATATTTTTCAGAAACTATTGTAGAATGTGTAAATTTACACCGTGAAATTGAAACGGCCAGTGAGCCCCTCCCTAACACATGTTTACTCTCCGACCGTGGCTGTGCAAGTGTGCACACTACACGCCACCCCATTACCCCTGGACAGCTAATTGAGGAAAACACACCAGAAATACGGAGGACAACTTACAGCAATATACGGGACGTTTAGAGCACGGGAGGCTTGGAGATAAGTCGTTGGAGCTAAAATAGGAAGTTTTTTTTTTTTTTAGTATTGGACGCTGGCATAAACGTATAGTAGTCTCACAATGTAAAGGACAAATTATTTAGACTGTAGTAGTATATCGGTGCGTGCGTATAGAGTATAGAGGCAGAGGAACGACAGCGTGACCAATGCACCGGTGGCCAAGTGAGTGACGTGACACCGAGATGAGCTTAGCATGCCACGTAGTTCGACAGAAGCAGAAGCGACAGAATCTTGACATTTCAATGGATACTAGAGATCAATCGGTTTACTGAAATTGACAGTTACCAACAGGGTCTTTAGCATCGAAAAGATCAAATATGAATAGAGATTTTGGCAGATCATCGTTCGACACTTTTATTATTTGACTGCATTACGAACCGCCCGCGCCCGTGCCGTGTACGGTGAGCCTAAATGTGAAGTGGATTGAAATCAGTAGTGGTTGAATGAATGAATAAATAAAAGATTAAAAAAGGAACGAATTCATGAAATATGATTTATTGCCACTAAACGATTACATAGCTGCTTGCTTGTCGCTTAATGGAGATGCTGTTCGGTTTGTCCAGGTGAACTTCGGCGACGTGTCCATCCCCCGCGACCTGGAGTACCCCAAGCCGGTGAAGGTGTCGGCGCTCCGCGGCGTGCACGGGGTCTCCTCCGATCCCATCGTCGTCATCGACGCGCAGACGCTCCTCATCCCCAACTTCTCCTATGACGGCGAGGCTCCTGGTACGTAGCCAACAGCATTTGAAACTGAAACTGGTTTGAACTTTGAAACTGGGTACATACACCCAGTGGGACCATGGTTCTTGTAGTTCCTTATTTTCTAGATACCAGAAATCTGACCTTGGAGTCAGGATCTATATATTATTTATTTCAGTGGGGTCTTTTTTCTACCCATCACGTCTTTTCAGATACGATGAAATATAAATGTTTTTTAATAACCACCAAATTCAAAAATTGTAGCTCGGTGGTGTTTGTTGTAAAAGACATACGGCTAGCGAGATATAGTACACAAAAACACACACAAAGTGACGTCACACCAAGTGAGTGCTGCCGTAATCCGGAGGCATCCGGAGGCACGGTTGCGTCGGCATCCCTCGATCTGCCGCGCGCCGCGCGCCGCGTGGTGTTCCTCCCAGCACTCGCCATCACAGAGGCACAAAGGAACTGTTGCGTTTGATCAGCTATACGATTAGATACAATCAAGGACGTTTTATATAATACTCGATGGACTCAGCATGCATCTAAACCTGGAAACTACAAATCTATAAGTTTGGACGAGGGTCACGGGGGACGAGGAAGACACATTAGATTAGCAATAGTGAAAAGAACACCGCTTAAAATAGTCGGAGATCGCGAACTTACGATTCGATCATATAATATTGGTAGAGGGGTAGGCGTGAGCGTGCGTGGTCCTATGGTTAGATCGTTTAAGGATACGATACGAGGTTTGTATCGGACAGGCCAATTACATTAGAATGCCTTTGTAGGGTGCCGGAACTGTCGTGTCCGGTCTAGCGGCAGGTGGTACATCCTCCTTGATGGTCCTAGCTGGATAGATCCTTGATATATAGCTCCTTTGATAGTATCACCACTGTCATCCGTGATTAAACTCAGATGGTGATAGATTGATTGAATGGATAAGCATCGTATATTTAATAGTATACCTGAAATAAGCCATATTATACGGTACAATAGGTATTCTGTAACACGGATGGGTATGGTATTTAATCCATTCTTTAACACCCGCCGAAAAATAGAGAGAGATAAAATGCAAATTTTAATAAGGTCGTAAAGTGTTCCGTGAATTATCTCGATTAATGAATTCCGTGCCAAATGAAGTGTAAAGCAAAATATTTTAATGAACTCTTCATCCACGACATTAATTAATTCCCGGCCGGCGGCGCGCGGCGGCGCGGCGCCCAGAGTGCACTGCAGGCGTACCTGCCTGCACCCAGCAAACATTTGTTCATGACAAGTTAATTAATGTGAATGAATTCAATTAATAAAGTATCCGTTAATAGTGCACCTACTAAAATTTTAATAACCGTGGCGTAAGTTGGTGATGAGCCATCTGCGAAGGGTGCGGTTGTGGGTTCGATTCCCACGCAGGGCAACTATTTGTGTGACCATGGTTCTCGTAGTTTCTGGTTCCTATCTAGTTGTAGTTACAGGGAATCCTGGTTAGGGTCAGGATTTATTTTCATTTTCATGTAGGTAGCTCGTTTTGAAAATTAATACATTTGCTTTTTAAAAGACAATTTTTTTTCATTTCACTGATTGACGAGACGAGCAAGTCGTTCACCCGATGATGGTAAGGGCAAGTTTCTTGGATTAGAGTGGTATTTAAAAACTGTCTAGAAAATGTTTTTATATTCATCGAGGCAGGATCTAGGAGGGAGGGAGCTGGTGGGGGTGGGGGGGGGGGATACTAATATATTATAAGTTTTGCGTATTCATAACACGAATAATTAACTTCGAGCTACAATAAACTTCGTATTTAAGTACCTGCCAGTCGGATCACCTCGCACGCCTTGTTTACATAATGATGTGTAAATAGCTAAATTTTATAGTGGAGATTAAAATGATTAGCTGTTATTGCTAGCGACTGCTTCGTATGCAGAATCATATTAACGCAGTTTTATGATGATTTATATCACTTTGTTTGATTTTCTTAATTTAATGATTGGCAATAGTATTATACATTAGCACGATGGTTTATTTTCCAAAAGTTATGCATCTTTAGTGAAAATAGTAGAACATATCATGCTAAAATTTCAGCTCGATCAGTGCAGAACTTTTTGAGTTTTTGAAGCGTACACAAACCAACATAACATTTTTATATATATAGATATAGATATAGATTTATCTCGAATGAACAACCCATAACACTGCTGAGCACGGGTCGCGCCTCACTCGGGTACAAGCCACGGCAAGTAATATCCTGATATTAAATTTACTATTATACATTTTGCGGAACATTTTAGTATTTTTCCCGTGTAAAGCTAAATTAGAAGTTGTGATATATTATTTTTAGCAGTCTTCGTCGCAGACTGAGTGCGTAAGTTTAAAGAGCATTACCATGTTTAACTGCTTAGGTGCCCGTCCGCCGCCGGTAGTCCCGCGCCGCCTCGCGCATGCTCGCGCCGCCTCGCGCCGAATTTCTGAAATATGAGGCGTCCCGGCGATAACTCACGCGTACAATATAGAACGCGGGCGTGCGGTCGCGCCGCGCGCGGTTAGCGATTTACGATGTTTGCGCCCAATATTAAGGGATATGGAGCTACACTACCTACTGCTGAGTACACTGTGGCTTTGGCAATTACTGTTGGAGAAACGATAAAGGCTTCTAACAAAAAGAAGAATAAAATAACTAAAGCACTTGTACCAAATTAGTTACCTTAAACTTTAATAATTTGAAACCTGATCTTTTTGTTTGTAATTTGAAGAATAATTACAAAACTATATGCAAAACACAAATGTTGCAGATCAAATTCAGTACAATCTGAATCAAATCTCAGTACTTAATCAGATGTACATGAGCTGTACGCCATTAATCCGTCGGCGGCGCCGTTCCGTTGCCCATAAATGCCAAATTATGAACATCTTTGCGAAGTAACGACCGTTTTTCAGCCGCAATTGCTTATGTCTTCAAGTGGCCGTATTTCAAATGCAAAGAATACAGAATGGCCCATAAAATGGCTTCATCAGCGGTCGAGACAACGCCACTTCTCACATTTTAGCTCTATCGGGGCTGTGGAAATGACTTCATAACAGTTTCTTTGCCAATTTCTGGACTTGCGTTCCGTAATGGTTGTTGAGTGTCTCTTGTTTTTGTTTTTCAAGCGTTCGACTACGAGTACATAAGGAAATGAATGAGTCGAGTACACCGCCGAGGGTATACCATCAGCATTGCCAATCATATGTATATCTGAAGGGAATTGTATTCGTGCCTGCCACTGAGAAACTACCTGCATAGCTACTACAGTACCACCACATGGAAAAAGTCTTCAAACATTTTCTAAATCAGAAGCAGTATGTACTTAAGAAAATATCCATTGAGATCTGTAGCTATTTTAAAATAATAAGATTTTGTTCAGACTATTAGTTTGTAGTTGGTTGGTAAGTTTTGAGGAAACGAACCGACCACCAGTAAAGATGAAACGGAGGGATTAAGTAGTGATGAGTAAAGTAAGAGCTTAAAGACCAAGAGGCTGAAGCCTGAAACCTTGTTGGTCTGACGTATCGTAATACCTAGAAATGCCATTCAAAGCTGAAGATCAGAGCTGGTGGAGACAACTTGTGGATATAGTTGAAAGGAGTCACGATTTTCAACAATGAGGGAACGATGGAGGAGGAAGAGGTTGAATATGATTCCTTAGATTGATGAAGATTAGTAAAGAGGTTGATTAAGATTATTTAGAAATTTCATAAATAGAATTAAAATGTTTTTCAAAAGACAATTTGAATAACCAAATCCCGCATATTGGCGAGCCGATAGTGCTATTAGTGCAAGCGCCAGCTCCGGTAGCATTGGGCGGCTCGTCGTTAAGCCCCGCTCAGAGCGCGGCGCGCCGTGAACGATGGCCACGTTACCGCGGAGCATGCTAATGATGCCCGTGTGGTGTGGACGGCGGGATCTCTACGAGTACAGCGCTGATGAGCCAGTGGGACTTGAACGTTCGATCAAGGAACATTACTAATTACAGCTTTTCTTTTATCCACAACTGCGACACAGCTGTTTTTTTGTCGAGAGGCGAACAGTCCCCATAACAAATCCCTGCCCAAAGGCACCCACACCATAATGAGTATCCCACAGTAGCTGTAGGAATAAACTCAACGCCCCCCTAACTGGCCCACATTATCATGTGAACGGCACAGATTCCCCAAGGGGTAGGTAAACTTGAAGTTTTAACAAAAAGATGTGGGTATTTACACTGCTGGTTGTTTCCCCACTGTGGCAGGGCAGAGGTGAACGAGGGATCAGTTGTCACAGCGCGATATACAGGTGTACAATATTGCGACGTGCAGGAAGGACACAGTGTGGCGCAGAGAACAATGTTCTGCTATGTCCATGTTCAATATTCAATGTGCAAATACTTGATTAAGGCTAGCCTCTAGGCACATGGGGCAGATGTCATCTAGATTCCGACAGATTTTTGTCGCCAATGACTTTGGTGTAACTATCTATTACTCTGGACAGTTTGAAGTATATTTTTCGATTACATGAAATGATAGGAATTTATAGTTTCAGCATTGAGTGAATTGTTGATTTCTTGTCATTCATATCTTTCCCTATATTATGCAGTAATTATTCAAAAGTATGAGACGGAAAATTGAGTAGTGCTCGTTCCTTACTGACCCCTGACTACTGACAGGTGACACTGACTGCGAACTGTGAGATTGCGGGTACCCGAACATGACAAAGATATCTGTGAAACGCAGGCTGTGAGTGTGGGTGTTTGTGGTATCTTGATTCTTGTAGTTTCTATACACCTATTCACTAACGTCGGAAAGTTTTCAAATCCTATTCCGATGAATTCATTCCCGATTCGGCGTATACTAAAACGTTATTCACAATTATTTTGGGGTACTGATTCTTTAGTTACAGGGGTCCCTAGTTCGGGTTCGGGATTTATATACGTGATCGTGAGCTTATGCACTGCATGCCACAGCACCCCCAGCACCGCGACATACTCGTACCCACGCGCGTGACACCGCGCGCGCACACGCGGTTATCGCGGGCTGTAAACAAACGTCGAGTGCGCGCGCTAAATGTCCCTATTTACTGCGATAAAGCGCGAGTAATGACTTGATTTGTGTTTTGTTTTAGCCTGCTCGGAATTGCGAGACATTGCTGTCGGGAATCGGGTGCGCATAGACCACTGCGGGGGCGATGGCGGTGCAGACAACATTAACAACCAAATCACAGTCATTTTAAATTTGCATGTATCGCTGCTGCCACCGCAACTGCTTTGCAGTATTCTTCTAAATTATGAAGCTTTAGAGAACAACATCCGTTTTTTTACAAAAGGCATCAATTTCGGGATTTTTGGTGTACCTACAAAATAATTTTGGCTGCTCTTGACGTGACGTTTCGATCACGTTACATTGCCCGTGGTCACGAGAACACTGACTGCGGGTATCACGCTGAGAGCGTTGCGCGTTGATCCCAACTACTCGCGTTTCGTTCTCCTTCCATAGTGACCACAGTTTCCACGTGTCATGATAGATCCGTCCCAATCGGCGAGTGCCGGCGCATCCTCGCATCGTTCCCGCTCCGAGTGACTCTACAATCGATACGGTTTCTCTCCGAGTGTTTCCGCTCGGATGTCATGATCCCGCACTCCACCCTTCGCCGAGGCGGAAGCTGGGAACCGCTCTACCCTTCTAAGTTAACAGGAAGTTTTATACCTACCCTCTGAAGGAATCGTGTGACGCTTTATTAGATTTTTTTTTCTTGATTTCTTTCTAGTAGGTACATTTGTAATTCAAAGGTCTCCTCTGCAGTTTCAAATGTCTTTCTATTACGTAATTCCTTAATTACGTAGCGGTAACTTTCAGGGAGAAAATCTGATGCGCTCTCCTCTAAGAAATATAAATGGATAAAAAATGTATGTCTATATTAAAATCATAATTTTTTTATCAGTTTTCTACAGAATTATTTTTTACGATTGATTTTTTATTAGAAAACACTTTATAATATACTTGCTGCTACCTCTCCCAGTAAACCGTTGGATGGAGAGAAATCATTAGAGCGCCAGAGGATATATTATAGTTATTTTTATAAAATGTTTGTTATTAAGTTAACAGGAGACTAGCTCGACACTATAAAGTAAAATAAAGTACGTGCACGTTACGTGCAGACTCTGCGTCTACTTTATTGGAAGTTGGGGAGATGTCTCACTTGGAACACTCTACACCTCAGCGGGGAAATTGCGGAAATTCTCCCCTCTTTATGAAAAAAATAATAATTCTGGAGTCTAATGGAAGTGATTCGAATTGAAGAAAGTTTTCTAAAAGAAAAACGTATAATATACAGATGAGTTGAAAATGTTCTTCCTGTGTGAAGTGTACAAGAGAAAGAAATATTCTAATCTTGCGTACTAACATTATTTTTGTCTAACTGACAAGCCCTTGACTTTCGCGAGTTTTGTCCATGAAATATTTGTTTATGTAATAATTATGTTTTCGCGGAACAATTCGAGTATAATGTATTTCATCAAAAAGGCTCCAAACCCTTGGTGCGAAAATGCTCGCTTCCGAATGTATGAACAATTGTTGATGAGCGAGCCTAGATTCATACCTGAGAGTTTGAAGTGGTTGTTCTACCATGAAAGCGTACGAAGTTGAAGCGAATACGAGAGAAATAGTTCAAGCAGCATTCCTTGAGAACAATTGTCTCATTGTAGACTTAGCGTGGTTACCACCTTGGAGTACACTGTCACTTACACCAACTAGGCCATTTAGTACGATTAGAATCGATATTGGCTCGAATCGAAATTTAAAATTTTTCGCTATTCAGAATACTTCACCTGTGAATTCATTCGATTTCAATTACTGTCGAATCCTGTTTTAAAATACTGTCAAATGTGAGAGAATCGATTGCAGTGGATCTTGAGTTCAGTGTGTCAATCGAACGAAATCAAACGAAGCTCGAAAGGATCGCCTAGTGTGTGACGTGGTCAAAGGCCAAGCTATATCCGAACACTATCTATTTTTAAAATTTTATTTGACTCAGTAAATGATGAGCAAGTTATTCACTAATGGTAAACGCTACGCTTACTTTTAACAGTTTCAGTGCCTTTGCATGGCGTAGTCTTGCGCGGCACTACAATGCACTCGTCATGCTGATACATCGGCTCTAGAGTCTCATAATATGCTTAGTAATTTCGTTGGAAACAATGCCCTTCAAACCGCAACACAGTATTGCTTTCACACTACTGCTTGGTGCATAAATTCAGAAGTTTCCATCCCCTAAATAATAGTTAAGTAAGTATGGCTCACACAGGGCCGCCGCTTACATATACTTACGTACGGGTGATATACTCCGAACTAGGAATTTTACTTGCTAACTTTAAACTGTAACTTACACCCCGAGTTGGACGGAGTTGGCCCAACTTGGGCAGTGAGCCGTGCCGTGTCTCAGTGCAGGCTTCCAGTGATTCTGTGTCATATTTGGAAGAGAAACTTCAGGGAACTTTGAACAAGTACACTTTGACAACTCGGGTTATTTGGTGATGCATTTCTGCGGCAGACTGGATATGAAAAGTTTTGTAAAGATGGATTTCTTTAAAAGAATATTAATCAAAAGTCCTCGTGCGGCAGTATATCTGGGTGGATATCATCAATTTATTATTCAATCTGCAACCGACTGCAGCTGCAAAAGTGATTCTGTGGGTGTTGAAAGGAAAGTCACTTAACAACACTTCACAAATTATTTATTTATTGTTTGACATAGAATATTGTTTGGAGAAACACGGTACAAATTACGTAGTCGTAAAATAGGCGCGAGCGACGTGCGCTTCGCGTGACATTCGTCGGCGGACTGGCTGGCCGGGCGTCGTTCGCCGCGGCGCGAGCGCATGCTTCCTTTGAGCTGTGCCGCGGCCGCTGCCGTACGCTGTAGGTACTCAATAATATTTGGTGGCGCGGCGCACAGCTGTTGACGATGTTTAGGTACGTTGTGTATTTATATTTGCTTTTGTTATTGTTGCTTGTAGTTATTTGTTTTCTATATGTTTTGCTAATGTGTGCTTTTCTGTTTCAGATGGAGTTCGACGAGTATCTCAGGTATGTATTTACTTATGTGCTGTTTACTAATATAATGTTTCTTTTGTTTCAGGTAGTTTATGTGGAGACGCCACATCACTCCCCTCCAGAGGCCGTCCTACGGGCGATAACATTTCGGGAATCTGACCGTTCTACCTGATCGTGTTGTACGTTCTTTCGTATTTTCAGGTGGTGTTGTTACTGCAGCTGGTTGGCTGGGGATCTGAGTGGTTGTCGGTGAATCTGCAAGTAGGTATGCCGGTTTTATCCTGTCAATGGACACTTCATTTTCCTTCCCTTTCAGGAGGATTTTGAAGGTTTTCTCATTTCGGCTGAGTACTTTATGCGGGCCTGTATACACTGGTTGCAGGGATCTGCGAGATGCATCTTCTCTTAGAAAAATGTGTGTAGCTGTTGACAGATCTTTGTATACGAATATTGCCTTTTGGCTGTGTCTTGAAGCAGGGCGCGGTTGAATTCGTGCAGCAAACTCTCTGAGACGGGCTGTAAAGTCTGTGACGTCTGTGGTCGTCTGTGTGTTTGATTCGAAGAAGTCACCAGGTAATCTGACAGGTTCGCCATATACAAGTTCTGCTGATGATGTTTGTAGATCTTCTTTAAAGGTGTTCCGGATGCCGAGAAGTACTAAAGGTAATATTTCTGTCCAACTATCATGTTCGTGACATACGATAGCGGCTTTCAGTTGTCTGTGAAATCTTTCAATTATTCCGTTGCAGGCAGGGTGGTATGCTGTCGTCGTCTTGTGTTGGAAGCCGGCTATTTCGGATAGGTATTTGAATAGAGCTGACTCAAATTGTCTACCTCGGTCTGTTACAATTTGCAGTGGGCAACCAAAACGGGCGATCCAGCCTGATAGAAGAGCTTTAGCAACTGTCTCTGCTGTCATGTCTGGAATAGGTATTGCCTCGGGCCATCTCGTAAATCTGTCGATTGCAGTGAGACAATACTTGAATCCTTCTGACACTGGTAGTGGGCCTATGAGATCAATGTGCACGTACAGGAATCTAGCGCGTGGTATCGTGAATACTCCAAGTGGGGATGATACGTGTCTCGTCACCTTCGCTCTTTGGCATGGGTAGCACTGTCTCGTCCATTCGCGACAGTCTTTCTGAATGCTAGGCCATATATAGCGCTTTGATACCATTTTGGCAGTTGCATTGGCACCAGGGTGGCTGAGTGAGTGGAGGCTCTCAAAGACTTTTCGACGTAATTCGCGAGGTACGTATGGACGTGTGATTGCAGTACTATTGTCGCAGTAGATATCTGATTTGGTTCCAGGTATTGCTACTTTCTGCAGGCGTAGAGATGTGCTGCCAGCGAGTAATTCGGTGAGTTCTGTGTCTGATCCTTGTGCTTCGGCTAGAGTTGTTAGGTCCACAGGTTGAGATATCATGTCGACGCGAGATAGTGTATCTGCAACCGTATTCTCTTTACCAGATATGTGTTGTAGGTCTGTCGTAAATTGAGATATGTAATCTAGGTATCTGAATTGCCTAGGAGTACAATTATCTTTTCTTGAATCGAATGCGAAGCATAGAGGTTTGTGGTCAGTGAATACTGTGAAGTTTCTTGCTTCGAGCATGTGTCGGAAATATTTGATGGACTGGTATATTGCGAGTAGTTCTCTGTCGTATGCGGAATATTTCTTTTGTGATGTGCTCAGTTTCTTCGAGTAGAATGCCAGAGGTTGCCAGTTGTTGTTTGTGTACTGTTGCAGCACTGCTCCTGTAGCGTTGTCTGACGCGTCCGTGACTAGGGCTAGTCGTGCTTGTATGTCCGGGTGTGCCAAGAGTGCGGATCGACAGAGACTTTCTTTGCACTTCTCGAAAGCTTGAAGTGCGTCGCCACAGATGTCGATGGGATGCGAGCCTTTGACTGATCCGGTCAATAGAGCATGTAACGGAGCTTGGTATTCTGCTGCGCCTGGGATGAATCGACGATAGAAATTTATCATTCCCAGGAAACGTCGGAGTTCTCTGACTGTCTTCGGGATGGAGAAATTTCTTATTGCTTCTACCTTGGTGTCGAGTGGTTTCACGCCTTCTGCTGAGACGGTGTATCCAAGGAAAGTGACTTGGGATACACCGAATACGCATTTAGGTATGTTGATTACCATGTTGTAATCCTGGAGACGCTGAAATATCTGGCGTAGGTGTTCCTCATGAGTAGCTTCATCTGGTGAGTACACTAAGAAATCGTCAATGAATGCGTAACAGAAGTCTAGGCCTCTCAGCACTTCATCGACGAACCGTTGGAATGTTTGGCTTGCGTTCCGTAGTCCAAACGTCATGTAAGGAAATTCAAACAGACCAAACGGTGTCGAGATTGCTGTCTTGCTGATGTCCTCTTCTGCTATTCGAATTTGGTTGTAGGCTTTGGTCAGATCGATGGTTGAGAAGACCGTACAACCAGAAATTTCCTGAGCAAAGTCATGAATGTGTCTGACTGGATATCTGTCAGGAACTGTTCGGGCATTCAGCCTGCGGTAATCGCCACAGGGGCGCCATCCGCTGTCTTTCTTAGGTGCAAGGTGTAGTGCTGATGACCAGGGACTGTCCGAGGGTCTTGCTGTACCACATTTCAACATTGCGTCAAATTCGTCCTTCGCTATTTTCAGCTTGTCAGGTGCAAGTCGACGTGGGGTGCAGTAGACAGGAGGTCCAGATGTGGTCTTGATGTGGTGCACGGTGTTGTGGGTTGAAGCTCGGTTTGTTCCATGTGGGCGGGTGATATCAGGAAATTCTCGCAAGATGTCTAAGTATTTTGACGTTGACTCTACTGCCATTGTTTTTACTGAAGATATGTCGCTTGATGGTGATACTGGTGCCGCTGGTGATGTTAGTGTCGTGGTGTTGTCGATGAGGCGTTGGTTACGACAGTCGACGATGAGGCCATAGTGTCTGAGAAAATCGACACCTATGATCGGTTTCGTGACGTCTGCCACGATGAATCGCCAGCTGTAGTCACGGCGAAGTCCTAAATTCAGTACGAGGTGTGCGAATCCGTAAGTTGCTATTGTCGTTCCGTTTGCAGCAAACAATTGATAGCTGGTTGGTGTTCGACGTTCACGAAGTAAGGTACGTGGATAGACGCAGAGATCACTACCGGTATCGACGAGAAATTGCAGTTTGGTCTTACGATCAGTGACAAATAAGCGACCTGGCGTGCTGGGGCAATCGTGCGTCGCAATTAACGACTGCCTTTCGCGTTTCCCTTATGGTCACATGGCGTGACGCACTTTCTGGCATCATCGCCAAATTTCGCGTGGAAGTAGCAGAGTGGGAATCGTCGGTAGTTGGATTCCGATCGGGTGTTGCTCCGCTGACCTGTGCGAGTGTTGCTACGCTGATGTTCGTCGTGTCGTGTTTGAGATCGTGGTCTCCTGCTCGTACTTTGTGATGAGGTGAGTGAAGCTATCTGCTGTGTGAGGTCTGCAATTTGTTTGGCCATGATGTCGAGAGCTGATCCAGGAGGAAAAGTTATCGCTGCTGTCTGAGGACTTGAACTAACAATGTCCAATACTGTGTCAGCTAAGTCTGCTAGACTAGTCAGGTCTGCGCGAGGTTGAGAAGCAACAGCTGTTTGTACATGAGTGGGGAGACGGCTTGTCCAAATAGTTTTAACAAATTCTTCCGGCACTTCGGGTCCCGCTAGTTGTCGGAGATGACGAAGAAACTGTGAAGGTCGGCGGTCACCCATCTCTTCATGTGTCAATAACTGTCTAACTTCTTTTTCCCTGGACTGCGATAATCTCTTAATTAATTCGGCTTTTAATGTACTGTACTTTGATGTTGTTGGTGGGGATATAATAATGTCCTCCACTTCGGCTGCATGGCGATGTTCAAGTTGTGCGACAACATAATAAAATTTTGTTTTGTCGTCGGTTATTCCGGACAGAGAGAAGTGTCCCTCTACTTGTGCAAACCACAGGGCGGGTTTCTCGGGCCAAAAGGGGGGCATCCGTACTCCAACTCGAAATATATCAGATTGCATCATATTATTTACAGTACCTCCGGGCGGTCCGCCATCTTGTTTCGCCGCTTGTCCAGAATATTCCGAGGTCATTTTCTTCAATATGTCCAGTTCGGGGTCACCAATGTGGGTGTTGAAAGGAAAGTCACTTAACAACACTTCACAAATTATTTATTTATTGTTTGACATAGAATATTGTTTGGAGAAACACGGTACAAATTACGTAGTCGTAAAATAGGCGCGAGCGACGTGCGCTTCGCGTGACATTCGTCGGCGGACTGGCTGGCCGGGCGTCGTTCGCCGCGGCGCGAGCGCATGCTTCCTTTGAGCTGTGCCGCGGCCGCTGCCGTACGCTGTAGGTACTCAATAATATTTGGTGGCGCGGCGCACAGCTGTTGACGATGTTTAGGTACGTTGTGTATTTATATTTGTGCTGTTTACTAATATAATGTTTCTTTTGTTTCAGGTAGTTTATGTGGAGACGCCACAATTCAAAACCGATGGCTCAGAATGAAGCTAAGAGAATATCGCGAGATTTGTTGGAGCTACAATATTCTGAACTGGACAGCAAATTATAGGCTTGGATAGATGTTGCACACATTTGTTGATGTTGCAAGACATTTTGTCTCTATGTTGTTACTACAGAAAAAGAGAAAAAAAAAGAGTTAAAGAGCTAAAGAGTTTATCTATCTATCTATCTACAGAATACACAATGATATAATTCCGTTGACACTTGATGGGTCACCCTAAATCCTGATTGTTCCTGTTTCAGTTCCGTTTCAACTGATGATTGTGTTCCCTTGTAAGTTGTTCTAAACTGTTCCTTTGTTCCCCAGACGCTAAGTTCTGGGTGGGGCGCGGCGACAAGCCATCCCCGCAGGGCATCCGCATCCCCGACGAGAACGGCAAGGAGGTGCCGCTCCGCAAGTACGACAAGAAGACCATCGTCCTCACGCTGCCCGGAGTGAGTACCTTACTTTTTAAAGTCTCGCTGATTGACTGTATCCTTCTTATTTCTCAGTTACCACGCGTTTGCTCTTCGAAAAGTATAGAATTATTATCTAATGTTTGACAACTGTTTACTTTTTATATATATATATATATATATATATTTGACTTTGAATCCTTCTAGCATTGTACAGCTATCAGCAGCTTTACAGTGTTGGTTCGAGGTGCAGATAGGATCTTTCCTGAACTCCGTCCTAGTAAATCTATATCTATTATTCCAAAAAGATGCTGCTGAAATCTTATCAGCATAATATTTCAACCTCAACTGACCCGCCACGTACGATAGTTGAAACTTTAAGACAGAAGAAGAAACTAGTTTCAAATCAGCATGTGCATAACTAGAACAGGACCCTTTCCCAAAAATGTACTCCTTTCGTAAGGTCCTTCCTTAGCGAGAACAAGGTATTCAAGAAGAATGCAAACCTCAAAATTCGCGATAAATCAGTTAGTCAAGGAATAGTATTTCGCTTATATGTACTCGTATAAGGATAGAAAGTCATAGATCGTGGTACATCACGTTAACCCCACAGGAGCTGACCGTATTCGACATCGGGCACTTCGCGGTGTGGTGCGAGGCCTTCACCGTCAACTTCGGGCACGTGGTGCTGCCGCGCCACCAGCTCAGCAACATCCCGCCCAGCCTGAAGATGCTCGGGATCTCGCCCCAGGTACGTCCACCACCGCTCTCTCCAGCCGACTCTGCTCCGTCAAGTTTGTCTCACAACTCTTCTCTCAGTAACAGCCATAAGAAATGTTTCGCAAAAAAATACTATGTGTGTGATCAAATGTTAAAAATGCCTCCGCATAGAAAAAATATGTTATTTGAAGTATGAAATGGTTCATTGAATGGTGCCACGCAATATTCAGAATGGTCGTGTTTGAAGCAGGACTCACTTTGGGAAACTTTTTATTACGATCCGCGAACGAACTTGACGGACTGGAAGTACATTAAGTAGAGCCTCCCCCCCAGCAGCATGACCATGGACATGACTGCAGACGTGTTACCAGGTATGTGCATCTAGTACAGATATAACGATAAGAGTTTTCCTAGCACAATGGGAGAACGTACGTTGCCAACATTATATAACATAATATACTGCAAATTAAATTTATATACTGAATCACGGAGATTACTCAATTTGAAAAATGATATAATCACCATAATTTAGAAAACAAGGGGGTTTTATTTACGAGTTTCATTTATTTTTTATTGCTATTAATTATTCTGTAGGCGCACAAAGCTAAGGCGAAAGACAAACCAATGTAGCGCGGCGTGTGGCGCTGTCGCTTTGATAATTTTTCATCAAAGCGACGACAGCGCCGCGCGTCGCTGTCACTTTGACACGATTCGTTCATTTAGACAGCGCCGTGTGGCACTGTCGCTTTGATACCATTTTGTATACAAGGCACCAAGTGACGTCATGCAGCGCGCCGCACCCCGCGCCTCTTTTGTCTGGCTTGCCGCTTAGATTCGTTAGGACTATTTTTGGTGTACCCGTAAAATTGGCCACAAACCGGAAGAGCAGGTCCCTGAATGCGCCCCTACGCTCTGCGGAGAAGCGATTGTGAAGTCTCACGTAATTAATTCCTTGAAACCGACACCCGCCAGCCCGGTTACACTGAATTTTAAACATTGTTCAAGCGCAAAATGTTAATCAACGAGCGCTTTTGTGTATTTCTGTTGGCGCGAGGACGCGAACTAAATGACTTCAACATGCTGCATTATATCTTAGACCGCTATTATACGAAATCTTACTTCCATCATTAGGGGTAGGTGCTTAAACGAAAAATCAACATAATTGATTCGTGGGTTGTTCGTAGCTCAATACCTTTAGTTAAAGTGCTCATTCCTAAACCACAATTAACCGGTTAAATATTAAACCGCAGTTAAAGCGTCGTTAGACTTCGAAATATTTAAGACCGTGCCAATATCTTCGGAGAGCTGGCGCCATTAGTGTGGCACCTCGGGAGAACTGATAGCAACTGTGATTAATCCGGGACCGGCTTTACATGCCCGAGGAGGATCCGACATTTAATCAACGGAAATACTGAAAGAAATTCTAGCAAATCGACCTTAACGCTGGTTAAATGGTGCTCGGTCCACTCGCCCACAAGGAATCCCACTTATATTATATATGTGAAAGTTTGGATGTTTGGATGTTACTCAATCACGCAATAGTGGCTGAACGGATTTCGATAAAAATTGCCACACGGATAGTTTAGATAGATGATGATTCAATGAAGCGTTATTGAAACACCACAGAACAAAGGAAACTTACTTTTAATTTATTACCTAGGTTAAGACATAAGGATACTTCTTGTCTTGTAAAAAATTACGGTTTTTGTGTAGTAACTACCTGAACCCTACCATCCCTTTTTGTATACAACAGATTAATGGTATGCTCCAACTAAGCGATTTTCAATTCGTTGAATATTTTCAATATGAAAATTCTCTACGATTCAATTTGTTATCGTTGCAGTGTGGATCCCGATATAGTAGTAAGTAGCATGGCATCGTTCGTTTCGTTCGAATTGAAACATTTTGCAATCAGATTGAAAAAATTCAATCTCAGTGGAATTTTTACAATACACTTTTTCAATAAATATTTATAATGCACTGTATGCTGTTCGATATTATTTCGGATACATCGTTGTTTGGTGATTGTTTCGAATTCAACTGTGTTCTGTAGTAGTTAGTTCGTAAAATAACTTATCCGATAAATTACCACGCAAAATTGAAATTCTAACTACGTAATTATGTGCCAATTTGAAAGGCAACTGTTTTCAATATTTTTGGTCCATCAAAAGTTTGACCGAAAGAAATCGCTTTAAGCAATAAAACTACCCGCTGTAACCTTATGTTTACCTTTTTTATTGTTTTATTAACATTTTGGTGTAGGTACAGTAAAAGAGTTTTCTACGCAATCCGATTCTATTTGCACATGACTGTGACTCAAGAATAGTATAGAATGTTTCACAAACATTGACCACACAAATACCACTTGGACCCAGCACCTCTGAGTACCTCCGAGCACCTCCGAGCACACGTCACTGCGGGATCAGTCGCAACAGCTTGTTTTGAAAGACCTAACAAAACTTTGCGAAAGTCCAAAAGAGCACCCGCGATAAATACATCTTCAAACACAAAAATAAACCGTAACTTTTGAAACACAGCAGTTAAATTACAAACCTTTTTTGCCAAAAGTTGTGAAATGCGATGAGTTGCAAATACATCAGATATAGTATAACCGTGTTAAGCAATAGACGGCGAGGTCGATGCTCTCGAGTGGTCCGATGATAAATAAACTTTATGGATAGACCGCAGCGTAACTATTGGAGTTTGAAGTGCCGGTCGAGATGTCCCGCCTGCGACGCCCAAGGTCGACGGTATATTTCGGTTATCGCTTTTGAAATTATCGATAGCCACTTTGGTACTTGTTTATTTTCGTAAACGATTGAAATAACATTATTGATGGCAACTTGACTTTCCAAAGCTATTTGCATCTGCGGCCGCGCTAACCTGCGCCCGCTCATTTCATGGCCTACTTACAACACTTAACCTTAAGTTTTATATCAATAACATAAATATGCAATTCTAGACTTTAAACTGAAAGCGAAAGATCATAAATTAGAATTTAATTAATTACGTAGCCCAAATACTGAATGCGCTATAACTCGCTAATGATTTCCCTAATACGAGAGACAAATGGCGGCTTAATTTGTTGAACCGCGGCGGCGGCGGCGGCGGCGCTAGCCTCATCCATTATGCAGACACATGATGTTTCAAACAATACATCAGGATCTACCACATCTCTATAGAACTCTCTATCACTGCTTTACCCAGCTCTGCCACTAACCTACCAAGCTCTTCCACAACTCTACCTGCCACCCAGAACTTTGCATTGCATAATCTTGCGCGGCACTGCACTCGTCGCCCTGAGACATCGGCTCTAAAGTCTCATGTGCCCAGTAATTTCGCTGGAAATAGTGCCTTTCAAACCGGAACACAGTAATGTTTACACACTACTGCCTGGTGGATGAATATCTGGCAAAGGTGTGGTACTTCCCCAGGCGGTCTCTTGTCTCTCTTTCCAGTACAACTACAACAACTACTAGAATCACTAAATACTAAAAAAAGTCTATAATTTCGCCGGGAAACTTCATCACAGAACCTTTAGATTGATCTGAATACATATCAAAATTTTCAAATTACATGACTTACACGACGTACTAGGCTTACTTGTGGACACATGCGATACCCAAGTTTAGCGTAGAATAGTTAATGGGAAGGTAGATATAATATTTGGACAATAGATCCTCAAGAGAAGCGGTTCGACAATAACAATCCCACGCTTAGAGCTCGTGTCCTCCTCATATACAAATTTATTATGAATCTCGTTTAAATAAATAATATACAAATGTAAATATCTCCATATGGGCTCAAGAATTACGTTAATAACGTATTATGCGATTTGATGACCCACAAACATAATTTTCAAGTGACTGGGCCCCGAGGTTTCGTCCGCGTCTACTATCTCACAAGAACCCTTCTTTTTTACGGGATAAAAAGTATTCTATGTTCTATTTCAGGACCTAAAGTATCTATATACTAAATTTGATCAAAATCCGTTCACCCGTTGCAATATGAAGTGCGGACAAACAAACAAATACACACAAACATTTTCGCATCTTACTACCTCACTAATATAATAAATGCGAAAGTTTGTATGTTTGCCCTCTCTTCACGCCGAAACGTCTGAACGGATTTTGATCAAATTTAGTATATAGATACTTTAGGTCCTGAAATAGAACATAGAATACTTTTAATCCTATAATAATTAACGGTTCCCATGAGAAATTAGTTTACGCGGGTGAAGCCGTTCAAAAATCAACTTACGGAACTGAACCACAGATCACTATTTTGTCAGGCGGCAGAATATCCTGTTCAGCTCTACGAGTACATTGCAAAACTATCCATTTTAAATAGATTTCAATAGAGCTGTTATCTCTTCCAGTAGAGTGCTCCTGAACAAAGGGAGAGCGCAGAGCTGCGTAGAGTTTATAATGTAGTAGGCACGGGTCACTGCGTGCAGGCGGTGTCAATACCTGGGGTGAAGGGAAACGGAATAGCTTTAAGTGTTTAGAATAATAGAATTGATTCGTTAATTAATTTGTTCGTTAATAATTTCGAAAACGTTTCATTTTGTAAATAAAGGCAGTTTATCTCTATCGTTCCAGGATCATATTTTAAAATGACGCCCGGTTTTGTCTTCGATTTGTGGGTACAGTTGGGTGGAGAGTGGAGACCTCCATACAAATCTACACTCAAGTACTGAAATCTTCGCTTAAGTCGACATTTAATTTGAGCTATTTCACCAAATTAATTCATTAACTTTTATATATAAACGTACGGGTAAATTTAAAGGTATACCTAAAACTAAGTGCGCCTCGCGGTTTCACCCACATAGACTGATATCCCACAGAAACCATTGATTTTTACGGGTTAAATGACCAAAAACCAAACAAAGCAAACCAAACAACCAGCCGTATACCTAAAAAATTCAGCCGTTACCTAATCCTCCCACGAAAGAGAGGGGAGGCCCGGCCCGTGTTCACTGCTGGGATGGTATGGGTTAATGATGATGATGACGAATCTGAGTATTTAATCCATCTATTTACTGATTCTATACTCAAAGTTTCTTTTTTATATAACTGAGTGACAAGACGAGCAAGTCGTTCACCTGATGGTAAGCGCTACGCCTGCCCATAACAGTCACAGCAACACCCAGAACCCTGCAAACACAATAATATTGTTCTCTATAACCTTTCGTAATCAAATGCCTAATCACAATCCACAATCCACAATCCACAGTGACTCAAGCCCCTGTAGGCTAATTCAATAGCAGTAACTTTGAACCGCCCCTTCAGACCAGTTGAACCAGTTGGCAACCTTCCAGCCGCAACCAGGTCAGGTCTGCAATAGGAGCGCGTGACTAATGTCTCGCGCCGCTCCGTTGTTCCGTTCCGACTTGATTGGGCTTTGTGCTCTTCAATTTCTTACTAAATATAAGGTTTTAACTTAACATGGTCACTCACCTGATGGTAAGCGCTGCGCATGCCCATAACAGTTACAGTGCAACCCAGAACTTTGCATTGCATTATCATACTCCGCATGTCACTCTGCGACATCGGCTCTAAAGTCACATACATAAGAAATTTCGCTAGAAACAGTGCCCTTCAAAGTGGAACACTTATGTTTGCACACTGCTGCTTGGCGGATGAATATCTGGCAATGGAGTGGTACTTCCCCAGGCGGTATCTTGCAGAAGAGGCCTCCTACTACAAAAAAAGTGTCCTAAAGTATAGATAAATAGTGTATAGTCGATCGGAGCCGTGGACTCTTCCATCATTATCGGTAGAGGCGACGCGACGGTGACCTAAATGGCTAAAGTGTTGACTCTATAAGCACTGAAAGCATGTCTGGGAGCGGTTGACGTTAACTAACAAGTCCACGGACAAAACATTGGCCTTTTTTTAACCGACTTCAAAAGAGAGAAGTTCCCAATTCAACTGTGTGTTTTCTTTTAACCTCAGCCCGATACATACCAATAACATACTCGTATTTTACTCGGTTTTTAGTGTAGTGCCTTTTGAAGGCGAAAGATTATTAATAATTTTTAATTTAAATTGTTGAATTATTTATCCTACCAAACTATCCTCACCATCATTATAAATGCGAAACGCGACGTTGCGGAATCGATTCCCGTACATGGCAAATATTTGTGTGGACCAAGATAGTTGCTGTGAGTTAAGATAATGTTAAATATATGATATGTGCTTATAGGACCATGGTGTTGGTCCTCGTAGTTTCTGATCCCTAGTTAGGGGCCAGGGTCTAAGTAGGCGATCATGGCACTTACAAAAATATACATAACGTTATATTATCAAAAAAATTACACGTCGAAAACTAGCGGAAATAGTATCATTACAAAAATAAGTTGTGCAAATCGTGAACAGTCAGGTAATATAATTTATATTAACGCCACACAGTAAAATGTGATTATAATTAAGGAGTATAGTTAAATGGTTTCAGTCATAAATTAGGTACGCGTCAAACCGCCACGCAGTGAAATAGACGGCAATTGACCACCCGAGCAAGTCGTGACCCGCTCTACCATGCACTTAAACTATGTGAGAGGGACAGTCTCTACACGCACTGAACTTCTAGTCTGTGCCATGTTTGTGCAATTAGCATAAAGGTGCGAACAAGGCGGGTCGTTCGCGTTCTGCAATCCGATCTTCTTTCCATTTGTAACTATAAGCTTACCACCGCGACCACCACCGCAGCGACCTGCCCACACCTTGAAAGATGCAAGGATTCCACGACTGACCTTCGATAGCTTTCGAAAGGCGGGTCGTTGGCCGCCGCGGATCATGACACACTTCCATTCACAGAAACATATTATTTTTGCAAGCAGTTAATGGAGGCAGCTTTTATCGCCTCCATCGGAGGTAAAGTTCACAGGGAGATCACATAAAAAGATAAGATTATCATTATACCTACCGTAGTTCATTTTGCAACGTCTACGGTTTTAGTTTAATTTTGTGCAGACGTAGGTAACTCGTTAATTCCAAATATGGCATCTCGCACGCTGACTATAGCAACACTAACACAACAACGACGCGATTGTACTCGTATTAGGTAATTTCATTTGTTTACATCATATTCTATGAAGGCAAAGTAGGTCACTTGAGATGGAAACTTTCCAACCTTGTGGTAGGTTCTGAACTCTCGGACAAAAGCCAAATAGTTGGCAAGCGTAAGAAAGCCCTGAACTCTCGCCACCCTCGTAAACTCTGCATCCCTCTCCCGTCCCTCCTGCAATTCTGAGCGCAGGTTTCCTGTTGCAGAGCCGCAACAAAGAGCTGGCGAAGGAAAGCTCCGCAAGCGCCCCCAGCCCGCAGCGCAAGCGGGGCCGCCGCCCCCTGACGCGGCTCGACGCCACCACCTACCGCCCCCACCTGCGCCCCGGCGCCGGCCCCCTGCTCGCGCTCACGGACCCCCTCACAGACCACTCCTCGCTGCACCGCCGCGCCGACACCTACTCCTCACCCAACGAACAACTCATCACCACACAAGACAAGCAGAGTCCCGACCAGAAACTTTTACAAACCTATCTGAAGGATGAACAGCAGAAAGTGTCCCTAGATCAACAACAGAACGGCGACGAACAGCAGAAAGTACCTCAAACTTACCAACAAACTAGCTACCAAGCTGAGAAGGGTCTGAACTATCAAACGCAGGCCGAGCAGCCACCCTCACAAGGCGCGTCAAAATATCAACCACAGATCAAACCTGTCCCACAACAAATCATTTTAGAACCGAGCAGCCAGCAAATAATACAACCGGAACAGTATCAAGCGCAGAACGAGAACTATCAACAACTGAGAAGTCAAGAACTGCAATACCAGGACCCGAACAGCTACAACCAGCAAGCTAACTATCAGATTCCACAAGTGAACTACCACATTCCGCAAGTGAACTACCAGATTCCGCAAGTGAACTACCAAATTCCGCAAGGGAATTACCAGATTCCGCAAGGGAACTACCAGATTCCGCAAGGGAACTACCAGATTCCGCAAGGGAACTACCAGATACCGCAAGGGAACTACCAGATTCCGCAAGGGAACAACCAGATTCCGCAAGGGAACTACCAGATTCCGCAAGGGAACTACCAGAGCCAGCAGGTGCTGTACCAGCGGCCGCAGCACCAGAGCGAGCTGGCGCCCCGGCAGGCGCTGCAGCAGCCCCGGTACCGCCTGCTGCCGCACTACGGGCCGCAGCCGGGGCGGTACTGAGGACGCGGCCGCGCGGCCGGTGACCTTGGCCTAGTTCCGAGCCAGGGCCGGCGTGGGAACGTTGTGTAACGCGATGCGGCTCACTCGAGATACTTGCGACATCATCCTTTCCTTTTGACATTCATCATTTATTAACCCGTCCCTCTCAGGCGTGCGCGAGGCGCGGCGTGTCACGCCGATCGCGCCTGGCTACGAGCGATCGCTTGCGAATATGCTTTAACTAATTTAACCTTTTAGTAATTCTATGAGATATGCTGATCTAATCCGAACGTACATTTATCATCATCTATCACCGGTGTAACGGCCGCGGCCGCAGCGCTTCTAACGGTGAAAGTGGGTAAATCATAATTCACTATCACTCGCGATATTTTGACCGCGACGAGCTGTCGTCCCAAATACTTCAGCCTAACTATATTTCAAAAGTCTAGTCTTCCGAGTGTAAATAAACGAACGATAAACTTTATTAATACAGAAATTAAACACATGCAACGGTAAAGCTCAGTGTAAACGAGCAAAGCCAATATTAAGCCGTAGGTTCTAAAAGCTCGGTGCTTAATGAGGTTTACACATCCAAATATTATGATTATCCGTCAAACGCGTATGTTTATCGATTCACGATCTTTGATCTGCAGAACATAATCATATAATAGATCAAACTCAAATAATTTGCTAGTTGCTCGCGCTATTGGTCAATGTGCCGGTTTGGTAGTAAATGGCTATTATGGAGGCACGAGAGCACCTCCTGCACTCCTCTCACTAGATGCAGCCTTGACGGCGCACACAGATATAAGCGCCTAGTACATAGCTACAAGTACCTAGAACTATTTACTAAGTAGGGACCTGTCACTATCAGGGAGGGTTTGAAAAGCTGACAAAGATCGCTCCTTTAAATTTCACAGGGATAAAATCAGAAGCTCTTTGTATTTGTTGATTGAACTAGCTACAAGGGTGCTTCCGTGGCGTAAGTCGGTCATCAGCCGACTGCAAAACGTTAGGTCGCGGGTTCATTTCCCGCACAAGGCAAATATATGTGAAACTACAGATGTCGTTGAAGTCTGTGTTTGTGAGACAATATCATCTGAGATTTGCCTGGTTCGTAGATCCAGGGAATTCTAGTAAAGGGTCAGGATTGTAATTTACGCACTAAAAACAAAAATTTTACATTATTGAAATCGTATATTTCAATAACTTGCTCTCGGTCTGAAACGATCCGTAGATATCACATGTCTTCAAAAAAGTCATATACTTACGAGAAAAAAAATACCTTCATCGATGAAAAAAAGACACTTCCATATGAATAATGTTAGAGTTATATTAAATTGGTGCCATAAGGTATAACACCAGCTACAGGATAATTTTATACAAAAAACGCTCCAAATTGAACCTTGTAACGCCATACGAGACGCAATATTTCTTCTTCCCATGGAAGTCTATATGCAAACGAAGCCCTCGCAACATGTTTATACCTACTGTATCAATGTCAGGGGTTCTACCGACACACAACTCATGAAAAGTGGATCTAGGGTTGCACACAGTTTGCACTCAGATAGGCACAGCTTTATGACATGACATAACTTACGGATATATATGTTTATGTTTACTCAAACCCTTCGTACATTAACGTCAGCAAAATGAATTTGTAGTGGTAGGCCTCTTCTGGAAACCTTCGCGATCTAAGTCGAAATGCATCATTCAGAATGTCCCAAGCAGTTAAGTAGTGTACAAATGTTATTGTATTCAGAAAAATTACTAATTTAAAGTAAAACTAATGTCTTGGATGACGAGCGCAGTGGCATGCCGCGGAAGACGCTATTAGTGGCGCTGCAATTATGTTACATGTTACCCAAACCACAGCAATTTTCATGGACGGGGCCCAGATTCACTTCATTATAATAACGCTTTGATGTCCTCTTTCCATTGTTTATCATTAGGCACAGATAAATAAAACAAGTTGTACATTGGACCGATAAAAAAGCGTTCTGTTCGAACACGCTATGTCAAGCTGTATTTACGCCCGTGCGACAAAACCGTAATATCGGCTGTAGGACTCGTAGGCAATGCCTTTAGCATTCAGGCGTTACGCTGCGTAACAGCACCTGCCTTACACTTATAGGTAGAATTATCGATTTTGTTTTATCACTCTGATGTTTAACTAAAAAAATAACTCGCAGCTTGTACACTTTCATTCTCTATTCATCAATTAAAGCTGTGAGTGGAGCTTGCTCTCATGTAAGCCGCCGCCAGACAGAACATGCATCCCCCACACGTATGGGAACGGCCAGTACAGTAGTTACCATTAGTTTAGTTTAGCCCCGTCGCGTCGCGTCGCGTCGCGGGAGATCCGGGGAATCGCCTCTACGTGTCCGACATCTAGTAACCGGTGGCTTGTGAGGCTAACCAGAGGTTGCCGGTTAAAATTGTTTAATCGGATCCACTGGAAATTAGGAATAAAATTATGTGGCTATAAACAGAAGAAAAAAAAAACAAATACCTAAAAGAAAAAGACAGAGAGAGATAGAGTTTCGCTTGCTGCTAAAAGGGCGCTATTTTAAATCAAATAAACTAAATAATTCAGAAAAAAGCGACAGTAAATTGACTGACTAACGCAAAAAATTACGAATAGCCTAAATATTGCCCCGATAATTACATTGAGTTTTAATTAACACAGGTAATTAAATAACTAGATGTTATATGAAAGTGACACGTAAAGACAATTTCTAGGATTAGTTATATAACACTAACTTCTTTTAAAATCCTATTTACATACATCTTTATTCTAATTGACTATGTAAATACATATTGTATCTATGCATACCTATGTATTACGTTTAGAAACGTTAATACATCGTGATAAATACTCATCATTAAAATACTCATTGTACATATAAAATTATATATTGTGTTTATATATAATATAAATATATATAATTGTTGTGATAATACTCAGCACTACACCGACTGTGATAAGGTTTGTGAACCTAGAACAAATGTTTAGTATATTTTCTTACTTGTTCCGGTTTTGTAATATTAACTCTATGTTATATGGTAAAATATGTAAATAAGTTAATATAGAAATACTCAAGTGGGCAATAAAGATTGCCAGTAATCATTGGAGTTTTATTCGTAATTTTAGTTATTATTATTCTATAGATTTACAAAATAAAATAAATACATAGTTAGATAAACTCTTAACTCTTAACTGCTGAGCCATTTTGCTTATCAAGCCACGGGTGCTGCTCTGCACGCGCCATAGTGTTTTCCTATACGACAAACAAAACAGTTGTGTTTTGCCGTACTCGTCGCAAGTTGTGAAAAACACGACAGTTGTGTTTTTAGCAGGGAACGTGTTAATTGAAACGCCACAGAAGAAACAAAATCAAAAACTAGGAACAACAAAAACAAAATATTTTTATTTGTAAAACGAAGTATAAGGATTTTAGTATTTTGTTTAATCCTTCGCGTCATTTGTAATTCTCATGATTATGATTATGCGTCGTAAGGCAGATGGGATACAGTCAGCATTCAGCAGCAGGGTGGCAGGAGGTAACTAGCAGCCAGGCACAAACAAACAAGCCCCGTGCCTAACTACAAACTACCCTCTATCGAAGGTCCTCGCAGTCGATTACCCGGCCGGTCGCCGCCGGTCAGCCGGTCGGGCCCGGCGTCCGGCAAATCTACCGGAAAATTATACCGTCTCCAACACAACCCCCTTGTCCGGCTCAATTGTTCACTGAACTTGAGGTTAGATTTAAAGAGTTGGGGAAAGTTTCGATCCCTGAGCTTTACAAAATGTGGAACAATTATCGGAATTTAAATCCGATTTCATAAATTTTAATCACTTACACAATTCGGGAGCCCGCTTAATTAGAGGTAGAGACCCGACCCGAATGTTGACGTGAGTTATGGTGATTTTATGCTAAATATAAATTATTAATGTTATAACAAGTAACCTATTATAAATTCTTAATAAAGAAATATAAGTAAACGTATTTTCAAGACTACATCATCGCTACTGAGATCTTGGTCAAACGCTATCGTAGTCTAAAGAAATCTAACGTAATACATAATATAAAAACTAATGATGATATTCCAAGATAAGCAAAAAAAGTTTCGCCTGAACTCGCGCCCTTAGCAGGAAGTGAGGCAGAAAGCCTCGCGTCCACCGTTGTCGATATAATTCCAAATGACGCCAGTTCTCAACTCCACAATGTATTCTTGGCCGAACTTTTGTTAAGTCAGGACAGAGTCGCAATATAGGGACAAAAACAGTACCTTAGATTGGTACCACTAGTTAGAGTGAACTGTGGAACCAACTTTGACCGATCGTTTACAGCATAAATTATAATGTCTATGCTATTTATGGGTTAAAAGTTGCCATATCAAGCAATATCAAATATTTCAAGAGACTGAGCTAATTTAAATTAAATCTTCACTAGCATTTAACAAGTCGGATAGAAAACAAAAGTCGTTGGACGTACTTTTCATCAGCGTTGTATGGGGGTTTATTCATAGAAAAATAAATAATTTAATGTTATCTTCTATGTAGACAGACGTATAATTATATGGTATTAATTATCTGTTTTATTAGTTTTTTTCTATACTTAGCGAAATTGAAATTAATATAATAACTGCAGATATAGCCAACAAGTTTAGATCGATTGCTTTTTTGGCAGTTGAAATTCTGCATTTCAGTATATTGTGACAAAAGCTTGTCGAAGAAGTTTTAACGATCTTATAGCGATAGGGGTAACCGCGTGTAACGACGAACACGCGTCGTTGGCGCTACGAGCAGGGACTGCTGTATGTAAGTATTTGACACAATGCGGCAAATGCCATCTGTTCGGAGTTAACGATGAGGTGGACCGAGGTTCTTCATTATGTTAATAATTAGGCTATAATTGCAGTTAAGTGCAGTGTGTTAATAAGCGGTATACAACTGCCAATTGACGAGATTTACTGTGCTCGCGTGCATTCTCCTCCTCTATCGTTCTTTCATTGTTGAGGATCATAACTTCTTCTATAAGTTATCTCCGTCTGTGCCAATCTTCGGAAGATTCAAAAACCTTAGCGTGCCAAATGCAGTGAAGTACCGCGCAAGATTTTGTACTGAACATTTTGGTTGGCACAGCAATTGTTACCACCAACGAGCGATTCGTCTCATGACTCAGTTGCAAGAACTTATAATCTGATTGATGTGTATTTGTCGACAGTCGAAACTGAACTGCGAGGTGCTCCACGACGAGCTCGCGTTCGAGGTGCGCTGGGCCCTCGCCGGAGACAGCATCGTGCTGCAACTGGTCGCTAAACTGGGTGAGTAGCTCTTCATAACTTCCGAGGATAAGATAATAAATAAATACACCGATCTACACTCAGTCTCGTTAGTATCCAATGGTGTTTTTCAATCCAATCTCCAATGGCGTAATGTGTCCGAAAGTTGAACAAAGCTAAAGGGAACTGTCCGGATTCTAAAGTCAAGCTTAGTTTCCTAACATACCTTCTTTTGTGGTAATCAACAGGCGTGATTCTGAGAGAATAAAGTGCAGGACCCACTGGTGCAGTCATTGGTGGCTTGATTAAAAACAAGCAGTAAGAAATTGTTGAAGTCGTGAAGGTCTTTCGAGATTGCCGGCAGCACTTCTTGAGTCAGTTTCGTCGTTAGCTTGTTTACTGTCTTCGATTACATCGTCACTATCAATGAGATGGTCAAATACTGGCATAATATCTTTTGGCAGGACAAGATGAACCTTTTTGCCTTCTCTATATAATACTTTAGCTGCTTTGCTTGATGAATTACGTACTGTCAGCTTTTATTGTTTGAGTTTGTCAGGCTGCCCAAGTACCTCTAACATGGCTTAATGATTACTTTTAATCGACAACTACTGGGACCAATTGCTTAACATATCCTGCGAAGCACGGAGCGTTGGAAATCCGCACGTAAATTAGGGAATAAGTCGTTAGTTAAGCAGAGATCGCAACTGGTATTATTGGATTACAAAGTGGCCGTTCGGATGCGAATTCTCTAAAAAAACTGCTTACATTATGTCATCTTCATCAACAGCTCTCTCTTTTAGTTCCTGCTTTTAGCTGTGTAAAACAATATCACGTTCTTTAACAACGGTCTCCATTCCAGAGGACGGCGAGTACATGTCGTTCGGCATCTCCGGCGACCCGCACCGCTCGCAGATGGTAGGCGGCGACGTCGCCGTGGCGTGGGTGAACAAGACCACCCTCAAGGGGTACGCGGAGGACTACTACCTCGACGCCAAGAGCCAGTGCACCGGCGTCAGCGGCTCCTGTCCTGACGCTAGGCTTGTGGTGAGTTTTCTTCGGTTTGCGCAAATTTTTCTGGTCTTTGAATGAGTTGGTTGGGAGGTAAGGTCGATTTTGGTGGGCTCACTACGCCATCACCTCATGGTTCGAACTATTATATAATACCGGTGCCGGCGAGCGATCTACGTATAATTGAATTTTGACGTTTCGTTCTCTGACCGCGTATTAAATCCCAATGATGTTCAATAGAATCCCTGTTTTTCTGGTTTGATACTATTTTATTCTTAACACGCTTTTATTAGCTTCATACGTATATTAGTATGTATGTAAAGGAAACTTTGAACATGATTTTGAGCCCCTTCAAAACGTGGGATAAAATTGAAATATTGCACAATTATTAAGGACCGATAACAATACAATAATAAATAAAAAAAAATACAATTAAAAAGAAGTATTAAGATTTATTTCTACACAATTTCCGTTACATTTTTTCTAAATTTCAGTTTTAATCTATATTTCGCTAAGACAGCGCTTGCATGATGATACTAAAATGTTCCTAATTCAGCATCTTAAATAAACGTCGCAGACTATACCGGTCGCAAGCCTCTCATCCAGGGAACATAGATTGGTGCGCAAACTTCATCCATTTTAAGATAGCATCGGCTCAGACTGAATCCATTACGGAGTATTCCGGTAGCCGGCGACAGGTCACGCTGAAGTTAGCGCATCTATGGTATTTCTGTCTAGACTTGTATCGAACTAGGCCAAGTGTTGGATGTAGGGATATTGGATATGGGAATGGGGTAGTCGATGCGATTTTTATTTGTAAGTACCAGATAGACACGATACATATGTTTTTACGTTTAAAGCGTTTGTTGCGTTTTTTTGTTTTTTAAAACAAAAAATGTATATTCACACGGGCCCCAAGGGGGCACTCGAGCAATTTAACCGACTCTACCATCGGAATCCAAATACATCTTCCTCAAAATTGGTTTATTGTATGTCAAATGCAGTACAGTCGTCCAAAATTTGGCTGACATATCTTTGAAAGCTACTAAACGTACGTTTCGCTTAGTGGCGGAAAATTCAAATGTAACCAGTTATATGGTAATTGGCGGTAATTAATATGCCCTTAACACTTTGACTGCTGAGCTGATTTTCTTGTCTAGCCACGGGTACGGGTCTGCACACACCGTTGTGTTTTCCCGTACCGCTAACACAACAGTTGTGTTTCCAGCAGTGAACGTGTTAAGGTGGAACGCTTAAGCATATTGCATTATCTCACCGGCCATGCCTTTAAGGCTCTCAGCACTATAATAATGTTTAGTAGTCATCCTTCCTAGAGCGCCTACCTAATTGAATTCCGGAAGCTCACACCGCCACACAGCAGCTGGCTACAGCGCTGCACCGCACTAGTTACACGCCACTCACTATGAACTAGACGCCACAGGCAAGGTAGCACAGGTCTACGATAACATGACGCGCGACACCTGACCTTTAACCTGTGAAATATGGAACGACGGTGCTGAAGCTGAGAGGTTAATAGTATTTTGTCTAATAAAACATTTTACAGGATGGGCGCTTTGAAGTTTCCTTTTCCTGTGCGAGATTCAGCCACGAACCACCACTAGAAAGGGAAATAAATGTCCCTTTTCAAACTCAAGCCATAAGCAACTCATTAGTTTAGTTGATCAAATTTGATTTATTTATTATTTTTCTACTTAATATATAAATGAAAGTGAAACTTGTAAAAGTGCATTATTTTTGCTGCAATAAATGGTTTGAGTTTTGAGTTCTGGCAGCTGGAAATTGCACTATTCAATGTTAATTAAGTATTCGTTGGGTTACTTTGGATATTTAGACTTTAGTAACATTAAAATAAAATAGATTATTCTTTACCACACGTCGACAATTACTATTAGTCCTTTTTTTCGACACGCGGTCACTTATAATGCTTTTTACACAATACGCGTCACGTGACCACCTCTATAATACCAATGCAATGGCCGCTTCCATGACTTATTTTTCTATGTTGTTCATATTTCGCATCTCTAAATACATGCGAACCTTTGTAAAACTTCATAACTGAAATAAAATAAAATACGTACGAATTATTGACCTAAAAAGTCTATCTACAGATAGTCTATCTTCAAGGCACGAGTGAGTAGGTTAACATTAAGGTGAGATAGTGGCCAAACTGGAACCTACTTATTAATAAAAAAAAGGTAAAATCGTTTCTTAGAGCCACCTGTCATGCTATCGTGTAATGTCTAGGCGCCATGACGGTGAGTAGGTTACACTCCATAACCTTTAACGAAAGTCATAGTTTACAACAGGTTAGGTAATAGTTAGTTCTATAGGAAGTCCCAGATTAAACAACAGTATCTGAGTCTACATGGAGACTAATATTCACCGCTGAGCGATATTAGATGCTCGGGGCGAAGCTCCTATAGAATAGGCAGGGAGTCGTAAGCATAAAAGTTTAAGGTAGTTTTATTTAAAAAAAATACCGAATCTTGCCAACACTGTTTTTTTTTCTGTGGGTTCCCAACACGTCACAGTGGCACTAAATCGTGGCACAGTGTGACTTGTTGGATTTTTTCCCCAACGAATCTCGGTGTGTGTCGCGCTAGCAGTCACCATCTTGCCCCGGAAAATATTTAACACTTGTTAAATATCAAAATTCTTAACTTACCTTACCTTAAAAAAAAACTGCCTTCTAGCAACCCTTTCTAAATATTATAAAAACGTCCACGTCGTCACGTTGTTTGTGTCAACGTCGTTCTTCTTGTTGAATATGGATTTCCGCAGGGTATTGTCTGATTCAAATAAGTATTTCCCTGTAATTTTACCGGTGGCACCTCCCCACCTAGTTATACCTCTGCGAGGTAGGCTGTAATCTGGAATAGATTGCTTTGTAGCAAATAAAGGGTAGTGACCCGTGAGCCGGAAAACCTACCGCACCCGGTACATGGTACCACCGTCTTGCTCATACAAATATCTGTATAAATGTACCTACCTATTCGTTATATGTATATACTGTACTCGTTATTACATCTAATTCTAATGATTTCTACCAAAACTTAGTAAAAATACGAGTAGTTGGTTAACTTGTCAGTTCTTCTCGAATGGATGTATCCCGAATCTGGCAGTAGAGTGAGGCGACTTATATGAAAGGCCACTTAGGGGCCATGTTAATGAACATTTCAAATTTTTTACTAATTAAAAGCACTTTGCCTGTAATTAGTGCTCTAAAATATTTATTTAGACATGATACTCTAACTTGCCTGTGTTACATGCGTAATTGGAAACTCGTGCTTCAGATTGAAGGTCTAAGTCAGTTAGTTTAGATCGATCCTTATTTTTAAAATGGTCAGGCGACTCTTGCTGTTCTCAGGCTAGTCCTGTCCCGGTCGTTTCCACTAAATCGGTCACCTCTAACCTGTCTTTAACTTGAGTAGAACCTCTACTACAGATGTTCTATTCGAGGCAGCAGTCAAAATCCATTAATTTCCCAAGTCACGTAAGCTTAACTCTAACTCTAACTTTCTCTAACTCTCGTAACGTTCAACTCTTCGTAAGTGTTATTTTCAGGCACAATAGATTTTCTATTGTCTGGCAGAATTTTTGATAAAACACACGACGTATTAAAAGCGGTGCAGACGTTGCAGTTCTTGCGACCAGCAAACCTGTTGGAATACCGAACTGATCCCTGTTTCGCATTCCCAGGAAGGAACCAACTCCCACCGCCTGCTGAACGCCGCCCTGGTCAACGGATACTCCATCGTCACGTACCAGCGCACCCTGAAGGCCTCCGACCACCTCGACCTGCCCGTGTTCGTCAACCAGAGCCAGCCCATCATCTGGGCGCTGGGGCCGCTCAATTCCAAGAATGAGGTGTCTTATCATCACCACTTTACCAAGGTAAGGCTGGAAACGTATTAGAAATGCTTAGAATATATAAGAATTCTTCATATCGTCCCACCAATCAGCAATGGCTCACAAGTCACATGAATTTCTATATTCATCTCAGATCGTGTATTGTATTTTATCTTATCTTCAATCTCACAACATCGTCACGTCATGCTGTTCTAAATACTATATTTCAAGATCATACAAAACAAACGTTGGTGATGCTCATCTCAATACTTAACTGAAAAAAAAGATTCTGCAATATGAATATTACTACTTTCAAATTAAAATAACACGTCCCAATTACATGCATAGCTCGTGCTCCCTCATAAACCAAGATTCCTTGTATCTAAGAAATCAGGAACTAAGAGGACCATGGTCTCACAAACCACTTTGTCTCAGAACAAATTCCTGTGCTACACACTAATATTTGCATAAAGGTTTTGCTTTTTATTAGATTTTTAGGTAAACTAAACGCACATTCTTTAGTTGAGCCACCAATTGTGATGTTTCTCCTACTTTTCCACCCACAGGGCGACAAGTTCCTGGAGTTCGGGCGCCCCCCGGTATGGAACTGTCCCATGCCGGAGGGAGAAGACGACCACCCGGCGCTGCCGCAGAAGCACGATCACCGCCATCGGGAGCCAGTTAACGACAACGTGAGATAATTATGTATTCGTTAGTGTTTAGCGATGATATAGTTGTATATAGTATAGTCGACGTAAACCATCGACGCCTTATCCTACGGACTGGCTTTTAAGAACTATTACCTAAATGATGAATGATAATAACTATTACCTAAACAGCTGCTTGGTGACAGAATTTATGTAAGAGGATGTTAGTTAGTCAGGTGAACACAATATTATGGTCTGTGATAGTACCCTCCAACACCAGTAGCGCATTGGATCAGATTTTAAACTTTCGCTCTGCGGGGAACCAGCTGACATCAAAACCAATTGAGCAATCAGCACACGAAAATTGCCAGCCTTTGATCTGAAACAATTTTTAAAGGCATCTGAAGAGTCCTACAAAATATCTCTGCAATAGTGAAAGGATCCTTAGTTTAGTACTGACTGAGTTACCATTGCAGAGCTCCCGCATCAAGCCCAACCCGGTGCCCACTCCGCGGCCAGTGCCCAAGTCCCAGCCGTGGGACATCCCCGCCATCCAGTGCTACGAGCCACCGGACGGCGTGTTCTACGCGCAGATGGGGCCCACTGGTGGGAAGCAAGGATACTCCGCCATCACTGGTAATACACCATTCACTGCAGGGTCTATGTTATAAATCGTTTCGTGACGAAACTTGTTCATACTACTGAATATCGAGACCCAAGAAAGTCTTTGCCAATAACATTAGCATTGACACAAAGTAATTTATATTACAAAATCTTGCGTGATACTGCACCGCGCTCGTCACCCTGAAACATCACAAACATTTTGAGGACTTTTTGTTTTATCTGACGTAATTCCGGTGTCAAAGATCCAGTTGGTAACCGTAAATGTCAGATAGCGATCCCTTTGCAGTAGTTTAGCTGAAAACAGTGCTCTTCAAACACCGGGATACGGCAACGTTTGCACGTAGCTGCTTGGCAGATGAACATCTGGTTAAAGACTGGTGGAACTTCCTTAGGCAGATTCCCGCAAGGGCGACCTGTCACTGTGACCTTAAAGTTGCCTATCACTACAATATTAAGAGCATCCGATCCCCCATCCTCCCAGGCCACGTCGGCTGGGGCATCTCGTGGTACATCAACGGGCTGCTGATCCCGGAGATCAACGTGGTCCGCGGCAAGAAGTACACCTTCGTGGTGGAGGGCGGACACAACCCCGACGTGCCGGCGCGGTACCACCCCTTCTACATCACCAACGACGTCGTCGGCGGGTACCTGCACAAGACTGAAGACGAGAAAAAGGTAACCCCACGAGATAATAGCACTTCATTTTTTAGAGAATACATCTTTGATCTTTTTTAAGACTATTTAGAAAACTAACGATATAAAAATTGGGGGATACAGTTTGGTGTTGCAGCCGCATATCTATCATCTTAATCCAAAATTTAGAACAATCTTGGTTCCTTGATACCATGCAAATAAATAATTGACCCGCTTGATATTACCAACTTAGAAGAATCTGAACTTACTGGTAATCAAATTTTTTCTCTTCTTCACGAAAATAATGTAAAAATATTCTTTAATAACAGGGAATAGAGATCTACGCTGGCGTCCGCCGCTCCAGGTCAGGTGAACTGGTCCCGAGTGGGGTGGGCCGCCTTTGCAACTGGACCCCTGACAACGAGGGCCCCGAGGCCGACGAGTACCCCAGCTTCGGGGCCTACCAGAGGTCCCTCACCCTGGTCTGCGAGGAAGGCAGCCCAGGAGTGGTCACATGGACCCCTGACAGGAACACTCCCGATACTGTTTACTATCAGGTGACTTGATATTTAGTGTAATGCATGCCATACATACTCTTCAAACATTCAATTCGCGTAAAGAAAAATAACAGTTACCTACACTGTTTATCGAAGAAAATGGGTAAAATCCATTTCAACATTTCATGAGCATCGGTAATAGCATGATCATATTTATCAAGATTCAAAGCAATATATTTAGCTGCGACTACTGAAATGTTAGCTACAAAGTCAATATTTATGACATTTGACTGAACATCTGCATCAAGTAGAGATAAAAGAACCAGGTTCACAACCATAGACTGGCCATGTGCTGTACTCCACCTGGTTCCTAACCTCTCTGCCGCTATCTCTTCTACATTCATTGTAAACATGCCTTATGTACATAATCTTTCATCTGTTTTCTGTTTCAGCCTTCCAAGTCTTCTCTGTGCATGAGATAACTCGATTCTGAGCTATCTGATGGTGACTGTTGTGTTTGTTGTCTGTGAAGCTGGTGTTGTAATAGTGGTTGTTATGTTTCAGTGCTACACCCACCGGCATCTCGGGTGGAAGATCAATGTGTTAGACGAGTGCGACGCGGAAGACGCGGAAGAGAGCCGCGTGGTGGAGACGGTAGTCCTCCCCGAACAGTTGGCAAGCGAGGAGTCCGTACAGGTACAGAGCCGCGTCGCACCCGACAATTACTTAGATCAACGCAGAAAGATTGAAAAAATAATCAACACGAAAACCAATTATGACAATTTCAGCAGCATTAGCGGCCTCACTGGCGAAATATTTGAGCAGGATGACAGAAACCAGTTGTATGCGAAAGAACAGGAGTATGAATTGCCGATGTCCAAAGTTCAATTAAAGGAAGTCATTCAAGCTGTCGAAAATATTGAAAGCAAAATGAAGGACGATATTATGAAGAAGAATACGCCAACGATGAAACCTCTGAACCAATACCAAGTTCACGAAGAAGTCAAAGAAATGTTCGTCCCAGAGCAACCCATCAGGGAAGATGAGGAATATGTTGTTGAAACCGGGAAGGTGCCAGAAACTTATTTCTTACCGCCGAATCAGAAACCTTTAACTCTTCAATCGGTCTTGCGCCCAAATGGGCCCAAGCCTAGTGGATATATGAGACCACCTTTCAGACGGCCAGCTCCACCCGAAATCAAAATGCGAAGACCACCGCCTATGTTCCAAAAGATAAACGGTGGCTATCCGTTGCCTATGCCGAATGGTCACATGCCTCACGCAACACAAAAGAAGCCTCAGAAATATCCAAACAACCGATTGCCTCCTAATATGAGCAGGCCCCCAATGAGTAACATGCCGCCGATGAGACCTGCTACACAAATGTATCCTAAACCTATATCCAATCAAATTCAACACAAACCTACTCCTAAATTAAACGGTCCTATTCAGACTATAATTCTCGGTAAACCAGTATCCGGTAATATGCAGGTTCCGTTGCCAACGCAGAGTCAGACTCTAAGCTTAGGACAGACTGATATTATCGCCAACCAAGTCGTGAAGAGTCAGATTACATTACCTGGTAACCTCGATGCTATTGCTCAACACAGTTCGCCTCAGACTTATCAGTCAGGACAGATAATACTTGGCAAGCCAATGGAAAACCCAGTGCCGCTGGATCAACAGATGATTCAAACGAAACCACACATTATTAGGACGCCCCCTACACCACCTCCAATGTACTTCCAATCGTCGACATATCGCATTAAATCGAGCAACGATCATCAAAAACACAATGAGATCCAGTCATCAGACTTCATTGGGGAGTCAACCGATTCATCGACTATTCGACCCGCGATGAATACTGGCTTCAAACCCGATTCCATAGTTGTTGAAAGTGGTTTTAAACCTATAATTAGGGAACCATTAATGGCAGCTGAAGACAGAATTGCAGAATATGAAGGAAATTCTAACAGGCGTGAAGATACAGATGTCGAAGAAGATTATGAAGAAGCGCCACAACAAATATCAAATCACGCGTATCCCACAAGCGACAAAATGACGGAATCATTTGAACCAATGTTCATCCCTTCACCTGAAGATCACTTACTGCCAACAAACGACAGGACAAAAGAGATCTTTCCTAAAAATCATGCAAAAGAAGATAGACCTCATCCTGTCTATGTTAAAACAGAATCAGAGTTAAACGCTCTTTTTGGTAAGAAAAATATGGAAAGAGATGTGCCAGACATGGTAATGGAATCCGATAGAGTTAGTCCACATTATTTACCTCCTGACCCAAAGTTCCCCAAAGAGCACTCTCAAAAGCTTTCTAACGAAGAAACTTTCACCACTTACGATGGCAAAACTGTATCTGCTGCAACTTTAACAAGCATTCCTGATGTAAATAAAACAAATTCTAAAATCTTCTCTTCTAAGCTTCCTGCAAATACTGAACTTTTGCTTAAAACTCCACAATTTGGTCCTTTTAAAGGAGAAATCCCACCACCAGTATCTGAGGACATAGCTAAAGACTCACAACTCCCAGATTTAAACTCTAGAACAACCAAATTGAAATTAGTGAACATTAATAAGCCAGACAAAATTGATGTCAGTGACTTGAAAGCTGATGGAAGTGAAAAGCACGAAGTAGCCGAGAAACCTGTCGACGAGGATGAAGACGATTACGAAGAAGATGATGAAGACCAAGAATACAATGCAAAGAAACGACGCAAGAGAGAAAGCAAGACCACTCAATTTGAAAAAGGCGAAGTTGAACAAGTCCAGACAAATGGTCACACTTTAATTCGAAATCAAATTGAATTCGACGATAAATCAATAAAATCAGGTGCGAACATTCAAAGGCTTTACTCGATAACGCCGATAGTATTATTAATAGTATGGTCGAGAATATTCTAAATTATTAAATTAACTTATTTATTGGACTAATTAAGCCTTGCCATTGAATGCATTTCATACGGTTATTGATTGTATGTCTCGGCTGTGGGAGCATCGACTTCTTCTTTTCCTCTAGTATTATCGCCTTAAAGATTATTCTAAGCCACACCTGTTACCACTTACGCAACGCAATTCAATACTCCGTTAGTATATAAGGGTTTTGTAAATATTTCTAAATGTTTATTTTAATAAAATTAGTTTTTAATTTTAACATCTTATTTTATTTCTCCTCTACTATTATAACTTTATTATTCGATTATTAAAAGTTTTGTTATTTCATTTAATACTTTCATTTAGTTTAAAAAAAATGACTATTAGCTTAATCCATTTAAATAAATTAAATTAATTCTACGTGCTATGTCATGGCTAACTAGTTCAATTTGAGCAGCGATTGGACATTATAGATCTTCTTGGTGAGCCTGGTGAAGTTGGCCAGCGCCTTCTCGTGCGGGTACTGCGTGTCCACCAGCCGCATGATGGAGTCACGGCTGCGTCCACTGGACAACATGACAGTCGTGTATATTACAATAATTTTAGATAAGCATCGATCCCTTTATCTGGCATTCCTCTTTCGTAATACTGAGCCTCGGGAGAAATATTCTTACCTGGACTTTTTGCTTCATTAGAATAATCATTACACTTTGGTTTTATTCAATACTAATAGACTATTAGAAATAAATTTAGTTCTTACTGCCTGTTCTTCAAAAGCCTGGCCACAGACATCAGAGGCAGTCCGGCGTTGTCCACGTCGTCTACGTCGCTGCCACGGGACACTAGCTCTGCCACTATAGCCGTCTTTGCACCTTGACATACTGGAACGAGTTTCAATTTATATTTGTCAGATGGGAGACATAGCGTAGGAAGGCCACCCACAAGGTGGACCAAGGTCGACCTGGTCCAAGTCGCGGGGAGCCGTTGGATGCGAACAGCTCGGAACCGCTCGTTGTGGCGTTCTATGGGGGAAGCCTATCTTCAGCAGCGGACGTCTTCCGACTCATGATGATGATGCTGATAATGATGATGATAATAAGCGGCTACACAAAAGGTCTAAATAAGCTGCTGTATATTTGATACCTGATAAATAAAAAAATAAGTAAAAGACAGAACCCTCTTCAGAATGGTATTTTAATATGAACCCTAATGACTCGAACGTCCAATGCACCCTGGGCAGCTATTAATTCTGTCACCACAATTATTCAACCGATTGTCAATCCACCTAACCCAACAAAATACTTAAGTTCACGGTAAATCAGATACTTAAACAAATAAATGTTGTTCAACTAACAAGCAAGATAGAGAAGTTTGAGCCCTATCCATCAGTTTGTATGGTCCACTATTCGACATAGGCCTCTCCGAGTTAACGCCACTAGCCCAATCTTCAGTTTTAACATCCAGTCGTTGCCAGGCGTTTTCCGCAAGTCATCACTCCACTTAGCTGCCTTATATTGCGAACAAACTTACAAGCTCTGAACAAGGGTGTCCATCCGTTGAAGTCCTTGGCTGCGACATCTCCTCCTTTGTCCAAGATGTACTTCAGCATGTCCAGGTCGCAGGAGTCTACTGCGTAGTGCTCGATGCGGAGTCCATTCCAATCTCGAGCCTGGAATCAGAACCGTTCACAGGGTGTACGAAACAGTGTAGCTATACTAAGAAAGTTGGAGTTAGTTGTATTATTATTTGGAGTCTGTGTGAATATATACTTTTAACTTTGAGACCTGGCTGGTCCAGCTCTACATCCTGGGTCACCAGAACTGGAACGATTGTCTCTTGAATCCATCACCACTTTCAGTGCCCTTCTACACTCCTAGTCTCAATGCTAGCACATCGATAACGAGCTCTATTAGCATTGCGTGCAAATTCACCATAACCGGATAGAGTTGCCTCCTAAAACCATCGCTAACTGCAAATCTGCACCCTTCTCCATCAGTACTTCCATTACCAGCACGTCTACTGTGAACATCACTTCATCCCCGTAGGAACCGCACCGTGTTGTCTCCTAAAGCCATCAATACCTTCACATCAGCACCCTTCTCCATTAGCAGTTCTACAACCGGCACGTTTCCATCCAGCACTGCCAGGTGGAGCGGCGTCTGCCCCGCCAGCGAAGTTTGGTCCACCTCCGCACCCAGGGTCAGTAGGAACCGGACGGTGTTGATGTCTCCTGGTCAATTGGACAGATTTTTAAGCAATTTAAAAAAATACTAAGAGGAACTATTATGTAATTTTTTTTTAGTTATTGGTATTTTTCGGCGATGTTTGCATATATCTATGAAATAACTGTACATATCGATTTGGTTAATTATTTCTCTTTGATAAAGTAATTTTTTATAGTGGCTCCGTATAAATTTCACGAAAATTAATTTAGTGTATTTTTTTGGTTAGTATAACGTGTTTGAATTTTACAGAGGTAAAATAGAGGGTAGTAGAGAATAAGTCAAAATGTTTCTTTCAGTTATTCAGCACTTGACATTCAATTACTGGAAGTGAATGGGAGAAGCAAAGGTCCTGATCAAACACTAATTCGAAATAATCATAAAAAATAATTAGATATTTAATTGCAAAGTTCAATTAACGGCCATATAGAATTAAAAGATTTATTGCTTTTAAAAACAGGCCTCATTCCGCACCATAGACGTAAAAAACAAACAAACCCAAATACCCTTATATATTTTAAAAAACACATCCACCCGGCCGCCAACTTTTTAATTGCATTGCAGGCGGGTGCCATTTTTCAATGCAAATTTTTACACGTTTCGAGTGCCGTAGCCTTTTTAATTAACGATTTTTCTGGCGATTGAATCCGTCCCAGCCTCGATCAGACTTACTGAGTGATTGTTCAATTGCAGGCTTAATTAAGTTGTCTGGTATTTAAGATATGGGTCTTACATAAATAATTATATTACTTGTTACTGTCATGTTTTCTTAAGTTATTTATTAATTTTTGTTTGAATTAGTAACGAGATGAACAAGTCGTTCACCTGATGGTAAGTGCTACGTCTATAACAGTTACAGTGCCTATAACTTTGCATTATTATTATTCTGAACCAAAAATGGAAACGGCATTGCCGTCACGTTGCCTACCCTTTGTAGAAAGGACTCTTGTGAAAATTAAAGTTTTCAGCATTAAAAGATGTACCTAGGCGTCTGGTTGAGCCAACACGCGACTAAAATGCTGATTTTCATTTGGGAAAAAGATTTAGCATTGCCATACAACGTGGCAATACCGCCAGCATTTTGGGAAGCATTGCCATACAACGTGGCAATGCCACCAACATTTTGAGACACATTGTCATAAAACGTGGCAATGCCGTTAGCATTTTGGGAACCATTGACATCCACCGTGGCAACACCGCCAGAATTTTGCCCATTGGCAGCGGCATGTTAGTTTACGTTTAGTTATATCTTGTTATAGATTTGTATTAATTATAATAAATATCTGTTTCACAAGTTTAGTTATCCCTTTTCATTATAATCATACTCTCAAGCTTATAACTAGTTGGGATCGGTTAAAACTAAAGCGTCCTCTAGCAACTGTCCTTTCCCAGCGAGTGAACTTAGCAGTTTATTCCCATTTCAATAACATTGAGTACAAATCCCTCCCTAATCCGCTCCTAATCTGATTAATTACCGGGACAAATAGGGAAGCTCTTAAATTGGAGGTCTCGTTGGAAATATGGGATAGTTTCCTTTATCAAAATGTTATTATTAACTAATACACTTATAATAATATATAAAAAAATAGAAATCTCTTTTTGCAATAAGAAACAATAATAAGTAGCACAATGGGTGGTCTTGTCGCTTAGTGCGATTTCTCCTGACTAAGAATGGATAGAATCAAATATAAAAAAACGTAATTTTGAAAAAATCTTCAGAAAAATAAATAATAATAAAATTAAAATATTAATAGGTGCGGATAAAAACGTGATCAGGCAAAAAAAACGAGCGTGCTGAGAAACACTGTTTTGTCACTATACACGTTTTTCTCTGTTTCTTTCTTTCCCTGACATTTTTATGGGCCAGCGGGGCGCTCACCATCAGACAAATGTCCTGCGCATCTCTTCATACAGACACAGTACCTTTCCTGACAGCGGTGGCGAGTGGGGTGAGGCCCGAGCCCGGGTTCACGACCTCGATCAGCTCGGGGCGCTCGTCCAGCATTGTTTGGACCTAGGATCGGTGGAAAATGTTACAATTGGAAATTGACAAAGGGAAAGTAACAAAAACAAAAACAAATCAGACACACACACGCACACACATACACACACATACACACATAAAGACACGTCAAACTTATAATACCCCGTCTTTATTGCGTCGGCGGTTAAAAAGGGCTGATGCTTCACATAGTATGAAGAAACTATGAATGTATTTTTTGTGTAACTGACCTATCCCCCTTTTATACAAATAAAACACCATAATTAGGTTAAACTATCGTTCTCAGTTGTAATAGTTAATAAAAGATAGGCTAAGACTTTTAACTCTTTGACTGCAGAGCCGATTTTCTTGTCTAGCCACGGTTACGGATCTGCACATTCCGTTGTTTTTCCCATACAGCTAACACAATGGTTGTGTTTTCTCGTACTCGCATCTAGTTATGAAAACCACAACAGTTGTTTTCAGCAGTGAACGTGTTAAACTATAAAAACTTTTTTTTATCAGCACACAACCTGAGTTTCAAAATAATTTACTTAAGGCTCAATATGCCAATTTCAAGATTTAACAACGAGTTAAAGCTCGGAGGCGTGAAGTAGAAAATCTGGAACATTTCAAAACTTGGACCTTTACCTACTGTTGGCTAAATTATTTCAAGACAATGGAATTTGCATTTCAAGTGAAACTTTGGATTTTACACAGAGACGCTATATCAAGTAATCGCCTACCTAGTTAAATAGGATCTTCTGTGTTATTTTAAAAATTTCTTCGCGGTTAAACTGGTTAATTTTATTTTTATATCACAAATCTCTGAGAAGTCGGCGCAGTCTCGCCGGACCTTGTAAATAAAGAGGATCAATATAATGGCTCTGTGTCAGTATAATTAATTTCCATCTCGCCGACACCGCGTCGCTGTCCCGGTCCCGGGACTGCCCGGTGCAGCTTTGCACTAATAAATACTAATGAAAGTACAATAGTAGAATCACATTTACACTTACATTTTAGGATATTTTGTGATACATGGCTAATTTTGCCTATTTATCAGCCTCAACCACACATTGTCCTTGAATATTAGGTTACATTAAGGGTCAAAAGACAGATAGCATGTTATATATACAGAAAGGTCATTCTCCATCCCGCGCAATCCACTTCCCCCCCTCTACCCGCAACGAGTGGACAATTAGGGGGACTATCAACCTTACACGCCCGGTTTGTATGAACCTTCATACTAGCGGGCTGTCTTTTGTTTTGGCCGCGTAGTATGTTTATGTACTTCACACATCTGGTGCCTATATAAACGTCATTTATATAAGTGAGTTGTCAAATTAGGTTGTTTGTGTGTAGTGTCCGGGGTGTTATTATGGTGCTTACCAGTTTGAGATGGCCGCATTTGACAGACATGCAGAAGCAGCCGGCGGAGGAGCCATCCGAGTCGGTGTTGGTCCACGTCTCCGCAGACCACTGCGACTCCAACCAGCTCGGCTTCTCCGATGACCTGCTTATATAGTCAGGTCAAGTCACTGTATAAAATATCTAATGTATTTCTTCAAAATCTTTGCAAAATCGTCAAGTATGCATTCCTACCTGTCAGTTTTGTCACTATTGTCAACTTTAGATTTCTTCAGTTCAGTTATAAGCTTTACAGCATCAACCACACTCTTGATATCATTTTCCGTCGGCTGAACTTCTGTTTTGGTATCCTCAACACAATTGCCAGCTTCACTTCTAACATCACTACAATCTTTGCGATCTTCATCTGTTCCAGTTATTTTTTCTGAATCTACGTTTTGTTGTAATTCTCCACTTTCATTATCTGTTTGATTGTCTTTTAGTTTTTTTATTATTTTACCCGTCGTATCTTCTGATTCTTCGTTTATTTTCCCCATCTTCTCATAGATAGTATTTTCATCGCCGTAGTATTCCAGTGCCTTATTAGCTAGCTCAGGAACTGCCGATGTCTTCAGTATCACCTTCACTCTGAACCTGTGCGGATGTCTGGGGGCTAGATAATCTATCAATTTTGTTGATTCGCCACCACTGAAAAGATAATAATATAAGATATTCAATAACATTTGATTCGAAAAACCTTTTTATTCAAATATTTTTAAACAAATGGGCCCCAAGAGAGCACCCATGAAGACTCCTAAAAGCGGATTCAGAATGATCGACTAACTGTTGTGAATTTGTTTTATTTTATGTATGCTGATCTCGGTATGATCGTATAATGGGATTAACTCATGACAGATAACTCAAAATACACACAACAGTAATAAAACTAAAATCATGAAACCTTTGTTATTCAAAGAAATATCTATTAAAAGTATCCGTGATAGTTTCTATATACCAAGCCAGATGTTTTTTCGTACCTGAATCCATTACTCAAACAAATTAATGATCTTACTAAATGAAAGTATTCAGAGGTATCTCTTAATTGGTCTCACTCTGTGATGTCGATGATTAATTAATGACGCCAAACAGTATTGATGATTACATTGACACATTACACATTATTAAGCATTTGTGTGTGTGATGTCATGTTGGACGTGTCATTTTCCACATGCACTTTTGATCGACCTCTAAAGCGAGTAGTAATAATTCCTGATCATCAAAATAATGTTATTTAAAAATGGAATTGGTACGAATTAATTTTCAGATAAGGCAGAGGATGCTATGAGGAAGTCTGATAAGAAAAACTCTCAATTAACTGTTTTTTTTCTTATGTTTTGATAATTTTCTGACTGGAACTCGACTCTTAGACTATTTTAAACAAAAACTTGAAATATTATATTAGTCTGTGATCCACTAATCTAAACCAGGCTGACGTGGTAGATTACGGCCTAATCCTTCTCACGCAAGCAAATGGGAGACTCGAGCTCAGCAGAGGATCAATGTGGGTTGATGATGATGATGATGATAAAAATTACCACTGGCTAAAGGAACTAATGATGCTAAAGCTTATACTTTTATTAATGACACCAGTAGCTGGATCCAAACAGATTAATACAGGATCATACTAATCAAAAATCTAGCATACCTATACACGACAACCCATCGGGGTATCTTCTCGTTCTTCTCCACCCGGTACAGGAGGTGCTTGCCAAGAAATCCGAACGGCTCCCCTGGCTTCCAGTCCAGGGTGATGCTCCCCTTGGTCCTGGCCACCACCTCCGGCTCTGGTGGCTGCCAGGTTTCGAACTTCTCTTTCAGATATGTCTGGAGATCCATGCTGAGGTGAGTTGAACTTCCGAAATAATTCTCGGGTATGTGGGTTTCCTCACGATGATTTCTTTCACCGAAAAGCAAGCAATAATTACAAACTTTGGTGCGTCCCGGGCGCTGAGATTTGAACTCACGATCTTCTCATTGGAAGGCGGACGTTCTCCCACTAGGCTATCACCACTTATTTTATGTTACCTAAGAAACCACAATAATCACTTTACCTACTGAATTAATTCAAAGTCAAGTAACAGCCTTATTACCATCGAGACGCTTCCACGAAACATTCCCGACTTCTGCGAACTTTATTATAAATCTTAACCTAGCAGGTTAGCGTTTAACTTGTACCTGTAGGGAAATATACTTAAATTCTAATTGAAAAGTTGATAAAGTTTGGCGACGATTTAATTAGTAGTGGGAGGCCTCTTCTGCCAGAGACCGCCTGCGGTAATACCGCACCGCCGCCAGATATTCAAACGCCAAGCAGTAGTGTGCAAACATTAGTGCAAACATTGTTTCCAGCAAAATGACTGGGCATATGAGAGTTTAGAGCCGATGTCTCAGGGTGACGAGCGCAGTGCAGTGCCGCGCAGGATTATGCAATGCAGGGTGCTGCGCTTACCATCAGGTGAACGACTTGCTCATCTCATCACTCAGTCAAATAAAAAAGACATGTTATTTTCAATAGCTACACAAAAAAACTTGGAAACTGTTTCAAAGAAACTTGACGTCACAATTTCTAGTGAATTTTCAACTGATGCTGACATCTTTTGAAGAATTTGAGTGATGTTGTAATTAGTTTAGGTAGGTCCTACGTATACTCGTACCTGTTCGCTCTCGAAGTAAAAACTCCCAGATTACATCGATCAACCACAAAGGATGCAATCACAGTTCCACCGACCGATGTAATTCCACGAGGACACACCGTACAAGTGAACCGAACTTTGGCTCTCCCGACGCAAATGAAGTTTGATCGATTTTCAGTTGCTACAGTTCGTTATTACTGAAACTGTGCTGTTTTCGAGCGCGGGATTTTGAGCTTTATATTCGCTGGATAGACGCCAGTTTTGTGTTTTAATGGGCTTTAGTAGCAATGTTTGGAATGAAGCCAGTGCTGACAGTATCAAGCAAAATAACGGTATCAATTTTATGTTTTCAAAAGTTGGTGGGTGAGTAGATTTAAGATTCAGATTTCAGAGTATACGGTCTGGATTAATAGCCATTAAGGTTTGAATTTAGTTTTACAGTCACGTCGCAGTGATATGCACCAACCTTAAACGATCTAACCAAAGGATCTTGCACGCTCACTCGATCATAGGGCCCTTTTGACGAAGTTATATGATCGAGTGTTCATACAATGGCAGTAAACTTGCGATCTCCGTTACATAATTGGTCTCGTTTTTCGTAATCACTAGTGTAATGTGTCTTTCTTGTCCCCGCGACCCTCGTCAAAACTGTCTGAATTTTTTTCTGCAGATGCGAGCCGGCCGCGTCCATACAGTATTATATAATTATAAAACTTACTTGGCATTCACCCAACGGCAACGGTTCCATAAAACTCTTATTTATTTATCAGTTTATTGAAATACATTTTCTTGTTGAAAAGTAATATTTTACTATTTTTTTAGACAACCTTCTATGAGTACTTATTCAATACTTTTATCGTATTTATTACTTTATTCAACACTGCCACATCTTAACCAGATATTCACCCGCCAAGCAGTAGTGTGCAAGCATTACTGTGTTCCGGTTTTAAGGGCACTGTTTCCAGCGAAATTACTGGGCATATGCGACTTTAAAGCCGATGTCTCAGGAGCGCAGTTCAGTGCCGCGCAGGATTAAGCAATGCAAAGTTCTGGTTGGCACTGTAACTGTTATGGGCTGGCTTAGCGCTTACCATCAGGTGAACGACATCCCGTCTCGTCACTCAGTCGATAACAAAAAAACTTAATCAAAATATACCGACTCAAACTTCATGAATCTACTGTAAGTGACTGAAAAGTTCCGTTGACTACCTTCCGTCTCTATCACCAGATCACCTCGCTGTCACTTTTAGACAGTTGTCACTTGTTTTAAAAACTTGCATCGCTGTCACTTGTCAACTTAAATCTACGGAAACTGGATCATACTTGCTTTGCAAGATTTAATTAAAGCCGTGTTTCCTGCGCATGTTTTAGTCTACTCACTACCCATTTGATAGCATGGTAATGGTAATGTATAATTGGAGCCGCCAGAAACGCTGCGGCATTCCCCCGACGCGTCTGCGGCCGGCCGCTGCAAGATTGCTGGGCTTTTGAATGTTTCGGCTACTCGAGAGGTCGAACGTACACCCCAGAAGGCACACAGTACTGCATAGTTACGCGAGCTATGTCTTTGACTGCCTTGGGATGCTGGAGTTACGAAATAGGAACATTATGTTAGAGGACGGAATGCTTCCCGACGTCTAGCGTCTGTCCAAAATACCTTAAGAGGAAGTTACATAATGTGTAATTTTTTGAACTTGTGTAAATCTACTTTGAAAAGGTACAAATAAATAATTTCATTAGAATTGAAACTGGGGAAGATGGAAATTTGACAAAAATTATCTCGAAAACAAATATTGCCAAAGATGGCACAAAAAAAAAATTAAGTATGTATTGATTCCATTATGAAACCAGATGAAAATTAATTCAAAGAGGCCTGCCTTGTAGCCTTTTGTATTGAAAAGCTTGAAATATTACTCAAATTTGGTCCCGAAGCACAAAATGTAATTTCATAAAGTATCTTGTTCCAAACGAGCAATAAACGTGTTCTGAGCGGCTGCGCTCCAACTTTCGGACAAAGTTCCCGCTTGCATGTGTGCGAGAGCAAATAAAACGTCCTAATTACAGTTACGTTGCCGTTTGCTAATTACAAGCGCGGCGCATGACCCAACAACGTTTTATTTATTAATCTTTGGACCCGGCACGCATCTAACAAAACAAACAAAAAAATGAGCCGTCGCAGAACGCCTGGCATAATAATAAGTGAAACGTTTAAACTATTTTCTAAAGAAAATATGCATGAAAGAATGGTTGATTAAACCAAAATTAAATTATTTAATTAACATTAGCTGAATGTACAAAACAAAAGTATTAATGTCACACCAACAGCCGGTCTGACCCGCTGCAATAGATGTTTCACATGATTAACCAGTTTTTTTGAAGGGGGCGCGGGGGACGAGGAAGACTGAGCGAATAAGAACGATTAAAATGATCGGGATCGCAAGTTTACTACCGTTATACGAACAGTCGTCCATATAACGTTGGCAGAGGAGGGTAAGCGTCCTTTAGTTAGATCGTTTAAGGCATAAACGCAACCACTACAGAAAATGTGCAATTACAGTTCCAAATGTCGTAGCACGCCATTTGTTAAGTTGGATTTAGATTTTCAGAGCTTTACCAGTAAGTGGGGCAGAACGTGGATGTCGACGAAATTGGTGCAGGACCAGAAAGAGTGGTGTGGTGGGGAAGAGGTTCAGCGGTGGGTCGATACAGGCTGAAATTGATGATGATGATGAAGACGAGTGTGTAAGTTTGTGAGTTTGCGTCGTTGTTGGCACTGGACTCCGTAGCGAGTGAACGGAGCTTGACTACATTTGATAGGTAACGCGAAGGATACATTTTAACTGCGAATAAATTCACTGGGTTTAGTAAAAAAATATAAAATAAAGTATTTCATTGGTGATAATGATGTTGCGTAGTGGGCGATGAGCCGACAGCGCAGCGTGAGCGGGTTGCATGCGGGTTCGATTCCCGCACAGGGGAAAGATTTGTATAAATTTCAAGTATTTATTCTGAGTCTGGGTGTTTGTTGGACCACGGTCCTTGCAGTTCGTGATTCCCTAGATACAGGATCTATATATGTGATTGTGACGCGTTTTTTTTTATTACCTAATAAATAGGTTCGCGTTTGACCACTATCTCACCTGATGTCAAGCGACGGTGCGGTCTACGATGGTGCACGCTTACCTCGAAGTAGCCTATTCACTCGTGACTTGAAAATTCCCAGGTTGTAACTATCGGGAAACACAGACTTCTTCAAGGAGTTATTTGAAACGGGTGACTAAAACAGGAAGCTACGTATATCAAGAAACAGATTGACATCTGTTCCACCCCCGTGCACCCGCGACGTCACCCCACTGCTAAGTTGTTCAGTGGGGACTCTGGAACCAGACCAAGGCTCAGAGCTTCCCGTCACAATAAGCTCCCACTAGCGTCTCCTCTACTAAAATTGTCATAAAGAAATTGCAGATTCTCATCGCCTCCACTAATTATACTACTGCGCTCGCTGGCAATTATTTTTCCCAGTGCCTCCACTGACCACATCACCGGTGGGAATAGACTAAGCTGAGTACTCAACTACCCGCGCCACTGCCAAGCTAGACTTAATTATAAAAAGCTAGATGTAATTATACAAAGCTACACCTAATTAGAGTACGGAGCCACGTTAATTATGCTTTGACAGCGCAAAAGTACAATTCAAGTCCGAATACAAAATTTATACATAATGCTGCAATTTGGCTCAACTGCTTATTAGCGAAAGACTGTAAGGGACAAGTCATGATTACATAAAGTAGGTAATTATTGAGAAATTTAAAACATCCTAGCTCATTTTCATAATTTGCATTTTCATATAAACAAAACTGAAATAGTAATTAAGTAATTCTTATTTAAAAAAAAACAAAATTAAAATCGGTTCATCCGTTCGGGAGCTACGATGCCACAGACAGACACACACACACAGACACGTCAAACTTATAACACCCCGTTGTTTTTGCGTCGGGGGTTAAAAGTAAAAAGCCCTCTGCTTAAGGATAATAATAAATGTTTTATGCGGTAAGTAGCAACTCATTATAAAATACAATAAATGTAAGGAACAGTACGGCATGCTGTAGTATGCACGAATGTAGTGGGTTATGGCCTAATCCTCCTCACGAAAGTGAGGAGAGACCCGTGCCCAGCGGTGGGACGTTATGGGTTGATGATGATATTATTGACTTACTGTTGGCTAAAACGTCTTGTGAAATAGGATGGATGACGAAATAACAGAATATTATAGAACTTTTATACAGTTATGGTTCTGTGACATACCTAGTCTACCAACCTGAAAACATAGATAACAAAAGGTCTGCCTTCGAAAAACAACAGAGCAGGAGAAACTTTTAAAAATAAACTTAACGCCTACTATTTTTTTAATATTATTCCATCGTGCCGCTGTTTCAACACTTTAAACTTTTGCGCCGAGATGGACCGTTTTTGATAAAACACCGTGGTCATAGACACGACGACTTCCGTCAATTCCAATCCAGCTAATAATTTCAACATCAACAACCCATAACGTCCCACTGCTGGGCACGGGTCTCCCCTCACTTTCGTGAGGAGGATTAGGCCATAATCCACCACGGGGGCCAGATCCGGATTGGTGGATCACATACCTACCTCCGAAATAATTCTCGGGTAGGTATGTGGGTTTCCTCACGATGTTTTCCTTCACCGAAAAGCGAGTGATAATTACGTACATATGTTTTACAAGAAACACATTGGTACGTGCCTGCACTGGGATTTGAACTCACGACCTTCTGCTTGGAAGGCGGACGTTCTCCCACTAGGCTACCACCGCTAATAATTTACCTACGTATAAATAATGACATAAACTCCTCACTGAGTACCCAGTGGACTGACTGAGTACTGAGTACTCCTCCTACTTGGTGGAGGCCTGAAGATAGGACGACGACGCCGAGGAAGGCCCAGAAAGCGGTGGCGAGATGACTTGGAAAAGAAACCGTTCTTGAGCAACTGACCACAAAAAGCAATAGAGCGACATCAGTGGAAGGAGATGGGGGAGACCTTTGCCCAGCCATGATATCAGACATGTTAGAAAAAAACTCCTCAGTGTAAGATTGGGTCAAAGAGGCCAATACGCAGCACAGACCTCTTGAAGACGAGGACAGAAGCTTACGCCTTAATGTGGGCAGGAGTCCGGCCTGTCTCTGATTATGTCACCTTTCTCCTACACTTATAATTGTATTTCTTGCACTGTGCGCCTGCAAGAAAACCTTGGCTTTGGTGATCTTCTGAGCCTCCGGAGTTAACGAGGTTCGCCGTTCATGGATACGTCAAAGAAATTGTGTCACTTCTAGAGGGAACTCATAAAGGACTTTTTGTATTTGACTCAATAACGAGACGAGAAAGTCATTTACCTGATGTTAAGCGCTACGCCTGCCCATAAAAGTAACAGTGCCACCTAGTACTTACCATTGCATAATCTGGCGTGGCACTGCACTGCGCTCGCTATCCTAAGACATTGGTACTAGAGTCTCATATGCCCAGTAATTTAGCTGGAAACAGTACCCTTCAAACCGGAACACCTGAAAATCTGGCGGCGGTGTGGTACTTCCCCAGGCGGTCTCTTGCAGAATGGGTCGACCACTACAGGAGCTCATCATTCGAAGAGTTTACATGGTTTTTGATAGAGTAAAGTAGTTACGGACGCGCAAGGAGGCCAGCCGCCTGCCGCCTGCTGCCAGCCGCCTGCCGCCTGCCGCCTGCCGCCTGGCGCCTGGTGTGAACGGCACGTAACGCAGCAATGGCGGGGCTATCGATCGGCGCGACCAGTCGGCGCCCGGCCTCCGAGCGCGTCACACGTGCCCGCGTCGCGTCGCTAACTTAACCTCTACCACCACAACAACTGCCAGGTAACCTCACCTTTTACTTACAACTTTTATAGCATTGTTGTCGTTGATTTAGGAACAGTTTTTTTTATGCGGACGAGTTAATTGTTTGCAGTTATGATAGATGATTCACGAGGTATATCCAGCTGATTGTCAGTTGCACTTTTATTCCGTCGGGTAATCTGTTATGCGGACGTTTGGAGCTCGGTAATTGCATTATCGGAGCCCAGGCCGGCCTCATCAGCTCTAGAGACGGAACCAGCGACGGTAAATACCTAATAATGTTAAGTGGGGCGTCGTGTTCATCGGCCCAGCTTAAACATTCACCTTATTTACGAAGCGGTTCGTTTACATAATATTTATCACCGTTATTCAGTTGTTACTTTTCGCTAGATCGAGTGGATGGCGGCAAATTCGTTCCTGTCATTATCGGCTGGCGGGAGGGAACCGATTAGCCGTTACTCGTTAAGCTTTCTTTCCCTACGTTTTCCTAATGACTTTTAAAGCCTCTACATTTTATGTTAATTTCTTCGGCTTCAGTGTAGTGACGTCAGTGTGTAGAGGCGGCTCTGCCGGGCCTACCGCTGAGTGTGGTGCCATTATGAACCTTATCTCTAGTGGGACAATAACAATAGAATGTATGAAGGGTATTAGGCAATGACAGTTCTGTTTCGTGCACTCGATAACGTGGATCTCTCAATTAATTCCGTCGTTTCGTCGTAGGTACACTTGGTAGTCTTTCTTTATCCTTATCTACAATGTCATAGCAATCGCTACATTGTCTTTATCTAGATTAATATCTGCCCGATTCATGTCTAGATTATAGTACTGAACCAATAGACATCTCTACGAGGTTGCCGATTTATTAATTTTCCATCTGTGTTTATAAAATGTTCTCCGAGTTATTGCGTAACATCGCCATGACTTATGATCCAATATTTGACATTGGTTGGTTCTAATATAATAGTAGTACATAATGATATTTCAAACTAACTGCGTACCGCGGTTTCGCCCGTGTAATTTCAGTTTTCTCGCAATTATTGTATTTTCCAGGTTAAAAACAACCATGTTAGTTAGGAATAACTAAAAGTTACAAAAAAACAAACGTCAAAGTGTTAGTTCGTACAATAATCACAGTTTTTTTTTTCACTTTTTCTCAATTTTGCGTTATATTAAAAAAAAACAACTGTTCCTCACCTACCTCCTTACCGAAAACCGAAAACCGAAAAAAATAATTAGCTAAATTTGTCCAGCCATTCTCGAATTCTGCATTTATCAACACATTTAAAAAATAAAAATATGATTTAGCCATTCATTTTTGCTTAAACAGATAATATATCTACCACGCATGATGCGAGGTAGATAGTAGCAATATCATTCGAAACCAGCAGCCTCCCGCGACTTCACCCGCGTAACCCCGATTAGCCGTTACGAAGCTGAGTGATTATCACCATAATATTAAACAATACTTTCCCATTTACAATATTAAAAGTATATGATAAGAAAATAACTTTCAATTGGTCCACTGCCCATTTAAATAAAGGTAAAGGTTGTCTGGAAGAAATCACTTTCAGCGATAAGACCGCCCATTGTACTACCTTTGTTTACTTATTGTAAATTTTCTGTACCGTGTTTATTTTTTTATACTTTTTCGTAAAATATTTTTTATGTGGCGTAGCAATGTTAATCTATTTCCGATCTCAGAATGTACGTAAAATGGATATTTCCCTTAAAAATTTAATTTTCCTCAATATTACTTTACAACTTATAAGTTATTATTAGCCATTTCAGCCACTCCTCAAATATTGGTTTAGTTTGGAATCTCAAGGTACACATAGCTACACATTACGAAGCAGTTCTGAAATTAAGTTAAGGTTTCTTTGTATTGTAGAATACCTTCTACATTTAACATCAGAATCGTAAATGAGGAGCTCACGCGGGCTCCAAGTAAATGATGCACGGACGTAGGAGCTACCCACGCACTCGCCTCACAACCCGAGGGAAGTCCAATAAAAGTATAAGGTAGGTAGCAACCTTGAAAAGACTGTCCTACTAGGTAATCAGGTAAACAGATAGATAATAGTAGATTTTACCACAAGGGAACAAAATAATGTATTTACGGCGAGAGCGATTTTTGATTCTATAGTTCTATATAGTTCTAGAGTAGAATCCTAAGCGTAGCGAGGGAGTCAAAGTACTTCGCTCGAGCTTAAATAATTTTGTTACCGTGTGGTACACGATACTGTTCATCCCAAGCTATGAGAAAATATTCATCATACGAGAAAAAAATCTTTTGACGTCACCACGTCTAATAAATCGATGAACGCCGGCTGCATGCACGAAAAAGTTGACACATTGTCCCGTAACGCTCATTGTACGCTTGCGCCGCATCTATCTCTCTTCTCTTCTTGACAGGTTCATTATTCTTGCATTTTAAAAATATGATTACTAGTATAATTTTAAGTAATTTAATTTAATAAGAAAAAACAAAAAAATTAAATAATTAAAAAAAAAATAAAAAAAAAACAAATTTAAAAAAATATAATACCATATAAAAAAAATCAAAATATATTATAAAAACAAAATGAAAAATATTTCATAAAAACAAAATAAAACCAAAACATAAAATATTTATTGATAGTTAATTTTTATTTTTCTTGGCAATAAAAATTCATTTTTATTGATTCATTCATTTATATTATTACCCCTCTTTATTGAAAAAACTCTAAAAATTAAGTTCGCGGAAATGACCCACTTTGCTCGCACTTAGCGAGGAGCAAAATGCCTCTTTTCGAATACATGGGATGAAAACTCTTTTTTGAAACACCACAGAACAAAGAAAACACCAAACAAAACCACATAATAATATGTACTAATTAATCATGATTATCTTGTAGTAATCATTGACATAAAGGTGTATGCGCGATAGACCTTTTTGTGAGTGGATAGAACCGATGTCTCAGGGTGATGAGCGCAGTGCAGTGCCAAAACAGATTCTGGGTGGCACTGTAGCTGTTGTGGGTAAGCGTGGCGCTTACCATTAAAAAAATATATATTTTAATTTCTCTTTTGCATTGTGTCACTTTTAGAATTTCAAGAAAACACGAGGAAATAGGTTTTTGGAGAATATAGAACCAAATATTGTAATATTTGTGTCGTATAATTTACATTTGGTCCTTCGAGCCGAGTCCTATAATTAGCAGGTAAATTAACGAAGAATGTACTTATAATGATACAGTAATCATAATGATAAATTGTTAGTAATCTATCTCATATGGGTGGATTTACTGAAAATTGTACGAGATATTCATTACAATGATGTATGGAAAACCAGAGAACCGCCGGTTTTTGAGTTTTGAAACTGTTGCACGCAGTAAAATAATGCAGGTACCTATATTAATTTTATTGATAAATAGAGGGATATAAAAAAAAGTAAAAGATCTAAATAATAAAGTACATAAATCGCACAATGAAATCACACACAATGAATTCACACGGGCCCTAAGAGGGCACTCATGAAAGTTAACTGACTCCAACATCGGATTCGGAATACGTTCATTTGAGAAGCTCCGGTAAGAAACTCGACAGGAAATTTTGGATAATCATTAATTTTTACGGCAACTAAATACAATGGATTACCTTTTTAAAATAAATTACCCTTCGGTTACCTCCTAATAGCCCGAGGAAAAAAAAAACAAATAAAAGATTCAACCGCGCTGTTTCATTTTTCTTTGATCATAGAAAATCAGATAATAATGGAAAACATGGGCATGGCTTTGATCAATTGATTGAAGTTAATTTGAACCCAATTCTGGTTCATTTGCAATACTAATATCGATGTTCTCTCTTGAATCCTCGGAGATTATTCCTCGGCTCCATCCGTCATCATCAGGTAGTTCCATTCGTATTCATTACTCTTCGTTTCAATGGCGATGCATCCTTTCATTAGGTGGTGATGTATCGGCGGTAGTTTGCTTTGAATGGGGCCTCCGGTTTTCCTTGTTTAGTCCTTTTTGTGTACATGTTGGTTCTTCTTCTGGTAAGACATTGTATCACTGCTGAACTTCATCATCATAAACTTCACCATTATCATCATCATCATCAAGTTACCTAGCTTGCTTTAAATAGGGACTTCATTCATTAGCGTTAATTAATGTTATTACTGTTGTTTGTACAGCCGGATAGATATCCATTTGATCGCAGCTCGCGATAGGTTCTTAACCAATGATTACTTTTAAAATGTTAATAATTTCCTTTAAAATAATTATTCATGTATCATACTAGTCGCAGAATGTCAATTAATTAGGTTCATAGGGCATGGATCAGAGATCAAACGCCGGCATCGGAGTTACTTCATATTTCGATCAATGAAAATAGCTAATACTAGCTGCGCCTCGCGGTTTCACCCGTGCAGAGTATTATCCCACAGGAACCGTTCATTTTTTTTTGACAAAAGTATTCTATGTTCTATTTAAGATTTAAAGTATCTTACTGGGAAATTTCATTAAAATATCAATACAAAAATTTAAAAAAATCATCATCATCATCAACCCATAACGTCCCACTGGTGGGCACGGGTCTAACGGGTCGGGTTAGGCCATAATCCACCACGGGGGCCCAGTCCGGATTGGTGGATAACATACCTACGTCCGAATTAAATCTCGGGTAGGTATGTGAGTTTCCTCACGATGGTTTTCCTTCACCGAAAAGCGAGTGATAATTACGTACATATCTTTTTACAGAAACATATTGGTACGTGCCCGCATTGGGATTTGAACTCACGACCTTACGACCGATTGGAAGGCGGACGTTCTAAAAAAAAATAAAAAAAAAATAATACACAAATTTGGACGGGTAACTAAATAAATTATTAAAATTTAAGTTTAAATCTGTCAATTATACCGGTCTAATATTTGGAATGGACGCCTCATCGCGAATGCAGAGCGCGGCTGTCTCGACAATCGAGTCCATTAGAGCGAACTGTTTGCCGTTTACTTCGTTATAGAATTTAATATTCGGGAAATTAACAATTATTTTATTTGTGTAACATTTATAAAAGTAAATAATAGCACGAATAACCACGATTGCAGTTAGGTACAGCTGAAGTTACAATTTATATTTATTTTTTATTTTACCGTGTAACGAGGCGTACAAGTCGCTCCCCCGATGGAAATCGTTAAGCCTGCCCAACAGTTACAGCGCCAGCCAGAACTTTGCATTGCATTAACTTACGTGGCACTGCATTGCGCTTGTCACCCTGAGATATTGGTACTGGGGTCTCATATGGGCAGTAATTTCGCTGGAAACAGTGCCCTTCAAACCGGAACACGGCAATTTGTGCACACTACAGCTTCATCATCATCATCAACCCATAACGTCCCACTGCTGGGCACGGGTCTCTCCTCACTTTCGCCAGGAGGGTTAGGCCATAATCCACCACGGGGGCCCAGTCCGGATTGGTGGATAACACACCTACCTCCGAAATAATTCTCGGGTAGGTATGTGGGTTTCCTCACGATGTTTTCCTTTACCGAAAAGCGAGTGATAATTACGTACATGTTTTACAGAAACACATTGGTACGTGCCCGCATTGGGATTTGAACTCACGACCTTCTGATTGGAAGGCGGACGTTCTCCCACTAGGCTACCACCGCTATATAACACTACAGCTTGGCGGATGAATATATGTCAGTCTCTTTTTACAATGTCCAGTAAGAATCTATGAGATTCTTTTCACTTCATAACTCCATCGATACAAGTGTTCAACTGTCACGTAGACCGGTTATCTAATATCGATCGACGCGTAATAGGCCACAATGAAAAAAAGAACTGTTAAAACTAAAAACACGCTTTAATAGATACCTATCTATTAAAGCGTGTTTTTAGTTTTAATTTTTAAGTGTTTTTAGTTTCAATTTTTTTTTTAATTCACCTGAATTAAAAAAAAAAATTGCTTATGAAAACGTATTTCAGTGGTGTTATCCACTAATCCGGGCCGGGCCCTCGTGGTGGATTATGGCCTAACCTTCCTCACGAAAGTAAGAAGAGACCCGTGCTCAGCAGAGGGACGATATGGGTTGATAAGACGACTCCGAAAGTTATGAATAGCATATTTATTCAACAATATTATCTGTCATAATATCTTCCTTAATAATCATGATGGCAGCCATCAACCATCAAACCTTTCATTTATTTCTATTTTTCAAATCTAAGTTCTAGAATACTTTCTTCTCAACTTAAATTAGTTCTTGTCCCCTCGTTATTTAAAATAAAAACCTGCTTGTGGCGTAAAGTAAATAAACTAAATTAAAACTAGCGAAGAACGCCTCATTATTCCGCAAATTTCTGCTCATTGAGCAACCACGGTGTAACATGTAACAGTACAGAAACTTGGGACGTGGGTGTAAGAGCTAAATAAAGATTAAAGATACTGTTGAAAATTATATATATTTACCTGACGGCGCCAGAAGAAGGGTTATATTTTACATAATAACAATTATAGTCTTGTCTTTGTCATTTACTTAATGTTAGAAAATCACAGTAATAGCCTATAGGCCAGCTGTTTGATCCCTATCATGTTATGATAATGTCCCAAGTTCAAAGGAACTAACTAATTACTAAATGTCGTATGAGAAAATAACTATTTTTTGTTATTATTCATACAATTTGACCACAATTATTAGGTGTATTATTAAGTTTGTCTTTGTTATTTGTTTAACGACAGAACGAGACAGCAATAGACTTAATGTCTCGTAAAATTTTACATCGTTTAAAGTTTAATGTCTTGGCATTGCACGATTTGTCCTTTTAACGTATGTCAAGCTATATCATTTTCTGTTCTCATTTTCCAAAACCTCTTGTACTGTGTTTACAGTTTTTTTAAGTCTAGAATGTTTTTCTACAGTTCTCGAGAATAGTGGCACCTCGTTAACGCGGTTCTTCTGTTCTCTTTGGCTTTCTGTTTCATTTTGTTTTATTTCGTTCTCAGCTTAGTTACATAACAACCCTGAGGTGGAAAACTAACAAATGTAATAATAATGCAAAAGAGCCATTAATTTCGTGTTTATTAGCCTCAAATGATTAATTAGGTTTTCTTTTTTTTTTTTAATTTATTTCAAGGACTTTGTCGCTAGGCGACCACATCGTCCTGTAGAAACAATACACAGAGATTAAAAAAACAACAAAACAGTAATAAAATTAACAGTTATTTTGTCAAGGCTAGATCTGCTAACCGATACAATATTTTGGCTTCTTCTGATGTGGGACAAGACAAAGTACTGTTCAGAAGTCCAATGTGCAAAGTTCTATGTCCACCAAACATTGAACTCCCTAATGTATCGTTCCGGACACATTCCATCAAAATGTGTTGAACATCTTCAAGTACTCCGCATTCGTTACAATCAACAGTCTGTTCGTATTTTTATTAGCTTTTATTTAACTTGCAATTTTCGTTTGTATGTATGTGTATGTATGTAGATTCGGGTATAATCTTGCAAATCAATTTAGTCACAGTTCCAGTTGTTGAATTGAATTGAAATTTTGCATCCCTGTCCAGTTCCGATGACAATACAATGTTATGGTGACAGCGAGCTGATCTTATGATAGAGACGGAAGGTAGATACCGAACTCGTCAGTGACTAACAGTAGATTGATGGTGTTTGGACTCATTCTGATCAGCTCGCAGTACCAAAGACGTAATTTATAAAAGCTTGTTCAGAAAAATATTTTTAGTTAAATTTATTTGTTTATTATGCTATGTATTGTCATTGCTTAATTATTTTTTTATCAAATTTAGTCAGTTTAGATACCGGATATACTAGTTAGGGGACAAATATCCTTCCTCAAAAATATACCTTGATAAGTGAATGCCAGAGTTCTATATTAAAATGTAGGGAATAAAAACTTTTTATTGAAATTTGCAGAAATTTGTCGCAATAGAAAATAAATAATGTCGGAAGGAAGGTAAGATAGCCAGTTTGATGGTGTGTATGATTTTTCGGCGTATTTTTAACAGACTTTATATTAAACATCAACTGACGAAGCTACATCCAGATGTCTATTATATAACATGGTATTAAATCTCTTGTTAATTCGCTGATTTATCTCTCTTACAACATAAATGCTGACACGATAACTTCGCCTCTACGCTCTTGTAGAATCTACATTTAGATTTGGGTTATAATATAACACATCATAGACGATCTAAACAAAGGACCATGCACACTCATCACCCTCCGCTCTGTCAAAGTTACATGACTAATTGTTCGTGTAACTCGCGATCTCCGATCATTTTAATCGGTCTTTGTTTTACACAATCTCAAAATAGTGTAAAGTATCCTCCTCGCCCCCCGCGACCCCTCCAAAACTGACAGATTTGTTGTTTATAAGAGTCAGATCAAAGCTCAAAATAAGAACAAGCTATATATGGAAGATTAAAGGCAACAACTGTCACACGGCTCTCTTATTCACATTTAGTAATACAGCGTATACGAGAGTGAGTGAAACAGAAAACATCCCATTGTTTTTGTTATTTCAAGTACGGTTTTAAAGATTAATCAGTCTGGTTTTCTTTAGGATTGTTTATTTTTGCTACTAAATTATGTCATGATTTGAAAGTTGTGGACAGTTTGGCGAACAAAGCAAGTGAAGGACTAGTGACAAGTTGCCAACTTAGTAAGTAATTTTTACTTTAATAAAAATCTTCTTTGAACCTATGCGTGCTGGGTCCATTAATTATTTGTTACGCCTTATATAAAGCGTCCTTGGAACACATCGTTAGCTCAAGTGTACAAGCGAACTCTTTGCCCTTCTGCACGCAGTATCTCTGCCTAATCTGTGGTTGTACCAAGGGCGGTTATTGGAAACGTTGGTTTTGTTGTTAACATGATTACCAACATCAAGAGTAGTCTGGAATTGAGAAACTCATTTGAGAAGTTGAACGTGTATTCAATAAACTGGTACATGTGTTCTGGCATATTGGAGACGAGATTGAGTGTTGTTATTCGGCTCGCTATATTTTGGTTGGTATTATTTACTCATCTTTTTATTTACGAAATTGTGTAACGGTCTTTTTAACTTACTATCACTAAAGCTGTTAGGAAATCCCGGACACTTCATATAAATAAGATGATTTGCATTGCATAATCCTACGCGGCACTCCACTGCGCTCGTCACCCTGAGACATCGGCTCTAAGGTCTCCTACCATTTGATATTTATAAAATTATTATAAATATTTTATAGACGTTTTTGAGTTGTATTCTATGTTCTGACTTGATAGTGGCCGCCGGTCTTTTATTAGAAGATAAACTCAGCCTTTCAGGATTAGAAAGTGAATAGTTAACCAACCGGCCAACAGGCCGAACAAAAAGCTCGTTTCCGCTGGATAGTTCCACTCGACAGCGAGAACCCACGAATATTTCACCGACTTTATTCTCTGAAACATGCACGCTTTACACGCGTGTAAATATACGTGTAGGGTTGCCATGGCTTCTTAATAAATATTGAGCTGTTTTAGGATTTACTTTGTAAGTCCGTCAAAATTACTTGGTGTTTGTAATAATAATGTATAATAATATAACATGTAGTATGATAACTAAAAGGAATTTGATCTTTGGGATCATATCGACGACCTCCGTGGCGTAAGTGGTTAATGAGTCGTCTGCGAAGCGTGAAGTCGTGGGTTCCATATACGCACAGAGTAAAAATTTTTGTGAACCATAAATATTTGCTCTGAGTCTGGGTGTTTGTTGGACCATGGTCCTTGTTGTTCCCGATTCCCTAGATACAGGGAATCCTAGTAAGGGATCTACGCATGTGATCGTGACGCGTTATTATAACTGTTGTTTGGAGTCACCGCTGGTTCAACGATCGTACGTAAACGAAACTAATTAAATTATAATTAATTGTCGTAAGCTAAAGTCAAAGGCTTTAAAAAGAAATTATGACAAATTTTAAAAAAAAATTCATTGCCGTAGGGTTTCTTGGTGCCATCTTCTCTAACGGGCATATTTCCGAAACACTGGTAGAGTCAATGGAGTTTTCCTTTTCTTGTGCGAGATTCAGGCATGAGTCACCACTTAAAAGGGAAATATCCTTTTTCTAACTCAAACCATAATTAGATAATAATCATTAGTTTCGTATCTTATAATATTTTGACTTATTTTCTTGTATTTCTATACTTATGTATAAAGAATTATTTTTGACGTGTAAAAGTGCAATATTTTGCCTATTTACAATAAATGATTTGAGTTTGAGTTTGAGTATCATCTAACAGCGACGAAGACATGACAATTATCCACAATGATCCACCAAGCCATTTTTCGTAATATTTATCGTCAATTTTATTTAGCGAGCAAACGCACGAGAATTCATTTCGTTAATTCCATAATCACCGCTGTGGCGCAAACAGACAATGTTGGCGCTCCGCAAGGTAGCGCTGAAGCCGTCAATAATTAATCTATTTTTAAGCGGTGGTAACCCTACGCATGCATACTTAACAGAGGAAACAATACGGGCCCGGGATAGCTTCCCGTTTAGAATTCCCGGCGACCGCACGCGCGGCCGTGCGTAGGCGGCCTTATGGCGGTCGGCACGATGGATGTGTGGCTCGACGCCCGATCGATGCTCCTTGTTAGGTGAGGCCTTAGAATTGAAAGGTTCCGTATACGGACAAGGATGTTTTATGTATACTCTATGGACCCGGCACGCTTCCAACTTTTGAACAAAAAAAAAATGTTTCTGTCAGTGTCAAAAAAGTTCGCAGGTTCACTGCTGAAAGTATTGATGTTGTCTTTTTTATAACTTTACGCGGGTGCGGGAAAACACACCTGTTGTGTTAGCGCAGCTTACGTGCCGGCTGTGCGGCGAAACACAGACGGGTGTGTTTAACGCGGCTCTACTACAGGGCGGCTCACCAGTGCTGGGAAACACACACGGTCCATAACAGCGCCCAAATGTAATTACCGGTTCAGCAGTATCGTGTTAAAAATATTTCTTTACGAGGCCCTAAGATTTCTCATTCACATGAGTCGCAGGGGACTCGAAAGACTGACTAGTGATAGCACTAGTGGCCGATTAAAATGGTCGGAGATCGCGAGATCACTGCCTTCATGCGACGAGGTGATCATATAACCTGGGCAGAGAGGGAATGAGCGTGCGTGGTCCTTGGGCTGGATCGTTTAAGGCTACGAAGTAGAGGTAAATTTTTGTCAACGTGCGTGGTTCTGAATACGGCGTTGTTTATTTTCGTTCTACGTTATTAACCAGTGACGGATTTACTACGGATTCGGGTGATTCTATGTACGCCGCTCTAGTTAATAGAATCAGGCGTTATTTTACGGTCATCCAACAAAGTCCTATCATACATTTATCAGACAACTTAGGCGGAATTAAAACTATATATTTCTACATTATCTTATTGTTTCATCACCATCAACCCATAACGTCCCACTGCTGGGCACGGGTCTCTCCTCACTTTCGTGAGGAGGGTTAGGCCATATTCCACCACGGGGGCCAAGTCCGGATTGGTGGATAACAAACCTACCTCCGAAATAATTCTCGGGTAGGTATGTGGGTTTCCTCACGATGTTTTCCTTCACCGAAAAGCGAGTGATAATTACGTACATATGTCTTACAGAAACACATTGGTACGTGCCCGCACTGGGATTTGAACTCACGACCTTCTGATTGGAAGGTGGACGTTCTCCCACTAGGCTACCACCGCTTTTTATTGTTCTCGCTGTTGTTTTTATTGTTTTTATTGTATCTTATTGTTTCCGCCGCTCCATTCAGCAATAAATCTATATATATATATAAATGTTATGTTGGTTTGTGTACGTTTCAAAAACTCAAAAAGTTCTGCACCGATCGAGCTGAATTTTATCATGATATATAATCCGCATCAAGGATTGTTTTTATGTATTTTTTTCATCAGTGACATATCAGAGAATTTGGGAATGTGCCTCAGCGAAGCGTGGCAGGGCACAGCTAGTTAATAATATATTTGTGGTTAAAATGTAATGAATGTGGCTGGTATGTGAGTCGCGGCACGGAGATGTACTGGCGTGGCTTCCCTTAACCGCGTAATCCTATTAATCACTCTAATAATATAAATGCTGAAATATGTAAGCATGTACATTTGTGAGTTTGTTCCCTTTTCACAACGCAACGGCTCAACGGATTTTGATGAAATTTGGCAAATAGCTACTTCAAATCCTAGAATAGAACATAGAATACTTTTCATCGCATAAAAATCAACGGTTCTTGTGAGATATTAGTATACGCGAGTGAAACCGTGGGGCGTTGCTAGTATTAGAAATGTAAAAGTTTGTTTGTTTGGATGTTTAGTACTTAATCTCGCAAAAAACGACTAGACGGATATAGATGAAATTAAGTATACAGATAGTTTATTGTGTGAATTAACACATAAAATACTTTTCATCCCGTAGAAATTACCGGAGAATAGACAACGCGGGTGAAACCGCGGGGTTCAGCTAGTACCTTCATAAATGTTTTCAATACAAGTACTCGCAGGGTTACCCACCGTAACGGATATACGGTGCAGAAGGCTGCCGAATTCGCCGTATATCCGCACCGGTTATCTAATATAACCGTATATACAACAGTATATACTTCGGTATACAGAGCGGAGGTTATGGAGTATTCCGTATTCGTGATATCAAATGTCTTCGCATTTTTCGTGCGCAAAATGTAATGGTGCTTCCGTAACTGCGATGTTTGGACGTAGATAATACATAGTTACTATTGGTTTTTCGGAGCCAAAGATCTTGCAATGTTCAAGCTTCGTACGGAAATATTTACATGTGTAAACGAAGTGGCAACATTTTAATTTTTTTTTTAGATAATTATTTTATTCTTCAAAATAATTGCTACTCGTAATAACATAATCTGGTCGATTTTTCTCGATTGTAGCCGAATCCGGCTGTAGAGTTAGTTAACGTTGTAAGCCAACTGAAAAAATCAACATTTTTTTTTTTTTTTTAGATAATTATTTTATTCTTCAAAATAATTGCTACTCGTAATAACATAATCTGGTCGATTTTTCTAGATTGTAGCCGAATCCGGCTGTAGAGTTAGTTAACGTTGTAAGCCAACTGAAAAAATCTTATTCGTTAATTAATTTATTCTTCGGTTTCCACATGTACATTGTAAGATCTTAAGATAATACAGTTTAGAGAAATAGTATGCTATCCACTACTCCGGACAGGGCCTCCGTGATGGATTAACGCCTAATCCTCGTCACGAAAGTGAGTGGAGACCCGTAATGATGAGACCGTTGATGATGATGATGAAGCAAGCGAGTCAGTATAAAGAACACTGAATTGCAAGAAAGAAAGCAAAGGAAATAAACATAATTCTAACGAAAGTTTCCCGAAGAATCGCCATAGAATCGACTCCGGTAGATTAAGTTCCATCAAACGAGCATTCGATCCTCATACCATCAGCGGAGCGCCGCTGGCTTGGAAAGATATCCCGAAAAATCGCGGGTTTATACATTCCGGCGGCAAACTGAATTTCCCGTCTTCCCGCGTACCTACCGCATCGGATTACACTATATTACAAATGGATTGTAATGAAAAGTTCCTGTTGGAAATGAGGAGTTACGAAACCAAAGCCGATAAATCCACCGACGAAATTTTTACAGATTAAATAAAAGCATAATTTACGAGTATATCGTAGTACATAATGAATAGTTTTATGTTATCTTAAAATATGAAAAAAAAAGGAAATGGGTGTGTAAAATTGTATACGCACGTAAGAACTGAAATTATTTCTTCTTATTTGTCTTATTTGTCTTGTCTTGACCCGTCAATGTTCTATGTCGAGGCCTTGTTGAGGTAGGATGAAAGTAGAAAAAACTTTCATGAAATAGAGTATTTCACTATGGTTAAAGTCTGTTTGTAGCTAAACTAAGCAAAAACTTACAACAATTCGTACAAAAACATAAAACAAAAACCCCAAAAAGCAACACTACTTTTCCGAATTTTCTGCTACAAAAAACTCCCCGGTGGCGGTGCGGCGCGTTCGCGGGACTTTCGCTTATCAGATCGCGTTGGCGGCTCGTCTCCGCCGATGCGAGCTAGCTTCGAAGAATTCGCTTCGAAAGCTCATTGTGGAATTATCCTTACATTTCATTCCACCGAAACAGACAATCTCAGGGCATCATTATTGTGACATCAACGTAAAAAAACGTGTTATATATTAATACTTTACTAGCTTTTCCTCATGACTTCGTCCACCAAGTAAAAAAAAATATCGCAATATAAAGTATTCTATGCCCTTCTCCAAGGTTCCAACTGCCTTAGCACCCTCAGCTGTTTATCCCCAAAAAAGAAACAAACAGACAGAGAGATAGACTCAATAACATTTTCTTTTATAATATAATTTACACAACCCAACAATTAAAATAATTATAAAGAGAAAACTAAATAAAACTCAAACAAAGTGGGTGTTCATGAGCCTTGGGCTAAGAGCATTGTCTGCATTACCATTTTCCACGTCGGATAGCAATAGGCATTCTTTTTACGACATATGAGCCAGCCTTTATATCGGCTGTGTTTAAAATATCATTACAAAATAAATTTTTATCCATATTAGAAATCAAAATTCCATAGATTTGATAGGCTTCAGATGTTAAAACAAATAGAAAGAAAATTTTGGTCGTGATCTTTCTAATAAAAAACGAAACACGATAATATTCGATTGAAATATTTATAAACGTAGCTGCCAACTATAAACTACTCTAAGATAGAATAGAAAATACGTTATTGTACACCAGTTAACAAATCACACAAGGTTCTAACAGAATATAACTCTGGGTTTCCATTGATCCTACAGCTAATTGAAGTCTCAAAGTACTTTAAACACGCGCCGCGACACACATCGAGCCTGTGAGGTAATTCAGTGCCTAGATTGACAGCCTAAATGAGCCCTGGATCTAGACAGATGCCGCCGTCTAGACTGCCTAATACCTTAGTATTTTTATCCCGGCTGAGATGAAGAAACTATTTATTTTGGATTAAGGTATTTTTGGGAGCAAATGTAATTATTCTTGGATTTGGATCATTATTCTAAGTGAGGCTGTTTAGGTCTCAGCTAGACATTTCTAGAGCATATCTTGCAAAATATGTAAGTATGTTGAATAATGTATATATTTTCTTGTTTCTTCTTTTGATAAATTACTGAACTTGTTCTTCAGTTTTTTTGCTTAATAACCTAGCTTATAGTGCCATTACAGTGCTACAAGATGGAATTCAGCCAACTGATTAAATGAATTGAAAGAGATAGATAGGGTCTCGTGGATTTTGGAACAACTGTCTGCTTTTTTGCCACAAATCTTTTATTAATTTAAATGTCTGTCTGGGATTTCAAATTCAATGCCAAAACTTATATGAAAGCTACAATTTATACGATGCTTTATAAATTATCATAAATTACCCCTTTTAGAATTTTTGTCTGCCTCTCTGAAGTTTGGCTCAAATAGGCTCCGAAACGGCTAAACAGTTTTCAATGAAACTTTCAGCGATTAGAAGAGACACCTTAACTTTAATTTATGTGTTTGTTTCATTTCGATATCTGACAGGGTTCAAAAAATCTATTTTTTTCATCGATTTTTTCAAATATGCGTTGAGGTCCGAGAAAGGTTCATATCAAGAGAAAAATTTGAAAAGTTGCACGTAAAATTTGAAAATTTTTGTTAAACTGAATAATATTTTTTCTGAAACTTTTGTATCAACAAACGATTTGAAGTTTAATTTTTTCGCGATCTTCAGCTATTCCTAAGTAGCTTGGTGGTTTTTAACCTGGGAAATGCAGAGTTATTGCGGGGAGACTAGAATTACGCTGGTGCAGCCGCGGGGCGATGCTAGTATAAATATAAATATTTGTAGGCGCAAACGAAGCCGCGGGCTCAGCTAAAATATCTAACCCATCTTGCACTCTTCTTGATATGTTTCTTACTAGCCTGGGAATGCTTTATAGCTCAACACCCTTTAACTTCCACAAAACCACTCTTTCTAAATCAGTCATAAAGGAAAAGTCGTAAAATAGCCAACGATTACCGAAAACCTTCCTCGTAGTCCCAAACTGGCAGTACTAACAAAGCCCCGGCGAGCGTTGCCAGCACAAAAAACCTTTTATTACCATCCTAGTAGGTATATACTCGTATGTGTGCTTCGTTGGCTTTTGTTTCGTTCTCTATTTATGTAATTTGGACATGTGCCTAGGTGCGGAAAACTTTGGAAATGCAGTGGAACGTTTCGCATAACGTAATAAAACTGTCCAAGTGATATTTTTGGTAGTGCGTTTTGCTCTAAATTCACCAACATATATTATTTCGATTACGCTTTAAGCATCATTTTATAGACTTCTTACCCGAAGTTTCAGCACAGTTTGTTTTGATTATCGTAAGTTTTTTTCGTTTGTGTTTGTTCCAACCATTTGTTTTGAGATGGGTTGGTTTGGTTGAAAAATCGTGGTGACATAAGCCAACATTTATTAAAATTCCATTCGTAGAGGATTCAATTTTGCATCACAAATATTCTTTTTTTTATTTGGGTAAGTGACGAGACTAGCAAGTCGTTCACCTGATGGTAAGCGCCACGGCTGCCCATAACAGTCACAGTGCCACCCAGAACCTTAAATTGCATAATCCTGCGCGTCACCGCAATGCACTCGTCAACCTGAGACATCAGCTCTAAAGTCTCATGCCCAGTAATAAAAATAGAGAATCATTAAATTAAAAAATGTAACCTCTACATGGAACATTAACCTACCAGAATAAAGAGTTGCCATGCTACCGAAAATGCCGACCGCAAAACCTTTCTTGTAGTTCCGAATCTAAAAACAGCAAAACTCCGCACGCGGTGTTGCCAACACAAAAAACCTTTTACCGCAACGTCGGTATTTGTTCGTTGCTTCGTGCCTCCCAGTAGTTCTGCGTACGTGGCTACCGCACACTTACTCACTAGGTCTATCGGGTCAATGTGTTGACAATGTGCTGTCATTGTGTGATACCGCTGCTTTTTAAATTTTGAATGTATTTAAATAGCAGATTAAATTTTCAACAGATTATTAATAGTTAATATTTAATTTTATTTGAATGAGTGACGAGATGAGCAACTCGTCCGCCTGATGGTAAGCGCTATGCCTGCCCATAATAGTTACATTGCCACCCAAAACTATGCATTGCATAATCCTACGCGTCACTGCACAGCGCTCGTAACCCTGAGACCATGCCCAGTAATACCGTGATAGTAATTGTAATATCGTGTTTGTATTTTATTAAGACAACTGTGAAGACTTAACCTAAATAAAAGATACCAAATATAGGTTTATAAAATATAAAATTAAAAAAAAATATACTCGTAATTGATCCATACGACCCTATGAATAATATGAGTCACTCAAATTAATCATGCAAAAATAAAAAAAAAAGAATGCAACTTTATATTTACAATTAACCTTTGATATGAAGCCCACCGTGCATGGCGCAGCTAGTTTTCAGATAAATAACGAAGCACTAAAACTCCCGAATCATTGTGATCGGGTAACAAAGCCGGCAGGTTCTATGGTTCCTTATCCGAGCTGAGGAGACATGGGTTGGAAGATAAATGTGGCAGCGCTAAGCCCGCTGAGTTATTGCTCAACTTCCGCGCTCTGAGTTTTGTCAACGGCACCGTGCTTGTTTCCTCTAATGATTAGAAAAGGAAGGTTTGTATGTAAAAAAAACTTTTTGTTGATATTTCCTAATTTTGAATTATTGGCCATTATGAGAGGCGTCCATTTTGAGAATTGGTCCATTTAGAGAATTCGGTGAAGGAAAACATCGCGAGGAAACCCACATACCTACCCGAGAATTATTTTGGAGGTAGGTATGTTATCCACCAATCCGGACCGGGCCCCCGTAGTGGATTATGGCCTAACCCTCCTCACGAAAGTGAGGGGAGACCCGTGCCCAGCAGTGGGACGTTATGGGTTGATGATGATGAGAGAATTCGTTCATTTAAGAATTGACACTTTCGAAAATTGGTCTTTTTAGAAATTGCATTATTGATTCTGACTAGGTTTATAATAATTATAAATGCGAAAGTTTGTGAGTTTGTCCTCTCTTTAGGCCGAAACGGCTGAACGGATTTTGATGAAATTTGGTATGTATAAACTTTCGGTCCTGAAATAGAACACAAAACTTTTTATCGCGTAAAAATTCGCCATAATTTGAGAATTATCCGTTTTAAGGATGGGTCCTGTTGAGACTCATTTGCCATTTTTGAAGGTTTTCCAATAAATCATTATCCTGTAAAATTCAGTTCAAGATGCCCACCTACCTAACTTCATTCGATCAATAATATGCTTAGTTCATAATAAAAATACGCACTTACTCATCTTATGCTATTAAAACTATCGTTATCTACAGATAACCCGTCAGATATGATTAATCTTCTGTTTACATTTGTATCAACATAAATTAACTCTGGTCTACTGATTAGGCACTTAGCATTTTTTTTAATTTACTGAGTGACGAGACGAGCAAGTCGTTCATCTGATGGTAAGCGCTACGCCTGTCCATAACAGTTACAGCGCCACCCAGAACTTTGCATTGCATAATCCTGCGCGGCACTACATTGCGCTCGTCCCCCTGAGACATCGGTTCCAAAGTCTCATCTCATATGCCTAGTATTGTAACGGGTACGAGTAAAAATCTACTTTAATGCGTATTATATAAATATCCTGACCCCTGACTAGGAATCCCTGTATATAGAAAATCTTTAACGACGAGGATCATGGTCCCACAAACGACGGCCTCCGCGGCGTTAGTGGGTATGAGCCGACTGCGAACCGTGAAGTTGTGGATCTGGGTGATTGTAGGACCATGGACCTCGCATTTCCAGATTCCTTAGATACAGGGAAACCCAGTTAGAGGTCAGGTTCTATGTATGTGATCGTGTTTTTTTTTATTTATTTATTTAAACACCCAGATTCACAGCCAATAACTACGGGCCACGGAAATATTGGCCCTGTGCGGGAATCGAACCCTCATTCACCAACTTAAGCAACAGAAGACTTTATCAAATTACAAAGACAATGAGCGTGTTACCATGGACGTATTGAAAGAAGCACTCCAATCGGCTTGTTGGATAGCTTGAACCCCGAATCGAATCAATACTCGCTAACTTCATTTTTTATTATGGTGGTTAATATGATTATAACAACACTTAATATTGACTTAATTTGAAAAAAAAAGCGTCATAAAGAAAAAGAAGAAATGAAAATTTCGTAGTTGCTATCGCACTCCGCTTGAAGCATTTGCGCCAGTCATAACCTATAAGAACCTTTCCAAATTGATACCAATTTCGATCATCCAGCTGTCAAAACCGCTTCGATGAGCTACTCAAAAAACGGTTGACGTCACGTTCCAATGTTGCCAAGCCACAAAATTTAAATGTCACTGAAATTTCAATGGAAGTGGGTTCAGTGCAGCCTCGACCGCCTTCTTTCAAAGTGCCATGCCGATGCCGCTACAAAAATAAATTTAATACACCCCAATATGATATTTTTTTGCCTGTCATCATTTTCCGTCATACTTCAGCTCTTTTGACGTCGGTTCGCCTGCGGTCCTCACACAGTACACTCACTAGGCAGTACGTTAACTTTAGAAATTAACATAGTAAATGAATGGGTAGATTTTTAATGTGATCCTAAATGGACGGAGCCGGTACCATAAAAGATGCAGTGATGTTCAAATTTTGAGTGGCACTGCCATTGTCAAAAAATACACGTTTGTATTGTGACGTGAACGACTTTGAAAGACCAGAGAAAACGTTAGATATTTTGATCCTCGAGCGCTTAAAATTAACTAACTTACAATGGAAGTAAAAATTTACTGTTAAAATTATTATCAGGCAATTGTTAGAAAATTTGGTGTTAAAATTATTATCAGGCAGCTTAATAACTTAATGAAAAAACTGTCTCAAAATCCATAACTGTTTCACAGTATACCACACGTCACAGCGAAAATGTCGAACGCCCTAATGATCAAAGGACATAATGCGGAATATTACGATTTTTCACATATTTTTCTCAAAGAATTCCTGTCTAAGCGCTTCTTCGCAAATGTCGAGTAACAAGCTTGATGTGACTTTTGGCGACGTCTGATGAAAGTTGAGCTACTGAGGGGTTTCTTTGAACTGTTGCTGATATAGGTGAGTTGTTCTGAGGAATTTGTTATTGAATTAGGCTGGTACTGTTCTAATACGTTTGTGTATTATTTGTGGCGTTGGTTTTTCGTTTTGTGACATTTTGCGGAATTCCCATAGACATCAAGAGGTAAAATTAAATTTGAAAATAACAGGGTCACTAACTAACCTAACGTTGAGTTTGAGCAAAATAGGTAAATGTTGATGTCCACAAACTTAGTAAATTCAATTTAACTTGTCAATAACTGAATCTAGTTCTATTGTTTCACACAAATAAACTATTCAATAGCCAAGTAACTTGTTATTCAAGTGAGTGAGAATCAAACTAAACCATGTCAGTCATCGCTCGCTTTGCTCAGACCACACACATCACACATTGCTTCGCTCAGGCCGCTCACTTCGCTTCCGCGGCGCCACTTTCACGATCCGTCACGTGCCTACTTCCGTTTCCGGTGCCGTAGTGTCAGATATTGTCAAAGTGTTGGACCGAGGTGTTTTGTGTAGCTTGGTGGGTTGGAACTTAACTTTGTTTTCTGTAGTTATAGAAGAGTAGGAAGAAAGGGATGGCTTGTTCAAGTATTAGTTACGAATACGATGTGATAACATGAAATCTGAAGGAGGCATTGCTTGGGATAAAATATTGGAGAGTAGGAATTTTTTACTTCTTTATGTTACGAGTAAACTGACGTCCAATATTTGCGAAATTGGATAAAAGCTCGTTGCGACCTGTCCATTGTTCGGTAACTAATCCGGTACAGCGCAGTGACGGCACCGGACACGTACGGCGGACATTCATTAATCAACTCGCCGGCATTGATTCAGCCGCATTGTTCTTACACTATAGTATGAACGTGTGGATTAAATTTCAACTTAAAAATCAAAACTTAAATCGTTTTTTGCGAGTAGGCAACATTAGTGCACGTTTACAAGTGAAATTCTCAAGTCTAATATACACAGGAAACAAAAAAAAAGTTAAATATGATCTACTAAACTAATGACTAACTGATAATGGTTTAAGTAACACAGCATCGGTTCCATTTCAATTTATTTACGGCTTTATTAAAAAAACATTTATTGGCTTTTTTAAATTTACGGTTTAATTCAGCTGTAAAAAAATTAAACTTGTAAGTCAATGGGATCAAAATATATGACCGTTTCACATATTTCAATATCACATATTTAACGATTTCACAAGGGAATCAAAACCTATAGCGTACTTCCCGTTGACTTAGAATCATGAAATTTGGCAACAAGCAATGGCTTACAGCAGATGTAAAGGTATAATCTGAAAATAAAAAATAAAAAAATTGTCTGGGTGACGAGACGAGCAGGTCAGTCACCTGATGGTACGCCTGCCCATAACAGTTACAGTGCTACCCAGAATTTTGCATTGCACAATCTTGCGCGACACTGCACTGCGCTCGTCACTCTGAGATATCAGCTCTCATATATTCCAAGGTCTCATATATTCGTAGCTGGACACAGTGCCCTTCGAACCGGAACACAGTAATGTTTGCACACTACTGCGGATGAATATCAGGCAAAGGTGTGGTACTTCCCCAGGCGGTCTCGTGCAGAAATTACACTTACACCACGTAAGCTTACAGATACTTCCACAAGACGTCTTTACACACGAACTGAGAGATTTTATTGCAGGTTACATATCGAAGGCACACTCCTAACTTAATAAGGCTCCAACGCCTGCCAGCGAAGGAAATTAATTAAATTTTCATCAAAGACTCGACACGACTGACGATTGTTCTCCTTAATCAAGATGTGGATCATACTGTTCTGAATATGAATATTTGGCTGGAATGGATGGGTTGTATGAGTACTTAGTAATATTAGCTATATAATGGTAGGCCTCTTCTGCAAGAGACTGTCTAGGGAAGTCCACACCTTTGCCAGATATTCATCTGCCAAGCAGTAATGCGAAACCAATACTGTATTCTAATTTAAAGGGCACTAGGCTGGGCATATGAGACTTTAAAACCAATGTCTCAGCGAGACGAACGCAAAATTTTATAAGTTAAACCTATTCCTCTTTCTTTATAATTATAGAATATTATGCAAGTTTAGTATTTTCTGTATGATTTATTATAGTTCGATTTTCCGATAGAAGTTCGTTCAGGATTACCGGCTATGTTATTCTTAAGCCGAAAATAGTTTTGCGATATCATATCTAAAGCTTGATTGAAAAATGTTACCCGGTGTATACCCGGTAGTATGCCATATTTGAATTTCAATGAAATATATTGCGACTCTGTCCTGACTTAACAAAAGTTAGGCGAAGAATACATTGATTTTTATCCTGTATTTTTACTTCCGTTTTTTGTTCATAATATGTTTTTATTATAAGGAAATATTTCAGTGTGTTTTCCATGTTGAATGTTGAATGTTTTCCAAAAATAATATAATCAATGAGCTACTAAAACCTTGTTAAAATGGACGCAAAAGGTCGCTCAAAAAATTCAATGCAATTCTTTCTGTTTCAGTTATCTCAGATTCACCTCACCGTAGACTGATAAAGGTAAGTCGAATAAATATAACCTCACGAATTCGACCCCACGTCCATGGAATGCATTATTATGAGGGACCAATAAGGAAGAGAGGAGTTATGGGGCTTACACAAAACGTTACACATAAGTGCGACTCGCGTCCGATACCGTGTCTCCTCACCAACATTACAGCTTACAGTAGCTTCCTCATGTTTTAAAATGATGACCCTCATACAAGGAAACATCAAATATTGACGCGACCATGCGTCGTAAGTCAACTTCGCTCGGTAATGGAGGCACTTTGACGTCATAAGCGGGCTGCTTACAGGGATGCGTGATGTATGGAAATAGGCGGCATCTGCACGAGCGGGTTTGTCTATGTATATTTTATGTATATACAGAAAAAACGGTGGTAATCGCCCGCAACGTGTGGAGATCAACCAAAAAGTTTACTCAATAGTAATCATCCAATCAATGTGTTTCTAAAAAGCGGTGATAGCGTAGTGGGAGAACGTTCGCCTTGCAAGGAGAGGATCGTGAGTTCAAATTCCTATGCAGGCACGTACCTATGCGTTTCTTGTAAAACATATGTTATGTACGTACTTATAACTTGCTGTTCGTTGAAGGAAAATATCGGAAGAAACCCACATGCTTACCCGAAATTTATTTCGGAGGCAGGTTTGTTATCTACGCATCCGGAACGAGCCCTTGCGGTGGTTTAAGGCCTAATCCTTTTCACGAAAGTGAGGGGAGACCCGTGCTCAGCAGTGGGCCGATATGGGTTGATGATGATGAACCAACAGCAACCAAAAACGACAACCAACCTCAATTCTCTGGTTGGGTAAACCTCAATAGGTTGGAGTCGATCAAGAAGCAAACCACGGCTAAACCACATATAACGTTAAATTGTCATGGTACAGTCACGCCTTTATCCCGTTGGGATAGGCAGAGACTACATCTTCCCACATGCTACGATCCCAGCGGAAAGCAGTACACCAACTCCCTGACACCCCCTACTGGTTTCTGGAATTCCAGACCAATATGCTGTGTCATATCCTTTCCGCCTGGTCTAATTCATACAAAGAACATCAATCCGCATTTTTCTCATCAACCGCATCTCTAAATAAATTCATGAATACTCATACTTCTAAGTAAATCACGATTCGATTGGCAGTTAGCTAGATTCATAGTTACATCGTAATTGATAGCGTCATCTCATTGCTGGATAAAGTAACGATACTTACAATGAAACGATACGTTTTCCAAAGCGATATAAAGCCGTAGGTTAATATTTTGTCCAGTTGTGTTCATTGTTAAAGCAAAAAGAGAAGTATTTTGGATTATTAAAAAGCTCCTTGATACAAAAACATACCTTCCATTCCTGTCATCACGGTCCCACTAATTCTTGAGATTAAAACTTCCCCCTAAATTATAACAACAGTAAATCTTTCGCATCCCTGATTTTATCAAAATATTTCTTTGGGGATGAATATCCAGCTATCAAGACCCCCGCCGCTCACAAAACCCTCTCACTTCCGTTCCAAATCCAGGGATCTTTAAAAAATAGCGGTGTAAAAAGCCAGTTTCAGTTGAGCCGCGGCTCGATCAACATTCCCTACTTATGTTAAAGGTTGAGAGATCCTTACAATTTGGCCGTTTGTGCGTTGACATGACCACTTTTACTTGATCTGCTTTATGTACCAAACTCTAACTAATGGATGAACGTTCCGGGGTCCATATACATTGGTGGGTGGTAAAGGTGGCATAGATTAGATAAAGATAGATGGGTGATTTGTGTGGCGCTTCCTCGGGCGGAATTAACCGATTTTCTGCCTACCCGCGGGGCTTGATTTTATTTGCGGCATGTTCGGGTTTGCGGGATATAGGTGAGGTTGAATATTGAACTTGTAATAGGTAGAGCGTTATTGGATTTCAGATTTAGCTTGATTGATTCAATAGAATAGGTATTAAATAAAATCATTGTCAAATATTGATACTAATGTATGATCGAGAAACCTAATGATACAATTCCAGAGGCATGTTCTTACGCCTTGGTGAAAACACAATAGGATTTCGAAAAAGACCTAGGTAACCGTTTCCATCGCAGCCTTCGATTTCCATCTCTGCTTCTATTCGAAGGACGAGCGTTGACCCAGCCGATGAGCGATCGATGTAGCTGGCACACCGCCAACCGTCGCCTGTTGGCTCCTTGCCACGTCTGCTGCCCTGGTACCGGGAAGGTTATCTTGAGGATTTTAAGGAACTAAAGTTCTTGAAATTGGAGTGGAATAACTTTTTAAAACAGACCTACTGAAGTGTTTTACAATTTTTAAAATTATTTTTTACTTGGAATTGCAGTAGTGGATTACGGCCTAATCCTCCTTGGATTAGGCCGTAATCAACCACGGGGCCTGATTCGAATTGGTAGATAGCATACCTACCTCCGAAATAATTTTCGGATAGGTTTGTGAGTTTCCGCACGATATTTTCCTTCACCGATAATTCCGTGCATGTGTTTTTTACATGAAACACATTGATACTTGCCCGCATTGGGATTTGAACTCAACTTCCTCTTCTTGGAAAGCCGGCGTTTTTTCATTAGGCTTTGATGTCTTGGTAAGAATTATTATTAATTCGAGCGTATTTAAAAAAATCTTTCATATGTGAGTTTCATAATCATCATTAAGTTTCACCAACGTTGACGAGTTTCATCAACATCAGAATTTCATCAATACAATTGAGTTTCGCCAACGTCATTGGTTTCACCAATATCATTGTTTTCACCAACATTATTGAGTTTCACCAACATCATTGAGTTTCACCAACATCACTCAAGGACGCAAGTCATATCCATTTCAAAATTACAACTTTAATGACGCACCCACGTACAACAATCATTCCCGGCGTAACTCGCGATCGTAAACACAGCGTAAAAAATTGCCATATAACAACACTTGAGAGTTTTATTTACGGGATATTAATGACCTTGTTTTGCTGCTCTGTGGCGAGATTAAGTAGACGCTCCAAGTTGTAATGACGCCGGATTATTTACTGTGGAGTTTGCAGAACGGAGCTCTTTACTTTAAATTCCTTTAGAAAGCTGTCAAATAATTTTGGTCCTTATGTGAATAGAATAAGGACCTCGCTGAAACCATTTATACTCGTATATGCAAATATAATTTGGTACGAACAAAGACGAGCATGAAAATACTAAGAGTAGTTAAAAGGAATCCTGGATAATGTGTTTTGTGAACTAAAGTAACATTTTCTAGGAAAAAAAAATAATGACAATACATTTTATTATAAAATATACTTCCATAGAAAATATTACTTCGTTGCTTTTAAATTTCTCATTGTTAAAAATCTCTTAATTCTGATCATATTTTAAATACGCATATGTTTGGATGTATCATACATACATCCAGTATATTTCGTAACAGCTGAACCGATTTTGATTAAATTTGGCATAATATTACGTTAGGTCCTGGAATAATACACTGAGCAATATTCACGCGCGAAGGAAACCATATGACGTATTCCAAATAAATAAACACATTTTCACATTCCATATACAGCTGTTATCAAAAGCAAAATATATCAAAAGCAAGTGTTGCCATGTAATTATAAAGTAAACGAATCCTTCTTCAAAGGTTATTCCTACAAAGGGAATCAGCAACTCTACATTTCATAGAGGCGGTTTCTCTAACAAAAACCTTACTCTAGAATGCATTGCCTCCGGCAAGGAACCCTACCTAAGCACACAAGGACGTTATATATAATATACTCTATGGACCGGGCACGCAACGCACTACCTCTACAATAAAAAATAAATTGAGCTGCTGGCAGAAACATCAAAACTTCTAAAAACTAACTATGCATAAAATGATGGTTATTATTATTGCATACTTTTAAATCCAACAAGTTGAAATTTATTATTGACACATTCTGAATGCAAAAAAAACATTTCTCTCCACACTCGCTGGTTTGACTCAACGCATTTGACAGTTCAAATCATAACAATATGATGTTTTGGCGGGGTTGTGGGGGACGAGGAAGACACACTATACTAGTTATTGAAATTAAAACGGTCGGAGATTGTGAGTTTATTACCGTTATACGAACAGTCGTTCATATAACTTTGGCAGACGGGTAAGCGTGAGTGTGCGTGGTCCTTTGTTTAGATCGTCGTCGCTCACACGGGTTGGTATAGAGGCGAGTGAGGTCGGCTGGACCCCGGCCCGAGGAAACGATCCCAATATTGGATTCACTTATTCTGCTTCACTTTCCTTTGGAGGAAAATATTTAAATTTGTAGGTCAAAATTTGTATACTTATAGGTGGAAAGAAAGTTGAGATCGCAAGCAAATTGTATTTTCTATGAAAAACAGGAACAATGAAATGTACAAAATTTTGTAAAATAGATACATTTTCATGCAAGATAAAGAAAATTATTAACTTTTCCAACAAAATAAGCCATTAATGGATAAAGAAACAAAGAAGTACAGTTTGTTTTCTTATAAAAAATAAATAAAAACTATAACTTTTGTTCATACTCACTTCTATACCGAACCACAGAATAAATATAGTAATACATGACTAAACCATCCGTTATACTCCGCCTTCCAATCAGAAGGTCATGAGTTCAAATCCCAGTGCAGGCACGTACCAATGTGTTTCCTGTAAAACATATGTACTTTATTATCACACGCTTTTCGGTGAAGGAAAACATCGTGAGGAAACCCACATACCTACCCGAGAATTATTTCAGAGGTAGGTAGGTGATCCACCAATCCAGATCTGGCTCCCGTGGTGGATTATGGCCTAACCCTCCTCACGAAAGTGAGGGGAGACCCGTGCCCAGCAGTGGGACTTTATGGGTTGATGATGATGATCCGTTACACTTCCTATTATTTCCCTCCATGCAAGAGTTTCTGGAAGAGATCGCTCTGAACAATAAATCCGTCCATTGTGACACTGATTTTGAACTTTGTTCTGTGGTGTTTTTAGACTATACCTATATACTAGCTGTGCCCCGCGGTTTCACCCACGTTGACTATCATCCCATAGTAACCGTTAATTTTTACGGGTTATAAAGTCTCCCATATCCTATTCCAGAATCCAAAGTGTCTATATCGACGCTAGAAAGCGTAAACGCTGTAACCTTGAAACGCAAAATTGTTCACCAGAGCCAAGAAACTTTTTTTTTGTTGAAAAAAAATCATTACTCAATATCTACTCGACCTAAAAACGTAAATTTTGGATATTTGGTGTGTTTCATACAAACCTACAATACTGCTACCTTGGTTATATCCTAAAGTTCCTAGGGGACGTTGAAATGTGGGTTACAGCGTTTGTTTCCAAATGTTTAAAAAAAGTATTTTCGGGCCGGTCAAAGGGTTACAGCGTTTACGCTTTCTAGCGTCGATATACTAAATATCATCAGAATAGATGCAGCCTATTAATTCGGAATTAAACTAACAGACTTACGCATTTCTAATATTAGTGAGAGGTATTCTCTCAGACATCAGAACGATCCCGTCTTTATCATCCAGCCTTTTATTCACGATCTATCTTTGTTACTTTGACAGGACAAAGCTAGACTTGTATAGCGGTATACAGCGGCACAAAGCGGTATATAGCGGTACAGTCCACGGGAAAGTGCGAACAATGACCGCCGGTAAGAAATATAGCTATCTGGGCCGCGTTTGCGGTCGTGAATAATACACTAGGCCGCTGGGAGCTGCAGGAGGTCGATCGGTAGATTTCTGCACTGTTATTGGAGTAGAAAGGCTGCCTGGTTACGTAAACTTTGCAGTAGCGACAGCAGTGGCAAAGCCACAGCAATTCAACAGTCTGGGTGTTTAGGGTGTTTGTCTGTCCTAGTTAAAGGATCATTTATCCTGTTCCCTAGCTGGAATTCCCTGTATCTAAAGAACTAGGAACTACGAGGACCATGATCCTACAAACACCCAGAATCAGAGCAAATCAAATATCCTGTGGTTTAAACAATTTTTTGCACTGTGCGGGCATAGAACCCTCAACCTCCCTTCGCAGTCGACTCATAACCCACTAGGCCACGGAAAGCATAAGCTAATAAAGTTGTTAGAAATTGTTATTTGCAGGTGTTACAAATTATATTTGGTAACATAATACACGGTTTATTTACTATGATATCTGACAGCCCTGCATAGCGGTAGCTCGTATACAAATTTGAAGCAGTGATATAAAATATCGTTATAACGGTAACGCCACATTACGTTATATCGTAAGTTATAATATAACGATAGGGTCCCGTTGAACCGCGAATTCTACATGCTTTACGAGGATGTAAACCTTTCCTTCGGAGGTTCAGGACCTTAAACTTGCTAATCAAAGGACAACTCGTGCTCATTACCTTCTCTGCCAAAGTTATATGATCGTCTGTTCGTATAACGGTAGTCAACTCTCGATCCACGAGCGTTTCATAGGGATTTTCTTTCTTTTTCGCTATCACTGTAATTCGTCTTCCTCATCTCCCGTGAGTCTCGTCGATACTGACAGCATTTTCTGATTGCACAGCTAGATGTATGCCGGGTCCATAGTATAATTATAACGTCCTTGTTCAGGACGTAGTGGCCGGTCCGATGGGTTTTATGGTCGGATTGGTAGTTGCCGTTATCCGTGTTGGAGGTTTATGGCTGAAGTGAGGTTCAGTGTGGTTGGAAGGTAGAGATGAACTATATTTAATACGATTTAAGTATTCATTAGGAACTTTAATGGATGATAAAAATTGGTATTGCCTGTTATAAAATTATTTCCATACTTATCTACCAAATTAGTGTTAGAAATGGCAATCCATACAATAATTGAAGGTCGATGTAACTTTGTTTCGTCCTATTTTGTTATTCGTTATTTATTTTGAATTCAAATTTCAAAGCAAATGTTAATTATATTAAAGAACTAAAATGGTTTATTTACAAATCTCTAAGATTTTTAGATTTCCGCCTAAAACTGTTGGTAAAAATGTTGCCAACGTCGAAAAAATTTGGTAAATTTGGTAATGCTATGCCTTTTCTGAAAGAGTCTGCTTGGGAAAGTACCACCAGGCCTTCGCCAGATATTCATCCACCAAGCAATAATGTAAAAACAATACTGTGTTCCGGTTTTGAAGGGCATCAAACGGTTTCCAGCGAAATTACTGGACACATGAGACTTTAGAACCGATGTCTCAGGGTGAGCACAGTGCAGTGCTGCGCAAGATCTTGTAACGGAAAGTTCTAAGCGATACTGTAGGTGTTATGGACAGGCGTGGCGCTTACTATCAGTTGAACGACATCCTTGTATCGTTACATAGTAACATGACGAAAAAAATGACACATTTATTTAATATTTATGTATTATATATCGCATTATAATTATGGCATCGATCGCATATGGTGAAAACCTCATTAGTTCTTTGACGCGTTATTCTGACGATATAACTTAGCAACATAACGAATTAACATTTATATTAGTGACGCCCCCGTTGTAATGGTTACTTTTACTGTTATCGCTGTAGTTGCGATAATAAAGATAACTGCTAACGGTCTCGGTCATAGCTTCAAATATTTCCCTTCACTATTAAGCGTAAGTGTTCCTAAGTTTTAATGATCGAGGCTGATGTTAAAGATTACTTGTTCTTTGCTTAGATTAATTAAAGAAAACCGAGTTCATTGGTGGAGCCTTTATAAGATGTGAGATTATATTTATCATAGTCCCATTTTTTTATTACATAATAGGCAAGCATTTGACCGCAGTCTCACCTGGTGGTAAGTGTCGACGCGGTCGAGGATGGAGCATGCTTGCCTAGAAGATACCTATTCACCCTCGACTTGAAGACTTTCAGATTATAGTTTTTGGGAAACATAGACGCTGGTAAGGTGTTCCACTCCTTCGCTGTTCGGATTATAAATGTGGATGCAAATCGCTTCGTGCGGATCGGAGGAATGTCAACCATATACGGATGCCGTGTGCCGTCTTGTTGTCCGATGGCGAAAAAGAGATGGAGGAATCAAGTTGTGCAACTCCATTGCACACTTACCGAAATGTATTCACCTATTTGGCTATAGTTAAATATATCTAATGTTCTAATTAATTAATTTTAAGATATGTGTGTAAGTGTGTAAGTCGGTTTGATGCCAGCCGTGTAAAGACTGAAGAGACTTTGATGTAATATTTTTCATCCGCGAGTGAGCAGCTGGTTGCACCTTGTAATTAAATTAAACCAATGACGACACAAATATCTACTAACCTCTTAAAACTCAATATACAACTACTAATATAAATTATTCCATAAAATATCAATTATTATTCATCATGGTAATCAATCAATCAATCATCAAGGTTAGCCTATATTCGTCCACTGCTCGAGGTAGGCCTCTTCTAGTGAACGCCACCGAGTCTGATCTTCGGTTCTATTCATCCAGTCTCCGCCAGCCGTTTAAAAAGGCGTCCTACGCTACTTTTGCCTAAAAAATCGAATTTACGACAATTTAAAATACCCTGTACAATATTGCAAAAGAATTTAGTCGCATTCGCTCCAGCATTGAATTAAAGGCTTTCAGGAAGGGCACGATTGAAACCAGTAATTTAATAACAATACCTATATTGAACAGATGCGGACTGCCACAGTTGCGGGACAACGGTAGGATAGATCTATAAAGAACAATTTAATTTGTAGATCTCTTGGATTTCAATTCGTTTCCTTTTTACAATTCATTTGATTTTCTGTTAAAATCATTACAAAAATTTAAAAAATAATAGAGTGGTGTATAGATATTTGTAATAATAAACCCAAGAGAGAACTTCTAAAATTAATTGTAACAAATTTCAATATACAATAGCGTCATTTCGTTGTTATAATATAGATAAGTATAGCTGCCCAACTAACAAATTATGTCAATGGAATGTGATTTACTAAAGACGATAATAAGTCAGCTGACAAAGCATAATTTGGTTTGCCTAACCTTTCATACTCACATGTTCACTCCATGTACCATATCGGCTCGCATTGATTACATTCTAAAGGCTGCAGGGAAGGGTCGTGTGTTTAATTATCGTACAGATTACGGGGCCCTTGATAAGGGTGTAGGGACCGACGGGCCCCACTAGGCCCTTGTGATAAGCTACGGTCGATGGGCTAAGAGCAGCGGAGGTGTGGGATTGGGTAATTGTTGGTGGAAGTAGGAGGCACTTTTGTAACGATAACCAACGATAAGGTCAGTTGGAAAAATAGAATAGCACAATAGAATCCAAGTCGCAACTCCTTATTACCTGACCAAGGCCACAAGTCTGTTTTGACAGTTTTCATATAAATATCTGCCTAAATAGGAAACTTTGACAGTGTTAACCCGGCTCAATAGCTAACAGAGTTAAAACCCAAACAACACAAACATTTCAAGCACATGTCAATTTACATGAACAGTGGACGACATTACTTTACTGTCTGTCTTCTATACACTGTGGACCTTACTATTATTACAGGGTACTAGAACTAGGGTTCAGCCACAACGCTTATATCTATAGCTTTAGAGGTTATTCCAGCTTGAATATTAAGCGCAGCGGTGCTTTGTCAATGTAAGTGATAGCCAATTCACTTAACGATGGGTGACTCCGAGATGCTTAAACAATCGAATTAGTGAAAATTAGAATCGAGACTTTAAATAACTCGCGCACTGACTGAACTATCGAGATGTTTTCCAATTACTTTAAATCGAGTGACTCGCCGCTGTGTTTTTTGCTCGAAATCTCACGCGGCCTGAATTCGAATGAATAGCAGTCTGTGGCGCTCCTTTTCGATGAATTAAAAGAAATCGTACTTAGATTCGACTGCGAGTAAAAATCATCGAGATGTTATAACAATCGAGATAGTCCATTGTAACATCTCGTGTTCGCTCATTGCTAAAATAAAATCGATGCTCTTGTTGGGTGACGCGTTTTGACCCTAACAAGGTATTTCGTATTCGTGATTCTAGATCGTGTGTTAACTATAAACACAATAAATTAGCCCGTGTTGGGTTCAGTCTAGAAAGCGAAATATTGAGCTTCGTGGAAGCAGTTTATGTATTTTAGAAGCTATATTCCAAAAGTATTTTACCGCGGCAAATATTTATTGCCTCTGTAGTTCTTTTCCATTAATACGTTTATTTCCTTTGCAGTTTTGTTCGATGTCAATTTATAAATAATGGCAAAGACCGAATCTTCTTTTCGAGTCGATAATTGAGCTAACTCAAAATGGAAAAATGTGCGTTTGGACTTTTGTAGTGCAGGGTCCAGCGATACAGTTTTTCCTTTATATTCCGAAATGTTTTCATCACAACATATAAGAAAAAAGGGTGTGTGTAATAGTGTACACACGCAAGAAGTGAAACTATTTCAATACAAAACCTTTTAAAACCGCTGTGTACTATATGATGACCTCTTATTCCCGAACTCTTTGACTTATTTCAGACTTCTTTCAATATACCTTCATGTCAAAGTGTCAACTCTTACGTGACGGTCGAGCGTAATAGAAAAGTGTGATGACTGCTATAAAATTTCTCCCATACGTCGATAAATAAGCTTATTTAAAAAAAATCATTCAGATTCCTTTGTGGTCCAATAGCGCGCTGGATTAAATTGTAATGCATTGTATTTGACATAATAATACCACAAAACTGGTATAAAATTAATTTTACGTATAAATTATTTGTTTACCCAGAATCAGTATGTTTCAAATTAATCATCAATTTAATATTCACACAAAAATAAACATTCAAACGAATTAATGCTTCAGTCTATACGTTATTTATAGTATTCTATCTTCATCTTCTTCATCAACCCATAACGTCCCACTGCTGAGCACGGGTCTCCCCTCACTTTCGTGAGGAGGGGTAGGCCATAATCCACCAGAGGGGCCCGGTTCGGATTGGTAGATAACATACCTATTCATAGTATTCTATATTTTCTCTTCTCTAACGGGCGTATTTCCGAAGCACTGGTAGAGTCAATGGAGTTTTCCTTTTCCTGTGCGAGAATAAGGCATGAGTCACCACTTGAAAGGGAAATATCCTTTTCTAACTCAAACCATAATTAGATAATAATCATTAGTTTCGTAGATCATAAAATTTGACTTATTTTTTTTGTATTTCTATACTTATGTAAAAGATATTTTTTTTTTTTGATGTGTAAAAGTGTACAATAAATGATTTGAGTTTGAGTGAGTTTGAGTTTATAGAAATATATTATATTCTCTTTGTTTGCCTACATCGTATGCCTGACAATATAGCAAATTCGTTCAACCACAGAAGTCCTAGGATCGTGAAACGAAATTAATTCTCCGAAACCTGCATTTATATCTCAAATATAATGGTACAGTTAAGCTGGCTGCTCCGGTGCTGCGGTGGACATTGAATGGCGCAGATTGCCGCCGGACGTGATATTCGCATCGATCATGGAATTATATCAGTTTTGCGGTTCGTGATACAAATGTATCAGTTTTGTGGTGTCAGATAGTGTTCGTATTGCAAACGTTAGTTTAAGCCGCTAGAATTATGTTTAGTATTATAATTGGAATCGGGATGCTTCATGAATTTTGTTTGGGTTTCCTCGAGATCTCGGCCTGCGCTTAGCACTCAAAATATACCGGATTCGTGGTAATTATTCCATTTCCGATAAACACTGTTCAGTTGTTGTACCAGTATTTGTTTTGCTTTATAATACACTAAACATTCGTAACGCAATTATAAAGATGCGTAGTGTTACCGTTTTGTGAATCTCCCTGTAATTTTTCTAAAGAAAAACAATGAATTCAACATAGAAATGAAACATTCAATGAAACAAAGAATTTCGTAAGAAAAACAATGAGATATTTTTAATAATATTATTTCATCATCATCAACCCATAACGTCCCACTGCTGGGCACGGCTGTCCCCTCACTTTCGTGAGGAGGGTTAGGCCATAATCCACTACGGGTCCAGATCTGGATTGGTGAAAATTATTTATTATAGAACAATTACTATAAAAAAATAATGTAATTTAGAACAATTACATCGATAATCTAAAACCAAGCCAAAATAAACCATATACCAATAGGTAACCGTTAAATCAGTATTTGACGATGTAAAATGACTAACGTAGTCAGCCAAAGCTAGTGTTAACGCAATTAATTCAATTACCTCAACTGCAGTATTCCAGTTGACTGTTCACGCGAATACCGCGCCAAATGGAGTGAAGGCGTTAATTTGACGGCCGGCGCTAAGTGCGGCGTTGGAATCACCAGTGCGAAAGATATTTGATCTAGCAGAGGGACGTTTTATATACTCGTGTATATTATTTTCTATGGACACGGCACGCATTTAACTTTACCAACAGTAGTTGAGGGCCTCTTCTGCAAGAGACCACCAGGGGAAGTGCTGTGCCAGATATTCGAAATATTCATCCGCCAAGCAGTAGTGTGAAAACTATATTGTGTTCTGGTTTGAATGGCACCGGCACTGTTTCCAGCGATATTATGAGACTTTGGAACCAATGTCTTAAGATGTTGTCAACTTTGGAAGTGGAGGGGAAGAGGGGGGGGGGGGGGTGAGTGTGTTCTTTGATTAGATCGTTCAATTGTAGAGGAGATAGAGCTATTTATGTATTGGTACTTAGGGCGGTTTAATCTCTTGAAAATAACTGTTTTGCGATAACTGACCCCTTTTACCCACATACCTATCCGAGAATTATTTCGGAGGTAGGTATATTATCCACCAATCCGGACTGGGCCCCCGTGGTGGATTATGGCCTAACCCTCCTCACGAAAGTGAGGAGAGACCCGTGCCCAGCAGTGGGACGTTATGGGATGACGATGTTGAAATCAGATTTATTATTCCGGCGTCAACTTTACACTCCAAAGTTATGACAGAGAACAGATAATAAAAAAGAAATCTAAGTCTCTACTCAAAAATGTCTATTAACTTTAAAATAGGACTCAATCCTTATTTATATTGACAGAGTTAAAAATGAATTACTACTGTGCGGTAGAAAGTTACTAAACTCCATGCCGCAGTGCAACTTGGGAAATGATAACTCTGAGAAATTGTACATTTGCAATTTATTTCCAACTAGCTGTGCCCTGCCACGCTTCGCTGTGGCACATTCGCACATTCGCTGATATGTCGCTGATGAAAAAAATAGATAAAAACAATCCTTGATGCGGATTATATATCATGCTAAAATTTCAGCTCGATCAGTGCAGATCTTTTTGAGTTTTTGAAGCGTACACAAACCAACATAACATTTTTATATATATGTAGATTTAATATTACACACTAAAACTTTTTCACGAAGCTAGCAAATTTTAGTTCTGGGGATATATTAGCTATTTTTAAGTAATGTAACACGCGCCAAATTATCTTTTAAGAATTAAAATCAACCCATATCGTCCCACTGCTGAACACGGGTCTTCCCTTACTTTCGTGAGGAGGCTATGCCACACCACAGGGGCCCGGTCCGGATTGGTGGATAACATACCTCCGAAATAATTCTCGGGTAGATATGTGGGTTTTCTCACGATGTATTCCTTCACCGAAAAGCGAGTGATAATTACGTACACAGAAACACTTTGGTACGTGCCCGCACTGGGATTTGAAGTCACGTTCTTCTCCTTGGAAGCCGGACGTTCTCCCACTAGGCTACCACCGCTTACTAAAGAATATGAATTTTAATTTATGGAGCAGTTCCGTTACTCTGCAGGCGAACGGTTCTAGTTATTGGAAACAAAACTGGTGCAAGTTTTACAAAAGAAGGTCCCATTAACGGAGATGAAAGGAAATCAAACTTGGAGGAGGAAAAGTGTCGCGAAGAAATAATGGCTTCATAGTACCGAAGATATCATATAGTATTACTTATCAGTAGTTTTCTTCAAAGTGTCGTCGTTGCGAGGGCTCTGGTTCGGTCCCGTGCTGATGCCATCAATACTGATGTTCTTAGGCTGTTGTCACTATTTAGATTATAGTTATAAATAAAATAGATTATGTTAGATATATATTATGTAAAATACATTTATTTGTGGTACGTGATACACCTATTTAAAAAAAATAAAAGAAAATAAAATAATCATATTAAAATTTGTTCTGTTAATCATATTTGATTTATTATCTATTTTTCTCTAAGTAGATGAGACGATGATAATTGTTTTACTTGTAAAAGTGTAAAAATCCATCTTGACAACCACAATGAACGATGAACGAATCCATGAACGTATGTGACGAATCCATTGACACCTCATTTAGCAAGATCCATCAACTCCTGATCAACGAAAATAATATATTTCCCATTTTGTAAATTACATTAAACAGCAATAAAAAGTAACAAACCGATCAAAAGCGCAGTGCAATTTAATATACCAGCTACGGCGTAGTGTCGCAGCCGCGTAGCGTGTCTGTAGCCGCCCGTAGCCCGTAGCACTGCTACGAGGACGTTAATACTGAGGACGTCTGAATCGTCCCGTTCGATGTTTCCGTTAGGCTTTTTATTTTCATCGTGTAACGGCACGCGACTTGAAGTGGATTGGTGCTTATTTACGACAAAGATTGCCTTGTTCAATCCGGTGATTTATTCGAGGACTGATGTTCTTGGATTACCGTGAAATTGTATTTACAATGTTAATACTTATGTTGATCAATTAAATCTATATTCTATACAGTCTTCCCTATGTATTTGAGATTAAAGGTTTTGACTTGTAAAGGTGTTTTATCGTCCTACTGCAGGGTAAAGGCCTCCCTACCCTCATTCCATCCCTCTCTGCTCACAGACTTCTGTTAGATTATCTAAATAAATATAAAAAAATGTTAATGCTTTTAAAATTACAAAAAATAGCCGTTTATTCGTAACCACAACAGCAAACCTCCCAAATCTTGCCAACATCTAAAATTAACTTCATTATTTATTCTGCAATATGAGATTTCATCCCCAGATTATACCCGGAAAGATATAGGCCGGATAATAAGCACCCCCGGGATTGTTAACACGAAAACCGAAACCTTCGGGGACACCCTCGTGGAATATTCAACATACTTTTATCGTACTGTGAAAATATCGTTAACATATTATTTATCGTATTTTGTTACTTTTTGATAATTATTTTTTATTTAAAATTTTAAAATAAAAAATTTAAAATAAAAATAAGATATAAAACTTTCCATACACTCTCAAATAATAAATATTTCTGATTACCAGAAAGTTCAGAATTTGAGATAGTTACGTTTCACATTAATATTAACGACAAATACGACGAAAACTTGATTGCTTGAGTCGCCTGGGAAAATACTTCAAATTTACTGGGAAAATACTGAGATAACTTAAGTTTAACCTAATAAATTAGGTTATTTATTAGGCTATGGTTACAACCAGGGCCGGATTAACACTATCGGGGCCCCTAGGCAATACAATACTCTTTTTCTTACTTTTTAAAATAATAAAGTTTTTCTATTGCAAAAGTCGAATCGATCACCAACCGAGCATCTCGTCGAGTTTTGATAAGAAGAAGGTATAATATGGCAAAAGTAGACAATTTAAAAAAAAATAAATTGTTAGATGAAACTATATTTTATGATATTTTTAATATGTAATTTATAACATACATAGACACAACTTAAATAACAATATAAATAAAAGGAAAACTAACTAAAACTTAAAAGTCTAACAAAAGTGGGTGTTCAAGAGGCATGGCGCCAAGAACACTGGCTGCATTTCTACGTTGAATAGCAATAGCTATTCTCTGTGCGAGAACTGAGCCAGCGCTCTTGTCACCAGCGGCGTCGACTAAACGAGGAAATAATTGCTTAAAAAATGTCGATAAATCTTTTTTTTTTCTTTGTGCGTGTTCCGCATCGGCCGCACCGACTAGGCCACCGTGGGCCCCGAGTCGGTGCGGGGCCCTTAGGCAGTTGACTAATCCGCCTTATGGATAATCCATCCCACCACACGAGGCTATAGCTAGGTAGGTATATCCACGGCCCAATTAATCCAGGCATACCTAGCTACTAGAATACTAATAACCTAGGTAATACCTAAACCAATAATTCACTCAGTATTGCTTTTGACGTCTCTGTTCGTTAAACCATCAGTCGTATAAGCCACGCGATTTCGAAATTTATTGACTAATTCTACAGAGCGTGTTATCGTGAATTGTGTTTGGTGAAATGTTTACCTCCATTAATAATTCTGACATTATGTTTTTACTATAGTACGGCCGGCGACACAAGGGGCTAATGATTACCTTACTCACAATAATTGAGGCAGTTAGTTTAAAAACAATAATGTTTATTTGGTAGGTTAAGGATTTTTTTATGGTTTTGATTGTTAAATTAAGAACTAGCATTAGATCGCAGTCGCACCTGATGGTAAGCGACGATGCGGTCGACGGTGGAGCATGCATAATGACAAACGCGACGTGTCGTCACTCAAAAATAGACTGAATAGAATGAAAGAGAAACAGAATGAGATGGAGCTATATAAACTCCAATAAATTCAAACAAATTGTTACGATGTCTTTGAATAAATGTGCCTGGTCGACTTATGAACGCTGAGCGATATTGGTGGTGACAGTTAGCAGGGCAGTTCAGTTTAAGTAGGTAAGGAAATTTAAAAAACTCATTTTTAAAACATTTGTTCGTAATTATCACTTTTTTTCGGTGAAGGAAACAATCGCTAACAAACCCACATACCCAAGAACTTTTTCGGGTAGGTTACCCACCAATCTGCATTGAACCCACGTGGAGACCCGTGCTCAGCAGTGGAACGATGTGAGTTGATGATGATGTCACTGTCCAGTTGTCTCTCTCACTCTCAAGGGTAGGGAGCCATTCTAGAGTAAGTTCGCTGCCTATTCTAATAAATCGTCGTTACGATTAGCTCCCGCGGCGACTCTCGATTCCTACATCGGTGACAGTGGTCGACGAAACCTTACCTAACTGGGACATCGCCCTACATTGTATTACTGTCTCGATCCCAATTCGTATTACATTATGTCTGTATAAGGTTGTCATTTCGCCGATTCATACCGAGCGTTTCGCTTCTACTTTTATTATTCTAACGTCTATGGAATGGAATACCGTTTTTCATTCGACTAAGACAATGCCAAATGGAATCGTTGTTTTTTACAGTTGTTTTTACGGAGTATTGGTTTGTTTACCCGTAGCAACAAATTTACTTGTCTGATTTTGATGAATAATTTGTCAATCGATGCTTTATTGTAAGCTATTTTGTCACTTTATTGAGATTAAGTGTCGATCAGAACTACATTTTGAAAATAGTTTAAAGTTAAGTTAATGTAATGATATAAACAAACAACACTTAAGCCAAAGTAGGTTGCCGACCCACTTGTAAGGTTTCCTGTCACCGGCGCAGCGCGGGCGGCGGCTGCGATCAGGTTTCTGATGTGATGGCAATACTAGAGAGACCTTTTTTTTTTTTTTTTCCCTGGGAAATGCATTAGGCGTACCACCCGGCCCGGGAGGGGCAGGGTGGTTATGTGGGACTCCCCCGCCAGCCGGTCTGGCGGGGTTTACCCACTAAAACCCCGGGGTGTTCTCCTCTCCGCATTATGGAGGTGGTCACGGGATCGCACGGCGCTTCCGCGACCACCTCTGCGGGCGCCCTCCCGGGCTCGCCACTTGAGGCTTGGGCCTCTTTCTCCGCTGGGTGCGTCCCGGAACACACGGGCCGCACCTCAGCTCGGGACTTCTAACTTGGGCGTTGGACCCCCGATCCGCGGCCCAAAAGTCCCCGTTATTGGTCCCTCGCTGTGCCCTCTGCTGATCAGAGGGACACGCGAAGGACCTCTTCTCGCCAGGTTATTTGCTACGGCCACCAATTCCCCTAGGAGAATTGCTGACCGAACCCCAGGGTGCACCGTCCCAGCTGCTGCCCTTCCCTCCGGATGCAACGCATCAAGAGGGACGAACAACAGCCGGGCACTCGTGGAGGTTACCTGGCCCGCACCCCATACTAGAGAGACCTATAGTATACTAGATTACTTTGCTTGTTGAATAAGGTGGTAGTAGAAGTTTTTAAACAATCGCGAAATTAAATTAATATTTTTTTTATTATATTTTAAAATATTTAATTAATTGAATTTTTTATTAATATTTAAAATAGAATAGAATCATTTATTTGCTTGAAATATGAGAACATAATAAGTTGTAACAATGAGTAGGTTCTAAAAAATTTCGCTAATTGAATAGCATGCAAAGTTTAAATTAATTTAATCTAAGTAAGTATCACACATATTCTTATACATTTAATTAAATATTTAATCATGCAATTAATCAAATAGTTACATTTGATATAAAAATAAATATATAATATTATATTTCCTGAAAGAAAAAAAAATATATATATATTTGGTCTAGCGTCATCTTTGTATGTGATCATGACACGATATTGATACATTAAATAGGCAAAAACAGGTCAAATTCGTGTAAAAATTAATATCAAAATATCAATTTGATATACCTCCTGTTTTGGTTATTTCAGCCGTGTGATGGCAGTACGCGGGTCTCCAAACAATGAAAATCTCATTGCAAATGGGCCAGCAATTTTACGTGAGAAGAAAACAGGCAGACCGACTTACCATTTTACCATCAAGTGAGAGACACGCTCGTCTTTCTACTCAGTAAAATAACAAAATAAATCTTATTTACAACAATACAATTCCAAATCGATTGTCGTACGCTTCGCATTAACAACAATTAATTATTATATGTCAACGTGGAGCACGGCGAGTAATTCCGCGTAATTAACTAGTGCGTACTAGTGCGTACTATCTCCGCAATCAAATCTTAATGTTTAATGGTACATCGCAACTTGTCATTTCAGTGAATGTGGCCTGAAATGGCGCTGTGTTAATTGTGTGTAGCCATTTAGTTTTGCTTGTGGATAGATTGTAATCAAAATACTCATTTGTTTCTCAAGGTCATCAACTAATAATATCTTTTTTTTTAATTTGACTGAGTGACGAGACGAGCAAGTCGTTCACCTGGTGGTAAGCGCTGCCATCGTCTAGACCGCTTGTATTTCTCAAACCTTATTCTAAAGTAAAGTAAAATTTTACTGAAAGAGATAGCTTTTAGCGATAAGTTCCAAAATGCTGGCAGCATTGATATTGCCACCTCGTATGGCTATATTGGATCCGGACCGGGCCCGCGTGGTGGATTATGGCCTAACCCTCCTCACGAAAGTGAGAGGAGACCCGTGCTCAGCAGTGGGACGATGTGGGTGGATGATGATGATGATGATTATGATGGATAGACTTAGTCTGGGTAACATTGAGGCTGGCATTTGGGCCACGTGTTCCTTACACAAACGTTAACAAAATAAGCGTCCATAATAATCTATTTACATATTATGTGGCATTTTTAATACGCGGGTAATTTATACACTTCATATTTGAAACGATAAATGTTACCCAACGAACCGTAAATCTCCCGTCAATTTCTCCCACAATATTCGTAGCGTCGTAATGTAAAGTGGCGTAGACCCGCGTAGACCCATCATACAACATTACGTAGACTCTCTACGAGGCGCTACGAGGCTACCGAAATCAATTATTCTGCCTTTTATCCCTTTGACGTAAACCGAACTAGATTACGAAATTATTGAGTTTGAGTAGTTTGTAATTTACACTTTATTTTGATGAGGTTAAGGTTGAAGATGCTTTGGTATAATTTATAACGTCACTTTTTGATATTTAATTTAATTTAATCTTATTAATCTAAGATTTTTTGTAGCGTCAAATTTTAACTGAGATACTATTTACTATACGAGTAAAAGGGTGTCTATATTTTAATTAAAAAAAAATTCATTACTACCTGGCACCCATATTACATACTATATGCAACCCGCGACTTCATTCGCACAGTACTTAGACAGATTTATTTAAATAAATATAAATTTAAATTTCTGTTTTATTCCTTACAATTTCTATTGACTACTGTTCGCCAGTTACAGAGTCTATTCGAGACAAATTTTTGAACAGGCAGACATAAATTATATGAACGATCATTTATCGCATCAGTATAGCAGTTCCTACTAAAATTTATTAATTTAATTTTAAATCACATATAATAAAAACATTTTTTTTTATCATTGGAATAGATATAGATAACAAATAACCAATATTATTTAAACCGAAGTTAATCTACAGTTAAAACTGTTAAGATTTTTTTAAGTTAACTTTAGTTATAAATAACTTTACCGCAAATAAAGCTCATAAAACTTTAACGGATAGTTTTTCTCTAATAATTCACTATTATTGTTCAGCAGACCTTCGCAATAACTAATTTTAACGTCGACCGCAGTACGCTTAGAAAGCTTATAAAGAAACTTATTTCTATTATAAGTATAGAAACAAATTGATAAGATATTTTTACAAAATTTTTCATGATATATCGTCATCATCCCATATCGACCCACTGCTGAGCACGGGTCTTCCCTTCCCTGAGGAGGATTAAGCCATTTTCCAAAGCGGAGGCCCGGTCCAGATTAGTAGATAACATGCCTCCGAAATAATTCTCAAGTGTGTGGGTTTTCTCACGATTTTTTCCTTCGCCGAAAAGCTAGTGACAGTTTCATACATATGTTTTACAAAAAATACATGTTTACGTGAACACGCTGGGATTTCACTCACAGCCCTATCTCTGAAAAGGGGACATTAACAATAATGTTCGTTTTTTTTCTTATTTATTTTGCGCTCAGCGGTTTGTCTGCACATTAATTATGCGTACCGCAAAGGAGTGGGGACTCCTTGCCTGACTCCGTGTTACTCTGTGGCGTTTCCCGATAGTTACAACCTGGGAGTCTTCAAGTCGCGAGTGAATAGGTTACTTCTAGGTGAGCGTGCACCATCGTAGACCGCAGCGTCACTTACCATCAGGTGAGATAGTGGTCAAACGCGAACCTATTTATTAATAATGAAACTTGCTGAACATCGCTGTTTATTTGGAGCTCTGAAAACTCGATGAAGATATAACTAAAAGAGCTCATTGTAAAGCAGCTCCCTCCACCGCAGGCGCGGACGCGGTGGCGCCGAGCGGTTCAATCGCACGCTCTCGAACGGAACCTTAAAGTTCAGCGCAAAACGAGATGAAGTTTTTACGGTTCAGATTTATGTGCAAAGGAAATTATACAAGTTTTAAGTGAAATTTCAGTCGATTTGTTGTGAAATATGGCGCGTGACAGCGCCGGGGGAAATTGCGCTCCACCGCGGGTTTTGATCTGGAATTTCTTTACTTTTTTTTCTTCAGACAATTCTGTTGAATAGTTTAATAACTGTGCGTACTCTTGTACTATTTTGCGGGAATCTTTTGGAACTAAATTTAATTAGTTTTCGTTCTAAATGGAGGATCGTAATAAAAATACACAGTCTACAGAAAAGCGGCTGACGGATAGCGGATACATATTTTCATAACTGTTTAAATTATAAGTGACATCAAATAATTACATTATATACAATAATTTATCACGATTTTATAAAATAGTCCATTGTATAAATATTTACGTTTACGTTAAATATCAAAATCCCTACCTCGTTACCTAAAAAAAGGCCCCTTCTTGCTCCCTTTTTTGAATAAAAAACGAACCCCTTATTTATCTAACAACCCGAACAACCCTAGCGGACCACCCCGTACCAAATTGAACTAGTATAAAATAAATAGAAACGGCCGACGGGCCGCATCGCTCTCATAATCTTATATAAGTATCTTTAATTATTCTGTTTTTTTTACTGTACTAAATATTAATATCACGCAATAGTTTTCAAACTTGGAATGTAACTTAACCGGAAATTGATCGCATTACCCAAACAAACGGACCGCGCTATAAATCGCTAGGGCCACTTCCCTCCGCGCGTTATCAGCTCTATAAACAATACCTACCATGCTATAAACTGACCTCACTATTCCATACAGAGGCGAGACAGTGACTAAGCTTACAAGAAATTGTATCTAGCTAATATAATAATTGAGAAAAATTGTGTGTGTTGTGTTTTGTCCGTTCTTCACGCCGAAACGGCAGAACGGATTTTAATAAAACTTGGTATAAAGATACATTTAGCCTTATATTAGAACATAGGATACATTTTATCTCGTAAAAATGTACGGTTCCTGCGGGATAATAGTTAATGCGGGTAAAACCGCGGGGCCACGCTAGTAAAAAGTAATTAATTTTTTAACAATTTTTTATATAACACAGTTGTTTCGTACTGAAACAGATTTCTTTTCTTTTTATTTTGAGTGTTTTCGAACGTAACTACACAAAGACTATTCCGCTTAATATTTTGTGTTGGTACGAGATTATTATGGCCCACGACTTTGGGTGGGCCAACCGAGGGTCAGTCGTCCTTCAAATGCGCGTGCGAGCACTTGTCGCGTCGCGGTGTTTTGAGCTTTCACCGGTAGCTCCATTTCGTGGACGCCATTCCCATCCTCGGAGACGAGCTCCAGGATTAAGTGTAGTGTGGATTGCCTGATCACACCTCTATCCCGGAGGAAGGTGATACGGGATCAGAAGAAACCGCCCCATCGGCGTCCTATGGATATATCTCTGTGCACCATCATCCCCCATCTAACCCGAAGACAGCGCTGATTACACACCCGAGAGGCCATCGACGGATTTCCCAAGTAAGTTCGTAGGCCATAATATCTCCCCGTAACATTTTTGATCCGTTCGAGCCGGATCTGCGGATTTTCTTTGCTGTAGTCACGTTGTCCAAATCCCGTTATTAGTGCATATTTTCCCATTTTTGGAAACCATCCGAGTATATTTTAGTGTTTGTCGTAGCGGCGTTACGCGTCCCGACAATATTTCCCAGTTTTTCATCTTGATTTTGCCGATTTTTGATTTTTTGTGTCCGACATTACGTGTCCATTAAAAATGGCGGAACAAGATATTTTCGAAAGAGAAGTTATACTTGACGAAGTCAAACGTACTTTAGAGTTTTACGAACTCAATGAACAGCAATTTAAAGCGCGAGCAAAAGATATTCTTTCTATTCAGAGAAAATTCCTTAAATTGCAAACTAAAATTGAGAAGTCACAAATGAAATTGTCGACATTTGACCGAGAGGAACAGTTACGTATTCGAAGTCAATTCAATGATATTTATTACGCAATTGTCAGCCATGTCGAAGTTCTGAAGAAAAACGATGAGGAGTGTAGGCGCATGAGTCGAGTTTCCTTTAACAATACAATACAACCGACTCACGGGGGTTGTAGTAGTAGGTTACCGAATCTTCCGTTGCCGTCATTCGGGGGAGAATTGACCGATTGGCCACCATTTTATGACCTATTTCGCTCCATGGTTGATAATAATGACGCCTACACAGATAACGAGAAGTTTAGGTATCTCCTTCTTACCTTGAAAAACGAGCCCTATAACTTAATAAAATCGATACCTATCACGGACGAAAATTATACCGTCGCGTTAGATATTTTAATTTCAAGATATGAGAACAAACGAGTCATAGCTTCTCAACATATTGATCGTATTCTGGATATTCAATCCTGTGCCGAGAAATCAAATCAAAGTGTGCGTAATTTGTTGAATATTTACCATGAGAATATAAAAGCGTTACAAGTAATGCATTTTCCTACAAATCAGTGGAGTTTTTTGTTGTTGAATATTTTACTACGTAAAATACCTACTTCCATTCGGATGCGATTCGAGTTAACATTGCATAAACCATCCGATGTACCCAACGTCGACTTGTTAATCGAGTTTTTAGAACGAGAATTAACCGCCAGCGAAATAGTTGAATCTGGCAGTAGAAATATTCAAAATGTAGGTAGTCAGAGGAAAGAGTACGTCGCTCCAACGTTCCGTCGAGCGTTGGCTGCCGGCGTGGCCAGCCGCACTTCGACTCAGGGTGCGAGCGATTCTCAACCTTCTGTCAATACGCGCAAGAACCAGAATTGTGTATGTTGCGATGCTCAACATCCATTAACAAAATGTAATAAGTTTTTGAATTTGTCACCAAGCAATAGGTATGCGTTTATCAAAAATAAAGATGTTTGTTTCAATTGTTTACACAAAGGTCATAACGTTTCTCAATGCAAGTCGAGTTTTGTTTGTCGTTCGTGTAAAAAACGTCATCATACATTGATTCACTTTACTTCTGAAGGTGATACTAGCCGTGCGAGTGAGAGAAGTGTTTCTTTACCGCTCACGGAGGAACGGGAAGAGAACATTCCGAGCACCTGTACTCAGCACGCTATGTCCGCGAGTCAAGCGACACAAATTAATTGCGCGTCGTCCAATGCTCCTTTTAGCACGACAAATACTGTGTTGCTTTCGACCGCACTCATCGATGTATGTGTAGGTAATGAAAAGCGTTCGACTGTCCGGTGTCTTATCGATACGGGAAGCCAGGCTTCGTTCATGACGGAATCGTGCGCACAGCGGCTAGGTATAAAGCGTTGTTATGCGAATGTACCTGTTTACGGGATAGGTGACACCAAACCGGTACGACCAAAAGGAAAGATTTCGTGTTGCATAACTCCGAGAAATGAACTTCAACCTTCTATACCGATTGAAGTTTTAGTATTGCCGAAACTTATTCCTAAAATGCCTAGTGTACCACTGCCTCGTATGGGGTGGGCACACATTCAAAATTTAAATTTAGCCGATCCTTTGTTTCACACTCCACAGCCGGTGGAGATGTTGTTAGGTGCAGATGTACTATCTCACATAATTTTAGGAAACGTAATAACGGGTTCGCCCGGTTCGCCGATCGCTATGAACAGCGTTTTCGGTTATTTGTTGTTGGGAAAAATAGCGTTCAACTCTCCGACTCCATCCTCAGTTCAAGCTTGTTTTAGCTCATTATCCGATGACGGCGACTTGAAACGATTCTGGGAACTGGAGTCAGTGCCTGAGGTGAAGGCACTCATCCCCGAGGAACGGCTATGTGAATCCATATTTGAACGCTCACACTATCGTGACGTCACGGGACGATACACAGTAGCTTTACCACGTAAACCTGATACTACGCCCCTAGGTAAATCACGAGATATTGTCCTCGCTCGGTTCCATAAATTAGAGCAACGTTTACAACGGAACCCGAGTCTTAAAATTGAGTCTCACGCGTGCTTGCAGGACTACATTAAACAAATGTATAGAAATATACTAGTACAAGAATCTGATAGGGACTTGCAACGCATTCTGTGGCGTACGTCGCCCGATGAACCCCTCCGTGATTATCGTCTGCGGACGGTAACGTTTGGTGTGAGCACTTCCCCTTACTTAGCTCTTCGTACCATTAAGCAATTGGCTTGTGACGAAGCATCTAATTTTCCCCTAGCGGCAAAGGTTTTAACCGACCAAGTGTTCGTCGACGATGTGGTCGCGGGCGCGAGCGATGAATCACACGCTCTGGTATTACAAGAGCAATTGTTAGGTATTTGCAAATCACTTGGGTTTGAACTACGTAAATGGCACAGTAACTCGCCGGCGATACTCGCCGCGGTTCAGGCGCCAGAGGTTCATGGTGAGCGGCGGGAAGAGGTGCCCTTTGCTCCCATGGAACATGACCATCAAACCAAAATAAGAGACTCAAGGGGACTTTTACCCTCCACATTCTTACAGAACGACATGTGGTTTCACGGCCCAGCATGGCTCCGTGAGGATCCTACTGCGTGGCCAGTATTTAAAAGTATCCCTAGCACTGGTGAGGAGAAACGTAATCAACCGGTCGCGTCTGCATCAGCTACGCTGATCGACGATGTTGAGGTCATAAACCAGTTTTCAACCTTGAGTAAACTATTGAGAATAACTTCTTATATTTTTCGCTTTTACAATATTCTTAAATCTCGCGTCAACAAGGAAAAGAGTTCCTATCCTAGTTACATCACAGTCCACGAGTATAAACTCACGCTTAATCGTTTCATTTATGTAGTGCAACACCAAGTGTTTCATAAAGATTTTGAAAACATTTCACAGGGTAAACCGCCCTCAAACCAATTGAGACGTCTTAATCCGTTTATCGATGATTCGAGTTTTTTGCGAGTCTCCGGACGTCTACATAAATCCCTTTTGTCGTACGAGTCAAAACATCAATTAATTTTACCCAAAAAACACCCTCTTACGATTTTAATAATTGACGATGCCCATATTACGCATCTTCATGCGGGCACTCAAGCCGTTCAATATTTACTTTTACAAAAATATTGGATTTTATCTAGCCGAGATATAATACGTAAACAAATCTTTCGTTGTGTGCGCTGCTTCCGTGTGCGTCCGGTACGTCTACAGACTGCGATGGCGCCGCTCCCAGCGGTCCGGCTGCGACCCGAGCGCCCATTCATGAAAACAGCTGTTGATTACGCGGGCCCGTTTTACGTGCGAGCTAATAGGGTTCGTAATGCTAAAATCATCAAATGTTATGTCGCCGTGTTCGTGTGTATGAGTGTGAAGGCTATACACTTGGAGCTCGTATCGGAGCTATCTACTGAGGCGTTCTTAGCAGCCCTGCGCCGATTTACATCGCGCAGAGGTTTGTGCAGCGACATTTACTCTGATTGCGGAAACTTCCAGGGTTGTCATAACTATTTGAGAGATTCGTACGAGTTTTTAAAAAATGACTCTGTTCAATGTGCTTTGAATTATCAAACCTTGAAACAGGGCAAATGGTATAAGGACCGCGGTGCTCCTATCTGTGTAGGCGACATTGTTGTGGTATGCGACGATAATCTTCCACCACTCCAATGGAAACTTGCTCGTGTTCATACACTCCATCCGGGCTCCGATAATAAGGTGCGAGTTGTGACTTTGCAAACGGGCAAGAGTCTATTCAAACGAGCGATCGTAAAAATTTGTAAACTTCCTTTAGAATGATTATTGTTTACGAATTCGTAAAATTAGTTCCTAAGTTTTAATTACCTATACTAGTTGTTTACAACAACCTTAGATCAAGTTTAAGTTTATAGATTGAATGACTTTCTGTTCATTGAGTTTTCGTGTTAAAAGAACTTACAGTCTTTTAAGGTGAGCGGCATGTTTCGTACTGAAACAGATTTCTTTTCTTTTTATTTTGAGTGTTTTCGAACGTAACTACACAAAGACTATTCCGCTTAATATTTTGTGTTGGTACGAGATTATTATGGCCCACGACTTTGGGTGGGCCAACCGAGGGTCAGTCGTCCTTCAAATGCGCGTGCGAGCACTTGTCGCGTCGCGGTGTTTTGAGCTTTCACCGGTAGCTCCATTTCGTGGACGCCATTCCCATCCTCGGAGACGAGCTCCAGGATTAAGTGTAGTGTGGATTGCCTGATCACACCTCTATCCCGGAGGAAGGTGATACGGGATCAGAAGAAACCGCCCCATCGGCGTCCTATGGATATATCTCTGTGCACCATCATCCCCCATCTAACCCGAAGACAGCGCTGATTACACACCCGAGAGGCCATCGACGGATTTCCCAAGTAAGTTCGTAGGCCATAATATCTCCCCGTAACAACAGTATACGTAAAACACAAAAGACTTAAAGAGTTTAAATTAAGAGTTTAATAAGGTAAGAAGTAAAATAAAGTTTAGGGAAGTTTTATACGTAAAATAATAGAACACTAAAACAATAACTTAATTAAATAGCATTAAGGCTGCTATTTGCTAGTCAAATGTCTAAAAATATGACGAACTTTTATCTTTGTTTAATATTTTGTAATATTTTGCATATAATTATATAAGGTTCTAAACCTATGAACAAATGGAAAACAAAAGAAATTTTAAATGACTGTTTGAATAAATATAATTTGTTATTTTATTGAGGGTGGAAAACACACCTCTAACTTTTGGCGTTATTTACACCCGCTTCAAAGAATTTAAATAAGGTAAAGGACGATTCTCACGCGTTTTGTATTTACTTAAGACCCATATATTCAAACAAGAATGTTGTTGAATCAAAATATAACAATTCATCACCTCTGAAGGTTTTCTTTTGTAAATATTTGAGTGCAAATTACTTTATCAATTCTCTTTGCCAGCAAGCCATGCTGTCAAAAGTCTAATTTATAGCCTTCAAAATAAAGTTGAATAACTGTCTTTATATTACACTGTGTCACTATCTTGACCTTGATTAGACCTTTGCCTAACCCCCACTGAGACCTATGTCATCTGTAATAGAGTCTATATTTGCACAGCCGTATTGTATGATAGGTATTTTATACGGCAATAAGCAGTCTTGCCAACCGAGCGGTAAAGGAGGTATGAATGCAGGGATTGATGAAGGGGGAAAATAACCTAAATTCTATTTCGTTTTTATTTTCAAGATCAATTGGGCAATTTGTTTTATTTCGAAATGAAAAACAGCGAACCTACTCTTAGTTATTTTGATTTTTTATAAGCCATCAACAACCCATAACGTCGCACTGCTGGGCACGGGTCTCCCCTCACTTTTGTGAGGAAGATTAGGCCATAATCCACCACGGGGGCCAGATCCGGATTGGTGGATCACATACCTCCCTCCGAAATAATTCTCGGGTAGGTATGTGGGTTTCCTCACGATGTTTTCCTTCACCGAAAAGCGAGTGATAATTACGTACATATGTTTTACAGAAACACATTGGTACGTGCCTGCACTGGGACCATTAGTTTAGTAGATCATATTTGGTTTATTTTTTCTCTATGACTATATGGGACTAGTAAAAGTGCATTATTTGGCCTACGTGCTATAACTGATTTAAGTCTTAAGTTAAGTTAAGTTTTGAGTCTAATAATGGAACTTAAAAGCCACGCTAAACCCACAATGAAATGTAACTTATATTTTTGATTAAAATAATAATTGAAGAAGCGATCTATATCAATAGGGGTCACCCCCCCCCCCCCTCCACCCCTCCCTAGTTACGTCTAATACAAGAGATTGGACAATCATAAGTTAGGCGTTTGTTGGACCCTTGTTAATTTCAGGCGCGAGACGGAATTATGCTTTAATAGGGGAGGATTGTAGGTAATTGGGTGTTGGGGAATAGGGGGTGAGATTTGATAAAGGTACAACTAGGCCGGGGAATGGAGTGATGTATCCTTGAATTTTTTTTCAAAAACCTGAAATTGACTCTGTTTTTACTGACACAAATTAAATAACCATAATTAAATATAAACCTAACTAAAACTAAAATAAAAGAAGAAGTAATAAGAATGAGAAGGAATAAGAAAAGAAAAGAATAAGAATAAGATAAAAATAATAAGCTTATAAGAATTTTACATCAAAATGATTTAAACTAGTTCATAGTGGTAGAAGATCGTCAAATTCTCGGGGAGAAGAAATGCATTGTCAAGTACAAAAAAATGCCATGCAAATTTGTACCGTGCGTTAGTCGCGTCGGCCGCGACCCATGGAAGCCCACCTTCAACAAAAGAAAACAAAAGGTGCTACCTTATTTAGATACACGACACGGCTAAATGCCCTTGGGTGGCTTTTAACGCTATATCTACCTTATTTCACAAACTATCACAACATCATATCCTATCCTTCCTTACAATATTATAAATGTGAAAGTTTGTGAGGATACACGGATGTATGTTACTCTTCCACAGACAAAATCTACAGAACGGATTTGATAGTTACAGATAGTTTATTATCTGGGGGGTAACCACGTACTTATCCTTATTCCATGCAGTTCATTTTAAGGCCTTAAACTGAACGGCCTAGATTGGCACTACACACTCATAAATGACAAACGTGACGTGACGTCACTCGAAAACAGACTACAGAGAATGAGATGGAGCTATATAAACTCCCATAAATACAAACAAATTGTTACGATCTCTTTGAATAAACGTCTCTGGTCGACTTATGAACGCTGAGCGATATTGGTGGTGACAGTTAGCAGGGCAGTTCAGTTTAAGGCCTTGAACTGGATGGATTTAACTGTTCGTGGTGAGGCCCCTAGATTACCATATGGCATATTTTTTTTCCCGTAAAAATTAACGGTTCCCATGGGATAATATTCAACGCTGGAGAAACAGAGAGTTATAATATTTAGATAATATTTAGATACACCAATGTGGCTCCTCCGCTGTCGCTCGGGAGGCAAAATATCGAGCATAATTATGGTGAGTCGAATTACTGGGCATATGAGACTAGAGCCGATGTCTCCGGGTGATGAGTACAGTGCAGTGCCGCGCAGGATAAAGTTCTAGGTGGCACTCAAACTCAAATCATTTATTGTAAATAGGCAAATCTTATACATAAGTATATAAATACAAAAAAATAAGTCAAAATATTATGATCTACGAAACTAATGATTATTATCTAATTATGGTTTGAGTTAGAAAAAGGATATTTCCCTTTCAAGTGGTAGTGGTTCACTGTATCTATTATGGGCAGGTGTAGCGTTTACCATCAGGTGAACGACCTGCGCGTCTCGTCACTCAGTCAAAAAAAAAACGTTTAGTCACTTGTTAAATAATCTACTATTATTACACGATTAAATTAAGTGAAATTAATTACATAAGTATGTAATTAGGTAACTTTGTAAGTGTATTTGTTGACCTTCTACTTAGAGGCTGAATGGATACCAGGAGCAGGGTGTGGGGGGGGGGGGGTGAGTAACGAACAAAAGAATAGCCCCAAGAACGGCCGTCTTTTGCTGATATTGCGATTCGCCCCTAGAGGCCAGCCAGCTAGTCGGTAGCAACCCCACGACCCATGGCATGACTGGCCCAAGGTCTTCCCCTGATCGATAGGGGAAGGTCGACTCGCTCGCAGCCGCTGCGAATACATATATGTATATTGTATGGGTATATTATAATTAGAAGCAAGAGTCCTGATTGCGGATATGTTATACTAACTATATATTATGTCTTCTGGGTAGCGGATACAAGTCATAATGGTGTCTCCGTTGGATGTTTTTAGTACCGAACGATAGTGGTAGCGTGGTGGGAGAACGTCCGCCTTCCAAGTAGAGGGACGTGAGTTCAAATCCCAGTGCGGGTTGTAACAATATGTTTCTAGTAAATATATGTACGCTTTTATGGCTCGATTTTCGGTGAAGGATAACATCGTGAGGAAACCAACATACAAACTCAATAATTATTTTGGAGGTAGGTATGTTATCCACCAATCCGGACCGGCTTAATCCTCTTCACGAAAGTGAGGGGAGACCCGTGCTCAGCCACTGCTGAGCACGGGTCTCCCAGACAACCGATATCGTCCCACTGGACGATATCGGTTGTCTGGAATAAATCATATTCTACGGGACTCAAAGATAACGTAGCTTACTGTTGGTAAAAGAATTTTTAAAATCGGATCAGTAGTTACGGAGTTTACATCCTGCAAACAAACCTTACTAATCTAATATTAGTTATGAAATTGACAACAATAATAGATTTATAAGTTTTAATTGACATTAAGATGAACAGACCAAATATACTGTTTCTATTGTGAGCTTTACTATAAGTTTACTCGTCAAGTAAAACATGACTCCACTTAAAGTTAGTTCCGAAATAGATGATGGATATGTTGAAGCGGTAACAAAACACTGTTGTGACACAGAATAAATAAAGAACTACGTATAGAAAGGACACTCTCAACTCCACACAGTCGAGGTCTCGCAACTTTACCCGCGATTGAGGGGACAATCGGAGGACAGACCACACTATACTCCCAAATGTCAAAGACAATTGCCTTGTATGGGCCTCCATTCTATCGGGTTGTCTTTTGTTTTGGTTGCATAGTATGTTTGTGTACTTACACACAAACACACCGTTAGCATGTGTACAATTTTCATCGTACTAATATTATAAATTCAAAATTTTGTGAGTATGGATGTATGGGTGTATGTTTGTTACTCTTTCACGCAAAAACTACTGAACGGATTTGGATGAATTTTAGAACACAAATAGTTTATAACCTGGATGAACATATAGGATACTTAATATCCCGCAATTAGTTCTTGCGGTATAATACTTAACTATAATACATAAATATAACCTATGTTACTCGCTGATAATGTCGGTTAGCATTGCTGAATGAATTTTTAAAATCGTTTCAGTGCTTTAGGCCTGATGGAGTAAAAAACAAACCAACTCACATTCGCATTTATAGTTACGATTAGGTTGTGAGTTGTTGAATCTACCTTTTTGTATGAAGTGTCCGAGGTGTGGTTGTTCTAAAACTTCCTCTCTAAGCCTAGTATTACAGAAACTTAGAACTTTCTCAAGTTATCGAAACACTTCATGCCTTGTTTTAGATTTCTAACTAAGTTATAACTTAGAAAACGCTTTAAATCGCTGACATTAAAGCCTGTAATTGACTAAATATAACAAAGTACGCCAAAGTGACAAGTTTTGTCACTTTGTTCTTTGATGGCTTCAAGATGATTTCATTGTAAAGAGAGGCACAATATAAAGGCAGTATGGGCGTTAACTCACTCGTTTCTAAACGTAGTTTTCTTTATAACAATTAAGCAGTAGTGTGCAAATATTACTGTGTTCCGGTTTGAAGGGCACTGCTTCCAGCGAAACTGCTAGGCAAATGAAACTTTAGAGCCGATGTCTCGCAGTGCAGTGCCGAACAAGATTGTGCAATGGAAGGTTCTGGGAGGTACTGTGACTGTTATGAGCAAGCGTGGTGCTTACCATCAGGTGAACTACTTGCTCGCCTAGTCCATCAGTCAAATGAAACAAAATGTTACCATAAGTAATCTTCTAACGAGAGTAAGGAGAGATCCGTGCTCAGTAGCGGGATGGCGGGTTCATGATAATAATAATGTTATTGAGAAGTAAAATGAGCAAGTCGTTCGCATAATTGTAAGCGCCACGCCGTCCATAACAGCTATAGAGCCACCCAGAAATTTACATGCTTAACCTTACACGGCACTGTGCTGCGCTCGTCACCCTTAAATATAGATAGATAGATAAACTCTATTGAAACACCACATAACAAAGAAAACTAATAACTAATATAAGACTTAAATCTTATATTATGGCCTGCCATTTATCTGCAAGGAAAAAAATATTTTAAATTAGAAGTTGTTCTCGTTTAATGTGTCCATACTGCGAGTTTGGTTGATACAGCAACACTGGGGCGTTTGATAAGTAAACACAACTTAAAGTTATGAATTAGTGCCTATTTTCTTTGAACTGTAATAGTTGTTTTGCCTTTTAGTAAATAATCTAAATTAATAAATTTTAGTAATATGGCAGGGGTAGTTTTGCGCCTGCTTCCACAAACAAAATCTTATGTGTCAATCTAGGATACCTACTATCTATTACCCCAACAAATTACATCAAAATTAGTTTAGCCGTTGCGGTGTGAAGAGGGAAAAAACACATACACACAAATACAGATAATTGCTCTAATTCTGGGTGATAGTAGGACCATGGACCTTGTAGGTCCTGATTCCAAGGAATCCAGGGAATCTTAGTTAGGGTTCAGGATCTATAGAATAGATCCTGAAAACTCTTTATTGTACTCTAGCTGCGCCCTGCGGTTTCACCCGCATAATTCAACTTTTCCCGCAATAACTTTCTTAAAAGTAATATATTTTGCCCGTTTTTGCCATATTTTTCATTGATGCTCTGCTCCAATTGGTCCTAGCGTGATATTATATAGCCTATAGCTATTCTCGATAAATGGACTATTCAACACAAAAACAATTGTTCAATTCGGACCAGTAGTTCCTGAGATCCTAGCGTTCAAACAAACAAACTCTTCAGCTTTATATATGTATTAAGTATAGATCATAAACAAAAATATAAACACACACACAGAGAGAGAGAGAGATAGAGAGAGAGAGAGAGGTGAGATCGTGAAAATATAAAACATATTTATACGTGTTTGTGCGGACATTTAGGTTCGATGGGGTGGAGTGGGATGGTCTGATGTTGCCTTTGATAAAATCCCTACTTTATATTATAAATGTGAAAGTAACTCTGTCTGTCTGTTGCTCTTTCACGCCTAAACTACTGAACCGATTGAAATGAAATTTGGTACAGAGATAGTCTAGAGCCTGAGAAAGGACATAGGGTACTTTTTAATGCGATAAAAGCATTGTAAGGGTTTGAAATAGGGGATGAAAGTTTGTATGAAATTTTCGTCATTTTTGAAGCTAGAAACTTGAAATTTATTTTTTAGGCTTTTGATTAGATATAAATAAATTTGGCATTCAAAGTTTGTAGAGGGGGTAAAAGAAATATGGGGGATGCAAATTCGTATGGAAATATGTAAGGTTTCGGCTAAACCACTGGGCCGATTTTAAAGATTCTTTAACTAATGGAAAGGTACAGTAGAGACAGCGAGTAACATAGACTATATTTTATTCCCATATTCCCGCGGGAACAGGAACTACGCGGGTGAAACCGAGGGCGCAGCTAGTGTCTTATAAAAAAAAACTTCAATAAAATTGAATCCACCCTGTGCCTGCCATAAACACCACACATCCATCACCACCTTCATTTGTGAAGACGTTCAAAGGAATCCTTTCAATGATCTCTTTTAAAAGAATTTGAGCGATGTCTTTTAAAAGGCTTTTATTTGAGCGGGAATAATTTGAAAGCTTTTATGTCACGTTTAAAAGAGATTATGTCGCCGCCGTGTTTAGGGTTGGCGCGATCTTTTAATTTGGGGTTTCGATCATTTGGGAAATAAGAGGGTTTATATGTTTAGGGGTTGATTTGAAACAGATAATAACTGTATAAGATTTTCATGAATATCGTTTACTCTGAACTTAATTGGAGATTATGATTTAATGTGTTTCATTAGGAGTTATAGTGCTATCAATTATGGATATATAAAACTAAATTAATGAAACTCAAAATAAAAAGTCAAATAATTTTATTGTAAGTATGAAAAAATAAAGCACACACAGAAAGAAAGCACATTCAGTTTTTCTAAAATTTTCTTGTTTTTTTGGGCAACTTTTCCAACTTTATTTTTCTTAATAATCGTATCAAAACTATTACAAATATTTAGAACCAAAAAATAGCCATATTGGTAAAGGCGTTCTCAAGTTATGGCGTCACCAGGGAAAGGAGATTACTTTTTATATATATGATGGATAGATTGTAACGGAAATTAACAAAACATAAACACCTAACATAAAGTACCTTATGACATCACCAAAAATTATAACAACAGCTAACACAGAAGTTTGAAAAAATAAAATCTATGTCATCACATTTTTGGTTTCCCGTCAAAATTCAACCCTAAAGTTCACTCCACTCCAGCAGGAATCATCAATCACGACCGATGACGGCAGTCGACAGCTTCCGACATTTTCGTTCATTGAAGTGAATTTTATTAATTTTGAGTAAATATTAAATCATATTAAAGGCTGTGGACGCCTCCCAGAGGACCGGAATAAATGACATAAAGAAGAGGTCTAGGTTTTATACCCAACAGTGGTTGACACGTGCTGAGAATATGATAATGAAGATGATGAAATATTAGAATAGCCTCTGTATTATAAAGTAATAGTTCATTATCATTACTACCCATTACCCTCCCACTGCTAAGCACGGGTCTCACCTCCTTTTGCTGAAGAGGATTAGGCCATAATCCACCACAGGGGTCCGCATTGGTGGATTACATGCCTCAGTAAGTATTTAAGTGAATTTTGGTATTAGCAAATTGATCAGGTAAAGAATTAAATAGAAATGTCACGGATTTTTAAACTTCTTCTTCGTTGTTTCTATTTTTAATATATGTGATAGGACGCTAGAGTAATTAAGTATTTAAAAAAAATATATTCGTTTGTGTTTTTGGCTATGATTCATTTTGGGTCGTTGCGCAATATTAGTAAGTTAATTTAAGTTAAGTAAGTTAAGTAAGCTTTGGGGTGCGGGCCAGGTAACCTCCACGAGTGCCCGGCTGTTGTTCGTCCCTCTTGATGCGTTGCATCCGGAGGGAAGGGCAGCAGCTGGGACGGTGCACCCTGGGGTTCGGTCAGCAATTCTCCTAGGGGAATTGGTGGCCGTAGCAAATAACCTGGCGAGAAGAGGTCCTTCGCGTGTCCCTCTGATCAGCAGAGGGCACAGCGAGGGACCAATAACGGGGACTTTTGGGCCGCGGATCGGGGGTCCAACGCCCAAGTTAGAAGTCCCGAGCTGAGGTGCGGCCCGTGTGTTCCGGGACGCACCCAGCGGAGAAAGAGGCCCAAGCCTCACGTGGCGAGCCCGGGAGGGCGCCCGCAGAGGTGGTCGCGGAAGCGCCGTGCGAACCCGTGACCACCTCCATAATGCGGAGAGGAGAACACCCCGGGGTTTTAGTGGGTAAACCCCGCCAGACCAGCTGGCAGGGGAGTCCCATATAACCACCCCCCCGCCCCCAGGGGCCGGGTGGTATGCCTAATGCATTTCCCCGGAAAAAAAAAAAAAAAAAAAAAAAAAAAAAAGTTAAGTAAGCTTTAGCCACAGAAATACTTTGTAGTGGAAATAATTAGTTCTAACTAAAGGTAATTTTACAATACTCTAAATTAATTAGAGTAGAAGTTAGTAACCTTAATAGAATCTATTACACACGTCCGCAAACCAAGTGAACGTCGGCAAACCATACACATGTACGTTCCGCTGCACGCAGTCTTTGCACGCATCCGCACATCGCAACCAACGCACGTCCTTGCCTAATAATAGCAACAAAACGTTCCAATCGACGCGGAATCAGAACTAATCATATTAACGTTCCGTTGCACGCAGTCCGGTCACGTCCGCCGGACCGTCGGATAATTAGTTATGGATAATGAAACAAGTTTGGGAATTACGTGGAATGGAACGTAATAATGTATTTCGGGATATTTTAGGAGTATTGTTCTGAGATAAAAGTTTTTATGTTAATATTTCGGATGTTTAATAAATAGGGTTTTCTCGTTGTTACAATAATATTGAGTTAACGGACTTCTGCAGCGTCATCAGTTGTTTAGAAATAATTTAGTGGCAAATGAAATAAATACGTAAGTAACTATTATATTTTTTAAGGTTTTGTGACAATAGCCCAGAAATGTTGGTTGTTATCTATGCTATTCGAAATCATTATCAAATAAAACCATTGTATAGTATACAATAAACAACGATTTCATTGAATAACTTTAAAAGCGGATCAGGACCATACCGCCGTGGTGGGTCATAGCCCTATCTTCTCGACGAAAGTGAAGGGAGACCCGTGCTCAGCAGTGGGCAGATATGAGTTGATAATGATGATGAAGTAAAAATTTACAATATCAATACAACAAATAATCGTATTCACTATGTTATAAACAAACAAAAAAGTAGAAAAATACCTTCGATGAAATATAGAAAAGAGGTTCTAAAGTAGCTACGTACCATCACGTCACCACACACTCATAAATGTCAAACGTGACGTGACGTCACTCAAAAATAGACAGAAGAGAATAATAGAGAAAGAGAATGAGATGGAGCTATATAATTTCCCATAAATGCAAACACCAAACTGGTCGACTTATGAACGCTGAGCGATATTGGTGGTGACAGTTAGCAGGGCAGTTCAGTTTAAGGCCTTGAACTGGATGGATTTAACTGTTCGTGGTGAGGCCCCTGATCTGTTATTCTGGCAAAATATACCTGTGTCTCTATATGTAGAGAAACACCTTTATATAAATTTCAGAGAACAGTTAGAAGGTTCTAGGTAAGATACATATGTAATCCTAGCAACACATACTTGTGTCTCTACATAAAATATAGAGAAACACCTTCCATAAAATGTAGAGAAGAGTAAATAGGTTCTAGAGTAGGGGATGTAGAGCTTCAATAAATTCCTAGAACATCCAGATTCTAGAGCTACCTCGAGGCGAGGCGGGCACGCGCTCGTGAACGACATTTCACAAACTGGTAGAGTCAATTGTGCTTTATCTTCGGTGTGTGCGCTTGGTGTGTAGGAGCTGGCGGTCGTTTTAACTAAGTTGTTTTGTAATATGTTACGTAAATCTCAAATCATTTATTGCAAGTAGGCAAAAATATTGCACTTTCACAAGTTGAAAACTTACGTCTCATAAACATAGAGAAAAATAAAAAAATAAGCCAGAATAAATGATCTACTAAGCTAATGATTATCTAACATAATTACTCTATTAACTCTACCAATGCTTTGGAAATACGCCTGTCAGAGAAGAGAGCACCAAGAAACTATGCGGGGATATATATATTTTTTTTCAATTTTCTTTTTTTTTTCATTCTTGTCGTAGCCAACTCTATTCCAACACCGTGCCGCGCGGCGATATAGCCAACCGCAGACGCAGCAAGTGTCCTGTCCGTAGTACACGTAACATGTTATTGTACATTGTAATACACGTAATTTTAGGTGTCTCCAGCACCCCACTTCGGGCCAAACGTACTCACTTTTAGGTTACGTTTCAGCCATATAATATTTTAGTTTAATTAAACCTAATTTTAGCACATTTGGGGTTTCCGGCTGCGGCCTCCGTAATTAGTGACCGGCTTGTTGGCAGGGTGTTGGTTTCACAAAAGTTTTATATGTACGTAAAGAAATGGTACATATGAGGTAGGTATGTTATCCACCAATGCGGATCGGGCCCCCGCGGTGGATATAGCCTAACCCTCCTCACGAAAGTGAGGGAGACATCTACATTTAATAAACAGGTGGTTTAATAACAGCTATGTTCTCATTTATTTCTTAAAACATCATAATTATTTTAGTCTTGTCTTAGAGACCTCATTCAAAACGACCCCTACCTCTCCGCCTACACTAGACTGCATACAGAATATAGAGTGGAGTCACGCGCCGGGATTGGCGCCGCCTCTACAAAACGAACAGCTCTCCTGATCTATATTTACTGGAAACAAACTATTTGTGCTAAATATTCAACATTCTACTTTTATTCAACTTTCAGTTCGCATCATTTGTGTTTAGCGAAACTGTCCGGAGTATCCGTTAAATATGAAATTTCAGACGTTTGCATAATAATGCTACCAATATTATAAAAGCTGAAAGTTTCTGAGGATGGATGGATGTTTGTTAGTCTTTATTGTATTAACACATATGTTAGAATACGTTTTATCCCGTAAAATTCAGCGGTGCTTGTAGGATATTAGTCTATGCGGGGGAAACCGCTGGCCGCTGCTAGTGAATTATTTATAATTATCCTTTAATTTTTTTTCAGCTGTGGGACGACAGGACTTGGTTATGATGTTGATGATAATAATACGTATTCAAAGAACTTTGTTTCCGTAAAAGTATAAACATTGTTAGTCACGGGTAAATTTTTGTTCCATGTATTTCTTTTTTCAAGTATTTTTAATTTTTACTTCTAAAACTTTATAAAAGAACATTTATATTTGTTTTTATTAACAGCTACATATTTTTCGTTTCAGGTAAGACGACTTTTTTAAGCCATACTGACTTCGGTAAGTCTCTAAGGTAGAAGTCAACACCCCTCGCCACGCCACGCCACGCCACGCGGCTACACCATCTTGCTCTGTCTGCTGCCTTGTTTTAAGATACCCTGGAGGGTTTTCAACGACTTTTTACCGCCATTGCATTAAAGGAAGTATTCCTCCCAATTTTATTTGACGAAAACTCTTTGCGTTGAGGAAACAAGGTCAATAGAGGCGCGATTTGGGTCTGTGCAACTGTGTCAACGGTTCAGTGATATTTCATTTATAGTTTCCTATTTTTTATAAAGATAGTTATCTATAATGGTATACAATCCTTTCATTCCAATAATAATTACGAATATATACATATTATGAATCTTAATTCAGATTTCCTTTAAATCGTCTTAAGTTAATTTTTTGTTAGAAAAGTCTTACCAGAATATATGGAGTGACAATAAATGGTCAAATACGGGAGATTATTTTAAGTCAATTTTTAAATTTAATTTAAATTTTAACGTGAGGTTTATCTATAATGGCTAAACATTGAGATGTCATTATACTTATTTAGAGCTCTGTATGTCAATACTTTTCAATAACTACTTCATTGAACATATGAAAAATCTACTACTGAACATATAATTTAGGTTTCTTTCAATGCCACATAGAGTTTCTATTACTATTTTATCCAGCGGTGATACTTCCGGTACAGATATTATAGTGGCTTCCTATTTCGATTTAATTATTTGTTAGATTTCATATTTTGTTGCGCAGTTAAAATAGCTAGTGCCAACAATTGGTGGACTTAAATCTACCAGTCAACCACCCATAGTTAAACAAGGGTGTACATTTTTTCCCAAATTACTTCTCTATTGGGTTGTCTCTTCCGTGATTATTTCCATATATTCGCGGTCTCAAAATTTCAATCTCTGGGGTTGCTCGCGGCTTTTAAGAATGATTACTTTTTGTTTAATTACTAAGTGGGTAAGAATTGGGAGTGGATCAAAGAAATGCCGATGGCGCAGTTATATTCAGTTTGGGTAGTGTAAACAGGAAGTTGGGGCCGCTTGGGGTAGTAGGTAACAAAGTTAATTGTGTTTGATTTTTATACAAAAAGCTATAAGTTTGCGGTTGAAACCTTATTTATAAATACGCTCTGTATTTTCTCCCGACAAAACATACCTTATAGCTCTTGAAGATAATTTTGTAAACACACGACACACAACACTTAAAATATCCGAGGACACACTCGAAGATAAATCGATATTTTGGTTAAAAACTCAATACTTAAATTAATTATCAATTAGTATTAATGACATAGAGAAAAGTAAAAATAAATCAAATAAATTAATGACCACCTGATTATGATTTGAGTATAAAAATAAAGTTTCCCTTTCAAGTGTAGATTCATAGCAATCTCGCACTAGAAAAGGAAATTCCATTAACTCTACCATTGTTTTGGAAATACGCCCGTCAGAGATGTTAGCACCAACGAACTCTACGGGGATGTTAATTTTTTTCGATTTCCATCCTTTATTTTTTCATATGACTAGCTACCGAGACGAGCTCGTCGTTAATGTGATGGTAAGTGCTACGCCTTACCATCAGCATTACTATTTATGGTAACATATCAATATTATACCGTCGGTACATCTCATTAATAAATAATTATACAAAATGATATCGCGTGTCATGCACCATGTTTGGATCAGTAAATGTTCAGTTGTTACGTAACAAACGTATTAACCCACACTACTATTACTACAAACAACGTATCTTTTTACCAATACGTCTACGTATAGATATAAATGCTGTCGCCTAAAATATATCGAACAACATTGTCACACGATCTGCCAAGCACTTTCAGCACCCTTCAAGGTTACTCCTACCACAGAATACACAGAGCTCTACAGAATGAACACTCTACCCCGCACCTCTACCCGCAATCCAGAGGTAGCTCGGGAGGCTGTCAATTTTACGCGCTGCCCAAATTATATAGACAAATGGGCTATTATAAACCTTGCGGGTTGTCTTTTGTTTTCGCGTTTGGCGAAATGGCGCGTGTAGAAACTTTAAATATACATGTAAGTTGTCAAATTAGCTTTTGGATCGAGTATCCCGGGTTTGCCCCCACTCTCCCTCCCCCCCCTCACCCCTCCGACACACACATATACTGTGCATATAATTTATAGAAGGTATAAAACCAAACAGCACCCAGAGGCGCGACATTTCTTCAAGGAAATAGGTTTTTGTATATCTCCTCCATCGAGTGATGTCATTTCCCGCGTTCCCTCTTATGCTGACAGGGACGGAGGTGGAAAGTATATTCCCACGAAGTTTTCAAAGAATTTGTCATAAATATCTTAAATTTAAATCGAAATTACAAAAAATTATAATAACTTATTTTTGGTGCCAAACTATGTCAATAAAAATATTTTCTTCAACATACATTTTTATTTATCCGAATATAATACAAATCCGTGTGCTTTCTAATAAAAAACGTATTCATTTATTCATTTAATCATATCTTTTAACACATTACGTGTGCTTATAGACAAGTCATTTTTTTCAATTATATGTGCATCTGAATAAAACTTATCAAATGTCAATTAATAGAATATAAATCGAATACAACGAATAATAAGATAGTTTCTGCAAAAGCAAAGTCAAAAACAAATACAAACAAATTACAACATAATATAAAATAAAAAATGTGTAATCGCAGCGCGTCTAGCTTTCACTATGTTCCATTTGGTAACGAAATTCTACGCGTGGCCTAATCTAGGATGCCTAAAAATATTTTGTCCTTTTTCAACCACGTCCAGGGTCACAATAGCATTCCCGCAGGCTTGGGGTCTGAATAATAAACACGCACAATGGGGAATTCCTCGTATTGTGACGGAGTGACAGGTATTTTCTCATAAGTCTCATAATAAATGGAAATATAATACTAGAATCCATCCCCACTGACGCGTTGCTATCGGTCAGTATTATTAAAGACGGGAATGTGGAATATGAAATAAGGAATATTTTGCATTTTTTTTTCTAACTTTTTTTTCTTCGTGTGTTTGAAATTCCCAAGAAGTTTCAGTGAAGCACCCGCCGCTTTATTAAATTGTGATTTTGACCATACTACCTACTGACTGTGATTTGATATTTGGACTACTTACTAAGGAAAATATAAAAAAAGACACTTCTTAAATACACTAATCGTGTGACGCCAAAACAAAAAAATGGCAGTTTTTGTAATATATCTGTTTTAGTACATTTTGTATTGGAACGCGCGAGATCTAACACTCTGCTGCGATATAGAATTGGAAAGGTACGCGAGATGCGTTATCAGAATAAAGATACATATTTCTCGGATAACATCACACCCGGTTAATATCACACCACGGTTAATATGGAAAATTTGTGACAACAAACACAAATTTGGAAAACACATTTTCCACATCCTACTAATTAATAAATGCGAAAGTTTCGACATTTGTTTGTTTGTGACTCATCACGCCGAAATGGCTTTTCGGGTACATTTTATTCTTAAAATCTAACTCTAATAATTAAAAAAAAATTGTCTTATCCTCCCCTAGTAGTAAAACACACACTTGACGGCAAATCTGAAAGCGACACTTTTAACTTTTACATTTACTTTGCATTTTAAGTTTATACTTACTTTGTATTTTATCTTTTATGGTTACTTTGTATTTTATGTGAAGCTTTGTCGCAAGGGTAGTGGCAAGGGATGAGGGGCTGAGGCTTAGTCGCGCTTGCTTTGGGTTTCAAACTGAGACACTCCTTAAAAACACATTTTAGTAGAATTGCTTTTCAGAGTGGGGTGAATTTTTTTCAAATTAGTATTTAAAATCCTATAATAGTTAAGTAAAATTAAAATAAGTTATGAGTTTACGTCCTTTTGTGATATTTTATTTAAAGGAATTGTTGCATTTATTCATCAGCCAATCAGTAGGGTGCAAACATTACTGTGTTCCTGTTTAAAGGGCATTGTTTCCAGTGAAATCACTGGGCATAATGAGACTTTAGAGTCGATGTCTCAGGGTGACGGGCGCAGTGCAGTGCCGCGAAGGATCGTGCGATGCAGTGTCCTGGGTGGTGCTGTGAATGTTATGGGCAGGCGTGGCGCTTACCATAAGGTTGCTCGCCTCGTCAATCTGTCAAATTAAAAAAAAGGATTTTGGTATATGTGTTGGAAATCAAAATACATAAAGCGATTTGAATTTACTCAAAATTCTAGCCAAAATTAACTTCTTGAAGAATACTAGTAAAACCACTGTACCTAAACTGAAAATAAATTAGGGTCCAGTCCGTCTAATCCTCACTTTCCCCAACTCATAATCAAGTGTCCAGCCTGACCCCAATAAAATCCTTCCGAAAACTCCGCTAGTTCTTACAGACGACAACAGATGGCGTTAGAACCAACTGGCCCGCCAAGAGCCGCCATATTTGTTTTACGACCGCGACGGTCTTTTATTGCCTCGTGCAAGGTTACGCAAGTTATGGAGCTTGAGAGGGATAAAAATAAATAACTTGGGGGTTACAAATATAGAAACAGCTTTGGATTTAATTGGGTCAAGGGAAATTGCGCAAGAAGTTAATCACGGCAAAGTTGTAAGAATTTTAGTGATGTTATTGCTGAAGCTACTCGATCTTTGTTTTTTTGCAATCACTATTCTAATCGGCAATCCAGATGCAGGCAAGTCGTTCACCTGATGGTAAGCGCTAAGCCTGCCCATAACAGTTACAGTGCCACCCAGAACTTAGCATTGCATAATCTTGCGCGGCACTGCACTGCGCTCGTCACCCTGAGACATCGGCTCTAAATTCTTATATGCCCGGCAACTACGCTGGGAACAGTGCCTTTCAAATCGGAACACAGTAAGGTTTGCACACTACTGCTTGGCGGATGAATGTCGGACAAAGGTCAACTTCTACCTTTATCATATTAATGACAGTTGAAATCAATTTCCTAGACATGAAAACGATTTAATAACATTAGGGCAATTTTCAAAATGAGTGGCACAAACAACAATGAAGACAAAGAAATTGTGACTGCTGTGAAAATCTTTTTACTAATTTTATTTTATCAAATAATATAGCGGCGCCGGGCGCCCAGTGGTCTGAAACATGTTAATACTCAGACATAATTACAACGGCAGTTCTTTGAAGTGCGCGCCGAGCGAAGCGAGCGTGTGGACATTTCAGATTTTTGCTCAAACCGCTTAAACAGATAATGGCCGCTTTGTACATTATGCGAAGTCTAAATTGACGTCGGGAATATTATTGAGCCTTAAGTGTGTTTGCAGAAAGGTTGTAATCGTATTTTTTTTCAAAGATATAAACTTATCGTATTTCACACAGAGATCTTTATGATTTCTACTCAAAACCTCAAAATACGTAATGTTGAATAATTCATGAAGACCTTTCTCGAAATGATTATATTGTGAACAATGTATGATTTGGCTGTGTTAGCTCTATTAAACGCCTTAACGATTTGAATAAGTAATAAGATGTTTTACTATTAAATTAATTTGAATTTACTTCATTGAAATTAACAGTAAATGGCCTTTAGCTCACACTGAATACATATATTATCTATTTAGATTAGATTTTGCATCCAACGTCAGATGCAGCAAAAGAGCTGTTCAGATCTGTAAGTCACTGCTACTTAGGTACTTACTGAAATTTCGACTTAATGTAGTTGAAATATTTATATTTAGTATGTTTAGTATAGAAGTTAATATATTAATATAATAATATAATAGTTTCATTTGTATTAACTATTATCGCACAGAAATCCTTAATTTTTACGGGGTGAAAATAATCTCATGAATATGAAGGAACTGCCATATAGAATTTATTACAAAAAGCCTTTATACAAATAAGATTAAAAATATGTTTTGTCCAAGATTTTTCTTGCAAAGATCACTGTGCACATCAACATACCGTAAAGCATTCCAGCTCAACCTAAGTTTTTTGATTACTTATATTTTTTAACCTTAGATATTAAAATTTTGCTAGATATAATTATGCTGAAGTGAAATTATGGTTTGCGTGTCATATTACAATTATGTATTTTCAATATTTTATTCGATAGGGTATCTATCCATCATTGCAGGCATCAATCCTTCTTAGCATTTTCAATTCTTACAGGTAGGCATCTATGCTCAAATAAATGTTTCTGCAAAAAGTGGATTACTGCTAAATTTGTAACTCGCAGGTCAACAAAAATAAGTCGTAGCGTAATATAAAGGAATACACTAGCTATATTCATGGAGATTATTCGTGGTAAGTTAATATTTTTAATATTAGGAGGCCATTTCAATAAGTGCGACATCTATCCCGCTTTCACCCTATAAGTTAATCCCAGACTTTTCCGTTCTTTCATTTATATGTAAATAGCGAAAACAACACATTGTTCTCGACACTTCGGTGTTTTATTTTGAATATCCCGGAATAATGTTTACTTTTATTTTGAAGAATGGAGTGTTATTTTGCATTTGTTTTATGATTATGGCTGAGTGAATAAAGAGTTTTATGCCGGTATTTTTACTGCTGAATGTCTCGAGATAGAGCTTGTGTGGAATTTTGATGAATTGTTGTTGTACATGCAAGGAATGGTTTATGGAACACGAACATTGCTCTTAGATTTACGTGTAACAAGAGATTACTGAAAAACTTGCTGTGTTTTATGAATTTTTAGTGTAAACTTAGGATAAAAAACTGCTCTGAATTATTTAATAAAGCTTATGCAGACAATGGTCTTGACACTTAACTGTTTAAACAAATAGTTTTCATTACAAATACCACTGATTTTACATAATGGGTCTGGGTGTTTGTAGGGCCATGGTCCTCGTAGTTTCCGGATTCCAAGATACAAGAAATCCTAGTTAGAGGAGCAAGATCTATGTAATTATGTGATCGTGACACATTATTAATTTGTTTTAATTTTGTTTTTGACTAATCTTGTAACAGATTCCCTTTATAGCAAAACAAAATCCAAACAAAAGCCCGTCCCAGCGCCCGCCCCCTGCGGTCAATGTTATGCAATTTGAATTGCAATACAGAAGTTAGGCGTCGGCTGCATTCTGTCCACTTTTATTTCCATTCGGCCCTCTGTGCGTTGCAAACACGTTGCTACAAAGTGCAAAGCTTTATTGCACAGTGGCGCAGTTTGCGCCGGAAGTCATTGTGGTTTTGTAGTACTCGAAGAAGTAACTTATTGGATAGTCATTGTTATTTTATTGTTAAAAACTAATTTAGCAACACTGACTGCTGAGCCGATTTGCTTGTCTAGCCACGGGTGCGGCTCAGCACACTCCATAGTGTTTTCCCATACAACAAACACAACAGTTGTGTTTGTTGTATGGGAAATTATCACCACATTGACCACCCATATCGGCCCACGGCCTCACGGCCTCACTTTCGGATTATTATTACATTTACGGATGTTGCCCTTAAATGTGTTGGTTCTTAGTTATATGTAAGTACGGTGTCGCTTTGGAAACACCTGTTAAGACACTGTATATTGAAATAAATAAATAAATAAATAATCAACTACCTAACTTACTATAAATTGATGGCTTTCGTGGCACAAGCTTAGTAAGTGGTAGGCCTCTTCTGCAAGAGTCCGCCTGGGGAAGTACCACACTTTTACCAAATATTCATCCGCCAAGCAGTTTGCAGTGTGCAAATATTACTGCGTTCCGGTTTGAAGGGCACTGTTTCTAGCGAAATTACAGTGCGTAATATGAGACTTAAGAACCGATGTCTCAGGGTGACGACTGCAGTACAGTGCCGCGAGAGATTATGCAATGCAAAGTTTTGGGTAGCGCTGTAACTATTATGGGCAAGCGTAGCGCTTACCATCAGGTTAGAGACTTGCTCGTATCGTTACTCAGTGAAGTTATGGATTAGATTTCCACGCAGGGTATAGAATTAGAATTAGAATTTATTTCTCACAATAGGTAGATACACGTAGCGGCTATAGCCGAGTGCACAGTGGGACGGCACGTGCAATGTCGGACAAAAGTTCCAACGGCGAAAAAGTTCTGCGAAGCCACGCTTTTAGTTGCTTTTAGCGAACATTTTGACAAGTTTCACGGAGCTTCGGATAAAATCGCTTCTGTTCTGGGGTATTTTTAGGTACATATGTATATAGAGATATGAAAGAGAAGCATTACATAATCTCTACAAGTGAAAAAGAGATGCCTACACATTATTTTGAAAGTCTGTTTTGGTGCAGGGCATCCTCGGGTACAAAAACTTGTTAATGCAAGTTTTATTTATTTTTATTGGTTAGTTAAGTTATTTAGTTGTTTAATCTTGAAAATTGACAACAATACAATATTTTGGTGATAGTGAATTAATCACAGTATAAAAAATAGAACCCATCAGAGGCTTACTGTAGATTCAAGTTGTCTGGGCTCATTTCGTTCAATTTGCAGTTCTTCTTTTTAAGTTACGAGTGATGAGACGAGCAAGTCGTTCACCTGATGGTAAGCGCTAAGCCTGCCCATAACAGTTGCAGTGCTACCCAGAACCTTCCATCACTGCACTGCACTCGTCACCCTGATACATCGGTTCTAAAGTCTCATAGTAATTTCGAGGGAAATAGTGCCCCTGAAACGGGAAAATAGTAATATTTGCGCACTACTGCTTGGCGAGCGAATACCAAAGGTTTGATACTTCCCCACGCGATCTCATGCAGAAGAAGCCGCATTACAAAAACATTGGAACAATGCGAGCGCAGTGCGGTGCCGCCCAAGATTATGCAACGAAAAGTTCTGGGTAGCACTGTAACTATTATGAGCAGGCGTAGCGCTTACCATCAGATGAACAACCTGTTTGTCTCGTCACTCAGTCATATAAAAAAATATATGGAAAAAGGGTGCCGATAAAATGTTCTAGAAATTTTAAACACTAAGTTACAGGCCTCGTTTGAAATATATTCTAGGCTGTTTGCACCTACCACACGCCCTAATAAGACCCAGTACGTGTCGCCGCCAGCACAAGCAGACTCCACACGAAAACACGACAAAAAGCTGATTTCACTCGGACGCCTTCTGAATACGCAATCACAGGCAACGCAGCACTTTGGTGGCAGAAACGTGGAAGGAGAGACAGTGATCGATGTCATGCACTAAACTAACAAAACAACGTAAAGTTAATTTACAGTGAGACGTTTGAGTAACTTTCACGCTGTGAGAACATAATCTATTCAGTTTTTGTTTGTTTGTATACTTGTTTATTTTGATAATATTTTAGCTTAGTAATTTTTTATTTAGTGGTATGATACTTTTATGGTCAAACAATTAATATTTTGATGTTATTTAATTAGAGTTTATAATAATAATTTTAATTATTGCGTTCTAGCGAGAATTACCAAATTTTAAACTAAAATCCTGCACTGAAAAAACCTGTGGCGCAAGACTGTAGTCTTAAGTAGGTGTAGAAAGAAGCAAAGTATAATTTTATACGTCACACACATACATAAGTTTTGACGTCATCGGTTTACCTACTTGTTAGCAATTCCCCCGTCATAATTATATACAGTTCAAAATGAACTTATATAACCATTAGTTATGCAACACACGTATAATTTGCAAGTTAAATGAACAATAATGAGTATGCCATTATCAAATCAAAACAGCCCATTTCACGTACTGTCTCTTTGTAAACTGTAACGTTGATCTCTATCCAAACGTATTTGGACATAAATTCTCATTATCTTGCAGATTTATCGAAGAATTTGACTTTTAAATTAGACCAAAGGGAGGTCCTTATCCCTGATTGGACAAGATTGGTGGTCGGGGAAGGTATTAAAATGGCGAGAGTAATGAAAAGGAGGCTCACGGCGGCTGCTCGGACTCATTGAATTTTTGAAGACGATTTCACTAAATAGAGCTTATTTTATTCTTAGAACAGGTATTTATTTCTCTACCAACCGCTACAACAAGACCTTTAAGACACAATATGGCTTTTAAGCCATTTGCGTATTCACCGGTGAAGTTGAAAAGGTTCATCGTTGGCGGATACGTTAAGTAAGACAATTTCATCATCATTATTATCGACACCAACCTCGAAAACTATAAAGTTTGGTAAAAAATGTTTGGTATTTACGTTCCCACTGATGGGATACAAGCCTTCACTTAGAAAAAAGATTAAGGGCGGAGATTAAAATGCCGTTTTTGGTGTATGATGTGCTAAATTTATTTGAAATACCGCCGGGGCAAGATGGTGACTGCTAACGCGACCCCATCTAGCCCCACCTCGGCGGAGGAATGCTCACGGGGAGGTTCTAGTGGGCTCGTGTCCCACACTCCCCTAACCGTCACCTCCGCTGTGAAAGGGATAGTGCCATAGCATTTCCCATCTCAAAAAAAAGATACTTTCAGATTGATCACATAGTAATTTCATCAAAATCGGCTTAGTAGCTTGGTTTGTAAATCCTAATATGTGGAAAAAAATGTCTTATCCAAGCAACCGAAATTGCCTATTTCGCTTTCCTGTGGTGATTATTATAAAATTCATTTAAAGTCGGTTTTTGATTCAGCGTATTATTACAGTGAAAAAGCTGTTCTCAGTTATTTCTGTATTTTATCATAACAAGCTTTCCGAGCTTTATAATCCACTGGAAAAGGAAAAAATGGACTCGAATATGATTTTGCGTATCTGTTTCTCGTAATGAGATTTTTTTATTACTATAACGCGGGATTGTGGGCTGAAAACAGAAGATGCGGCCGTTGGAAAATATCTTTGTACATTTTCAAGATTCTGAGTATAAGTATATTGCTTACTAGTAGCGCCCCGCGGTTTTACCCGATTAAGCTATTATTCCAAGGGAATCGTTAATTTTTAAACTATACTATGTTCTATTTCAGGAATTAAAGTATCTATATACTAAATTTCATCAAAATCCGTTTAGCCATTTCGGCGTGAAGAATGAAAAAATATACACATACAAGCAGTAGTGTGCAAACATCACTGTGTTCTGGTTTCAAGGGCACGGTTTCCAGTAAAATTACTGGGAATATGAGACTTTAGAGCCGATGTTTCAGGGTGACGAGAGCAGTGCAGTGTGAAAGTATATTTTATTTTATTTGTCTGACTGACGAGACGAGCAAGTCGTTCACCTGATGGCAAGCGCTACGTCTGCCCATAACGGTTACAGTGCCACCCAGAACTTTGTATTGCATAATCCTGCGCGGCACTGCACCCTGAGACATCGACGCTAAAATCTCATATGTCCAGTAATTTCACTGGAAACGGTGGCCTTCAAACTGGAACACAGTAATGTTTGCACACTGCTTGGTTTATGAATATCTGGCAAAGGTGTGTAGGTGTGTAGTTCCCCAGGCGGCCTCTTGCAGAAGAGGTCTCCCACTACAAAACAGCGTCCTTTTACGCTGTCACTGCTTTAATAAGTACATCTTCCCTAAAATAAAACTCCGTGAAAGCCGACTACTAATTCCAGGGTGAGATTCGATTCCGCCCAAGTTCCCACCCGAGGCCGAATTTTAATTTATCGCTTTCCTTTATTGACTCCGGGGAGTAATGGGTAGCAACTGAACACTTCTTTCCTGAAGTCGGTTAATTGGAAAAGTTGCTGATTTTCAGCTGTAAAAGAACGGTTTTTATTGAACGGTATAAATTTAATGTGATAAATAAGAACTGCAGTTATCTTCTAGAAGTAGTAAAGAAGTTGTTATTAGCGGTAGTAATTCTGCTTTGCAGATTCGCTGCACCAGGTGCCAAGGCTTAAGGGCCATAATTTATAGGGTTTTGGCGAACATTTGTGACGTAAGAATAAGATAATTTTTTACCCGACTACGGCGAAGCAATAAGCACGGTTATGATTATAACCGATATGAATTTGAAACCGCTTATATTGACGGCTAGAATCTTACACTATCTAGCATAATTTGACAGAAAATGCTAAAAATTAGGCGGAAGATGCTATATATACGAAGCCTTATCGTAAATGACCGTTTTTAGAATGTTTGTCTGTCGGTTTGTCTGAAAGTTTATCTCGAATGAGCTCCGAAACGGCTCAACGGATTTTAATGAAAATTTTAGGAATAAAAACAGAATTTTCGTGTATATTTTATCGATATCTTGAAGGGTTCAGAAGATATAAATTAATTATATATGTCCATGTTCAGCTCCTTTCTAATAATTATGGTCATGACATTACATAGTAACATAATAAGTAAGTGTGCTTATATCATATTCCTGAACTCCTCTCCGGTCCTCCCTCCGCGCTTTCAGCATTGATCTCAAAAGGCGAAATATCTAAAAGTATGAATCATACATGAATAAAGCGCAGTTCGCAGCTAAATTAGGGCTCCGCTGAATATTTGAGGTTCGTATCTCGGCGAGTATAAAATTTTATTCCTTCGCCGTTGGTAATGTTTACTTAATCATGGAGGCTAAATTATTGCCGAGGGTGGGTAATTTGAGACGGGTCGTGACCTTTGTTGATGCCTTTTTCATGACCTTACGATTTGGAGTGATGTTTAACCTGGTTATGGGAAGATAAGTTGGTGGGCGCGGGGTTTATTAGAAGCGAAACTTGACCAATTACTTTTAGAATTTTGAAACTACGAGCATTTTTACGTAAAATTTGCATTGGGAGTTTTTAAAACCTGAGTCTAGGTTAAGAGCATGGTCCGCGTAGATAAATAGATAGTTAATCTTTTTTATTTTCTATTTTTTAAATTTTTTATTGCGTTTGTTAGTTTTAGTAAGTATCATCATAACATATTAGGCAAACTTACGAAAAATATTAACAAATTAAAATTTTTACGTTTCTCGTGAATCAGTCTATAATTATCTATTACCAAGTAAATATCCTCGCAGTAGTTTCTGAAAATATTAGGATTCCCTGTATCTAGAGAATCAAGAACTACAAGGACCATGGTCCTACAATCACACAAAATCAGAGCAAATACCTTTGGTTCACACATTTGTCTCATTTTTGGAATTGTAGTTGGGCTGAATTAAATTTACCTGAATTGCATTATATAACTCGACAGTAAATAGTTTTCGATTGTTAGCTTTAGGCAAGTAATCATCTAAATACGTAACATACCCATCTCTTTGTTGTTCTTCTCCATGCATGGCTGTCTGGAAGAGATCGCTCTCAGCGATAAGACCGCCGCACGACACATGCATACTCGAGGCGCCTCGGCGAAATGCTTGTACCACGCATAATATGACATATATTTTGATGAAAAAATTTGAGAAGACTCTTGAAATACATAACAATAAAACCTGAAAGTTTCGTTTCAATCAAATATTTCTTTCCTTCCCAAAAAAATCCTCTAAAAAATCGATTTTTTTAAGCTTCTAAAGCAGGCTCCCCCCTTAAAGAGTTTACCCACTGATAACGACATCAAAAAACGTTAAAAGATCTATTTGTTGTAAGTCAATTTTGCCCCAGTTCCCGTTGTTGAAATGAGTTAAAATTTTGCATGGCTGTCAAGTTCTGACAGTGAGCTGTTCTGATGAAAGAGATGGAAGGTGGATACGGGACTCATCAGTGACTAACAGTAGATTGCTGGTGTTTAGACTCATTCTGATCAGCTTGCAGTACCGAATACGCATTTTATAAAAGCTTGTCTGGGGAAATATATTTAAAAAAAAAATATTATACTTTATTCTTTTTATTTATTTTATTTTATTGACAAGGAATTCAAGGTTAAATAATTTCTAAAGGTCCATTATATCAAGTCACAGGGATAAGCAAATTAAACAAACCTCTAGAGAATTTTATATCTAGAAAGAAAATGACTTTCAAAACTGATTTTCTTCGTTTGTTTGCGTCGTCATAATCGCGGCGTATTAACTTAAAAAGCCTGATATTTCAAGGTTTTCCTCTTTACGAAACTTGATCTCTCTCGTGGATGGTGACCCTAATTGGTTTTATTTTATGCCTTCAAAGCAAACTTGTTTTTCACATTTCCTTGTAGAAGCCTGTTTTTCTGGAAATATTTTTCGACTTAATGAGATGTGATGTCTCTTATTGGATGTTGTCGTTTATAATGCTTCAGAAAGCCTTTTTATTTGTAATTGAAAATATGAAAAATATTTGCGAAAATTCTTTAGAAAATTTTACTGCGTGTAAAAAACTTACAGGGAACAACGTTAGTTAACGCTGCGGTGCTGGAGATTTACAAAAAATAATTATGAGTTTTGCATGCATTTGTATGAAATCCAATGCAGCGCCTCTAGCGGTAACTACATGTAAACTTCTGATTTCATAGAAATATTTTTTGTTATCTTCACTAGCGACTAGTAAGAAGAACTTGTAGTAGAGGTACTGTTTGCTTCCTTCCAATTCGTTTTGATTTCCGCTGCTGTCTGTTCGTACCTTTATCATACTGTCTGATTTTATTTACAGTTTTTTTATTTGTTCATACTAATAACATCGGGCGGGTGCAAAGCGTGTGTCGTACCAACAGCGACTAATGACTCCAGATTGAAATTCAATATCGAGGCGCGCCGCGCGAGCGACAAACTGGAAATAATTCATTTTACGCTCGCTCCGCTCGATCAGCTTCAAGTTTTTTTCGCTTTTCACGCTTTTCACTGTAACAGTTCGATGTCAAAGAGTCTGTTTATGTATTTAACTCCGGCTTAAGCGGATGAATGGAATGGAGCCTTAATTACGGAAAGTTTATTTTGTTGTCAACTGCTTTGAATAAAAAGGTCTTTCAGACTTTTTATGTTTGCGTTTTTGTTTGCAGAATCTTACTTTGTGAAACTGGGCTTGTTATTTACGGGTCTCTTGGCAGGGCTCTTTGAAATAAAGCTTCTTCTATAGCTTTCAAAAAGGAATGTAAGGTACAAAGTTTACTATATGTATAAAATAATTTTAGTAAGAAGGTAAAACTAACGTTGTGCAGGGCTTTGAGTATTTTTAAACCCTGTATAATATATCGTGACAACGGGTAACCAAATTTTTTTTTTCTATTTACCATTTAGTGTTTGGGTGAAGAAAGAGTCCATGTCCTAAAATTCAATTATTAAGGATCCACGTTTTAATTAATTCAAGTCATTATTTTGAAACTCAAAAGTAATCAGTTAGTCATTAGTTTAGAAGATAATTTTTCATTTATTTTTCTCTATGTATAATTATGTAAAGAATTATTTCGGAGGTAGGTATGTTATCCACCAATCCGGACTGGGCTCCCGTGGTGGATAATGGACTAACCCTCCTCACGTTGAGTTGTTGATGATGATGATATGAGACTTAAGTGTTATACTTTTAAAAATGCATTATTTTTCCCTACTTGCGCCAAATGATTTAAGTTTTAAGTTTTAATAAGATGCCAAAAATGCGGATATTCGAAGGAAAAACAAATCGATAGCCATTATCCAAATGACCATTAAATTCCTAGTTGAGCTAAAAGTAAAGTCAGTACTCAGTTTAAGTCTAAACATAGAAACTTGTACCGTATATCTGACACATAGAATCATCCTCGAGCCATTCAAAACTTTCCAAGAACATTTAAGTCCTTTCTGCGCTACCGAAATTATTTATATGTTTTCATCAAACGAATGAATACCCCACGTCTCGTAATAAAGTTAATGAGAAAATTAATTCCCCGCGTCTCTGCGTATAGCGGAAAATGAAGTCGTGATTTTAATGGGTGTAATACATTTGGCACATTTGTTTCTGAGGTTTGCAGTTAAAGGTGCTAACAGAGCGAGGCGGTGGCGGGAGCGATGGCAATTTAATACAACAACATTTTTAGTTTCTAAAAAAAACATTTAAAAATTCTATATTTTTATATGCTAAGTTATGATACGAGCAAGTTGTTCACCTGAAGGAAAGCGCTAAGCCTGCCCATAAAAGTTACAGTGCCACCCAGAACTTTGCATTGCATAATCTTACGGAGCTCTGCACTGCGCTGAGCGTCAGAAGCGCAATGCAAAGTTCTGGGTGGCACTGTAACTGTTATGGGCAGGCGTAGCGCTTACCATCAGGTTAACGACTCGCTCGTCTCGTTATTCAGTAAAATAAAAATTAATCTAGTAGCTCGGCTTAGCTACCGGTGGCGACCACTAGTGGTCATGTGGTCGGGCGTGCCGGGTCTATAAAGTATTATATAAAACGTCCTTGATCTAATCGCGTAAAAAGGTGCCCCTCATGACATTTCCATACTAATGTACCCTTCCAAAGTTCAACCACCTTGAATTAACCTTTTTTACTAATTAGAAACCAACTTGTAAGCAAAGAGCGACCAATCCACTAATTGAACTTGGCGAGGGTTGTCACTTTCAAAGTCAATTATAAGGCTGGAATATTAATGTTACAATATTGATTATTGTTTTTGGGTTCCGTATAAAATTAAACAAATCCATCCAGTTTAAGGCCTTAAACTGAACTGCCCTGCTAACTGTCACCACCAATATCGCTCAGCGTTCATAAGGTGACCAGAGACATTTATCCAAACAGATCGTAACAGTTTGTTTTTGCATTTATGGGAGTTTATATAGCTCCATCTCATTCTCTTTCTCTCTCATTCTCTTTAGTCTATTTTTTAAGTGACGTCACGTCATGTTTGTCATTTATGAGTGTGTGGTGCCAATCTAGGCCGTTCAGCTTAAGGCCTTAAAATGAATTGCATGGAATAAGAATAAGTGGTGACCCCCCAGAAGGTTTTTTTTTTAATTAAGCAGATACCAAGCAAGTTGTTTACCTGATATATATACCCGAGAATTATTGTGGAGGTAGGTATGTTATCCACCAATCCGGACCGGGGTGGATATAGCCTAACCCTCCGCAGTCAGTGAGGGGAGACCCGTGCTCAGCAGTAAGTCGATATGGGTTGCTGATAATGACGTAGATGAAATATAATATATCACCAGTTTCCACCATTAGATCTCCCATAGGGTTTCTTTTTCTACTTACGAGACGGAATCCCAAAAGTAATTGAAATTCTACACGAGCTTGGAACGAGAGCTGGTCATTTGCAACGATTTATGGCCTAGGAAATATATGTCTATAAGAGGTCTATAAATACTTGTATAAGAGGGGAATTAATCCTCAATTCGAAAAGTTCTAATTGTGACATTCAATACAGCGTGTAAACATGAATTGTTTCGGAGTTACCCTTATTTGATCCACCAATCTGGACTAGGCCTCCGTGGTGGATTATGGCCTTATCATCCTTACGAAATTGAGTAGAGGTGACCCGTGCACAGCAGTGGGCGGATGAGGGTTAAGGATGATGATGATAAAGAACTCGAACAAAATACACTACTTGTGTATTTTGTATTTTTTATTTATTTATTTTATTTTTTGTATGTATTTTTTTGTCTTGTTTTCTTAATTCCTAGAATATATACAAGGAATTCTAGTTAGGAATTAGGAGTTATTTATTTTATAACTAGCTGTGCTCGCGGTTTCACCCGCATAATTCAAGTTTTCCCGCAATAACTCTCTTAATAGCAATATATTTTCCCCGTTTTTGCCACATTCTTTATTGATGCTCCGCTCCTATTGGTCGTAGCGTGATGTTATATAGACTATAACCTTCCTCGATAAATGGACTATTCAACACAAAAATAATTTTTCAATTCCAATCAGTAGTTCCTGAGATCCTAGCGTTCAGACAAACAAACAAACAAACTCTTCAGCTGTATATAATAGTATAGATATAGATTATGACGTTATATACGAAACGTAACTCTATCTTTTTCTATCTTCGCTAACTTTTATCTCCCTCTCAACTTCCATTCGCCTCGCCTGATCACACTTTTCGTAACGCTCTCGTCGCGCTTTCACCAGCTTACTCCCCAAGTCAAGCGTGCGTAAAGAAGTTTAACTTCAAAAATTAAATTATTAAGTAAATGTCGAAGTCGGTTTAGTGTAGATTCAGTAAACTATTGATAGGAAATTCGAAAAACATTTTTTGCAAACAAGCGCTTTCCTAACAAACATAAAGTTTTACGAGAGACCCCCTTAACTATAAAAACTAGAATAAATAAGACTAAGCTTCTAATAAAGACTGGGCTTCTAGACCAATTGCTTTCATGTAAAAATGAGTTTTAGATGTAAGTATATATTTTTCGAACTACCTTTATCGGATCTCTACTGAAGAGTAGATATTTAGTAACTTTGCAGCTAACTGGTAAACATTCGAGAATTTACTGTTTTTAGAAATAGCCATTTTCAGAATTTGTTTTGGGTTTTTATAGTAAACTATTGGTTTTGAGCCACCAAGCTGCCTTCCCCCCTCTCCCAAATTCCAATAACAGGTCCTCGTGATTCCCCTAATTGTTTCCAGTGAAATTATTGGGCATATGAGACTTTAGAGCCGATGTCTCTGGGTGACGAGCGCAGTGCAGTACCGAGCAAGATTATGCAATGAAAAGTTCTAGGTGGCGCTGTAACTGTTATAGTGCTTACCATCAGGTGAACGACATGCTCGTCTCATCCCTCAGTCAAATAAAAAAAAAAGGCGTAACTGTATATTACGCATGTAGAAGTACCAGGGAAGCATGGGAGACAAAGAGGCCTCACTTTTTGTGCCATTCAGTTTAACAACGTTTTGGATTACGGCCAAATCCTCTTCGTCAGGTGAGAACAGTGCTCAGCAGTGGGCGGATATGGGCTGATGATGATGATGAAGTATCCATCATAAATGGGTTTCACTACGGCCCAAACCATCAGCCTTTGAGAATATAAACTAACCTATTTTTTTTTATTCCAGGTAAGCACGCCTCAGTCTGAAAAGAGTTTTATCTCTTATAATTAGTTTCGTCGGTGGACACGCTATATCGGGTAAGTTCTATCGGGTAACTCCTTAGTGCTAAGTAGTTCTACTTTTATTGGACTCGTCCGCGTCGGGTGAATTGGGTAATTGGGTTAAACGGGTTTTTATTTGGATTGTGGTTAGGTTTAACCTTTAGTTGATCTTTTTGGAAGGATAATTTATTATAATTGATAGTCTTAAGGTACGTTCTCACTTTTGTCCTATATTTGTAATGAGAGGTTTGTTGTATTTTGAAACGAATTTAACCCAATTTTGTCCGTAACAAGTGGCTTAATATTTAAAAAAATAAAAAGTATTTTCAATGTAACATAATTCAATGTGTTTTTGGTAATTATGACGAATCCAGCGATACCTCATTTATCAAGAAAACCATAACCAGACTTTGGGCAGTTGCGTAAAATAAATTACAGAAGGATTATGATGTCTCCATCACAATTTATTTTATAAAAATCAAAATTAATTCTTATTCAAACTGTTTTACGCACACTTAACCACTTACACATAAACTTTAACGGGGTAAGTTCCATAATATTTTTAAGCCACCGATTAGTTCTAATTTTTGGCTTAACTAGCAGTCAGTTGAAATACCTAGCGGTCAAATACACACCTACATCGAAGCAAGCCGAGTTCCCCTCATTAGCGATATTATCTCCCTAATGGATAACACACCACATGTAAACACAGGGTAATTGTATCGCGCATGACTTGCAAGGCCCTCGGGGCTGTGTTTAATTAATTTAAGCTTTGTGAGACTGTTTTTCCACAAACTGTTTAATCTATACCTATAGTAAAGGATAAAAAGTCTGATGGATTCCCAAAGAGTCACACCGTGACGCGGTTCAGTGTGACTCATTGGGAATCTATCAGACTTTTTCCGAACGTGTACACTGTTACTTTTTCCAGTCTTTCTGATGGATTCCCAACCAGTCACGCTCAATCAAGTCGCAGTTTGACTTTTTGGGATTTTTCCCAACGTATCACAATTTTACCCATCGCAACCTTTTTTCTAAGGTGGTTCCCAACGAATCACAACCACTGTAATATACAGTTACATATAAATATATCGGTCTGAGAGACTTAATTACTGCCTGGAACTTTACTTAACTTTGACAACAGATTGTTATCCTTGTCATTTGTTTCGTGCCAGAAAGAGACTTTGGTAGTCTTAATCTGCTGTCAAAGTTAACAGACGTTTTGGACAACGACACAATTTCTCTGAAAATGGTATCGGTATATCTGTTTTGATTATCTTTGCGTCACATAAAAACTACTGGACGGATTGCAATGTGGTTTCTTTTGTTGAATAGCTCAAAATCGGACTAGAAAAAGTAATAGATAAAGTAATGGTACTAGATAAAGTAGGGCTGCTAGTAAATACAAGAGTTTAATTTCCAATTCTCCATAAATTTTTCAATTTCAATTTTTTTGCTCAATTCTGTCAAAATTAACTGCTAGGACCAGATAATTTATAGTTTTCCAACAATTTCGCGTCAATGAGCGCATTGATATTTATTTATTTATATCACAGCAATCAACCGAACAACAACACCGATGTTTCGAAACAAACAATTTAAATGCTGAATGGACGCGGTCGCCATCCATTGCCATCATTTTGTTGCGGTCGGCCGTGAAATGGGAGAGAATGAACGTGAATTTGACAGCGACGTGAGTGAAAAAATGAGATTTTTTTTACAAATCATGAATCTCTCTTTATTCTCTAGAGGATCTGGTCCGTTTAAACAAAGGAAAGTTTAAACAAGTGTGACAAGCGATCGCTTTATCCTAACCTACTATTTGTATTTTGATAAACGACTTGCTCGCCTTGTCATTAGGCCAAAATAAAAAAACTCCTATTTCCAAGAAGTTATTAAACCTTTTATTTGTCTTACAATGTCCAAAGTTTGTTTTCTATGTAGTGTATAAGGCTCAAAATTGTGCGTATTTTTATAAGAGCCTGAACACGAATTGTGTGATGTTAAAGAAACCACAACGACGTGGGAAGTTTTTTCGGCAGTATTTTCAGTCTAGAGTCTAACCTTATAAGGTATAAGGTAAACATAGTGCTAGGCAGTGCTTAATACATTTGTGACACATCTTTTATCTCAACTTAAAATAATAACGGACGGGCCATGTGAATCGAACGCATCCCGGCAGATGGGCCAACATCGTCACGCAATGGGTGCCTGAAAGGGGGCGAAGGCGCCGAGGCAGGCCAAGAAAACGCTGGCGTGGCGACCTGGACATATATGAATAGAGCTGGTCCGGTGTGGCGAACAATCGCGGCATGTGGAAGGAGATCGGAAAGACCTTTACCCAACAGCGGGACAGTATAGGTTATAAAAAAAAATTGCAATAAGCAAAAGTGTGACTAATTGGGATTTTTTTCCCATCGCGTCACACTATGTAAAAGTGACACGATTAGGTGTGACGTGACTATTTGGGACCGGGTGTATTCCTATTCAAATATTGAACACAGTTTCAAAAGACTGTTCCTATATAAATAATCATTGATATAATTAACGTACAAATTTAGAAGTGTTCCGTTTAACTCGAACGGCGAAGTCGATAACTTCAATTGATCGAGATGATATCTTTTTATTCAATTCAGTCCGAAGTTGTCGAGATTGGAGAAATAATTGATTTGTTTTGGAACAAGAGTTCAGAAGTTCGTTCATTTCGAATTGATTGTCGAGAAATTGAGCACTGCTGTCCTGATTTTTCAATGTAATTGTTTGTTTATTTAAGGTGATATTCAAATAATTACCTTAAAAATCAAGATCGCCTTCGGAAGGCTTCCGGAATTCATATTTTTTTTTTAATATTTGGTTAATGTCAAATTCTCAACTGTTTTTTATGTGTTTGGATTGTGTCTGGTATAATAATCATAATGAACTGATAATTTTTATTTGTAACTTGAAACGCTTACGATAACAACTTTTAACACACCATTAAAAAGTGATTTCATAGTTTTTCAAAATTATTCAGTCGTCAAAATATTTTAATAGGTTATTGTGGAAATTGTTTTTAACGATTTTGTATTATTATAAGCAAGAACATTTGAGTCACTGCAGGCACTGCAACTGTAATGGGCAGGCGTCGCGCTTACCAACAGGCCAATGACCTGCTCAATGCTCATCTCATCACGTACTGTGTAGAATGAAAAAGCAGTAAGTAGAGTAAGGCAGCACATGATGATGATGATGGATGATGATAATTCTATACTACACTCTAAGAAATAAAAGAAAAACACAAAAAAAATTACAAAAGTATAGTTACAAGTAGCAACCCTATTGCTATACAGCGATATCTTCCAAGTAAGCTTTTGATAGGTCTATAAAGAGAGGATTTCATATTTCAGACATTTAGTAAGAAGTTTTATAAGAAACCTAAATTACTCACATACCTACAACGCGCCTTTTCTCTTAGCTTACCCTAACAAAAGAATTTCAACCATAACCCAGTGAAATGTCAAAGTAGGGTGTCCCAGCTTAACCACTTAACCACCCACTAACAATAGAGGAGCTCTACTGTAATAGAATTAAGAAGTCCGTATGTAAGGCGATGGATTCACTTACGGACTTGCCCGCGGGCATGCCTACGGGAAAGTACGCTGGACCTGGCTTCTATAACTTCTATATCTGTTTACTTACAGAAGACATGGAGTAAAGAGTCTCAAATCGGCGCAATCCGCTTCCCCACACCTATACCCACAATCGAGTGTGAAATCGAGAGGACAGTCTATATTACACGCCTAATTTTTTTTATGACTGAGTGACGAGACGTGCAAATCGTACCTGATGGTAAGCGCTACGCCTGCGCGTAACAGTTACAGAGCCACCCAGAACTTTGCGTTGCATAATCCTGCGCGGCACTGCACTGCGCTCGTCACCCTGAGACATCGGCTCTAAAGTCTCATATGCCCAGTAATTTCGCTGGAAACCGTGCAGTGGAACACAGTAATGTTTGCACACTACTGCTTGACTGGTGAATATCTGGCAAAGGTGTACTTACCCTGCGGTCTCTTGCAGAAGAGGCCTCCTACTACAGATGTAACAATGCAAGAGACAAATGGTTTTATAACTAACGAGTCGTCTTTTGTTTTGGTTTTGGCGTATTTAAAGACGTATTTTACGTGTGAGTTGTCATATCAGCATATTTTTATGAAGTGTCCGGGATACGGCTTAGTGTAAGACTTTGGCAGGGGTAAGGTCCGGTGGACTTGCCTGCAGGCATGCCCGCGGGCAAGTCCGTGAGTGGATTCCCAGCTTAACGCTAGTAGGGAGCGGGCGCAATCAAGATTTTTATTTATTAAGAAAAGCTTTTTGGGGAACTATTGTTATGGACGACGAATGAGGCTGAGTGCTCAGTGGAGCGCTGATGTTATTACTCTGTGGAGTAACACAAAGCGCATTATGTAAGAGATGCGATAGGAGGTGCCCTTACTGGTATTTTACTAAGTGATTTATTCGTTTATTAACCAAGCAAGCAAAGCAGCAGCCAAGCAGTAGTGTGCAAACATTACTGTGTTCCGGTTCGAAGGGCATTGTTTCTAGCGAAATTACTGGGATATGAGACTTTAGAGCCGATGTCTCAGGGTGACGAGCGCAGTGAAGTGCCGCGCAAGATTATGCAATGCAGTGTTCTGCGTTGTGCTGTGACTGTTATGGGAAGGCTTAGCGCTTACCATCAGGTGAACGACTTGCTCGTCTCGTCACTCAGTCAAATCAAAAAAAAGTCTATACTATTGGGACAAAAATATTCCACCATTCGAAAACATTAGCAAGTCAGATCGAAACCTTATTATTATCCGCCATTATTGAATCGTCACATATGCCCGCAATCGGCCGGCGCCGACTCGATGTTCCACCGATAATCGATAAAATTAACAATTTATCGCCGGCTGTGTGTGACACTGGATGAAATACGAGCCGCGAATCGGAACGATGTTCGATTGTTTAAGTTACGAGGTACTTCACGGCGTTTATTCGATTTTTATTCGATATGCTCCCATTTGAATGCTCTACGTGAAATGGTTACGTAATCGAACGGAATTAATGACGTTCGAGATAGTTGACAGAAACGGACGTTATTCGCCTCGAATCCATTATTCAAAAAGACAAAAAGGATCCAATGACTTAGTCCAATTAATGGAAGATGGGGAATGGGGATAGAAAACGAGCCGTAACTAATATTCTCTGTGCTAACTAAACCTAACTTAAATTAATAGAAATTACTCCAAAAAATATACAGTAAAGCACCCGCCACCTTACTAAATCGTAACTTTGACTAGATTACCTTCTGACTGAGAATTGACATTTCAGTTATTAACTACGGAACATTTAAAAAAAAATTGGAAATTTTAAATACTAGACGCTGTCCAAATGCACTAATCGTACAGAATCAAAAATAAAAAAAAAGCGCCTTGACACTGGCTGAATGTACAAATCACGCAACGTCAAAACTTAAAAAAAAAACTACATAAATTTCTATTATTAAGCTCTGCTAGGGTCGGCGGCACTGCACAATCGATTGATACTATAAACGAATGAGGTCGCACTCGCTCACCGCTTTAATATTTTAGCTCGGTTTGGCAAAGACACGGAAATAGATGGTTGGAAACGTCATCAGAAAATATATACTCACATTCACTTCTGAAAACACAACTGTTGTGTTTTTTCTAACTTGCCGCGAGTACGGGAAAACACAATTGTTGTGTTAGCGGTACGGGTAAACACAACGGCGTGTGCCGATCCGTAACCGCGGCTAGACAAGAAAATTGGCTCAGCACTACTCAGCAGTCAAAGTGTTAGAGGTATTTACCTAACGTCGACGTTTCGGTCAGGTTCAAATTGGTTATCACGGTCGAAATGTGACGTAATCAAAACCTCCATACTTACCAAATTTAAATTTTTACTAGCAGCGTCCCGCAGTTTCACGCGCCTTTACTATTATCCAACAGAAACTGTTTATTTTTACGAGATACAAAGTATTCAGTATTCTGTTTCAAGACTTAAAGTATCTTCATACTAAATTCCATCAAAATCTTTGAAGCAGTTTCGGCGTGAAGAGAGGCCAAACACACAGACCCACAATTTTTTACATTTAATATTAGGGACACTATATAATTCTTTGACAATTATTTAGGACTCATTAGGATCAATTCTGACGTGACAAACTAGTCTAAATTTTAGTTTAGTCCTGTCCAAATAAAATAGTTTTGTCCCTTTTCAATCTTATTGAATCGAAAGGGATGACATTAACACTAAAGCTGTCAAGTTAAGCTATAGTTTAGTTTGTACTAGCATAATTGGTTCCAAAACTATTCTAGTGAAGTCTTAGATATAACATATTAAGTATGTTTAGTATTAATTCTAGAATTAACTAGACTATAATTAATTTTGGATAAATAAGCATCTTGTAAATTCAGAAGCTGATTGTTTCCAATAAGTTATCGACTTTCAAAGTTTCCGAAACACTAACAAAACGGTTCGCACCTGAAAACATAGAAGTTTCTAGATGTTTCTAGAAGTTTCCACGACGTTAACAAGTTACAAAGCCTCGCTAAGGCTCCGCTGCACAATTGATTGTCACTATAGATAGGAGCAACCCTAGCAGCTCAATATTTCAGTTAGGGTTGCCAACGACGTGAAAACATGCGGTTGGGGAAGGTTGATAAAAAATGGAAGGGAATTATATTTTTCCTCGTTGTACTGTTTTGTTTTTAAATTTTAGTTTTCATACATAGCGTTTTACGTTTTGATTTTAGCTCTAACGAGGTTATAGTCCATACACGGCTACCCGTTGCTGACCACTTTAATTACTTCTTATAATCTTATTATGTTATCTTCCAGTAATAAAAAAAATAAAAAATTGTAAAAGAGTTCTTTCAGATAAGGGTAAGCAACGCAATGTCAATTCGCCTGGCGGCGGTGATCACTTGCCAACCGATAGGACGCATGCTTGTTTCCCCCTTTTTTATAAAAAAATCCTAAATTTTCCAATTTTCCGGACTACTTTTCCAATTTTCCCCTTCCTGGAACTTACATAAGTCTTTCACAAATAATTGAAAAAAAAAAGCCGAAGTGGTGCAGCCTTTCTCTATTTTTTTCCTTAGCAACATATTTAGCCTTTCAGTAGTAGAATATAGTAGAATATATAGAAAGATAGATTGCATAACGACTTTTCGGCAAATTATAAAAGGCAATCTCTTTCACGGTTTCATCGACCACACTGTACTAGAGTCAACTTGGCAACCCTATATAGGTAGGTCACGTTAATATTTGAGCGCTAGGGTTGGCGCGGGCGAGAAATAGAACGTGAAATATAGATGCGAATCGATAAGTGGCGGAGCGAGAACCTGGGAACAGATTTCTGTAGCTTTTCATTATTCAGGCATTTAGATTCAAGGACAGACCCAAGAGTCGTTTTTTTATTAGGGTTCGGAATATTGGTTTTGTTGTTGTCGATGAGGTAGTGATGCCCTCTGGTATCAGAGGTCGATAACAACCGGTTTCGACGACAATGTGCCCTTTGAAACTCGGAGCGATGGAAATTCCAAGCTACGTAACATGCAAAGATTAAGTTTTTTTATAATTATAAGTAGACCAGATAGTATCTCATCTGATGGTAAGTGACAATGCGGTCTACTATGGTACACGCTTACCTAGAAGTATTCCTTAACTTATTCACTCGTGCCTAAAAAAAATATGTGTTTAATAACTAATTAATAACCATTTTAATCTATTTTTAATGTCTTATCCCACTATATTCTGTGTTATCTTTTTCGTGTTCGAGATTCAGCCATGAATCACTACTTGAAAGGGGAATGACAGTTCAATTGACAGTATAAAATGAGCTCGTTATGAGTCTAGATGGTCATGGCAAAGAATGCCCCAGGTTGTAACTATCGGGAAAGGAGTAGTTCCACTCCTTTGCGGTACGCATAATAAATGAGGAGCATATCGCTTCGTGCGTAAAGATTGAATGTCTACCATGTAACGGTGGCGCAGCAGCGCACACACACATGTACATTTGTTTAATTTGTTTAATGTGTGCGTTGCGTATAATCTGTGAAAAACCTTTGTCAATGAGACATGGGCTATCCCTTGTCGTTCTTATTACTTTGTTTGGAACATTCTCAACGTTTTATGTAGCGTAGTGATGGGCGAGTCCGAGATGTTTACACAATCTAAAGAATCGCTTTCGATACAAGATTACAATCGAGTCTACAGACATCTCGACAGGAATGACTGAAATATCGAGATGTTTTTCGATTGTTTGGAGTCGATCGACTAGCCGCGCCTTCGCGATCTTCACTCTCGCACTCCCTCTGACTCGTGCACCGTCGAAACTTGAAAGACGTAGCCGATTATTGCAGTAAAACTTCTTTACGCACGCTTGACTTGGGGAGTAAGTTGGTGAATGCGTTACGAAAAATGTGATTGGGCGAGGGGAACGGAAGTTGAGAGGGAGATATAAGTTAGTTAAAATAGAATGAGAGAGAGAGAGAGAGTTACGTTGCGTAAAAAAATAAAAAAAAACTTTTTAGATTTTTTTAAATGGTTTTTAAGTTGAAGTCTTACTTCTACTATGTGTCCCAGCACAAATCTCGTTTTTTTATTTATTTTGTTAAAAACAACTCGAAATTGAACTACGAGAGAAAATCATCGTGAACAATCGAGATGTTTGAACAATCGAATCCATAGACTAAAACATCTCGGGTTGTCCATCACTAGCGAATGTTGTGGGGGTGTATTCTAAGCACGCTTGGCAACCTAATGGACTGACAACGGACCTAGAGCCTTATATTTAGACATTTCTCTCGTTGAAACAAATAGATTTTTTTTGTTTGTTTGTAGAATGAGGTAGTGCGACCTCTGGTGTCAGAGTTTGTCAGGCCGCCCAAATACTGACGTGGCTTAACAGATGCTATCAATCGATAGCAACCGGGATTAATGGCTTAATAGGCCCTCCAAAGCACGGAGCGATGTAATACCAGCTTAATAGGGTTGCTAGATATATCAAATTCAATTAACACATTTTCTAATAATGTAAATAAATCTTTTATCATCAACATAATGGGTAGATGGGTAATCAACTCTAAGTATTATTAACCACAAGAATTACTAAGCAAAACAGGCTTTCCCCTAATGGGCATTTTCCCCTCTATTGCGGGGATGGGGGATATAATACCCCTTAATGGTAACAATATCGCCTCAACCTGAACCTTATTGCTTTTGAACATTTCTAACATTTCCTTCTATTTGGCACAGTGGAAAACAGTGACGAAGGTTTGAACATGTGTTTGTAATTTTCAGGCTAAGCTAATTTTACATTTAGGTACGTGTATTTAAACAGTTTGTTTTGCGCTAAAGATAACAAACATAGAATAGAATAGTACACTTAATTACAAGCATAGAAATAAATAGACATAAATTAGAAAAATAATGTTTAATATTTTTGTAAATCATATTTTTTAGTTCAGAAATACGTGTTTTACCCGACTGCGTCAGAGGGAGGACTATGTTTTTTCTAATGAAGTAACTTTTATCTTCATATTCACCACGCGTTGTCATTAGATTTTACAAAGAAGGAGGCTTTATATTGTATTTGTTGTATTATAATTTAAAAGTAAAGGTAGTAGTAGATGGAGGACTTAAAACGGCATAAGTTTATGATCCAAAAGAATATGTATTCTAAACGCATGAGAAAACGAACACCTAAACAACCTTAAATAATGTATTTGTAACTATTTATACAAAACCATGAAACCACGTAAACTCACGTACTGCGGACCACAGTTCGGTACATTTCACACTCCAGCGGCGCGGAATTATGCTAATGCGTGCCAAGTGCTTCATGTAAATGTGTTACAATTTCCACGCGCCATGTAAACCTATGCCTATAGAATAAAGCCTCTATTTACCTGAATTCCTTACCGGAGTCTTTATCCCGGAAGTTACAACCTGGAGTCTTCAAGACACGAGTAAATAGGTCACTTCTAGGTATGCGTGCACCATCGTAGACCGCATCGTCACTTAACATCAGGTGAGATGGTGGTCAAACGCAACGAAATTAAAAAAAAAACGAGACGAGATAGTATTTTACCCCATGGTAACCGCCACGCTTGTCCATAGCATTTACAGTTACACCCTTAACTTTCCGTTGCATAATCTTGCGCGGCACTGCACTGCGCTCATCACCCTAAGACATTGGTTCTGACATTTCATATTCCCAGTAATTTCATTGCGAACAGTGCCATTTAACCCGGAGCACAGTAATGTTTGCACACTACTGCTTGGTGGATGAATAACTTGGCGTTGCGTATTCGTTAATTTGTTATATTTTGCCCTCAAAGAGCGATGTGCAGACGAAGCTAGGCATTCGCTATTTTTTGCTTTTGTTATATGGTGAAATAATATCGGACGCAATTTTCCTAAACGACTGGAAAAATAAAATAATATTTCTGATATTATTAAAATAATTTTAAACTCATTTGTGTAATGTCGGTTTAAGCAAATTACGTTATGAAACGTGCGAACGTCGCGTGTATTACATTAAAATTATTTCTCTTTGATGTTAACCTGAATCCGACGATAATTCAAAAATCCATACATATATCGTAAGTAGACAATGACAAAGCACTTTTGCAAGTCAACCCCCTAATAATTCTCATAAACAAAAAGGCGAATAAAAAGAAAAACAGATGATGATCTATAAAATAATGAGTTTCTTTTTTTTTCAAGTTGAGATGGTCACGAAAATCAATAGAGCGAGATCAGTGGAAAGAGATGGGGGAGACCTTTGCCCAGCAGTGGGATCAGAAAGGTTATAAAAAAGTACGAGATTAGGGTTTGAGATCCAAAAAAGAAACATTCCTTTCCTAGTGCTGATTCATGGCTGAATCTTGCACTAGAAAAGGAAACTTTTCTACCAATGCATCGGAAATACGTCCATTAGAGAAGATAGCACGAAGTAACTGTACTTTTGTAGTGGGCAGCCTCATCTGCAAGAAACCGCCTGTGGACGTACCACACCTTTGCCAGATATTGAACGCCAAGCAGTAGTGTGCAAACATTACTGCGTTCCGGTTTCACGGGCACTGTTTTCAGCGAAATTACTGGGCATATGAGACTTTAGAGCCGATGTCTCAGGGTGTCGAGCGCGGTGCAATGCCGCGCAAGAGTATGCAATGCAGTGTTCTGGATGGCACTGTAACTGTGGCGAGCGACTTGCTCGTCATTCATTCAGTAAAAAAAAGAAGTTTTTATTAGAGCTTTTCACACGACATCCTATCGGGTGGTTAAAACCTTTCAATTTTGTATGAGATCTTATGGTAAATATTATAACAATACACAACTCAGTGACCTGATTATAAGTTGTTATGGTTAGGTACTGCTGCCATGTCGCCGCAGTAAACACGACGCGCCGCCGTGGCGCCGTCTAATGGAAACCTACGCCGCCGTGTGGGTCGCGTGCTAGGAATTATGGATAAGATTGAAGCGACATCGTTTTATATATGTTATTTTCGAATGTTTGTCAATTTTGTGGAAAACAGCGTGATAAGGGAACCACGTGGAAAGGTAGAAGATGTCATCATCATCATCTTCAACCCATATCGAGCACTGCTGGGCACGGGTCTCCCCTCACTTTCGCGGGGAGGATTAGGCCATATTCCAAGACGCGGGCCAGATCCGGATTGGTGGATCACCTAACTCTCTTCGAAATAATTCTCGGGTAGGTTTGTGGGTTCAATAAATAATTATTGTATTGTATTGTTGTGTTGTTATTCTTAAACCTGAAATTCAGTAGTAAAAAAAAATAGTACCTTATTATTTATTCACTTAAATTTTTCACTTTTAAATAAAGAATTCGTCAACCTTCATCATTTAAAAAAATGCAAACCTATTGAGTATTCGTGAAAATAAACTTGAGATACAAAGAAGCGCGACAATAATAAATGCAAAAGAAGCATGATCTGCGAAGCGCGACAATAATAAGATATAGAAGCGTGACAGTAACATTCATAGATGACGAGTGTTTTTGAAAAATACAAAGGGAAAAATATGCATTTTCATGCGAACAAACTTTTCAAAGTTTGCAGGTTTGCAGTGTCCGTTGATCGGATGAGGACTTATTGCATAAGAGGAGCGGATAGCGATTTTCAAAATAGAAGTTTATTGTCATTATGTTAGGTTCTGAACCTCTTTTTCCATTCATTGTCAAGTCTTTTTCCAAATGTAAATCAGTTTTTGATCGTTGTACGAGTAAGTGTGAATCCGTCCCCACCATTTAGTAGACTTATGTAAATTCCATAGCGTTTGTAAAGTAACAAAAATACTAGACTGTAGTAAAAACACAAAAAAATTGGTTAGAATGAAAGGCTAGATAGATAGATAAACTCTTTATTAAAACATCACAGGACAAAGAAAACTTAAGAACTAGAAAATACAAGTTAAATCATTAGGTAAACGCTACGTAAAGGATATTTCATCATAAATATTATATTATATTTAGAATCTTTGAGCCATTTTACAAAATAATGACGTGGGTGAAGGTACTGATTTGTTAAATAGCTTATCGCTTACTTGTCAATGTTGATGAACAAACAACTATAATTTTTTTATCGTTGCCTATTTCAAGGCTGTTGGAATTTTCTTTAATCGCTCCTCTTCTCTCGCCGTCTATGGCTTTTGACCTCTCCCTCTCTCTTATTGGCTCAGCCCGCGCTCAGCATCGCATTTGTCGAAATAATCCGATAGAACCGCGCTCAGGAATTTGTCGACATGAAAATGTATTGCAATACCCGGACTCTAGTGAAACAGTTTTTGTTCTATTTCTAGTGTTTTTACCTACGTTCTCTTATTATGTCGTGGGCAAAAGCTAGCTGTAGCTTAAGGAAGAAAATACTTTGAAACAGTTATGTGTGTAACTTTTCTATTTGACTGAGTAACGAGACGAGCAAGTCTTTCAGCTGGTGGTAAGCGCCACGCCTACCCATAATAGTTACAGTGCCACCTAGAACTTTGCATTGTATAATCCTGCTCGTCAACCTGATATAATACCACCATATAATAATAAATATAAATTTATTGAAATCATTGTGTGTAGCTATGTAATTAACTAGGAAATAGCTGAATCGATTTTGATAAAACCTTGTCAGGGTCTATATCTACTTTATTTATAAATTACGAATTCATTTTGTTCTAAAATAGCACAAAACATTTGCCACAGTATAAAATATTGAAGTAACGCAGATTCAAACCTCAGAGAGAGATCTTTATGAATATAGATTTTATTCATACCCTATTTGGGGCAACGGCGCCTCGCCCCATAACCCTTTAACAAAATCACCCGTTACTTTATATAATGTCCAACGACGCTGCAAACCTTCGATATAACCATGCATTTGGAACCAACATCACCCACTGAAATGGATTAAGGGACAACATAAAGGCAAATTAATCCACTGTGGTGTTAACATAAACCATGATAACGTGACACGCATTTGCGAAGGAAATTAATCCATTGACTCATATTTTTGACGAGTTATAAAGTTTATAAGACACAAACTTGTCTATTTACTCACTTTATGTCAAAATATAGCTTTAACAAACCTCGACGTTTTGATTACTCATAATTAAAAAAAAAAACTCAAAACTCAAATCAATAATTGTAAGTAGGCAAAAATATTGCGAATTTACAAGTCAACGCATCTCGTATACATAGAGAAAAATATTAAATTATATTACCACTAAAAGGAGGCCTTTCATAGAGCTAGCTAATCCGTTACACATTTTTGTAGAGGTATGAAGAGGTAACCGAGGTATGACTCTTCATGGGGTGCGGGCCAGGTAACCTCCACGAGTGCCCGGCTGTTGTTCGTCCCTCTTGATGCGTTGCATCCGGAGGGAAGGGCAGCAGCTGGGACGGTGCACCCTGGGGTTAGGTCAGCAATTCTCCTAGGGGAATTGGTGGCCGTAGCGAATAACCTGGCGAGAGGAGGTCCTTCGTGTGTCCCTCTGATCAGCAGAGGGCACAGTGAGGGACCAATAACGGGGACTTTTGGGCCGCGGATCGGGGGGTCCAACGCCCAAGATACAGAAGTCCCGAGCTGAGGTGCGCCCCGTGTGTTCCGGGACGTCCCCGTAACCACCTCCACAATGCGGAGAGGAGAACACCCCGGGGTTTTAGTGGGTAAACCCCGTCAGACCGCCTGGCGGGGGAGTCCCACATAACCACCCCTCCCCCCGGGCCGGGTGGTATGCCTAATGCATTTCCCCGGAAAAAAAAGGTATGACTCTTCATACCTCTGTTACCTAAAACTTTGAGATATACAGAGATATGGAGAGATATACAGAGGTATGCTGAGATATGCCGAATTTGAAAAATATATGTCAAAGTTTTGCGAGGTATGCAGAGATATGCCATGGTCTATAGAGTTATGCCCTAATTTTCTGAGGCAAGCAGATATTTGGTCTATATATACGTTGGTCTATAGAGCACGCAGAGGTTTTCCGAAAAACGCAAAAATATGCCGAGATCTACATAGTTATGCCAACGCGTGCCGAATTATAATTTTTCACATATAAACCAAAAAAATAACTGCGCACATTTCACCACCTCACGTATTCAAATGGTAATAGGTGAGTAAACATTATCCAAAGCCTAAATGAAATTCGAAGCGTAAATGAAATGCCGCTTTATAGGCTTAGTTCTGGGTTAAGTGTGCCCTCGCCTCGCTCCAAGTTATTGTAGGTGTTAAAAGCAGAGTTATGTGCTGTGGGGATCAGTTGGTGAATAAATTACAACGAGAGCTTTTTCAACAGCTCTTGACTTTCAAACTGAATATTCTGTAGTACTCAGTTTGGAGATTGCACCTTTGACACAGAATAAACTTAGTACAGGAGCCTTACCGTGACATCTTATAGCGATTCAATTGAAGACCTAAACTGAATCACGTGGCATAATCGTACCGGGCACAGCTATTTTTTATAATAATATAGTGTCCGGGAATCTCTAAACGACGAACGAGTCTACATTCCCATTCTAAAGTACAAGTGAGATAAAATGTTGCGCAGAAAAGCAAAGTAAGAAACTCTACTTGAAAAATGAGCCAAGAATAGCTACTAATCAGTGCAGTCGCAAAATAGCGGCGCTACATTCAACTGAATGTACGAGTCAAGGCTACATTCGTCATGCATGACGTCACCGAGTGAGGAAGGCAGTAGGTTAAGTCTAATTTTAAATTTCAATGATAAAACTGACGTTCGAAGAGCGTTCAGCAAGCTTTTCATATTGTTATGATTAAATTACCTTTTTTTTTAGAAAGCAATCTAATAATGTCTTAATATCGTGTAAAATGTATAAATTTGTGACATTACTGAAAATAGCGGACACGATGATTATTTTGAGACCCGCGTTAAGTGTCCTGACTTAGAATAGTATTATCGGTTTTAGTATTTTCATTATCGTAGGTTAGTATGTTAAATATATTATATGTAGTACAATAGCTTATTACTACAAACTTGAATTAAACAACATCTTAAAGTCTCCAAGCGAACTAACAGCATAAAACAACGTAAGTTAAACTCGCTCACAAACAAAGTTTAACAAAAGCCAGCCGCACACTGCATGACTTTATAATGCACTGACTGACAAACTTGTAAAGAAAACCCACTGCTTCTACACTGTGACCGGCTTCTAAGAGTCTAAAGCTGGAAAACGCACGGAAATATTAATAACTCTCCCTTCTTTTTCCTTGAATGAATTTCTGTAGAGCTCTGATGTTTCTGTATGAATAGCGTGGACGTAGTCAGGGTGGGGCTAAGTGGGGCATTTGCCCCCTGACATTAAAAGTGTTTTTTTCATTCATAATCTCTGATCCACGCATTAGAACTGACAATAACTTGAGTTCAATCAAAACAATAAGAAAAGCAGAATGTAAAATATGTAAAGAGCTCATTGTCAAAGAGTTATCTCATTTCACGGTCAAATATTGCATTAAGTAGATTTTGCAATACATTATAATTATTTATAATTATAAAAACAAATACCCATTTACAGCGTCACTTTCAGGGGAGTAAAATTACTTCACATTAGTTTAAAAACATAGCCGTAGTTTTAGTTTTGAGTTGCTCTCTCTACCTCAGAGTTTTTTTTTATTCAACTGAGTGATCACCTGATGGTAAGCGCTATGCTTGCCAATAACAATAAAAGTAGTAACAGTAGTTGCTACAAAACTTACCCCATACAGACCTAGTCCTGAGTACGTCCTCTTCAGGTGGTTTACTAAGGTCGTGTCGTTTCAATAGACTGCTGTGAATATTTTAATATTCTTTACGATACAAACGCTGACCATTCTGAATGGAAGAAAACGTGCAATTTTTTATTGATATTTGAGAAGAGATGAATTTTCAGATTGCAGCAATTCTAGCACAACATTTACCAGAAGCGTCGGTATTTATCAATGACTGTATTACTTCTTTTTGCTTGGTATGTAGTCCAGTATTGAATCGGGTCGACGCTTTTCAGCGTGACCTTACATAAAATCAAAGGTATACTTCTATGGCAATTTCCACTGTGGTACTCTTATTGGGATCTTGATTTCTAATTAACATCTATTGTTATTTTCAAAGTAGTAAAGCGAAATTTTCAAGCCGTTAACTTGGAATGACAGAAAAGAAGTCTCCAAAAGCTCAACTTTAAGTGAAAAAACGAAAATTCCCTTAAATTTTAAGTGAGGTCTAAAAATAAATTTTTATTTAAGGTAGAGAGAGAGATTGAGACCACCATAAAATAAAAAAAAATAACACTAAACAATATCAACTAGGTTTATCACACAAACTAAGATGTTTATTATTAATTAATAATTAAAAGCAACCTTTGATTTAATTATATTATAATTATCTTCTTACATAGGCATTAAATCTAGCGAAATTACTGTTCATATGAGACTTTAGAGCCTGTCTCAGGGTGACGAGCGCAGTGCAGCGCCGCGCAGGATTATGCAATGCGGGGTTCTGGGTGGTGTTGTGACTGTTATGGGCAGGCGTAGCGCTTACCATCAGGTGAACGCCTTACTAGTCTCGTCACTCAGTCAAATAAAATAATAAATTAATGAACTTGTTCAGCACTAAGCCGCTCTTTAAGCAGATTTCATTTCCCACTTGGGATCCGAAACCAATCAAGTTAAAGTCGAATTATTTCGCTTCGAATTGCATAATCCGATTTCCAATATATGAAGATGTATTGCTAACACAATTATTATTACAATATAATAATAGAGTAGATGTTACAACTAGAGGATCCAAAACAACATGACCTGCAACAATGCCAATGGCTCAGGGTGACGAGTGCAGTGCAGTGCCAACATATTCTGTGTGGCGCTGTAGCTGTTATGGGTAAGCGTGGCGCTTACCAACAGGTAAACGACTTGCTCGTCTCGTTACTTAGTAACATAAAAAAGCTCTATTTCTTAAGCAATAAACTTGAGTGCCATCAAACATTGTCATAGAATTATGTCATAACGTTGTATGGTGTATTCAGGGAAGCGATGCTAATTTTGTTTACCCTCGGCTGAGGAAAAACAAGATAATGAGGTTTTAACGATATTGATACTACACGTGTACTCACTGAACAAATATATCAGATAGCTTTGAATAAAGGCGTCCACCCACTGCGGCGCACGCCTGCGTACAACACGGATATCCACAACACACCAAGGTTATCTTGAAGGTAATGCTTGATAAGAGAATAAAGGATTTCCTATCCTTTACTTAAGCCACCGGACACATTTGTTTGACGTGTCGTGTCGCGATGCATCAGAAAGGGTATCGGTTTCATACATTTAATATGGTAGCGTTCACATTTCTCCGATGCAGTGTGTTGTGACGGCTTGTGGAAATGTATGAAACCGAGACCTATCGGATGCACACGGACGACACGACACGTCAGACAAATGTGAACCTAGCTTTATGTAAAAGGATCGAGCTTATATAGAGAAAGTAAAACCTATACCTGACCCTATCATACTAATATTATAAATTTAAAAGTTTATAAAGATTAATGGATGGATGGATGTTTGTTGCTCAATCACGCAAAAACTACTGAACGGATTTGGATGAAATTTGGCACACAGATAGTTTAATACCTGTATTAACCCATACAATACTTTTCATCTCGTAAAAATTAACGGCTTCCATGTTATAATACTCAACGCAGGTGAAACCGCGGGGCGCAGCTAGTTTCTCATAAGGATATAGTTACACATTTAAAAAAAATGGTAATTGGTGTAACTTTAATTATAAGATTTGGTGTTTTATAAAGAACTAGCTGCGCCCGCGGTTTCACCCGCATAATTCAAGTTTTCCCGCAATAACTCTCTTAAATACAACATATTTTCCCCGTTTTTGCCACATTCTTCATTAATGCTCCGCTCCTATTAGTCGTAGCGTGATGTTATATAGACTATAACCTTCCTCGAAAAATGGACTATTCAACACAAAAAGAATTGTTCAATTCGGACCAGTAGTTCCTGAGATATTAGCGTTCAAAAAAACAAACAAACAAACTCTTCAGCTTTATATATTAGTATAGATATATAGATTGTAGCATGGTATTGTTTTTTTGTTGATAAAATTAATAGGCATGCGTTTGATAACGTTTCACCTGATAGTAAAATAATGTTAACTAGTATGGATTGCAATGATAAACGTGTACTTAGATGGTAGGTATGTTATTTTCGGCTTTGAAACTCCTTGATTTTATTCTTTAAGAAATATACTCAAATTATTCAACTTTTTGCCGTACAAACAAATGTGTCCAATATTAGACTCGTGTGAGGTAGCCGCGCGCCGCAGTGGAGGGGCACCCTAATAGCTTTTTAACATGTTTGTTGAACTGTCACATGAGTGGGACTTGGGTCGTGGATTCAATAGATTGTTGAAATAATTGAATATTCGAATTAATTTGTTTTGTGGAACCAATTTCCATGTGAAATATGAAAAATTTAGGAGTTATTGATCTGAATTGGGATTAGTTGATGAATGCGTTTTGATAGACTATTATGATTGAAAATATGTTTGAACGGTTTTTAGGTATATTATAATATTATAATATGTATTTATGCTAAAATTATGAGTGACGTAGTTTCTTTCATTCTCTAACTATCCTACTTCAAATAGCAGTTAAAAATCTATTGCGCCTGGAAATTAAACGTACGAGGAGTTAAAAAAATTAACACACACACACCCACACGTATTTATTCTTATTCTATGCAGTTCATTTTAAGGCCTTAAACTGAACGGCCTAGATTGGCACCACACACTTATAAATGACAAACGTGACGTGACGTCACTCAAAAATAGACAGAAGAGAATAAGAGAATGAGATGGAGCTATATAAACTCCCACAAATGAAAACAAATTGTTCCGATCTCTTTGGATAAATGTCTCTGGTCGACTTATGAACGCTTAGCGATATTGGTGGTGACAGTTAGCTGGGCAGTTCAGTTTAAGGCCTTAAACTGGATGGATTAAACTTTTGGCGGTGAGGCCCCTGAAAATAAAAAAGAATCGGACGTAATTATTAGCCTCTTTCAACTTTAACTTAAAATCACGATTGCAGACCGCGAAACTTTCCAATGTATACCTTCCTTAACTTAAGTTGCACTTAATAACTAAATTAGGTAAAGACATCTATATATAAAGGAATATAAGAGAATAAACATTAATATTGATATTCTTTTATTTTGCAATAAGTAGGAAGTTAATCTAAGTCTCACGGATAGGTTTATCTACACGTTATTAATACACAACAGGAATAGCTATTGTAATAATACACAAGAATAAATAGTATATAAGCCATTTACTTTACTTTCAAATAAGTAGGAAGTTAATGTAATCTACATATTACTACACGACAGGAATAGCTATTGTAACTCTCAATAATTAATTTAAAATATAAGCTTCATTTGGAAATAAGTAGGAAGATAATGAAATGCTCACATTAGTTGTATCTATATATAACACGATATAATTTAGCGATTGTAATGTTCACACTGATACACAATATTGATAACTATTGCAATACACATAGTAAGTTTTAAACTGAAGATTAATACACATACACAATAATAATAGCTTTCTAGTTAATAGATATAATAATAGTACTTAACTTATTTAGTTGGGCGGCGTGTCCGCCCTGTTCCGAGGTACATTGAGAAGTGAATCTGCCTTTCAAATGCAAGGCTATTTATACCGGCCGCCGTGCGGCGAATAAACAAGCTCAGTAAACCACGTGTTTCCTTAAATTGAAACTAAACGTTTTTACTGCTTGATTTTTATTACAATACATGTTAAAACCTTCTAAATCAATACATATCCACAGATATGTACACTAAAGTTTGTTTAAACGTGAATAATTCCAATTATTATATTAAATGGTTTTCTAACAGTAATAAAGCTGTTTCATCGTTTATTTTCAATTACCAATTATCTTACAAATACAGAGATGAATTATCGTAAATGATTCGATACATTAATACTTAAGAATATTCATATTAGTATGAATATTGAAGAATTAACACAAGTCAATTATCATATCATTAAATGAAATATGGACGAAAATACATGGATTAAATCTAGCCGCAGAAATCATAATTATTTGATAATTATCAGTCAAACTTTTTCTAAAATACGTACAATATTAATTATAAACATTAACATAATTTCCTGTTTATTGGAAACCAGTGAATGTTGCCAAATTCATCAAGTTAAGTCCTCAAACAAATGTTGCCATTTGAATCTTTACTAAATACATACATTATCATCAGATACTCAAAACGTATTATTTAGTCATGTACCTACGTGGTTTAATTATAAAAGATACTTATCTTGACACAAGGTAAGTTTAGCATCATCAGTATTTGAATATTGACAACAATTACCATGGTAAAATTCAAATAATCTATCACGGCCATACTGATATGTACTTCGTTCTCGAAGTACCTACTTAATCACATTTCACAAGTCCAAATCATTTTATATTTTTATCATTATCATCATCATCACCAGTATAACTTTCTTTTTTTTTTTTTTTTTTACCAATGAAACCATTCTCTTTTCTTTTTTTTTTTTCATATCATTCACATTTTTTTTTTTTCATTCTCATGATCTATGACCAGGCATATAGCACATTAGTCCTTTTACTCGCTGCCAGTAAAATCTAGACTAATCAGGTTTAAGATCGCCCAGCGACACATTTTTTTTTTTTTTTTTTTTTTCATTTCTCATACTTATTTTTTTTTTTTTTTTTTTTTCATTCCCTCATTTTCATCGTTTCATTGTGATCTATGACCAGGCATATAGCATATTAGTCCTTTTACTCGCTGCCAGTAAAATCTAGACTAATCAGGTTTAAGATCGCCCAGCGACACAAATACTGGTATGATGTGACCGATGTGACAATCTCAGAATTTAATATTTTAAGTGTGTCAAAAAAAGTACCTGTCCTAAGTAAATTAGCAATGTTACATAATAATGATAATTCAAAATTAAACACATTCATAGTTTGATCTTAATAATTATGTGATCTACATGGATATTATTTTGAATAATCTTAAATTTGTTAGCTATATAATAATCTATCACGGTTCTCTTTTTGACAATGATATTGTTTAATAAGTTATATTTGTTTACAGTGATTCTTCAAAGGAAATGTTTTGTTCTACCCATTCACCAGGCCAAACACGCAGTTTTTCTTTGGCAACAATAATATTTCTTAAATTATTTTGACCCCTCAAAGAATATCTGTCATGTGGTAATATTTGTATTATTTCATATGGGCCTTTGAATTTTGGACTGAGTTTATCATGACGTCTATGATCTTGACTGATGTAAACTAGGTCTCCAATATTATATATTTTATTGGTTCGTCTGGTAGTATCAAAACGTTTCTTAAACCTATCAGCAACATCTTTGAGCCGTTGTCGTGCTAATTCACGATCAGCTTCTAAGTCAATACTTGGTTGTATTGATTCATCTACAACATCAGTTAGCCGAGCTTGTATGGAAGGTATATTTCCTTCCCTTCCTAGTAAAAGTCTCATTGGGGAAAAGCCTGTGGTTTTCTGAACAGTCGTATTAAGAGATTGTTGTACTTTCCAAAGAACGTTTGGCCATTCTGACAAATCATTAATCGTGGTAGCTAACATGTTTGTTACTGTAGCTACATACCTTTCAACTTGGCCATTACTACGAGGAGTACCAGTGGATATCATGTGGTGTTCAATTTGCATTTCCCTAAATAAGGTTTGAACTTGATTAGATGTAAAGTTTGTGCCTCTGTCCGTAATTACAAGATGAGGTGTGTCGAATAATGCAATAGTTTCACGTATGGCAAACAACAATTCCTGTCCGCTCAGACTCTTAAGGGGTTTGAGGATGCAATATTTTGTAAATCCATCTATGACTAGCAATACAAATTTAAAACCATCAGCTGATTGTCTAAAAGACCCAGTGCAATCCATATGCAAAGTATGGAAAGGAATAGATTTCTCTATAGGATATAATATACCTTGTTTAGGTCCTGAGTGATTTTTTCGTGAGGTACATATGAGACAATGAGAGATGTATTTTTTAACAAACGCTGCAATGCCAGGAAACCAAAAATGTTGGCGGATTTTGTCAATGGTTTTATCATATCCAACATGACAGTTATCATCATGAAATAGTCTAAGTAAGCTAAGTCTATAGCCTCTTGGAATATATAATTTCGGCATAGCATTAGCGTCGTTTTTATAATAGAGCAATCTATTTATGATTAAGTATTGATTGGTATCCAATTCACCTGACCGAACTTTGTCAATTATAGTCTGAGTCTCAGTATCATCTCGTTGAGCAGATTCTAACCACGATGGCGGACGACTTGCATCGTCATTAACCACGTTAATTACAGAAGGGATATTTTTGTTTGTGTGGACCGTTTTAGGGTTGATTGGATTACGACTTAGGTAGTCAACATGACCCACATATTTACCCTTTTTGTAGAGAATTTTGAAGTTAAAATCTTGCATAAAGGTCCACCATCTAGCTACACGCGGTGAAAGATCTTTTTTGGTCATGGTAGGCTTAATGGCATTACAGTCTGTTACTATAGTGAATGGGATACCTAATAAATACACCCTAAAATGTTTAAGGGCGTTATAAATTGCCAATGTTTCTAAGTCGTAAGAGCAATATCTTGATTCGGCAGGGGAAGTACGTTTGCTATAGTATGCTACAACTTTATTCTGATTATCAACTTTTTGCATTAGAATTGCACCATAACCAATTGAGCTAGCATCAGTGTGCAGTTCAGTAGGTAAGTTTGGATCAAATACAGTCAATAGTGGTTTCGTCACCAAGTGCTTAATAACATAATTCCTAGCTTCATTCTGATCTTGACCCCACTCCCATTTCTGGTTATTTTTTGTGAGTTTAGTTATACTGGCAGTACGTGAGGCAAATTCTGGTATAAATTTACGGAAATAACTAGCTAAACCCATAAATTGACGCACTTCTTTGATAGTATCAGGGACAGGAGAGTTGATGAGAGCCGAGACTTTATTATCACTTGGCCTGATACCATCTTCAGAAATGTGTCTTCCTAAATATTCTATCTCTGTCACAAAAAACTTGCATTTTTTTTTCAAGTTTATGGTAAATCCGGCATGACTGAGAGCTTCGAGAGTTTGTTCTAGGTATTGCAGACCCTCATTTTCAGTTTTAAATGGAATTAATAAGTCATCTATATACACTAATAAAAATTTCAAGTGTTTAATGGCTCTACTTATAGCTCTCTGGAAGACTGATGGTCCGTTACAAATTCCAAATGGCATTTTCAGAAATTCGTAATGCCCATCTGGGGTTACGAAAGCTGTGTATTTTACGGAGTCCTGTGCTACTGGAATTTGATGAAACCCATTTTTTTCGTTTAGTTGATCGAGTTCGCTATTACAACTGGTTATTTGATTAACTACTCCAGTTGGTTCAAGCAAGTGAGTACGTGTCAGTCTACACCCAGAAGAGTCTACTATAACAGCAACGTCCGAATGACTAACTGCATCTCTACCGATCAAACAATCATAGCTAAAATCTTTATCCCTGGCTACATTAAATTCTATTTCTAGACAGATTTCCTCAAATTTTACAGGGACAGTTACTTTTGCAAAGATATGTAATTTACCATTGCCTATACCATCGAGCATTTTTGAACATGGAGTTAAATTGCAACCTATTCGCCGTGCAATAGAATCCTTCATGATACTGCAACTAGCACCAGTATCAATAAGAGCTTCGACTGTCATATCCTTTATCACAACTTTAGTTAAACCTTGGTTATACAATTAGCGTCATCTCTTTTTGTTACTGTGGTACTTGTGGTAGAAAGCTGTTTAAAATAACAAACTGATTCAGTGTGTCCGAATCTTTTGCAATGGGAGCATTGGACTTTGTTTATGGGGGGACGAGCTAAGTTTGTCGAAAAACTTGTCCTAGGGGCATTATAGTTTCTGTTCTGAAAACATTGGGCTGAAAAATGACCTAGCTTGTTACAAGTGTAACAACGTTTTTCATCAATTTTTGGTCGTTTGCTAGGAGAACTAGTTGGGTTGTCAGTAAATTTACTTGTAGAATCAAATGGACGTTTCTTAGGAATCTTCACATAAGTCGTAAACAGTGATATCAATTCTGCAGTGGTCTCCACACGACTATTTTGTGATGCCATTTTTACATGCACATCATGTATACCTCCGCAAACAAGCTCAACCAACTGTTTTTCGGTGAAAACTATCCTAGTATTCTTAAACAATCTAAGTTTTTCCCTAGCATAATCACAATACGATTCTGCAGCTTCAGATGTTAATAACACTGCCTTTGTTAATTTGTCTGACAAGTTCCTCTTTTCAGGATATAAATCTTTAACAGTGATTTTAAATTGTTCCCACGTTCTACCTTCATCGGGCTCCCAAGTTTCATACCACAGTAATGCAGAGCCTTTCAAGGCTTTACCTGCTTTTGCAACGGTTGTGATGTTGCTCCATCCAAGATCCGCTGCGATTGCATCGATATTGGTGCACCAGCTGCTGGCACCGCTGTCGTTCTTATCAGGATCGAACGGCGGAAGAACCACATCGTCTCCACGAGGTGTCCCCGCAACTGCATCTCGGATCGCCTTGAGCAGACCTTCTACGACTGCCGAGTCCATTTCAGAAACCACACCCACAATATCTGAAATATTACATAATACGTTAAGATTAGTCAGGTCGAATCCCACTTCTGATAATAACTAAATTAGGTAAAGACATCTATATATAAAGGAATATAAGAGAATAAACATTAATATTGATATTCTTTTATTTTGCAATAAGTAGGAAGTTAATCTAAGTCTCACGGATAGGTTTATCTACACGTTATTAATACACAACAGGAATAGCTATTGTAATAATACACAAGAATAAATAGTATATAAGCCATTTACTTTACTTTCAAATAAGTAGGAAGTTAATGTAATCTACATATTACTACACGACAGGAATAGCTATTGTAACTCTCAATAATTAATTTAAAATATAAGCTTCATTTGGAAATAAGTAGGAAGATAATGAAATGCTCACATTAGTTGTATCTATATATAACACGATATAATTTAGCGATTGTAATGTTCACACTGATACACAATATTGATAACTATTGCAATACACATAGTAAGTTTTAAACTGAAGATTAATACACATACACAATAATAATAGCTTTCTAGTTAATAGATATAATAATAGTACTTAACTTATTTAGTTGGGCGGCGTGTCCGCCCTGTTCCGAGGTACATTGAGAAGTGAATCTGCCTTTCAAATGCAAGGCTATTTATACCGGCCGCCGTGCGGCGAATAAACAAGCTCAGTAAACCACGTGTTTCCTTAAATTGAAACTAAACGTTTTTACTGCTTGATTTTTATTACAATACATGTTAAAACCTTCTAAATCAATACATATCCACAGATATGTACACTAAAGTTTGTTTAAACGTGAATAATTCCAATTATTATATTAAATGGTTTTCTAACAGTAATAAAGCTGTTTCATCGTTTATTTTCAATTACCAATTATCTTACAAATACAGAGATGAATTATCGTAAATGATTCGATACATTAATACTTAAGAATATTCATATTAGTATGAATATTGAAGAATTAACACAAGTCAATTATCATATCATTAAATGAAATATGGACGAAAATACATGGATTAAATCTAGCCGCAGAAATCATAATTATTTGATAATTATCAGTCAAACTTTTTCTAAAATACGTACAATATTAATTATAAACATTAACATAATTTCCTGTTTATTGGAAACCAGTGAATGTTGCCAAATTCATCAAGTTAAGTCCTCAAACAAATGTTGCCATTTGAATCTTTACTAAATACATACATTATCATCAGATACTCAAAACGTATTATTTAGTCATGTACCTACGTGGTTTAATTATAAAAGATACTTATCTTGACACAAGGTAAGTTTAGCATCATCAGTATTTGAATATTGACAACAATTACCATGGTAAAATTCAAATAATCTATCACACTCATACTATTAAGTATTCTGTGGTGGCACTTCCAACTTGGAAACAGACTTAACACTTAACCTTACAACTTACTCAGGACTGTAACTTACTCGAAGCTTTACAACGAAATTCCCAGTAACTTAACTGATACTTAATGTGGAATGTTTCGCTTCATCATCATCATCATGATATCGTCCCAATGATGAGCACAGGTCTCCCCTTACTTTCATGAGGAGGGTTAGGCTATAATCCACCACGGGGGCCCGGTACGGATTGGTGGATAACATACCTTACTCCGAAATAAATCTCGGGTTATATGTATACACTCATATATGTAAAGCTTAAACCTCATAAATCATACACATACAATTTGCTATCCTATAACAATCTGCTTGTCCCAATAACATGACGAGCGTTATCGTAATTAACGGATGCTCTGATAACGGCGCCGTTAAACTTGTAACGGATATCAGGAACGGCTATCTATGAATATATCAAGTGATTTGACGCGTACACAGGGTTTATGGGATGTTAGATTAATATAATTATGGATGGTTTATTAGGGGCGTGAATTAAATTGGACTTTTCGTAATGGGTAATTAAATAATTGCTTCATAAGAAAGAATGTGAGGTTTCTATCCCTAATAGAAAACCCATGTTCAGAGCATGTTACCATGTTCATTATTATATAATTGATGGGAAGCGCTATACCTGCCCATAGCAGTTTCAGTGCCAACCAGATCTTTGGATTGCATAATCGTGCGCGGCACTGCACTGCGCTCGTCACCCTGAGACATCGGCTGCGAATCAGACGCGCCTTGCTTAGTAATTATTTAAGTAAGTAAGCAACAAATAAGATCTCGAGGACAAAACTGCCAAATAAAGAAAAAACGAATAGAAACACGTAATCTTTCCCCAAACCGTTTTTCGTTATAACGATGTAGTCACTTGTAACTAATGGAGTTGCAACGCTGTTTTCGTATCGGTGATTTGTCAAAGGCACGTAATTGAGTGGGCTAGCGTGACCTTGAGGCCGTGAGGCCGTGAGGCCGTGAGGCCATCGTAGACTAGCGATTACGAAATAATTGTTTTGACCTTCGCGTTGATTATAATGAAGCTTCAGTATAGCGTATCTAGGTATTTATGGATTTGAACCTTCAACTAATTTTAGGTACAAGTTGAAACGTTAACACATTTGTAATGAAGGTATTTGGCTCTGTTTTAGGGTTTCGTAGCTCAAACGGAAAAAAGAAACCCTTATAGGATCACTACGTTGTCTTTCTGTCAAAACCTATAGGATTCTTCCCGTCGAACTGCAATTTTTTTTTATTTGATTGAGTGACGAGACGAGCAAGGCGTTCACCTGATGGCAAGCGCAATATTGGCAAAAAGCAATGCCTTATAGTGCAATGAAAGGGAGATTTCTAAATTAAGTTTGTAGTTAATTCACCAAAAAAAAGTATATTATGGATACGTTTTATTCCAGAACCCAAATTATCTATTAAACTAATTAAACATCAAAATCCATTAACACTGTCACTGCTGAGCTGATTTGATTGTCTAGCCACGGGTGCGGCTCTGCACACTCCATAGTGTTTTCCCATGGACACATACAACAGTTGTGTTTTCCCGCGCTCGCGGCAACTTATGAAAACACGACAGTTGTGTTCTCAGCACTGAACGTGTTAAGACGTTTTTGCGTGAAGAAATGACAAACACACAACCTTCCGCATTTATATTCGAGAGATACTCGTATAACAACAACTCAAATAGCAACAACTCAAATAGCAACAACTCAATTAACAACAACTCAAATAGCAACAACTCAAATAGCAACAACTCAAATAACAACAACTCAAATAGCAACAACTCAAATAACAACAAGATAATATAGAAATATATAGAAATATATAGTTTTAATTCCGCCAATTTTTAATTTACGACACGCGTTTCGTCTCTGCAGAGACGAAACACGTTATGGATTTCCGCAAAATAACGCCTGATTCTATTAACTATCTCAAATAACAACAACTCAAATAACAACAACGATACTTTTATAACAATGCATACAATTAACCCTATTGCGGCGTCCACATGCAAATTTCTACAAAACAATTCCATTCACCAACAAACCCAATAAGCCGATGCAATAAGCCAGTTCTTTCACTGACCGCTGACCAATGGCTTATCACGGTGCACAGTGCATAGTGGCTCGCCACCCCGTCTCGATGGCATGCGGGCGTCATTCGATTATGCCATCATTGGTGGACGGAGTGCGTTTGATGGACTATTAGAGAATAGACAGAGCTGTCAAGATATACTAGAGTAGGTGGTATTAGAAATTTGAAATGTCTGATATATTGGTGAAATATCGAAATATTGATGTAAGTTGTTTTTAACTCTCGACGAAAAACGACGGGGTGTTATAAATTTGACGTGTCCCTGTGTGTGTGTGTGGCATCGTAGCTCCCGAACGGATAAACTGATTTTGATTTAGCTTTTTTTGCTAGTAGAATTAAAATAATGTGTTTTTGCACTAATGCTATAAACTTGGAGGCATACCATAACATCTTATAGTGATTCAATTGAAGACCTAAACTGAACCGAATCGCATAACGTCTGATGTTTTATGTTGCTGCTATTTTCAACCTTAAATGGATCCAGTTTAGGTTGAAAATGGCAGGAACCTAAATTGGGTTGCTAATAATCCATTTTCAACATGGATTTCAACTGAATCAGACGACGCGGATCGCGGACGCTGGTTCGACGCGGTTCGGTTTTGGTCTTCAATTGAATCGCTATAAGATTTCATGGTAGGCCTCCAGTTCATCCAGTTCTCCAGATCATAAAATTTGACTATTTTTTTTTTGTATTTCTATACTTATGTATAAGATATTATTTTTGACGAGTAAAAGTGCAATATTTTGCCTATTTACAATAAATGATTTGAGTTTGAGTCTGAGTTATAATAAAATACTTAATTATGGGTATTTTTTACTAAAGCGCAGGGGACGGATATCTTGCAAGTAAAAAAAATAAAATAAAAAATTCTCAAGCGTAATATTATGTTAAATGCATAATAAGTCGATTTGTATTTATATCTCAAAAGTATAATTAGTCAAAGCAAAATAGTGTATTTATGCAATCATGAAGTTTTACTTTTAAGTCTTTTTAAGCGTTGGGAAAATTAATTCGCAGCGCTCCCACAGGTGGGCTAGTTAGTGGGGACGTTGAGAATATATATAACTTATGAATCCCATACGTCCAATTGCGACTCAAAAAGTTAATAGTCCGTTACCACGAGTGGGCCTTTGGCAGGCGATGTAGCGTTGTCATAGTTGGAGGTCATTTAATTAACTAGCTCAGCACATAAGATATCTTCACCAATCGCAGACCACTGCGGCACTACTCTCGGTGGACACGTCTCGATGGCGACACTCGATTATGCCCTAATTGCCTGTCTGAGTGGCAGCCCTGCTTTATCGAGTTACGAGCGCTTGTGATAGAGGGGTAAAGGGGGGGGGGGGGGACTTAACACTTTGCATTAAGGCATTGTTTCCAGCGAAATTACGGGGCAAATGAGACTTTAGAGCCGATGTCTCAGGGTGACGAGCGCAGAGCAGGGCCGCGCATGATTATGCAATGCAAAGTTCTGGGTGGCGCTGTAACTGTTATGGGCAGGCGTAGCGCTTACCATCAAGTGAACGACTTGCTCGTCTCGTTACTCAGTCAAGTAAGAAAAAAAATTGAATAGTATTTTTCTACTTTAGTTTGGTACCAGCCAGGCGGAGCAAGGTAAGTACCTTGGCTATAGAGCACTGTAGGCTCCGCCTTTTCCTTCATGGAAACGTCTTGGAGAACCCGTGTTAAACTATCAGGTATTCTGTGGCAGTTTGGGGTCTGTTGTGTGAGGTTTATTGGCGTCCGGGAATTATTGGGGCGTTGGGAACCCTTTGCTGGGCTTGATCGGATAATTATTGGGGAGGGAGGGTTTGTGGTTAGTTTTATTAGTGACGGTCAAGTTACGGTCGAAACTGAACTGCCTGTTAGCCCAACTAATATTGTAAATGTGCAAGTGTGTATGTTTGGATAATTACTGGGCATATGAGACTTTAGAGCCGATGTCTCAGGGTGACGAGCGCAGGGCAGTGCCGCGCAGTATTATGCAATGCAAAGTTCTGTAACTGTTATGGGCAGGCGTAGCGCTTACCAAGAGGTAAACGACTTCCTCGTCTCATCAACAACCCATAACGTCCCACTGCTGGGCACGGGTCTCTCCTCACTTTCGTGAGGAGGGTTAGGCCATAATCCACCACGGGGGTCAGATCCGGATTGGTGGATTATTTACCTACCTCCGAAATAATTCTCGGGTAGGTATGTGGGTTTCCTCACGATGTTTTCCTTCACCGAAAAGCGAGTGATAATTACGTACATATGTTTTACAAGAAACACATTGGTACGTGCCTGCACTGGGATTTGAACTCACGACCTTCTGATTGGAAGGCGGACGTTCTCCCACTAGGCTATCACCGCTCATCACTCAGTCAAATAAAAAAATATTATGTTTGCATGTTCGTTACTGAACGGAAAAAACAGGTGAACAGATTTTAATGAAGTTTGGTACACAGATAGTTTATTACCTGAATTAACGCATTGGATACTTTATATTCTCTTAAAAATTAACAGTTTCTGTGAGATAATACTCAACGTGAGGCGCAGCTATCTGAGAAGATCACTGGCGGCGGTATTTCCAAAGCACTGGAATACGATATATGTTTCCAAACTGTATTTTCCGTGCATTTTATTAACTTTCGCTAATAAAGCTATAATCTTACTTTCGACACGATTCTCGTAATTACGTAACAAAACGAAGTCTAATCTATTTGGAAGGAACAATTAAATTCCGTTTCTTCCTATTGGCCGCCATTAAATATTCATAAGCGACTGAAAGTGCTGTAACTGTTACGGGCGGCCGGGGACGGGACGTTGTTGTTTTCTCTTGTTGAATTATTGCTTTTGTTGTTTGCAATTCGATTTTGAATACTCAAACAATCATAATATTTATTATCTCATTTCCAATGAAAATGATAGTATGTAGAATTGATAACCGATAACCGTTATGGAAGAAAGGTTCTCGAGTGGCGACCACGGACTGAAGGTGTAGCGTAGGCTGGTCCTCACGAGGTGGACCGACGACCTGGTGCGAGTCGCTGGATGCGAACATCTAGCAACCGCTCGCTGTGGCGTTCCGTGGGGAGGCCTATGTTCAGCAGTGGACGTCTTCCAGATAATGATAAATTTTTATATTCTTGCAATTATTCAATGAATCATACGGGTTATTTGGGTCTTTTTCGTCTCAGTCCGTGTTACTGTTTGATAATAATTCTCTCTTTCAAGCTACTTAATGCGGTCCTGTGTGCATATCCACTGTTTTTCACTTACTTCAATAATCATTTGTAGCGTCATAATCCTATAAGCCTATCCATATTGCAAGTTAAAAAAAATCTTGAAATTTGTCACTATTTTTAAATTCATGAGAAAATTTGGAGGGACACCGGAATTATAACGTTGTCTATTATCAAAATTTTCTCCAATATTTTGATGTCAACGTGGAATTTTAACAATTAAATTTTCACGTTCCATAGCGTCATACAGCGTGCCGCATAACGTCCCCGTCGTACATTTTCATCAAAGTGACAGCGCTGCGCGCGCTGTCATAATGTATTAAGCTGACAGTGAGCGCGGCGCGCCGCACGCAGCGCTGCATTGGTCTATTTTTCTCCTACAGTAGACGAGTTAAAACACAAAAAAACGTGTAATTTTGAAACGACCGAAAAATTCCAAGGAAATATACATGAAAATTTAAGTTTGTGTAAAAAAGAAACCACACGGAGCTTCTAGTTTCAAACTCACTGAGTACTTCCGGGTCGGAGTCGAGTATATGAGTAAGAAGGTTTATATACATCTCTTAAACAACTTTTAGTGGTAGAGTGGCTTTTAACCACTTTTGGACCAACACTGCACCTGCTGTCACTTCACTGAAGTCTGTACAGCTGCATACTGAGGTTTTAAAGACTTCGTAATGTTAATTTTTGTTATTTTGAGAACGTTAGATATTGGCAGATAAATTTTAAATTCGGTTTATTTCATGTGATGGTTATTAAATTCGGTATATTTTGTTTCATCATAAGAAAAAAGTTAATTTATAAAAAATGTGGATATTAATTTTTTGCAATGTTTATTTGGAAATGCCTAAATTGTTTCTTTTAACTTTTTAATATTGTTTTACAAAACTAAAAAAGATACGCATATGTCTCTTAGAATTATTTTATTTATTTTTTAAGTTGTTTTGTTCGAAAAAGGATTCATATTATTATTAGTAAAATTACATAATTATATGGACAAAAATCTATTCCAAATATATTGTGTAAAATTAATAAAAGAACTGAAACACGCAATTAAAACTATTACACAAAATGTTACATTTTATATTTTAAACATCGTCCACCACTTTTTCTAAAACAGTTTCTTCAAAAACGGCCCTTTTCTCTCTAATTCCTTTACTTTTCAAGTACAACAGTAAATGGCAGGTGGCTTTAATTTCCTACTTCAACTTAGAAGCAGTAAGTGACTGCTGTAGTCAAAGGAGCAGTGTTGTAAGTGAACTGCTTCATTGTCGCGTGACGTCACTGCACCTTTGACGCCGACTCTAGCGTTAATTGCAGTTCGGAGAGCTTCTCGACCCGGTGGCCTAGTTAGCAGTTCCTCTCCGACGAGGAGGTAGTTAAACCTAGGCATTTCTACTTCTAGATCATTCATTAACGACCTTTATTTTCTTATCTATCTAGATTTTTTTATATCTTACTAGCTGCGCCCGCGGTTTCACCCGCATAATTCAAGTTTTCCCGCAATAACTCTGTTAAAAGCAATATATTTTCCCCGTTTTTGCCACATTATTCATTGATGCTCCGCTGCTATTGGTTGTAGCGTGATGTTATATAGCCTATAAGCTTTCTCGACAAATGGGCTATTCAACACAAAAAGAATTGTCCAATTCGGACCAGTAGTTCCTGAGATCCTAGCGTTCAAACAAACAAACTCTTCATATATATCTATATATATATAAATGTTATGTTGGTTTGTGTACGCTTCAAAAACTCAAAAGTTCTGCACCGATCGAGCTGAAATTTTAGCATGATATATAATCCGCATCAAGGATTGTTTTTATCTATTTTTTTCATCAGTGACATATCAGCGAATGTGCGAACGTGCCACAGCGAAACGTGGCAGGGTACAGCTAGTTAAGTATATATATAGATATAGATTTGACCGGTGAGCCGACTGCGAAGCGTGAGGTCGCGGGTTGGATTCCCGCACAAGGCAAAGCTTTGTGTGAATCGCAAGTAGATTTGTTCCGAGTCTGAGTGGAGGTCCATGGTCCTCCTTTCTGATTCGATACAGGGAATCTGAGTTAAGGTTCAGGACGTATGTATGTGATTGTTATGCGTTATTTTTGTTAATTTTAAAATAACTGAAACTCATACACAAGCTATTTACATATCTAATTCATATTCTTTTTTCCGATGAATACATCTCCTTGATACCGTTATCGATATCTGACAGGAAATGAGAAATGAGAAAGGGAGATATAATTTATGTTGTTGAATGTGTTTAGGGAAAAAGAAGATCGAGTAATATGACTAAATAATAAAATATTAACAAAAAATATACTTTCGAGAGTTCTGAAATCTAATATCTTACACAATTATTAGAATAGAAAATAGAAAACTCTTTATTGTACACCAGAAACAAAAATAAACACAGTACAGATAAATTACAAGAGGTAAACAAGGGTAGTACAATGGGAGGTCTTATCGCTGAAAGCGATGTCTTCCAGACAACCTTTGGATGGACCGTAAAAAACATTATTCTAACATAACCAATATTAAACATTTTTTCAGTTTCCAATCCAAATTCCAAGTTTCAGTTGAAATATTGTCTATATGACAACCTACATAATGTAGCGCACAACTGAGCAGGTCGCCGCATCGTAATTTGAGGTTTCATACAAGCAAGCCACCTCGTAGACAACCCACAGATCCAACTAAAAACCACCTACGGTGCTACGCTGCTACGCTGCAATATCCACAAGCGTAGCTCATTCTACGTCGTAGCAAACCGCTACAAAATTCCTTTACCAACGGATTAGTATACAGGGTGTCCCACGGATATGCCACATGGAGGGAAAGTACCTTGAATATTGTAGATGGAACATTTTACTGAAAGAAGACATTATTTGAATTTAAAACACAATTTAAACTGCATTCATTAATTACTGCATTTATTTAAATAATTACATGGTTGAACAGGGAATCGAACCCGTTACACGAAAAAAATAATCATCCTGTAGCTTTATCATACCGATCGAAAGGCTTCATCATAAGGATTATTTTTTGCTTAGTTACATAGTGTCAGAAATAAAAGAAAGACCATGAATTTTAACATCTTTAATACGAAATTAATCAATTCTTCATCATAATTCATTAATCAATCCTTACGGAAATGTCAGCTTTTAATTTTTTAGAACAATATTTCACATCAAATGTTAAAATTCATGGTCTTCTGTTTATTTCTGCCACTGTGTTATTTAGCAAAAAATAGTCCTTATGATGAAGCCTTTCAATCGGTATGATAAAGCTACAGGATGATTATTTTTCTCATGTAACAGGTTAGATTCTCGGTTCTATCATATAATTATTTAAATATCTATGAATGCAGTTTAATTTTTTTTTTTAATAACCTATACTGTCCCACTGCTGGGCAAAGGTCTCCCCCATCTCCCTCCACATGTCGCGACTGTTTGCCACGTCGGACCAACCTGGTTCGTATGCATCAAGATCGTCACGCCAGCGTTTTCTTTGGCCTGCCCCGGCGCCGGCAGTTTAAATTGTTTTTTTAAATTCAAATAATGTCTCCTTACAGTAAAATGTTCCATCTACAATATTCAAGGTACTTTCCCTCCATGTGGCATATCCGTGGGACATCCTGTATATTATGACTGTTATAGATCACTAAGCTTAACGGAGTTATATATTACTTATTATATAGCTGCTATAAAGCTGGAGAAACACGAAATAGCAGTAAAATAGCTCTAAAATAGCTGACAGTTGTGTATTGCAATGGTTTATTGGACCATTTTTGGACAGCTATGAAATTGTTTATTATATTTTGTGTCCAGTAAAAGTTATTTCTGTTTGGAACTGCTACTACGATAAAAGGATTTTATTGTTTTCATTACTGAAAAATGATTAAAGCTACTGCTTTACTCAGTTACGACCTTACAGTGCTTATACAATATTGTGTGTATGCGTGTGTGTATATGTGTTTAATCGGTTGTGTGTCTAAGCTATGTAATTTTTTTTTGTTTTTCTTTCAATGTTAAATCTGAACTTATGGCAATTATGGTGTTAATAAAGTTTTTTTTCCTCTTTCAGGTAAACACAGTCAATTTCTAAGACGACTCGAATGGTGTCGAATGCTTGAATTTCGCACACACGTGAGTAAAGTAGAATAGAAAAAAAAACGTTAAACATAACATAGTACAATGGGTGGTCTTATCGCTTCAAGCTATTACTTCTATACAACCATTGGATGGACAGTAAAATGGTAATGGTATGGTCGGTAGTGTATAAGCGGAAAGCCAGTAGGTACGAGTATATTTTATCGAGCAAAAAACATTAAAAAAAAAATAGATACATAGATAAATCTAAAAAAAAACCATAAAAAATACAATGCATGAATCAATATGAAAATAAAATCAACGGAAAAAAATAAACCACGATAAATGAATCATATAAAAATCAACAGTCGTAATAACTCAAAGAGAACTATACGAATTCATTTTACAATAACAATGGCGCTTGCAGGAAATACAGAAATACAGTAAAAACAACGCGTAAATTCGCTTCGTTATGCTCTAGTTATGATAGATTCATTTCATTTAAAAAAAACAGCTGTAAGATACCATTCCGATAAATTCCAGGAAAAAATTGTTTCATGACTTTCCGGGATTTTATTAAAGGTATTTATTTACACATGGTTTTCTATGTGTACTTTATTGATGATAAAAATGTTCCACCAAAAACTGGCATACTAAAAATATTAAGCATAATTATTCCTATTATGCACAATATATTATTTACTTAAAACCTCTTATTACTAAAAAAAACTTAAAAAACACGCTCACTGCTGAACTGTTTTACTGTTTACTGGCGTTGTGCCGTAACTCAACTCAAGTTGTGCGGGCGCACACAACTGGTGTGATAAACTTCACAATATAGCAGTGCGGGTTCCCGCGCCAGGCGTGATTTCGCTTGCCGTAACATTAAAAAATCACAAACGTATGTGTTTCAGCAGTCAACGTGTTATATTAATTAGATAAAATTAAATATAATACTAAAACTAAACCTTGAAAATTTAACAAAAGGTGTCCAAGAGGCATGGCGCCAAGAACACTGGCTGCATTTCCACGTTGAATAGCAATAGCTATTCTCTGTGCGAGAAATGAGCCAGCCCTCTTGTCACCAGTGGCGTAGAATGACCGAGTAAAAAATAACATTGACATCATTATAATTAAGTTAAAGCATTCTTTCCATCAAGTAAGTATACAATATTCAATAGATTAAAATTGGATGTCAAACAATAAATTGAAAATAATTTCAAAACATTGTATTATCAGAAATTGAAAGACCTTATTAAAATTTTATACACATTTCTGCAAACTACAGAATTCCTTCAAGTCATAAGGCAATTTTCAACAAGCCAATGATGCGGTTTTACTTTGAAGAATTTAAGTGGGAGCAAATCGTCACGCCACACTGCCGTCGCAAAAGTTCCCAGTCGATACAAAAACCTCTATAATGTATAATATGGTTAGGACTGAGTTCAGATTGGAACTTTCTTTTTAGATATTAAGGAAGATAATTAATTGGATTCCACGATTCCTTCATCTCTTTATCCCTTCTCTTTCTTTATATGTCATCATCATCAGCGACGCATATCGGCTCACTGCTGAGCACGGATACCCCCTCTTTTTTGTGAGTAGGATTAGGCCATATTCCACTATTCCAAATGCCGCGGCCCGGTCCGCATTGCTGGAAACACTCTGCACCTAGTTTTAAAGTAATTACCCTTCCATAGTTTGTAACTCGCACCACAATAGACTCTGTTTTATTTGACTTGCCCAGTGCAGTTCTTGCAATTGCAATATTCCACTTGCACTGTTTGAACGCTTCATATTATCAACTTTACAGTTCTGCTTACAGTTTGTAATGTTTGCCTGAACTCATGGAGATATGAGGCCGGTTGGCTAACAGCTGATATAACCGATTATAGAACAGAACAGAATACGTTTATTGTTAAAAACTGTGAAGGTACAAAACAATATTATGGTCTTAAAATTTAAAAAAGGTCCAACAGCCTGTCTATTTCGAACATACAATAATTATTTTAAACATGTGGTAACATTCGTTCATTAGGTTTTATTTATTTCCTTTAATAAGCTATCAATTCATGCATATTATCACATATGGTATTCACAATAGTTTCTGGTGGAACAAACAGGACTTTATAATATGTCACCTTTATTGTACCATGTTTCATGCAATAATTTCATTTCGATATTTCACAGCCAGGCGTTCCGAGACGCCTCGATTTTACTTTCAGCCGTTTTTTCGCCCCGCGGCTAGTCCAGTTTGAGAACCTATACTAATTATTATGTCACTTAAAAATAACATGATAATAGTAATCGCCATCAGTTAATTAACTCAATCATCATCATCATCATCAACCCATAACGTCCCACTGCTGGGCACGGGTCTCTCCTCACTTTCGTGAGGAGGGTAAAGCCATAATCCACCACGGGGGCCCAGTCCGGATTGGTGGATAACATACCTACCTCCGAAATAATTCTCGGGTAGGTATGCGGGTTTCCTCACGATGTTTTCCTTCAGCGAAAAGCGAGTGATAATTACGTACATATGTTTTACAGATACACATTGGTGCTAACTCAATATTATCATCATAATCCGTTCAGCCGTTACGTCACTAACAAACTAACATACATACCACATTTAAACCTGATCTAAATCCAGTCAAAACCAGTGACGTCAATGGCCGCCATGAAGACTACACTACTGCATACGCCAGCATCGATACCCGATAACTAATTACCGGTCAATTAGGGTTGTCACCTTTTTAACCGACTTCAAAAAAGGGGGACGTTGTTGACCTATGGTGACTATTTCATTTATAAACCGACTAGCTGCGCCCCGCGGTTACAACCTCGTTGTGTATTATCCAAAAGGAACTGTAAGTTTTTATGGGATAAAAAGTATTATTTATGGTAATCCAGGTAATAAACTACATGTGCGTGAAGTTTTATCTAAATCCAACACTTAAGCTTCATATACATAGAGAAAAATAAAAACTAAATCAAATGTGATCTGATAAACTAATAAGTAACTAATTACGGTTTGAGTTTGAAAAGGGAAATTTCCCTTTCAAGTGTTGACTCATGCTTGAATCTCACACCGGATAAGTAAACTCTGCTACTACCAGTGCTTCGGAAATGCACTCGTCAGAGAAAATAACATCAAGAAACTCTACTCCCTTTTGTTATATTTTTATAATGTCTAAGGTACAATTTAAAAATAATCTAATCTAATGACAATATTATCAAGTACGGGTGGCAACCCTACGGTCAGTGGTCAACCAATCAACCGCACAACATCATTCATGTCAACTGACCGGAATGCCCAACAATAAAGCATAGCATAGCATAGTATAGCTTAGCATGCGGGTCGGATTACCAACCTATTAATTGGGAATTGAAATTAAAGCATGCGATAAACTTGAAATTCCGTGGTTTGTGCTTGCAGCCTTCCACACATACCTTCTACGTATACGTCGTTTTGAAAAAAAAAACACATTGGTATTTGCTTAATGAACTGCGTGGAATAAGAATCCTAACAGCGTAGGAGTGGAACACCTTGCCAGCGTCTGTGTTTTCCGAAAACTTTAATCTGAAAGTCTTCAAGTCGAGAGTGAATAGGTATCTTCTAGGCAAGCATGCTCCATCCTCGACCGTGTCGACACTTACCACCAGGTGAGACTGCGGTCAAATGCTTGCCTATTCTGCAATAAAAAAAAAAGAAAAAAATTAAGAATAAATACGCGGTTACCCCCCTGAACTATTGATACATAAGTGAGTTTCGGGTAAGCTTGATGGGAACGCTGGGAATTAGAATTCCCAGTGTTCCCAGTGTTCTCCCTGCTAAAATTGTTTGTGGGCCTGATGGGAATCCAAATTCCCAACGTACCCTATCGCTGGGAAGGGTAGGCCATTATTTTTAAGCCACTAATTAATAAGATATCCACTACTGTCTCTATAGTTGGTGGCATTAAATAAAAAAAGGTAATTACACAAACTTTTTTTCAAAGGAATTACTCTCTTTTATCCCCAGTGTCTAAGAGGATCTGTCCGCGGCGGCGACATAATGCCGAGCCGCCACATTGGGACCTAGCTCCCGCGCCTGACTGCGCCTGCCATCTGCAGTCTATTGTTTGAGTTTAATTCTTTCTTTTGTGGCGCAACTTTCTGTTTGAGATGGAAGCTGTACATGTTCAAATGGAATTGAAAGGTTTTTGGCGAAGAGTATTTTGTTTTGGCTGTTCATGGTCTGGGTTGGGTCAAACCCTTCTAGGCTTAAGTTACCACTCTTCATCATCATCATCAAGCCGTATCGGCCATCTGAGCTGAGCACGGGGTCTCGCTTATCTTTTGTGAGGAGGGTTAGGTCATAATCCACCTCGGGCGCTCGGTCCGGATTGGTGAATAACATACCTTACCTCCGAAATAATTCTGGGATGGGTATGTAAATAAGTTTCCTTAGTTAACAATAGTATAATCATTTGTAAATTTTAGCTTGAAAATTTTAAGAATGTGTATTTTTTTTAATTTAGGTGAGCTCTTTCTGAATTTTTACTTTGCCACTCGCGCGCCATATTGAAAAATTTGCAGTTTTTTGATAATACGACCTTTCCGACTCATTTACGATAAAAAAAAAAAATTACAAAATAAAGGGAAATACATTTTCCTACAATATAATTATGTCCAAATCTTTTTATTTATTCAATAGTTTTGTGCAAATGACTATACTACAATCAATAAACATTTGTTCTACTTATAAATATAAAGGTGCCAAAGCTTTTTACAACCTTTACAAACTTTGCCATAGACTAAAAATAAGATAAAAAACGAAACCCAAAACTTCAATCAGCTGAAATCACCTCAACCGTAAAGCGGCCTCTGAAATCCAAAAATAGACCGCCCTATTACGTAAGGGGCCATCATTTGTCCTCCGTCGGAACGGACCCTTAGCATAAAAGAGTGGGCCCCGGGCCCCATGAGACTTGCAAGACATCCTTCGAGTGTCACCGGTGTCTGACATGTGGTGTATAAGATAAAGTGTCACAATTTCTTGTTGAAGTGTCAGGGTTTTAGCAGGAAATGTGACTTTATTTGTTGGGTATTTTTTTCCTTAAACTTTGGCGTGAAATTTTATTCAAGAATATCAATTCGAGTGTCTGTAGGCAAATTATATTTTACAAAATGTGTGTAATTTTGTGTTCTGCATAAAACTGCATATGAACTTTAAGTAAAGCCCATTGCTTAATCATGACGTTAACTGCGCTTTGACTAAGCCCGTAATTATATTTGACACTGGCTGAATATTTAGAAAAAACCTAAAAAAGAAACCAAAATAAAAGGGCCAACATTTGGAGATAGAACGCCACTGACAGAATGCACGAATTAGGCGAAGACACAACATAAAAGAAAGCTTCCAAATAGGCTAACAACCGTATAATTTCTCGGAATATAAAGTGGATCCAGCGACGTCATCGCCAGCCGCGGCCGACTCGTGTTTATTTTGACAGCAAATGGCACAACAAAGATCGATGCTGTCGCCTGAAGCAATGCTGAACTTACCTGACAAGGGCCATTTTCAACATTCCAAATTGTTTGCTGGCTCAGAGACCGCAGAAACACGAGACAAACCGTTTGCATTTCCTCCCGCGGGGCGGTCCTCTGTCGAGGACGGAATAACAATCCACCCAGGGGACTTTTGGATACCACAGGATAGACTGGCAGATGCTGTATGCAAAAATCACTAGTAGACATTGTAATTTATAGTGCAAAGCTTTTATTTTTAAAGCATAACTCTAATAATTAACAATTAACATAATTTCTTAACTTTTAGGATGCGTGGTCACGTATCCAGCCGGAAAAAAATGTAAAATGTATTGTCCTCTGTAAATTGCGAATGCCCAAATGCTCATCCAGGCTTACCCCGCCACCAAAGTGTATGAACGACTTTTAATATTACGGTAATAAAATCATTAAAAACTAACTTACTCGCGGTTACCTCCGGTCATTTTAATCAGTCTTTGATATTCGCAGTCACTAGTGTATAGTGTTTTTCTTTTTTTCTTTTATTTGATAAACTGACGAGAGGATCGAGACGTTCACCGCATTCCCCGATAAAACTACACGATTTTGTATAATATTAAGCAGAGCTATCTGCATGCCCGGTCTATAGAATATATGAAACGTCCTTGGTTGAGAGCTTTAAAGTGAACATTAAAAAGATAACCCTCCCATTGACACAGTCGGGTAAAATGCAAACAATAAACACAAGTTTTGAGTAATCAAATAAGACACTGGCTTTAGTGCTAATCTAACCGTAGTTCCATCGTCGCTAATTACCATTCTTTGTGTGTCTGACACTTTGTGAAATGTCTGCCGTTCGGGTGTCGGTGTCGGCGCGGTGTCAGTGGTGTCTGCCGGAAACGTTCTTGGGAAATTACATTTTGTATAACTTCTGGGAGAGACGAGTTTATTTTGTAGTGTTTTGAAACGGTTACATTTTAGTTAATTAATTAAATCTTAAAATGGTGCCATGTTGCGATGCTAAAAGTGCAAAAATAAATTCGTACAGTGTTAGAAAAGAATTATAAGAAATACTAGCTGCGCCCCGCGGTTTCACCCCCGTAGTTCCTGTTCCCGCGGGAATATGGGGATAAAACATAGCCTATGTTACTCGCTGTCAATGTTGCTTTACATAAGTGAAAGAATTTTTTAAATCGGCCCAGTGGTTTAGCCGAAACCTTACATATTTCCAAACATACTTTCATCCCCTATATTTATTTTACCCCCCCCCCCCCCCCCAATGGTAAATTTTTATCTAATTAAAAGCCTAAAAAATAAATTTCAAGTTTCTTATTTCAAAAATGAAACTTCCATACAAACTTTCATCCCCTATTTCAAACCCTTACAATGTTTTTATCGCATCAAAAAGTACCCTATGTCCTTTCTCAGGCTCTAGACTATCTCTGTACCTAATTTCATTTCAATCGGTTCAGTAGTTCAGGCGTGAAAGACCAACAGACAGACAGAGTTACTTTCGCATTTATAATATAAGTAGGGATTAGAACAACTTTTTCTTATGTTTAATTATAACGAATTGGCATAATTATGTTGAATGGGACTTTTCGTATTTAACACAGAGATTATGAAATTATATTTATAATTATACTAATCTATTTATAATTCTACCAAGAGGAAGTCAGAATTAGTGTGACTACATTTTTAAAACACGTATCGAAATCGGTTTTTTGGTTATAATTTGGATGTAAGTGTATTTACTATTGAAAATATTTCTGAATATTAAGGACCGGTTCCATGAAATCGTTTTGCGGGATTTTCATATTTTTTTATAGAATACGTACAATCCTAGTAGCCACGAAAAGTCTGTTTAAGCCGATAAATTTAACAGTTACAAAAGCTAAAAATCAAATTAAAAAAAGTTGTTGAGAGACAGAGAGATTGATTTTGTTTTATTTTTTATAATTCAGCAATTTGGATTGGGCCCCCGTGGTGGATTATAGCCTAATCTTTCGCACGGAAGTGAGAGGAACCCGTGCTCAGCAGTGGCCTGATGAGGGTTGTTGATGAAAATTTAAATTGATATCTTATTATTATTGTTCCCTAAATTATTTATGAGCTTTTTGAATTACACTTATATTTTGGCACTTTGGTTTTAATATGTAAAGATCTAAGTTACGACTAATTCACATTAAACTAAGTAATTACTTGAAAAGCGAGCCTCATAATTATTATTTTATTTTATTGTTTGTCATAAAAATGTTAAAGTGCCAGGTTTAACAGGTAAAAAGTACTTAAGATAATAAAGACTATAAAAACCAGGTTTATTTGTTTTGTCTCAATTATAATAAATTAGGGTTGTAAAATCTACCTACCTTAATTACATTTTAACACTAGTGGGTTGACGAAACTGTATGTAATTTACTGCGAAAAGAAGGGGGTTTGGATGTGAAACATTTATTTCGGCGGGTCAGACCGACTGGTGGCATGGCGAGTGTGGCGATTGGCTTTTTTTAATGCCTGAGGTAATTCAACTTATTGGCCTAAAAATATTAAATCATAATAATCCTTTCATGTATATTTTATATATAAAATACTTTCGATGTTTCACATCTGCCAGGCATCTCGCGAGTGTGATAATTGGACACATTTTTTTTTTAACAAGAAAAAGGCATGACTATCGCGTACAAAGTATCCCGATCGCTATTAAGGATTCCCGGTATCAAGATAATCATGAACTAAGAGGACCGTGAATTACAAACACACACACACTCAGAGCAAATACCTGTGCTTCACACAAATATTAGCTCTACATGGGAATCAGAACCACAAAAAAAACTACCTTCAAGCAGTCCTATAATTATGATCATCAAAAGTGGATTAGGCATTATAAAGAAGAAACTGCTTAGTTTCTTCTTTATAATGCCTAATATAGCTCAATTCAAAACCAGTAACTGTAACATCACACCAATATTCCATTCTCGTCCAATTGCGATCAAACCCGAATATTCAGTATCCAATGAACACGATGTTCAATGGAGGTAATAATCGACAAAGCGCAGCCGACATTGTATAGCAACCACCTACCGAGATGCGAGCGTGGGGTGAAATGTTAAGCCACTGGTACACGTTAGATGGCACGAACGAGTATTCATAGAATACAATATAGCAATATATAGTACTATCATTGGCAATATTAGTGACCATGTTACTTTAAAATATAGACCTTGAAAAGTAGGAGACAGGGGTAGAATCTCTAAACAACAAAAAATTTTAGTCGTCCAGCCAAATAATAATGTATTAAAAAGTCCACCTTTCGCCAAATACCCTGTATAGTAAATCTAAAACTGTATAGTAATAGAGTAGTTAATAAATGAAGTAAACGAAGTAAGTGATGGATGTTACAATCCACTAAGTGGATTTAATCCATACTTCAAATAAACAACAAAAAATATCCCTACATAATTAAAACATGCGACAGATGAATAATAGGTCTAAGATACTTAAAGTAAGCAAAAAGGAATAAAACATTTTGTAATGAATGATTGACATCTGTTTGATTTGAATGGCGTAAAGCATCCCCTTAACCATCGCATGTCTTAATTAAGAAAACTCTTTTGATTTCTTTTGTTTAAAATCAATTCCTGATACTCGATGAGTTATGGCGCAAAGGAAGTCAAAGTTTGACCTTTAAATTCAGTGAAATAGGCGTTTAATTCAAAGTTTTAGCACCACATCTAAATGCTCATCCATCAGCCTGTATTCAACATGCACAAAGCCGCTCTAACTGGATCTCGCACAGCCCGGATTAGTTATGTCCATTCAAGTTCGGAATTGCCGACGCGACAGCTTTGCGTGCTCAAACTGGGAGCGTGTGTGGGAGTGATACAATTGTCTATTGTCACTGATGCCGCTGTAGTTTTGAGTGACAATAGAACTTGGGAGCAATGCGACGACGGAATTTCGTATATTGGAAGATATAACTAAGTTTACGTCAGGATATGTAAGTACAAGATTGGCGTTCATGATTGTCACTTTTCGAGAGATGTTATGACTTGGTTAGAGAAAATTGTCTGGTCTCTTGAGTAATTTGAAGTAGATAGTGAATCTTACTGAAGTAAGATTAATTTTCAGCTGCCGAGAAATATTCGTTAGTTTACACTGCTCGGTACAAAATAACTGAAATAGTTTCACATGGCAAAGTAAATAAACCTCCTTTTTCAAGTTCATTAAGTTCCCAACAAACAATGTCAATCAACACACTAATAAGCAAACCACACGTAACCTCCAAAACTTGTCGCGTGAGGAATGTTTCACTCGAGAATACCCGGATCCCGAGACGGTCCCGCGGGAATTTCTCGAAGTCCCGTGTTTACTAAATACGAAGATGGAACTGTAATGTAATTATGTGAGTTGGTAGTTTCGAATTTAATTTGCTGTGATGTTTGATTCGAGTTGAGAGGATTTGGTAGAACTTATTGCAAGTTTAATTTTCGTTAAATAAATCTAGTACGTTAGCAAATTATTTCCCGAAACAAACACATATTTGAATGTTAAGTACCTGAAAAAGTTCTTATAAAAATTTGTTCAGTTATTAATCCTCTACTCAATGCGGTTCCAATTCTAACTCATATCAAGATATCTCAAATAATTAATAAATAATTAGTCACTCCAACTATTTGTTATAATCATTATTATGAAGAAACCGTCATGAAATAAGCTAATAAAAATTTTGATCCTCGAATAAAACTCTATTTTTGGTAACTACACGATGAAAAGTCAGACATGGGCTCTTTTGTTGCACGAAGAGATCGCGATATCATCTACCTATACAATAGCGATGGTTCTACAATGTACCTTCTCTCGGCTCTGTCGACTTGTCACTTCCATCGGAATCAAAGTAGAAGCCCGTATTCAGATATCCGATACGATTCCCCCGCCCTAGTTTGCTGTATCGATGTCTAACTTTTGTCTTTTGTACGTGCTAGGAATCAAACCCATTTGATAGAAGCCACCAGGTAGATCGAGTTTGGGAAACTCGTTTGCTCATTTGTAAATGTTGGGCATACCTTCTTTGGTTATGAATTTGGTGATATATTATTGTTTTTTCTTTCTGATATAAGCCTCTGTAGCGGTGGTTTTTATGTAACATATCTTTGAAAATAGCAATAGTAAAATATTACTAATTAGAAAATATTTAAGTTTTTAAAACCTTAGCCAAAAATATAATAGAATTTGTTGGTATTACAATATTATTAGTATTTCATAATATATCTCAAGTAAACGTAACGGCGCCCAGGGACGAAGCTTAATCACTGGAAAAAAAATTGAAAGGCTCTGGTCTAGTAGAAAAATATATTACTTTTAGGCTGAAAATATAACGAAACAGGTAAATATTATTAACTTTGACGAATATCTTGTATACAGTTACATTGCTCAAACATTGTTTCTATTTGACTTTCTTAAATAAGAACGATTGCTACATTAAGAAAAATTCTTACAGAGTTCTATTTGGACTGAGTTTCTTAATTTTCAGCTCCAACGTTTACGTTTTCATTATATTTAGCGTCGAGGGCGTTAGCGAGTTCACAAAATTGATTATCAGTATGGAATCGTGTGGCTAAGAGCCAAAAAGCCATGCCAAGATCCAGGACAAAACCGTTGCAATTTTTAAATTCTCATCTTACATATTGGTTGTATTTCGAAGCTGAGCTTTATTACCCAATTTCTCCGGCGTTCGAGACGCTCGTGATGGAATGCGAACAATTTATTTTATTCATTCTAAATAAAAAAGGGTTCCTTTAAGAGACCTTCACATGAAAAGCCTTTTGTTGCGAAGCTGGCAAAGATGTAAACAGTGTGCTGGAGGTTCGCTTTGTTGATGTTGAGCTTCGTTTAATTTTGTGTTTTTTAGGTTTTCTTGTGTTTGATCGACTTTAGGAGAATGGCTTCAGTCTAAGATGGAGATGTAATGTCTTTTGTACGTTGGTAATTTTATAGGAGTAACATACCTATGTTTAGATCTAAAAAGTTGTAAGCTTTTGTAGTTATACCACCAGACATGCATATTAAAAAAGGCAAATTGACTATATTTCAAACATGATTATGATTTCCTAGTTTAGAGGTTTCTGTTTTGATTCATTGCTCTACTTTAGTTAGTTTAGTTAGCCATAATTTTATTTGATGCAACGAGCATCTCGTTTACCTGATAGTAAGCGCCACTGACGCTTTCAAAAGTTGTTCGACTATTCAAAACTTTTTACTTATTTGTTCTTTTACTTACCGAACAGCCCCTATTTCTAAAACATTTTAAAATATCTTAAAACAAAACTCCGCAATTGTTTTTGTTCGCTCGTAAACCGTAGCGTCAAGATCGGGAAATATAACTTTTGTTTGTATCTCAGATCTCTTTGTAGATCCCGTATTATTTAACGCGGAACTTTCGGCGTCGGCTCGAGCATTGTTGGAAGGGTTGTTTGTTTGTTATCGGAGCTCGTACCGGGTTGATGTGATTTGCTGAAGTTGTTGGCCTGTCACCTGTTATTTTGTCATCATAATTCTTTTTCTGCTTTCTATTTTTTATTCTATCTTTATATTTTTTTTTTTCTATTTTCTCACGGAGTCGATTTGCGCGCAAGATTTTTTAATTTATAGTACTCTAAAAATGTATACATTATGTATTATTTACTATGAATACTTAAATAGGTAGGTATTTCGTTAATGTTTTTTTGACAAATGTATCGCGATTCTCGCCGGTTCGTTTCAATTGACTGTATTCTAAATCTTTCAGTGACAATAATATGCGGAACTTCCTTCTTAGAACGCATATCCATATTATACATAGATAAGTAGTATTATTATGAAATGATAGATTTTTATTTTATTAGAAACTAGCTGTGCCCTGGCACGCTTCGCTGTGGCACATTCGCACATTCGCTGATATGTCACTGATGAAAAAAATATATACATAACATTTTTATATATATAGATAGATATTATAACGATACATTTTTCTTTAGTACAATTAGTATGACGTGTTTAGTCAGCGCTAGCTAATTCATTTGTTTCTTGAACGTGAATATTGTCACCGTCACAAACCTATTTTTGTTAATATCTCACGTCCCGACGAAAACCTTCTAAAATATATTTTTTTATATATTCCAAGCAAAAGCACTTGATTTACCGATACTTCTCAACGTCGGCTCGGCGGATCTCTTGGCTCCTAAAATTATGTGTCGCTTCCGACCAAAGGGTGATAAGCACCACTCTCGCGGGATGTCTATATTTTACGGCAAGTGTCTTTGAGAATAATGCCCAATATGCTGAATTTTGTCGCAGCTTTCGATTTAAGAGCCCTCGGAGCCAATATAGATGTGTTTTGAACTGAAAGATTGTAAGTATATTATTTTACAAGTACTATGGTAACTGTAAGCAAGACTATTTCTTCTTCATTTAGGAGCCCAGCTTTTGTTGGTGTAGTAATCGCCAGCGTTCCCATCTTCAGGCTTCCCTATACATGACATTTGTCTTCTCCTTTATCGATCTGTAAATAATCTAGGTCTATGTCTTCTTCTCGCCCTTCTATGTTTTCTTTAATGATTTATTTATTAGCATTATCAAATGTTTATTTAACTAAATAGAGAAATACGATTTCGCTTTTTTCCCACGTTATTTCAAAGTGATTTCGATCTATCGTGCTGTTTATTTTTGCTTCGTTCTTGTCTAAAAGAAAGTTTTCCATCATAGGAAGCTCTTACTCTTTTTTTGTGCTACTTGAAACGTTTGTCTATTCAGTTTTATCGTTGTTTCCCGTGTCCTTACCCTTAACACTTAGTTTTATGTGGAGACGTAAACCGTTCCCATAAAACACACTACTATCAGAACGTGTTTACATTCAGGAAGTACCGTGACATTACGACTTATCAAATATTTTGCAGTGAATGCTACAGCTTGGGTATCCGATCCTCTTTCCACGTTGACTGAATAAACAGCTCAACTAGGATATAAACCTTATCATCCAAACATAAAGTTCAAAATATTTCGCCACTGAAATGGAACTGGAAAAGTCCTGGCGCAAGCCATCGAATATGACTTCCGGTAATGAACACCAAACCAATTTTAAGCTTTGAAACGATGGTGTGAAGGTTGAAATTTGGTTGCGGTTTCTCCTTTATTGGATTGTTGGGGCAAATAGAATCGTGCATGCGATTTTTTTTCGTTTCTTGTGTTGTTTGTGTCGAAACTTTTTATTTGAACGCGGGTTGCATTTTAAACGTGCTTTATTCGATGTTTCGATTTCTCTTTTTGGGTTGTTTTATTTTTGGATATTTGTTTTAGCTACAATTCGTTATTGATACATTATGTATTATGTAGAAGCGGTGGTAGCCTAGTGGGAGAACGTTCGCCTTCCAATCAGAAGTGAGTTCGTGAGTTCAAATCCCAAATCACTCGCTTTTTGGTGAAGGAAAACATCGTGAAGAAACCCACATAACTACCCAAGAATTATTTCGGAGGTAGGTATGTGATCCACCAGTCCGGATTTGGCCCTCGTGGTGGATTATGGCCTAACCCTCCTCACGAAAGTGAGGGGAGACCCGTGCCCAGCAGTGGGACGTTATGGGTTGATGATGATGATGATGTACGATTAGTATTCGAAATAAGAGGCCAAATCTGAAAAAGAAAAGTTTAACGCAGCTGTGATGCAATGAAGATTAAGAAATGCTTATCTACTTTTTTTTTTGTTTGATTATAGATAAGTAGTTATACCTATTTAGATTTTCCCCTTTCTTGCCACCAGTAGAGTGAAAGCGAATTTTCAAAAAATACCGCCTTCTTCTTTTCATTGGAAGTTTTTTTTTTTTTATTTGACTTAGTGACGAGACGAGTAAGTCGTTCACCTGATGGTCGGCGCTACGCCTGCCCATAACAGCCACAGCACCACCCAGAACACTGCATTACATAATCCTGCGCGGCACTGCACTGCGCTCGTCACCCTGAGACATCGGCTTTAATACGCCCAATAATTACACACTTAAGCAACACTACTGCTTAAGTGAAATTAAAAATGTTGTTAGGGACTTGGATAGACGTTTTAAGATTAGATATAAAATTTTATTTCCATCTATAGTGTCTCATTGCTAGGCAAAGGTCTCCCCCAATTCTTTCCACTAATAACTAAAACCTCCCCCTCCCCCTTCCTTCTAGAACTTCCTTCTTGTAACATAACTATTATAGGTATATCCAAAATGTTGCTGTCACACTACGTTTATATACAAAGTAACATGTATGTTATGTTATCACAATTTAAACCTACTCATAACATTAAAATGCTCCACATATGAAAGTTCCCCAAATATTTCAAGTATCCCCAACTCTGAACCGTAATATTTCGGCGAGACATTTTTTTTTTTTATTCATTTATTTTAAGGACTTTTGAACAACATGTTCATGCCAGCCCCGTACATCTTTATGTGTAGTACTTATATCTAAATTATGAATATAATGTAAGTGGAAGTGCACACGTCAACGGTATAAGTAACTTACACACATACGTGTGCACATGAACTCACACCACACACACGCTACTAATGGTTTTTTAAGGTTAATTACAAAATGGTTAATTAAGCAATACCTAATACAAAATTATAACACGTACTTACTTAATTAATGCATATAACATTTTGGCTCCACATGAATCTGGATAAGCTAGTATGCTATGCAAAGCACCAACATTATTCAGATCCATGCGAAGCTCAGTCAGGATCCTCTGTCTCTCAGCTTGGTTGCGGACACATTCCACCAAAACATGGTGCACATCCTCAGGTTTATTACACATTTCACAATTCGGAGACGCAACCTTCCCCATCAAGTGCGCAAACTTGTTCAGCGGCATGTGTCCGGAACGAAGTCTGTGCGCGATAACAACATGCTTTCTACTTATGTCGCCAATAAACCAGGGTGAACGCGGAGGTTGACTCTGAACTATTTTATACCACAAGCCTTTAGTTTTCGAACGCTCGTCAAAATATTCTCGCCAAAGATCAACACACACTTTTTTGTAAATATGCATAGTTTCGAACAGCTGATTTCGCCAACCGGTCGACCTCTTCGTTTCCTGATATGCCTATATGTGACGGGATCCATTGCAATACAACCTTGACATTGTTTTTACTAAGTTCGTCTACATATCTTAGGATACTATATGCTATGGATACACCTACATTTCCAGACACACATCTGCGCAAGTGTTGTAGTGCACTTTTACTATCACTAAATATAACACAATTTTTTTGTTCGTTTATATTATATCGAATATGAGTCAGAGCTTCCCGTATGGCGAACAGTTCCATGGTCATTATAGATACAGTTGACACATTTTTGTAACATTCACCGCGTAAACAATTAGGGTCATAATATGCCGCTCCAGACACATCAGCGCTCTTCGACCCATCCGTAAATATTCTATACCAATTACCATATTTTAAATTAATCTCAGACAATACTTCCATTTTTAGTGTATTAACATTGTAATTTATCTTCGCCGTCTGTACGCTTTCTAAGTTATCTATTATTACCGATTTTATTTCTATTTTAGAAAGCCACTCTTTGAGTTTATACATTTGTAAGGGATTTGATGTCTGAATTTTTTCGTGTTTTATATTACTAAATGTCTTCATTAACAAAGGTTTCTTCTTCTTATCCCAGTATTTATCTGCACAAAGAGCGCTGAGTGTGTCTAAGAGACTTGCAGTCTGACCATTGGTCCACGATCTCGCCTTTAGACAAAACTTATAGGCCAAATACTCTCGTCTTATAAATAATGGAGGAATACATATCTCGCTCTCCATGACGTGTATTGGAGTTGTTTTAATAAAACCACCTATAACTCTTAGGGCTTGGTTTTGAATCTTATCGACCTTATAAGTATGGGTATTAGCACTATTATCGTAAAGAAAACTACCAAAATCAATACGACTTCTTATTAAGTTAATGTATAGCCTTCTTAAGTGTTTAGGGTGTACACCCCAACCAGACCCTGCTAACACCTTTAAAATATTTAAAAATCTTTGAGACTTTTCACATATTTCATTAATATGTCTCTGCCAACGAAGCGATCGATCTAGCCAGATACCTAAATATTTAATATTCTGATCTTCATCTAAATTTATTTCATTCATTTTAAGTTCAATCTGATGGTTTCTTTGTCCTCTACTAAATAAACAATATTTTGATTTTGTAACTGAAATTTGTAAGCCCAAACTGTCGATAATTTTATAGATGGAATTTAAAGCTATTTGCATGTTTGAAGTACAAGTTTCTATTGTTCTGTTACTCACAAATACTACAAAGTCATCAGCATATTGTGCAATTTCTGTGCTAATGATCTTACTGATTTCATGAGTCACAATATTGAAAAGCAATGGTGAGAGAGGATCCCCTTGGGCCAAGCCTTTAGAGGTCCACCTCACCATGTCAGTTTCATCTTTAATTTTTAAATGACGCTCACTCAGAAATTCCCACAGATAATTGCTAATCTTAGGTGGTACCTTAAGTCGGTCTAACGTTAATACGATTTGGTCAACAGGAACATTATTATAGGCATTTTCTAAGTCTAAAAAACAAGCTAACGTAGGTATATTTTTGGTGAAGCCAATTTGGATGGTGGTGACTAATCGTGTGACGGAGTCCAGACAAGACTGCGCTCTTCTAAAACCGGTTGTTGACGGAGACAATATGTTATTGTTTTCTACGTACCACTCTAATCTCTTGCAAATCATTGCGTGAAATATTTTACAGATACACGACATTAAAGATATAGGTCGCAGTTTATTTTGAACATTAGAATTATTACCTAATTTTGGGATTGGTACAATTTGTATATCCCTCCATTGCTGTGGAATGTATCCAGTACTAAATACATTATTGTATATAGCCAACAAAAATTCTTTACCCACATCCGGTAGATTAAATATCATTGAGTATGTTACATCGTCGCTACCAGGAGCAGTATCTTTCTTTTTAAGGCATACTTCGAATTCTTGTATTTCAAATTTTTGTTCTAATAAGCTAGGAGATGACACAAAGACCGGCTTAGAAGTTCTTACAAAGTCGGGTGTTAAATTATTTAACAATTCCTTCTTTTTATCATGAGGCGCTTGAAATTGATTTTGCCGGCATCCTTTAATCCATCTCATCCGTCGCCACATTTCTGATAGTGGAGTAGATTCATTAGTCGAGTCACAGAAACTACGCCAACTACCCGATCTAGCTCGTGCGATATCCCGACGTACTATGGAACTCTTATTTTCAAGGTCTGTCAAATTGGCAGGAGTAGGGTTACGTCGAAAAGTGCCTAATGCTAACCTTCTTTGTGCCACGACTTTAGATAGCTGTTCATTCCAGTAAGGTTTAGGTGTAAACTTACTTGTGGGATCATTGCATATCTTCAACCAAGGAATATTTTTGTCAGCTGCCTTGTTAATTATACTAATAAATTCATTATACGTGTTTTGAACAGAAGTGGTATTACTGGAGTGGTTTAACAATAAATCTACAATATCTTTAGTATAGGAATGCCAGTCGGCTTTTTTAAAGTTACGTTTTTTACAACAATGTGGAGTATCTCGATAATATGTACTAATTTTTATAACTAAATGATCACTATTTAAGTTTTCATTAAGAACTTGCCATTTAAAATAGATTATAATATCTGAAGAAGCAAAACTAACATCCGGTGACGATGCCTGCATATTATTGTTTACATATTTGACTCGAGTAGCAACATCTGAATTCATCGAGATAAACCCATGCTCCATTGATGAGTCTAGTATTTGTGTTCCTCTTACGTCAGTTTTATACGACCAGTTGGTGTGGTGAGCATTGAAGTCACCTGCTATTATACTTTTATTTTTAAACAATGAAAATAATTCCTCCCAGTCGGATTGTGTAGTATGTACAGATGACGGGCAATATATAGAAACTACATTATTTATATACTTACAATTTAAGATTTTCACGGACAATACCTCAATACCCGAATTACTAACGTCAATAACATTTATCTCACTTTTAATAGATTTATGTATCAAAATTGCCACTCCACCATATGAGTCCCATCTGTCGCGCCTATGAATGTTATAACCACTTACATTTACATGTATATCCTCATTTAACCACGTTTCACTTAATATGGCTATATGCACTTTATTTTGGTATAATAGACATTCAAATTCTGTTAGTTTAGGTTTAATGCTCTGAGAATTCCACTGAATTATATTAACAAATCGTTTAGACATATTACCACTGTCCATTCTTAAACATGGACAGGAATTTGTTAATACAATCCCCGAAATTAAATATATCCGCTATGTAAATATAGCACTCTTCGACAATGATAGTTAAAAACATAGTGATTTTCTCATCGAGCATTTTTTCAGACAACACAGTTTCCCTCAACCTATTGAACAGTCTCACAAAATTGAACTTCTCTCTTCGTAACTTTTTCTCTTTCCTTGTTCCATCTTCGTCACGTATGCCATAAGCTTCCGCTCTTACTTCTGTATCTGCCTCAAATTTGGTTTCATCAATATATTTATTTTTCTTTCTCCTTTGTTTCTTCTTATTCTTCGATTTAGAGATCTTTTCGCCGATTATTATGGACTCGTTTGCCGAACTTTCTTCTCCAGAAACAAAGTTCTCTTTCTGCGGTCTAGTGCCGGTCAACAAAGCATTTCTATAGCTGCTATCTCCCAAATAAGGGTCAAGTTCTACTCCATCAGTAAGACTCATACTTCTTCTCTCTTCTCTTACAATAGGTTCTCTGTATATTTGGTAATCCATCTTTTCGACCTTTTCATTTGTGTAGTAAAGCTCAAACGCCTTCTTATAGTTGCAATTTTCCTTTGACATGATGCTTCTTATATCTTTTTCTTTTTTGAACACAGGACATTTTGTCTTCTCTAATGACATATGGGGCCCCTTGCAATTAATGCACTTGTATTCTTTTGTCTCACAATTTGCATGTTCTGCACCACATTTGGGACACAACTCTTTTTTTCGTGGGCAAAATCTAACCGTGTGGCCGTATCTCCAGCACCCCGCACATTGTGTGACTGGAAATGTATATGGTTCGACTAAGAACCTACAGCCATATGCTACAACATATGGAGGCATAGTTGAACCTTTGAAGCACAGACGAACGGTTTCGCTCTCCACCCATTTTCCTTCACTATTTTGCCTCTTTAAACGCATCACAGACTCGATTTCGTACTCAGATTCAAATACTGTTTGTAGCTCTTTAACATCCATATCAAGATCTATTCTGCGTACGATACCATAGCATAAGGCCATTTGATCCGACCTTTGACATTTAAATCCCAAGTTGGTAAACTCCTCGCAGTTCAACAACACATTGGCGCATTCCTCAGACTCAAACACAATAACTACCTTGTAGGTGTTTTTGTACTGAATTTTGGTAATATTTGTTATATCGTAACTTCTCAAGAGCTTCGCTAAAGCCATTTGTTTAGGTAACGGCACAACGGTAGTTATCACTATCCCACAAGTCTTTGATTCAGCTTCATTTCTCTGATTGTTGCTAACAAAGTCATTTACTACCTTATTGTTACTATGTCCTCCATTATTCGATAAACTTCTATGCAACTTCTTAGGCTTACACGTCACTTCCACAAACTCAGAAACGTCATCGTTTTCCACAGTATCATTCCACAATCTCTTACCACGCTGCATCTGAGCATCCGAAAGTACTTCTTCCGGTTTATCCCACTCACACTCATCGTGCTCCGCCACGTCACTCATGGTGACGCTTGTTTACGTCGATAGCAATCGTTGCACTTGTGTACGTGCGCTTACTAGACCGCACCGTGCGCGACTGTCGGCGAGACATACTACTTGCTAACTTGATATTCCGAAATCCATTAAGTTTCAAAGCTGACCCACTTGGGGACCCATTACCGGGGTTCGGGGAAGTGAGACGGTCCGGGAACTTCTGCCGTAACTTGCAGCGGTGATGTATCTACACTTGCTTGATAAATTGGGAAGGGAAGATTTGTCGTTGATGGCGTTATTTTTTTTTTAAATTAGAAAAAAAATTGGACGAAGTAAACTTATAATATTTTTTTTTAAATTTGTGCTTCGTCCCAACTGTGCATTGGGTAAACGGTTAGTAGTGAGATGAAACACGGAACGAGCCAATCTTCTTTTAGCTAAGTAAGTTTCTGTCATCACGCTTTTTAACCAAAATAAAAAAGGTTGAAACTTCGCCATGAGATATTAATTTTTTTTTAAATAAAATTGCTCATGGCAGATAATTATATTTAAAAACAGCTATCTAGGAGACTTCAAAAATAAGAACAAGATTTTTTTTAAGTAAATTATGTCTGTCTGTCTGTCTGTCTGATAGCTTAAAGTATGGCTTGTGCAATGATGCATATAAATCCAACGAATAAAACCACAGCTAGCGAAAAAATAGCACAATGCAAATTCCCACCAAGCCTATATAGTAAACTGCCTTCTAATACAAAGAAAAAAAAACAAACTGGATAACTAGTGTTCAAAATAGAAAAAAATAACCCACGTTTCGGCGATACCGATTCGGCGATCTGGCGATGTGCCAAGCTCCGTGCCGCGGCCGCCTCGTGTAAGTGCTGTAGATTCAACCCTTCTGATAGAATTGCGAAAAAAGCAATTTGCTTTCCTCCGAAATTGTTTGGATAGTTCTATAAGCTGAGTGCACCCTACGGCACAATGCTACGGCTAACATTACAATTGTCCACCTTTCTACGGTCACGTAATCTTACGTATTCAACGTGTGTGCTTAAGCAGTATTTTTAATTTATCAAAATGGTAGTACAAACCGAATTATTAACAAAAACTCATAATCAAATTCAAATTTAATATTTTACTGCACCGTTTATGTGAAAATAGTTCTGAATAATAAATGATAGCGACATATTGCTCGAGATTTTGTAACCTGCTCGTAATATCATCACTCAGTGAAATAAAAAAAAATATATGATATTTTTTAACTGCCATCGTGTTTGCGTCTAAGCTATGGATTTGTGTTTTAGAAGATATGGACCAAAGGAAACTGCCACTGGGCTTTAAATAAAACGATTCCAATATAATTCTACTATTCCAATAATCAATCAATAATCGTGAAGAAACCCACATACCTACCCGAGAATTAATTCGGAGGTAGGAATGTTATCCACCAATCCGGACCGGGCCCCCGTGGTGGATTATGGCCTAACCCTCCTCACAAAAGTGAGGGGAGAACCGTGCTCAGCAGTACGACGATATGGGGTGATGCTGATGCCGCTGATTCCAATAATAGTTTTTGGAACTTCCCAATTTCATCCCCAATATAATATAATGCCTTCCTTCACATAGATATTACTTATTCCAAATACACAAGTGACGTTTGAAGTTGTCCCCTATAGGAAGTTCCTAAACTCGTGGTAATTATGAACAACAACTGTCAAAACAACAGTTATCCTTAGTCGTTGCCGTTGGAGCTCGCGGCAGATATGAGCAGCCATTGTGCTAATAAGGCCGGTTGGGAATTAAGACATAGAGATCTCTATACGCAACTGAGCGATTCAAAGTTAGGTGGGGACAACCGCTGCGTGATCACGTAAATCGTTGCAGTGGCAAAGGGACAGCTATCGCTAGGCGATCGGTCACAAAATTTAACTAAAAAGTATAGTTTAGAATACTAAAAAAAACACCCTTTTAAATACTGTATTGTCATCAATTCTAAATACGTGTGACAAAATTGAAATAGACAAGAATTTTATATTTTATCTGGTATTAAAAGCGAAGTCTGACAGCAATGCTTTCAAGATTTACGTCTGTCGCAACCCTATTGTAAGATTCGTAATCAGGTAGCCGATCACTTGAGATTTAGATTGCACAATCTGTGACAAAAATCGGTGAACATGTTCCGACTTCCAATGGTATACCTAGTTACATAGATAAAGATAAAGATAAAGATAAAGATTCATTTATTTGCATAAACACGTGCGATTACATGCATAGGTACAGTAATTAAATAACAATGCATGCAAGATCTTATGAAATTCTAGGTAAATGTACAAACATGTTTTGCCTAATTAGGCGTGCAAAAATATAGAACCATCAAATTGTTCAGCCACTTAGTTTAAGCTGTCACCAACTTCAAATTTAAGCCCTGGGTATTTTTAAGTACCTTTAAGTGTTCAATTATCTCATGTATCGTTAACACTTTGACTGCTAAGCCTTTTTGCTTGTCTAGCCACGGGTGCAGCTCTGCACGCTCCATAGTATTTTCCCATACAACAAACATGACAGTTGTGCTCTCAGCATTGAAAGTGTTAAAGCGCTTAGGTGTAGCACACAATTCTGTAACCAGACCTATCTTAGCACATGTTTGTGCTTCACACAAACCTTTGCCCTGTGAAGGAATCGCACCCGCTCACGCTTTGCAGGCGGCTCAACACCCACTTACACCATGCCGTCACAGACATGCAAAACAAAAAGATAAACAATAAAAGAGCAATAAACTTTTGATGTCAGTTCAATTTATAGAGATCGCCGCGAGCGGAGAAACCAATCCGATGTCTTACACATTGTATTTCCAAACGAAACCCACAGGCGGCTCACATGCGTTGGTGAGGATTTTACTTTAAAAAGGCAATATTCCGATAAATAAATTGAAAAGTGCATCCAAATATAAAGGAATAGGAAAAATTGCTCAATAACTTTGCCCCCGACATCGTTCGCGTTTACAAATAATTATAAATTACTAGCTGTGCCCTGCCACGCTTCGCTGTGGCACATTCGCACATTCGCTGATATGTCACTGATGAAAAAAATAGATAAAAACAATCCTTGATGCGGATTATATATCATGCTAAAATTTCAGCTCGATCGGTGCAGAACTTATTGAGTTTTTGAAGCGTACACAAACCAACATAACATTTATATATATATAGATAGATAAATTTATTTATGAATCTTGCAAGACATCGAAATTGAATATACACGAAAATATGAGAAATGCATTCCATTTTTACCCCTAAAATTTTTATTAAAATCCGTGAGCCGATTCGGAGTCTATTCGAGACTAACTTCGAGACAGACAGACATGCAAACATTCTAGGAACGGTAATTTATGATCAAACATCGTATAAATACAGTTTTCTCTTAAACTTTAGCATTTATTTTAAATCACAGACAGAAACTAAAATTTTATCATTTTATTTAAATTGGTTTAACTAAATGTGGTATTTTTAATACATTTTTTGGTAGGAATAAAAGAAATGTAAAAAATTTCAAGCAAAAGAAAGGCTCTATTCAAGGAAGTGATCGTGTTATATAAGGGGATGTTACAGAGGATTTTCAATAATATTCAAATAGGATCAGAGTGCAGATTCGAACGCAGATGAATGGTTCTTGATTCAATAAGGTCTGCGTCAGACAGACGGATTGAATTGTATGTTCTTCGGCTTCCGTGCTCGTGCCTTTAGGTTAAAGTTTGATTGTATAGGAGGAGACAGTACATAAGCTTTTTGTTTGTTAAATTATTAGGTAAATAGGCTCGTAATAGGCAGCGGAATTTATATTTGAGCGTGACATGTGTGAGATACCAAGATAAACCCAAGTTAAAATTCACTGGCTGGGCTGACTGGGATTCGATGTTTGTACTGTATTTATATAAATAACATGCAAACTTCAAATAAAATAATAGAAATGTGATAATACTGTACCGAAACCTAAAAAAAAATCTAATTTACTAATTTTTTATACATTGACAGATATCGTTAATGACACGACTCTTTGTTTTTCCTTGCATGGTTGTCTGCAAAAGGGTGCTCTAAGCGCTAAGACAGGGTCGCGATTTCAAATCCCAGTGCGGGCACGTACCAGTGTGTTTCTTTTAAAAACAAATCTACATAGTTATCACTCGCTTTTCGGCGAAGGACAACATCGTGAGGAAACCCATATACCTACCGGAGAAATATTTCGGAGTTGGGTATGTTATCCTCCAATCCGGACTGGGTGGATTACTGCGTAACCTCCTCACGACAGTGAAGGGAGACCCGTGCTCAGAAGTGGCCGATATGGGTAGACGATAGTGAGTTTCGTAGTACTTCAGGTACTGTTTTCCACTTGTCGTCCGACCGTATGCTCTCCGGCTCTAAGGAGGAATGAGAAGGCCGTCATTTGCCAGCGACTTATGAATGTTGGCAGTGGAATGATATAAATTCCGAGCTAGCTTGGAGTTGGGAGCGAGGGTTGGTTTTTTATTTTTCCAAGCAACTTCTGTAAGTTTGCAAGGCCTGAGTATTTGTGAGTATGGGACTATTTTTTGTGTTTATAAGCTACTAGCTGTGCCCTGCCACGCTTCGCTGTGGCACATTCGCACATTCGCTGATATGTCACTGATGAAAAAAAAATAGATAAAAACAATCCTTGATGCGGATTTTATATCATGATAAAATTTCAGCTCGATCGGTGCAGAACTTTTTGAGTTTTTGAAGCGTACACAAACCAACATAACATTTTTATATATATAGATTCAAGTTATAATCGAGTTAATTTAGTTGAATCTAGAACTTTCTTTTGGAAATAGTTTTGTAAATAATGTTTTTATAGTGGACATATATGCATATTTTTATGTCAGTTACAGCGAATTAAATAGTTGAAATGATAAATATAACTAAAATAAATAAAACAAATTGTAATAAGGTACAAACACACATGCTCGCCAGTATTATAGGTACCTTTGATTTGGTCTTTCTTATCACGGTGACTGCTGAACCGGTTTTTACATTTGGGCACCGTTACGGACCGTGAGCGTTTTCCAGCAATGGCGTGCTGTCTGTGTGAGCCGCACTGTAGTAGCGCCGCGTTACACACACACGTCTGTGTTTCGCGACACAGCGGGCACGTAAGCTGCGCTAACACAACAGGTGTGTTTTCCCGCACCCGAGTAAAGTTATAAGTTCTAAATCAGCTCAGCAGTCAAAGTGTTAATTACATAAATATTTACTCGCCTTTTTCCCGTTGGGAGAGGCAGAGACTACATCTTTCCATTAATATCTTGCAATAAAATGTGTATACAGCCAAACAGGACAATGTTCAATCCCAATAAGTACAAAAAAACACGTAAATCCCCTTTTCCCCATATTGTAAACACCAGGCGTCCGGCGGTCCCCATACATCACCTCCATTACCATCCGAATGGGTCCCAGTACCCCGATACATCCGTTCATTGGCCACTCCGCCCCGGTCGACGAACATCGAAGAGTTTGCTCAGTTCATTCGCTTGATTTATGCATTCGCCGCGCAATGTATGTGTTAAACTTGTTAATCTTTGCGAAGAAAGTGATATTGGTACTTGTTTTAAATTGGGCTGTTATACTAAAACGAAATTGGTTCCAAAGATGACGCTGAATTATTAATGTATGTCAAATATTGTTACAAATTGTTTTTAAAATTATTTTTTTTCCTGTCCACCCAAAGGTGGTCTAGAAGAAACTTTTCATACGTTTCACTTACATACTTAATTTTTTTTTTTTAAATAACTGTCCTCTCTTTGTCCGGCAACGAATTGTCGTAATTTTATGACAGAATAATGACCAGTTCCAGTGGGATATAGGCTACGCGGGTGAAACCGCTAGGTGCAGCTAGTATCATAATAAAACGAAGAGAAAAAAATTAACTTAGACCACAACATATTATTATGTAACCCACATTCCCCGGTCACTGCGCACAATAGCCAGGGGTAACTACGAACGGGCTATTATAAAACCAGGGGGGTCACCACGTACTTATTCTTATTCCATGCAGTTCATTTTAAAGCCTTAAACTGAACGGCCTAGATTGGCACCACACACTCATAAATGACAAGCGTGACGGGACGTCACTCAAAAATAGACTGAAGAGAATGAGAGAGAAAGAGAATGAGATGGAGCTAAATAAACTACCATAAATGCAAACAAATTGTTACGATCTCTTTGGATAGATGTCTCTGGTTGACTTATGAACGTTTAGCGATATTGGTGGTGACAGTTAGCAGGGCAGTTCAGTTACTGGGTAGATTTAACTGTTTGTGGTGAGGCCCCAGTTGAAACTGAGGTTGAAAAGAGAACCCTCAGCTTAGCTACGGGCCTATTCTCGACACCAATCGAATTCCAAACACAATCATAATCTCCATAGGTAGGCATCTGAAAAAATAAAACATAAAAATCCTGAGTTTGAACAAAATTGAATCGTAACATGCAATCGAAGGCATCTCTATTTCATGTCAACTTTAGACTATGATGCCAACTTCAGCAATAAAAACTAAATTATTAAACTATCAAATCGACAATTATTTATTATATTGCAATTCCGATACTGATTCAAGATGTTTCAAGAATATCTACGAAATAAATTGTTATTGAGACTGGGAATCGAGCTCGGAATCGGGATCGAAGTTCGATTGGTGTCCAGAATAGTCCTGCTGAGCTGAGCAGTTTTCCTAACAGTGTTTGTACACAGTTAACTGTTAACTCGTGTTCCTAGTGTTATCGTTCGGAACCCAAGTCGGCATTGTTTGCGAAAACATTAAAGTAATCTGAAATAAAAACCAGGCAAGTGCGAGTTGGACCCTCGCACGAGGGTTCCGCACCGAACATTGCTCTAACGAAAAGATACAATGGATTGCGAGAAAAGCTCAACTTTGCCGTTGAAAAAAGCAGCCCTCATACATTGACATAGGTTCCAGTCAGTTTACCAACTTTTATCTTTGTTATGTAACTACAAACGGTTTTCTCTTTACTTGTGCTTTAATAACTTCCTTTTTGCCGAATTTCATGATTGTAGATCAATACAAAGTATCCTATAAAGTTTGATTCCCTTGCGTGTGTCAATATATTTACTATAATAGCGTTGGCTTACAAGTTTTTTGTTTTATTTTTCACCAACTCTAGAGAATTTCAAACTTGTGTACCTATTTAATATGAATTCCAACTTGATACATCCACGCGTCCCTGATATATTGACACACAGACAATGATAATCCTCTAAGAGTTTTTTGCCTTTTGAGATACGGTACCCTTAAATAAACAGACGTTAAAAAAGCCTGCCTCTGCCAATATCGTAAAAGTAAGCGAGGGCGTTTCTTTGTGCCAAGTATACTTGGTTGATAAGTTGAATTCAAGTTATTTTTTTAAACGACTTCAAATAAGGAGGAGGTTATCAATTCGTCTGTTTTTTTTTAATGTTTGTTGTTTAACATAATAAGGACGTAATTATCACTCGCATTTCGGTGAAGGGAAACGTCCTGAAGAAACCCACACCTACCCGAGAATCATTTCGGAGGTAGGTATGTGATCCACCAATCCAGATCTGGCCCCCGTGGTGGATTATGGCCTAACCCTCCTCACGAAAGTGAGGAGAGACCCGTGCCCAGCAGTGGGACGTTATGGGTTAATAATAATGATGATAAGGACAATAACCTTGACCCTCCCACTGCTGGGTATAGGCCACATTATTACCATTGCATTTGCCTCGGTCCTATGCCATCCTACCTTTATAATTAGGACAGCGAAGGAACGGAACGCCTTTGCAACGTCTTTATTTCCCGACTCCTATAACCTGGATGTCTTCATGCCAAGAGTGAATAGAGAAACTTCCAGGCAAGCATCCTCCACCATCGACCGCGTCGACGCTTACCATCAGGTGAGGCTGCGGTTCAATGCTTGCCCAATACTACAAAAAAAAACCAAACAAAGTCCTATCATACATTCATCAGACAACTTAGTCGGAATTAAAACTATATATTTCTACATTGTCTTATTTAAAAAAAAAACAGATCCAGGCTCGACCCACGATCTTAATTATATCGTCAGCCCATTTATAGTGCTGCTGGCCAATCGACGCTTGGATCGATGGATCACCTTTTCTGTTTCGTTCACCACTTTCTCGCCCTGTCATCATTTCGCGTATCATCTGCTAAATATTGGTGATGAATTGAGTATCCCGCAGATTTCACTCAACTTACTAAAAGTCATTGGTGCGGATCCGAGGTTCGAACCCGGTGTCTTTCGGTTGAAAAGCGCACAAGCAACCGCTCGGTCAGAATCTCTTTGAACTAACTTTTAGCTTAGTTTATGCCAACGGAATTGGTATCAACTGGAAATAGACCACAATTCAAACCTACTTTCCCGACTGGTTGCACTCACATTTATAGGTAAAAAGCTGGAATTCACGAAAATGAAACACAAATTTAAATGCGGCGGCGGGATTCCGGCGAAAGCTGTCACGTTCGCGTTATTAATGTAGTTTGTGCCGGCGGAAGTGGCTGATATTTTTATTTGAACGTTGGTACAGTAAATGTATTAAGATTTATATATAATAAAATTTGCTTTTGACGATTTTCCGTGAGGCTTCTACGTGATATGACAACGTATATTTTTACTGAATAAAGAGATTAGAAAATATTTCAACTGATGGTTAGTAACTATTGGAGTGCCACCTATAATTTTGTAATGAAAAGTTCTAAGCAGCTCTGCACTGCGCTCTTTACCCTGAGACATTCTACAGTCCCATATGACTAATCATTTTGAAGGAAATAATGCCTTATTAATATACATGAAATATAATAATGTTTGCACACTACTGCTTCTTGGCTTGCCGTTACAATAATCTATATATATAAAAATGTTATGTTGGTTTGTGTACGCTTCAAAAACTCAATAAGTTCTGCACCGATCGAGCTGAAATTTTATCATGATATATAATCCGCATCAAGGATTGTTTTTATCTATTTTTTTCATCAGTGACATATCAGCAAATGTGCAAATGTGCCACAGCGAAGCGTGGCAGGGCACAGCTAGTGTGATATATAAATGTTGTTGCGTATTGCTCTGAGTCTGAGTGTTTGTAGGACCATGGTCCTCGTAGTTACTGTTTCCTTAAATATACAAAATCCTAGTTTGAAGTCAGGAATGTGATCATGACCTACATATAATTAATTTGCTAGGGGAAACGTTAGTGTGGGTAATATTTTATTCTTTAACTTTACCAAACATAATAAATTTGCTGTTCTTTTTGAGTCAAATTTATTTACAAAAAGAAGTTTGTAAACGACTCTTTGTAGTTGCCTGCAATGGTAAATAGTTGCCATCAATATTAAATAACAGGTAAACAATATTTCTTTCTCGGTCCAAAATTTATTATTTAACAATGAAGCGACGTTAGAAATTAAACTCGCCTTTTTATTTGAATGTCACCAAAAACTCATTTCCAGATAGTCAAAAAAGAACTTTACATTTGAAAAAAAATGCAAAAACCTTTGTTTGGAGTCGAAATTAAATCAACACTGTTTTACAAAAAGCAGCTTTAGTTGATCCTACTATTTCAAACACAATTCATGCAATTGTAAAAACAATTTAATTTTCGCATTTAACAATGAAAATGTAGAAATGAATTCAGAGAACTTTATAAAGTTAGGAATTGTAATGAAATACGGATCCGGAACACTGACGTCACAATGCAACATTCCACTATAAGCGCGTCTATTTGAAACATTCACTTTGAAACATTACTTGGAATGTTTCGCGAATATAGTTTGAATCATTCGTGATAATCTTCACCGTATTGTAGTGTCTAGATGTTTATGTTGTTAGAAGCAGGTGTGCTAGTTATGGAGGCCACAGCCGGAGGGTGCAAAGAAACCCCAAATGTTCTTAAACTAGGTTTATTATAATTAAAATACTACATAATATCTAGATCCTAAGCTAAAAGTGTGTACGTTCGGTCCGAAGTTAGGAGCCGAAGTCGCCTTAAAATTACGGGGATTACAGTATATAGAGACATGGGACAGTTCTGCTGCGTCTGCGTTTCGCCGTATCGCCGCCGGTCGCACGGTGTGGTGTGGAATGCGGTGTCATCATTCTGGTCATCGGACGGCTAGATAACATGCTCAAACTACGCCCTAGAGATGTAAAGTGAAATTTTATATCCACGTCTCAAATATTTCCGTCCATCTATCGCATGTCGCATTACATCCGGCCGCGGAGCAGAGGTGAAGCGGAAGGCGATTGGCAGAGCAGCCAATGGCCAAGGCCAATATGGCGGCGTTGATATCTCGTCTTCTTTTGATTTTCCATTATCATTCCCATTTTTTTAATGTTTTGGCTTTTTATTTATAATTACTAGGATTTATTATTTATTTATTTATTTATATATAAATGAAAATGGGATACTGACCATGATAATTCTGATTCGGAAGCGGTGGTAGCCTAGTGGGAGAATGTCCGCCTTCTAATCAGAAGGTCGTGAGTTCAAATCCCAGTGCGGGCACGTACCAATGTGTTTCTGTAAGACATATGTACGTAATTATCACTCGTTTTTCGGTGAAAGAAAACATCGTGAAGAAACCCACATAACTACCCAAGAATTATTTCGGAGGTAGGTATGTTATCCACCAATCCGGACTGGGCCCCCGTGGTGGATTATGGCCTAACCCTCCTCACGAAAGTGAGGAGAGACCCGTGTTCAGCAGTGGGACGTTATGGGTTGATGATGATGATGAGTTCTGATGATTATTTTTTCCATGCTTTTTAATTTTAACCCATTTGCAATGATAATACTAATGATGTTAGTGACCATCTTATTTTAAACCTTATATTTTGATGAAATCCGCATAACTGAGAGAAAAATACTCAAAATTTCTTGTTTTGTTTCAGGTAAAGCCAGAGAAAGTTGGAACAACATTGGGTTCTACCAATCTTTAAAGGTATCAATCATACGTTCAATCACAAATATATCTTCGTTTAATGGAGACTTGGGTGCCGTTACTACGACCGTAGTTGAAATAGCCCCATATATTTTCTAGATTTAATTATTATGTGGATTGAATTCTACACCAAACAATACGATTAAGATTAAAATATATTCAGAGGAAAATGTAAAAAATTAGAGATGTAATTAAATCGAAAATACAACAAAAATATAATGCTCAATCTATATAAATAAAAATGTTATGTTGGTTTGTGTACGCTTCAAAAACTCAAAAAGTTCTGCACCGATCGAGCTGAAATTTTAGCATGATATATAATCCGCATCGAGGATTGTTTTGATCTATTTTTTTCATCAGTGACATATCAGCGAATGTGCGAATGTGCCACAGCGAAGCGTGGCAAGGCACAGCTAGTTCTTTATAAAATGAACGACATTTCTACACATGTGTATTATTGTGTAGATACGTTATTAGCTGGCGTGGGGCTTGGCATCAGGTCAACGTGTTCGTGTAGTTACTCAGTAATATTAAAAAAAAAACATTTGACATAATATTCACTGACTGAGTCAGTTTCCCGATAGCTGCAACCTGGGAGTCTTCAAGTCACGAGTGAATAGGTTACTTCTAGGTAAGCGTGTACCATCGTAGACCGCAGCGTCACTTACCATCAGGTGAGATAGTGGTCAAACGCGAACCTATTTATTAATAAAAAAATTATAATCATCAAAACTGAACAGACATGCAAAATTTCAACTCAATTGAACACCGAAAACAGATTAAACATTTAGGTGCATTAAACTGATTATTTATTGATGCAGTAAAGACAAAACTAAACAATAAGGACAATGGATAACGGACAAACATAACAACACACTAACACTGCGAGGTAAAGCTTGTAAAAATTGCGCCTTTGCCCCCCGAAAGAAAAACTATAGCTGTAATTGAAATCTTAAGTTAAAGTAGAAAAACAACCCCATTACAGTTCTCCTTAAGAGATAGGACCAGTTTACCCTACCTCCCCCTTACGTGTAAGACCAGTTTACCCCGCTTTCCCCACTATATACTCCACGCCCGGGCTCGGCTGAAAACACTACAAATTACCGTCGGCAACCGCGCGGAGAGATTTACGCTTCTAGTCTAATGTTGCTGAAACTTTACTACGGGTTCTCGATCCGATGTCGATTTGAAATTGAAGCAGATTTGAACACGAAAGCAAATTATAAGAGTCTTTTTACTAAAGGTAAGCAACACAACGGCAATGCCTCTGGCGTTGCTGATGTTCATGGGCAGCGGTGACCACTTACCATCTGTTGGGTCGCATGCTTATTTGCCACCTCTTTTAATTTTCTAAAAATCAGTATTTGACGTTTTAAAAACGTACGGTAACATAACGTAACCTAACGGTGAAAGTATAAAATATTTTTTTTATGTTACTAAGCAACGAGACAAGCAAGTCGTTCAACTGGTGGTAAGCGCTACGACTGTCTATAAATTTACAATGCCACTCAGAACGTTGCATTGTATAATCTATCCTGCTCACCCTGTTATTTATTTATTTATTTAATACTCTATTGCACAGATTAACTAACTAGTACAAATGGCGGACTTAACGCTAAGAGCATTTTCTACCAGTCAACCACCCATAGTGAAGAAGAGAGGGGTGTAGGCAAGCATCAAAATATCTCATGAAAAAAAAATATAATGTTCACTTTCGAATCCCAGTAGTAGAGAGCGAGGTTTGAAGTGGAACCAATATTTCACGTCGTTTAACTGCTGTGTACAGTCGCGAAGGGAAATGCTCGCCACTTGCACTGATGAATGCCAAGTGATTAATTTCTACCACTGTTAGGTTTCTACTATTAGGGGACATATAAATACTTCTATATCTAAAAGCTGACCAGTTTGTTTGTTTGGTTGAACGCGCTAATCTCAGGCACTACTGGTTCGAATTGAACAATTCTCTTTGTGTTGAATAGTACATTTATCGAGGAAGGTTATAGGCTATAGTATAACATCACAATAATGGCCAATAGGAGCGGAGCATCAATGAAGAATGTGGCAAAAACGGGGGAAGAAAGAGAGTTATTGCGGGAAAACTTGAATTATGCGGATGAAACCGCGGGGCGCAGCTTGTGCTGTGATAAAAAGAATCTCCCATTACTGAAAATGTATTTCTTTACAACGGATTAATGAGACGATCAGGTCATTTTCCTGATGGTTAGTGGCACGCTTGCTAATAAAGGAAGTGTATTTTTTGCTTGGACTTTTCTACCATTATCTCACTTTTGGGAGAAAAATGGCAAATTTGGTAGACAATGCAAAACTCTCATTTAAAAAAAAATGTAATCGAAAGAACTGGAAAACATTATTATAATGAAAAACATTATTTTTTACGTCACGATTATACGTTATTTTTCAATTTTATACTTAACCTTCGTCCTCGAGGTAAGCAATATTATTTAGTTAAATGTTGTAAATAAAATTACGGACATCCTAGAACGAAGCTTTCGCATAATTATTATATAACTTCACGTATAGGTAAATTTTTTTTTTTTTGTTTTTAAATTCTATTGTAACTTTTTAATGTCAGCGAGACGAGCCAGTCGTTCGCCACGCCTGCCTATAACAGTTACAGTGCCACAAAGAACTTTGCATTGCATAATCTTGCGGCACTGCACTGCTCTCATCTCCCTGAGACACAACCACTCAAAGGCTTAAGTAGCAACCCTCTCTTTGCTCGGCTTAAAAGTATCTTCGAGAACCTATAGTAGGTTACATTGAACTCGAGTCAATATTTCCACTCGTTTGCGGTTCGCTTTTACAAGCGATATGTATACACTATCGCTAGGCATTAGGGTAGGCAAGTGCTACCACTTTGCACGGATTTGTGCTGAGGGGTGTTCACTTTCAGAGAATTATTGGGTGACCACCTACCCTTACTACAAAAAAAAAACTAACTGTGTGCTGAGAAACAGTAGAAAAAAATTTTAACTAAATAAATATAAAAAAAAAAATCTTATAAGATATTTAAAAAAATATACGAAACGTCTCTCCCTTTCTATTTTCACCAACTTATATATCCCTCTTAAGTTCCGTTCGCGTCGCCCGATCACATTTTTCGTAACGCATTCACCAGCTTACTCCCCAAGTCAAGCGTGCGTAAAGAAGTTTTACCGTTAAAGAAGGCCGTCAAAGAATAAAAACATTCAGAGGGATAATCCAGTATTTAGCGCTGAATTCCACCTAAACAAACTTCACAACTAAACGCCGTGGAAAGTTTATTTCCTCGGCTGTGGTAGATTTATTTCCCTCTACGTATGTGTACAAAGTACAAGTGTGTGTGTGTATGTGCTGTGTGTGTAATTTGTTGTTGTTCTAATAAATAGAAAGGCACTGGACTGGGAGAGAATGCTCCGGTTTGTTCCGTACATTCTTCAGAGAGATTCTGTTTGTACAACGCGTTTGTGTAACTCCAGTAACTAAGATGGAGGACTACAATTGAATAGAATAGGAAATTCTTTACTGACAATCCTGTTACTGACACAATTGTACGTTTCTCTTTATTCAAACAGTTTGTAATGTGGTAGCTCATGCTAGTGAACGCGACCGAGTCTGATCTTCGGCTCTCCTCATCCGAGTGATTCCCTGCTAGAGTTGAAACTTTATTCAACTTTTGTACATAGAATAGAATAGAATAGAAAACTCTTTATTATTTTCTCTTTTTATTGCGATTTCTTCCAGACAACCTTTGGATGGACAGTAAAAAACATTTTTCGGTAGTAGTACATAATCCTCAATCACACTCTATGTGCTCAGCAGTCTGACTGTCAGTGGAACAAACTTATACGTAGTGTTGCCAGAACTCCGGGTTTGCGTGGAACGTCCTGATTCTCAGAGGTCTGGTGATTTGTCCTAATTGACCCTTCATTGAGACTCTTAATGTCCTGATTTTTCACTAACCTTCTTAGTTTGTAGTTTAAAGGGTAATGAACATACCATATTAAAAAATCCATCCGATTAAAATAAATGATTATTCGCAAAAATCAGTTATTTTGTTGTAGTACTTAATTATAGCTGTTCCGATTTGAAAATCGAAATCTCGATTATTTTTACATTCTGTTCCGAAATTTAACACACAAGACCTGGCAACACTAGACAGGTGACACACATTCTGAGTGATTGACGATCGGACGAGATTCAATTTGGCGCGATTCGTCGACATAACGTTTATTTTATAATATGTATTACGGATTCACAAGCTATTTACATATCATGTAGGGAATTTTACAGATTAAACATTATTTCTGATAAAGAATGAATTAAAAATTGCCACATGTAAGGGAAATCTCCTTATTCAAACACAAATCATGGTCACTCGTTCATTTAGTTTCATTATCAACCCATAACGTCCCACTGCTGGGCACGGGTCTATCCTCACTTTCGTGAGGAGGGTTAGGCCACAATCCACCACGGAGGCTCGGTCCGGATTGGTCATTTAGTTTATCATATTTAATTTTATAAGTGTACCTACCAAATAAGCCTGGAAATGGCTTATGTTTGAAGCTAAATATATTTTAATTTTTCATTTTCTTTTACAATGTTTTTATTATTATCTATTAGTAATAGTGCTATAATATAAGCTAAACGATTTGAGTTTTGAATTTGAAAAATGAGAAATAGATTATGAACAGCGTTCGAAAATGGAAATTTCCCTTGCACGTGCTGATTCATGACTGAATCTCGCATTCCTCCTTCAACTCTACCAGTGCTTCGGAAACACGCCCGTCGGAGAATATACTCGTAGCACCAAGAAACTCCACGAAGTGTCATTTTTTCAAATTTCGTCAGTCTTAACTCTAAATTGTTCTGAATGTCCATTGATGGCACCACCAGTTGGTAAGCGCCTTTGTTCCCATCACACCGTGTGACTGACAGACGGACGGACGGATCGTGATTAATGAACAAGAGTGATTCAATTGGGCGACACGCGGACAGACAGTTTGTTTTCTACGTACGGATGCCAATCTATTGGGAGGGTTGGATAAGCCAGGCGTCTACCGCTAAAACCATAATCAATTAGTAAAATGAGACAAATCGAATGAAATAAATCCCGGGATTTGAGTAATTGGTGTGGCTGTTTGTCAGAACAGGTGGCATAATCATGACGTCTTATAGCGATTCAATTGAAGACCTAAACTGAACCGCGTCGCATAATCGTACCGTGGCATCTTATTTTTTATGTTGCTGCCATTTTCAACCTAAGCTGGATCCAGTTTAGGTTGAAAATGGCTTATTAGCGACTCAATTTCGGCTACTGCCATTTTCAACCTAAACTGGATCAATTCCAGATCCAAAAAATATACGAAACGTAACTTTCTCTCTCTGTTTATCTTCACTAACTTATATATCCCTCTCAACTTCAGTTTGCCTCACCCCATCACATTTTTCGTAACGCATTCACCAGCTTACTCCCCAAGTCAAGCGTGCGTAAAGAAGTTTAGCTTCAAAAAGTTGGCCGTATTTAATCAAGGTCATCGGATCGCGCCAGCATCTTCAGTTACGAAGTGTAAAACCATTAATTTTCTTTGGCCTTCGCCCAAACGCCCCATTCTTAGCTACCCCAATGCATAACCGGGTCAAAGGCCCAGTTATCGGCCCGCCGGGATTTATCTCCGGGGACAGAATAACTAATAGCCCAGGGCCATAATTGGGCGGTATTGTCGCGCCTTTGTCCCATTGTGGGGACAGGCTGGGCTCTGATCTGACACTCTAATCTGGACTCATTGTGAGCCTACTTTTGAAGGCTGAGCATCTTTTGGGTAATGTGAGTAGGGTGACTGTAAGAAAAATTAATTGTTATGAAATATATATTAATTATCTTATAACATTTTTCAGTTTAGCAATCGATTTGTTACATTTAATTTTAGTTTTTTTTTTTGACGAGAAAAGCGAGTTGCTCACCTGATAGTAAGCGCTACGCCTGCCCATAACAGTTACAGCACAACCCAGAACTTTGCATTACGTAATCTTGCGCGGCACTGCACTGCGCTCGTCACCCTGAGACATCGGCTATAAAGTCGCATATGCCCAATTATTTCGCTGGAAACAGTGCCCTTCAAACCAGAACACCGTAACTGGCAAAGGCTTCCCCAGGCGGTCTCTTGTAGAAGAGGCCCCCCACTACATACCCCTAAACTCAAAAACGCGAACGCGTAGCTCAAACCCGCCTTTTAACAGTGCAAAAAAAAACTATTTACTTTCAATTTGCACTGTGAACTGCACATAGAAACACGGAAACTATTGGCGTCGGCAATGAGTCGGGACGGGAGCGCCGTCGGCGGCCGGCGACCGGGCCAATTAATCTCGCGTTCACCCCACCGCCTCGCCACTGCGGCCCTTGTTTTCACCGCCTTAAAAATAGAAAGAGGTTTACTGCTGACCCATTTTTTTAACACGTTGTCTGCTAAACCGGTTCTTACATTTGAGCACCGTTACGGACCGTGTGTGTTTTCCAGCAATGGCGTGCCGTCTGTGTGAGCCGCGCTGTAGTACCACTGCGTCGAACACACACGTCTGTGTGTCGCCGCACAGCCGGCACGTAAGCTGCGCTAACACAACAGGTGTGTTTTAGCAGTGAACGTGTAAAATGGCTGAATAATGAAATTACTTGATGCACATGATACTTTAAAACCGATGTGTTAGGGTGACGAGCGCAGTGCACAACATTTTGTAATGAAAAGTTCTGAGTGACACTGTAGCTGTCTGTTATGGGCTGGCGTAGCGGTTACCATCAGATGATCGACATGCTCGGCTTGTTACTCAATCAAAAATAAAATAAAAAATGTTTAGTGTTTTTTTTTTCTTATATTATAACATGATATTATGGTGTATATGAAGAATTATTGTATTTGTAAAATTTACAATAATAATAAGATAAATTCTAAGTTTACATGGAAATAGCGTACAACTATCGAATATTAGGATAAATCGGAACCAACCGTAGGTGGGTGGGCAATTAATCTCGCGCTCAGCCTACCGCCCCCGCGCTGACTGCACCCTTGTTAATCTCAACTACCCTTCTGTACATATTTATTGTTCTTGTTTTCTAGTGTTAAATATATTGCGGGGCTGTTTTCTTACACAAATAAATAATAAACGGACTGAACCGAAATGTGACTTTGTGGGTTATGTATTTTTTTCTCAAACTTGTGTGTCTTCGTGTAATATTACCCATAAAGTGTTCCTTAAAGTGTAGAAGCGTGGGCAAACGATAAAAATCCAAATAACGTGGCATTCCGTGTTCTCTCCAAAACTACCAAGAAGTTTTGGTAATTCATCCACCACTTAACTGAATCGTGACTTTGACTAGTCTACCTACTGACTTAGACTTGATATTTTGACTATTAGAATAGAATAGAATAGAATAGAAAACTCTTTATTGTACACCAGAAACAAAAATAAACACAGTACAGAAAAATTACAATAGGTAAACAAGGGTAGTACAATGGGCGGTCTTATCGCTGAAAGCTACGAAAAACGATTAGCTACGGAAAAGCTAAAAAACTTGAGTTGACTGCAGAGCCCCGGTCTTCCCTCACTTTCGTGAGGAGGATTAGGTCATAATAATCCAACATGGGGGCCCGATCCAGTTTGGTGGATAATCTCTGAAATAATTCTCGGGTAGGACATCCTCACGATTAACATAAAAAACTACCACCGCAACCGAAGTCGCGGTTAACAGGCCGGTTTAAATTTAAAGTATGTAGCTACTCAACCATGCTACCCAATACTAGGTGACCCAGAAATCTAGATTATATATTTTCACCGCTAGTATGTCAGACTGGCGGTTGGCTGGGCGCCAATAACGCAATCGATTTAGCTATTATATTCTACCAGAAGCGGGGTAGTAACGGGGTTGGCTTTTAGCCCGGCTATTAAGCATATATAGTGTAGTATATATAGTAATAGGAATGCCTTGAAACTGCCAAGAGAGTGCTTAAGCATTTTTTACGCTACTCTAGTGTACTTTGTTTGCGAACATTTGTTTTGTGTCAGAATAGTGCAGTTTTACTGCGGAAAAAACGGAAATTTGTGGGTGAAAAATGGAATAAAATGTTGCAGTCTATATGGATATATAAGTAGGTAAGTAAAGAATAAAGTGCTCTATATAAAATAAGTACTCTGGTGGTTCCATCCGCGTACCACTGTCATTATTTGTTTTTACGGGTCAAAAAAACTTTTTATGCTCTTCCAATACTTAACACGTTCACTGCTGAAAACACAACTGTCGTGTTTTTCTAACTTGCCACGAGTACGGCAAAACACAACTGTTGTGTTTGTTGTATGGGAAAACACTATGGTGCGTGCTGAGCCGCACCCGTGGCTAGACGAGCAAAACGGCTCAGCAGTCAAAGTGTTAATATATCCATGCCTAAATTCAAAATTCTAATTTCTGAAAAATACGTTCATCCATTGCGGTGAGAAGATAGAACAAAAAACACACAAGTTCACAAACATTCGCTTTTTTAATATTTCTTGGATAATTATATATGTATACCTATTTTAACACCAACCTTTATCCCCTTAAAGCATCTCACTTACAAATAATATTCAAAAGAAGCTACGTTTTAAAAGCTCATTTATCTCTCCACAAAGCCTCCTTACGAGCTGTCACAAGCGATATAATACCATCGCAAACAATACATCATTTTACCATTTCACTGTATTTACTGTGAAAGCCCAATTTCTCCCACATTTTTACTGTCATTGTGTCCCTGACGTCTTAAGTTATCAATTCAAGCAAGTAAAAAAGAAAATTCAAGAATAACTACGTTTTGTGAAAAGAAGTTTTACGAAAGTAAATGGAATCCATACTAAATTGGCCACTTGTCACTAGTTGTTCACTTGTTTTGTTCACCAAAACGTCCCCAAAACTTTTAAAACATGAAATAATTTAGTAGCAAATAGACAACACGACCAATCTATCTCGCGGACCATACTTGAAATATTAAAAACCATGTCAAGTTTTCTGCCTCACTCACTCTCGCGTATGCCGTATTACTAGATATGAATAAGAGAGCTGTGAGACAGCTGTTGCCTTTAACCTTCCTTCTATAACCTGTTCTTATTCTAAGGTTTTCTGCGTCTATTTATTCGTTTTAGTGACTTTTTTCAACTATCTGAGAATAGGTATATTTTTGAGAAATAATTAGTTTTAGGCTCGTTTTTATAAATCTAGGTAATGTCTAGATGGAAACTTAACTTATTATATTATATTATATAATAAATTTAAGTGATGCCTAAACGGCAGGATCTAGATTGGAAAACGTTCCTGTTTATGCTTCTAAAAGCTTCAGTTTTAGGGACCCCTTTGTTTATACAGCTGAGAGAGACGAGCAGATCGTAAAGTCGCAGTGAGAGATGTCAGTTTCAGTACCTGAAGGTAAGCGCCTAACTACCTCATATGAGTACATAAAACTTAGTCTTCAAAAAATATCACAGTTAAGCAAGAGCAATCCTGCCACGATGATGAAAGAAAAACTAAAATTAAGCTCTTCAAACTAAACCGGTAATTAAATCACAAACTCCAATCAACATCCTAATCGGATTAATTCCTAAAGAAATTCATAATTTCAACATACATTTAATTACTCAAGAAAACACCCGAGCCACAGTTGAAGACATAGTAACTTCGCCCCAGCATTAAGGCGATGAAAAATTTAAATAATAACTCATCATCAAAGAGTCCGTTTACACGAAAAATGAGAAACCTTTTTTCGGGATCGACTTCAGATATATATAGGCTGTTAATTTAAATTGACTTCGATGGGAATTCCAGCTGAGGCCCTGAGGTTTGGGGTAGATTTTACTGAGGCACTGGAGGCGCTGGGCTTAGAAACAGTGTAAGTTTTTTTAGATAAGATAAGATAAGATAACAACTCTTTATTGTAGTCCAAGACATACAAGCAAAAGTAAAAACATCTTATAACAGTAACTAAAGGTGCAATGGGCGGCCTGTCACTTTGACAAAATTTATATTGTTAAAAAAACCGTAAGTCTCGTGGAACACTCGGTTGGAACGAAATTCCTTTCGAAGTATATTATTAAACATTAAATAATTCTATATAATAAAAAAAATTTAATCATGTAATTTAGTTACTAAAATAATAATAAAAATAATTAATTAAATCAATAATTTTAATAACTTGAATCACTACTTGAAAAGGAAATTTCCTTTCTCAAACTCAATCCGTAATCAGTTACTCATATTGTTAATCATTAGTTTCGTTGATCATATTTAATTTATTTTTCTCGATATTTTTTTTAATTTATGTATTTTTTTCTTTTTTAAGTATTTGACTTAAAAAAGTGGATCATTTTTTTTCTACTTACAATAAAATGAGAAAAGTTGTTAGAGTTTTCTCTAGCAAAATATAAACTCAACCAATACGAAATCTACCTCCTCCACGGTTCTGCCCAAACTTTTACATAAAAAACCTTTCTAAAGTATTTGATTAAGCGTGTTAATATTTTATCAACCGATCGGACTCTAGAGTCTAGACTCGGTATTGTTTGTGTATTTTATATATTTTATATATTATATGTATAATTTATTGTTCTGTGTAAATAGAAGGGACGGCTTGGAACTCTCTGTGGAATCCTTTCGTGGACTGTAGCATTTGATACAATTGTATTGAATAAGGACTGGGAGTCTTTGTTACCATATTTATTGTGTATAAAAAACCAGCCAAGTGCGAGTCGGCTCGCGCACTAAGGGTTCTGTACCATTATGTATAAAAATGAAAAATTATTTTATTTTAATTATTTATTTTTAAAGTGAATATTATAACTAAATATTCTGTGAATATTTCGAGCGTTTGGAATGGGAAAATACTATGGTGCGTGCCGAGCCGCAGCCGGGGGTGGCTAGACAAGCAAAACGGCTAAGCAGTCAAAGTGTTAAACGATTTGGATGAAATTTGGCACTCATCGTTTATTACCCGTATTACCACTATACTTTTTCATCCGTAAAAATTACCAATTCCTGTAGAATAAAACTCAACGCAAGTGAAACCGCACGCAGCTAGTTTCCCACATAAATCATCCGTTTCAATCAGCGCTTGCACTCGACAATAGTTGCTATAAATCAATGCAGTTCCATTCTACGTCTAAGTTGCTACGTGTAAATCAACCGGGTTGAAGTTTCTACGTATAAATCAAAGGAGACTTGTCTAGGTGTGCTGTAAGGCTTGGTTTATAGCAAGCTATGACGTGAAATATAGTTGAATTTCGTTTGATGTTACGCCCTTTACGACAAGAGCGTGTTATCGCTTCAATATACCGCCAAGCCGTAGTGTGCCAACATTACTGTATTCCGGTTTGAAGGGCACTGTTTCCAGCGCAATTACTAAGCATATGAGACTTTAGAGCCGATGTCTCAGGGTGACGAACTCAGTGCGGTGCAGCGCAGAATTATGCAATGCGGGGTTCTGGGTGGTGCTGTGAATGTTATGGGCAGGCGTAGCGCTTACCATCAGTTGAACGACTTGCTCGTCTCGACAAAAACCTCATTAATCCACCTTACGCACTCATTTTATAAAAGTTGTTTATTTCATACAACATGGCAGCATTATCGAAAGCGGCTCAAACGCGTTTTGAAATTATCTTGAAAGCATCTCCCAAGCTTTTAACCTTAATAATTTAAGCCTGCGATCCAATTTTACACCCCAGCACCGTTTTAATATAGTCAAAGTGTCTTCGAGGCGGAGTTGCGTCAAAACTCGTAAGAGCAGGGTTTTGACTCGATAGCAGCATAATTTTGCTAAATGGAAAAAAAAAATCAACAAAACTTTTAAGTTATTCAAAAAAATATGGAATTGGAACCTCCTCCTTTTTTGAAGTCGGTTAAAAAAGTATGGCAACCGAAAGCAGTTCCGTACATTCGTATTGTCGCGCGCATCTGTCACGCGCTTCAGTCGCGTCGGTCACGAGCCACGGAGGTCCATTTGAGGAATGTAGAAAGTAGAAATAATATCATTACTAATTGGTTTATGAAGATAAAATAAAAGAAGCAAAATAAAAGGAAAAAGAGAAATCTAATGCCGTCAAGCCTCTTCAGAGTATTCCTCGAGTAATACTTAAGTAGCTTTCCTAATCTAAAAAAGGTAGAATAACTAAATAAAAAAATGTACAGGTATTGCTTTAACTTGTACCAAAAATATATATGATTTGAAATATATATCATCATCATCATCATCATCAACCCATAACGTCCCACTGCTGGGCACGGGTCTCTCCTCACTTTCATGAGGAGGGTAAGGCCATAATCTACCACGGGGGCCCAGTCCGGATTGGTGGATAACATACCTACCTCCGAAATAATTCTCGGGTAGGTATGTGGGTTTCCTCACGATGTTTTCCTTCACCGAAAAGCGACTGATAATTACGTACATATGTTTTACAGAAACACATTGGTACGTGCCTGCACTGGGATTTGAACCCACGACCTTCTGAGGCTACCACCGCTAAATATATATATTTAACAAAAAAACACGGTTTTAAAGTCACATTACGTATATTAAAACGTTTACAAAACCACTAACCTCACTGATATTGTAAATGCGTTTGTTTCCTCTTCACGCCAAAACGACTGAATGGATTTTGATAAAATTTGGTGTGTAGATACTTCACGTTCTAAAATAGAACTTAGAATACTTTTATCCCGTAAAAATATCGGTTACCGCGGACAACACGCGGGTGAAACGGCGGGAAGCAATTAGTTTTTAATAAATAATGTATATACGTTTGAATTGATTTGCTATGAATAGATTGTTTAAATAAGATGAACGCTTACCATCAGGTGAAAGACTGGCCTGTCTCGTTAAACTGTCATATACAAAAACAGTTCCACTGACTGGACTGCTAGCGTCAGCCACTCGCCCGTGGAATTAAGACGAGGGTCGCCTTGTTACTTGCGCCAGTTTATCTTGGTTTTTATGAACGAGTCCTAGGAAGGAAATTACAGCTTCGACAACGTCTTTGAACTGGTTTAAAATAAATTATGCTTAATTAAAACGCAGATTTAGGGTAATTTAATTTTAATATTTAATTTGGATCTACAATAGAGATTTCTAGATTACGATTCATTTTCATTTCATTTTTTTAAGATTTTCACTATAATTGTGTGCATGCTATTATTTGGTATTTTTACAGTGGTAAAACTATGGAGGATTTAATGACGTACTTTTGATATGAAAAAAGAGCTAGGTATTTGTTTTGTTAGTCAGTAATTTGATTCTCCTTTGGCATTCAAAATTAATCTATATATATAAAAATGTTATGTTGGTTTGTGCACGCTTCAAAAACTCAAAAAGTTCTGCACCGATCGAGCTGAAATTTTAGCATGATATATAATCCGCACCAAGGACTTTTTTATCTATTTTTTTTCATCGGTGACATATCAGCGAATGTGCGAATGTGCCACAGCGAAGCGTGGCAGGGTACAGCTAGTTTATAATATTTTTATTTGATCCACTCAATTCGTCTATAGATTAGTTAGTGTAAAGATGAAACGATGGGCCCTTAGCAACGTTACGCCCTAGTCAAATCAAGTCAGAAACCTTGAATCTAATTTTCTATTTCATTTTCGAATATTCGAACCAAAGCATTCGTGATCCAGCCTAATTCCGTTACAGATTTTCCGCCGGCAAAGATAGGCTCCCTTCTACTTTAAGGGGTCGCCAAACCGTTTTATTTATCCGGGATCCATCGTAAAATTCAATTTGATTCCTTCACTCTAATATCTATACCAAATATCTGCAAAAACATAAAAATAACGCGTTATGGTCACATACGAAGATCTCGATCACTTAGGATTCACTGTATCTAGAGAATCAAGAACTACGAGGACCATGGTCCTACAAGCATCTGGACTCAGAGCGAATATCTGTGGCTCACACAAATCTTTAGCTTCTACGGGAATCGAACCCATAATATTTCTTAAGAAAATCATTATGCCTTTCACTGAAGAAATTCATGGAGCTCCATACTCTATACTATAACCGACATTGACATCATCAAAAGTCGGGGTGACCGTATCGATCAGCAGGACAGATTTTTGCCCTGTGCGGCAATCGAACCCTCCACCTTACTTTGCAGTGGGCTCAGCCACAGGAGACCATCAGTCTATAAGAAAAGCTTATTAAAAAAAATTAAATTATTGGATACATTTTCAGTTGAGTTGTTTTTTACGAACCAATGAATTTCGCGGTGTTCGTTCTAAATGGCATAGTCTGTCGGCAATGAATTGGAATCATCATTTTCTTTTTAGACATTTTTAGTGTTACATATTATAAGGGTCTTTGTTTACTTAACTGATTCACCGGTCAGGGGGGTAACCACGTACTTATTCTTATTCCATGCAGTTCATTTTAAGGCCTTAAACTGAACGGCCTAGATTGGCACCACACACTCATAAATGACAAACGTGGCGTCACTCAAAAATAAACTGCAGAGAATGAGAGAGAAACAGAATGAGATGGAGCTATATAAACTCCCATAATTGCAAACAAATTGTTCCGATCTCTTTGGTTAAATGTCTCTGGTCGACTTATGAACGCTGGGCGATATTGGTGGTGACAGTTAGCAGGGCAGTTCAGTTTAAGGCCTTAAACTGGATGGATTTAACTGTTCGTGGTGAGGGCTGGTTATATCGAATCGAATCATTAATTTTGCTTTGATTCATGAGTACATTATAGGACAGGTCGTAAGAGCCGGGACAAAGGGTAAGTATATATTTCATCTGGTACGATCGTTTTCAATATCCACTTAACCTTGTCTTGTCTTTGCAAATACGAAATTTGACCTTTATTATTGGTAAACTTATACTGACCTATTTGTTCAACTGAGCGAATACTTTTCGGGTGGTTACGTAAAAGGTTACCCTTGGTTAGTTTTCAATATTTTTCGTTAGGGGTTTGCATATATTTTCATAATTCGAACAGCGAGGGAACGGAACACCCTCCCAGCGTCTTGGTTTCCGAGATAAGGAAGTCTTCAAGTCGAGAGTGAATAGGTATCTTCTAGGTGATGACGTTCCACCGTGGACCGCGTCGTGGCTTACCATCAGGTGAGACTGCGGTCAATTGCATGGCTATTCGCAATTTAAAAAAAAACTTGTGAGTTTTTTTGTTTTTTTTTTTATTTGTTGTGTTCTTTTGTTTTTTTTTTTTCTTATTTAATCAATGTTGTCTCTCGGTACTTCTGCATTTTTTTTTATAATAATGCGACTATTCAGATGCCTTTGGGACATCGAAGTCAGGCATTACTTCATTCAACAAACAAACACAATACGTTCTAATATCAAATCGCGACTGTAAGTTTCATGGGCGCTTTCGTGGCGCTTACCATCAAGTAAATAATTCTGCTCAATGCTCTAAAAACTAAATAAATAATAAAGCGGTACATGAAACCCACCTCATTATTTGAAATAAATTAAGGAACACGGTAAACACAAAATTCCCCATAATAAAACTTGAAAGGACGAGGAAAAATCCCGGAATCCCGCAAACCCTCTAATTAAACATAAAGCGAACATTAACATTCTCACCACTACATCTTAAAAAGGGCATTTTTTTCTTAACCATTTTTCCTTTGTCATATCTTCATTAGGGGTTGGAGTGGCGTGACGTCATCATACCTATTGTGACGTCATACAATGGAACCTTTAGAGAATAATCCAGCTTTTGTTGACATTGTGTGGAGTGGGCATTTTGGTGGCCTCGGTTCCTTTCGCCGATGTAACTTGAAGTCACTTAATAAAGTTACGTAAAAGTACTAAGGAAAAATCATTTTTCCTTCTAAAGTCAAAAAGGAAAAAAATATTATGAAAACTGCATAATAATGTTCATTATAAATGTCACTCATAAACGTCATGAGGAAACCCACATACCTAAGAATTATTTCGGATTTTTATTATGGGTTGATAACCATATCGGCCCACTGCTGACCATTAGGCCTTGACCTAATAATAATGATATAATGGTGGTACCGACAATGATGGTGACATAGTTTCCACTTGAAATTTGGCATTTATTTAGAAATCACAGACGAACCATTCTATTTTATTTTTGGCATATATAAAGATGAAGTTGGAAAAACAATACAGCAAAATGGGTCTTACCTAACTTATCACATTAAGCTTAAATGCCAGACTAAGTTACGTCCATGTTCGCAGACAAGCCTCTCTAAGTTGAGTCAATCTTTAGCGGTACTTTAGTCCTTCAGTACTAGAACTTAGGTAATAAAATTATGGGCCATGAAATTACGTTCAAGTAGAATGGAAGAAAAGTTACATAATAGAGTAATACCAATTCTGGAGAAAATAATTCTCTTCGTTCGTACGGACTGCAGACTGATGTTCGTGATTTTACACACACACACACACTCGTAATTTACTAAAACACGCGTGGAATAGGCTCTTCAGTTAAATAGTTAAACAAACAGATGAACATTTATTTCATACATTTTCCAAATTACTATTTCCTAAAAATATTCCATTGTAAAAATAATCTATTCAATAAATCAAAAATTACAAATATAACTTTAAGCTGACTTAAAATAAAGCCTACTCTAGTCTAACAAAGCGTTACCAGTGAGCAACGATAGTAGGTACGTGGTAGGTGATCCACCAATCCGGATCTGGCCCCCGTGGTGGATTATGGCCTAACCCTCCTCACAAAAGTGAGGGGAGACCCGTGCTCAGCAGTGGGACGATATGGGTTGATGATGATGATGATGAACGTTCTCAAATCGCTGGGATGCATTCCCACGTTGTATGGCATTGCATAGCCTTTGGGTGAAATGGAGGTCAACATTTTGGCTACGCGCTATTCGGCTTCAATAGAATTTGCGAAAGTTTTATTGAGAGGTGTTTTCGTCTCAGGTTCTAGCTCAACATATTAATGGGTCTCTTCTATTATAATTAAAAAAAAACAAGTTCTTACGTTTCGTAGTTTTTAAGAAAAACAGCTGTGACAAACAGACAGTCCGACACGAGAGTGAATTGTAATAGATAAAGATTTTCAGTTTAAGAGATAACCCTAAGAATGTGTTCTAAAGACATTTAGCGACTAGATTGCTGTCGCTTTGCTACTGCAATGTTTTACTATACGTTATCAGGGAGCCGACCAATGGTCCCAGGAAGATTCTATTATTTCCCACTTGTTCAATCTCCGTTCAATCCTGTCCCAGTAACGAGGTTACTCGCGCAAGTGGACCATCCAATCTTGGCCAATCATGGCGCGGAATGAGCCCGGATCGTGATTGGAAACTTCGGCGGTGGGATGGATTTGTATGGAAAAGCAAAGGGAATGCAAGCAATTGTGTGTTTAAGTTAACGACAAACATTAACGAAATTGTAAAAATGACATCTTTGTAGAATTTCACAGTGCTATCTTCTTTGACGGGCGTATTTACGAAGCGCTGGTAGAGTAAATGGAGTTTCCTTTTCCTGTGCGAGGTTCAGCCATGAATCGGCACTTGAAAGGGAAATTTCCTTATGGAAACTCAAATAATAATCAGTTAATCAAAATTGATTCATATTTATTTTTCTTTGTGCCTAATTGCCTATTTACAATAAATTTGAATTGTGAGCACTGGACGTATTGGTACCATTTTAATTGATTATACAAATTAAAATTAGGAGCTTTATGATAGAAGACATGAATTAAGAAGTCCCCAGTGTTTAATAAATCTAGATTATAATAAAACCGCACAAACATAAAAATAACACACATAGCTGTTAAGCTTCTTTGTGACTTCAAAAAAACTCGAAGGATTTGAAAAATTAGGCAACTTTTCACAGCGGCGTCCCAACCAATTACGGCTCAGCGATTACATCGTGTTACCCGAATAAATCACCTCTAATCCTACCCTGCACGGGCCCTGCCCACAGGGTAGGGAGTAGGTACTCGGGTAGTATGTATTTATATATACATACATGGCTAGGGTCATATATGTATGGGGTATAGATTGAAGCAGCAATTTTAAAAATGGATTGATTTTTAACCTACTTAAAAAAAGGAGGAGATTATCAACTCGGTTTTATATTTTTTCTTTTATGTTTGTCACCTCAGTTTTCCATTGTTTTCATAAAAGCAGTTCATACTGCTTTGTTTTTTTTTATTTGATAGGATATATTTTCAATTTGGGCACATAGAAATTTCATCAAAATCCATTCAGTAGTTTGCTTTTTAAATCAAAATAACTAGGAAATTATGTCATCCAAGTGACTGAAATTGCGTATTTTGCTGTCCTGTGATGTTTCAGTGCTGTTCACTAGTTAATTAATACATTTGAAGACAGTCATTTGGTTCAAAGAATTATTAATTGAAAAAGTCATCCAAAGTGGTCCATCAATTTATTTATTTATTTTGGATGTATTTACACACAAACATACAAACACATGTGTGAGTGTTCCTTTTTTACTAAATCACAACTTAGACTACAGTTTCCACGACACTGTGACCACATGAGATTCCCCACATCCCGATGCGAGGGTTGCGACCCCAAACTTTCCTCGAGGGTAACAACCAAGGTATGCTAATTAAGGTTATTCGCTGTGTCTATAATTGTTCTTGGATTACTTGCCGCATTCTCGGGTGGACACTGACCCACTTGAGTTTGAGTTTGAGTGGAGTTTGGCGGCCTCAAGTTAGAGGAAAGTTTGAGGAAGGACTTTGAATATTGTTTTGGTTTTTACGCTCGAAGTAATTTGTTGTAAACCACTTCTTTCGCTAAGACAAAGCAAAGATGAAGAGGTTTTTTTTTCATAGATAACTAAGTAGCGAGACGAGCAAGCAGTCACCTGATTGTAAGCGCTACGCTTGCCCATAACAGTTACAGTGCCACCCAGAACTTTACATCACATAATCTTGCGCGGCACTGCACTACGCTCGTCACCCTGACATCGGTTCTAAAGTCTCCTATGTCCAGTAATTTCGCTGGAAACAGTGCCCTTGAAAACCAGAACACAGTAGTGTTTGCACACTACTGCTTGGCGGATGAATATCTGGCAAAGGCGTGGTACTTTCCCAGGCGGTCTCTTGCAGACGAGGCCTCCCACTACTGAATGAATGAAGTCTAGCATAAACTGCTCCAATAAAAAGCATATTTTTTTAAGCTTAGTATTTTTCATTTTGCTAAACTTTCATCGCTTTCGCATTCAAAAAAACCTCTCAAAAACGCTACTGCAGAGCCCGTCTAGTTCTAATTTTTTGTTCTAAAATTAAATAAGCAATACATTTTATTTGTTTGCAATCCATTACCATCGACTTGTTTACCCTAATAACCCAGTTCCGTCGTTCCGAAAGAGAGCGCTAAGATACCGCTCGTTTTCCGAAACGCTGACGTTACAGCTCACAAATGGCCGGTAATGAATCGTTCGAGAGAATCGCTCCCGGCGACGTTTTAGTGACCCGCTACCTGATTACGTAAAGCTTTGCAGTAGAGCGACAGCAATCACCACCAAAACTATAGGACTACTATCGATTGCAAAATAATATATGAATAATAATGATAATAACAAATTATGTGTCACGAAAAATAAGGAAAAAATTAAGTAATAAGTAAGTAAGTAGTAAATTAGCAATGGTTTTATAAGTAAAATGACACAAATTACAGCTCTTTAATTAGGCAAAACTTTCCACTAAGTAGAAAAGTAGCAAAGCGACAGTAATCCCAAATTTTACGACTGCAAAACAAGGAATTAAACTTTAGTTTAAGCTATTTTTAAAAGTAACCTTAGCAATAGACAGATATGATCGCGAGAGTTACGCCTGTCGCAAGCCAGCTGTAAGATTCGTAATAAGGCGGCCGATAGATAGGCGATGGAGAATTGATTTGATCCTCGTAATTCATTTTATTGTCTTCGCTTTAGTTAGCTTTTTATTTAGTGGTAAGTAATTTTTATCTTTTCCACTGTGAGTTCTTTAGCTTTGTGGAATGTAGCATTTTTTGCTGTCTGTGGTTAGTCATTTTTCAAACACTATTGAACTCTCCCCTGCAAAAGACCGCCTGGGAAAGTACCTTTGACAGACATTCATCCGCCAAGCAGTAGTGTGCAAACATTACTGTGTTCCAGTTTGAAGGGCACTGTTCCCAGCGAAATTACTGGTCATATGATTTAGAGCCGATGTCTCAGGGTGACGAGCGCAGTGCAGTGCTGCGCAGGATTATGCAATGCAGAGTTCCAGGTGGTGCTGTGACTGTTATGGGCAAGCGTGGCGCTTACCATCAGGTGAACGACTTGCGCGTCTCGTCAAATAAAAAAAATTCTAGGTTTTTTGACTTGTAAAAGTGCCTACTTATAATAAATGATTTGAGTTTAGGAGTTTTATTCTGGGAACTTCCAATTGGTTCTACAAGACTTTATCGATGTCTATAATATAAAATTGTTTGACGCAGTTGGTATTTATTCTACCCTGGCTAAGCAAACTGAGCCAAACTTCAGGGATAAGGATCACAAAAACCACTTTAATCCTAAATCCTTAAAAATTCCTAAAGAACAAACTTTGGACTTTGAAGTGTTTGCGAGTTTGACCCGCGGCCAGTTTTACGCCCTAATTATACGAGGCTAAGCTGCTGGGAGAAGAAGTGCCTATTGTTTTTTTATCTCGTAAACTAACATATAAAGCTGAAGAGTGTGTTTGTTTGGTTGAACGCGTCAATCTCATAAACTACTGATTCGAATTGAACAATTATTTTTGTGTTAAATAGTCCATTTATCGAGGAAGGCTATAGGCTATATTTTATCCCCGTATTCCCACGGGAACGGGAACTACGTGATTATTCATATAAATCCCTAAGATTCAAGATTATTTATATAAACCCCTAAGATTCCTTGTGTCTATGGAATCAGGAACTACGAGAACCATGGTCTTACAATACTCCGTCCTATTTCCCCAATAAGCTCTTAAATAGATACAATCACGGAAGCCGACACTCCAATATCATAAAGTATTTTGTACACCGTCATAACAAGCCAAAAATATTGTCACACAGCTTTGGACGTCTTATTCTCGTGCGAAGATGTCAAAGTGGGTAGAGCAAAATACGAAAATAATCGGATTTAGGTGACTTTGCTGGATAACAAAATACGTAAAATATTGTTGGGTAATTGAACAGGTACGTGTAGCTTCAAAATATGAAGTTAAAACCATAATGTTACGACGATATGCGTTTGTTAAACGACTTCAAAAAAAGAAGGAGGTTATCTATTCCTGTGTAAATTTTGGTTTTTTAATGTTTGTTACCTCAGAACTTTCGGCTGGGTTCACCAATTTTGATGAATCTTTTTTTTTCTTACAAACCTGTATACAACAAAGAGTTTTATAGTGGTAGGCCTCTTCTACAAGAGACCACCTGGAAAGTACCACACCTTTGTCAACTATTCATCTGTCAAGCAGTAGTGTGCAATCTGTGATCCGGTATGAAATGTACTGCTTTCAGCGATGGGCATATGAGACTTTGGAACCGATGTCTTAAGGTGACGAGCGCAGTGCAGTGCCGCGCAGGATTTTGTAATGGAGAGTTTTAGGTGACACTAGCTATTATGGTTGGGTGTGGCGCTTACCATCAGGTGAACGATTTGCTCGCCTCATGACTTAGTAACATAAAAAAAGAGATCCGAAGTAAATATACCACTCCTGTAACTGTCGAAGATGAAACTCAATTTTACTTACAAAACATATTCGTGGGAAGCTTCAGTACTGCTTATAAATTGTATATTTCATGTTCATATATAAGAAGTAGACAGGGATGCCGCTCGGACATCCAAGCAAAGCCGGCGGCCGCGAGTGGCTTAGTGGTGGCTCGGACTATCAACGACTTTGTAGGTTAGAAAAACTTACCGTCCGGGGCTGGCAGACGAGATACTTTTAAAAAAGTTGCCTGAAAAAAGTGGCACTGTGAAACTTTAACAGTGTTTGCTAATGATCATAAAGTAGGTATTTTCATTATGATTCGAGATTTAGATTTTTATCATGACCGGGTGTCCCGTAGCTGAGCGGCACTGCAGTTATCATGAGCAGACGTGACGCTTCATCACTGAAATGTTTGATTTTTTTATTGTCCGTTCGACAAGCATTTGACCGCAGTCTCGCCAGATGGTAAGCGACGAACCGGCCGACGGAAGAGCATGCTAGCTTAGAAGGTAGCTATTCACTCTCGACTTGAAGACTTGCAGATTATAGTTTCCCAGAAACAAATACGCTGCGAGAATGTCCCATTCCTTCGCTGTTCTAATTGTAAAAGTAAATTCTATTTGCTTTACGTGGATAGAAGGAATATCAACCATATACGGATGCCGTGTTTCCGTACGTCTTATCGTTCAATGGTGGATAGGAGATGGAGGAATTAAGTTATGCAACTCCATTCGCCGAAGTGGTACCGAGCCGAAATAAAACGCCTACGTCTGTACGAACTCTTAATTAATTGTCAAAGTTAACAGACGTTTTAATAACCCGTCGTAAGTCGTATAAAAAGTTCCTCGTCTGCCAACACACAGTATTTTCTTGCCAAAAACTAAGTTGGCGAGATTTACCCAAGTCGGTGCAATGTTCGAGAGAAATTCATCTTGGGCTTAGAGCTCGCGACAGCTCGGAGTTTGTCGCGTGGGATATTAATTTTTGACTTCTTGCCGTTTCGCATCTGGTCTGAAGATATTCTATGAAGGAATCTTTGACAAGTGGTTTGATAGAAGTGTTTTGTTTCATCTTAATGTATTTTTTTTTACTAAACGGTGGTATCCTAGTGGGAAAACGTCTGCCTTCCAAACAGAAGGTCGCGAGTTATTTTTTTATTTAGCCTTATTTTATTAGTTATTTTGCCTAGACTTTCGAGAAATTTTTAGGGTTACTTTTGGTTATTTTAATTAAAGTAAAAGCCCTAGAGTACGGTCCTTAATTAGGCCTCTAAAATATCCAAAATATAATATTATAGTTATATCTACCACAGCCTAACTAATTACTCCATACTTTACACTGTCCACATTTATTAGGCTGTGGGTTATATAATGAGCAGAATTTGAATTTAGCGCCATCTTGCGTTACATTAGGTACTAAGTTATTTTTTTTAAAGACGAGCAACATAGATATTGATATGCCTACATCAGACAGTGTTGAAGTCACTTCATAAAATTGTTAACATTTTACAATGATTTATAATTTATTGGTTCGTAGCCAGTTATCGATGGTAGCCAAGTAGAAGAACGTCTGCCTTCCAAGGACAAGGTCGTGAGTTCTACTCCCAGTGCAGGCACGTACCAATGTACTTATGTAAAAGCATATCACTCGCTTTTCGGTGAAGGAAAACATCGTGAGGAAACCCACATACCTACCCGAGAATTATTTCGGAGGTAGGTATGTTATCCACCAATCCGGAACGGGCCCCGTGGTCCCAAATTTGCCTATAATGAGGGGATACCCTTGCTCAGCAGTGGGACGATATGGGTTGATGATAATGATGAGCAAGTTATTGAGTTTGTTTGGAAAGGTGTTTACTGAAGTGGCAGAAACGATATCATCCGGTAGTATATTCCAATTGCACACTACTGCTTGACACTATCATAAGTCCCCAGACGGAGTCTCGCAGAAGAGACTTATAACTTCAACAACTAAATATCTTCTTGTACCTACTTTCTGCTAAAGTTTTGACTCTCGACACACACCGACGAGTCTAGAAATTCCAACCTTCATACTCCGAGACATTCAGAGAAAATATATATAGACAATATGCCGTAAAGAAGCTGAAATAACTACAGAGCTGAGGATAAGCTCTTATTTTCTGAAGAAATTGAAAATCTTCAGTTACCTAGTACAGTTTGGGACGCAATGGTTTCTGACGAGTCTTTGGAATAGTTTTCTTTGGATATTGTATCGAAAGAATAAGTAATCTACTCGTCGAGTACGCTTTAAATTTGAAACTTAATTTTTCCAGTTTATAAAATACATTTCCGGCACTGCAAGCTGATCTCAACTACCTTTGAAATCTATCATCATAAAATCGCTTTCATCATAATATTGTATTATCATAGAACTCATTCAACTCAATTGAACAAGGAAGTTTTACTAAAGTAAATGGAACCCAGACTACATTCACAAATTCTCATTAATAGTTCACTTGTTTTGTTCACCAAAGCTTTTGAACCATAGCGTCATGATTTTGTAGCAAATAGACAGCTCCAGAGTGACCAATCTACCCAGTAACCATGGGAAGTCTTCTGTTTCACTCACTCTCGTGTACGCTGTATTACTAGATATGAATAAGAGAGCTGTGAGACAGCTGTTGCCTTACATCCTCCTTCTATAGCTTTTTATTCCGACACTTCAACAACGGAAACTACTCATTTTTGAAGTAAAACTTCTTTACTCACGCTTGAGTTGGGAAGTAAGCTGGTGAATGCGTTACGAAAAATGTGACCGGGCGAGGCGAATGGAAGTTGAGGGGTAAATTAGGTTAATAAGGTTAAAAGGTTAGGTTAGTTTGTAGGAGTTAGGTGACAGGTGACACATGACAAATGATAAATAAATGGGCAAGAGGGAGAGAGAGAGGTGCGAGTACACATTTTCTTTCTCTCTTTCTCAAGTTTTAATTTAGTCGTGTGGGCACAATCATTTTTTTTCTTTTATTTGACTGAGTGACGAGACGAGCAAGTCGTTCACGTAATGGTAAGCGCTACGCCTGCCCATAACCAGAACCATAATGATTTACCAGATTTGGCGCTTACGTGTGAGATTTTTTTTCCATTTATACGAATGGAAAAATCTCCCTAGTATATCTCTGGTTGCGTCTCGTCTGTGTGTCCCTTAACTGTCTAAGGTAAAATACACATGTAAAGCTCGTTACTTTAAAATATTTTTTATTTTCCTCAACAATGTATTCAAGTCTTTGTTTTGGATGCAAAAATAAAACTGTGACGGCAGGGGGATGTAAAAATGTTTTAAGCGAATCACGTCGGGGTGACAAATTGTGTTGTAGGGGGTAGTATAGGGTGGAGTGACATGTCGTCAAGTGTCAGGGAAGTGGCAGGTGGTAAAGAACCCTTAATTTTCATGTTAATTTTGTTTTTAATGTTTCCGTGTCGTTTTGGGACTGATGTACAATGACTTTACGCTTTTGGTAAAAAAATATTCAGTTTTTTTTTTATTATTTTTTTTATTTACTTTAAGATTGTATGAAAGGTAGACTTATTAAAGTGGATATTTTGCTCCTTTTGTTTTTCCTGGCTGTGGACCCAATACTATACAATTGAGTTAAAATTGTGCCTGACAAGTTTAGATGGCAATACAATATTATGGGTGACAGCGAGCTTATGATAGTGATAGCGGTGGCAGCCTAGTGGGAGAACGTCCGCCTTCCAATCGGAAAGACGTGAGTTCAAATCCCAGTGCAGGCACGTACCAATTTGTTTCTTGTTAAACGTAAGATATTTTTACCCCACTACCCAAAAGAGTGCTATGTTTTTCATTTGTGGCTTTTTTTTTATTTGACTGAGTGACGAGACGAGCAAGCCGTTCACCTGATGGTAAGGGCTACTCCTGCCCATAACAATTACAGCACCACCCCAGAACACTGCATTGCAGAATTCTGCGCGGCACTGCACTGCGCTCGCTACCCTGAGTCATCGGCTCTAAAGTCTCAAAATTATGTCCAGTAATTTCACTGGAAATGTGTGTGTATGTTAGTATTGTTTTGACGCGTTCTACAGCTTAAGCGGCTTGATGGATTTTGATAAATTAAGTATCAGTGGATCTGCCATAAGTAGGCTAGATTTTTAGAAGTAGGGTACGTAATTACTGGGCATTTGAGGCCTTAGAACCGATGTCTTAGGGTGACGAGCGCAGTGCAGTGCCGCGCAAGATTATACAATGCAATGTTCTGGGTGGCAGTGTAACTCTTATGGGCAGGCGTGGCGCTTTCCATCAGGTGAACGACTTCCCAGTCAAATTAAAAAAAAACGTAATCAGACTTTTTGATTTTCATATATTTGTATTCCTAGATTAAGTTAGAGTTCTATCTTATATAATATTTAACGCTACAAATCGCTTTTTATTTACGTTAACAAATTATATTACAGACATTTTTGTTTCGCACTGATCGGGACCCTGTCTGTATTGATAAATGCTGATAAAGGTCGACGTGGGCCTCCTTCCTCTCTACTAAGTGACGTTTAAGTTAACTGTGAGGGAAGAGCTATTGCGTAAAGAATATTGTTTTGTTTCCTTATTTTGAAGTTGTTTCAAGGCTTTCTGATATTATTTTATTGGTTTGTCATGTAAAACGTAAATCAAGCCATTGTTTATGGTATAACTTGAATAAGTTATAATTTTTTTTTCTACTGTTATCCAACTTGACAATTTTTAAGTAATTAACTTAATTTTAGGTTATGTTTAGGTGTCATTGTATTTTCTGTACCTTTAATTCTTATAATCGTCATTATCAACCCATAACGACCCGCTGCTGAGCACGGGTCTCTCCTCACTTTCGTGAAGAGAATTAGGCCACAATCCACCACAGGGGCCAGGTCCTGTTGACTGTTAACACGTCTGAGTTAAGTTAATTTTTTATTAGAAATTAGGTTGAATATGTAACATTTGTGTAAATTGGGTATAAAGCAGACTCATTGCTAAGAGCAAAATCTTCCAGTCAAAAAGAAAAATTGTATGTTTTTATAAATTATCCCCCGTAGTGGATTATGGCCTAATCCTCCTCACAAAAGTGAGGGGAGACCCGTGCTCATCATTAGGCAGATGTGGGTTGATGATGATGATCAAGTTGACAAGGAAAAGGTTGAATTCATTCCCGAAGCTGGCCAATTAATCAAACCATTTTCGCCATGTTTTACACACATCATCATTCACAATATAAAATTAATTAAAAAGTGCTTAATCATGTCCGCTCCGCTACTCCAATCCGTTATTTCGTTAATCAGAATGTCCGCCCGTTATTAACGCTTAAATTATCACTTGAATAAATTTGTGTGTCATTGGTATTAAATACATTTTCGTTCGAAAAACCAAGTTAATGCAAATAAATTCAATAATTACACACCAGCGAACCCGCAGAGTTTCTTAATGCTATCTTCTCTGACGGGCGTATTTCCGAAGCGCTGGCAGAGTTAGTGGAGTTTCCTTTTCCTGTGCGCGATTCAGGCGTGAGTCACGACTTAAAAAGGAAACATAATTTTTAAACTTACTCTTAATCAATTTATCGATGGTTTAGTAGATCATATTCGCTTTATTTTTTATTTTTCTAAATGTATTAGAGAGATATAATGAGATTTAATAAGTGTTTGGCTTGTAAAAGTGCATTATTTTTTAGTGAATTTTTAGTTTTTATTTTTATTTGTTTTGTTCTAGTTTTAAGTTTTCTTTGTTCTGTGGTGTTTCAATAAAGAGTTTATCTATCTATCTATCTATCTATTTTTGCCTACTTGGAATACATGATTAGAGTTTTATAAATAAATGCTAGAAAGGCAAATACATAAATTTCCTCTGAATAGATAGATAGATAAACTCTGAACTCTCTCTTTCTCTGTCTTGACACTTTCTCTTTCTCTCTTGAGTATGAGTTTCCAGCGAAATTACTGGGCATATGAGATTTTAGAGCCGATGTTTCAGGGTGACGAGCGCAGTGCAGTGCCGCGCAGGATTATGCGATGCAAAGTTCTGGGTGGGACTGTAACTGTTATGGGCAGGCGTAGCGCTTACCATCAGGCGAACGACTTACTCGTCTCGTTCATCAGTCAAATGAAAAATAAAAAACAATGTATTTTGGACCATGGTCCTCGTATCCTCCTCCATCCAGGGAATCCTAGATTAGGGTTGGAATCTATGTTTGATCGTGGCGCGTTACTTTATATTGTTTTATATGATACAGTGACAGCTTGTTTTCCTGAATTCCTGTACAGGTATAATTTTCCGGTTATCCGGATAATCCGGTACCCGATATGTTGGAGGGCGGCAAACATCAGTAAACGGAAAATTCCGGCCGGTTTGCAGTAAAATATGTACAAGGTAATATGTTAGAAGCTTCATTTCTAAATGGATTACTTTGGTCCCGCTTTACGTTTTATTTTAAAAAAATAAACTTTTTATGTTTATTTATTTGTTTACTAGCGGTGCTCAACTGTTTTACCCGCGGTTACTTTTTTTTTATTTCAGAATAGGTAAGCATCTTACCGCAGTCTCTGATACTAATATCCCATAGGAACCGTCAGATTTTACGAGATCAAAAGTATCACATGTTCTATTCCAGGACTTAAAGCATAGTATTCTAAAATTATTAAAATCAGTTTAGCCGCTTCGGCGTGAAGAGAGGACAAACACACTGTGAGGCAATCTCTGGATATGGAACAGATTCAACGTAACCACTCGACATAGTGGTATTGCAGTGAGAAACCATAATTATATTGCAAGTTCAAACTTTAACTCTATCTTGAACTCCACCAATCAATATCTAGAAATGCAAATCCCTGGGAACAAGAACGGCCATTGTACGCAAATCGGCCATTAAATTTACATATAACAACAGTTTGGACTAAACCACCGATATACAAAATATACATAGTCGGTGCAATATAACGTTTAGTGGAAATGTCAGCTGCAGCTACGAAAATTGGGTCTAGTTGGAAACATTGACAGCATCAGAGGCGTAGAGACCAATCCTTTACTTTACCTATACTCATAATTCATCATCATCATCATCATCATCAGCCCACTCGTCCACTGCTGGACGAAGGCCTCTCCTAGTGAACGCCACTGAGCCTGATCTTCAGCTCTCCTCATCCAGTCTCCGGCAGCGCTCCCGCAAGTCGTCCCTCCACCTGCCGGCGGGCGTCCTACACTACGTTTGCCTAAACACGGTCTCCATTTATTATCGTTGATTTAATTTTATCTTTATTTCTTTTTTTTTTTTTTTTAAGTTTGAAAGAGATCGTTCTTGCGATAAGTCCACCCATACTATATTTATTTCAATAAGTTGTAGTCCTTATGTAGCTTGTGTAATTCTGAATTGGTATACAATAAAGTATTTTCCATTATATTCTATTCTATAGTTATTGAAAAATATCGTGAGGAAACAAACACGCCCGAGATTTATTCGAGTTCCGTAGATTTCCATGGTGAATTACGAGCAATCCTCACAAAAATGAGATGAGAACTGTGCTCAGCAGTGGGCGGATAAGAGTTGTGATGATGATGATGATGATAAATGAAAACCTCTTCTCCGCTCATCCTCGGCATTCTGCACTTATGCTCCCATTTCTGCAACTGACATAATATTAATACAAATTAATTCTCCTAATGACACAACCCAGACACTGCACACAACTAGGCTGATATGACAACTCAAAATTTTATACAAGCGAGAAACGTGTAATGCCAAGACAAATATACTAAGGTTCATACAAAACATTTGTCTATTAAATTTGGGCGTGTAATTTTTTTTTAATAAATAACTTGCAGTACCCTGCCACGCTTCGCTGTGGCACACTCGCACATTCGCTGATATGTCATGGTTAAAAAAATAGATAAAAATAATCCTTGATGCGGATTATATATCATGCTAAAATTTCAGCTCGATCGGTGCAGAACTTTTTGAGTTTTTGAAGCGTACACAAACCAACATAACATTTATATATATTGGATTAGGATCGCATTTGACCACTATTTTACCTGATGCTAAGTGGCAATGCGGTCTACGATGGTACACGCTTACCTAGAAGTAACCTTTTCACTCGTGACTTGAAAACTCTCAGGTGTAATATTGGCTGTCCCCCCGATTGTCCACCCGATTGCGGGTGGAGGTGCGGGGAAGCGGATCGCGCGAGGTGGAGTGCCCATTCTGTACTACAAACTATGTGTTCTGTGACAATGAGGTTACTAGATTTGTTGGCATGACATGTCCTTGTGGCTCATTCGTTATTGTTATTAGGGAATTGTTGCGGGGTTTGCTCTCGTTAAACTAATGAGAAGAAATAAATAAAGGCTAAGGATAATGAGACAGGGGGTGACTCTTTAGGATTATCTAAGGGTAGGTTTAGCAGATTACTATCTTCTAGTTTAAACGCCACTCTTGAAGTGATTTAAAAAGTGGTCAAGTGTGAGCCGGGGGTCGCAAAATTATGGTTTTTCGTACCATGACTTTTAAATAATTTATTAAATTTTAATTAGTTTCTATCAAAAAGTAGAATCCAATTTCAATGAATTCTTTGAACTAAAGAACCAACAAACTCAACTCAACAAAATTAGTATCCTCGGATGAAACTAAACGAAACTATGGCTAAAATCAACCTCTTCCAGCCAACATTAATTCTAACAATATTTCACACAAAGAGATCTAGTAATTCAATAATCATCACAGATTCAATTAGGTATTATTACCTAATCCAATGACAATTAATTACTGTCCCCTCTGTTTCTAATCTGATCTTGGGCTATTTGATCATTAGACGTTTCTAATGAAGCTTAATTAATCATTTATTATGGAAAGCTGGGAATATGCTCAGTCAGTTAGCTGTGTATGCATATTTTGTATATGACAATAATGTGTCGGTGAATGTAAGTGTGTGTGTGTGTGTGTGTGTAATGATGCGTCACAATCGTATAGGTCCATAGATCCTGACTAGGATTCCCTTTATCTTTGTCTAAATTTTTATTTCCATTATCAGGAATAACGAGGACCATGGTCCCACAAACACTCAGACCCAGATTCTACTTCCTACTTTAATATTATAGGTGTGAAACTTTGTATGTTTGGATGTATGTTACTGAATCACGCGAAAACGGCTGGACGAATTTGGATGAAACTTTGTACACAGATAGGATATTTACTGGATTAACACATAGAATACTTTTCATTTCGTGAATATTAACGGTTTCTGTGGAATAATAGTCCACGTGGGTGAAACCGAGAGGCGCAGCTAGTACCTAAATATACTCGTATATACGTACTGAACTAAAGAAAAAAAAACCCGCTATAAAATCACAAAAATCGCTCGTAAAATCACGAAAATGCTCTAAGCGTTAAGTCCGCCATTTGTACTAGTTATTTAAGCTGTGCTATAAGGTATTAATTAAATAATAAACAAAATAGTACTTACAGATACTAAGATTCTATTCTTACCTTATTATACCAACGAAAACTTATGAAGCGATCCTCATAATTAATTTTAACTGAAAACTCTTGAAATTCAACCACATTTGATCATAAGTTGTAAACATAATTGTCTAGTGAAACATATTTATTAGATTAATCCAACAAAATTGCTCGTTCAAATTTTAGATTTTGCTTCACCACGGCTTGCGGTTGCTTCCAACATTTCAGCATTATTATAATAGTGGATTCGATTACATCGCTAATTAACAATTACATTTTGTAACATTTAGTGTGGTATTTAGGTTGAAAGAATGTCGTCAATAATCTTGAACATTACTTCCAATATAATTAATTAATTATAGCCTAGCTGTAATTATAATATATCATGTACAAACTTGAAAAAAATAAAGCATCGTTGCTTAGTCTCATTCAAAATTCACCCCTATTAGCACAAAACACATTTTAGAAAATATTAAAATCAAAAATGTCCCCCTTTTTCCGCCACACCTGTCCCCCAAGTAATAAAATACAAAACAATATTTCAACACTTGTAATATTTGGTACTAGCTGTGCCCGCGACTTCGTTCGCGTCCACAAATATTTACATTCTGTGGGAATATAATTGTATACACGAGCAAAAACTTTACAGCACTTATATTTTAAGCGGCAAAGCTTCTTCCTTTTTGGCGGCAAATCGAACTGTCAAGTGTCCGCCGCATCTGGCGTCACCACAGAGTATTGCCGCTAGAGATGTCTCTTGGCACGGCAAATCGATAATTATCGATTCGCCGTGCGATTATAATCGCCGGTAACAATTCAAAATCTTCTGAACCCTGCCTTCTATTATGGGTTAATGACGATGATGGCATAAAAAAAAAACGAAAATAAAAAAAAAAACATCTCCGTAAAGTTTCTTAAGGCTAACTTCTCTGACGGGCGTATTTCCGAAGCACTGGTAGAGTAATGGAGTTTCCTTTTCCTTTGCGAGATTCAGACATGTATCAGCACCTGAACGGGAAATTTCCTTTTTCAAACTCAAACCCCAATCAGTTACTCATTAGTTTAGCTGATCATATTTGCAATTGTTATTTTTCTCTATGTAATGAAATTTAAAAAATAACTTAAACATTTTTAAAACGCTAATCTATGATTAAGCGACGTACAGATTATCTTTTAAATTATGCTTAACAAATTGATATCACAGACGGACACTTCAATTTTATTGTTGGTATAGATTAGGAGCGGCGCGCGGCGGCGGCGGCGGCGGCGTTCATCAAAGAAAGAAATTAATCTGTCGGTACTTTGCGAAATGAATGAACACGAAATACGAAAGAAATGAACGGCATAACGGAACGTTTCCATGTTTTCAGGTGCGAGAGATAATGGATCTGAAATTACTTGTTCGCGTCGAGATATTTCATTTTAATTCCTCTTTGCGTAATGCGACGCATTAACTTTAAATGATAAGATTACGAGCAAACCCACATACCCGAGAATTGTTTCGGAGGTTTGTGATCCACCAGTCTGCACCGGGCCGCGTGGTGGATTATGGCCTAGTCCTCTTTACGAAAGTGAGGGGAGATCCGTGCTCATCAGTGGCTGGATATGGGTTGATGATGATAATGATGAAATTATAAAGGATTATTGAAGTAAAAGTGAACAGGTCATGTATTAAATAGCACCGATAGCCATTGGAGAAGACACGTTCTCGAGTGCCGAGTCCACCTCCTTCTCGAGGACGGCCTTCACGAATGGACCGACGACCTGGTGCAAATCGCGAGGAACCGCTGGTTGTGGCGTTCTATGGGGGAGCCCTATGTTCATCAGTGGAAGTCTTCTGGCTGATGATGATGGTTATAGAGGTCCATGCAGACCGAGATGGGTAGCAGCAGTGTTTATCATCGTCAACAACACATAACGTTCCACTGCTGGGCACGGGTCTCCCCTCACTTTCGTGAGGAGGCCATAATCCACCACGGGGGCCAGATCCGGATTGGTGGATCACATACCTACCTCCGAAATAATTCTCGGGTAGGTATGTGGGTTTCCTCTCCATGTTTTCCTTCACCGAAAAGCGAGTGATAATTACGTACATATGTTTTACAGAAACACATTGGTACGTGCCCGCACTGGGATTTGAACTCACGACCTTCTGCTTGGAAGGCGGACGTTCTCCCACTAGGCTACCACCGCTTAGCAGTGTTGATACATGAAAGAAATAGGACCACAACAACACCATCGCACCGAGTACAACCGCAGATAAGGGGCTACAATTATAATTAAAAGTTGGCATTTAGACCATTTTTATATTATTAAAAAAAAACTTCTAAAAACAAAGGAAATAATTATCTTCCAAGAAGCATTTGAATCAAAATTAAATATCCCACATTTATTTCCAAAAAATGTACACTAATTTACCATTTCTTATCTTAATGGTGTACCCTTCTTGGCTCAGCAAATAAACTGGGTTGTTAAGGGTGTGCACTTTGAAACAAAGGGGTTGGCGAAAGGCGAGGGGCTTTTAAAAGAGGTTTTATGATAACAACTTAAAATTAATGATGACAATGAGAAAGCTCAAGGGCTTGCTCGAAAACAATTTTTTTATTTAATAAGTAATTCGTTTTTTAGTAGAAATCTAACTCCCGAACAAGCTTTAAAATGCAATAAATTGATAAAACAATACATTTACATTTCCACGGTGAAATCATATGATAATATTTTAACCCACCCGAGAATTATTTCGGAGGTAGTTATGCATCCACCAATCCGGACCGGGCCCCCTTGGTGGATCATGGCCTAATTCTCTGAGCACGAGTCTCAGCAGGTGGGCCGATATGAGTTGATGAATATGATGATGATAATGATAGTTTATTGCTCTTGTTCCATTTGTACGTAAATTAATAATCATTTTAATCTGAATAACGAGATGAGGAGGTCGCTCGATTGATAGTAAGCGCTACATCGGCTCAGCTTAAACTTCGAATTGCAATGCATTGCGTTCGATATCCTGAACCATTCTCAACGCCTAGTAACTTAACTAAATTAACGATTGGTTTAGTTAATTTTTCTTATAAGTTAGTTTCTTTTTTTTTTATTATTCATAATTAAAAAAAAAAGAGAAGTGATTTATTATTATGCGTACCGCAAAGGAGTGGAACTCCTTGCTGGACTCAGTTTCCCGATAGCTACAACCTGGGAGTCTTCAAGGCACGAGTGAATAGGCTACCTCTAGGTAAGCGTGCACCATCTTCTCTCAATATTACCTAAGTGAGATAGTGATCAAATGCGAACCTATTTAAAAGTAAAAAAATATATAAAAAAGAAAGTGAATATTAGAGAACAAAACAATTCTTATATCCTTGCGAAAGACGGCGCGTCCGTAAAGTAACTCAGTCCGACACAATACAGTGTAAAGCGCTTTTTTCCCAAACACGCACAATGCGTAGAAAGCTTTCCCAATCCCTCCTATTCGACGGGAATCGTTTACACTCCTTCCTCCCCACTTCCCCTCGTTTCCCCTCGCTTCCCCCCACATCCGGAAACCGACCTAAATCGCTTTCTTGATTTATTTTACATCAGGAAACGGATAATCTCTTCATGATAAATAGCAAAAATGTCCCGCACGGGGAAACAAACGAATGTGTACTCTATCTCGTGTTGAACAAGTTTGTTTTTTTAGTAGCACATTTTGCAGGATACTTTCTCTAACGTTTTGTTCGACGAATTTGTTCTTTATGTTACTTTAAATAGAATTCATTGTGAGTTATTAAGTTGAATGGAGTTAAATAACGGAGTAGGTGTAAGCGCAATCAATCTTTGATTTTCCGATTTTTCTTGGTGATTTGTTTCTGTATCGCTCTTCTTTACCCAGAATAGGATGGTGTGAAAGAGAAAAATATATATTGCACCTAATCTAAAAATAATGGCGGTTGTTATTCTAGCATTCATATCGACGCATGAGGAAAATTCGTGTATTTTTCTTTTTTATTATATTCCGATAGATCATGTTTTGCTTTTAAAAGCTAATGTTCTGTGTAACTTTGTTTTCTTTTGGAAAAATCTTTAAGGGCAAAAATTAACCTCTGTTTTTTTTATTTTACAGGTAAAATGGAGAATTCTTACAAGGAATCAAACGAAGCTTGTAAGATATAATTAACACACACACATGCACACATTTCTATACTCTATACAAATAAATAAAATTGAAGTGTCTGTTTGCAATATCAAAATATAACCGCTTTTTACTACACGCAATTATGAAAGTATATGGGTGTCATTATTTACAGTGTTCTGGGTGGGGCTGTGACTGTGGGCAGGCGTAGCGCTTACCGTCAGTTGAACGACTTGCTCGTCTCGTCACTCAGTCAAATAAAAAAAAAACATTTCTCACCTACATTTCGTCTCAAATAGTCTTAGGACCTTTTTACCCTTAACACACCCAAGTGACTGTTAATTCTTGACCCATGACCTTAGCTGAAATGTCAGCGAACTTACAGAAGAAACCTACAAGCTAATAAGAGCCTAAGTAATTTTAATTAGAAATTAAGTAAGTTAGTAAGTCTTTTACTTAGTGAAATCTACCTTCGTAGCGCATTATAAGTAAATTTTTTTTTTCTCAAAATACACTAAAATAAGTAGTCACTTACATGAGAACAAGTATCTTACGAGTAATTAATAAATTATTTATAATGTCGTGCATTTAGATATAGGTACAATTCAACGCATTTTTTTTAAATTAGGGTTGTAACGCATTTAAATATAAAGGCACAGGGCGGTTGCCAGGATCCTTATCAGGAGGCTCCATGCTCAGCGCAGGCGTGGATTTGTCGGGCGAGAAGAATAAAACAACTCTCTCAGTACTACACACTCTAATCAGTTATTTTACAATGATTCCATGAAATACGACGTTAAATACAATCAAGATATTTGAATTAAACGATACGCAGAGACACTCCACCGAACACGTAATGCGCAAGCCCGATGCAAACTGATTTTTCTGCCAATCTAACGGCAACCGATCTGTTTTCTTGTCTCTGGTTGCACACTAGCGCCCGGAGTTGCGTCAGAGTGGGGAAACTTCGACTGTCACAAATTAGTTACGTTTCTTGCCACTCTAAAATAATCGACGCGCCGTCACGGCCAGACTGACATTCGCACGTCCTCGTGCGTCTGCCTGTGTAGGTACAGCTCCTGTCCTCCAGTTAACCTGCAAAGATGAAACACAGCTGGAACATTCATCTCTCTACGCTCGTCTATCACTGACACGCTATTTCTGTTTGCCAACCATTTAATTTCATCTCGACACCTGTCCATCACGACACGTCACAACACGCTGGACCGGACAACTGAACTCTGGCATCCCTTCGACCAGTCATCATCTCAATAATGACGTGGACCGGATAACCCATCAGCGTCCCTTCGACCAGCCCTCCCCGAATATCGCACAGATTCAGCATAGTGATATGATCCGGAACTTCGACCCGCATAAGCCAGTTCCTTAGACCTTCCACTAGCTGCACATACCAACGTCACACACAGGTATTGTAAGCTGACTTAGGACGTCGACCCTTATGAGCCAGTCCCGTCGTCCAGCTACTCTACCGCCACATACCACACACGACACACGTAAAAGCCAACACGGAGACACGAGAATTAACATGGACAGTAACAGGGGTCACAGATAAAGTAGACACTTAATAGCACTTACGACTGATTATTCGTCACGCTCAGAGGCAGAGAGGGTTTCAGAGCTAGCGGTAAGAGTGCGCGAACTAGATACTGAGATTGTATCACTATCATCATCAGATGGCATCACTTCCATCTCTTGACCGTGGACCGCCGTCTCGGCCTCCTCTACGTTATTAATTAAGGAAGTAGCTGCTTCAACTAAACCATCGTAGCCTCCGGGTACTGCACGCAAGTTTTCGTGAGCATATTTGTAAGTTCGGTTAGACCCATCAATGTCTCTTAACTCGTACCTATCGTTATCTAAAACGCGACTGATAATAAATGGACCTCGGAACTTTCTCTGTAATTTAGTCTGGTTACGCTCACTACATTTAATAAAAACGAAATCATTTTGAGAGAAGTGTTTTACAGCTGCCCTACCGCGGTTGAAGCGTTTTGTTTCTAATGCGGCTGCCTTCTCGATATTTTTGGACGCGTTCTTTCGAATTGAGTCTAAATCTAAACGAGGCTCAAGTTCTGAGTGAGGACGTATGCTAGACATTCCTAATGACTGTGATCGTATGCCGAACATCAGTTCCGTTGGCGTATAACCTGTTATTCTAGAGCGCGTACTATTCAATGCCAGTTGGACCTCGGGAAGTTCGTCGCGCCATGTCTTGTTTGGATCATTCTCTACTATTGTAAGTAAGCTTTTTAAGGTGCGCATCACCCGCTCTACTTGGCCGTTAGCTCTACTAGAACCAGTTGCGATGAAATGGAGTTCTATGCCGTGATCACTACAAAATTGTTTGAAATCTGCACTAATATAGCATCTACCTTGATCCGCGACTATTCGTTTTGGTGCGCCGAAGAGGCAAACCGCCTTTTTTAGAGCTTTTATGGCACTAGCTGCATCTAGTGAAGGTGTATACTCGAGAAGAACATACTTTGTAAATGAATCAATTATAACTGAAGCATATTCTTTCCTATCGCTTTTCCCACTTAGTTTACCCGTGATGTCGATATGTAATGTGTGCCAAGGAGTGGGGAAACTTCGACTGTCACAAATTAGTTACGTTTCTTGCCACTCTAAAATAATCGACGCGCCGTCAAATAAATGTTTGTTATCTTTCTTAATTTGTTGTTGTTTAGTTGTTCACTTTTATTTGTTTTGACTTAATATTAATTGCTGTTGTCAGCAGCGTTACCCGATATGTGCACACAATTTTTCTAGCAAACGCCTTTTTAGCGCGTCACTCCAATTTCATAAACTGAACTGTCCTTATTTCCGTAGAGAGTACCGTTAAGTATTTTTACTCAAATTCAGTACTAACTATTAGCCATAACTGTGAATTGGTTGCCACGACAAATCCATACAAAATTAATCGAGACCCCAACACCACTTTTAGGGAATTAGGGAGCAGCCCTGCTAGTCACCAGAACAAATTGAATTTACCGCCATCTATTATCCCATAGTTACAACTTCCGCAGTTGCCAACATTTGCAAATAGATGTCGCTGCTGAATCTCATCTGTATTTATCACCGACAGATGCCTCTGTAATAAATATTCATTTTCTAACGTTGTGAGCCTCCATGTTTTTCTATGGCATGGAGTGAAGCCCGAATTCTATTTAAATGCTAATGTTGTGACCCTCGGTACAACGTTTGGTGCCAAATAGGGTTGTAAAAGACACCCCTTACTTGTTTCAGGGTAAATTTGATGCGACACATTACTTTTATTGGACATGTATGTAAAAGTTTGTACGGTTTCAGAGCCTAATTTTATTTTATTAGACCTCTTTCTTAATAAGAATAGTGTGAAAGGGAGAAGTGTTTTTCTTTATGAGTTCCTTGTAAGTGAAACTAGACTGTCTTAGTAAAGTGCGCTAGAATGTGTGCTCAGTGCAAATTGTTTGCAGAAGTTTTTCATGTAGGAAAAACTTCTGCCTACTTACTCGATTCTATTTCTTGTTAGTTCCCGCAGTTTCATCTCATCATCATCATCATCAACCCATAACGTCCCACTGCTGGGCACGGGTCTCTCCTCACTTTCGTAAGGAGGGTAAGGCCATAATCCACCACGGGGGCCCAGCCCGGATTGGTAGATCACATACCTACCTCCGAAATAATTCTCGGGTTTCCTCACGATGTTTTCCTTCACCGAAAATCGAGTGATAATTACGTACATATGTTTTACAGAAACAGATTGGTACGTGCCTGCACTGGGATTTGAACTCACTACCTTCTGATTGGAAGGCGGACGTTCTCCCACTAGGCTATCACCGCTTCATCACAGTTCACAGTTACTTCTGCAAATGATAATTTTATCATCATCATCAGGATCAACCCATATCGGCCCAATGCTGAGCATGGGTCTTTAGGATAGGAAACAGGTTTTTGGACCTAAACTTCTCTTATAATTTTTTTTTACGTTTGTGCATTTGGAATTTGGCCGCACAGTCTTCTTAAGGTGGTTCGTTTCTGTTATGGCGGGAAATTTAAGTTTTAAACAGTTTTTTAGTTTTTAGAGCTACACCGGGTCACTAATATAAACGAAACTGTATTTCGCGCAAACCGTAAATCATTCTTTTCGTTTTTATGTTCAAATATTTAGCACTAATGCACCGTATCGCTCAAATATGTCGATAGACCGTCAAACTAATGATGTCAGTGTTTATTTAAATTTCCCGCCATAACAGAAACGAACCACCTTAACTTTTTGTGTCATACTTTGTACTTTGGTTATGTTTTTCTGTATTTTATATAATTACTAGCCGTATCCTGCAACGCTTCGCTGTGCCACATTCGCACAGTCGCTGATATGTCACTGATGAAAAAAATAGATAAAAACAATCCTTGATGCGGATTATATATCATGCTAAAATTTCAGCTCGATCGGTGCAGAACTTTCTGAGTATTTGAAGCGTACACAAACCAACATAACATTTTTATATGTATAGATTATGTTGGTGTAAATAAAGCGTTGATCTATTTACTTTTTAGGTAGGTATCTTTATGTAAAGCCTTAAATTGGTGAAACTCCAGAGTTTTGAGGTTCGGACATTCCATTCCAAACTCTGCCGACACGGTTCCGCCATCTGGCATAACTCATCCACATTTACATACAAAAGAATTAAAACAAAATGTTTCGTGTCGTACCACCCGCATTCGCGCTATCTCTGAATATGTTTTATTTTCCCCGAAATATGTTTCGTCCGGCTGAAAAATGTTTTATTTTGGGAGGTTTGTGTTGCTGTGGTCATGTGAGATGCAGTGATGGAAGTTTCAACAAAATGTCATTCGATAAAAGAAAAATATAACCTCGAGAGGTTCTAAGTGCTATCTTCTCTGACAAGCGTATTTTCGAAGCGCTGGTAGTGTTTGGAGTGGAGTTTAATGGAGTTTCTTTTTTCCATGCGAGATTCAGCCATAAATCAGCACTTGAAAGAGAAATTTCCAACGGTATGTACTTAAAACCACAGGACAGAAGTGAAAACTTCGTCAATGCGAGGTTAATAGTACGACATACAACTAATCCTACTTATATTATATTATAAATGCGAAAGTTTGTGAGAATGGAAGGATGTTTGTTCCGCAAAACTACGGAACGGATTCGAATGAAATTCGGAACACCGATAGTTTATAACTAGGATTGTGTAATAGTGTACTTTTTATCCTGATAGTATGTTCCCGTGGGATAAAACGGGAACTATGCGGGTGAAACCGGGAGGCGCAGCTAGTTATTATATATTTCTATGACGATATATAATGTCTCATAAACACAATACCCACAAAATAAAGTGCACAGCGCGTTCACAGGAATGTTCACTTCAAAAATAGAGAGAGTTCGGTCACTGTCTCGACAAATACTGCGATAGCGTTGGCCGGGGATTTATACAAAAATGGGTCAGTGTGCAGTCGGCTTTTTATGAACTTAATTGGGAACAGATTTCAGTCCAGTAATTGGCAGCTTTTGTTGGAAAATGGTGGCGAAATGGGATATTAAAATATTTGCTGAAAATTCCTGAATTAATTAAAATTGCTATTATGTAAAATGGTTCTATTATGTATTATGGGCTGGTCACATCTGTCGCATGTCGGACGATCTCTGGGCCCAAACCACGACAATGTGGATGCCACAGAACGTCAAAAGACGGCGCGGCAGGCCCAGACGGAGCTTGAGTCCTTTTGCAACGATTGAACCACTAAAGCTCTCAACCTCGAGGAATGGAAAGAGGTTAGAGAGGCCTTTGCCCTGCAGTGGGATAATCACGGCTAGTAATAATTATGTAAAATAAAAATCCTTTGTCGACATAAAACTGAGATCTGAAATAAGCAGATGCCCTCATGCACGGAGCTTCTGTCTGTTAGCCTGAATATTATGTTGCCTACACGATTCACGTTTTTTACAAGTTTTATTTAACTTGCAGTTTTCGTATGCATGTGCGAGTCAATCCCTATATCAACTTAATGGTAACTGTACAGTTAAGCTAATATCTGGATTTTCTATAAACGGCTCCCCGAACCTTTACATAGATACAAACCCATTCAGCAGATACCCATATCCAATCCCCAGCAATCTCCCTAAATGCATCACTTTGTGGCCAATGCAATACATTTAGAAGTACGTACTGCATATTGGAACGTACGAATACCTAGTACTAGTGTGGTACATTGAAATGTAGATACCACTGCAGGCTAGCAAATTGCATTTGTTGATTGAATGCGGTCAAACGTGGTGGTTCGCGAGAGCTTTTGTACTGACTGCTTAATATTCTGAACACAATCGTGTGCTCGGATAAAATAGTTAAAATACGTTTGTTTTTTTTTTTTAATAAATCAAAGACCATTTGGGTAGATGCCATTAATTCTATGGTGTTTGTAACGGTGACTATATCATCATGCTATCATGATCACATATATAGGTCCTGACCTCTAACTAGAATTCCCTAAAAACAAAATTGTGTGTGCGAAATTACTGGCCATAATATGAGAATTTAGAACCGATGACTCAGGGTGACGAGCGCAAAGTTATGCAATGCAAAGTTCTGGGTGGCACTGTAACTGTTATGGGCAGGCGCTTACCATCAGGTGAACGACTTGCTCGTCTCGTTACTCAGTCAAGTAAAAAAAAGCGACAGAGTAAAACAAGGTTGTTTTTGTCTCAGTAGCTTATGAACGCGGCTGGCGTTCACCGTGCTAATTATTTCGACGCAGCCACTGAACTATTTTCATTAAAGTTTTAGAAACAGTTCAAATTTTCTCATAAAACAGTAAAGATGCAACAATTTCCCGTCTCTATAAACTTTAACGGGACGTTATCAAATTTCCCGGGACGGAGCTCGTTAATATAACTGCATAATTTCTCGGCTCCGCACTTTTTATGACGATATAGTAGAATAAGTTGCAGTACCTAAGCTTGTGATAGTTTCCGTTTTTAATACCGGGTTGCGATCAAAATCAAGGTGAAACTCATAAATATTTATTCAAATGGACCCTAAGGGGGCCCTCATGAAATTTCACTGGCTATCCAATCGAGTAGAACTGGCATAATTTACATGGATCTTGACCCCTAACATCGATTCCTACATAACTACTCGAGAATTATTTCGTAGGTAGGCATTTTATCCACCAATCCGGACCGGGCCCCCTCGGTGGATTATGGCCAAACCCTCCTCACGAAAGTGAGGGGAGACCCGTGCCCAGCAGTGGGACGATATGGGTTGATGATGATGATGTGGAAATCGAAACAAAAATCTAGCGCTTTGCAGTCGGATCATCGCTGCTTAAGGGCTCTGACATGGCTTAACAACTGCTATCAATTGACAACAAAATCGACAGCTTTTCGAAAAAGCTCCAGACTCAGGTGAATCAGGTGTATCTGGTGAACGACTTGCTTATTGCTTTCTCAAAAAAAAAAAAACTAAATTTTTAAGAAGATTAAAGTTAAAATATAATAGCTTTGGTAAGAAAACTTACTTAGCTACAGTATAATATATGTCCATCCAATACCACTTCTGTCGCAGTATAAGTATGCAAAACATTCGGAACTTTAACTTCACTGCATCGCATAGTTTACTTTGCAAAGTTTGCACAACATGCAAAGTAATTTGCAAAGTGAACTTGCAAAGTTAGTCCTTATGCCAATTTGCTATGTTCGTGCATACAAGTGTGCCTGCATGCAGTGTAAAGCGGGCTACTTTTATGTAAAACTTTCATAATGAAGGCTTAGAACTTTTGTCTAAGCAGGGTTTCCCAATCTATGGGTCGTGACCCACTGGTGGATTGCGAGCGAATATAGGCCCTGCTCGTAGAACGACGCACCAACCGACCGTGCCAATGGTCCCCATTGAAATAACTGTTTGATAAAGTAATAAAAACGTATTTAAATTTTGTTTGTATTGTAATAAAAAGAATTCATAGGCTAATCTGTTTTTTCGAGCATCTCTTTTGGTTTGTGTGGAATTTTTAGTATGCCACAGGGTGATAATCGAGCTGTTTTATGTAAGCTTTCCAAACTACAGCATTGGGTTTACATCTTCGGCCTCACAACAATGACTTAATGTCATTCGTTAGTGTGGATTCTGATTATAAGTGTTACGTCTAACTGTGATATGCATATTACTTTAATTAGTGTGATTTAAAATTAATAAGATAAATTGAATAAAATGTAAAGTATTTCAAATGCTACATCCTCCATTTCTTAATCTTTGTCGGTTGCCATGGAAACGGCGTCTCGTCCTTCCAGGCGACGGCAGCGCCACCGCGGCAGGATCACAAACTGCGTAGTTCCTTAAGATACTTCGCAGTTCCTGCCACATTGAATAGATGGCGCTATTTCTAACTTTTACATTTTAAAAATAAAAAGCTACTTTACAATAGTATATTATATATAATATATATATAGTGTTCCCGCTACATTTTCAAATTAAATAATTAGTAGTTAATTTATTATAGCGAGACAATATGATTACTGGAGTTCTATAGACATTGAATTACCTAATAACGACCCTGCTATAAGCTTAATGGCCATTAATGTTGTTTAATAGCCTGGAATATACTATTCGTACCTAATAGTTTAGTAGACTAATTACTATATCATAGATACCTACTCATAACTAAGGAGATGAGGAGAATATTTATCCAAGTATACCATTTAGTTATGCCTAATCTTAGCAATATTACCTACTAGGTCCGATGTGACCAAATTGCTCTTGTTTTAGCGTGTGACCAAATTACACTGTGAGCAAAATGCCCCAACCCCCGTAAACCTATTAAATATTAAAGAGAAAGACTGTGCACCGTACAAAATAATATCTATCAGCACTTTCACTGCTGAACCAATTTGCTTGTCTAGCCATGGGTGCGGCTCTGCACCCGTGGTGTTTTCCCATACAACAAACACAACCGTTGTGTTTTCCCGCACTCGCGGCAAGTAATGAAAAACACGACAGCTGTGTTCTCAATCTCAACATTGAATGTTAAAAAAAAAACCAATATTTTTATTGCGTGTTGTTTAAGCCCAGTTCTGGACAAAGAGATTTATACATACACTAGTCTGCGCCCCGCGGTTTTACCCACGTAGTTCCCGTTCCGGTAGGAAACGGAAATAAAATATAGCTTATAGCCTTCTCTTTATTTGTTTTGTTCTAGTTTTAAGTTTTCTTTGTTCTGTGGTGTTTCAATAAAGAGTTTATCTATCTATCTATCTTGATAAATGAAATATTCAACACAAAAAGAATTGTTCAATTAAATTCAGTAGTACCTGAGATTGTCGCGTTCAACTAAACAAACAAACAAACTCTTCAGCTTTTTGTATTAGTAATATGGATACAAAATCACGCTTTTCACCGCTGTGATAGGCAGAGATATATGTCCACATGCTACAATCCCAGCGGAAAGCAGTACACCAACTCCCTGACTCCCTCTTCTGGTTTCTGCAACTCCAGACCAATAGGCTGTGTAGGGTCCATGCGTGGTCTCACATCCTTTCCGCCTGGTCTCATTCACACACAGAACATCACTGCGTCTCTTACTCATCATCTCGCATACTGCCTCAAACTGATCTTTCATGCCTCCTCCAACATTAATCGTAACAAAGTTTTATTCCCCATTTTTAGGAATCCGTACCCGTAGGGTAAAACGGGACCCTATTACTATGGCTCCGCTGTCTGTCTGTCCGTCTGTCACAAGGCTGTATCTCATGAAGCGTAATAGTTAGACAGTAGAAATTCTCACAGATGATTTATTTCTAAACAACAAATACTAAAAATAAGAATAAAATAAATATTTAATTGGGGCTCCCATACAACAAAGTACGGAACCCATCGCGCGCGAGGCCGACTCGCACTTGACCGGTTTTTTTATATTTCAAGCTTATATTTCCTTGCCTTTTCTATTTTCTGAATAGGTAGACCTGCTTGAATTAATTAATTCAAAAGGAAACAGTCTTCGCAAAATATTACCATACTTTGTGGAGCACACTCCTGCCCTTATTATTTTGCCCATCTTCATAACTTGGCATTAGAACAAGCTAGCCCCAAAAAACGTGACGCCACTCCACTCCACTCTTTATGACCGCGCCCTGCTCCCAAAATTGGGCGAAAGTTTAAAATTATGTCTTATTTACCCCATTCTTCCTCCAACGAGGAAAAGAGGAGGGCAATTCCAACGCCTATGACATAACTTCCCGGGAAAACGTCCTGGGTGGACGTTAAATCAGTTTTATTGTTATGTCTTCAGTTTATGTGCGTAACGCCATTTTGAGAATTGCACGCAGTGGATGAAGACGTTAAAGTACGCGTGCAGTTTTAATTAGAGCTAGAAGTGGAAATGGAGTGAGGTCACTTGGGGATATTAAGTCTTGGGGCTTTTGCGTTTATAGGGCCATTGCGTCTAATGAGCTGTTGGGAAGTTGTCTCTCATCATCTAACCGTATCGGCCCTCTACTGACCACGGGTCTCCCTCGCTTTCATGAGGAGTATTAGGCCATGATTCTCCACGGGGCGGGGGCCCAGTCCGGATTAGAATCCCATACTTCCGAAATAGGTTAACCTAGGTATGTGGGTTTCCTCGCCATGTTTTCCTTCACCGAAAAGCGAGTGATAATTACGCACTTACATATTTCTGTTTTAATAAGAAACACACGCGCTGACTTAGGTTTTGTTTCAATAGTATTTAGAGCGATATTTGTGCTGATCCGCGTCGAGTTGATAATTTGAGAACTGTAATCTCCTTAAGAGTAGATAACAACCTATAGCTTTAGATTTAGTCCATAAACTATCTCTAAAGCTAGTAACTCCGAGCCGGTTTCACCCAGTTAGGTGCAGTTAAATCTGCTTAATAGCAGTAACAAGCTGTATTGTGCAGCTGGGTCCACTAATAAGCGACAGTGCTTCTGAGCTAAATATACACTGTGGAGTTAGTGCTTTGCTCATAGGTCCACCGCCTATATTTTAAAGACTTTGTAAAAGTACCTACCTTTTTAAAAATAAAAATCACATCTTACTACATAGTGAAACCTTTCGCTGGTGGCGGGAAATGTAATTGTCAAATTGTTTTTCGTTTTGGCGCTAGACTGGGTACCTAGCTATTTTAAATTATTATAGAATACTAGCTGTGCCCTGGCACGCTTCGCTGTGGCACATTCGCACATTCGCTGATATGTCACTGATGAAAAAATAGATAAAAACAATCCTTGATGCGGATTATATATCATGCTAAAATTTCAGCTCGATCGGTGCAGAACTTTTTGAGTTTTCTAAGCGTACACAAACCAACATAACATTTTTATATATATAGATAGATGCGTCAATATTAAATCATTATTTACGATAAACTGTAGAAATAATAAATAAAATAAGTAATAAATATCGCGACACGATCAGATACATAAATTCTGACTCCTAGACTCGTATTTACCATTACTTTTAAACTAAAATTAGTTTTTCTGCAAGATGACTAAAATAAATATAATTTGTCTAAACGCCATCTGTAGTAAACGGTGAGAAATATCTTCACCACTAGATTCTCATGGGGGTTGAGGGTGGCGGTATCCCCCGATCAAACATTACATAGAGGCCGACAGAGGTCGCTTTCTTCATGCGTCTAATGAAAAACACAAATAAATCATTAAGAAACTCATTTTTAGGGTTCCGTACCCAAATGGTAAAACGGGACCCTATTACTAAGGCTCCGCTGTCTGTTTGTCTGTCTATCTGTCCGTCTGTCACCAGGCTGTATCTTATGAACCGTGATAGTTAGACAGTTGAAATTTTCACAGATGATGTAGTTTCACACATCACTAGCTTTCGCCCGCTACTTTGTTCGCGCAGACTACAGTTTATCGCGATAAAAAGTATCTTATGTCCTTCCCCAGGATATAATCTATCTCCTGCCAAATTTTACCATGTTCCGTTCAGCCGTTTAGTCGTGAAAAGGTAACAAACAAACAGTTACTTTCAAATTTATAATAATTATTACTAGTATAGATTGGTAGAACTAGAACTGTTCTTTTTGTGAACCATAAACTAGTAATTAAAAACATTTTTGTAATGGCAAATCTTATAAAAAGAATATAAGAAATTACATAATCAAATAGAATATAATAAAAACATATAGGTACTCGTGTAAATTATATCCTTGAAACGAAGAAATAATCATTTTAAACGAATCCAGAATATTATAAAAGTGGGACGAGCGTAAATTTTTTTGCGTACTAAGGTTATTTTTCCTACTTTTTAGGTTGCAGTGCAGTGTCGCGGAAGATTATGCAATACAAAGTTCTGGATGCCACTGTAATTGTTATCGTCAGGCGAAGCGCTTACCATCAGGCGCACGACATGCTCGAGATGATTCAACTATATTTTGACAATTTACTTACTTAAATGTTAAAAAAAACATAACAAAGAATACTCTACTAAAAAATTGCTAAAAAAACAATGCCGCGCCATTACATTCATTTCTCCTGTAACTCCCCTTGAAGCACGTTTCAAGTTGTAAACCGAAAAACTTGTAAGTCCATTATAAATCTTGATTTTGCGGCTCCCAAAAGTTTTGTACTTTTAAAACGTCTTAGTTTTCACCGAGATTATATTTATGACCTTTGCAGTAGCGCCTGGAACTGTTCCACCTACCGGTAGGTTAAACAACTCTTGTTATTCAAAATGTCACATAACTGTGGCACAACTTAAAAATAACTTTAGTTTTGAAGGAAATAGTTTGACTAGTGCAAATTGCAAGTTAGGTAAGTTGGTTAACATTTTTTCTACATTTCTACATGTACGCTATTCTAGTACCTACTATATTTCTTCTATGACTACGACAATGAACAACGAGTACCTACATCTTCACTTTAAGATAGCTCAAGTTGGTGGTAGCCTAGTGAAAGAACGTTTGGCTTCCAAGGAGGAAGTCGTGAGTTCAAATCCCAGTGCAGGCACGTACCAATTTGTTTCTGTAAAAGCATATGTACGTAATTATCATTCGCTTTTCGGTGAAGGAAAACATCGTTAAGAAACCCACATGTCTACCCGAGAATTATTTCGGGGGTTGGTATGTTATCCACGGATCTAGGATTAAGGCGTAACCCTCCTCATGAAATTAAAGTGAGGGGAGACCCGTGCTCAACAGTGGGACGATATGGGTTGATGATAATGATTAAATTTTGTCTATAAGTTTGTAGCGGGTGATCTTCGGAACTACTAACCCGATTCTGATAATTCTTACACTAATAGGAAGCCACATTATCCTTATGTGCTACAGGCTATATTTCATTCCGGGAAAATGCAGAGTTCCAGCGGGAAAACGGGATTTCCACAAGATGCAGCTAGCAAGTAAAAATAGATAGATTAACTCATTATTGAACTACTGCAGAACAAAAACAAACTGAACCAATTTATACATGTTACAATGGGTAGTTATATTGGCCAAAGCGATATCTTCCAGACAACCATGCATGCAGAGGAATAACAATTGGACGATAGCCTAATCACGTGCTTTGGCAAAGAAACATTTACTAAGGTACCTACTTATTTATATTAACCAAAAAGTATGTACTTTTAAAATATGACAGATAATTCCAATAGATTCCTCAAAAAGCTTTATCCGTCCATTCGTCTCTCTAATCGGCTTACTGGTAATGCCTGTAATCGTGATCAATTGATCGCTTTTTAATCGCCCCCTCGCCCGAGGGATCTCGAAGATTCCTCATCGCCGAAGGAGGATTTTGAGGAAATTACGTGCTTCAAACTTTTGTACTTAATTGTATTTTTTGAAAGATGGCGTCCGATTTTTCAGTTGAATTACTTTTAATTGTACGTTTATTGAAAATTAATTATGGTGATCGGGTGGAAGAATAAGATTTTCTACCTTTTTTAATATTTGACTAAGTAACGAGACGAGCAAGTCGTTCGCCTGGTAGTAAGCGCTACGCCTGCCCATAACAGTTACAGTGCAACTCAGAACTTCGCATTGCTTAATCCTGCGCTTGTCACCCTGAGACATCGGCCTAATATAATATAATATCGGCCTTCATATGAGACATATGAAATTTATATTTGACTCAATCTGTTTTGTTTTGTTGCAGGAAGAAGTAAAAAGGCAAAATGGCGGCGTTCGTGGCGAAACAGATGGTCGGCAACAAGCTGAGCGCCGTTAAAGGTAAATATCACTTTATATAATACTAGCTCCACCCTGCAGTTTCACCCGCGTTGTAAGAAACCGTTAATTTTTAAGGGATAAAAGTATTCTATGTGTAAATCCAGGTTATAAACTATCTGTGTTCCTAATTTTATCCAAATCCGTTCAGTAGTTTATGCGCAAAAGAGTAACAAACATATATCCATACTAACAAACTTTCGCATTTATAATATTAGTAGGATATATTTTGACCTCTGCACATTCTATAAAATCTACAAAATCAAAACTAACTGATATGAAGCGACGAAACAAGTTCCTTCTACATTTCCGTGCGCACCGCAAAGGAATGAAATTCCTTGCAGGAATAGAATACAATAGAATAAAATAGAAAAACTCTTTATTCTACACCAAAAATTACAATAGACAAACAAGAGTAGTACAATGAGTAATGGTCTTATCGCTGAAAGCGATATCTTCCAGAGAACCTGTTCAAATTCCTCTTCATTCTTTTTCTTCTTTATTCTTCACAAGTCAACGGTTACTTTTAGATCAGCGTCGCTTTACATTACTAAACTAACTAGCTAAACTTACTTACTTAACTTACTTTAGCCAGTAAAACTGAGGTTCGAATTAAAAAAGCTCTTTTACTCGTGGCCGCGTTGTATACGTAAGATTGACGGTTTTTGGTATAGCGTGCCTTCGTTGTTTCATGATTCGTAATCACAAACTTTCACAGAAGTATTATTCCGCAGTTGTAAAATATCGGCCATATATTATAAGAGTTTTGGAGCGAAATAGCGCACTCCATTGTAGTAGTGGGAGGCCTCTTCTGCAAGACCCCGCCCATACCTTTGTCAGATATTAATCCGCCAAGCAGTAGTGTGAAAACATTACGGTGTTCCGGTTTGAAGGGCACTGTTTGCAGCGAAATTACTGGGCAATATGAGACTTTTAGAGCCGATGTCTCAGGGTGACGGGCGCAGTGCAGTGCCGCGCAGGATTATGCAACGCAGGGTTCTGGGTGGTGCTGTACTTGTTATGGGCAGGCGTAACGCTTACGGGTAAACGACTTGTTCGTCTCGTCACTCAGTCAAATAAAATATGAAGTATCTTTTCCTCAAAAATAACAATCCACAACGTACCAAACCTGTCTGTCAGCAGAGCAGAGAAACCTTCCGTAGTTTCAGTACAAACCCCCGCTACGAGAACTATTCGTGAGTCTGCCATATATCACAATATTGCGAGCTCTCGCCGATTGGCTAAATAACGAGCTGGCACGATCGGAGATGGTACCTACATCTTGTTACAAAGAGTGTTGGTACTGCTGCGCTATGATTTTCTAGCTTCGATGATATTGACTTATTTAAATGAGGGGTTGGGAAGTCTGCAGTCATGTTTTTTTTTAGGAAAAAGCACCTATCTATATATTCAAATTAGCTGCGTCTCGCGGTTGGGCTCGCGCTTACTGTTATCCCACAGGAATCATTGATTTTTACGGGATAATAAGTGGTATTTATTACTTTTTCTGGTTTTTAATAGTCGATCTATTGGAAAACATGTTTCTACTTCAAAGAATTATTGTATGTAAAAAAATAAAAAGATAAAGAGTTTTCTATTCTATTCTATTCTATTCTATGTTAATTATTGTACAGAACAGATTATGGACGAACACGATTTCTAAAAATGCTTTAATTGAATCATTATAACTATAATCTCAATAGGCACAGAACGTAGATATTAAAAGCCTACCCCCTGGGAAATCAACTTTAAACGCTACCCTGCCTAGGGGTGCAGAAGCGAGATGTTTTTTCACTTATTTTCTGATTGCGGTCGCGGGGGATGAAGTCTATCAAAGGATGTTTTTATTTAAGGGTGAAGCGACGCGATGTGCTTCGTTATTATGAGTGGTATTTCTATTTCATTCTTAATTTTCTTTCATAAAAACCGCCCGCAGCCGGATTACGTAAAACGCAGTAGCAAAGCGAGTGCAATCAGTACGCGATCAGTCGCAAAATACACTAGAAGTAATAATATTACGGAAACCAATTGCCCGCCTATTGATCTGCCTGTCGCAGAAAGCACTTTAGTTTTTGACACTGGTGCCGCTAGTGATGGAAACAAATAGTTACTCTCGTTTGACAGCGATCGCGAGATACGCGTCTGTCGCAAATCTGTTGCGAGATTCGTAATAAGGCAACCCATGTCTTATGCCATATCTTGCGAACAATTAAGCATATTCCGCTCAAGACTTTCTTTGAGTTTCTTATATATAAACTTAAATTTAGAAACCTGCCATACAAGATTTATGTGTGTGGCGATTGCTAAGCGCCAGGTTGCGCTTTCGATTCCCACGCAGGGCAATATTTGTGCTAACTACAGGTATTTGTGAGTAAGGGTGTTTGTTGGACCATGGTCCTCGTAGTTCCTGATTCCCTGGATACAGGGAGTTCCAGTTAAGGGCCAGGATCTATGCATGTGATTGTGACGTGGTATAGATACGGTAGGTAGGTAGATACAGTTTTAATTTCTCGATTATTATTCTTATTAATAAGACACAAACTATTAATAAATGTATATTTTATGACACATTAAAATATTTAATTTTATTCAAAGTGATTTCTTAAAACAAAGGGTACGTATTTCATAGAATTTAAAATCTACATTTATGGCACATTTTCTTATGGTAAAAGGGTTAAGTAATTTAACATTATTAAATTCATTACACTTTATAAAATTAGATTAGATAAGATATCTTATTTAATTTAATATTATCTTAAATTACTAATAAATCACGAACATACATAGTTTACACATAATTATCTGAAAAGAAAACTTTTTTCCAACACTTCAAAATCGGTGTTATATATGTTTTACACAATATTTAAATTCTTTTAAAAATTACACTATAATCCAATTTAATCGATCATTATAATTATTTGAAAGTAAGGTAGATCACCCATCTTCAACGCGCGTCTGCAACGCTACTTTTGGCTGTCTGTCACATTTGCACCGCACGACTGCATGGATGCAATCACGCAACTGTATCGATACTGCACCAATCTGCATGTTATGTACGTGACTGTATCGCGGTCGTTTTGCATTTGCATCACTTCAGAATCGCTGCAAAAGTAGCTGTGGGTGACCTCCCTTGGAATAAACACTTCTCTTAGCTTCTAGAAGACTTAAGTGTCTGACTCGCCTACTCACAATAAATGGCTTAAGCTTAAAATAATACCTACAACAGCTATACATACAAAATAATATAGGACTACAAAGATGTACAAATTGTACAATAACCAAAAACCCTTCTAAATAGCCGGAAATATAGGTTTTTTAGGTTGATTAGTTCATTAAAAATAGCAGCTTATTTGAAATCAGTGTAAAAGTTTAACATAAGAAACTTTAAGTAATATTTAATTTCTTCAACACTCTGATCTAATAGATCAATACCACAACAACTGATTCCCTATTATTAGTACAATAGGTCATCCTCATCATCCTCACCATCAGCTGGAAGGCGTCCACTGCTGGACATAGGCCTTCACCATAGAACTCCCAGATAGCGACTTAATAAGCCATTTGTAAATCTATTATTCATAAAAGCAGTCTCAATTTAATTTTAAATTAAAGAAAAATTATTTCATTCAATTAATAAACACTAAAATGAACCAATCGCTAGCTAAAATCCATACTATATTCCTTATTATGAAACAAACTAATCAAAACCTTCTTTCTCATTCCCCCTCTCAAATCCGGGCTATAGCCGTCCTTGTCGCACTCTTTCACAAACACCTTTTTAATTTTTTCGCTCGAGTCAGGAATGAGCGTTTGCTTTCGCTTTTTGGCCTTTTTGTTTCGCTCGCTTTGCTTGGAAATGAATGCGCTCTCGTTAGGGCTGTCAGGCGAGTGAAACAGTTTCTTGCTGATTGGATGCATAGTCGGCTTTCTTACTGGTGACTCTGTATCCATCTGTAAAATATTAACGAAGTTATTGTGTGGGAAAGGCAAAATGTATTCCGCTTTGAAGGGCATCGTTTTCAGCGAAATTACTAGGCATATGAGACTTTAGAGCAGCCGATGTCTCAGGGTGACAAGTGCAGTGCAGAGTTCTGGGTAGTGCTATGACTGTTATGGACGGGCGGAGCACTTACCATCAGGTGAACGACTTGCGCGTCTCGTCACTCGGTCAAATAAAAAAATGACCAGACAAGTTTCAAAAACCACGACCGGTATTTAGTGCATTTAAAACTTATCACAATAAGTTTGTGTGTTTGTTCCCTCTTCACTCCGAAACGGCTAAACGGATTTTGATGAAATTTAATATACAAATACTTTAGGTCTTAGAATGACACATAAATAACTTTTTGTCTCGTAAAATTAACGGTTCCTGTGGGATGATGAATGCGGGTGAAACCGCGGGGCGCTTCTAACATGTAGATACATCTTAGAACTAAGATTGATACCTACGTACGTACTTACCATTGACAAATATTTAAACAAAAATAAGTTACTAAACTTAAATTTAAAAATACAACCCCAAAATCAAATAAAGAGAGCGTTAAAACAATTCTCCAAAGAATGTAAATACCGTACAGAAGGGATAACCCGACGACAGAGGATAATTACGGTCAGCACCCGAGCAAAAAATAAGGTTTACTAGGTCAGGCAGGTAGGAGAGGACGGTGACACGCCGGGCATTTGTGGAACATATTTAAATTATTTCTCGAGTCACGGGTTGGAATAATAATAATAATGGCATTTTACTTAAAAAAGCCAAAGAAATGGTCAACTTATTAATAAAATACTCAACAAAAAAAAATAAGATGTCCCAAATTGAATTAAATTAGAAATTCTACAGTCGATATTCCAGTTTTGTAGCATTATACAGAATTATTTCATTAAAAACACGTTTTAATTATTATCGTTGTACGTTTGTTGGCATAATGTTATTGCTGCAAAATTCAATCCAGTTTTTTTTGTAATAAAATCAGTGCTATTTATTATAATAAAGCGGTGTCGGCCGAGCGATAGTAACTTGTGCACTTTGCAACCCAATGACACCAGACCCGATGATCGGAATCAGTTAATAACTTAAGTTTTTTTTTTAGTTTTACCTAACACATGAGAACACATGACGATTCCGACCGTGTGTACTGCGCTTTATTATCCAGCGTCAGTACAATTTGCATTTCTCCGTATGCAGGATAAAAAATACCACACACAGGTTCAAGGTTAACCTTATCACTACAAATAAATAAACAAGAATATATAACTCACCACATCACAGTCCGAATGAAATTCCACGGAATTGTTTAAAATGTTATTAGCTATCAACACAGTTAAGTTCTCTCTGGTAAGCGTGTTTATCGGCGTTGACATTTCGTCTGCCATTTTTAATTTGTTAAGTTATTCAAAATGGCGGATGGCGTACGCGCACTGCCTGTGACGGTTTGACACGGACTGACGAAGGCGCTTAGGAGTGAAGTTAGCTAGAGATAAGCATTGTCATTAGAAACAGGATATTTATTAGTGCGTTTGTTTTGAATTCCTGGTATTTAGGCATAGTTTTAAGGGCAATGATCACGGGTGTTTACCCGTGATGGAATTGCGAATTTGTGAATACCAATGTTTGTGACAATGATACTTAAATAAAGCCATAGATACGAACATAGAACCTCCTCCGTTATTGAAGAAAAACCTAACATAGAAAAAGATAGTTGATATTTTGATACTAAAAATACAATCAATAAAAGAGAAGGGTTTGAATTGAGGTTTTATGATAAAAATTAATAAAAAAGACTTATGCAAAGTACTTTAATTCATCATCAGCATCTCAGCCCATATCAACCCACTGCTGGGTATAGGCCTCCTCTCTTTCACGCCACTTATTCCGGTCCTGTGCGAGACGTATCCACTGCCTTCCGACTAACTTGACAAGGTCGTCAAGGACTTTAATTATGACTTACAAAATACGTATGAACTTGTTTACTTACGCACATAATGAAAATCACTGTTAAGTATTGATTAGTTTTTTTTTGTGGCTATGGTGCGCTTTGTGCATTATGCCAATATAACCCTACTGTCCAAAGAAGGGTTACATTTTCAAATTTGTTTTTAGTTTAGTTGAAACTAATTAAATTGGTTTATGATAAGATTATTAAAGTACTCATATGATTAAAAACGTGTTTTTTTTTTGTTTCAGGTATGTGTCATTTATCCCACTCATAATGTACAATTGTACATATTGTGACGAGCGTTGGTAAGTTAAAACTTCAAAATTAAAGTATTCAAAAATAGTTTATTGTAACATATTTTGGTAGTACCAAAATTAATTATTGGCTGTTTTGTCATTTGTTATAATATTATTGCGTCGTACAATTAAAGAAATTATATTTTAATACCACTTTGGTAGCCTATATTTCTGATCATGTCAATAAATTTTACATTAAATAAAGGCCCGCCCCACACAGCCGCAATATTATCGCTCGATAATAACGCAGGGTTTTTTGCGATATCTTTTATATTTGGGAATTGGATTTGAGCTCATGTCGTTTAACACACTGTTACAATAATCGCCCTGATAGAAGGAGAATCACGTATTTTTAGTAAATTTTGTATTAGGATGCGTGTAATTTTACACTCCTGCGTTAAAATCGCAGCAGGGGGCCAGGAATATAAGAAGAAAAATATAATACATCTGTGTGGTAAGACACATGACACATAATCGGAATAACGCTGGAATATTATCTACGATAATATCGTGGCTATGTGGGGGAGGCTTAACATTATAATAATTATCATAAAATCATATTCGTAAAATATTATTTTGCTATAGTATAGTAATATTATTAGGAACATAAGATTTTACTAAACAAAAAGCTTTGAGTCAAATTCCAAGGTGTCAATAAAGTACGTCTATTTTATTTGAAGTTACAATTTCCATTAATATTTATAAAATAAGAAATAAAATAATTGTTTAAAAAAGTATTAAAAAAATGTCAAATGTTTATGTAATTTAAATATAATTAAAGCAAAATAGAAGAATGGAGGAATCACTCAATTGAAAATTAACATTAAACGTTTTGTTTAACAAAATCAATGGTTTAAAAGACGTTGGCACTGTAACTATAGGCAAAATAAAACTTAACCCTGAATAAAATTCTTTCACAAAAATTATAACACATAATATCGTCAAATTATCATCTATAATTATTATAATTAAAATAATCACTGAATATCACAACAAATCTTTATAAGTCTATCAACCTGGGAGCCTTCAAGTCACGAGTGAATAGGTTACTTCTAGGTAAGCGTACACCATCATAGACTGCACTGTCGCTTAACATCAGGTGAGATAAAACTAAACTAACTAACTCTAAATGAACTAAGTTCGAGTGGCTAAGTTAGGAAGGCTAGAAGTCAAGTTATTCCAGTACAAACTCGTCTGCTCTCTCTTATCCCTGGTCAAGATAAAATTAGACTAACTAACTCTAAATGAACTAAGTTCGAGTCGCTAAGTTAGGAAGGCTAAAAGTCGAGTTATTCCAGTACAAATTCGTCTGATCTTTCTTATCCCTCGTCAAGATAAAACTAAACTAACTAACTCTAAATGAACTAAGTTCGAGTGGCTAACTTAGGAAGGCTAGAAGTCAAGTTATTCCAGTACAAATTCGTCTGCTCTTTCTTATCCCTCGAAAAATTGGTAATTTGTTTCTGCGAACTATTATTAATAGAAGACAAAAACCTTAATTGATCTTCGTTAATTTTCCTATCACTAGAAACGTTCACGGGCTTAATAGTTTCCTCAATGACGTCATCCACAAAATTTAAGTCCAAAAAGTGTAAGCTTTTGGAATAATTTTCTACCATTAATAGTTCCTCTTCTACCATCTTCCTGTTAATGTACAAAGCTACGTTGTTAACTGTGTAGTTGAGGCCACACTTCCTCGCGTGTTCTTTGAATTCGTTCAGAAACTTTCGCAAATGTATCATGCGAGATTTACAATACTTTTTGATCATATGACTAGTATCCAGAATCTCGTTTGTCGTGACGCCGTTTAGACTTTCGTTGAAGCTGTCCACTTTGAAGACCGAGGAGGCATTCCTGATGGCTTCCACTTTCCTGATGGAGTTCTGGATGGAGTTGTTCTGGGAGTAGAGTCTGGGGAAGGTCTGCTTGAGGTAGGGGGAAGTGGGGGGCGGGTTGCAGAACATGTTGAACTCGTGGTGACGACTCCTGGCGCGCCGGTCTGCAGGGAGCGTGTCTTCCTGTAAGGAAATATAATTTTGATTTTGGAACAGGTACGTCGATTAGAATAGAAACTCTTTATAGCACACTTACGTTAAAAAAAACGGTCTACAGTTGACAGATAAGTCGCGTAACAAACATAAAAAAAAACATTCAATCGAATTAAGAACCTTATTTGAAGTCTTTTAAATATAGTACTAATTATTTGTTTGAATAAGAATAGAATAGAATAGAGCAGTTTTGTGACGGAGATTTTCAATTTTTTTTTGTACATTTTTTATGTTTGGGTTTTGGATATTTCCAGGATTTATGAACCGATTTATTTTTAATTTTTCAATGTAAGTATAGTTTTCAAAAGCATACTAAGTACTTTACTAAATCGTGACTTGGCCAGACTATTGGCTACCCGACATATATATATCCGACTTCATATTTTTATAAAAACTTGAAATATCTTCATATTTGACACTGACGCACAAAGTTTTAGGTGGCACTGCACGGGCACAATGCAATACTTTGCAATGCAAAGTTCCGCAAATGCAACTTTGCAATGCACTGTAAATGTTATGCGTAAACGTGAAACTTTCTTCAGATGAAAGACTTCCTCATCACGCTTCTGAGTAAACTAAAATAACTTAGTTTTTCTAATATAGTTTTCGAGACAACCTTTTGTGAAATTCGTATTCGGTACGGCGCTGGTCAAATTGAGTCCAAACACCATAAATTTAGTGTAAGTCACCGAGGAGTTCCGTTTACCTTCCGTCCCTATCATCAGATCAGCTGGTTGTCACCATAATAATTGTAAAGTCATTAGAACTCGACAGCCATGCAAAATTTCAACTCAATTCAACAACGGGAACTAAACATACATACCAGCGTCTGTGTTTCCCGAAAACTATAATCTGAAAGTCTTCAAGTCGAGGGTGAATAGGTATCTTCTAGGCAAGCATGCTCCATCATCGACCGTGTCGACACTTACCCCCAAGTCGAGACTGCGGTCAAATGCTGGTATATTCTGCAATAAAAAAAATACATTGCTAGTTAAATAAAAACTTACCAAGTTTTCCAAGTAATGGTAGTAATTGCAGACATCCTTGAAGCGGTTCCTCTGGCCGCAGTGCATCCACACAATGAAGGCTCGCCGTACGGTCGCGTTGGAGTACGGCAGTGAGTGGGACTCCAGCAACGGATGGCTACCTTCTAAGAAGCTCATGCTGGAAGCGAGATAAGACTTATGTTAAAGTCCAGTTGTTCCAATATTTTCCCTTGCAATTTTTTTGTGTTCGCAGCATGTGGAAACATGTAGTCTCTGCTATTGCAATGGAAGAAAAGCGTGACTGTATGTTTGTTTTATTTTTTACCTGATGGTAAGCGCCACGTCTGCCTATAACAGCTACAGTGCCACCCAGAACTTTCTATTACAAAATCCTGTGCGGCACTGCAGCGCTTCTCACCCTGAGACATCAGTTCTAAAGTCTCAAATGGTCAGTAATTTTGCTGAAAACAGTGCACTTTAAACTGGAACACTGCAATGTTTGTACTATACTGCTTGGCGGATGAACATCTGGCAAAGGTGTGGTACTTCCCAAGGCGGTCTCTTGCCGAAGAAGCTTACCACTACAAACTTTAATTAATCAAATTACTATATTCTAGCCCAGAAAAAAAAATGTCATAGGGACATCTTTGTTTCAGTGGTATTATAATTATAGTAAGGACTTAGCTCAATGGAAAAATTATCACACAATTTCCGACGAAAAAAAAAATCACTTTTCCCAAACTGTTGTTTGAGTTAAGTCTTTTTTATAACTTAGTTTTTGGAACCGATTTTCAGGAGCTCCCAAAATACAAACTCATTTGTTAAGAAACTTAAAACTCTTTTTAAATTAAAATCTTACCTCGATTCTTCAATTTAAAGATTAATATACGGTTTAATATTTATTTCAAATGATCACTTTATAACAATAACGTACGTATTATTAATTATTTAAAAAAAAATTTAAGTTGGTTTTGATTTTAATGCATTATTTAACTAACTCTTACACAGAACTTAGAAAAATGTGGAATTCCAAACCTACCCACATGTGCAAAATATTAACAATGCTAAATCGGATACAGATATGCAAGTTATAAAATAAGTAAGAAAAAGTTATTAATAATGATTTTACCTATTTTAATTAAAGAATTAGAAAGATTGTATCACTTTTACTGAATAATTATTCATATTCTTTGTTACTTATTATTTTATATTCTCACTTTGTAAGATTTAAGTAGGTGGTACGATTCGATTTTAGTGGGAAATTTAAATTTTAAACCATTTTTAGACTGCGTAACTATAGTAAATTATATAACAATGGAATTCGCGATGATATCTAGTCCTAGATTATTTTTCATGTCAAATTGTAGATATATTTGGCACATAACTATGTATAAGATATTGTTTTTGAAGTGTAAAAGTGCTATATTTTTCCTATTTACAATAAAGGATTTGAGTTTTGAATTTACTATACTCGTATTGCAAGCATTATGTGACCATATCTATTTCCAACATAGTCCTAATAGTTCTTACCATAGTCCCTAATTATTATGACTATTTTCTAAATAGATAGTATGCATAAGAATAAAAAGAACAATCGCCACAGAAAACAATTAGATAACTTCATAATAATATTCCGATAACCCGTCAACGAAAATCAATATAAAATTCAGTCCATTCTCTCATTGTTCTAAATAGGTACGTTCCGTGGCACGCAGGAATGCGATCGGCGTCAATATGCGGCGGCAAATATCAGGGGAACGGAACGGCGCGCCAAGAATGCCGCTTTAAGCAGCGCTAGTGATGTGCGTTATTGAGATGTCGATGTGTGTGGAATTTCAATTTCAGTCTAAGAGACATTTCTAGGTTTTAAACTGCGAAGGAAATTAAACATTGGATTTTTTTTGTTATGATGTTCAATAGAACTTTGATATGTTTTATTTTTGTCTTGTTTGACAAATATCAGCAAAATCATTAAACATGTAAATTATTGTTAAGTTTACATGATTTGATTTTTTTTTTAAATAAACCTTAATGCTCTTATAATATCATAAAATCTTATAATGTTTCAGTTCTAACTTTGAAGGTTAATTTTATAACGTAGTTTTAGGCTATCCTTATCTCGACTATAAAATATGCGATACCTAAAAAATTTAATATTACCAGAGAAAAAGGAAAAATTAGAAAATATTTTTACAAATTCGATATGTAAAGCGAGCCACCACTAAGCTGTCGACTCCACTTACTATAAATATAAAATTTCACTGCCAATAATTTCATAGCCGCCAGTTATTCGGGTCAAACGGAATACACTCCGTCATGCCCTGGCTATGAAGACGCATTCTTTCACGCGCCATCTTGGATCCTTCAGCCGTCTCTGCCTTTAGCTTTATGGGGGATAAAATATTTTGCGGCAACCCCTTTTAGATAATGCCCATACGTTAATGGATTGGATATGAATTTTGGAAGAATTTTTTGTAGTAAAGTGGGTTGGTACCCCATATTAGTATGAAAATAACATATTGAAGAGGCATGCTTAGGGATTCATGAAGTCGTTTGTAGCGCGATGAAGTTTGCACTTTATTTGTTCGTCTTAAGGTAGGAATTTCATAATTTAGTTAAGTTTTATACTTTGAGTACCGCCCAATATTCAGTAACATTTTTTTTCGGATAAATATTTATATAACAAACACAACAATTACTAATTAATATCGTTAAGTAACTAAGTACTCACACCTCATAAACTATCCATGATACTCGTAATCATATAAACTTCCGAAAATACCTAGAAACTGATACAAACTGGGAACTTTGCAGTTCGAACAACTATTCCCAAAGATCCTTAACTAAGCCATAGAATAATAAATAGTTGCAACTAAACTAATTGGAGAAAACTATTCACGACGGAGAGAGGCACACTGCCTCTCTCGGATCCCTATTATCTTGTTTGTTATACCTACTTTAGTGCGACTTACGACTTTCTTAAAAAGTTTCAAAACGGGTTTCCGTCTTGGTTAACTTAAACATCATTTTTCTAGGCGTGATAATGTTTTTTTTTTTAATTTTGACTCGGCACGATTCTGTCATTTAGGCAATGTGGAAGTGCCAATTAAAATTTTATAATTTTGAACTTCGAATCCAAACGTCGAATTCGTTGAATTAGAGTAACAATTTCAGAGGCAGGTGTGTTATTCACCAATCCAGACCGGGCCCCAGTGATGAATTACGGCCTAACCCTCCTCACTAAAGTTGGGGGAGACCCGTGCTCAGCAGTGGGACGTTATGGGTTGATGATGAACGTCAACTTCACGTTAGACAGTCACTCAGTAATCTTGTGAAATAACGACCAATGTCAGGTTTCAGTTAAGTGGTGGACGCTCAGCAACTTTCTGGGAGTTTCAGAAAGAAAACAAAAAAACAGGTTCTTTTGATAATACAAAATCAACATCGTCACAATTTCGCTTTTAGTATTCATAGAGAGTATGTCTCTGAGGTTTAGTGATGGGGTACGCATTAAATAATAATTATAAGGTATATTCAATGTTTATATAGTTTATTACACTAAGATTTTAAATTAAAGTATGTTTTTAGTACATTATAATGTGCAATATAGATAACTATCTATTAAAAACTACGTTGATAAGTGAATATTAGCTTTTAATTAAAACAAATCAAAAGTTATTTACTAAATAGCGGTTCATATTTATTCCGCCTATATGTCACTACGCTTTAAAAAATGGTTTGTCTTCTAGTACATTCTATAAGATAATTGTTAAAGTTTGTATATTAGTAAAAAAACATTAGTAAAAATTTCCTATTATTATACTCGATTCACAAAAAATAGCATGGTATAATATGCAACGGCAAACATAATAATGAAAACTATGCATGTAACAAAGATCTCCTAGTCATTAATCGATCCAATTAATCGATATTCATTTATTTTTCCTTAAATATCTGTTCTGTATAATCAGTTTTTTCATGTAAATAAATCTTTTTTACCATTAATCGATATCTACTCATCGACTTCATCCCATCACTGTGTACAGCGAGGGGCGTGATCAGACGTGTCGTCGCCATGACAACGCGAGACGCGACGAAGTCGCGCCATGTCTACTTAATGTACCTACTCGTTGTATTGTCAGCGGAATTATTTCAAATACTTTTTATTATAACATTTATTTTAAACTAGCTGCACCCGCGGTTTCACCCGCGTAGTTCCTGTTCCCGCGGGAATATGGGGATAAAAATAGCCTATGTTACTCGCTGTCAATGTAGCTTTCATACAAACTTTCATCCCCTATTTCAAACCCTTACAATGCTTTTATCGCATTAAAAAGTACCCTATGTCCTTTCTCAGGCTCTAGACTATCTCTGTACCAAATTTCATTTCAATCGGTTCCGTAGTTTAGGCGTGAAAGAGCAAAAGACAGACAGAGTTACTTTCGCATTTATAATATAAACTAAGGATTATTTATTATTATTATTTTCAGCCATGGTTGTCCCACTGCAGGGCAAAGGCCGCCCTACCCTCCTTCCATTCCTCACAGTCTTCTGCAGCCAGTCCTTCCAGAAGAGGTAAAGCTCGATAAAGAAAAAGAAGATAAAGAAGATAGTTCTCGTTAAAGAAGATAGTTTAGTAAATTTTATTGTACGGTGAAAAGGAAGAGAAGACATTTGTTGCTTTGCTTATAATTACATAAAATTAAATAGAAAACTAAAACTTAGAGTCTAACTAAAGACGGTGTCCATGGAGGATGGCCAAGAACTCTGGCTGCATTTCCACGGTGAATAGCAATAGCTATTCTCTGTGCGATAAATTAAACTATTTGTTATTATGTTATAAAGAACGATTGTGACGATCCCGAAACTTTACAATCTTTAACTGAGCAGCGAAGCTCGTGAATTTTGATTGTGTTCTGATCGCTTACGATTCTATATCCCAGCTAGTCCTGCGATCGCATAACATTTAGAATAAAGGCGGCACTGTGTCTTTATCTGATACATACATTTCCGCGTACATTTGTAGGGTTGTCGAAAACTAGTGCAAGTGTACTTTTCTTACTAATATCATAAATGAGAACGTTTTTGTTTGTGTGTTTGTCCTCTTTTCACGCCCAAATGGCGGAACGGTTTTTGATGATATTTAACATAGTCTATGGATATTTTAGGTCCTGGAATATACCATAGGATACTTTTTATCCCGTAAAAGTTTACGGTTATTGTTAGTTACTGGTTACTAAGTTTACGATAGTAGTTAACGCGGGTGAAACCGAGGGCGCTGCTAGTTATAAATAAATAATTTAACATTAATTATTGTATTAGAAATTAACAACCTACGATATGAAAACAATTACAAAACGTGCATCTACTGGGTTTTAGTGACAGAAATGGTAAACGCACTATGTATTATAATTCATTTTGAGATACACAAAATTGCTAAACTGATCCGAGCAAACTCATCCACTTTGTATATTTCAATAAAAAGGTACAGCCTCAACTACCTAAAATGTTTCAATCCAAACCCCCACAGTAAATCCAGGGCAGCCACAAATGAAAAACAGCTTTCATTTTCACGCTTGACCGAATTAATTTTCCACATCACCAAAAAGTTTGTCCGGCAAAAACCTTTTAAAAAGGAACTTCTGTACGGACACCCCTAGCGTCTATATCCGGAGAATTATACGGTGCGATCCTGCTAACTCCCGTTTATGACCTCGGATTGTCGCCGTATACCGTATACATATAAAACACGTATACCGTATACATTTTTATACGGGGATCAAAAACAGATATATCTTGAATCGACCCGTATGCTTATGTATTGAATTCTATTGGATCGCACGCGGAAATGTTGCGATAGAAAGTCCGTATAAAATATTGTATTTTATTGTTTGTGATATTCCATATTTATTAGTTTACCGATGAGTTGCGTAGATTGACCATCGATGAAAACAGTGAAAGGGAATATCGAAAGGAAAATACATGTTAGGCAAAACTGATTTATTCTAAGCCTTGCGTGTTTATCACCATCGACCAAATCGCCACTTATCACTAAATGAGATACCGATATACCAGGACTGGCACAAGTAATTAACACGTGGTAAATTATAGCTTAAAAATAGATATTGAAGTAGGATTTATTAGGCTGTGGCTAATAAAGTAATTAAGTGGTACTAGCCGTGCCCTGCCACGCTTCGCTGTGGCACATTCGCACATTCGCTGATATGTCACTGATGAAAAAAATAGATAAAAACAATCCTTAATGCGGATTATATATCATGCTAAAATTTCAGCTCGATCGGTGCAGGACTTTTTGAGTTTTTGAAGCGTACACAAACCAACATAACATTTTTATATATATAAGATTTTATTTCACTACCGCTTATTATCGGATTTACAAAATGGGATATTTACTAAATGGGATGTAGCTGCTCAGGTCAGGGTATGAGTGTTACAGATAAACTAGTCAGTGTGCGCGCCCTTATAGAGAATTGAGAGCTTAGGCATGCTAAAACAACTACTTCCCATATGGTAAATATCTAATTTAGGAAACATCCCATGTAGTAAACATGGCATTTGCCATTCTGCACGGGAAGTGGTAGTGTACGGGCCGTGTCTTATAAATTTCGAGACACACGCTATTAAAGCTACATCCCATGTGGTAAATATCTCATTTAGTAAACATCCCATTTGGTAAATGTCTTGTGTACTTAAGTATCTAGGTCTATAGTCTAAAGGCTATATCAAAAGTCTAACGTTCCTCGTCTTACCACATCGTACCATCAGATTACTGCCAGTGTTGCCACAATTCATTTTCCTCTTCCCTTTTGTCAATAAAGTATCGAACTGATCTTTATTTAATAGGTTATTGAAACTATAATACTCGTAGTATCCAGATAAAAAGGCCTGACATATTTTTCCTGGATTAGGGTTGTCGCATTTGGGGTTTTACAGCTATCGTTTTGTTTTTCATACTTTTCGATATTTTTTTTAACCTCCGACGCATAAACGACGGGTTGTTATAAGTTTGCCGTGTCTGTGTGTGTGTTTGTCTTTGGCATCGTAGTCGGATGAACCGATTTTAATTGTTGCTCTTTTGTTTGAAAGGTGAATCAGCGGGGAGTGTTCTTAGCTGTACGATGAAAATCGGTTCAAGATGGCCGCCGCCACGAAATGGCGGATTACATAATTATACACAACTCTCTCAATATGCGTATCAAATTAAAGGGCTTGACTAGTGGAATACTATATACCATGACAGACTCCTCTAGTACACGTTTACGTTCCTTTGCCAGATATTCATCCGCCAAGCAGTAGTATGAAAACAATACTGAGTTCCGGTTTGAAGGGCACTGTTTCCAGCTAAATTACTGGGCATATGAGAATTTAGAACTGATGTCTCGGGGTGACCAGCGCATTGCAGTGCCGTGCAAGATGCAACGCAAAGTTCTGCGTGGCACTGTTACTGTTATGAGCAAGCGTAGCGCTTACCATCGGGCGAACTACGTCTCGTTGCTCAATCAAATAGAAAGAACGTAACACGTTTTGTTTATTGATTTTATGTAACGTCTAACTTTTTTTTAAATAAACCGTTATTTTTATGACTAAGTTAATGACACCTCTAAAAGTGTCAAATATCTAAACGAGCATGATTGTCGGTGCTAGTTTTTTTTTTTACCGCAATGTTTAACTACATTACGCTGCTACCACGCCTACGTGTTTTTTTTGCGTACATAAACCGCATTGTACGTGACCATGCGTAATTCTCACCACACTTTTAACAACCGACCTCTGATATTTCCAAAAGAGGTTCAACAGTTATGTGTACCAGCGTTTTTATAGTGATTTGCTAGCAATATTTAAAATAATTGGAACTTTTTGATAGGTATCAAAAGTGAGCTGAAAAAAAAACATTTTTGTTATCTACAGACTTTTATCTAACTACTCCTATATTAGTACAGATGCGTTTATTAACAAACCTTGCAAACGTGTGTCTGTAAAAAAAAAATATACCACAAAAAAGTTAGGTTTAAGTGCGTGACAACCCTACCGGCTCGCTCACTCGACCACGCAGACTGTCGCGCGGCGATAGCTCGCTCCGTCGCCTCCCAACGCGCCAACCCTAAGCAGCCGCATTTTATTTATGTGACAGCAATAATTACGGTGCTGCTTCATGTTTGATGTTTTTTTTTTGTAAAATCACGCTGTCTTTGAACCCGGTTTGTTTCACTTTAGAACATTTCTCTTTTTACTACCCAGCGTGGTAATGCAGCCAGTGTTCTCGGCCTTTTCCTGTCAGCAGTAGTTTTTTAGATTCTTAAGTATTTTTTAATAAACGTCTGTGTTTCGACAAGGTTTACGTAATGCATGAAACCAGAGCTCTTTCAAACGAACGCCACTTTGCTGTCGGCAGTGTAATAAATGCGGTAGCTGTCGATAACATGTCAGCGGTGGTCGACGCCAACACGCTGGCTCATATGCCGAAATTTGCCATCGACACTCATGTACTAGTTTCCGATACATACAATCCTAGTTAGAGTTCAGAGGCATCACCACGAACAGTTAAATCCATCCAGTTTAAGGCCATAAACTGAACTGCTCTGCTAACTGTCACCACCAATATCGCTCAGCGTTCACAAGCCGACCAGAGACATTTATCCAAAGGGATCGTAACAATTTGTTTGCATTTATTGGAGTTTATATAGCTCCATCTCATTCTCTTTTTCTCTCATTCTCTTCAGTCTATTTTCGAGTGACGTCACGTCACGTTTGTCATTTATGAGTGTGTGGTGCCAATCTAGGCCGTTCAGTTAAAGGCCTTAAAATAAACTGCATGGAATAAGAATAAGTACGTGGTTACCCCCCAGGTACTATACGTATATGATACTTTTTGTCTAACCACAGTATTGATTGACTCCAAAATTGTACCTTTTGAACCAAACAATCCACACTTTCAACCTTCAAGTCATCCATTAGGCAGTAAAGGCGGCGTCACACGACCCACATTGTGGTGATAATTTGGCCCCTTCCGGTCCTCAAGCAAGATGGCGCTGGCGGCGGCAATTTCCTCTCCCAACGCACTGCGTTTGACACCCTGTAAAGAACCTCTTTGCGTTGATAATTGGCCCTCTGAGTCCTCTGTGTGGATGGGGCTTAATATTCCATTTTTGTGAGAGAAATGGAATCGAACGCGGCATTGTTCGATGGGTTTTCTTTTCTGGGTGCTTAATAAGTTCGCTTTGTTGGGTGAAAGTCGGTGCTTTCTGTTCGTGGATTTATTTGTAACTAACGTAATGTTTCTGAAGTAAAACTTCTTTACGCACGCTTGACTTGGGGAGTAAGCTGGTGCATGCGTTACGGAAAATGTGATCGGGCGAGACAAACGAAAGTTGAGAGGGAGATGTAAGTTAGTGAAGATAGAAAGAGAGAGTTACGTTTCGTATATTTTTTTTAAAATCATAAATGAATTATTTTTTAATTCTTTTTTTTTTAGTTGATGATTTATTTGTACTATGTGTCCCAGCACACATTTCGTTTTTTTTTAGATTGGGTTATACACTACTTATGCATTAGGCAGAGTCGGGTATTAAGATAGTTCAACTATTTTTAAACCAACTTTTCTTCAAATCGTACTCAAGATATTTACCATTTAGTCAAATAGTCAAGTCGCAATAATGATTCAGTATCGTGATTCAGTAAAATGGCGGATACGGTACTGAAACATCTTGAGAGTATTGGAGAAAATACAAAACAGTAATTTTTCTGGTTTCGTATTATTTCCTAACACGCGTACACCTCTTAACACGTGCACTGCTGAAAACACAACTGTTGTGTTTTTAACAACTTGCCGCGAGTACGGGAAAACACAAATGTGTGGTGTGTGCAGATCCGTAACCGTGGCTGGACAAGAAAATCGGCTCAGCAGTCAAAGTGTTAATGATTAATATTCTAACAGTAAGAAACACTTGGGTAAAAATACAAAAACAACTTCACTTTTGTTTCCCGCCCTATTATAAGTTGTTCGAACAAATCCAACATCAACTCGAATTAAACTCCAGTAAATCCTGCTCCAATTCAGTTCCACTTTGTTCAATTCTCTCACAATAGTGAAGTAAAATGTTTATTGTAACCAAATCAACTGTTTCTATGGAGACGGTTTCGTTTTCATTAACCTCGATAAATCTGCAGCGGGGTACGGAGGCTTCAGATGGGGCGAGTGACTGGAGCGAGCTACTGGGTAACTTTATTATGCATGAAACTAAGTTCTGTAGCTTTGTTTGCGAGCAGTTCCTCGGCTGTTAAAATACAATTTTGTCATTTTTTTACTAGAATTATTGTTAGTATCATTTAACATTTAGGTGTTTTAATATTGAAGAGTACACACTCGTAACTAATGGATGCATTTCAATCTTTAATCAAGCTTGCAACACTAAAAACGATGGTGTTGCAGTTTTTCTAGTTATCAGCTGTCAAAAATACGTCAAACGACAATTTTAATATAGATAACTATAATATTGAAGTCTATTTTGTAGGTCAGAACATTTAAAGATAATGAAATTACTTTTTCTAGAGTTGGACATACTCCCATCCACGTAATCACATCTTCACGTATATCAATGCACTTCACTGGCCTGTTACATTAGAACAAGATTAAATTCATCGATTAATACCTACACAAAAGATTTATAAACTTACTAAATAATTAACTAGAACAAAATAACATGCATGTTCCTGTTAAAAAGGATCATCATCATCATCAACCCATAACGTCCCACTGCTGGGCACGGGTCTCAAAAAGAATAAACACTTATAAATTAGAACAACTTCAAGCTTTCCAGCTTCGAAAACATTCTACGTGTCCATCTCACTACTAAACAAAATCATTCCACTAACTCCCTCAAGCCGCTGTTCCGGGTAAACGCAGCATCCGTCTTTCATATAATGAAATTAGCCTCTCCCAGCTTGCTTTAAGAACCCTGATTTACGTTATCAAAGACGGTCTAATAACATTTGCGCGATCGCAGCGCCCCCTACATTAACAAATGCTTTGTGCCGATGGCGGGGCTATTTCTGCCTCTGTTTATTTAGTTAAGCAAGGGGTTTCTTGATAGGAAATTGTATATAATTTACTTCGCGGAGGGAAATAAAAATCGCATATTTTTTTCTATTTTTAGTCGTCATTTTTGGTTACCAAATTAAAATAGCCTCGTGATGGAGGTTTCTACTAATTTATTGACTGAGAGACACTCTTCGTTTTCCTCTTTGGTGGAGAAGAGAATGCTTTGAGCGATAAGTCGTTTTGTTCTGTGTGGTTTTAAGAAAGAGTTGTAAAACATCATAGTAGGTATTATAAACATTTCTATTTGAATTTTTGACGTATACGCACAGCACACAAGTCACATAATTAAGTTGGGAAGCGGCGCGGGCACTCGCGTGGTCACTTTACCGTTAATTAATCAACTCAGCCATTAATCACCCCTGACGAGGGTGGGCCAAGAAATGCTACGTATTGTAAGAATATTCGGTATTTATTTAGCGTCTTTTGATATTAAAAGCCAGTCTTGCTGAGATTACTTCGTTAAGTTCGATATATATTTATTATGTACTACCCTTGTTTACCTATTGTAATTTTTCTGTCCTGTGTTTAATTTTGTTTCTGGTGTACAATTAAGAGTTTTTCTATTCTATTCTATTCTATGTTTTTTTTTTGCCATATAGGCATAATAAAATGACATCCCCGTAGAGCTTCTTGGTGCTATCATCTCTGACGAGCGTAATTCTGAAGACCAGCTAGTGTTAATAGAGTTTTCTTTTCCTGTGCGAGATTCAGCCATGAATCACCACTTGAAACGGAAACTCAAACCATAATCAGTTATTCATTAGTTTGCCAGATATTGACCCGCTAAGCAGTAGTGTGCAAACATTATTGTGTTCGGGTTTGAACGGCACTGTTTCGCTGTTTTTTGCCCGATCACATTTTCCGTAACGCATTCATCAGCTTACTCCCAAGTTAAGCGTGCGTAAAGAAGTATTACTTAAAAAAAAGTAACTGGAAGAAGTCACAATCCTCAGCAGTGAGAGGATGATTGAGGAGGTGGAGAGAAGACTTGCTATAATACTGAAGTGCATACATTAAGACGTTTTTTACAAAAAGACGACGGGTAGCAAGTTGCGGTGGATTTCCAAGATGTCACGTCCGGACACCCTTTCTCGACGCATTATACTTAGTTCTAATGGTGTGGGGCGCGGTCTGAGACGGAGCGATAAGCGGAGCGGGTAAATGGCGTAGCGGTTGTGAATTTTAGGAGTGTTGTACGTATAATAGTTCGAGGCTGTTCAATAGCGGACTGGGCCCCCATGGTGGATTATGGCCTAACCCTCCTTACGAAAGTGAGGAGAGATCCGTGCCCAGCAGTGGGACGTTATGGGTTGATGATGATGAATATTTACTACACAGGTTTGTAACTATGGAAAAAGAACATAATCATTTCATAGAAATAAAAAACGAAATGTGTGCTTGGAAACATAGTAGAAGTAAAACTTCAACTATAAATAATTTCATAAAAGACATTAAAAATATATACGATTCGTAACTCTCTCCCTTTCTATCTTCACTAACTTATATCTCCCTCTCAACTTCCGTTCGCCTCGCCCGATCACACTTTTCGTAACGCATTCACCAGCTTACTCCCCAAGTCAAGCGTGCCTACAGAAATTCCACTTCAAAAACCCGCTATCCTCCCATACGTAGCACCACACCCGATGTAGTTTCCGCTAGCGTCGCAATAAGTTAGAATTTTCCTAATAACGCGCACGCCTCGGAAATAAGCGCAAGTGCGCGGGTAATGGCAGCCCTAGGGCTTGAAATATTGCACTTGGATGAACACACTTCGCTCTACACACCATACAGATAGTGAACTGGGACTGGGCTTAGTCTGGAACAAAATTGGATTCGGCTTTGTGTTGGAATTGTGGCGTTTTGTCCTTTACTCGGTACGTAATGTCGTAATCGGAATCGGAACTGACCCAGCGAGGTACACGAATTCTAGAGTAGAGATTGTGTTTGCGCCCATTGTACTCGTAGAATAGAATAGAATAGAAAAACTCTTTATTTTACACCAGAAACAAAAATAAACACAGTACAGAAGAATTACAATAGGTAAACAAGGGTAGTACAATGTACCACCTGTTTATTAAATATTTATTGTACTGTGTCTACAGAAGCTTTATGGTGTTCAATAAAGAATTATCGTATTGTATAGAAAACATATTGGATCCATGTTTCTTTGTCTCAAGTCACAACGCTTGCTAAACATTTCCTCACTCGTCGGCTTACGTCAGTATGGTAAACAATATTCCATATGGATGAGCTACCCCTTATTCCTCACCTCTCTTTACCTCTCCGAACCTCTCCGCACCCCTCTACACCCCTCTATACAGGAATTAATATGTATGATGCCCTTTAAGTAAACCAGGGCGCTTAAGAGAGACAGTGCGCAAGTTTTATGTGATTGATCCAACTCTAATGGTAGAGTAAAAATTATGGCGCCGTCATAGTTTTTTTAAGCGTGATCACTATAATTTAAGATCACGATTTTTTTACGCGTCACGATCTCATAGTTCGATCCTGACCCTTAACTAGGTGTTCCCTATATGTGTATTTAGATCAAGGAAGTATCGGTGTTCGATCGGATCCTGACTACTCCTTGATCTTAACTAACTTGATCCTAACTACTATGGTTCCACAACCACCCAGACAGCACCAGACAACAAGACCAGCTCATTATCACCATTATATTTAATTGTATCAGTTCTACCCAGAACTTTGCTTGGCTTAATCTTGCGCGGCACTGCACTGCGCTCGTCACCCTGAGACATTGGTTTTAAAGTCTCATTATGCCTAGTAATTTCGGTGGAAACAGTGCCCTTCTAACCAGAACACAGTATAGCTAGTTTACTATTGCTTGGTGAATGAATATCTGGCAAAGCTATGGTACTTCCTCGGGCGGTCTCTTGCTGAAGAGGTCTACCACTAAAAAACTTGAAGCATACAAAATTTCAACTCAATTGAACAACAGGAACTTGGTTAAAATTGATTTGCAAAAAGTGACTTCATACATAGTTCCATCCATCTAGACACAGCTTATAAAAATATGTAATTCACAATTTTGTGGCGGTGGCGGCCATTTTGGACTGATTTTCATCAAACATAGCTGAGCACACTTCGGACCAATTCACCTTTCAAACAAAAATAAAATAAAATCAAAATCGGTTCATCCGTTCAGGATCTACGATGCCACAGACGGAAACACACACACACACAGAGAGAGAGAGAGAGAGACACGTCTAACTTATAACACCCGGTCGTTTATGTATCGGGCGTTAAAAAACAATCCAAACCACACACAAAAAAAAATACAATGTAGAAGAAACGAAACCTTTTTTCCATTAAATTAATATGGATTCCGCAATAATAAGGTTCAGAACCTTTCCACTTAATTTGATGGGAATCCAATGCAGGTCACCACTCATTGGTAAAGCCAGCAGTTCACATTCAATTGCTAATTTGTTTAACTGCTGAATATGTTACCGCTAAGTGCTGTCTCTTCATTACAATGTCTCTTGTTCAGGAAAGGACCTTGATTGAAGAGTTCTACCATGATGAAAGGAGCTCAAGGAAGTTTCCACGTCTATGAATGAATGTGTAGGTGGATGACGATAAAGGCAGGTACGAGCGATGGTGGCTGAGCGGTGACTTATGCGTTTTACAATTCAATGGCACTAGTATCGACCCTCGCCCACGCACCAATGACTTTAATAATATGTGCGAAATTAGGCCACTCCTTATGTTGGAGGGCACGTTAAGCCGTCGATTCCGATTATTATCTATTCATTGCAGTCGTTAAGCCACGTCAGAAACCCTTAAGCCACCTGATAACCTCTGGCAGCATAGGCCGGCACTGCTTCATTTAACAAACTAACAACAATCTTAAACTAAACGGAATAATTCATATAAATTTCAAAAATAAAACTCCAACTACCCGCAAATTTGCCACTAATATCTCAAATCTCAGAGGTGTCCGGCGCGATCCGACCAACTTCCGGTCGAGTCCAAGATGGCGACTCACAATTTCCGGTATTCTACTGCCATTATTAACTTGCCTCGGGCACTTTGCAGTTACACGCCTTGAAATTAAGGTTTTAAAGTTTACCCACGATTTAAAATTTCATTTCGACGGTTGATTATTTTTCGTTCGTGAGATTTTGTCACCAAATTAATGATGACTTTCTTATATTTCGCAGTCTTTTGAGTTCTAGTTTTAATGACTAAGAGTTTTAATTGATCAGTGAGCAATTTCATAGAAGAGTTATCGTCATTTAACCAGAAGGGAAAAACGACATGAAAAGCAATGAAAAGGAACCTTTGAGATTTCATATTGATTTTTACAAGAAAATTATCTTCTTTGAATGACTAAGCTTTTATAAAATACGTATTGTATTTGGTACTGAAAGATAGATAGATAGATAACTTTTTATTGGAATTTACAAGTACAAAACAAAGCAAAAAAAATGTAGCTTAATATTGTATTGGAAGGCCTCTTCTGCAAGAGACCGCCTGGGGAAGTACCACTTTTGCCAGATATTCATCCGCCAAGCAGTAGAGAGCCAACAACACTGTGTTCCAGTTTGAAGGGCATTTCTTCCAGCAAAATTACTGGGCATAGTATTTAGAGCCAATGTCTCAGGGTGACGAGCGCAGTGCAGTGCCGCGCAGGACTATGCAATGCAGTGTACTGGGTGGTGCTGTGACTGTTATGGGCAGGCGTAGCACTTAACATCAGGTGAACGACTTGCTTGTCTCGTCACTCGATCAAATAAAAAAAAAAGAAATGAACGAAAAATACTCCGATAAGAATACTCCTACATCCACTACCCCTACATCAGCCTTCCACCCCTCACTCGGCCACTCATCAGCCGTAATTGATGGACCAATTACTGCCGTGATTGAGTAAGATTGACCAATTAAAGCTTTTCTTCTGTTCTATTACAGTTAGAAGATTTTATTCGGTGGCGCTAATGGATTTTAATCGACTATAGTGACCCCTTAAATCATTTTTAACATCTTTGTACCAGAGTACAAAAATATATATATTTATATATAATAATAAGTGTATGAAATAAATGAGAAAGATTCAGCCATTAATCAACACTTGAAAGGGAAAGGGGTGCCAGTGCTGTTAAAGCTTGTTTTTTTTTTAATCTTTATTTTAATATCATATTTTTAGAAGGTATGGGACATTTTTTGTTTTTTTTTTTTTACTTTATTAGTTCAATTATTTTTATTTAATTACTTTATTGTGTTGTAAAATAAACTAAAGAAAAACACGCTTTAATAGCAAGCCAAACTAAAAAATAAAAAAATATATTTTTTTTTATAAAAAAGTGGATGGATACAGGACAAGTACGTAACATTTACCACGTTGTAGAACGGAGATAGATCATGACCCATATCTTTGCAAGGCAACAAATTTGCTCTCAGCTCTGCCACCAATAATTGCGAGATACCCAGCAAATCCCCATGTTAATTCGTCCAAGCACAAGGTAGCTATCCACATATCTCCCACTCACACTGCCACAGTGTAAACAACCACGTTAGCGCCGCAGCGAAGGTAAAGCGATATAATTTATTTCCCGAATACTCATTAAGATGTATGATGATAGATCAATCTTGAATGAGCGATGCCTTGGGGGATTGTAACCCTTTGTATGAGGGTTGGTTTGAGATTTATGGGGGAAGGAAGTCGTCATCATTAAACGTGATGTTAGAAATTGACATTAAGCAATGCCATTATGATGTGGCAATGCAGCAGCATTTTGGGAACGTTTCCTATGTATTAAAAGTTTTGTTTAAATCAATAATTTCTGTTTTTCTAATGAAAATTTCATTCTCCCGCAATAAAAGAAGGAAAAACCTGAGAAATAATAACAAACCAGCAGCGCCCCGCGGTTTCACCCGTGTAGACTAATTTCCCACGGGAACCGTTAATTTTTTCGGGATAAAAAGTATTCTATGTTCTATTCCAGGACCTAAAGTATCCGTATACTAAATTTCAGGACAAAAACACAAACTTTCGCATTTATTATACTAGTAAGATAATATAAAATGCAGAAATAGATGTGTTATCGCTCTATTTCGTAACGGATGGACGGAATTTGATGGTACTTTAGGATCAAGAATAACATAAATGATACTTATCATCCGCGAGTATAGTTGCGGATCAAGGCTAGTCTTGTTTTACTATTATCGCTTATAAAGTGGCCCGGTAACTCACTCTGAACAAAAAATATTGATTTTTTAATATAGAGAAAAATTAAAAATAAATTAATATGATCCATGTAAGTAGCTTAGAAGTTAGGAGGGGACGGATGAACATACATAGCGACATAAATACATACCGGTCAAAATTATAAACCTCTTTTTTGCTTCGCCGTAGTCGGGTAATTAAAGAAGATTTATTTTAACAGTCTGTTCTCACCGGTACAACCGGCATTTTACCCGGACCGGTAATATAAATCATCCAGGTCGGACCGGGTCGGATCCATCACAATGACGCGGAGGATTTGCTGCATCGCTCAATGCCCGTTTGTCGGAAAAAATCGACAGGATATGGAAATACTGGGTACCGGAAGTGAATTGATTTTTATCCGGGTACTGTCGATAGTGTTTTGTTTGACCGGGGATAGCAAGGGTGTTGAAATAGGAATGGATTGGGGTTGTCTATTTTAGGGGTTGATGGATTAAATGCTAATAAGAAACCTCTAGGTCGTATAATTTGAAGAATGGAACTAATAGACTATTCTTGTTGAATTGTTCATAGAGATAGATATTATATTATTCCACTGGCTTAGTAAAATTACAGAACTGGCCTCTTATTCGCTATGCCATATGAGATTCCTTGCCGAAAACGCGTGATGTCATAATGCTCTTTAACACACTCACTGCTGAAAACACAGACGTTGTGTTTTTATTACTTTACGTGGTTGCGGGAAAACACACCTGCTGTGTTAGCGCAGCTTACGTGCCGGCTGTGCAGCGAAACTCAAACGTGTGTTTACGTTGCGCTACTACAGTGTGGCACACACAGACGGCACACCATTGCTGGAAAACACACACGGTCGGTAACGGTGCTCAAATGTAAAAACCGGTTCAGCAATCAACGTGTAGAACTTATTTTGAACCTTAATTACTACCTGTTTTCTGTACAATTATTCTTATGAATAAATGATTGATTGATATTTTGAACCTTGAAACTTCAAGGCGCTAGTTTGCCGCACACTATTTTGACAGTTCAATTGACAGTTCAAATTGAGCGCGTTACGAGTCTAGGTGGTCATGGCGAACTTCGGCCCTGTGGTGAAACTGTCTTTTATTCGATGGACAATTAGTAGAATCAGGCGTTACTTTGCGGAAATCCATAATACAATAAGAAAATTAAAAAAAAAAAAATATTATTTATTATTAATGATTTATTTATTTATGAAATAAATAAATTGAATGTCAGATGAATGTATGAGCTAGCACTTTGTTGGAAAACAACAACCACACCAGCGGGGCTATGCAGCACGGTGCGGATCAGCTCGAGTTCGTTTCATTTTGACGTTTGATTGCCACGAGACTCGTCATTTCAGTACGAATGACGAGTTCCGTGGCAATCAAACGTCAACATGAAACGAACTCGAGCTGATCCGCACCGTGCTGCATAGCCCCGCAGTAACTGACAACTTAGGTGGAATTAAATCTATATATTTCTACATTTTCTTATCGATAGATAATTTAAATTCAACAAAACGAAATGCAAATATCAATTAAGCACACACACAATGACCATCCAGTTTACATTGTTTCCAACCAACGAGCCCTGTAGCCAGTAATGGATGGCCCATGACTTGCACCACCCACTGGTGATGATTCAGATCGCTTTCTTCATTAATAAGCCGTATCAAGCTTTAGTGTAATTAATTGTAGAAATGAAATTGTAACCTAACTAAATAGCATTAAAGTTCCAATTTACATAGCCCTCAAGGGGGTCGTTAACTACATCTCTAACTGACTCACATTTGGTTTAGTTTGATCATTTAAAAAGAACCGTTGGACATTTATTTAAAGGACATGATTTAGGATAAGAGCTTGGCTATAACTAGACTAGACGAGCAAGTTAAACTAAAGTAAGTAAAACTATAATCTATAATCTGAACTATAATCTGAAAGTCTTCAAGTCGAGAGTGACTAGGTATCTTCTAGGCAAGCATGCCTCATCCTCGACCGCGTCTACACTTACCAACATGTGAGACTGCGGTAAAATGCTTGCCTATTCTGCAATAATAAAAAGTCGTTTACTCGATGGTAAGCGCTACGCCTGCCCGTAACAGTCGCAGCACCAGAACCATTTTGTAATAATACAGTAGTGGTACAATAGGCAATGCTTCGTTTGACCTACTCCGATTGTGTCGGTCAGATATCCGCCCCAAGCCGATATACTATTGAATTCATGATAGAGCTCGTGTATCCATAATTAATGTTCACAATTCGCGTAATGTTTGATGAAGTATTCTGAGGTACAGAACTGAAGCTGGACATACACGGACGAGTCGTTATAAACCAATGAAGTCATCATCATCGTCAACCCATATCGGCTCACTGCTGAGCACGGGTCTCCCCTCACTTTTATGAGGAGGGTTAGGCCATGATCCACTACTTGGGCTCGGTTCAGATCACATACCTCAAAATAATTCTAATCTATATATATAAAAATATTATGTTGGTTTTTTGTACGCTTCAAAAACTCAAAAAGTTCTGCACCGATCGAGCTGAAATTTTAGCATGATATATAATCCGCATCAAGGATTGTTTTTATCTATTTTTTTCATCAGTGACATATCAGCGAATGTACGAATGTGCCACAGCGAAGCGTGGCAGGGCACAGCTAGTATCTATATAATTTCCTTCACATATCTTACTTTAATATTATAGGAACTTTTATGGACACTTATATTCTTATTTAAAACTAAAACCATTTATTGCAAGTAGGCAAAAATAATGCACTTTCACAAGGCAAACTCTTAAGTCTCATATAATGAAGAGAATTATTTCGGAGGTAGGTATGTTATCCACCAATCCGGACTGGGCCCCCGTGAAACCGAAGGACATTTCCTAGCCTTATCTTTCCCTGCTTATTGCATAATCCGGGGAAATTCCAGTACTGTCGCAGGAAAACTGGATCCTTACGTAAGCCTTGTGCAACTGACTGCTGTAGCCGACAGGCTCCAAACCTATCTAGCGGCGTGATGCTAGACAATGTCTGCGATGGAAATATTTCATTAACTATGCGATAAGTGAATTTCAGTCTTTGTTTTTACCTAGCTACTTAAAACTCAAATCTCAAATAATTTATTGAATAATCATAATAAAGCTTTTTTTGAAGTTCATCTTTAGTCTTATACAGAATAGAATAGAATAGGAACCTCTTTATTGTACACCAAAAAAACAAGGTACAGAAAATTTACAATAGGTAAACAAGGGTCGGCGTGGCGCTTACCATCAGGTGAATGACTGAACGACTTGCTCGTCTCGTTTTCAGTTATTTAAAAATCAGGTGTGTTTAAGATCAAACGCCAGCTTAATATCGTAAATAATATGAGAATTCGATACATATCATACACTAGCTGCGCTCCGCGGTTTTACCCGCGCAGTTCCCGTTCCTGTGGGAATACGGGGATAAAATAATTATAGCCTATGTTACTCGCTGATAATGCACCTTTCCATTAGTGAACGGATTTTAAAAATTAGTGCAGTGGTTTAGCCGAAACTTTACATATTCCCATTCAAAGTTTTATCTATCCCCTATTTTTATAAGAGTAAAATTTTTACAAACTTTGATGTTATATTTATTTATATCTAATCTAAAGCCTAAGTTTTGAGCTTCTAACTTCAAAAATAACGAAATTTCCATACAAACTGACATCCCCTATTTCAACCTCTTACATCCGTTTTTTCCCATTAATAAATAGCCTATGTCCTTTCTCAGGGTTTAGACTATCTCTGTACCAAATTTCATTTCAATCGGCTTAGTAGTTTAGGCGTGAAAGCGTAACAGACAGACAGAGTTACTTTCGCATTTATAATATAAGTATGGAAGTCGGGATATACAGAGTTTATTAATTATTACTAGAAAATCAATCCAATTTGTACAAGACGCTCCCTTTTCCCATTATCTAGCAGACAGATTAAACACAGATAATTGCTTGAAAGGCGCTTAACTAATACACGGAGAGCTATCCGTCTGTCAATATATTAAATAGCAAAGTGGCTACGCGTGAGGTACCGCTAAGGCTTAGTGGACGAGCGATAGCGGATGCATACGCTTTAGCGGAATGGAGACATCAACCTCTCACAATGATAGTTATGAAGTTTTGATAGGTGAAAGATCTACCTCTATTAGACTTATGCCGTCTTAAGAGAAAAAAATAAAAAAAAAAAAAAAAGAAAGAAAGAAAGAATGAATGTTTTTTCTTTTCTTTTCTTATTATCGTTGAAGGTCTAAACCTTAGTTTGCATATAAACCTGACTTTAGACCCGAATTAGAGAAAAAATGGTATTCGCGTCACAAGTTTAAGCCAAAACCTTGGTTTTTCGCGAAACCAGGTAATCATCTAGTTTAACAGTGGTTTAATTTCACCGTATTTTTTGACGATTGATTTGAGGTTAGTTTAGTGTGTTAAACATCGTTTTAAGTCGTTCCGTTATACATTATATTTCCGTCCTGTCATTCGTGGGTATTTATTGAAAAAAATTGTTTTTTTATTAGTTGTAAGTCTTGTAATCAAGCCAAATGTATTTAAAATGTTTATTTTTTTTACATATAATAAATGCTTAATGTTATTTTATTTCCATTTCGTTTCAATTTTCTTTTTTATTGCTATGTTTATACTAATGAGTAGAACGGAACTTATGAATGAACGGTTTTGTTAACGAATGAAGGAGACATCTTATTTGAATGTTATCTGTGGTTAGTCTCGACTTTTGGCTAGTCTCGACACCGTGATACCAAAAACGATTAGACCGGAACTAAACAAGAGTTTTCCATAAGCCAGAACTTTGAAAACCAAGGTTTAGACCTTCAATAATAATAAGGCGGATGGAGTATCGTTAAAAACCAATAAGATCATTATTACTACAACTTTTATCGGCTCTCGGATCTCCTCTCAATTTCAGGAGAAGGATTAAGCCATAGAACTTTAGTGCAAACTGTTTATTGAATTACAAAACTAAGTTTACTAAAATACTCTTAGGGATCTGTACCCAGAGGGTAAAACGGGACCCGATAACTAAGACTCCGCCGTCTGTCTGTCTGTCACCAGGCTGTATCTCATGAACCGTTATAGTTAGACAGTTGAAATTTTGACAGGTGATGTATTTCTGTTGCCGCTATAACAACAAATACCAAAATTCAGAATAAAATCAATATTTAAAGGGGGCCCCATACAACATACGTGATTTTTTTGTTCGTTTTTTTTTTAGAAAATGGTATGGAACCCTTCGTGCCCGAGTCCGACTCGCACGTGAACGGTGTTTTTTTTAAAAAAGGCTGTTTTAGAAATCGCTCGGCTACACGCGCCTCGCTCTTAATGTATCTCTTCCTAACGTTATAGGCGTCAACGTCGACGTGATTGACGCACGGATCGAATGCACACTAATGCATCCCACTTCACAAATCCAAGTGTTTGAACTGCCGAGTATGTTTATGTAAAGGCGTGTCTGCGCGTGTTTTGATCTACACACTACACAAAAACAAAAACCCAAAAAGGCATTTGCCCGATAGAAACAAACGAAAACACTCCACACTCCAACTAAACAAAAATAGAACAACACGGACAATCAACCCCCATTTAAAAACAAAAAGGCGTAACATTAAGCGTATAACAATCAGCCAAATAACGCGTATCACATTACCGCCGCGGCCTGCTCTAATTACCAACACAAACACATTAACACTCGTAACACTTGTGTGTGTGAGTGTACACACTTGGGGAAACGGAACGTTGGACAGTATCGGAAGTTACTTGGATTAGCTGAAAAAACATAGTTTTTATAATATTCTGTAACCAGATTTAATCCAAATTAAAATTGTCGTAGGTTAGATTTTTTTTTGTTAATGTTTAAATCTGAAAATAATATCACTTTTATCAGGTTTGTTGGTGTGGAGTATATCCTCCAGTTTGAAAATCTCCTTATTTTATTGATACATCTATTCATTTTTATAAATATTATAATAAATATAATCATTTTATATTCATAAGTACCTGTGTCATTTTTTCTTGGTTTTTGTTTTAGGACTGTTCCCTATTTAAGAGATAGCACTGTCTTCCTTTTAAGTCTTGGCGTATGGCCTTGTTAAGTGAGTTGAACTAGAATTCTGTATCTAGAGAACAGGAACTATAAGGACCATGGTCGTACAAACACCCAGAATCAGAGCAAATACCAGGGGCCTCACCACGAACAGTTAAATCCATCCAGTTTAATGCTTTAAACTGAACTGCCCTGCTAACTGTCACCACCAATATCGCTCAGCGTTCATAAGTCGACCAGAGACATTTATCCAAAGAAATTGGAACAATTTGTTTGCATTTATGGGAGTTTATATAGCTCCATCTCATTCTCTTTCTCTCTCATTCTCTGCAGTCTATTTTTGAGTGACGTCACGTTACGTTTGTCATTTATGAGTGTGTGGTGCCAATCTAGGCCGTGTTTAAGGCCTTAAAATGAACTGCTTGGAATAAGAATAAGTACGTAGTTCAGACAAATCTTTGCCAACTTTCAAAGTCGGCTCATCGCCCACTACCATGGAGATTAAACTAAAAACTTAAGACTGCGCATACCTTGAGCCCACTATAATGTGAGGCCACCCTTACTGTCCACAGAGTCCCAGTGGGTTCGCACACACTCGTCCCGGGAAGGGGAGTGACCTCAGGGCTGACACCCGCTTGGAAGAGGTGCTAGAATAAGAAAACGTATTTACCCGGGCCACTTGCGTTCGGCGTAACTTTATACCTAAACTGTTATAGGGTTGCCGCGTGAAGTATTCATAATTTGATCTGTTTTTTTTTAATATTGTTTATTTTAGACATTATAGTTAAAGTATTTATTGAAATACCACAGGAAATTAAAAAACTAGGACAGAACAGAATTTTACAATTAGTGTCACAATGGGCGGTCTTGTCGCTCAGAGCGATCTCTTTCAGACACCCATTATTCTAGATGAATAGTATTATAGTGTTTATTTCTGTGTAAAATGTAATGAGGTGAGAATTCCGTTCACGTGATGGTAAGGGCCATACCTATTAATAATAAAGCAAATCAAAAACATCATCTTGTGTCAAGTTTCTCATCAAAATAATGTTCAATAAAATTAAATTTTGAAGAATTTTCAAAATTTTTAGTTTTCTGAAAAAAAAACAACGAAATACTGCGTCATTTTTATCGCAATTTTATTTATAACATACAAAATTGTGTTATCCCTTACTACCCTCTTCATTTTGAAAAATCCACCACTTTCTAAATACAGAAACTTATCAGTGCCAACCCTGCGGCGTCCATCAAACGCCCTCGCTAAGTATATCAAATGAATTGTAAATGAAATCAGCGGCGAGTGGCGTCGAGTTTTATCGCCCTAGCCGACTGACCGCGCGGGGTACCTTTAGTGGGGAGGTACCTTTACTGGGGAGGTAGCTTGAGTGGGGAGGCAGCTTTACTGGGGAGCGGGGAATACGTTATAACGGGGCCGCAAGACTTACGTTGTCTAATAAGGACGTATTTTTGCTATGAAAGAGGCCTACCACTATAGTAAAATTGTGCACGTGTCCCAATCATCATCATCATTAACCCACTGCTGAGCACAAGTCTCCCATACTTTCATTAAGCCATAACCCACCACGGGGGTCCGATCCGGATTGGTGGATCACATACCTCCAAATTCTCGGGCATGTCAGTTTCCTCACGATGTTTAACTTTATCAAAAAACGAGTGATATATGCAGGCATGACGCTAACCATCATGCAAAGTGACCAGCGAATTTCGTCAACCAGTTGTCTAATGAAAATGACAATTGACATATTTGCTTCCATTCATCAGAATGTACTCGAGAAAGAAATGTCGTGGAATTCCTCAGCTGAAATTTAGCGCCATTTCTTGAAATAATCTAAGCTACTTCAAAGTAAATGCCAAAGATAGAGTCCTTTTACAGCACAATATAAAGTGTCCGTGTAAAATATAAAGCGTGTCCTTTGTTCTACGCTTCGTAGCAATCACTACGAGCAGTAGCTACGGGCGTAGCAACAATTCGTAGCCAGCTCTACGGTTATTCAAGGAATTGAATTCTATTAAAATTTAGAGTGGAACCCACTATAGTGTAATGAATGGAATTTGCTACAGTGGCAATATTTATAAAGCGAGTAATTTTAACACTTTAAAGAAGAATTCACTTTTAAGCTAGATTTTGGGGAATAATTATTACGTTTATGTAGGTTAATATTAAGTTAAAATTACTGAGATGATTTCAATGAAATTTCTAGACGAGTAATTTGAAAGTTAGAGCAGAATTTTTAAAGGAAAATAATAATGATATTAATTCATATTTGATACTAAAAATATTTTTAAATTTTGATAACGTCACTTATTCTTTAGACTTTATTTATATATATACTATACTAGCTGTACTCTGCCACGCTTCGCTGTGGCACATTCGCTCATTCGCTGATATGTAACTCATGAAAAAAATAGATAAAAACAATCCTTGATGCGGATTATATATCATGCTAAAATTTCAGCTCGATCGGCGCAGTACTTTTTGAGTTTTTGAATCGTACACAAACCAACATAACATTTTTATAGTTATAGATTATACTTACTAGTTACAATAAATACTTTATAAACATACAATAAATATAAGTGTGTCATAGATAGATAGATAGATAAACTCTTTATTGAAACGCCACAGAACAAAGAAAACATAAAAACTAAAACATATGAATCAACAACCATCCTCATCATCAGTGCTGAGCACGAGTCTCTCCTCACTTTCATGACGAGGATTAGGCCACGATCCACCATGAAGCCTGCATATAAACATATATCTACCTTAAATATCTAAAAGACTGTTAGTGGAGTGGAAAGTTCCCAGTATGCTGGCAGCATTACCACGCTGAATGGCAAAGCTGATTATTTATTTAAACAGGAGCCAGTATTATGGTCAAAGGTTTTTGCTAAGGAAAAAAATTTACCTTATCTTCTACGTTTTGAGATTTTGATATTGAAAACGTTAACGTTTATTTTTTGTTTTTCAGGTAAGTTTCCGCATATTTGAGTTCCACAAAGGTGCCGGCACGTTGTAAGTCCAGATGTTTGTAATACACAGTTTAAAACAAGTTTACGGTTCAAGGAGATATTCCTTTAAAGCATCTGTAACAAAAAACAAAGTTCGCTTTGAGAAGTTCCCGAGTTGGATCTTTGTTTTTGTTGAAGTGAAGCTAAGGCTTTGAAAGTTTATTTTTTATATAAGTTTAAAAAGTATTTTTTAAACTGGTTAAATTTTTGTACGTTTTTAATTTACTGCCTTTTCTTATTCTTTAAATATTTACGGGACAGTAGATTAAAAAAGTGCGGTGAAATGTTTCATTCAAGTTTCAGGTTTTATGTTATTTGTATATTAGAATGCCAATAATAATTAGATTTCTCAAACTAACAATTTTACACAATAAATAGCTGTTTTTCGAAACTAGCGACCACATGTTTTTCTTTGACTGAGTGACGAGACGAGCACGTCGTTCACCTGATGGTAAGCGTACGCCTGCCCATAACAGTCACAATGCCACCCCGAACTTTGCATTGCATAATCATACGCGGCACTGCACTGAGCTCGCCACCCAGAGACATCGGCTCTAAAGTCTCATACGCCCAGTAATTTCGCTGGAAACAGTGCCCTTCAAACCGGAACACAGTAATGTTTGCACACTACTGCTTGGCGGATGAATATCTGGCAAAGGTGTGGTACTTCTACCACTACAATACATTACATATAAAACTATATACATTTAATTCTATTCAAACACATATTTAGTAACTCAATCACGTCACAGAACTTATTCTTTAGCGGAAATCACTGCGGCCCACATTGTAACATGCGATGGACATACACATTCACTGGGAGAGCGAGGGAGGCAATCATATCTCTGTGAGTTACGGACAATCCGAGGCTCTAGTACGGTCGCGGTAAGAGGTTTTGACTTTTATTTTTACGGTAATGCGTACATTATATAGTGCGACTTATTGGGAGGGTAGTGGACCGGAGCTAAGGTTTTATGAAAAGTATGATTTGGGTGAATGTGGTAGTTCTTAAATCTTTCAAAAGGCGAAAGTCGTCGTAAAATTGTGTAGCACTCTTAACATTATCTCAAACGAGTGGCTGAACGATAACTTGTGCGCTTTGCAGCCCAACGCCACCGGGTTCGATCGTCGGCCCCGTTTTTCATAAGTCATGTGCGGGTTTTCGTCGCTGTGTGCTTCGGAGGGCACGGTTTACGTTGGTATAGATTGGTAGGTGTCGTTAAACTATGTTGAAGGCTCTAGGGTGGCCTAACATACTCTAATACTAGAGGGAATCACTGCTCATACGATTCTTTTATTTAACAATACTATATTCAAGTTTGAAGGGCATTGTTTCCAGCGAAATTACTGAGCATATGACACTTTAGAGCCGATATCTCAGGATGACGAGCGCAGTGCAGTGCCGCACAAGATTAGGCAGTCAGTTCTGGGTGGCACTATAATAGTTATTGGCAGGAATAGCACTTACCATCAGGCGAACGGCTTCCTCCGAAGCACAGCGATGGAAACCTACACATAACTTACAAAAAGTCCAAAATATGGAGCCGAAAACATAATGAGTTGACCAACATAAAGAATAATGTAAGCCATTATACAAAGCCTCCAATAACCATAGTAAATAATATATAATATAGAAATAGTAATAAATACATACCACAGTTAACGACTCTATATAACGTAGAAGTAAATTAAATTCCTGGATTGCGGTAAAAGCGTTTGAGACCCGACCACCATCACAGAACGAGCCATGCAGTTCATTTGAATATTATATTAAACTCGCTTACATATATAGCGGTGGTAACCTAGTGGCAGAACGTCCGCCTTTCAAGGAGAGGGTCGTGAGTTCAAATCCCAGCGCGCGCACGTACTAACGTGTTTCTTTTATTTGTTTAATAGCTCACAAAAGAGAATAAAATCGTTATGTTTCAGTATTATATATACATAACGGGTATTCTATGTTTTTTTCGAAATAGAGCTGATTCGTAAGTAAATTAAACTTAAAACTTCAATAAGTAATTAATTTATAAAATATGAATCATCATCATCATCAACCCATAACGTCCCACTGCTGGGCACGGGTCTCTCCTCACTTTCGTGAGGAGTGTTAGGCCATAATCCACCATGGGGGCCCGGTCCGGATTGGTGGAAAACATACCTACCTCCGAAATAATTCTCGGGTAAGTATGTGGGTTGCCTCGCGATGTTTACCTTCACCGAAAAGCGAGTGATAATTACGTACATATGTTTTACAAGAAACACATTGGTACGTGCCCGCACTGGGATTTGAACTCACGACCTTCTGATTGGAAGTTCGTCTCGACACTCACACAAATAAAAAAAACGTATATCACGCCTTGCACGGAATAATAAGACCAATTTACTTTAAGGCAAAATACCAAAAGGCTGTATCAAGAAACGTTGATCTGACCAGATGTTGATCTGACAGTTGGAAATGCTACTCTACGTGGCACTCCTCAAAGTCACACATCAGAGCTGGTAGAGACAAAGGAGTCAGGATCCTCAACCATGAGAGAACGATTGAGGAGGACGGAAACTGCTTTAAATTCTCATCTCCAACGCTTCATAACATCCCCCTAAACAATCCCATGAATACACACGATTCAATATAATATTCAAATTATGTAGTATGCACAATTTAATATAATATTCAAATTATATACGTCTTGTAGGCATGCGGCGCAGCGGAGAGTGATAACCTCCCAAGTACTTCCGGCGCGTGGTCGGAATTCAGGACTAGGAATCCGGAAACGGCTTTTTATTTTCTTTGAAAACAAAGGAAGGAGAACTGGAGTTTACAAAGACGATATTACATCATTCGAATTTTTTTTAAGGTTGATATTCATTGGTAATTCTATTTCTTAGTACCTTGTGTATTTCTGAACTCGTGTACCGTAAGTATTTTCTATTCTATTCTATTCTATTCTATTCTATATTTAGTCTGACAACACAGGCTGGTACTGCTTTTCCATTTATTCCGTAAACAGTATAACTCTTTCAATTCTTCGTCTTTTTTTATAATTGATGGATTTCCTAAGACATAGATAGATTTTCTTTCGTCACGTAGTCTAAAATGAAGGTCCTAGTAGAAGTAATCTGAAAACTGAACGAAACTAAATTAAAAAAATTAAGTATTCTGGTAAAAAATGCACTATAATGTATCAAACTCTTGCTCAATTATACTCTAAGTACTGAGCTGTTAATTTTCATAAAAATATTAAACACTTTTCCGACTTCCTATATATTTTTATAGTCAAACTCTAGGGCATGCCTTTTTGCATTTGCGAAAATGATTTATTCTATATGTTACACTTTTTCAATTTATTTCAGATACTTACTTGAAATATTGGCACAGTAGACCCCTGACAATCCGGTAGAAGTTCATTGTTCAGTGAACACTAATTACTGTAGTCAATATTTCCCTTGAGATTTATGTATGAAACCTAACTAGCATCCCCGAAACTGAAATATTCACTCGGTCTGAAACTAAATCGACAATCCTAAACAAACCCCTATTTATCGATAGAGAACAAACTGGAACGAAGCTCGTATATCCAACCGGCCTCTGTCAAATGCATGCTATAATACTAAATTACTTAATGCATCGACCTATAAAAGATTTAACGCACTCACACCAACAAAATGCCACGCCCCCCAGTCGGCATCCTTTGTTCTTACGGCACACATGCGCAGAACGGCGCTGCGACGCGTCCGTACGCGTTACGGGCATGATATATGAACACAATTATTCTTCCTTACAATTTTATTTATCGCCGTTCCTTGTATTGGCTATTGAATCGTGATTTTATTGCTAAAAAATTCTATTGTATTTCTTGATAGAATCCAAGATTTTAAGAGATTGGGACTAACGCTCTCAGGGGACGGAAAATCCGTGGAAAACCCCAATAAAGATAATTGCGATCATTAATAAAAGTACAAGAATTTTGAGGCGAATCATTTTTTCCATTTCCTATCACTGAGTGACAATGGTTGGGAGATTTCCCTTGTGCGGGCTCTTAAGTGCGCGAGCGAGACGGGGATAGCCTGGGCGTGTTGGTGTGGGTGCGGCTGTTCTCTGTGTGAGTGGGGCTGTGCGCGGCGGAGCATAAATACGGGAGGCGCCACGGCTATCCGGCATTCTGTTTCCGCCGCTCGCGACGGAACGACGTCTCTCGTGTTTCAAAATGTCATAGCATATTACGATAGATTCTCTCTCTTCTTCTTCTCTCAATTCTTTCTATCGATACGTATCATGTATTGTCTAATGTAATTTTGGTGCTCAATTAAAAAAGTATTTTTATATTCGGACTTATGGAGACTTGTTAATAGGTTGTAGTATAGAATAGAATTATATATTTTGGTATAGGAGTGTGATACAGAAATCGGCAAGATGAACTTCATCGGTGAGTAATTTTCTTTGAGTTACATTTATTTGCTTCTTGTACGTCGTGGACTTCGCGCTTATTTGTCTGTTTTACGTTTCATAAATCTGGTTTTATTTCTTCGGCCATTTCATTTTCTGATTTCTATTACTGGATTTAACGTTTTATAAGTTTCGTTTCTTTCTTTTACAGTATATTGTATTATTCATTTATTACTATAATAATGTTTAGAGTTTTATTTTTCTTGTTGCGTTTATTTTCGGCCTCCATTAATACGGTTTTTCGCGTTCTTTTTTACATAATGATCCTTTTCGATATAAAAATAATTACATTTCAACCCAACTTTAATTATGTTTTCCAGTCGATTTTATCCTTGCATGAAATCAACAGCCAAATTGCATCATTCAAAATAATCCCGTGAAATTTTAATCAGTTTATAAAATCGCTTCAGTATGCTGTTAAATACGATTTCAAGCTTAAAGTTAGGCTGATAAGGTCGGTTCTCGAACGCTGGCACGATCTCATTTATAATACAAAATGCAGTTAGTATACAGGGTGTTAAAATTAATCCTAACGAGCATCGATGCGGCAAATCCATAACTTGAAGCCGTCCCGCCCTGGGCCCTGCGTCAGGGTTTACGCATTTGACCGAGTTCTTTCAAGGCTAGGCCCGTTGGCATCACGCCAACTAGGTTGAAGCCTGCCTCGGAATAGGGGTTCGGATATGCTATCCCCGCTCTCAAATAGCCCGGGTCGAGAAAAACTAGAAGCTGCTGCTATGGCAGTAAGATCTAAAATTAATTGTTGAAAATTAGTTTAACATAAGACCTAAAGCAGCTAGGTTCGGATTGGTACTAACGTGTGCTAATGTGAAACGAAATACTATTGAAATAACGTTGAATTCAGATCGCGTTGCGCCATGACTTACAGTTGTAAAGTCGTGCGGCCAATTCAGTTCCATTTTCGTTGTAATTAATGTTCAGATTCATGGCATTGATGTAATAGGTCTGACCCTTATATCAGATACGCAACTCTCTTAACAAAAATTTACTAAATATACCGATTAAGTTTCAAAATGGCGTCCGCCTAAACGTCAAGCTCTTACGCTGAGAATCAATTGTAATGTGACGTTTTAGTACCCCCGTATTCACAAAAATTACTATACTGTCCTCCTGATACATTGATACTACAAGGTAGAAAGGGCATAAACACCAAAGCAGTAACTTTACAGAAGAAATAAAAAACGTAGGATAAAAAGCATTTGGTCATAGTTTTTTGGATTGTACACTTATTTTAATATGAAATTGTGAAAAACATTTTTATCGATAAATATATTGCTTTTATGGTATGATGAAATTGTCGTATGCGTCGCTTTTATTAATGTTTTAGGATCCAAAAAATTCTAAATTGTAGTTTTTTTTTAAACATTTAAACAGATCAGAGAGAACATTTACAGATCGATACAGCGTAAAAACCAGCACAGAATTGCATCAATAAGTCATTTCAGTCAAAAAATGGCATTTACGCCGTTTACTACCCCGAAATATAAATATATATATGCAGAAGGAATTTAATAAAATCTTATTCCTAGGAAAGTTAGAAAAAGGGGCTTTTTTTCGGGAAAATGAGGGTGTTGTTTTGCCAATTACATTTAACAAAATGTTCTACGGTGAAAATTGTTGAGAAAAACTAGTAACCCATCGGTGGTTAAGTCCATTTGGGGTCTTAGTAAAAAGGGATTTAAGTCCAATTTATCAAGGTTTTTTTCAAATGTAAGCTGAAACTTTCCTCTGAGTAAATTCATGTGTTCAGCTTGAGTTAACAAATGGTACGAATTTAGAAAAACTAGCGGATGGGAGCTTTTGGCATTTACACTTGGTTACACTTTAGTAAAAAGGTTTAGGTTTGACGCTGTTATCACTTCTTAGATAAAAACTGAATCAGTCCTTGAATTTTGAGAACATTTTAATTGACCTGTAAAAAGCGTTGTTTTTGCTTCATACTTCACCATCGGCCGTATCGTCGTTTACCATCAGATGAGACTGCGGTCAAACGCTAGCCTATATTGCAATAAAAAAAATAGTTAAATTTTTATTAATTTGCTAAGTCACAATCTCATACATAGATCCGGACCCTAAGATTTCCTGTGTCTAGAAAATCAGAATCTAGGAGGACCATGGTCCTACAAGCGCTCAGATTTAAATACTACCTGTAGCTAACACTATTTGGTCGGTTCGAGAAACGAACTCTCAACTTTTCTGTTCGCGGTCGATTTATCAACTTACGCCACAGAAGCTTTCAATTATCTAACTTTTTATTAAGAAAATATATTTAATCAATCCTTTCATATAAAAATTCTAACTAACCTGTAAGAAACTTATTGCAGAAAAGGAAAAATTCTACTTAGTAAGGAAAATTAAGCCCTAATTAGAAACTGATTAAGGGTCCGTTGGTCCTGGCCACTGGCTGGTTGCCAGCGCTGGCAAACGTCCCGGTCATTAGATTACCGCTGGAACTTAGTAAGGTTTCAACCGGGTTGGAGTTTTATAAGATTTTTATATGCTGTATCCGGATTTTTTTGTAGGATAATTTGACATAATATCATGTTCTTGGTTGATATTAATATATTACTATAATTATACTCGTACATTGAATTTACTTGTAATCATTTATTCAGTACTGCTATAAGTCCCCCCGCTCATTACATTACCGGTCCCGGTAATCCGGTTTAGCTCGTACCGGTTATTAACCGGTTCCTGCCTTCAATCTTATCCGTTTATCCAAGATTCATTATTTATAGTTAAGTTTCAATTTGTAACGTTGAGAGCGAAATGTAACTATTTATCTTAGTTACGGAATAGTGTTAGACGTTTAATTGATTGTTTCTTTTTTGTATCATACTTGTAAAGATTTGAAAAAAATACTCCCCAAAACACTTCGTTCAAAAACACTAAAAGTTTAACAAAGCTAACCATTACTTAAGTACACACAAACCCACGTACTCGACTGAATGCCTTTTTTCTCAAGGGTTTGCTGAAAAAAAAACTCTTTATAGGGTTAAGCTCGCCTCTGTACATTTTTGCCTAATGGAAATTGCTGTAAATACGCTCTGTATGAACAGCAAAGAATATAAGAACAAATAAAACATTACTACAAGTATAATAGTACCTGCTGGCAATTTCCGGTTTCCGGTTGCACTTAAAACAACTTTTATTTCACAGTTCGTATAACGAACAATTATTATAGCTAACGAGACAAATAAAACGAGAGTTTGTCGCGTTAAAATCTGTTTTATTTCTCTACGACAAAGTTGTGTCATTTTACACTTTTGCAATTATCACTAATTAATATATTTTCTAGACATCGTGGACGATAAATACTCATGTGTGTAGCAAATTAGGAATGAAAAGAAGATGAACTCATCGACCGCCATCTTAGATTTAGCAATGTGAAATTCAGTCATTTTATCAATTATGTAGCTGTACATAATTAAGTATGTATATTAAATAATAATATGAATACTCGTAAATAGATTATTAAATTCATTTGTTTAGGCTTTAAATTTAATAATGTATTTATTTATGAACAAAGTACATTATAATTTACAAATTTACTTGACAAAAGCCGATCTTATTTGCTCACAGATTAGTGTAAATTTTTTTATCTTCTGACAAACCTCGACGTTTTGACCAAGTTACATAGAACGACGTCTCCGAAAGACTGCCTTATCTAATTATAAAATTACACGTAAAAACACGTTTACATTATCCGGTTTCCGAAAGATAATTTGGTTACTATCCAGTTTGTCCGGTCAATTTAAAGTTATCCGGTTTGTCCGGATGATCCTGCTTGAAAGTTGCTAGTTTCGTGAACTTTCTACGATCGCTTTTTAAATATGCAGATTAGTTGGAGATAGTGCATAGATAAAACTGCGAGCGCTTTTAAAGAACGAGCGTTTCAGTATCTACTGAACTAATTAAGTAATAAAAATTTTGCTACAAAGTATCAAGTCTTACTAATGTAGATTAAAAACTGTTTTATTTTAATTACATTAGTTTCACAACTAATCAACTTTACAAATAAATAAAATTTAATTGATTTATTAAATATTTACACCGCCAACCTTGGTGCTCTATTGCTTCTCTCCATCCTAAGGTTGACTGGAAGAAATCGCTTTTAGCGATAAGTCCGCCCATTGTAATATACCTATTTCAAAAAGTTCTTTTTTTTAATTTGACTAAGTGACGAGACGAGCAAGTCGTTCGCCTGATGGTAAGCGCTACTCCTGCCCATAATAGTCACAGCCCCACCTAGAACACTGCATTGCATAATCCTGCGCGAGACATCGCTGAGACATCGGCTCTCAAGTCTCATATGCCCAGTAATTTCGCTGGAAACAGTGCCCTTCGAACCGGAACACAGGAGTTCTATTCCTTGTACCTTGTGTATTTCTGTGCAATAAAGTATTTTCTAATCTAATCTAAATTATAACGCTTAATGAAATATAAAGATTACCTTTACTTACTATAGTAAATCTTACATTAAAATAGTGGAAGGTAAAAAAAAAACATATTGCACCAAAGAAACAAATATCATAAACAGTATTAATAAATATAAAAATCAAAAACTTCAGAGGTTCCCAACTAGAAAACCTCTTTTAAGCCCTCATAAAATCTGTGAAACTTTTAACGATGGCGTCGCCGAACTGGACCCGAATATTTTATCTCCTTTTTCTATACGCTGTTGGATAGAGATAGGTATAGTTCTAGAGACAGAGACGTATCTAGGCAGGGGACGTTTTCAGTTCATTCTGAAATAACTGTTGTTATCTCTGTAATATAATTTTGCTTTCTTTTATATGTCCAAACTGTAAATTGAAATGAAGCAGATGTTATTAATTTTAGTAAAAAAAATATTAATACTTTTCTTGAAATAGAGTAGAGAAAAAATGAAAAATAATTAAATTTACACAAAAGAAAAATATAATAGCAACTAGATATTTGTATCGTTTTTAGTAACATTATTATTTTGTTTTTGTTATAATAATTGTGGATTAACAAACGTCAAAAACCCAGTCAAGTTAAGTCCTGAGATCTATAACGTCACTTAAACTGACTATTCCCAATTCCCCAAAGCTACGTCCACTAATTTACTACCTCAGATACGTCCACTAATTTCACTAAATTAAATTCACAAAAACACTAAATTCTAAATGGCAATAACACAGTAAAACAGAAAAATATAAAAAACTAAATATGGACACTGAGACACATAGTAAAAGTAAAACTTCAACTAATAAATTATATAAAAAAAACATTAAAAAAAAAAAATCATAAAATCTATTTAAAAAAATTATCGAAACGTAACCCTCTCTCTTTCTATCTTCACTTACTTATATCTACCTCTCGACTTCCGTTCACCTCCCCCGATCACATTTTTGTAACGCATTCACCAAGTTACTCCTCAAGTAAAGCGTGCGTTAAGAAGTTTTACTTTAAAAACAATTGATTTAAGTCCCCTCTGACTGAGTAACTTCGGTTATAATGACTATTCCCCCCCCCCTTTCGCCCCCCAGCAAGAATCGTCCTAAATACGTCCCCTCGTAAAGTAGTGGCCAAATAGTACAAGAGTATGCTTTCAAGCGGCCCACAGGAGATCAGATTAACACTGTTGCGTACGCCTCTTTGCTGTTAGTACAATATTCCGTACTCTACCCGGATTATGTGTTTATTTATGGGGAAAAATATACTTTTCTTATATACCATAATGCAAGAATTGTGTTCTAAAAGATATGTTTAGCTTTTAACTGGTCGACTGCTGAAATCACACACGTTTGTGTTTTTTATAATGTTACGACAAGCGAAAACACGCCTGGCGTGCGAATCCGCACTGCTGTATTGTCAATTTTATCACAGCTGATTGAGTTTAGTTTCGACGCAACGCTATTGCTAGTAAACACACACGTTGCGTTAAGCTTAGCAAAAGTGCCGAAAATATAAACCGGTTTAGCTGTCAACGTGTTAACCCGTCGCGTGTCTCGATAGTATGGAATATTTTGTTTGAACTGAACGCATGACTCTAGAAAAATAAGACGTTCTTGTTGGATGTAAAGTTAACGTCATTATGGTTTGAGTTAGAAAAAGGATATTTCCCTTTCAAGTGGTGACTCATGCCTGAATCTCGCACAGGAAAAGGAAAACTCCATTGACTCTACCAGTGCTTCGGAAATACGCCAGTTAGAGAAGATAGCACCAAGAAACTATACGGGGATGTAATTTTTTAAATTTTCGTCGTTCATTTTTTGTCATTGTCATTGTCTACACAGCTATCCGCTCTACTACACTACATATCTACAATCTACACAGTTTAGTGTGCAAATGTGATACATTAACACAAAATGTAAATGTCCATGCAATTAGCCGCTAGTGCAAGCACGGAGCTAACAAGAATTAGGATGTACACTGTAACCTAGATCAACGCGATATACGTTTAATGTTCTTAAACGGTATACAGTGTATGTTGGAAAAGTGTACATGAGCTTTTGTTTTGTATATCGTTTGCTAGTTACCTTTATAATGAAGTTGTAAAAGAAGGGGGTTCTTTATTAGATTATTTTTTGTGGTACATATCTTAGAGTTTTTTGAAATTGGATGGATTTTGTTTTCAAGAGACAGACAGAGACAGAGTGTTATAATTAACGTTTTTCTCTCTCTCTCTACATAATACATACCTACCTCCGAAATTATTCTCGGGTTGGTATGCGGGTTTCCTCACGATATTTTCCTTCACCGAAAAGCGAGTGATAATTACGTACAAATGATTTTACAGAAACACATTGGTACGTGCTTGTACTGGGATTTGAACTCTCGACCTTCTGATTGGAAGACGGACATTCTCCCACTAGGCTGCCACCGCTTACCGCTAATGTTTTTAATTCACAGTGAGGTAATATCTACTCATTTTTCTCCTTTAAAGTCGAAGCAACAAATAAACCCTAAAAGCCACCTTTAACACAGAATAGAATAGCCTATTCGATGTTTTTGGCAATTTGAAATAAATTACAACAGTTTATCTTCTGTCCATCTTTGTATTCGCGTGCCGAATGCCTATAAGTAACCTTTACCTGAATCGAAAAACATTTACCGCTCAACGACTATGAAGAATCAACTTTAACGACTAGAGCATAATGCTCAAATACCCGTGAACGCGTTAGCCGCGTTACAGAAAAAAGTCGTGGAAAATTCGCCTTTTTTTCCAGCGGAATAAGGCCCACATTTTTATTGTGTCGCCGTTTAAATACTTACAAAGTACTGCGCGGAGTTTTATATAATAACTCTTGAGCGTAGAGTCTATATTCGCTAAAGGTCAAATCCAATTTCGTTATTCTGAAACGACAGTGGGTACATTTAGAGAAACAATAAAACTAGAACAATTAGGGTTCATAGGCCGACTGGTTTTTATTTCATACATAATCAATATGGGGGGTCACGAATGGTGAACAAAGCAAAATGTTACGCAGGCTATAAGAGTTTGCGAGGATGGATGGATGTTTATTAGTCTTTCACGCAAAAACTACTAAACAGATTTGGATGAAATTTGGCAAACAGATAGTTCATTGCCTGGATTAACACATGGAATACTTTTGATCTCGAAAAAACCATTTCTGTGGGATAATACACAAATTTTAGGAAATAAAACACTGCGCTTTAATATTTTTAATCCTTTTTATCCAAAGGTTGGCTGGAAGAGATTGCTGTTTAGCAATAAGGCTGCCCATTGTAACTTTAGTTATAAGATCTTTTTACTTTTAGCTGTATGTCTTGGAGTGCAATAAAGAGGTGTTATCTTACCTTATCTTAGTATGGACAAAATATCAAATAAATCCGATTTTCATTTGCGTTATTTAATACTCCTGCTGGTCTTTCCTAAAAGTTTATCTATATCGTCCAAGTATTACACAAATACGAGTAAAACCGTGGTCTAAATTCTACAGTCCAACAGCTCGCATGCGATCGCGTGCTGAACCCTCGGTTCGTTAACTCCGCGCTTTGTGGACGCGGCCTAACAATAAACTGACACATGTAAAGCTATCACTGGTTTTGAATGATTCAATGCTTTCAGCTATTTTCCTGGGGCCTCACCACGAACAGTTAAATCTATCCAGTTTAAGGCCTGAAACTGAACTGCCCTGCTAACTGTCACCACCAATATAAGCGTTCATAAGTCGACCAGAGACATTTATCCAAAGAGATCGTAACAATTAATTTGCATTTATGGGAGTTTATATAGCTCCATCTCATTTTCTTTCTCTCCCATTCTTTTCGGTTTATTTTTTAGTGACGTGCCGTCACGCTTGTCATTTATGAGTGTGTGGGGCCAATCTAGACCGTTCAGTTTAAGGCCTTAAAATGAACTGCATGGAATAGGAATAAGTCCGTGGTTACCCCCCTGGAACAAAAAGAAGGCTTTATCAACAATGTCAACACAAACATTCAACTTTCTTAATAATGAATTTTACGACTACAATCTATCAATCATTTATTAACACTAGTTCCTTCGTAGAATATAATTAAAGAGCTGTCCGACAGAATTATTAAGCATCGCGTGCTTTCCCCCATTAAAACCCTCATTGTAGACCGGCCTTATCACGAATATCACGACAGGCCTGCGACAGACGTAAATCTAGCCATCATTACTGTCAAACGAGCCTTTCTAGAACTGCCGAAATTATATTTTTTTTTCATGTATAGCAGTAATCTATTCCGTGTTGGATTATGGCCTAACTCTTTTCACGAAAGTTAGAGGAGACCCGTGCCCAGCAGTGGGCTGATATGGGCTGTTGCTGATGATGATGATGATGAAGATATTGCAGTTATGTCGCTAGTGGCGCTAGTATCGATGGCCAAAGTGCATTTTGCGATAGGCGGGACAGTAATAGTTTCCGTAGTACGATTTCTAATGCCAATTTGAGACACAGCAATCGCTGTCACTTTGTTACTGCTAAGTTTTACGTAATCAGCCCGCGGTTCACTGTAGCTTATGTGAGATCGATTCGTGTTCTATAAATAGTGTATTTCGTAATATATTACTTGAAACGTTAATTGTAGGTTACAATTTTGTACGCCGATGTAATTCGTGAACTTTATACTAACCTATGAGTATTTAATCTAATTATACGTTCACTTTAAGAATTCCTCAACTGGAACAGAACTTTTTTATTTTTTTATTTAACTAAGTGACGAGACAAGCAAGTCGTTTACGTGATGGTAAGCGCTACCAACATTTTTTTGTTAAAATATGAAATGGTTCTGTTACAACAATTTAAACAAGCATTTTCTTTTTTTTTTATATAGAGAAGCATTCTATCAAATGTTACACTTCACCTTCTGCAACAAATCTTCCAATCTGTCATCCGTCTGGATCCCTCCCTTACCGTTTCAGCTCACGTCGCGCCGCGATCGTCGTTTTTCACGTCTACCCTCAAATTGCGATGTTTTGGTTTATCTCGCAGTTCAGGTGACGAGCGCGGTGCGTTACTGCTACATTATCCAAGGCAAATCAAATGAAATGAGTACGGAGTAAATGGAGACCGGTGCTCATCAGTGGGATGATATGAGTTGTTGATGTCAATGATGAAGACATAAAAAAAAATCTGAAAGAAATATTAAACTTATAAAAGCATTTTACATCTTGGTATCCAAATACTACATGATTTTGATGCAAAACGATTTCAGGGGCCTCACCACGAACAGTTAAATCCATCCAGCTTAAGGCCTTAAACTGTCACCACCAATATCGCTCAGCGTTCATAAGTCGACCAGAGACTTTTATCCAAAGAGAACGTAACAATTTGTTTGCATTTATGGGAGTTTATATAGCTCCATCTCATTCTCTTTCTCTCTCATTCTCTTCAGTCAGTTTTTGAGTGACGTCACGTCATTTTTGTAATTTATGAGTGTGTGGTGCCAATCTAGGCTGTTCAGTTCATGGAATAAGAATAAGTTCGTGGTTACCCCCATGGTTAAACGATAAATAACTACCTAAAAACTTAACCATTTTATATCAACTCAAATACCTATTGAAACTAGACTCCAGTAATCTCCAAACCCTCAGACAGTACTCAAAACCAACCTCGCATAATCTACCCTCTTTTAAATAGAATTCCTATCCTCAAGCTTTATAAAGTACTAGCTGCGTCCCGCGGTTTCACCTGCGTAGTTCCTGTTCCCGCGGGAACATGGAGATAAAAATAGCCTATGTTACTCGCTGTGAATGTAGCTTTCCATTTGTGAAATAATTTTTTTAATCAGTGTAGTGGTTTAGCCGAAACCTTACATATTTCCATACAAACTTTCATCCCCTATTTCAAACCCTTACAATGCTTTTATCGCATTAAAAAGTACACTATGTCCTTTCTCAGGCTCTGGACTATCTCTGTATCAAATTCCATTTCATTCGGTTCAGTAGCTTAGGCGTGAAAGAGCAACAGACAGACAGAGTTACTTTCGCATTTATAATATAAGTAAGGATATCTCGTCCACATTCGTTCCCATGTAGTATGTAAGCCTGAACATTATTCAAAAGACCCCTCTCACAGTTGTAATAGTTTTTTTCCTGTCCACGGACCCCTAAAACGAGATGGGTTCCGCAGCTGCACCGCAGAAACTTTTAATTAAGTAAATCCTCCATCACTGAGCCACGGGAAGTAGACGGCTAGATGGGACATTTTATTTGTAAAAAAAATAAGCGAGTGAAATGTTTGGCTTAAAATACTTTACTTTTGCGTGTAATAGTGATTTGGAGTTAAGTTTTGTAAAGATTTAGAGTATTAAAATCGCCAAAAAAAATCTAATATTTACCACAGTAGTGGGAGGCCTCTTCTGCAAGAGACCGCCTGGGGAAGTACCACACCTTTGCCAGATATTCATCCGCCAAGCAGTGTGCAAACATGACTGTGTCCTATAAGACTTTAGAGCCGATGTCTCAGGGTGACGAGCGCAGTGCAGTGTCACGCAGGATTATCCAATGCAGTGTTCTGGGTGGTGCTGTGACTGTTATAGGCAGGCGTAGCGCTTACTATCAGTCGAACAGCTTGCTCATCTCGTCATTCAGTCAAATAAGAATTTAAAAAAAACATTGGCCATAAATGACACTTGTGTAAGTCAACTGAGTCTACAACCGAGTTCAAGCAAAACTCTCATACAATAAAACTTCATACAAGTTCATACACAACAATAAAACATTAACAACATTCAAAGATAACGAAAATAAATGTGCATGCGAGTGCGGCCGAATGCTGCCAGTTAAAATAATAAATAGCCGCAGTTATCAGCGGTCGGGAGAGCGCAACCTGACGCTGGCAACACTGATATCGCGCGGAGTATTCTGGTATGATTATGTTATTATTTGGGTATTTGGTTTCATAAACAACATTAAGCCGTAACGTAATCAAATAAATAAATTGCAATTAAAGCGTTAGTTTCTGTAAAAACGACATGGCTTTGTGACAAGTTGCCAATTAAGTATGGATTCCATTTGGTTTAGTAAAACTTCTTTGCTACGCTGTAGCTAGATCTACGCGCTACGCCGTAGAACTTAATCCGGAAACAAATCCTACCACAGATATTTGAAAAAGATTATAAAAGCTTTGTGAATAAAAAATTTATTATAAACATAATCTATATATATATAAATGTTATGTTGGTTTGTGTACGCTTCAAAAACACAAAAAGTTCTGCACCGATCGAGCTGAAATTTTAGCATGATATATAATCCGCATCAAGGATTGTTTTTATCTATTTTTTTTTATCAGTGATATATCAGCGAATGTGCGAATGTGCCGCAGCGAAGCGTGCCAGGGTACAGCTAGTTTATTATATAAACAGATAAATAACAGTAGCGACGACGTGCTACGCTCCTTAGCTTTGTAGGAATAGTTAAAATGGTATTTGCATTTGCAATATGAGACCAATTCTGTAAAGCCCATAATATAATTACAGAAAATATAAACAGAAAAACTTGAACGCTTTACTTTAAAATGGACAACACTTACATTACCACCAACGTCCCAAGCAATAGTGTGCAAACATAACTGTGTTCCGGTTAGAAGGGCACTGTTTCCAGCGAAATTACTGTTCATATGGGAGTTTAGAGCCGAAGTCTCAGGGTGACGATCGCAGTGCAGTGCCGCGCAGGATTATGCAATGCCAAGTTCTGGGGGGCACTGTAACTATTATGGGCAGGCGTAGCGCCTCGCCATTCCGTCAAAAAAAACATAAACAAACCACATTCGCAACATACATATAAAAAAAGATTATTATCTAACGTCACCGCCTTAATAAAGTATACACGAACAATATGTCTACCATCTAAGTACTACTTCTAAAAACTTGAAGCGTTGGAAATCAAAGCGGAAACAAGTAAGGAACTCGCGAGACGAATGCCAAGTGACTCCAACTTCATCGCCCATCAGTTACTTAAAGTTAACTTAACTCTCACTTGACAGTTAAGTTCGCCACAATTACCATAACGAGCACACTTTGATACTTATTACTTTCGACAAAGCCTTTTGTCTTTTGAATTCCTGTAATTTTGATGTTACTTTCTTAAGTTACCACATATTTACTTCATATGTGTTATTATAGAATAGAATAGAATAGAAAACTCTTTATTGTACACCAGAAACAAAAATAAACACAGTACAGAAAAATTACAATAGGTTAACAAGGGCGGTCTTATCACTGAAAGTAATTAATAAAATAAAAATGTTTATAGAACTACTACCGTTGTACTACCCTTGTTTACCTATTGTAATTCTTCTGTACTGTGTTTATTTTTGTTTCTGGTGTACAATAAAGAGTTTTTCTATTCTATTCTATATAAATATGAAATAATGTTTGTTTTTATGTTTGTCCTTTTAAACTTTGGTAGGGTCTTCTAAGGACGTCTACGAGGGTTTCTTGTCCAGAATCAATATAAAAATAAAAATAAGTTACATCTTAAACTTTATACATACTCAAATCATCATCAATCATCTATCTATCTATCTATCAAAAAAAAATAAAAAAAAAATAAAAAAAAAAAATTGTTTTGTTCTAGTTTTAAGTTTTCTTTGTTCTGTGGTGTTTCAATAAAGAGTTTATCTATCTATCTATCTATCATTTAATATAAGTATATAAGTAGGTATAGATTGTACCAAAGACGACATTCCCAGGTGTAATTAACTACGTAATTAACTCTTCCTTAAGTAAATACTATTATAGTAAACCCATTTCACTCCCAAGTTACCACTTACCTCCGCTTTAAGTTACTTAGCTTCATATTTAACTAACTTCCAGTTACTTAAAACTTCGACCGTAACTTCATATTCAACTTTGCTAAGTTTATCTTCGTGCATTATCAGTTAAGTTTAAGTTTACGAGGATATATTTCTAATATCGTCGTTTTTATTGGAAGTTACCCAATAATGGACCACCGCACCCGTTATCACGTTAGAATAGAATAGAATACTCTTTATTGTACACCAAAACAAATAAAATACACTACAGAAAAATAGCAATAGTTAACCATAGGCGGTCTTATCGCTGAAAGCGATTTCTTCCAGGCAACCTTTGGATGGACAGTAAAAAACATTTTTCGATAGTAGGCTCGTAAGTGTTCGACTTGTAAAAGTGAATAATTTTTGCCTGCTTTAATAAATTATTTAAGTATTGTTTGTAATACATACGTGTTTTGGTTTTTTGTCGATAAAATCTATCTTACGTACTTTTACTACAAAATATCGTAATCACTTCGTTCGCCGTATATCTCTACGCAGCTTATCGTATCACATCGACGTTATATCGATGTTATATCGATGTTATATCGATATTATATCGATAGCATCGAGTCACCGTTCAATAATACAATTATATGAGTCGTGCCGAGCTGGCGCCGGTCTAATAATAGCAAAATCGATACCATGGCTTATATGGTGTTGTGATAAGCCATCCTCAAAGCGTGAGGTTACTACGATTTTAATTCCGCACAGGTCAAATAAATTGCTCTCGCTTAACACTTTGACTGTTGAGCCGATTTTCTTGTCTAGCCACGGTTATGGATCTGCACATACCGTTGTGTTTTCCCGTATCGCTAACACGACACTTGTGTTTTTCCGCACTCGCGGCAAGTTATAAAAAAGACAACAGTTGTGTTTTCAGCAGTGAACGTGTTAAACCACAAGTATTGCTCTGAATGTCGGTGCTTGTTAGGGATGTTACGGAGCTTCGACTCCGACTCCGATAAGTCGGAACTTCTGATTGATATTACACCTCCGGTTCCGACTTCGGCTCCGACACCGTTAAATCGGAGGTTTAAATTGGATTTTAAGTCTTGCTACTTCAGGAGTCAATTCATTTGATTTTATTTTGCTAACTGTTATTGAAAACATGATTATTTTTTGGCAATTTCATGTAAGATTATTACTATTTAATTGGATAATGTTTGTACCATTTTATTTTATCAGGCCTGCCCTAATCTCTCTTCTGCCAATACTGCCGACTCCGGGAAACTAAATTTAAAAACTCCGACTTTGACTTTGGTTCCGATTAAATTACCTCCGAAACCAGCCCAGTTTGTAGGACCATGGTCCGCGTAGTTCTGATTCTGTCGGTACAGGGAATCCTATTTAAATGTCGGGATCTATGTGATTTTTTATATTTTAACGAAACTGCGGGTAGCGTATTCTTGGTTAATAGGGGGTACTTACCTGTTTTAAAAATACTACAAAGACGATATTAATCCAATATCAGTATTAATCTCTACCGATATTAGTGAATTTGAAGACGAGCGGAGGTCACGCGATGTTATTACAAAAAAAAAACGGCCAAGTGCGAGTCGGACTCGCGCACGAAGGGTTCCGTACCATTATCTATAAAAACGGTTTAATTAAGTTTTTATTTTTAAAGTTAATATATTAACTGAATATTCTGTGAATATTTCAAGCGTCTACCTGTTGCCGTTACCAATGCCGAAAAAAAAACACGTTTGTTGTATAGGAGCCCCTCAAATATTTATTTTATTCTATTTTTTTAGTATTTGATGTTATAGCGGTAACAGAAATACAGAAAATTTCAACTTTCTGCCTGGTGACAGAAGGACAGACAGAATCATAGCGGCGCCTTAGTAATAGGGCGCCGTTTGGGTAAGGAACCCTAAAAAACGACGGAATCCCTAATTCTAATGTCCTGTAATGGCATCAGTTACAATCTAAAATAGAATAAAATATTGGAAACGATATCTCGATCATTTTGATACAAATTGATGATTTGTCTTAACGATTGAGTAACGTCGCGTTGTCACGCGAGTTTCGGTATAAATCGATTTGTCAGAGAAATATTTGATAGGTAAAGTTTGTCTCGGTTTTTGCCAGAAATAAAATATTGTCTAACGCCATCGCCACCAGCGCCGCAGCAGTTTATTTCCACCTTACTATAAAAGAGTGGTTTTCTGAATACGTAATAAATAAAACAGTATAAAAGGTTGTCCTTAAAACAGCTTTGGTTACTGATAAAAGTACAAAAAGGGACCGCATTACGAGCACTCTACCGAACCTTCCAGTTGGGACCCTTTAAAGGGCAATGCTTTATTAACAAGAGAATGGGTAATATTTCGTTTTTTTGTATTTGCCTTCTATGGGAGAGGCTTAAATTATGTTCAGCCTGGTTATGTACTGACATAAATTTGTCTAAATTGAACACTATTTAATATCAAAATATTCTGTGGTACACCCGCACCCCCCACTCTTCTCGTAACCAAGGTTAGTGTCAATTAACCAAAATGGAGGCGTATGTCAAAATTATACTTGACTAGCTGTGCCCCGCGGTTTCACTTGCGTATTTCCAGTTTTCCCGCAATAATTCTGCATTTCCCAGGTTAAAAACCACCATGTTACTTTGGAATAGCTGAAGACCGCGAAAACTCAAATGTCAAATCGTGAGTTCATGAGAAAATGTCATGTAAAATGATTTTCAGTGTTTCGCAAAATTTTCAAAATTTTCGGTCTTTTTTCCAATTTTGCTCTTCATTGGCACTTCCTCGGACCTTAACAAATATTTGAAAAAAAAAAATGCCAAATTGGGGTCCAATCGTTCCCAAGCTATGGCGTAACTAAGGAAAATTGGGATTCATTTTTATATACATAACATAATATCATCATCATCATCAGCTCATATTCATCCTACTGGTGAACATGGTTTTCCCCTCACTTTATATATATATATATATATAATCATATATATAGATAGATATTAATTTGTGCGCGAATCAGACCCGTTTTTTTCTAGTATACATCCAGTTTAAGAAAGTCTAACCCCACCTAGTACCACAAGTCTAACACCAAGCTGGCGGCGTCCCATAAAGTTATGCATTTGTCGCTCCCGCTTGTAATAAATTCTCCGCATGGTCGACGCAATTCCCAAAGGGAGGGAATGATATTACGTACGCATTACACATTCAGTTATTGTTTTGGGAGTGTCGTAAGGGTCGAAGTAAAGGTACGGATAGAACAAAACGAGTGCGGACGCAGTGGCAGTACCAATGTATCTAAGCCTTTAACATCGATTTCAAATAGCTTTACAAAAAATAAGGACCAATTTTTTTTGACGTTCAAATGCATAGACCCGTACCTAGAAGTCCCTGTATCTAGGGAATCAGAAACTAGAAGGACCATGGTTCCACAAACACCCAAAATAAAAAAAAGGTTTATTATTATTCTTTATTAGCAGACAACATTGTCCATAAAAAAATACACAGAAACAATAAAGTAATATGGATCATAATACTAAGACTTACTAAGACTGAAATGTAACATATGAGAAAAAAAAGAAATTTAATTTGGACTTACTACTACTCTAATAAGTTACTATTTCAAATGACTCCCTTCAGCCAGTGTCGCAGTATTGGACAGTCAGTTCTATCGAAATGCGTATTATATTCAAACGTCCCGCGCGCCGCGGTAGAAATTTACCTGATGGATTGTAAGAATAATTGATCGTGATTAAATGATATTCTATTCTAATATTATTGAAATAAAGAATGAAAGAACACGCACACATTGAAAGACAAGACACGAAATCTCATACAACGAAGATAATAGTGTACGCAGATAGCCGGCGCGCAAAGTTCTCAGAAAAGGTAGAATAAGGAGACAAAGATTAAACAAGCGTAGAGTAAGCACTTTGCAAAAAGATCTATAAAATATTCTCCAAATAAGTATAAATAAACAAATAAAACCTGCATCTTGCAATCAAGATGTAGGAATCAATTAATTTAACGAGCTTGTTTACTGTCCGCCGTAACAACTTGGATAATTACGCTGTTAAATGGCACTTTATGATATCGTTGTTTACTTTGGAAATCACGTATTTAGGGGACCGAGTTATAGGTTGTTACTGACATTACTCTTGGTTATCCCCTTGTCTGTCAATCGACGGTCTAAATATTTATAATTGTTATGGAGCAATCCATCAATCCGGACCGGGCCCACGAGCTGGACATCGGCCTTATCCTCCTCACGAGAGAGCGGAGACCTGGGGGTCACCAGGTACTTATTCTTATTCCATGCAGTTCATTTTAAGGCCTTAACGGCTTAAACTGAACTGCCCTGCTAAGTGTCATCACCAATATCGCTCAGCGTTCATAAGTCGACCAGAGACATTTATCCAAAGGGATCGTAAGAATTTGTTTGCATTTATGGGAGTTTATATAGCTCCATCGCATTCTCTTTCTCTCTCATTCTCTGCAGTCAATTTTTGAGTGACGTCACGTCACGTTTGTCATTTATGAGTGTGTGGTGCCAATCTAGGCTTTTCAGTTGAAGGCCTCAAAATGAATGGAATAAGAATAATATCGCGGGTGAAAGGACCAAACTAGCATGTTACCACCAAACCTCTATAATTACATACACACACATGTTTATCTGGTACGGCTTCTGTCATAATTGAATTGGATAGCACGCGGGGCGGTCCGGGTGGTGAACTGACGTAGACTGAACAGTGTTTGTCTTGTCGCTTCAAATCAAAGAGATTTAGTTTTCATACGCTTTGCTTAGTCCCTACTTCCCTACTTATATTATAAATGCGAAAGTAACTCTGTCTGTCTGTTACGCTTTCACGCCTAAACTACTAAACCGATTGAAATGAAATTTTGTACAGAGATAGTCTAGACCCTGAGAAAGGGCATAGGCTTCTTTATAATGCGAAAAAAGTATTATAAGAGGTTGAAATAAGAGATGTAAGTAAGTATGGAAATATATAAGGTTTCGGCTAAACCCCTGGACCGATTTTAAAAAGTATTTCACTAATGGAAAGCTACATTATCAGCAAGTAACATAGGCTATAAATTATTCTTGTATTCCGACAGGAAAAGGAACTACGCGGGTTAAAGCGCGGGGCGCAGCTAGTTGTTTTATAGTTTTCAAATTACTCCGTGTTCCATTTGGAAAGTCAAAAAAGTTTTAATCGTTGATTGTTGGCTCTTTTACTAATCAAACACCTAAATTTCATGAGCAAAGAGAAAATTAATGAAATTTCGAAAATCGAATTGTTAATTGTAAATTGTCAAGTTATTGGTTATAAAAAAAAACTCTTGCAATACTCTGAAGTCGGTGATTGTTCGTGAAATCCGAGTGAGTCAAAATTTGCTTTGCCTCGAAGGCATGCACTTAAAAATATAAAAGGAGATGAAGCGTAAAAAGTTTTTATGTCAAAAATACTTCTTGCAAAAGTCGTTAAAAATACGACGTGCTTCAAAATACGAGTGAAGAAGAATTATTAAAAGAAGACAAAGTTAATCTACAGCTTTGTATCACATTAATTGTAAAAGTTGTATGTTTCCTTTTTTTTAAATAATGTAATAGAGGAATCACCTACATTTTGACAAATAAATCAATTGTCTAAGCATTATTAATTATGCCATACAAATTTTGTTACGTACACGCAGCATCAGTAGTAATTGAACATGTCCAAGTAATGACATTTCACACATAAAAATATTTCTATTCCTTTCATAGAATAAACTATTTAAACTATAGAAATTTTTAAACTTTTAATGCCGACCGTACAAGCTCACCGAAAATTACATCTGAAAAAACTATAGACACAATTCAAATCCTTCGTATTTGAATTAAAAAAAAGAAAATCCAATATGGCGCCTCGATCTCATTTCCCTCCGAATATTAGACGTCTGTCCACGAGCCACGAAACAATGTCTGGCATCCACATTCAGACCGCTCCGCCGCCGCCGCTGTATTAAACGAAATTCCTTCACTATGAGGCCTGAACAATTCAATTTACCCCGACTTCAATACTCACCCTACTCGCCCTGCCAGGGATGTAGCTAGTGGCAACGATTGGGGGCTATTGCACGATCAACGGTCGGGGGCAACTTTTCAACTTCTTTAATTTATAATAGTTTTTTTAACGCGCAAATGCCTTTATTACCAAATACAACTTAAAACTAACTAACCTAGTGGTTAGTTATATACAACTGATTGTAAACCTATAAACCATTACAGACTCATAGGTTACTAGTACCTAATTTTGATTTAGTTAGGTAGTTAATTTCGTTTAACTTTGGAACGGTTATTATTTATGCAATTTAAGAACGAAATGGGTAGGTCGCTCCCCTAATGGTAAATGCGATTTCAGTCCAAAACAATTGCAACGGCAGCCATTTTGCATGCAAATTAAGAATTCTACACGTACTCCTAATCACTGGCGATACATGTGATATTAATTATATTCAAATCAAATTTATTTTTAGCCACCAATAATGATGAGCCTTTTGTTCTGAATGTTCGTAATTTTCAGGGGTACTTTGAACCCCCAACTTGCCCACCGCTTTCTCCCTGCGTACACTCCTAAGCCCCGATATTAAGAATTGCCCTCGCCCGACTTCAATACCCATTAAGAAAAGGCACTCGAATATCGTGCCGAATACGAAATTCGATTGTTAATTGATGATACGCCGCGGAATTTTTCCCTTCCCTATCTCCCGCCAATTTTTTTCTAAATTTCTATTGACGTTCGCTTTTCGAATTAAATATACGGTTCGGTATTTGAATTTTAATGGAGTTTCGTTAACAATGATTTGGTGGCGTTTCGTGTTCTTTTTATAAATTGTGGGGTCTTCCATCTGTTTGAATTTGAATTCGGAAAAAATACATGATTTTCTTTGTTGTCATGTATAATTGCATGCCAGTGTTCCTGTAAAATTACACGTTTGTTGAATAATTTGGTGTGTGTGGTAACTGGACTTAACGTTGCATTAAATACTCGCCTATTTTCCTATTTTTCTTACACATTGCTGTCCATATCGTATGTAAGTTTTTCGCAAGCCAAAGAAAAAAACAGACAGTATTCTAAACACGCATACATCGACAGAGAAAAAAACTTTTTCCCTAAGTGAACCAAATGGAAAATAGAGGAATTCGTCCTCTATCGCTGCGGCGGACGTGACAAATGCCCAGATTGACGTGAAAGCGCGAAATGGATTTTTGAATTGCGTCCATATTGGTCCGCCATGTTGGCCACTCGACCGGCCCAATCCGATTCGAAGCGGTTAGAGTTGGCGGGGAGCGGTTACGGAAGCGCAAATGTGCCCCCTAATTTCATTTCGTATCAATTGGCTTTTGTCGAGCTGATAAGTGGTTGGGGAGCGGTGTATTTAAATTTCGAATGAGAATCGATTTTGCAAATGTCAATTTCGTTGATGCTAGTGAGATAAAATAATTCTTTGATGCAAAAAAAAACAACAACATAACATAACATAAATCTGCCTATGCAGCACCTACTGAATCAGTTTTTTTATGGGTTAATCTTGATAGTTTGCTTTTTTTTAATTAAAAAAAATAATCGAAACTCAAATCGATATTCAGTTATTGAAATTAAGAAGAAACAATCGCATTTCGTTAGAGAATTCTTTTGCCAAGAATGTCTTCATATTTAAATGTTGATTTCCGCAAAACATAGCTTTATTATGTTTAATAACGTACGGCTAATTAATAATTACTCATAAATAGCCACTAATTAAGAGGGTTTCACCTCCTATTAGGTTAAGGTCACGAGGTTGCCTTAATTAAGTTTTTGTTTCTAATTAAGCTTTTGGGTTTAATCCTTTAAGCTCGCTTCTGATAATACGAGTATATACTTGCTTTATCGTTTCAGTTTTGAATTTGAATTGTTTTCTTATCAAATTTTTATTGTTATCGTCTTTATTATTATCATTGTCATCTTTGTCTTCATCATCATCATCGTCAATCTGAAAGATTAGGCCATTATCCACCACGCTGACCCAGTATGGGTTGGTGGATATCACATGTAGGTATTTGAGTTTTTAGGTTATTAAATTTTACTTCTATAAAGTTGTTTTAAAATAAATTCCGATGCAAATAATGTAGTCCTGATTAGCGAATAAATTTCCAAAGAAAATATTTTTAAACAAAAATTTTTGAGTTTAATATAAAGTTTTGGTATTAAAAAGTATTTTTGTGTTTCAATAAGTAATGTCAATGTAATCAGTTTTATTGTGCCAATGCTGGAACCATTGCGTCCTGAAGAGGCTGTTTTGGTTGAAACACAAACTAAACATAAGTAAAATATTAACGTAGATTAAAAAAAACAGATGGTTGCAACTGTAATTATTGTTCCAGGTGCGGTTGGCGGCGATGGCGACGACAGCGACGATAAGGAGAAGGAAGAAGAAGCCGAACGCGAACGGCAAGAGGCCATCCGCGAGGCCGAGGACCGGCGCAAGGAGAAGCACCGCAAGATGGAGGAGGAGCGGGAAAAGATGAGGCAAGAGATTAGGGACAAGGTACGTACGATAGTCAACGTAGTGGTTGTAGATATAGAGTCGAGAATTGAAAGGCAAACCGTGATGCCGAGGAGATCTAAGAAGAAACAACAGAAGATATAAGAGAAGTAGAAAATGATGACGCTAGAACTTCGGGGCTAGGTACGTACGATATTTAACCTAGTGGTAAAGTCGACAACAGAGGTAAAACGCAAGAAACAAAGAAAAAAAGAAACACAAGTTTGTGAAAAAAAAAACAAAGTCACTTTTTCCCGCCATAATTCTTTCGCAGATTTAAATGCGTTCCGGATCCATGGAGGTCCGAGGTCATAGAGTATAAAAATAATTTTTAAAACCATAGATTTACTGTGTATGGAACATCATAGAGCTCTCCTACATACAAATTACATTATATGTCTGCCGCACGTCGCACAAACGTCGTAAAGGAGAACACACACATCCTTCAGCAATCGCACACACAAAGCATTCGCAAGCGGCCGACAATTAACTCGCTGTCTGGATGTAGGTCAAGCCCTCTTGTAAGGCGCACTCCACACGGCGCCGGGTAATTTGTTCGACGGCGTCGAGAGTCGTTCACGTCGCCGTCGCACGGAGCGCGTAATTTTATGTATGGCCACCTTTATGACAGTTTTGATGAGTTTGCATGAAGTATGTTGTTCGGTGTTTGGTGATAAATAACGTGCATGAAATATTCATGTGGAGAGGAATTTTAATTTGTATGGTTCAAATGTTTGGGGAAGTTTTTGATTAAATGGTGGCTTTGGAACATTTTTCTGTACGAACGTTTAGGTCATGAGTATGAGAGAAATATTGACTAAAATATAATTAAATCAGTGCTCATAAAAGTTCGCCGAATCTACCACCGGATTTGGAATAAATCCAATCGAGAAGAGCCGCCAACAAACTTGATAAAAACTCAAAACGTAGGTACATGGCACTAGCCATGAACCGGGCGGAACTTTGAACTAGAATGTACTAACATTCTAGTTCAAAACATTATTGACTTAAATTAAATAAAGCCTGCTTAGTAACCGCCCTACTTCCACAAACTAATTTAAAAAACCTCCTAAGATGGCTTCCACTCATTAAAATTAACCTGAAGCTGACATTAATCTCGGTCAAAATAAAAAGCGCCACATCTTCATTTGCGAAACAAAAAGCCCGGGGGAACATTTCACTTATTTTTAATTAAAACTCTATAATCCACGTTCAAATATTCCCGGAAAATGTCACGAACAATATTTTTTCGTGCGTATTTTTTCCGTTTTCCGAGTTATGACACTTACCCTCTGGTGGTTGAATTTGATTTTTATTGTTTGTACATCGTTATTTTTGGTTTAGCGTGCATATCAAATGACAATGCTCAATTTCAAATATCAAAACCCCGCCTTAAATTTTCGAGCATAGACAAGTGGCAATAGAATAGAAATCTCTTTATAACAAACCAAAAAAACACAATAAAATACAAAACAGCAAACAAAAGATAGTAAAATTTGCGTTCTTTACCCTTAATGCGATTCCTTTCAGTCCAACATAGGATGAGACAGAAAAAAAAGGAAAAATAGTATGGTCGGTGGCTTTTTTGATGAACGCAGTTTCTGCCCCAAGCAAGTTGATTAATTAGAATAAATAAAATATGTATAACTTCTAAAAATAAAATGAAAGCGCCACCTCTGCCTAAATTTTAAAGTTAAAATAAATACACCCCAACGCTAATTGCTAGCTTAACCCATTTTAGCAACAGCTAAAGTTTGACGCAAGACCACGTATTTTGGAGTTAGCCCCTTTTAGCATTTGGCCAACGCTAAAAGCTTTGCATTTTGCTTTGCGCACTTGTTTAATGCATTCGTTAGGTTTTAGACCGAGGTTTTATGTTAATACAAACATACATACCTATAGTAAACATTCTAAGTAATTTTATTGCGTTAATTAATCTTATTTCTTCTGTAGTATTTATTAATTTTTCCTACCTCCAATTTATTCCATTAGTTTATACCGACACGACGCCTTTTATAAAGCGAGGAACCACAGCTGACATATCAAAAATAACAAACGAGGGCGCTTTAGGTTCTCTACTATTGACAGCTGTTTAGTTTGACACTGACATTAGAATTCCCCGTTCCACAGGTTATTAAAAAATAATACAGAGCGTAGCCAAATGGTAAAAAAGCTATCGTTATTGCAAGTTTAAAAGTTTAAAAGGACAAAGCTCCTTCTTTGTCACAATTTTCTAAAACATTAAATTTGCACGTAACGAATTCACGCCTATAATGTCAGCATTCTTCTACACAATTCAGAGCGGCTTTTCTAAGAAGTTTTCCAGCTGAAAGATCTCAAATGCCTTCAATTCCCTTCTTCCTTCGCACATCACATTCGTCAGTCGGCCTGCTCGCTGAAATTGCGGGTAATTTCACCCGGGGCACTAGTGCCGCAAATTGCAGGAAAGTGCCACTTCCCTTTAACGGGGTGGTTATGCGCCTACTTGGGGTCGCGTTTTTACGCTGTGACTTGGAACATTTTCTAGAACTTATGGAACTTTCTAGCAAGAGCTAGGGCTTAGAGATTGAGTGTGTAATTAAAATATTCCGCGACTATTTTACAGTCGCATTCAAAATTCAAACCATTTATTCAAGTAGGTAAAAATAATGCACTTTTACAAGTCAATCAATTCGTCCATATTGTTCCATAAAACTTAATTTTTATACTCACGGAGAACGAGTCCAGCTGAACGTTCACCTAATAGTAAGCGCCACTTTGCATTGCTAGACCCAGCACGGCACTGCACTGCAGTGATTTATTATGTATGAATTCGTAGTTGACATTATAAGTTAACCCATGTTACTCAATGGTAATATAACAATCTATTGTTGAATAAATGTTATAATCAGTCCAGTAGTTTTTGAGATTATTCATTACAAACAAACATATAAAATTACAAATCTTTCTTAGTTTTAATATTAAGTGTAGATTGGTCGTTAAAAAGTGGAAATATCCTTCTCATTAATTTTGTGAGCAACCCAATCCACTGACAAAATTATTTTTCCATTCCATAATATACAGGATGTGTTTCCTCCCCGTGTTTGTATACACAAAATGTTTGCCAAAACCGGCCAATCAGGGATGTAATGTTCCCAGCTAATCTTGTGGACAAACAGTCGGAAATATTGCTATATAGCTGTTTATAGAAGGGATGAGAGTTTTTGGTTTATGGTAATGGTCGTAATTGAATTACAGCGGTTGGTTACATTTTCCCCAAATATGAGATAATTCTGTTTTACCGTCTAGGCTTTTTTGTTGTTAAACATCGAGTGCGGCGGTTCAGACCGGCTCTTGACGTGGTGATGTGCCTTTTTTATTCAGCCAGTGTGAATAAGATATTGCAATAATGTATTTCAAAATGTTAACCAGAAACCATCCTGTCGGGCATATTTCCTTTACAAAATAGTTTTACATCTTTGCACATGCTACGATCCCAGCGGAAAGCAGTACACCAACTCACATTACCCACATTACCCACACACATTACCCTGCCGATTGCATGTGAGGTGCGGGGCCGCGGATCTCGCGGATGGAGACTGTCCATTCTGCATCTACATGCAGAACACATACTTACTACATACTGTGTTCTGTGACAACACAAAGGATGCGAACACATAGTGAGGGTCGCGTGTAGTCCTCTCGCAGGCCGCAAAACCTAAACTCGCCGCCAGTCCACGAGTTGAGAAACTTTCTCATCAACTCGAAACTACGCTCGCCGCCGCCCAATTGGGCGACACTTTAAAATTGTTAGCGCTACATTACTGGCCGGGTTCTGCTATTAACTACACCATTACGAAGCGGGCGAGACTGAGTGGCGGTAATAGAATTTGGACGCTAAATGGCTGTGTCAAAGGCGCGCGTAATTTGAGGGTGGGTGGAAGTAGATTTTTGATGATAGTTGTCAATTGAAATTGAATATTTCGCTTCGTGATTTTATGTCAGGTTATCATTCTAATTTAAACCTATAGTCTACAAAGACACTATATCTTAGAAAGGTATCAGTAGGTCCTAAAAAACCGGTCTGAAGCGATTGCTCTCAGCGCCGGTTCGTGATTTAGTATTTCACACGCCAAAATTTTTACCAAGCGTTCTAACCCACACACAGCTGGCAGCGTACCGAACTTGCTGGCGGCATTGCCCCGTTTAATTGCAATGCTTATTCGATCAGCCTACCAATCACTAGCATTTTGTTTACTAGGCTCTCATGCAATGCAGGGTTCAGGGTGGTGCTGTGACTGTTACGCGCAGGCGTAGAGCTTACCACCAAGTGAATGACTTGCTCGTCTCGTCACTCAATCAAATAAAAATAGGTGAATTGAAATCGATACCTGTATTGCCAACAAATCTAATCCAATCATAACGTCGTCCTTCAATCACAGTATCGATTTCTAAACTTCTTGTGTTCCAAGTCGTAAAGTAAAGTTATCAAATAAATATTACATTGAACCGGTCTCATTATCAAGTATCCCTAAGGGTAGCCTGGAGGTGGATTCTCGTCATTTTGTAACCCCCCCTCTCTTCTACTCTCCCCCCCTTTTATTAATTTACTCTATCTTCATACTAAATTTTTCGAAATTAAAATAATTAACTAAACTAAAACAAATCTTAAACTAGACTAATCTTAAACTATCGTCTCACCCTCCTCTACTCTCTTCTACTCTATCCTAATAATAATAATAATAATAACGTTCAGTACAGTACTAATACGTTCAGTAATGATAAGTTCAGTACAACTCCACTAACTCCGCACCTTTCTCACTCTCCTCTATTCTACTTTACCTTACTTTATTTTACTTTATTTTACTTTACTTTATTTTGGCCCGATGATCGTCTAGTAACCCTTCGTTGTGATCCGCGTGTAGTAACCTAAATCCTTTGAATGTTCAGTATGGCTTCGCAATCCGTCAGTAGTCAATATTACAAGAGATAAATAATTTGAATTTAGATTTCGCTGAATTAATACCATTCGTTTTCTACCATTCCTAAATTATTATATGGCGTCCCTAAATAAACTCAACCTAATATTCTCGTTCCGTTCTACCTCTCATCAAATCCGTATTATCTAAATAACCAAGTAGATCTTAATCCTAGTCCTTCGTTGTCCCATATATAACCTTTCATTCAAAATTATAAATTAATAATCGCCAACCTTTTATCAACTTTTCGTCAACCTTACATTTTTCGTAACTCATCAACCTTTCGCTCGACCTTATAGTTTTGTAATTATCACGAGTCTATGATTAAAACTTCCATTCTGAATCTACGATCATGACAGCGGCTATGACTTAGAGCCCCGCCCCGCCCTAAGTTGTGAATTTCGTCGGACCAGACTTGGATATTCTCCACCGCTTGTCGGGATTAAGTACCGCCTCGCAGTTACGAAATCTCGACGGAAAGTATTTACTTTCATTTAATTTACTATGTTTGTCTATCTGTGGTCTTCCATCAAATTTCAATTCATCGTTCTATTATCCGTCACTCTCACAGGACAAATGACACTGACAGCAGCTAACATCGCTCCATGACAATAAGCTTACTTGTCAAAGTCACCCGTCCGAACTCATTTAAACAGATGTGAAATCTTTATGTTACCGCTAGGAAATACCGTGAAACTCGCCTATTATAATAAGTCTAGTATGTCTAAGCAAGAGAACTTCATAAAGAGGGACTTCTTTTCTTTTATCTAAAGAGTATTCACGGTTCGATCTCATTCATACCCGGTTTGTAAACAATCTCACACCTCCATTCATGATTCAACGAGGATGAAGGGTTATCAGCGGACATAACCCCCGCCATGGTCGAATTTCCATCCTTCTTATCTAGTTCATGCGGTTCCTCAATCCCACTTACTTATTTTAGCAAAAGGGAAAGAGGCCCCAATATTTAGAGATCTAAAATCTCGTTCAACCTATCCTAGCTCTACCTACTAGGAGCAACTACATAATACATTAGGCTTTATTTACCCATCTGTACATACGCTTAGCTTATTTAGCTTAATATGGGACTATTGTCCAGGTTTCTATTTGTAGAATTATATTATGTGGTAAGAGGTTATATTTTCCCCTGTTGTAATAATACTGGTTTTATTTAGTTAGTATTTCAGAAGCATTGTTCTAAGGTTTAAGGATATTTTTCCTTTAGGTGTAGGTAACAACAATTATTTATTGTTTCAGGTTATTTCTCATTGGAAAACCTAGGAATTGTTTTAATTCCAGAAAGTGACAGTTCGTCTAGATAATTCTGTAACACTAAGATTTCTAGTGTGGAGCTGTAGTTCTTTCCATATCTATTCATGGAAGGATTCAACATTGGAGCGATTCAAGTTGAAAGTAAGCCTCAGTTAGTGACTTTCGAAGAGCCTTATGGAGAATCTCACTCTTTTTTAGTCATAAGAAAATCCAGGGAAGGTAATAGGTCATTGCCCATAAGTAGTCAATCTAACAGAGACGAACTCATTCATATTTGTCGTTCGTTGTTTCTTGTAATTAATGTTAAGGACAGAATTATTCCTTTCGAACCATTTTTCTGGTGTAGTACTAGTTTTATTTAAATAGTATGTTAAGAAGCCTTGTTCTAAGGTTTGATGGTAGTTTCCATTAAGTATAATGCCAATTCTTTGTTGATTTCAGGTTATCTCTCTATCGGAGGATTTTTAGAAAGTTCTTCTAGATAATTCTGTAAACACTAGGAATTCTAGTGCCATAGTTAATACCATAACTATTGCATGGAAGGATTCAACATTGGAGCGATTCAAGTTGAAAGTAAGCCTCAGTTAGTGACTTTCGAAGAGCCTTATGGAGAATCTCACTCTTTTTTAGTCATAAGAAAATCCAGGGAAGGTAATAGGTCATTGCCCATAAGTAGCCAATCCAAAAGAGACAAACTTAGTCATATCTGTCGTCCAGTGCCTTTGTGCAGTTAATTAATCTTGAAATCAGAATTATTCTTTCCGAACCAAGCCTAAGTTAAATTATAGTTAATTTGTCCAGATTATTACTTTATTTATAGGTAGGTTATATTTATCCTTTGCAGATTCAGTCAGTAATCCTAACTTATTGTGATTTAATTGATTATTTATCAGTTATGTTTAGTTTTCATCGTTCGTTTTCTTTCCGTCACAAATTATATTAATTTCTTAATTGTTTCCTCAGATGTTTACTTTATGAGTATGTAAAGTTATATTTAGGCTCTATAGCATTGTTATGATGGGTAATAAAATAATTAACCTGTATTACAACTTGTTTCTTTCAAAGTAGGTACATATTTAATGATTAGTTTTATCAGTTTGTTTGCCGGGCATAATATTGTTTAGATGTTTACTCATTCATGTTTGACTTAATAACTCTGTAAATTTATTACAATATAGTTTATAGTATTATAATTGATTCCCAAGGAAGTTTACGTTTCACCAGTTCATTTCTTTGTCATAGTATCTTTAATTTCCCCGAGTGTTCGTTTTATATTTTGTTGTGTTGGCTTAATTTTATGTAGTTTCCTATAGTTTAAGATGATCCTGTCTTACAGCATTAATCCCTTCCTATCAGAAGAAACCTAGGCTAAAGATATGTGTGTACCTTCTTTGTCATGGTATTAAACTTTTAATTTCCCCTTAGTGGTTGTTTTATATTTAACTTGATTTCATGTAGTTTCCTATAGTTTAAGATGATCCTGTCTTACAGCATTAATCCCTTCCTATCAGAAGAAACCTAGGCTAAAGATATGTGTACCTACCTGTCAAACACTCAGGGCTGTCCGGAGCCCACATTTAACTTTACCTATCGAAATTGGAACAGACCCGGTGTAAGGAAAGTCCAATGTGTGTGTGTGTGTGGCCCTACGCTCTTATAAACTAGCTAACTCATAGGGACTTACGAACCTCCTATGGCTAGCACCTCTTATAAATAACACTCATACTCTTATGAATCTTTATCTACTTACCCTAAGTTTCTTATGAACTAAAACCTGTCTAGCTTCTAAGAAAATGGTGTGTACCTAACAGAAGCAAGCCTGATTATCACAACTTCGGAGTCATGATAACCAGATTTTCCCAAGTTAATTGTGCATGGAGAAGTCCCACAGGGAAATTCCAAGGTTGTCCTTTTCTAACTAGCTATCTCAAGTCCGGAGGCACCGGGAGTTTTGCTTATTTCTAAGCCCTAGGCCACCCTAAGATTTCCAAACGGCAACCTATCGTCGTAGTTTGTCGCCCCGGATGTCATACTGGGAAGGAAGTTTTGTCGTTGGAAATCGCCCTAACCATGTAGGAATGCCGTGTGTGTGTGTGCGGGGGACCATTCAGATCGACTTTATGCACAGGCAAAGATATCTTCGTCACTGTCTAGAGGAATCACTCCGCCCGTACACAAAATACGATCGAAATGGGTGGTCAGGCGCTTCTAGCCACCCATGCCGGAAGACGCCCCTGAGGTCACCACATTCCTCAGGCTATCAGCTAAACTCTTGGCAAGCACCGTTTCAATTCGCCATCCTACGCGCCCTACCAGTATCAACAAGAATCAGAACATTCGCAGTTTGACTCAAGCTAACACAGGCCCTAGAATCACTTCCTATCTCCCCAGAATCGCTTTTAAGGATCACTAAATCCCCTTTGGAAGAGACCTAGCGATCCGTAAAACATATTCCTACGCGCTTTTCACTACTTCGCCATTTTGGTTTTCTCACTTTCCTAGGCACGTCCGTTCTCTTCGCAAATTCGCAAGCCAAGCCCCGACTCTCGCGCCTCTCTTTTCTTCCGCTCTAAATCTTTCGTCTCCCTCTAAGCTCCTCATTGGTCAAAATTTATTGTCTTGTTATTGGCCCATACCTTCTAAATCTACCATCATGTCGAAGTCCTTTTCGTACTTTTAAGCTATTCCCTTTGGATGTCATCATTATTAATTATTTAATTGATCCGTTTTCCATTTCCGCCTTATCATAGATACGACTTGACCTTTTAATCTCTTACCATAGAGTTTCTACCTTTGCAATAATTAGCTTTTTTTCCGATCGAATGCAATATTAATGTGTAGCCAAAATCTCACTAATTTGTCAATGCAAATCTCAGTATTCTGCCAAAAATTGATAAATGTGTATTTTTATTTTGTGAAATGTAGCGAGTCCAATTCGGGACCGTTACAATTTCCTCGAAGTAAACTCGATCGGGATCTTATTATGAGGCTTTCGATCCACCCTCGTGAGCCGCCCCTGTTAATGAATATTGAAATGAAAGGAATAAATACATTTTTGGCTATCAAAGTGGGAGAGTTTTGTGCAAATGGGAGTTTTATTTGTAACACTCTAAATTTGGTTTTTTAACGTGTATTTGTTTTATAGTGTAGTGTATTTCTGAACACGTGTACAACAAAGTCTTTTCTATTCGATTCTATTCCAATATGTTTGGTTTTTGGTGACAATACTAACCGGTTTATTCCTATTTAACTAATATATATTAATAAATATAATTATGTATCGGTGCGGTGATTGGTTGCCGCTCCTATAGTACCCGATGCATCTGCGCGAACAGAACTATATAACCGATTTCAACTAGATATTACAAATAAAAACCAATGTGGAACCAATTTTGACGAAATTTCTTTGTGTGGCCACTAATATTAAATTATATTTCAAAATGAGAATAAATCCAAAAAACAAAACAAAAAATAACGAAAAAAGCTTATGTGAACAAGTTTTTATATTAAGATTTGTGGATTTTGTGAAATAAATAAATGAATAATTTGGCTTTAAGAGCCAACTTTACTCAAACGAGCGTTACATAGCAGAGCGTGACGGGTCAGTCTCATTCACCCATAAAATAAAGTGCTCGGCGCGCCTAAAAAAATGTTCACTTCTGAAACCGTTTTATTACCACCCCCTACGTTGAGCCCCGCTTAGGATCAACACCTCAAGTTAACTGTTTTATGACAACACTTCTATAATCTCCTACTATTTCTTGGATTCGACGTGTTAAATAATATAACCGAAATACACAAGAAGTTCACTTTATTTCCTAGAACACAACCTTCCTGACCAGTGTCTAACAAATGAATGCCCGAGTTAATCTCCTTTGTCACCGAAGTAAAGTCGGGTTCGTTCCTCACGTTTCGGTTAGAAAATCAGGAAATAGTTGTCAGACTATTTCCAAATCAAATCAGTATCTCAAAAGTCAAAACAGCAGTCAAATCAGCAAATACAAACATACAGCAGGATGACCATTATCAATAATTCGTTAACAGCTCGGCCATCCGTTAGTTTTACGAGTCCCTCGTAACATGAGTAATATAAAAATTTAAGAAATTAACATATTGTATGTACTTAACTTATCACAATCCATTATTGTTAATAATAGTAACCACTAATATTATAACATAATTATGCCTGATAATGTGTGACTATGATTCAACAGTAAGTATATAGGTATATGGTATGAGTAAAAATAGTACTTAGTAACGTCTCATTAATCATTTCATCGATCTGTGCTCTATATAATGTGTAATATGTGACAACAAGTGAATTAGTAATTATTCGTTATTTACAATAATTCTTTTTATAAACAAACTTAACTATCTACAAATTATTATGTACGTCTTATTATTATTATTATTATTATTTTTAATTATAAACCGAAATCACGAAATCAATATTAAGAAATTAACATTATACATTCATCCAATTGTTTTGATTTACACATTATGAACCTATTTATGACATAAGGATTACGACTTATCATTAAAATCTACATAACTTTCGACTGATTCATGACGTTGATCAGTATTAGTTAATTGTTTGATCCTTGACGTCGATCAAGCCAGCTTAACTGAACTAAACCATGACCTTGATTAGCTCAGTGTCACACTGATCCATGACGTTGCTCAGTGTGCCCTTAACCTTAGTTATACTATCTGATCCATGACGTTGATCAAACTAGCTTAACTGAACCAAATCATGACGTTGATTAGCTCAGTGTCACACTAATCCTTGACGTTGATCAGTGTGCCCTTAACTTTAGTTATACTATCTGATCCATGACGTTGATCGAACTAGCTTAACTGAACCAAATCATGACGTTGATTAGCTCAGTGTCACACTAATCCTTGACGTTGATCAGTGTGCCCTTAACTTTAGTTATACCATCTGATCCATGACGTGATCAGTCTAAATATTATTCGAAATTAGTAAGATTATAACTTCTTTGTATAATTACATTCAACACATGACTTGAAACCTTTTGACGATCCATGGCCATAAATTAAATCGTATGCGTAATACAATCATCGAACTTAAATTACGTATTTACAATATCTATCGATTTATAACTTACGAAATCTAATTGGGCGTGACAAGTTAACCGACCCTTATTCGTCTACTTGCGCATTATTAGACTCATTACCGGATGAACAATTCTCGTCGTCAGAAGACATTGGACGTGCAAAGGTTAACCAAGGAAATATTTTGTCTACTGCTACCACTGATTCATAACGCCTTCCCTTTCTTGTGATAGGGGTGTCTTCGATTACAAATCTGTCGTTTGGGAGAACTTTCTTAATACGATAAGGGCCCTGACATTTCGGCTCTAACTTCTTAGATTGTCCTTCTATACCCGTTGCTGTACGTATTACCCGAACTAAATCTCCTTCATTGAAAACTACTGTCGTGTTCCTATGTTTATCAAACTTTTCCTTGGACTTTTCCTGCTGAATTTGAATAAGTTCGCTAGCGTCAGATCTTGATTTAGCTAAGTCGCCATCTGTTATGGGTCCTGTAGCCACATCAGATATAACTTCATTTAGTATACCTTGAGATGGATTCGTAACGTTATAACCGAATAGTAATTCAGTTGGGGTCTTTTTAGTGGTTGCGTTAATAGTAGTATTAATGCCTAATTGTAAATCTGGTAGATGTTCGTCCCATTTGCCATTTGGCTGGTCGTGGTTCATAGCACCAAGTGCCGCCAAGATCGTGCGATTATAACGTTCGACCTGACCATTAGCGCGTGGGGTGGCGACAGCGTTGCAAATATGTTTAATTCCTGTCGTAACAATAAAAGATTTGAACAATTTGCTTGTGAAACTAGTACCCTGATCAGTAATTAAGCGTGTAGGTGTTCCAAAATAACTAAAGTGCTCTTTGAACACCCTAATGCTAGTAGACGATTTTGTGTTACGTACGGCGGTCAGATTAATGAATTTGGTGAACGCATCAACTATGACGAGAATATAAGTATTGCCACGCTTAGTCCGTATGAACGGGCCCAAGTGATCTGCATGGATAGTATGAAACGGTTTGTCAATTTTGGGAATAGGATGCAACTCGCCCGACTTAGGCCCACTTGGTATTTTATGATGAGCACACTCGAGGCATGATGCTACGTATTTCTTTACGAAACGCCTCATTTTAGGGAACCAATATGTTGCTTGGATACGAGCTAATGTTTTGTCGACGCCAAAGTGGCCAATATCGTCGTGGTTGCTTTTTAAAATTTGCCATCTGGCACCCTTTGGAACCACCCAACGTTCATTGTTGTCACTGATAATACGGAAGACGCGTCCATTTTTAGTTTTATAGTTATTAAAAATGTCTATAACCTCTCTGGTCTTAGGATCATCTAAAATGCTAGCAATACGCTTTATTTCTTCATCAGCTTGCTGAACTGTGGTAAGCCAATCATCCGTATTAACAATGAGAACATCTATTACGTGATCATCAGTCCTACTCTCATCTACAGGGCACCTGCTCAGAGCGTCAACGTGTGCCATCTTTTCTCCGGACCTATATTCAATTTCACAATCGAATTCCAAGAATTGCACCCACCAACGAGCAATTCTTGGGATCAAATCTCGCTTGACAAGAGTACTACGCAAGGCGTTGCAGTCAGTGATTATTTTAAATTTGACTCCTAACAAATATACCCTGAATTTGACTAATGAGGCGATGACTGCAAGTGTCTCGAGCTCAAATGAGTGCAATTTTTGTTCATCAATGCTGGTTTGCCTACTGTAGTATGCGACAACTTTTAATAAGCCAGTTTCGTCTTTTTGCATTAATATCCCCGCTACGCCATATTTACTCGCATCGGTATGAAGTTGAGTTTCCAAACCAGGATTATAAATTGTTAAAATCGGCCGTTCAATAAGCAGTTTTTTTAAAGTGTCGAACGCATTAATTTCTTCTTCGCCCCACCTCCACGGACTATCTTTTTTTAATAATGCAGTAAGAGGACGCGCCAGTAGAGCAAAATTCTTAACGAATCTCCTAAAATAACTTGCTAGACCCAAAAACCTTCTTACTTCATGGACATTCTGTGGAGGGGAAAACTTAGATACAGCGTCAGTCTTAAGGCTACCTGGCCTTACGCCGGCAGAGCTCACTTCATACCCCAAATAATCGATTTTATCGTAAAAGAAGTAACATTTGCTAAGTTTTAAAGTCAAGCCATTTTCTTTTAACAAATCGAGAACTTCCTGCAAGCGTTGTAACCCTTCGTCAAATGAGCTAGCAGGTATAAGAATATCATCCATATACACAAGTACATATGAGCGGACTGGGGACTTTTGCACAATTTTGTTGATGGTACGTTGGAAAACTGATGGGGCGTTAACTAGGCCGAATGGCATTCTGTTATACTCAAATTGGCCATCGGGCGTTACGAAGGCGGTTTTCTCGCGAGATTCTTCTGCAATTGGGATTTGATAGTACCCAGAGGCAAGGTCTAAGCTTATGTACAAGGAACTACCAGACAGGAGATCAAGTTGATCTTCGATCCTCGGTAGAGGATAATGCTCGCGTTTAGTCTTTTTATTCAGGGCGCGATAATCTACACAGAGCCGTTTCTCCCCTGACTTTTTATTCACTAATACGATTGGGCTAGCGTATGGAGAGTTTGATTCGCGAACTATTCCACTGTCTAACATCTCTTGAACCATGTCCCGAACGCGTTGTCTCTCAGTAAAAGCAAGTCGATATGGGCGATATACAACCGGGTCGGAATCCTCCAGATGAATCACCATTTCGGACTCAGCTGTAAAACCAAGGTCACTTAAACTTTTTGAGAAACAATCCTTGTAATTTTCTAAAACAGACTTCAGTTTATTTCTATCTTCGAGTGAAATGTTCGTGCCAATATTTAATGATGATTCATCTGTGGTGGATTCATGAACCTTTTGTAGCTGGTTTATCTGGAGGCATTCATCTAACTTTAAAGCACGCGTAATTAGGTCTCCCGATTTAAGGTTTATATCATGGCAACTAATATTTTGTACTAACACGCTTCCTAGGCCCTGTTTTAAATTGTATTCTCCTGGTAATAAGTAGTGTTCTCTAGTTTCGCACCCCCTGACAGTTCCATTTACGTAAGCTACACCAGAATATGGTTCAGTACTGATGACGGGAACAGCGCAAATTTTGCCACTTGCGATAGAAATGTTACTGGCACAGTTAAGTATACACTTACTGAATTTGTTGTGTCCCACTTGTTGAAAAATCACATCAGTTTCTGTTTTCGTTATTCTTATAGTAGGCCTCTCAGTAAAAGTATGACCTAACATAACAGGAGTGTTTATGAGAGCATCATGAACTATTAACATTTCGACGTCTTTTTCAGTAACTCCCTGAACTTCAATTGTCGCAAGAGCTGACCCTATGGGGCGGAAACGAGTGTTACCAAAACCTGACAGTATTGGTCCGTCAACAGGTTCCCATTTGATTTGTAGTCGCTGGGCGTCACTAAGGCGCATAAGCGTACCCTCGCAGCCTAAATCCACCAAACAGTCAGATAATTTGTCATTAATTTTTAATGGCATTTTATATTTTAGACTAGAGTCGCTATTACTCTCTATTCGTAATACTTTCTTCGTCTCATTAGAATTATTTTGTTCCTTTTTTGGACAATCGGAAGCCAAATGACCTCTCATATTGCAAGTATTGCATTGACTTTTTGGTTTTGTGCACCGGAAAAAAGGGTGGCCCTTTTCATTACAGTTGAAGCAAACTATGTGACTGTAGTTGGATTTTTGCTGCTGAATATTATTTTGTGGGGATGTTTTACTATTAAAAAAGGCAGTGTTGGATCCTCCTTGATAATTGGTGCGTCTATCTTTATTTTTATTGTCAAAGGATACATTCTTATCTTGCCCAGTTTTTACAGACTTAAAGAATTTAAGAACTTGTTCTGGCTCATTAAATTCCACTGCCTGTGCTCCTAGTCTAACGCCTCTATCTTCAATACCAAATATGAGGCAGTCTACGGCACGCTTACCTACTATTTCGCATCGATTGAGGAGATTCATTTTTGCATAGTAATAAAACTCTAGCGATTCGCCATAACGAGCTTTCTTGCTTAACATCTCAGTAAGGAGCTCGGCGTAATTATCCCGTGAAGGAAAAGATTCCTTGAGCTTAAGCTTCCATTCAGGCCATGAAAAAAGTAAAGATGGTAACCCTTGATACCACGTCTTTGCTACCCCGACGAGTTTGGGTAAGGCGTAATGAACTGTTTGTTTATCATCCCAGCTATAAATTTGTGCGCATTCCTCAATCTTATGAATCCATGAATCGATAGTTTGTTCTTTACAAAGGGGATCAAATTCGGGTAGAACGTTATTGAGAACAGGGTACTTGTCACGTCCGAAAGTATTCCTATCCTTAATGCCTTGCATAACATTAATAAACTTTTCGAAAAATTGTTGTTGACTATCGGCATACCTCGATTGCCCATTCGTACACTCAGTATCGACATGATTCGAGCTCGTAGACCGCATAGGCTGATGCTCGCTGTCGACGTGGGGTCGCTCGGGAGCCTGCGCCTGCGCCAGTGGAGGTGTGTTCGCTGTTGCGCTCCTGGAGCGGCGCGATCTTGATGAACGCCTTGACTCATCTCGAACGCGATGTTTTGATCGATGTTTGCGTCGTGACCGCCTCTCGTGAGACCGACTAGTGCTGCGCGGGGACTCACTCCCAGACGATTCGGCCCTTTTCTTTCGTTTGGGCATTGTGGTAGGTAACCTCGAAATATAAAGAAGAGAATGAAAAACGGTAAATACCAAGAAGCTAGGTTACTGTGTCGGACTCTAATAATGTAGTATAATCGCCTGTTATTCCTTTAGTATACTATCGTTTTCATTTCAAGGAAAGAATATAGGGGAAAAAATAAGAGTATTTAAAAAAAAATGTCCATATTCGTTGACAAGGAGGGTAGGTAAAAAAAATAAAAATAAACCATATTTAAAAAAAGAAAATACCTCCGTTACATAATACACACTACAATAATACACACCGTTCATAAAACGTGTTCAAAGAAACAGTTATCATCGTCCAATAAGATATGTCATGACATCATGTGTTTTATTTTTCAGTAGGTCAATTATGAAAATAAACTTGTACTTACGTATTTTTCCAACACTTATATGCGTGGGCAATAGGATCACACCGAATTTTTTTTAGAATCCAGATTCATCCCTCTTCTGAGATATTACCACCCCCTACGTTGAGCCCCGCTTAGGATCAACACCTCAAGTTAACTGTTTTATGACAACACTTCTATAATCTCCTACTATTTCTTGGATTCGACGTGTTAAATAATATAACCGAAATACACAAGAAGTTCACTTTATTTCCTAGAACACAACCTTCCTGACCAGTGTCTAACAAATGAATGCCCGAGTTAATCTCCTTTGTCACCGAAGTAAAGTCGGGTTCGTTCCTCACGTTTCGGTTAGAAAATCAGGAAATAGTTGTCAGACTATTTCCAAATCAAATCAGTATCTCAAAAGTCAAAACAGCAGTCAAATCAGCAAATACAAACATACAGCAGGATGACCATTATCAATAATTCGTTAACAGTTTATAAGGGCGCGTAGCATAAACTAAGGAGCTTTGGAACTCACGAAAGGTGCAGATATTTAATATTAATGTATTTCATACGATTACATCCCAGAGCTTGGCACTTGCAACTCCCCTGTGCCACAGCTAAACCAATCAAAAGAACCTCCAGCAAAAGCGACAATTAAAAGTTCTTACTGCCGAGTTCCGACCGACTTGCCTTGCCGGGCCTTGGCGGCCCAAGTGTAGTCATTAAGGACCCTCGTATTAATCGAAACGGAGCAATTAAGGATCGGAAGATAACAATGATCCATAATTATTGTGATAACTTTTTTATGAGATCAATTGGTTAGGGGTCCGGAATTCGGGATTTATGTGATCGGAGAAATTTCAATGCCAATATTATTTGCTTAGTTTTACAATACAGAGTTATTGCTTAGATTTGTGTTTCATCATCATCATCATCAACCCATAACGTCCCACTGCTGGGCACGGGTCTTTCCTCACTTTCGTGAGGAGGGTTAGGCCATAATCCACCACGGGGGCCCAGTCCGGATTGGTGGATAACATACCTACCTCCGAAATAATTCTCGGGTAGGTATGTGGGTTTCCTCACGATGTTTTCCTTCACCGAAAAGCGAGTGATAATTACGTACATATGTTTTACAGAAACATATTGGTACGTGCCTGCTCTGGGATTTGAACTCACGACCTTCTGATTAGAAGGCGGACGTTCTCCCACTAGGCTACCACCGCTTAATTTGTGCGATTTGTGTTTAATAAGTTAATAAATCCTAACAAGAAATGCTACACCGGCTCACCACCCGCACTAAGCCCAATCTCACGCCATCCGTGTTCCGACCACAGACTACGCCTGTCAGCGTGTCGTGTCCTGTTGTCTGACATTTGTCACTGGCAGGTCAATATACAGATCTAATTTGCTTGTGCTTGTGAGACAGTGAATTATCTAATCTCATACCTTTAAACGAGCAATTCTTGTACATATATAAATACTATATAGATTAGATAGTCATCCGCCAAGCGTGAAAAGTGTGCAAACATTACTGTGTTCCAGCTTGAAAGGCACTGTTTCCAGCAAAATTACTGGGTATATGAGACTTTAGAGCTGATGTCTCAGGGTGACGAGCACAGTGCGGTGCCGGTGGCGCTCTGCCTGTTATGGGCAGGCGTAGCACTTACCATCAGGTGAACGACATGCTCATCTCGTCACTCAGTCAAAAAAAAAAGAGTGTGTGTACTTATGTACACGCGTTAGAAGTTATACTTCTAATTATATTATATATATTATATTATTATTATATTCTATTATATTATTTTCTTCTTTAAATACAAAAGGATTGAAGGGGTTATGCCACTTTTCGCTAGGTTGACGTTTGACAAACACTCTTGGTCGTTTAATTCCAGCTCGAAGAATATTGTTATAATCTTCATCACAAGTAATATTGTTATTTTTATAAAAGGAATCTATATCAGAGTAATCATTATTTTCAAGGTTAATTCTTACATTTTTATAACGTTGAGCATGTTCTTTAAAATTTGGTTAATCTTTTTGCATCGGTGATAATATTGTAGTGGATCTACTAGGCATGAAAGGTGCTTCAAATCTGCATTGTTGAGGTTTATTTGCAACTATTTTTTTGTAGCATGTAAACGTATGCTTGTGTGTTTGTAATTTAATATTGTTTGATGCTTCTTGAGATGAGACAGATATTAAATCATCAATTAATTTGGTGAATTTAACCTCAAATGCACGATCCACATAATTTACACAGTTCAACTTACCACCTTAAAGACAAATGCCTGCTGTTGAAATTGAATAAAAATTTGCCCAATACACGTGATTGATTTGATGGTTTCCAATCGAAATGTTAGGAAACGAATAACTGTAGCGCGCGCGCAGAACCACCGTCGCGCCCTTCGGGCGGCGCCGGAAACGCTCGCCCATCTTCGGTGGCGGAGGCTTCCCCAAGCGCGCGCGAGGGAGAGCGGTAGATTAGTCGGGATTGCATCATCCGCCCGTCAACAGCTTTCTTCCGCATTTTTACTTCCGACTCACAATTTCTTTTGTTTTATATTGTAAATCTTATTATAATAATGTTGTGGTGAGGAATAAACGCTTACCAAGCATTATATAACTTAATTTTTTTACTTTTTTTTCACAATTTCACAGTGAACACAATACCGATTTGTCTCATGAAATTAACTGAGCAGAGAAATTTCTGTTGAAATTTTTCCTGAATTTTCTTTGCTATAAACCTCACGGAGCCCGATACCTTTCCAACGAATGCAAAACCGTGGAAATCGGTTCGTGCGTTCTAGAGTTATAGCGTCAGGAAGGAAAACCCGACTCGTAAAAATTCACTCTCATCATTTTTCTCCATCGCGCCAAAAGAAGTATAACTTCAATAAAAATAAAAAACATTAGATAGCCTAATTATTCTATATAATTTACTATGTCTATTGCTTTAAGCCCGTAAGCTATGTTTTTTTTGCTTTATTTTGTACTTTTTACTATAGATAAAGAGTTGAATTCGGTTTAAAAAAACAAAAAAGGCCGAATGTAACTCTCTGCGTAAAAGCCTCAACACTGTAAACACACATCACTACGGCTAAATCGTTTAAATATCGATCACCGACCCACTTAACGCGTACTCTACGTTGAAATTCTACACGGCAACCATTGCCTAGGCCATACACCTGTGCCCTAGTTAAGCCTTCGAAACACGCTACCGACGGCACGTCAAAGGCACAGCACATCGATCAAATGCATGAGTCCGTTTCATTATGCACCAGTTTCTATGGAAATTGCGTTTTTGCTGGAGTTCAGCCCTCTGGCGCCACGAAGACTAGCCGTTGTGTTTATAGCTTAACTAGCAGCACAGCTGTTTTACCCGATTTCCCACGGGAACTGTTAATTAATACGGAATAAAAAGCATCCTAGTTTCCATTCTAGGACCTTAAGTATCTGCTTACCACATTTCATTAAAATTCATTCATCCGTTTCGGCGTGAAAAGAGGACAAAGACAGAAACTTTCGCATTTATTATATTAGACAAACTTATAAGGATAGGTCCAAGAATAGGTTTTAAAGAGAAGTTTGTGAGTTCAAATCCCAGTGCGGACACGCACCAATGTGTTTCTATAAAGCATATGTACGTAATTATCACTCGTTTTTCGGTGAAAGAAAACATCGTGAGGAAACCCACATACCAACCCGAGAATTATTCGGAGGTTGGTTTGTTATCCACCAATCCGGACCGGGCCCCCGTGGTGGATTATGGCCTAACCCTCTTCATGAGAAGTGAAGGGAGACCCGTGCTCTAAAATAGAGGGACGATATGGGTTGATGATGATGAGGGTCTATAGGCCTTACGTCCATAAAAAAAAAACTAAACAAAAAAAAACGTTAACTTTTTTATACCAGCCCGACGGTCCCTAAATCCTGACTGTCACAGAATAAGCAAACCCTCAGTGTCCAGAACGTCCCTCGGAGTGTTTGTCCTCGCTAATAGTGTATGTTTGTACTTAGAAATAGTTAAAAAGTGAAACAGGGGTAAACACTTAGTTCTGTAAATGTTCGGCTGTTGAAGGTTTAAAGAGGTTTTTTGGAGTTGTACCTTCTTAGTTGTATTTTTAACAAGATTCTTGGCGGAAAGCCGGAAATTTTACGATGTTTATTTTTTTGTAATCATTGTGTTACGTGGTTGTAGAATACAGACGTGTTTATTTATTTATTACATTATTACACAAATAAGATAGCTAGTAGAAATGGCGGACTTAATACTAAAAGCATTTTCTACCAGTCAACCACCCATACTAGAATAAAGAAACAGCCTTCAATTCCATACACAAACGACCCAATTTGTCTTGACTGTGTATGGCCACTTTTGTCTAAAATGTAAGAACAACGAAAATTAGAGAAACCTAATGATGTTTTTTCAAAAACCTGCTCAATGATACCAACTTCATAAAATAGTCCGACTTTAAGTCTTTCGTTTTTCACAATATGGCGTCTGATTGTCGCCATATTGAATTTCAATTGCAACAGTCTTTAGTAACACTGACTTTGACGTAAGACTCATCAAAATTGGCCCACGCATTCGGTTTCTAGAGTTCCACAAGAGAACAAACATTCATAGGGTGGTTAATACCCTCATTTGCGTCGCGCAGTCGAATCACGATTATTAAATTCGTATTTTAGAAATCCGATCGAAAAAAGCCTTGTAGGCTTTGTTCATTGTCAATAAACATAAAAAAACAATCCCCACGAACTACAATAAAAATCAATAGCCCATTTGCACTACGGCACTGTATAAATAACTACGGTAAAGCTACAGTAACGTGCGGTACGGTGCACAAAACAAACACCGTACACGGTACACGTGGAATATTACGGCAGAAGCACCTCTCCGGTACATTAGTTCAGTTGTCCTTGTAGCGATAGCAAAAATGCATCACGAAATTTGAGAAAGTTTTTTTTTTTATTTTCGCTGTTTCTAAATTAATAATTTAGTCTTATTATGATGGTCAGTATTAACGTCGGTCGTCCGTAGCTACCACTGTGAAAACCGTGCGTGCATTTAGCAACGCAACCACGTCCGCACGGTTTTTACATGCATTATTATTTCCGTTAACAAATTTGGTCTATATTAATTTGATGTCAAGTTTGTGTTTTTGCAATTTTAATACGTAGACGTCATTGAAATCATTGAAAAATTCTCTATAGAAGAACAGCTTTAATTGAATCATTAAAATGTTTTCTACACTTAACACAGTGACAGAAGTACCGAAAACAAATGCTTTATAGCAAGAATTTTATGGAACCGTATTTCATATTATTGTTTCATCGTAAACTTTGTATTCTACGCTTTTACTAAGCATTTTACGATGTTTTGAGAGTAAAACGCTTTGCAAGATATAACAATATTATGGAAGTAATCATTTATTTCCGGAATAACATTAAGTTATCATGAGGTACGCTGTAAAATATTTATTTTAGAAGAATAGAGAAGTTATAATACAACACAATTTATTTTTTGTGACCTGTGCCCGCTCGTTTTAACGTATAAAAATGCTTAAGAATTAAACTTTGTAACCATTTGACATAGAATTACATAACATAATTTATTTAGCAACATTACATTATTAATTTTATTTAAAAACATATTTATTTCTTTGTATAATAAAAAACGTCAGAAAAGTCCAACAAGTTATTTAAGCAACTATCAACTTTAATGATATATTCAAAGCGACATTACGCACAACATGACAAGTAAAAAATTTCCGATTTTGAACAGAATTATTTTAAAACAATAAAAAATAACACACACACTACTGGCCACATGAGACTTTAGAGCCGATGTCTAAGGGTGACGAGCGCAGTGCAGTGCCGTGCAAGATTATACAAAGCAGTGTTCTGCGCTTACCATCAGGTAAACGACTTGCTCGTCTCGTCACTCAAATAAAAATAAAAATAAATTATTATCCTTCTTTTTCCTTATTCTGCGCACGGTACCGCGCGTCGTCACGTGATGCTCGTTCGGAAGCGCCGCACCCCATGGCGTGGCAATTTTCCACCATTCCACCCCGCATTACTTCCACCAAACGGGCACCAATGGATTTACATTCTAGTTTACAGGAACGGGTTATAAAATGTATATTAAGTACAGTTAACCCTGTCACTTTGAATTTTACGCTCCGCTAAATTCGCTACCAAGTTATCTAAGGTTTAACATATTGTATTTTTTATATCTACATCATCGTCAACCCATATGGGGCCACTGTTGAACACGGGTCTCCCTTCGCTTTCGTGAGGAGGTAGGCCTGAATCCACCACGGGGGCCCGCTCCGGATTCATGGATAACATACCTACCTACGAAATAATTCTCAGGTAGGTATGTAGGTTTTCTCACGATGTTTTCCTTCACCGAAAAGCGAGTGATAATTACGTACATATGTTTTACAGAAACACATTGGTACGTGCCCGCATTGGGATTTGAATTCACGACACTCTTGGAAGGCGGACGTTCTCCCACTAAGCTATCACCGCTTATAGGCTATTACCATTTTTATGTATTTTCAATCCGCCATGTAGGTATATTGTGGTGCCTATATTATAATGTAATTAAATAAAACAGTAAAGATTTGCGTAAACTACAGGTATTTTCTCTGTGTCTGGTTGCTTTTCGGACCATGGTCCTTGTATTTCCCAATTTCCTAGATGGAAGGAATCATAGTTATGGGTATAAGTAATGGTGACGCATGATTTATTTATAGTAATTTAACTGTTGTTAAAATGATAATATTAAATGTTGTTATATTGTTTAATAACACGTTCACTGCTGCACCGTTTTACTTTTTATTGCGTCATTTGCAAATCTTCACACAACGTGTGTGTTACAGTTTACTGGCGTTGTGCCGTAAATAAACTCAGTCGGGTGTGCTAAAATTGACAATACAGCAGCGCGTGTTCGCACGCCAGGCGTGTTTTCGCTTGTCGTAAAATTATAAAAACACAGACTTGTGTGTTTTCAGCAGTAAACGTGTTGATAATAACGCAATAACTATGTCAAAATTAGTACGTAAATACTTGTGTAGACAGTAAAGGTGACCTGGCTTCAAAACCTAATTTAAGTTTAGGTTATTGCCTTAGTTACTGCACTTACATTGGACACTAAATAGGTTAACCGGCGCAAATTGCACAAGATTACACTGAGCCAACAGGCAGGGGCATAAGGGGCACTAGGGGTGCACCAGGGGGCGTTAAAGGGGGCACTGGGAGGTCGCTAAACCAGTTACTAAGTCATCTCTCTTCAAATTGATTGCGGCAGTATGGATAGCTGGGTGTTTCTGTTTATCACAAACTGATACAAGTTAATCCAAACACAGGCTAAGTAATAATTATCTAAGATAAGTTGACTAAAGACGTAATTTTTTTTATAATAAACATTTCCATGATATGTTTCACTTCTTTTTAATGGAGGTTTTTGGTCTAGTACTCACTTGGGGACCCGTGTTTCGAGTTCTGACTTAGAATAGAATAGAATAGAATAGAAAATACTTTATTGTACACCAGTTCAGAAATACACAAGTTACATAAGGAATAGAACTTATTGCAATAGATATAGTACAATGGGCGGACTTATACCTAAAAGCGATCTCTTCCAGTCTACCTTTGGATGGAAATAAGCAATGGAGCTTACTTCTTTAAAAAAAATATATAGACAAATAAAACTTTTGAAAAGTTAAGTAAATTTAAAGTGCAGTGGATTAGTTTATCTATTCTGTGACTTAATTAAGTTTAATATATTTAAAATAAGTCAAACTGTAAGAACCTTTCAATGAATGCAGTAAAGAAGTTAACAGAAGAAAGAAGAACAGCTCATAGATGTGAAATTGACTCTAGTAGGGAGTCCGTATTACCACACGACTCCCTAATCGAGTCAGGTTGACTTCTTTGAAGCTCTGTCAACCCAGAACGGAGAAGAACTATGAAGAAAGAAAGAGGTTTAGACAAGTGGAAAATTGGTGAGACATTAGACATAATTTTTGTAAATTATTGTTATTTACTATTGAAATGAATATAACATATTTTGTTGTATTATTGTTTTACAAGTATTTAAATTATATTAAAATTAAAACAATTTTCATTAAATTTAAGTTTATGGTATATTTGGTGTAGCAATTTTCTATGTCAAAGATATCTTAAGATTTAAATATTAGGAATTGGTGTTGGTGTGTTTGAACTTTAAATTTCAAAGAGTTTTTTTCCTTTTCTGAGCTACACCATAACTAATGTAAATGGTAAAGTAATCCGCGACAATTGTACATCACTGTTTGTTAACGTTATTTTGTAGAGATATTTAGCACCGTATTCATCAAATAATCCCATTAACCGTTAAACTGATGAATGAAGTGGTTTTTGAGTAACAAGGTGCAAATGTGTTAAAAAAAAAACGAAAAAATTACGTAATAAATAATCGCGAATTGTTGCGAATTCCATTATTATCTATCATATTACTATTATTACAAGGTCTTGTATCAAAAATGAAAAAAAAATATAATTTGAATTCCTAGTCATATGCGAAACGATCCACCTTAAGCATTCCGGAATCTTTTAGAATGGAATAGAATAGAATATATTTTATTGTAATAACTGTGTACAAAGGTCTTGTAAGTAATTTCAATTAGGTATCAACAGTTTTCCCATTTCGGGCGTACAATATTGCTGCAATATTATTAAAGTAAACACATTACAGTGGCTTATTTTATCTAATAGGTATAACTATGCTTATCATTACCGTATGTTTTAGCTACACCTCCTCATAATATTCTTTTAAATTATTAAAAACTTTAGAAACTAACCAATCGTAATCTCATCGTAACTTGATCGAAACGTGCGGTTACTCAAAATAATATTTTGATAATATTCTTGAAACTAATAACCCCGTTTCTGTGTAATAAATACATATTAATATTAATAAAATCTGGCCGTAATTCACGTCTACTTTCATTAGGCCAATCGGTGGGATTATCCCGGCCTCGAATTATGCGAACAGCGCAAATACGCCAAAATGTACATGTAAGGTGAAATATACGGCAACTCTGATAAAGGTGTTTATAAGGTCGGTGGGGTTTTTACATGAAAACTCCCATTATGTGGGTAAAATATGAACGTGCCCTAATTTACCATGTTTTTGATTACGCACCGGAAATAGATACAAATTTATCCGCCAAGTAGTAGTGTGCAAACATTACTGTGTTCCGGTTTGTAGGGCATTGTTTCCAGCGATATTACTGGGCATATGAGACTTTAGAGCCGATGTCTCAAGGTGAAGAGCGCAGTGCAGTGCCGCGCAGAATTATGCTATACTACGTTCTAGGTGGCACTATTCCTTTTATGGCCAGGTGTTGCGCTCACTATCAGGTAAACGACATGCTCGTCTCGTTACTAAGACAAGTAAAAAAATGTTTATATATTTTATTTTAATTTAGTTTATTTTTTTACCAATTTCCCTGCAATTATCTAAGCTGATTTTAGGAAAATAACATCGAATCTATGACAATTACTTATGTCAAATTTTTATTTGACAATTTAAACTTAGGGGTCGTATGAGCCCAGCTATTGCATAATCTATTGGAATTTGGCATTACGCTTGGAGGAAAATACCCATATATGTGACCAGAATTCCGGTTCCAGTGTAGAATTTTACCAAGCATTCTGTAAAGTTTCCCGTTCTGACAAAGGTCTTTTTGTGTTAAACTTTATGAAAATGATGAGGATATTAAAAGGAACCAACTGAGTGTATTAACTCCTAAGGAAAACCTAACAGTACCACAAAAGTCCATTCTTCTTGACCTAAATTCCAGTGGATGGACAGAAACAACAGCGGCAGGAATTAAACTGTCACTCGCTTTTGTATGTACCTTGGGGACTACCAATTTGTCAACGGATCACGAGCAGGTCGTTCGCTTAATGGTAAGCACCGACGAACCAATCGAAAAAAATCTCGCATAATTTTTATTAACAGCATTTTTAATAAACTGTCAACGCAAAAGAAGATCGCTAACGGTAATCTCCCCGGCGTGTCTCGCTCCGACTAACGAGATCTCAAGAGGGTTGCCAACGAGAAAAATGCTTTTTAAATTAAAATAAATTCATCTCCGTCTCGCTGGCAACTCCAAGGCTGCATCTAATCAATTCTAGATTAAAATGAAAGAGGATTGCTGTGATACCCACAGATGTATTTTTTACAATAAAATTAAGCTTCTTTACTTGACTTGACGTAGCTAATAAGTTGGTTTCTTATGAAATGGATTTAGATGATTTAATGTCCATACTTATTTGTTAATATTAGGACGTTTAAACGACGACTTGTGAGTTAATATCGTATGATTTTTCAGTCTAATAATCGACTATAGCTCTGTCATCATCATAATCATCCACCTATATCGTCCCACTGCTGAGCACGGCTCTCTTCTCATTTTCGTGAGGAAGGTTAGGCCATAATCCATCACGGGGGCCCGGTCCGGATTGGTGGAAAACATACCTACCTTCAAAATAATTCTCGGGTAGGTACGTAGGTTTCCTCACGATGTTTTCCTTCACCGAAAAGCGAGTGATAATTACGTACATATGCTTTACAGAAACACATTGGTACGTGCCCGCATCTGGATTTGAACTCCATTTTAATAGCTCTGTAAATACTGAAAAAATTTAACAGTATTTTTTAATTTAAATGTATACTTTTTTCTGTTTTATCTTATGCAATATCTAATAAAAAAAAACGCAATAAAATTGTATTGACAATAGTACGTTAAAGTAAATTGCATATAAAAGTTATACGAATTAAGAAGAAAGAAAACAATAATAAAAATATGCAATTTCCCCTTGTAATTTCTCAGATATAACTGTATACTTTGACAGTTAATATCGCTCGGCCTCCAGAGGATTTAGCAAAGCGAAATGAAAACTACTAAAATATAAACAGCGCATAATCCTACCACGGGACTTGGATATTTACCGAGAAAGTACCCAATTTATTTGATTGTGGCAACACTGGGCTACAGCAATCGGAAATCAGTGCTGCGGGGTACCTTGGGGAAATTACTGGCAATGTCGAAGGCGCTTTTGAAAGCGTCACAGCTTTGTAAAGCGGGGCTTTATGAGCGAAGCGCTTTACGAAATACTAAAGCGAGCGTTGAGTCAAATGGATTGGTGCGCTTTGGATACGGATATACTTTGAAATGTTTGCATCGTGGAACTCCGATTTTATAGCTTTGTGGCATTTTTAATACAAAACAATAATTATTGTGATAGTTTGTCATAGGCGTTAATCTTTATCTTTTTGGAAAGGAGAAGATTTGGATTGGTCTAGCTAGCGGCCGATTAATAACTATTGGCTCCGACGTGAAACGACAATCCGCATCTTATGAATGATTGTTTCTTTTTGCGTTGATTTGCATTGATAATTTGCTGATGTTCCAAACACGGTGTCATTCAATTACAAAGCGCACAGATAACCGCTTGGCCACTACCGTTCTCTCGGGCTCCGCTATTCATCCTACCTTACTGCCTACTAATATTATAGATGTGAAAGTTTAGGAGAGTGGATGGATGTTTGTTACTCATTCTCGCAAAAACTACTGAACGGATTTGGTTGAAATTTGGCACACACTTTATTATCTGGATTAACACATAGAATACTTCTTATCCCGTAAAAATTAACGGTTCCCATGGAAAAATAATCAACGCGGGTGCTAGTAACATTAAAAAATCGATACTAACAACGTTTGTTTGTTTGTTTGTTACCTTTTCACGACTAAACAGCTGGACGGATCATAGTGACGGTTATAGATTCTATCCTGGAAAAGGACATAGAACACGTTTTATCGTGATAAACTGCAGTCTGTATGAATGCAGGAATGAATGAATGAATGTCTTGCATGCTTAGGATACCTGTCAGTGTACTTTTAATGAATAAATAAATAAATAAAAGCGTGGGTAAAAATTAGTAGTTCAATAAAATAATGCTAGTCTATAATTTGCTAGTCGCTAATTTGGTGCCGCGCTCCGCAAATGGGCTTTAATTTTCATTCGTCCCAGTTTTCCTCCGCCATAATGAAAGAGAGTATTCTAGCAATTTAACTTCGTAGAACTTGAAAGCCTTGGTTGAGGATGAATTTTATTAGTAATGCATTTAGGAAGCGACTTAAAAGTCATTTATATGAGTGGCTATCAATGTCTCTTTCCAATTCTCAATTCCAGCACTTTTGGCATTTTTTTTCTTTCATTTGACTGAGGTGTCAGCAACCATGTCACGCGCTTAATGGTAGGCACAACGCCTGCCCATAACAATTACAAGCCACCCAAAACATTGCATTGCATAATCTTGCGCGGCACTGCACTGCGCTCGTTACCCTGATACGTCGGTTTTAAAGTCTGACATGCCCACGCTGGAAACAGTGCCCTTTAAACCGGAACACAGTATTGTTTGCACATTACTATTTGGCGGATGAATATCTGGGAATAGTGTAGAACTTCCCCGGGCAGTATCTTGCAGAAGAGGCCTACCGCTATAAGGCCTTTCACCAAAGGAAATTACGTGGTTATGTAATAAGCTCACGATAATTATATCAGTATTAGTTATACGAGTATTTCTATTTTCACTTTCCCCCAATAGGAACTTCATCATCCCTTAATTACTCTTCACTGTCCCCATATTCTAACCCGCCTGTTTCCCCTTCCAGTACAAAATCCCGAAGAAGGAAGAGGTGGTGGAGCAGCAGCAGGCGGAGCCTGACAACCCTCTCATGAGGAAGAAGAAGACGCCCGAGGAGCTGGCGGCTGAGGCTGAGCTAGAAGATCAGGATGAGTTCACCAGTAAGTATCCTTCATCAGCTTGTAACCTTCCTTAAAAGCGGCTGACAAAGACTGGATGAGAAGAACCGAAGATCAGACTGGGTGGCGTCCACTAGAAGAGGCAAGCAGTGGACGAATATAGGCCGATGAAACGGCCTAGATTGGCACCACACACTCATAAATGACAAACGTGACGTGACATCACTCAAAAATAGACTGCAGAGAATGAGAGAGAAAGAGAATGAGATGGAGCTATATAAACTCCCATAAATGCAAACAAATTGTTCCGATATCTTTGGATAAATGTCTCTGGTCGACTTATGAACGCTGAGCGATATTGGTGGTGACAGTTAACAGGGCAGCTCATTTTAAGGCCTTAAGCTGGATGGATTTAACTGTTCGTGGTGAGGCCCCAGGACTTTGCATTGTTTATTTTTGAGCGACACTGCACTGCGCTCGTCACCCTGAGACATCCCAGACTGCCCAGTAATTTCGCTGGGAACAGTGCCCTACAAACCGGAACACAGTAATGCTTGCACACTACTGCCTGGCGGATGAATATCTGCCAAAGGCATTGATTCTTAATTTTGAGCGGCACTACCTTATGGTCAACACTCTGATACATCCCTGTAGAGTTTCTTGATGTTATCTTCTCTGAAGGGCGTATTTCCGAAGTTTTGGGAAAATTAACAGAGTTTTCATTTTCTATGTGCAATTTAGCCATTAATCTGCACATTTAAGGGAAATTTCCGTCTTTAAATTTAAACCCTAATCAGTTACCCATTAATAATAATTTAATTTATTATATTTCATTTTGTTTTTCTAGTTCTCTTTGTTAATTAGATTCCTGTTTCGCACAAAACAGCACCTTAAATTCTTCGTGCGTCTTTTGTTTGTTTTAAAATAATATTTTTTCAATGTTTCAGAACTGAAAAACACCATCGAATCACAAGTGAACGAACTAAAGTCTCAGATCGAGAGCAAGTGCGTGATGCAGTGAGCGCGCGGCCGACATGTTCGCCAACATGCTCGCCGTCGCCGCCAACATGTTTATTATATTAATCTGAATACATGATGTAGCTGTGCTAAGTTGTTACGACGTTTCACGAACCGGTATTTACCAGACCCCCACCTAAACCCTATGTTTTTAAAAAAACAAAATGAAGAAAACAGAATAGACCATTTCGTTCGGAGATCGTATCATTCGCGCTCAAAAAATTCGTAGGAGAGATTCGAATTCTAAATTTTTCGGAACGTAGTTGGCTAGTGGCGCGTTGGTGCTTGGTAATGAGCAATAATATTTTTATACATTCATAAAAAAATACGAAGAGCGGCCCTCGACAATTGTGCAGTACGCATTCTCGATACGTACGGTCAAAGAGTCATCGACGAACCCGAGCGGCAAACGAGTGATTTCTAAAAGTTAAAACCCAAGTTTTATATGTTGACGCTTGTGATATATTGTTATTTAAGTGTAAAGAACAAATAAATATAAATACAACTAGAACTGGAACTGTAATTTATTTAAAATGAGGAAGTTAAATTGTATGATAAGGGATACTTTAGCACGCGTTTACTCTCTTCTCTATAGACTTCTATCGTCCTTCCAACTTTCATTACATTGAAATAACAATGTATTCAATCTTTTTGAATTTGTTCTCATCCAAATTCCGCTCGGCTTGGTGTAAAGTGTTGTGCAACGTTAAATACGCGGAGCAGTGGCGCTTGCTCTCTTCCGTCGACTGTCGCCTGTGAATCTTTTGCATGCGTGCTTCTGCAGTGTCTATACTGTGCATCAATGTTTCTTTAAGGTGTACATACCTGTAATTGACCTAGCCTTAATACCCACATCGAAATTAAATAGTTACATTGTTGTTATTAATCTAATGCGGAGGTTTCGATCCGCTAGCGTTGTCCAATTCGTTCTTGCATGTCTAATCTAAGATCGGTGTTAGAATATTAAATGTGTAAACGTAGTTAACACCTAATATATTCGCGTTGTTTTACCGTTGAAGTTAACTTAGTGTAGATGCTGTTTCGAGTCTTCGATGTTTACGCTTAGGTATTAATTGTAATGTAAAATGATACACATTTGTGAGCAAATTATTCGAGCGATTAGGTAGCTATGGTCGGGGACTTTATTGTGCTAGGGAGGAGAATATTGGATAGTTGTTGGACATGCAATGGAACGTACGAATCACCTAGCCGCTAGTAGCACAGACACGTCGGAACTCACACAGATCCCGGAACTACACATGTCGATACACGCACTCTAAACAAACAGTTCACCGCGAGCACTCGAAACGCGTCAAAAGCAATCTATACAGAAGGAAGCCAAGAACAAGAAAGAAGGTTTGGAATGTCATGGAAACAGCTAATTGTTCGAACAATTGTGTCCACATGTTAAGCTACAAATGCAAAAGATTTGTTAATCGTCAAAAGCTGTGATATATGAATATATTATAAAAACGTCGGATGCGGAAACACCGCCCGCGTTGTTTGTTCTTCTTGCTTCTTCTTTGACTATCTTTGACAATCTTTAACTCTTCTTAAATCTCTCAAATTAAAGATATCTCAGAACATAATCAGCACATCATGTATTTGTATTGTTTAGCTTCGCTTCTTTATTTGACTATAAAATTATTTTCTGTTACATATTTAGGTCAATTATATATATATATATCTTCACATACACCTTTTCATATAATTTTCTAACTATTCACATATATTTCTCAAAAATATTCTGACGAGACATGTCGATTACCAACAAACTGGCTCTATTTACAAAATAATTTGTGAAATATATTAAATGGTCAGAACTAAGAACACTATTCTATATACAATACTGGTATCTTGTTGTAAATACGAAAATACAATAATTTCTGATTGTTTATTCAAAGCTACACTATTTTTCTGATATATAAAATCGATATTTTCTCGCATTCATACTGCACTCGGTGTATATTTTCATAGCTTTTTTTCAATAGGATATTTATTTTTCAGCACGCATATCTATCATATACTATATATTTCAATATAAACTATATTTAATAGTGGGCTATATTATATGAAAATTTACGCCCCGTCCGTTGACATTTCGCAATCTATATGTAAGCTAGCCTCACGCGTGTTATACCTAGGACTTACATAGTTGTATTTATGCGCATGGTATATACCCTGTCCGTTCTACGTACATGCAAAATAAACAACACTAGTAGGTATTAAGATATCTGGCCTTTGTTATTTAACCTGACCAATGGATAACCGAATCACCCTCACTGTGTGTTAGCTATTTCTAAATTAATCTATCCTTAACCTGTCTCCATGATATCTTCCCTCTATGTAGTGTACTAGCTGACCCTTCGTTGTTAATTTTCATAGTTGTAGAAATTTAGGTAATGTTATGTTGGTGATTAGCGTGGTATCTCAATATCGGTGTTTTAAGCTAACTGTCACTAATTTTGAAATTAACGTTATCTATGTAAAATTAAGCTCTTGAATAAAAATATGTTAAGCATAATATTTTTATTTATGGGTGGTTGAGTGCATGAGGTTTTAAAAGTGTGGATGGCTCTTGAGTCGCGTTTTGGTGTCGTTTTCTCTTATTCGTCTGTTTTATTAATTTTCTTTATATTCAAATGTATTTAGATGCTTCAGTGAGCTCTCTTCGTCTAAGCTTTCGATGTTCAGTGTTTAGTATACACATTATAATATGTAACTAGATAATAACGTTGGCTTCAAACGCATTGGAGGAATTTGGGTGATAATCAAATGGTTAGTATGATGTGTTAGAATATATTCTTCGTGTCCTTTGTTTCGATTTACTCGTACTTTTTGCTTTTTATGTATTTTTATGGTACCTTTTTTCATATAGTACAAGGTTTACACATCGTTTTGGACAGCTTTATACGTTAAACATTCTTAAAGTGTTTTATATGATTTTCTTTTTATATTAAAATATAGTACATTTGTAAGGAGGTTTATACAAGGTAGAAGTGTAGTTTAGTCATAATAATTATTGTATGTTATTTAATAATCGAGCTAAAATTACAAAAGTTTAATTTCTACCCGTAGAATAATTTTAAGAAATTCAAAATAAATTTCGACCAATTTTTTAGATTTCCCACAAAAGTATATAATATGTATATTTGAATTCCATTGATCTTATGACTCTTATACTCAGGGTAAATATATATAAATCTATCATATATATATTTTTCCTTTCTTTAGATTGTTTAGAATGTACTTATGACTTTTTGGCCTGCGACGGCTTAACACATCCTTCTTCGTGTGATCTTTTTAATATAATTGGATTTCTCCCAACTTTAGATCTTTCACTGTTATTCTCTCTAGAAAAGTAAAATGGTATACATTATTAATTACTTGTTAAATGTTTAATTGAGTATACTAGCATATTATAGTTGCACTAGTCTAGTTATAGGGAAAGGGTGTAAAGATTGTGAGGTGATATATTTATATCATTTTAACAAATATTACCATAATTATTTATTTACGGTATTTCTCTCATGATACACTTCTATATCTACAAATACAAATTGATAACAACACATAATTCACAATAAATATTATATTTATGAAAAATATAGTTTATCTTAACGTTATGTAGTATATACAAGATAAATATATCACTCACAATTCGCAACGAAGGGAAAACACATCGATTGTTTAATACAAAGTGATGTTAGTGAAATGTCATCACTAATTGTTATTTCTGAATCAAATCACCTTTACAGATAACATATTCTATTATGCAATCGTTGTTGTTTAAATCTTATTCTGATGATTATATTTAAAGCAATTATAATTGTCAAAATGAGAATTCTGGAATGGCTGAAGATGGAATAGACAAATTAGAGACAACGACACTACGTACCACACACAAGAGCTTCTTTACACTTAACGATGCCAATATTGCAGTTTTTATTATATGTTATAAATTTATATTTTCTTTAAATTTACGAATAGTATAGATTTTGACGCAAAGAACTGACATTGAAGTGCCAGAAAAGCGATATTATGTATTGCGCGTTGGTTTTATTTTCTGTTATTTAATAAAATGTATACTATTCGAAAATCATCAAATATATTTAGCGTTAAATTTGTATGTTATTGAATAATTGGGGAAATAAATTTAAAGGAATGAAACGCCTCGTGGTTCTGCCAATAAGTTTGTTGTGAAATGATAGTACGTAGATTTATTTCCCCTTTACCTTGTTTTAGGATATTAACGGCCAAGAGAGTCACTTTAGAGCGTTAGCTTTTAATATTAGTGACATTCTAGTGTTAAATGCAAGTTACCAATAAGTGAAACAATGAAACATTAATTGAACGCGGTTCGAATGTTGTATTGTTATATTAAAGGTTTAGTAGTTTATTCACGACTACGTATAGAATTATGGATTCTAAATGAAGGTTATTGTTGACAAATGTTTTAGGTGATAATAAGGATTGAGCTTTTGTGAACCCTTGTTGATAACGATACGTTACTTTCCTTTCGCGTTTCCGAGTACTGCTGTGTTTTCTCCAAGCGATTAATTATAATAGTTTCGTATATTTATCTGAACCCTTCACTGTAATATGTCTAGGATGCTTGTTCGCTGTCACTTCCTTCAACTTACTGTTGCAAAGCATTGTTGAAATTAATTTACGAGGTCCCTATTAGTTACGTAAAAGGTTTAGAGATGGCCATTTTCATGTGAATGGTTTAATGTGAAAATGGTTCGTCTAACATGTTGTTAAATAATAATAAACTACATTGTACCACTATGGGTCGTTTTATTTTATTATAAGTCCCTCATATTTGTAATAGTAGGCACTCACAATACAATACAATAATTCTTTATTGTCAATATAGTAACAATACAATAAATAATGAAAATAAAATGTTGTACAATGGGCGGCCTTATTGCTTACATCAATTTCGATTTACAATAACAAATAATAAAATTTCGCAGTGACTGATGGATAGATAAATAGATAAACTCTTTATTGAAACACCACAGAACAAATTTAACGATTAGTGTCACAATGGGTGGTCTTATCTCTCAGAATGATGTCTTCCAGACAACCAACATATAATCTTAAGTCGGATTATAGTCATTCTACTATTTAGAAATAACTATAGATATGTCTAAATATAATCTTTTCAACTACTGAGCCAATGTCATACATTGCTACTTCATTATTCGAATATAATCTTTGCAATAGCGTGACAATAAATTTGATGCTTACACCTTATAAACCATTAGCTTTTACGAGCTAAAAAGTATTTTATATGCTAATCCAGGTAATAAACTATCTGTGTGTCAAATTTTATCCAAATCCGATCAGCCACTTTTGCGTTATTGAATAACAAAGATCTAAAGATTCAAATTTTCATTTATAATATTAGTAGGAAGTAAGATAGTTTCATTATAACTTTAAAGTAATCAGCTCTAATATTGTCTTTCCGAAACACATAAGAACGAAAGGCATGGCTATAATTTCTGAGCTGTCATACATAAACTTTCACTGAGAAGAAGTACTCAATTGAGAAACAATAAAACCAGAGGGTAACCACGTGCTTATTCTTATTCCATGCAGTTCAGTTTAGTTTAAACTGAACGGCCTAGATTGGCACCACACACTCATAAATGACAAACGTGACGTGACGTCACTCAAAAATAGACTGCAGAGAATGAGAGAGAAATAGAATGAGATGGAGCTATATAAACTCCCATATATGCAAACAAATTGTTACGATCCCCTTTGGTCGACTTATGAAAGCTGAGCGATATTGGTGGTGACAGTTAGCAGGGCAGTTCAGTTTAAGGCCTTAAACTGGATGGATTTAACTGTTCGTGGTGAGGCCCCTGACTAGAGCACTGAAACCTGGGAGTCTTCAAGTCACGAGTGAATAGGTTACTTCTAGATAAGCGTACACCATCGTAGACCGCATTTTCACTTACCATCAGGTGAGATAGTGGTTAATAAAAAACTGATACAAGTGAAACGAAAACTTATGAACTTAAATACGTTTATTTACAACTAAATAATCACTGTACTTAAATAACTAGTCTAACAAATGAATACCATTCCAAAACCTGCTCAAATTCTTATTTAGGTTTGCTACAACTCTCACCAGGTTCTCTACAGTCGATTTTATAAAATTTGTATCATCATCCACGAACTTCTCTTCCTTAGGTTTTACATTTTCAGACCAAGATCCAGTTTTGGAGTCGAGTTCCTCTACATAGTCTTCGCCTTCTTCTGGTAGGTCTTTCAACTGCTTGTGTATCTTTCTTAATATTTGCCACATTTTGACATTATCTTTGGAGGAATCTATTTCATTTTCTACTGATATCTCTACTTGGTCTTTGTCTACGCTCCGGCGATGTCTTACTTTTGATTTAAGGTCTTCGGTTTCTAGAGGACTCTCTGTAGGTTTCTTAGATTTAGGTCTCGCTACAAACTTTTGTGTTTTAGCTGGTTTGGGATTCCGTTTACTCACTTTGTTCTTGTGAAGTTTGGATGCTATTATACGATTTCTGTCGTGTATGAAATGTCTTGTTCTGTTACGTTTTGTTAATTCTAATAGATTTGCTATTATTCTTTTGGGTTTTGGGTGAGGGTTTGTATTTCTATTAACTTTGTCAAACAAATTCTTATTGTTTTTAATTCTGAGTCCTTGTCTTCTTAGTTTCCCTACTCTTTCACTGAGGCTATTCTCACCAGTCTGTCGTTTGTATCTTTTTATCCCTATTGGTTTATCTTTAAACAAATCCTGGACCTTATTCAAGTCCTTGTTAAGTTCTGTTATCCTTTTTACCAAATTAGTGTTATTGATATCTTCAACGGTGTCGTTATCATCGAAAAAATCTACAGAAACATCGAACATGTTGGGGTATTCATCAAAATCTTTGTCTAAAGCGGATCTTTTGAACTTTACTCTCTCTTTTTCTTCACTTTCAATAGTAACTGCTTCATCATACTCTTTTTCAGCAGTTACGTCGTCATCATAGCAAGCGTTTACTTGAGTGTTGGCAAGGACCCAAAAGCCGAAGGACCTAGGTGGAAGGTTGATGAGTAACGTTTTGTATGGACGCACTCTCTTGACTACTGGCTTCAAGTCTCCTTCAAAGAACATCGATCTCCCGTTCACTTGTATATTCCTGTAAACCAAGAACCAAAAATTTAAAATTGTCAAGCTGCAGCCCGCAGGTTTCCCTGTGGCATACCCGTTTTCTGCAGGAACTCTTTATTTTTCAAGGACGAAATGACTGTCTTCCTACAAACAAACTCTATCTCTTTTTAATATTAGTCTACTTGTACAAAAATAAAGAAGAGAAATAATTGTACAAGAAATCGTTAATATTCTTTGTTAAACTGAAAAGCCTCGGCTCGGATTTTGACATTAAAAAATTGGGGTAACACTGCACGCTTATAGGAAATCGTAGGGCTTCACATCAGACGAATGACCTTCACTCTTTTTTATATCTCAAACAAAAATAATTTCAACTTACCCGCTGCTGTCATGCCCCAATATAAACTGCAGGATGTCTCCTCCCTCCTCTTTCTTGTCCAGCTTGATTGAGAACCTGGCGGGCTCCTCGTCCATGTTGACTCCGTAGAGGGTGAGGGCTCCCGGCACCGCCGCGTGGCGCAGCGACGTGCAGTGCGCAAACACAATGGCTCGCTCCGGCTCCATCTCCACATTCAGGACTTTGGATCCCACCAGATTTTTGAAGAGAAGTGCCATGTAGAAACTCTAAAACGATATGGACAATAGAGCTACCACCTGGATTATTTTGTTGTGGGAGGCCTCTTGTGCAAGAGACTGCCTGGGGAAGTATCACACCTTTGCCAGATATTCATCTGCCTAGCAGTACCTAGTGTGCAAATATTTCTGTGTTCTGGTTTGAAGGGCATTGTTTCCAGAGAAATTACTGGGCATGTCTCAGGGTGACGAGCGCAGTGCGGTGCCGCGCCAAATTTTGCAATGCAGACTTCTGGGTGGCACTGTGACTGTTATGAGCTGGCATGGCGGTTGCCATCGGGTGAACGACGTGCTCGTCTCGTCATTTGCCAAATAAAAAAAATACCTGTTAGTAGTAACTAGGTTTTAAATTGACAATAAATCTTGCCTAAAATCATCAGAACGTCATCAGACAGACATCACACAGAAGTCATCAAGTCTATGGCCGCCCTGCGAAATTCCTTATCTGAGCACTAAAACATTATCTAGGTAATTACCGTGATTAAATTTTTCAAGCAATAATTTTATACTCACCAAAGTAGGCTCATACATCTCCTCCCCTAATTCTCTAAAGTGATGCGAGAAGCCATTCCTAGCGGCTTGTCCCAAGCCAGTGAGCCAGTCAGCGGCTTTGGTCAGCTCGTCCAGCTCCGGAGACCAGGGGGCCTCGGTTAGCCAGAGGGGGGTGTCGCTGTGACTGAGGAGTTTCAGGAGTTTAAGGCGGTCTCTTTCTGACATGCGCTCCAGCTCACGGGTTGAAGAGTTACTGAAAGAAATTAAGGCATATTAAGGTTTAGAAGTTGGGAGAAAGGATTTCGAAAAAAGGAAGGTTATGTAGCCAAAGGTAACGTTCTCAAAATACTAGCTGCCATACCTACTACGTTGTTTAGTAACTAATGCTTCAATTCTTAGTTGGTACGATGATGGTGCCAATTCTGTTGGCACCATCATCTCATCATCATTCTGTTGGCAACTTATATATAACTGAATTGGACAGTTCCAAAGTTATAGCCATCCCATTCATTTTCTAAGGATCGGAAGGTGAAAACAAATCATTTGATTACTACTTAACTGAAAGTATTTATTAGACTAGTTACTTCTAGAAAGTCGCAAAGCTTAAATGGGTCTGGGCTGGTCACGCCATACGAACTGTGGACCAAGACCGAACTGGACCCCACATAATAGGAAACGGTGACGCGGCAGGCCTTGAGAAGATGGCGGGACGACCTTGACGCCTACCTGAAGGATTGGACAGCCATAGCTCAGGATGGGCCGAACTGGAAGGAGGGTGAGGAGGCCTTTGTCCTGCAGTGGGTGCCTTACCCGTTCAAAAGGATGGCGTCCATCATATCATTTGACAATGAAACGTAATCCTTGAAGTCGCTCTTGGAGTCAGCTTGCAGGCAGTCTGTGACGTCACCGCCTACCACCTTCCACTGCCCCGACCGCCCCGAGGCGAAGGTCTCGACGATCACTCTTAGCGTCTCCAGGTCGTTCAGATATTCTTCTATAGACTGGTTCTTGCATTCTGAAAAGATCAAAGAAGAAAATATAACTTTCTTGTTCTTTATATGTTACTGCTTAACGGAGACTTCAAGCTGGCATTTTTTTATTTTTTGGCGGCCTCCGTGACTTAAGTGGATAATGAGCTGACTGCAAACCGTGAGATTGCGGGTTCGATTCCCGCACAGGGCAAAAATTTACGTGAAGCGCGGGTTTACCGCAAATCAGGGACACGATTAGGGCTGTTGACGCTGATGATGGACTCACCATAACCCAGCTGCCAGAAGATTTCTCCAATGTTAGCCTTCTCAGCCACAGTGAGGATGTTGAGGGCTGTGTTGGGGTCCCATATGCCTGAGGTCATCTTCTCCTCGTTATTAAGTGCGAAGACAAGGTCAAAGCCAGTGGATTTAGCCCATTGGATGAACTTCCTCCACTTTTTGTGAGAGACCTGAAACAGACGTACAGACGTACATTTGTGTATACGGCAAATGTAAAGAGTTGGAGTGTTTGATAGCCAAGCGTTAATTATGTACGCTTTACAATCAAACGGCAACTGGTACAAACCTCAACCTTATACATAATAATATATTTATATGTATATAATAACTACCGTATTATTAGTATGTACCTATGTATTGGTATTTTGGTACTGATAACAACTTTTTTTTTTTTTTTTGCCCGGGGAAAATGACCTTATGCATACCTCGACCTCGGGGGAGGCCGGATGGTTATGTGGGGCTCCCCCGCCAGCGCGCATCTACTGACGCGCCTGACTGGGTGTACCCACTAAAAAACCCCGGGGTGTTCTCCTCTCCGCATTTTGGGGTGGTCACGGGCTCGCGATTGCGCTTCCGCGACCACCCCTGATACTGATAACAACTAACTTAACCCTATTTCTGCTCTCTATCTTGTCCATCCAAAGGTCGTCTGGCAGAGATCGCTAAAACCGCCTATTGTACCTATTTAATAATTAAGTTATGTTTTTTTTCTCTGTGTGTTTTATACATCTTGCTGTCAATAAAGAGTTAATTATCATCATCAACCCATAACGTCCCACTGCTGAGCACGGGTCTCACCTCACTTTCATGAGGAGGGTTAGGCCATAATCCACCACGGGGGCCCGGTCCGGATTAGTGGATAACATACCTACCTCCGAAATAATACTCGGAAAGGCATGTGGGTTACCTCGCGATGTTTTCCTTCACAGAAAAGCGAGTGATAATAACGTAAATATGTTTTACAGAAACACATTGGTACGTTCCCGCACTGGATTAAACTCACGACCTTCTGATTGGCTGGCGGACGTGTAGGGTTAGGGAATGGGGAATAACTATTTTCACTGGAACTTAAAACGTTCAATACCAGGAACTGGGCCAAGATTGACTGGCAAGATTAGGCCTGAACAAGGACCCACCCACAATAATTAAATAGGTTATAATTATAAAGTATTTTCAATACATACCTCAATCCTCTCATGGTGCCTCTTATGGCGACGCTCCATAACTTCCAAGCTTTCCACATCCCTCGGTCGCTTAATTTCCTTAGATAGGTTCTCCGCGAAGAAGTCCTGGAAGTGGACGTCTCTCGGCTCATCATCCAGGTCCTCGTCGATGGTGATGGTGGAGTTGTGGAAGGAGAGGAAGGCGGTGGAAGGACCAGCAATGCGGATGTAGGCTGGAGTCAGGGAGGAAGCCATGCAGATGCATTCTTTGCTGAAATGAGAGGAAATCCTTTATGGTTTTACATTATAATGACACTAACTGTGGGGAAAGAAAAGTTTTTGAGTAGCGTTGTGTGAAGATTCGCAAACGAGCCCAAAAAGGAAAACGGTGCAGTAGTCAACGTGTTAACCATTTTTTTTATATTTGTCTTATTGTTCTGCGGGGCTATGCAGCACGGTGTGGATCAGCTAGAGTTCGTTTCATAGCCCCGCAGCGCCGTGCTGCATAGCCCCGCTGAGTTCTATACCAATAACAACAAAAAACACTCACCTTCGATACTTTTCACTGCTCGAAAACAAATATTTAGGGTCTATAGTGAAACTTAAAAACCGACTATCAATTAGATTAACGTGCGCATCCGTGCCTATCCTCACACTATAGGTATCACCACTGGCTTTAGTAAAAAAACTCACAAATATAAAGAATATTATGCAAGACATAATGCTAGTGAAGTAAAACGTATAGTAAGCCATAAAAGGGCCTTTTATTGAAGAGGTTTCAGGAAACGCTGAGTTTGCAGCTGCCATGTTGCGAAATTGGTTGTTTCGTGATATGACTAAGCTTATGTGAATCGTGTCTATCCGTCCTACTTACGAAGGTATTATGTGTGTAGAGACAACACTGAACGGCTGAACGGCTTTTGACGAAAGTTAAAGTTCTGGAAAACACAAAAGCTACTTTTTATTTTTCACGGCATAATTAAAATCATATTATTATGACTATGAGGATATACACGGGCGCAGCCGCGGGCTGCAGCGAATCTCACTAATATTATTATAAATGTGAAAGTTTGTGTATTTGTCTGTCACGCTGAAACAGCTGAATCGAATTTGATGACGGATACTTAAGAATCAGAATCAGAATATTTTATTGTTCAAATTGTGTACATTATGCTGTTGTTATTACAATAAGAAGTTTCAACAATTTGCCCATTTCGGGCGCACAATAATTAACTTACTTATCTATTCAGCCCGTATCCACCCACTGCTGGGTATAGGCCTCCTCTGTTTCACGCCATTTGTTCCGGTCCTGTGCCAGTCTCATCCATTCTTCATAACTTACTTATACACTAGATAAAATTGTAAAACAAAACAATTAACCATATTTTAAATAAATTGTTAGGAATTTAAAAACATAATTATTATATAGAAAAGTATTCTTTTAAATTATTATTCACAGGCATATGGGTAATATAATTACATATTATGAAATAATTATATAATATTATACATGTAGTAAGTACCTAGAGCCGTTCACTTGATAAGTTTTGCTAAATGCCATAACGCAATCAAGAGTAGGAAATAAAAATTCTTACGGTAAATTATAATTAAAACATTTACAAACAAAATCCGAAAGGATGGATTTTTCGCTGTCCGAAATAAAAATTATGAATTTGTAATTTTCGTCGTTACCCAAAACGCCTGGTTCTCTATACTCCCTGCTTCATAAAAACGTGCTTGCTCACAGTAAATATGCCGATTCTGCAAAATCGGGGAATGTACGCTATTTGTACTATCTGAGAGTATTATATAATATTACGAGGTCTTTTCAAGGAATTGTCACGTTTGGTGAGAGAAAGATTTTTTGCAATTCTTGCTTAACTATCTGCATATAGAATAATAATCTATGTTAGTGGGAGGCCTCTTCTGCGACAGACCGCATTGGGAACTATCACACTTTTGACAGATATTCATCCGCTAGTGCGAACACATAACTGTACTCCCGTTTGAAGGGCACTGTTTCCAGCGAAATTACGCATCATGGAGACTTTAGAGCCGATGTCTCAGGGTGACGAGCGCAGTGCAGTGCCGCGCAAGACTTAGTCATAAAAAATTATGGGTGGCATTGTAGCTGCTATGGGCAGGCATGGCGCTTACCATCAGGTTAATGACATGCTCGTCTCGTAATTTAAAAAAATACAAAAAAATACACGTCATGAACTTACTGTATAGGTAAAAAAAAAATATAATAAATTTTTCATTTTTGTTCAACCGCTTCGGAGCCTATTCGTGACAAACTTTAAGACAGACAGACAGACAGACAAAACAAAAATTCTAAAAAATGATTATTTATACATAATTATGACTCGTTAACAGAGACTTATGTACCTACTTATACAACTTTTTAACTGACTAAATAAGAAAGAAATTCTTAGGTGGTTTGTATGTTTTTTTTAATATCTGAGGTTTATTAACAGATTTAGATTTTTTATTGGAAAAGATTACTATAAGCTTGGTCCCTTAGAAATTTCATCAAAATCGGTTCAGTAGTTTGGTTGTTGTTAGTACCTACCTACCTTTATAATTATCCGATTGAATTTTTTTTTTTTTTAATATTAAAACTGTATCTGTCTGTCTGTTTGTCGCATGTCCTAAAAATTACTGAACCGATTGTAATGCGGTTTTCACTGTCGTGTTCCCTCCAAAACTCTCACGAAGAATCAGTACCTTTAAGTATTATAATATTTTACTATTATTATCCACGCATATTTATTTTTTGTTGCATTGTATTATATTATTACTAGCTGCGCCCCGCGGTTTCACCCGCGTAGTTCCCGTTTTGTCCCACTGGAACATACTATCGGGATAAAAAGTACCCTATTACTCAATCCTGGTTATAAACTATCTGTGTTCCAAATTTCATTCGAATCCGTTCAGTAGTTTTTGCGCGAAAGAGGAACAAACATCCATCCATCCATTCTCACAAACTTTCGCATTTATAATATTAGTAGGATTATCTCCTCTCTTTTTTTTTTTTTTAATCTTTTTTATTTGTAAGGAGTTTTGTCATTATTGACAATGCCACTCCCGTAAATTATGTCTACAAATCTAAACTAAACAGATTTTATCTCCTCTCGTGCGAGTTAATATTGCGAATTTTGATAAGAAGAGTAGGTAGGTTACTTACCTATCTATTTACTTATCTACTTGTTACCACGCACGAGTCACGGTGGAATATCTATCTGAACAATAATAGAGGTGTGTACAGATAAATCTCACTCTGCTAAAAAAGACGCGTTCTAATCATCGCAAATGTTTTCTTCTACGTTAGGCAAAGCCATAAAGCCTAGGAAAAAGTACTCTGTGTAATTGAAACTTCCCGAGAGTTTTGGAAATAAACGAAGCATAATGTATGAATTTAATACTGTAATATACTAGAAAAAAGTACATAGTACAGTACGCATTAAATTGATTGTCTGTGCCTACACATCCTTCGCTACGTAGTCTGTGGCGCCCACAGATGCGGTGCAACCACAGATTTTATATACTGTGGATTCGACTAATTTGAGGGGTGGGCGATCATGACTGATTGCTATCATCGAGACATTACTAGTACTAAAAATCGATTATGATAAAAGTAATAACATTTCTAATTTGTATTACTAATTCTTGATCATGTGTAATCCTGATCGTAATTAATATTGTTATCTTTATCTGTTTTGTAGGATAATTATAGTTATATTCTGGAGGTCAGAGTAGTGGCACTAGTTGTTATTAACTTATAAATTTTATGTATTACACTGTTAAATAAATGACGGAACTTTTCAATAATATTTAAAAAAAGATGTAGGAAGTAGGAACAGTCCAAATGAGGTAGCGCTGACTTCTGGTGCCTGAGCTTTCTAAGTCACCTGATTAGTAGAGGCTTCAGATATGGGTTAAATACTTTTATCAATGAATTTTATAATTAATAATTACTGAGGGTTAGAATCGAAATATTTGGAGACACCTTCAAATCATATATCGAATTATTCAATTTAGTATATCGTTCGCGCACGCCCCACCGCTAATTAATTTCAATTCCTCTTTGACATGACATTAGTCATCGTCGTAAACTGATATCTCTCTATTTATCTTTTGAATTATTTGGATTATTTTGCGTTATCTTTGCAATTTGTTCATTATTCAGAATCGGAAATCAGTTACGTGCACTAGGTGAGTACAATGAAGGACAGCCAAACAATCGTATTATGTGATATTTTGTGTAATGCCTGACTGTTGTTTACCTTCGTAATATAGACTTATTTATTGTGAAAATGGATGAAAACAGTGATAAAAATGAAGAACAAACGAGTGAGAAGAAGGAGTTGCCATCAGGCTTGCAGAAAATCTGCCTAGTGTGCGGCGACAAGGCGCTGGGATACAATTTCAACGCGATCTCTTGCGAAAGTTGCAAGGCATTTTTCCGCAGAAACGCATTAGCAAGTAAAGAATTCAAGTGTCCATTTACGAACAACTGCCTTATAACTGTAGTAACAAGGAGGTTTTGTCAAAAATGTCGACTGGAAAAATGCTTGGCCATCGGGATGGTGAAAGAATTTATTATGTCGGAAGAGGACAAAGCGGAGAAGCGGAGAAAAATAGAACAGAATAGAGCAAAGAAACGTCAGCATGGTGACATGGAAGAGACGGTGTCCAGCTCGAAGCACTTTAAACGGGACGATGAGGCCTCAAACAGCTACACTCCGTTACATGAGCCGGCAAGCCAGTACGAAATGTTAAACAGTACTAGTTGTAGTCCCAGCAGTACCACGGTTCAGTCACCGCTTAGCGCTGACTATGAGACCTCCCTACCACCTTACAACTACCCTCCAATGCCTCATATACAGAACACGGAACAACCCTATACAATAAAAGTGTACCCTATAGATGAAAAGTCAGTGATTAATAGAGCGATATACGACCAGAGGATGGTGGATTCATATGATCCTGTTGATAGTAATTTGTACGAAGACCCACCTAAGCAGAATAGTATAAGGTAATGGTTTTGGTCTTATAGTATATTAAAATATGGGCGTGAAGTTAGCACCCGAGCGTCGCAAGGGTCCACTACAAGCTCGTAGTTTCTGATTCCGTATATAGAAGGAATCCTAGTTAAGGGTCTTGATCTATGATCTATGATCTCTTGATCTATCTTGATGTAGTCTATTGCAACATGTTATTATTAAATATATTAATTAACTTAATTTTGAGCCATATTCTTCGAATTTGTCAATGAAAAGATTATGGAGCAAGTTGTTACCAGTGTGGAGTAGAAATTGCAATCAGCGAATATTTATCTAGCCTCTAGTAAAGTAGTATTGATTTCACATTAATTTAATCTTATGTTTCGTCTATATTTATATATATATGGTAAAATTAGTATTTATGTCCATCTTTACATTAAATAAGATAGATAGATAAACTTTTATTGAAACATCACAAAACAAGGAAAACTTAATAACTACGACAAAACAATGGACAAAGTTTCAGTTTCAATTTGAAAACGGTTGTAAAAGCAAGTGATAATTATGTACATATCATCATCATTAACCCATATCGTCCCACTGCTGAGCACGGGTCTCCCCTCACTTTCGTGAGAAGGAATCACCTACCTACCTACTAAATAATTCTCGGGTAGGTATGTGGGTTTCCTCACGATGTTTTCCTTCACTGAAAAGCGAGTGATAATTACGTACATATGTTTTACAGAAACACATTGGTAAGTGCCTGAACTGGGATTTGAACTCACAATCGTCAGATTGGAAGGCTGATGTTCTCCCACTAGGCTACCACTGCTTCAATTATGTACATATGCTTTACAAAAAAACACATTGGTACGTGCCAGCACTAGCCTAATGCAAGCCCATAAGCAGTTAAAAATGCAGTTTATGAAGCATATTACCTTACAAGGTCGTAATCCCCTAAAATATGAGTCAAAACCTCCATGAATCGTGGATAATTGGCAATTCCCGATGATGTCATACTATGACCTAAGGTTCACAAGTGGGTATTGAAGTCTGAAATTAATACTGATAATGTTTAATTGAAGCTTAATGAATGAATAATGTTTATAAAACACATATGTTAGGTGGTTTGTTTGGATCACATTCACGCCTAAACCACTAAACCAATTTAAAAATTCTTTAACCTTAGGAAAGCTACATTATCAGCGAGTAACATAGGCTAGACAACGGAGAAGGTCCAGGACGTGAGTTCAAATCCCAGTGCGGGGACATACCAATGTGTTTCTGTAAAAACATAATATGTTCACATGTCATTATCACTCGCTTTTCAGTGAAGGAAAACGAGGAAACCCATATACCTACCCCGAGAATTATTTTGCAAGTAGATGTGTTATCCATCAATCTGGACCGGGCCCCCACAGTGGATTATGGCCTAACCCTGCTCACGAAAATGAGCAGAGACCCATGCTCAGCAGTGGGACGATATGGGTTGATGATGATGAACATAGGTTATATTTTAACACCAAATTCCCACAGGAATTCTAGTTATAAAAAATTTTGTAAAGTTTTTCTGTGTGTATGATTGGAACCACTCCACTCTGAAATGGCTGAATGGATTTTGATAAAATTTTCTATGTATTATCATAAGTATAAGATACCTTAGGTCATAGAATAATGCAGAATAGATTTCATCATCATTCACAGCTTACCATCATATTCTACATGGTTCAAGCCTCAAGTGGCTAGTAACTTTGCACGTTTTCCAATTCCAGATCAATTCTAACAAACGGAGACACGAAACAAACAATATACAAGGAAGCCAGCCCTCAGCATGTGTGTGAAGAGATACCTTCAACCAGCAATGACCCTGACGTCAATAAGGCTAGAGACATCTTACAGGACGTTGAAAGGTATTTTGAACCTTGTGACCTTGAATTCTACCACTCATGGAAGTTCTACTAAATTGGCAACTTGTCAGTTGTCGGTGACTTGTTTTTTCCACCGAAGCTTACAGCTTAATGACATAATTAAGTAGCAAAAATACAGCTTGACCAAATGGCCATCTATCTTGCGGAACATACTTTAAATAATAAAACCATGCGAAGTTTTCTGTTTCACTCACTCTCGTGTACGCTGTATTACTGAATGTGAATAAAGGAGCTGTGAGACAGCTGTTGTCTTTTCATCTTCCTATTTATAGGTAGTTCTTATTATGAGCTACCAAACTTTAAATCGTTTAACCAGCAAGAAACTCGTTGTGGTAGGCCTCTTCTGCAAGACACCGCTGGGGAAGTACCATCTCTTTGCACGATATGGGTTGATCATGATGATGATGATAATGATGAATGAAATGTTTATAATTATATATTACAGGATAGAACCTAACACAATGGAATCAATATTATGTGAAGCTATAAAGCTGGAGTTCGAAGGATACACCGCAGTTAATCCTTGCAGTGGGTCTTCTAGGGAACTGAACGAGGTATTTTGAGCAGTAATTTTTTTCACAATCACATACATAGCAAATACCTAAATAAAAAGTATCCATGTTATAGAACATAGAATGGAAAAGAACAGGAAACAGAATTTGGTTGTGAAATAGTTTACAACCAAATATTTTATATACAAATCCATTCTGCTGTTGCGGCATAAGGAGAGGACAAACAAAATACAAGCCTTCGCATTAATGATATAAGTGTGTTGTATCAAATTCCAGGTGGAAAGAGCTAAACTGAACGAGTTAATAGTGGCAAATAAAGCTCTGAACGCTCCCATAGACGATGATATGTCTATGCTAGTCGGAGACACTGCTAACTCTGCAGGATTTAAGGTAACTTTCATTGTTAAAATCATCATCATCATCAGCCCATATTCGTCCACTGCACCACATAGGCCTCTCAACGCCACTGAGCCTGATCTTCGGCTCTCTTCAGTCTCTGCCAGTCGGTCCTACTAACCGCAGTCTCCACTACCCCAGTTCTTCAATAGAGGTGACCGGTCCACTGCCACTTCAGATTGCTAATCCTTTCAGCTATTTCGGTTTACCTCATTATCATGTTAATATAAATATGGATAGAATAGAATAGAATACCATGATTATGATGATATGATGATGATATCCTCAAAAACATCCCCTCTGCAGGAAGGGGAGAGCGAGCACGATCCGCGGCTGGTCACGATAGTGAACTTCACAGCGATCGCTATCAGGAGGCTGATCAAAATGGCCAAGAAGATTAACGCTTTCAAGAACATGTGCGAGGAAGACCAGGTAGGACTTAGAATCTTCGACCACATCGTCACTTCTGATGAAATTAGTAGCTACAAAGTCTGACGATAAGAATAAATATAGTACTAGCTTCGCCCTGCGGTTTTAACAGCGTCTTTCTAGTCTATTTCCCAGGGTAAAACAGCCTATGTTACTTCGGCATAGTGAAGCGATAAACAGCCGAAGATATGGGAAAAACGAAAATAATAAAAGTAAATGTTTAACATGAGCTGAAACAAAAATCCAATTTTCCGCGCATGTTTTCCAATTTTTCTGTGCTGAGAAACCTTGTTCTGGGAATTACGAACACAACAAACAATAATACAACCATAGCGGTCGAGCCAGTGTGTTTTATCGAGACTAACGGACGGCAATTGATTTGATTGATTTGATGGATATAGGCTTTTTTGTTTTCAGATAGCATTATTGAAAGGGGGCTGCATAGAAATGATGGTGCTTAGAAGTACGATGAACTACGATGGACAACAAAACCAATGGAAAGTGTGTATTTAAAGCTCCCGTTTACATTATGCTATTTCAGAGGTAGGTGTGACCGGGGGGCCTCCGCGATGGATTAAGGCATAATCCTCCTCACGAAAGTGAAAGGAGACCTGCGCTAAAAGACCCAAGTGCCGATACGGGTCGATGATGATGATGATGATGTTTCAAAAATAAAAAGAAGGAAAGGAAAAGCATCTAAGAATATAAATCGTTTTCCCCAGATCCCCCACAACAAGAAGTTCGCGGGCATCCGCACGGACGTGCTGAAGCTGGCGAAGGGCGACATCTACCGCTCGCACGAGAGCTTCATCCGCTCCTTCCTCCCCGCGTGGCGCGCCGACGAGCACCTCATCCTCATCCTGTCCGCCATCCTGCTGTTCGCGCCCGCGCGGCCCCGCGTCGTGCACGTCGACGTCGTCAAACTGGAACAGGTACCGGCCCAGCCACGAACCCACAAGAGGCGGCATCTATTACGATGTATCGCTTATTTACAACAAGAACGTGCTATAAAAAAAATTGGAACAATCGGAAAATCTGAAAATTGTTTTCTATGAGCTTTTTGTATACAATTTGACTTTTGGTTATTTCGCGATCTTCTGAGCTCTACCTAAGTAACATGGTGGTTATTAACCTGGAAAATGCAGAGTTATTACGCTGGTGAAACCGAGGGGCGCAGCTAATGATTAAATAGATAAAAGATTCTACACATTTACGACACACAACATGTTAACCATGCCACTTTGTTCCAGAACTCATACTACTACCTCCTCCGGCGCTACCTGGAGAGCGTCTACCCTGGCTGCGAAGCCAAGTCCACCTTCCTCAAGCTGATCCAGAAGATCCTGGAACTGCGCAAGCTGGCCGAGGAGGTGACCGGGGTCTACCTCGACGTGAACCCTATAGAACCGCTGCTGATGGAGATCTTCGACCTAAAGAATCATACCGCATGACTGACCTAATGATGTAGACGGTTGTGTGTGTGTGTGTTTGTGGGTGAGTGGTAGATTTGTTGTATAGGTTGAATGTTTCTAGTGATTGAGAATGTTTCACATTTATGTCCCTATGGTACACCGACGAAAATAGAAAATAAATCCAAAGTGTGTCGTCAAAAGTGGTTCAGTTATTAGTATTATTGTTGGAAACGCGATATTTACCATATCGACGCTAGAAAGCGTAAACGCTGTAACCTTTTGACCGGCCCGAAAATACTTTTTTTACATATTTGGAAACAAACGCTGTAACCCACATTTCAACGTCCCCTAGGAACTTTAGGATATAACCAAGGTAGCAGTATTGTAGCTTTGTATGTAACACACCAAATATCCATAATTTACGTTTTTAGGTCGAGTAGATATTGAGTTATGATTTTTTTTCAACAAGCAAAAAGTTTTTTGCCTCTGGTGAACAATTTTGCGTTTCAAGGTTACAGCGTTTACGCTTTCTAGCGTCAATATATGTACACAATCAATTATATAAATTGAGATAAAAAAAATTGACAAACCTTGTCTCCTGAACCGCTATAGATTATCGTGTAACCGTATTATCTACATCTCTATATAGGTTTGTAAATTGTTGAGTCACCAGATATGTGTCGTGACTCAAAGTGGACCATTTTTTCTATAATGTTATGTATATTTATTTGTATTTAACACTGACTGGAAGGGGACTTGGAGAAATATATTTATATTCATAATTTCTTGACCTGAAAAGATATGGAAATGACACTAAAACGAAAATTTCAGAAAAGATCCCCGTTTTAATCACTGTAATTTTCATTGAAATCGGTTGAGCCGGTAGCTCCCAAACGGATGCACCGATTTTGATGTACTTTGTTTTTGCTTGAGATTTTCCTTGATGAAGTGTTATTAGCTATCATTCAAGAACGTCTGTTAAGCCTTTTAATGTCACCAGCACTTGTTTTTGATGATTTGACTATTTTATGACATTTTATTAATTTTATTATTGTAATTGGCTGCGGCCTTTTAATAATTAATTGAAAGAAATAAAGGGTTTTTTGTGCCGGAGGTAACATAGATAATTGTGCCAATTACGTACTGAGATTTAAGAAAATTGTTTATATAGATACATTTAATATACGTTATAATTAGATTATTTACTTTTATAATAGTTATTTTTATTGTTATATGAGTGTAAGAATGTTTATTGTATTTCTAGTTATATTAGGGTAAACATATCAGGGAAAAGTATATTATTGTGTTTAACCAAAAATGTTGTATTGATGAATATATTATATTTTATACTAGCTGTGCCCGCGACTTCGCGTGGAATTTAATAATTTTAGAAGTTTTCTAAAATAGAAGTTACTCCTTATTACATCTGCCAGTGAAATTCCCGTCAAAATCGGTCCGGCCGTTCCAGAGATTGGCCGGAACAAACAAACAGACAGACAAACAAAAATTATAAAAAAAGTTATTTAATTAAATGTTACATAAATAGTTGTTTATACACTATACTAAAGTAATGTAATGTAATAAAATGTTACATTGAAATCCGCCGAGCCGCTTCGCAACCCTTGCGAGACAAACTTTTAAAGTGACTAAATTCTAAACACTGTCATTTACTCGTAACAGTTTTCACTTAAATATTCGCATTTATTTAGTAATCACAGACAGACGTTTTCATTTTATTATTGATATGGATAAATTTGTGTGCTGATTAAACCGGTTCTTGTTTACTGAATACGAATTTAATTTATTAAATTTTTAAAATTTGTTTTGATATAATGTCACTATGAAGGATTATTGTCTAATATTATTGACGCCGACACTAAGGTGCTGTGTTATTAATTCTATAAGCTATTCTATATACTAGCCGTTACCCGCGACTTCGTTCACAGTGGGGTCTGTAACCCAGTAATCCTACGGTACCTATTATGTATGTTTGTATGCATGTAAGTTTCACCGTAGCACCTAAGCTATTCATCTGATTCTTGTAAAAAAAAATACATTCGAATTGAGAACCTCTTCCTTTTTTGAAGTCGGTTAAAAATGAGATGTTATTGTGTTCCGGGTGAAATAGTTTTTTTTTTTTGCAATAGTGCCAAGTGGGATGTTTTCCGTAATCGGGTTATAGTAAGTGATATTTAATATCGATGTTAGAATATAGTTTCCTACCAACCAAACCGGCTGGCGGGCCCGGGGTCCTAGGACCGCCGCTTGCTTACATTATTTGGTAAATAACTCGGTTTTCTTACTTGTTGGATTTAAATGTATTGCCAGTTTTTGGGCCAGATTCTAAACTAGCAATCAGAGAAAACCCCATTGCAAAATCTACAGTAGTTTTTACGTAATGCAAAAAATAGAAAGTTTCAAAAATGTTAAAGTTCATGTTCAGTAACTTTGTTTTAAGGCATTTTTGTTTTTTTTTTGTAAATATCTTTATTGTACGGACGTATTGTCGTTTAGTATATTATTGTAAGTATATAGATATTTAATAAAATGTTGTATGGATACCTCAGTTATTTTATGTTTATGGCTTGCATTGTACATTTGGTCAACATTTTGTACCAAGAAAGCATTGTTGGAGTTTTTATAACAAATAAATTTAAGATCTCTGGGATAACTTAAAGGAAGCAGAAATTTAAAAATGCCATTGTTACATTCAAGGTTTCCTTTTGTTTTATTATTTTAACCCCAAAAATATAGATAAAGTTCGAATTAAAAAATAAGCTAAATTACAATTTTAACCTACTTATAAAATCTATTTGTACGTATCCGGGTATAGTAATTTTATTGTTGTTGAATATAGGCTATATTATTAGACAATGTAAATATCAATTATTATAAGAATTAAGGCATATTGTTGTATAAAATAGAAAATATTTTTATATTATTTTAGTTTTCGAATAAGTGCAATAATGTATGATAAGTATAAGAGAACAAAATATATTATCATTTGTTATAATTCTATGGTTTATTTTAACGTTTTTAGAAAACCTAGAACCGACGTCTCAGGGTGACGAGCGCAGTGCAGTGCCGCGCAAGATTATGCAATGCAAAGTCCTAGGTAGCACTGTAACTTTTACGGGTAGGCGCGGCGCTTACCGCCAGGTAAACGACTTGCTCGTCTCCTTTCTCAGCAATAATACAACAAAAGAAGGAAAACAAATAATATTTTTAAAAATTTATTAGAACAATAAATAGGTACACATAAGCAATTAAAACTAGAAATTCACTCTGGTGCTAAAACAAACAAATTCACTGTCACAATACACAAAACAAAAACAAAAAATAATCTAGAATCCTAATTAACCAAAACGTAGTTATTTTCTAGCGCTTGTTCTTCCTAGGAGAAGCCTTACTCACTTTTATCTTCGATACCTAAAGCTAGTTTCATTTCCAAAGAATAATTCACGTTTTTACGATCGAAATCGCCTTTCCCTTCATCTTTATCTTTGACACCATCTTTACATTTCTTATTCTCATCTTTATCTTTGGCATTGGCATTCTCATTTTTATTTTTATCCTTGTCATCCTGCTCGGGATCATCATCAACGCAGTCTTCAAATATCTCATCACCGCCCGATTCATCTATCGACTCGTACAGCTTAGAATCATTATCATCAGCCGTTGCTTCGTCTTTAGAATCATTTCCTATGGGCGCACCGTCAACAAAGCCTTCTTGCACGTTGTTCTCAGTCAGTGTCTCCTCGAGCGGGTCTTGGTCGGCAGTGAGGGTAGTTTCGTTGTCTTCTGCTGCTTCCAGCGTCGGTTGGACGTTGTTCGCGGATGATGGGACAAATTCACCGGCGCGCCATCTTTGTTCCGCGATGTCCATGTGGACTTCGAGAATACGGGACACTTCAGGCAGCTGAGGACAAAAAGGCTATTGAATAGGTACATCTTCTACCCGAGTGAGTGGTCAATGGTCATTGAGAGATGCATAGTCTTTTATCGATAGCTTGGAGAGAAAGTACGCATCTGACATTGTTATTTTGTTCTAATCCAAGGAAAGCGGGACAAGCGCGAAATTTTGACACAATTCACACAAATTCTCGAGCTCGCTTTGGTAGCGCTTGAATTTATTCAGAAGCTTTCCACTAACATTTTAAAGTAAAGTAAAGACCTGTACACAAAACTAGAGATACCAAGGCTCCACGCAGTAGTCGCTGGAGGTACCGTTGCACGATATGTTGCATTCGCTACATTCATAGCCAAGGTCTTAGGAGCAACGACCATTGAAAAGACCAAAGAAAAGTAGAAGCGTTTCCTCCCCAACTCAATACGATTGCTTACGGTGTATTCATTCTCGAGCTGATCCGAGATGTGCTCAATAATAGTGTTGGTCCTGTTATCGATGTTGCCGGCGTGGCTAGTCATGACATCGTATTGGCGGTACAGCTCCCGTTCCTCGTACTGCAGCGTACGGTCCAGGATCTCAGACGCAACTGACTGTTCGATCTCTGCGTTTTCAGAGGGGTTGGAACGGTTTACACCTGTAAATTAGGGAGAAGTTCTAGTAAGGTCAAGATTACGCAAATTTACTTTGCCAGATGTACGACCGCTAAGCGGTTACTAGCAAACATTACTTTCCCGGTTCGAAAGGCACTGCAGCCAACGTAATTGCTGGGCATGTTACATTATTTTTCATAGTCATCATGAACCCATATCCGCCTACTGCTGAGCGTGAATCCCACATCAGTACCGAGAGGAGGATTAAGGCTGTAATCCACCACGGGGGCCCAATTCACCTATTAAGACACTGACACCTAGTCAGTTAACGAGCGCTGTACAGTGACAGGTAAAACTTCACTATCCAAAGTAGAGGTTGGCACTGCAGGCTCATTTCTCTACCCGGTTGTATAAAAAGGGTATTTTTTACCTTGAGAAGGAAATCTATCGTCTTCATAAGAATTGATGGTGTTGATGATGGATCGCTTCGCCTCAGCTGGGTCTACATATGCTAAGGTTTCGTAAGAGGAAGACATAATCTTTTCGTCAGCTGAAAGAAACATCGTTCCAGTATTTAACTACTAAATAGTTAAAGGGTGGGACTCCGATTTTCCCGAGATCCCGCTTCTCAAAATGTTCCACTAATTATCTTTATAAACCTACCTACCTACCTACAGGCAACCTTTGAATATCGCTTTTTGTCTCTCTTTATACTATCAGGATTCGATGCGCTATCACAATGAGCTATTTAGTAATTACCTTTAGTATCTTGACTTGTTCCCTGTCCTTCAGAGTTAGCATCTGCATGAGATTTTCCTGTCTCAGCATCGCCACCACCTCCAGAAGAACTGGCAACCTGTTCTCTCCCTTTAGCATCTTTGTTAGCAGACATGGCATGGGGTACTTTTACACCGCCTTTAGCAGATCCAACAGCTGCTGTATTAGGTCTGTTAGTAACTCTTGCAGGCATTGTAACTTGTATATCGTCTTCGGAACTGGCTGAATCGCTTGATATGTTTATTGATTCAGTTTCGCCTGATGACCCTAGGTAAATTTTGAAGATTTAATATTACTACGGGTCTCAAAACGTACTATCTAGTTATCTATCAACAAGCAAATCCTTCGACAGCTTGGACTGACGACTGTAGCTTGAGTAATGATTCTGCAAGATTAATTATCCGAGACACCCTGAGATAAGCTTGTTGCGGGCAGGGTGGAAAAATCGACGTGGATATATTACTCAAGATATCGAATTCGGTTCCATTCCTACTAAAAACTTGTTAGAATAACTATCTATTTACAATACCTTCTAATCTGTTTTGATAGAGTCAAGACGGAATATAAAAGAGTCGCTTGACAGTTGAGCATCTATCTCCACTCGATGAGAGATATAAATGAATAGGTCTTACGTTCGGAGTCGATCTTCTCCTCGCCAATTTCATACTCCAACTGTGTAGCAGGACTGGCTGCGGAGGCTGGGTCTTTGTTCATGTACTGGAACAGCACTGCTCCTGGGACGTGGGTCAGCTTGACTTTCTTTTCATCTGAAAAACATCAGTTCTCACCCTCACGAAAACTTAGCTACGATTGGTGTAACGTGTATTTGCGCAGTTTTAATGTGCGTAAGCTTGGAATTCTAATTAATTAATCCTTTTTTTTTTATTTTTTCCCGGGGAAATGCATTAGGCATACCACCCGGCCCCCGGGGGCGGGGGGGTGGTTATGTGGGACTCCCCCGCCAGCTGCTCTGGCGGGGTTTACCCACTAAAACCCCGGGGTGTTCTCCTCTCCGCATTATGGAGGTGGTCACGGGTTCGCACGGCGCTTCCGCGACCACCTCTGCGGGCGCCCTCCCGGGCTCGCCACGTGAGGCTTGGGCCTCTTTCTCCGCTGGGTGCGTCCCGGAACACACGGGCCGCACCTCAGCTCGGGACTTCTAACTTGGGCGTTGGACCCCCGATCCGCGGCCCAAAAGTCCCCGTTATTGGTCCCTCGCTGTGCCCTCTGCTGATCAGAGGGACACGCGAAGGACCTCTTCTCGCCAGGTTATTTGCTACGGCCACCAATTCCCCTAGGAGAATTGCTGACCGAACCCCAGGGTGCACCGTCCCAGCTGCTGCCCTTCCCTCCGGATGCAACGCATCAAGAGGGACGAACAACAGCCGGGCACTCGTGGAGGTTACCTGGCACGCACCCCTAATTAATTAATCCTGGCCGAACCCTGCTCAGCAGTAGGCGGATAGGAGTTGCGATAACGATGAATCTCGGAATCTTCCACAACCCTCACACATTAATCTGTTTATTTGCATGCATTTGTTTAGGCCAATACAACATCTTAGGCATAGCAATCTTCATGCAATAAAATATCATTATATCAATTATCAATAATAATAAGAAATAAATCAGTACCAGGTTTATTTCCAGCAGTCAATTGGCTGAGAGCGATCCTGTCGAAGGCGTTGTCATTCTTGTAGGTAGTGTAGTGCGTCTTCTCTATGACCTCGTGCGCTGGCGTGCACTCCTGAGCCTTGTGGAACTCGTCCATAATCTTTTTGTCATAGTGTTTCTAGAAAAGTTTTTTTTAATCAGCACAGGGTTTGAAATGGGAACTGGAAAGGATAACCAGCCGTGGACTAATCAACCTTAATGTCTATGGCAAGACGGCTAAGACAATGCGTGGATTTATAGATGTTTGTGGTCTATGGTGACGGTATTCAACCAGCAGCCTGATTGATCACATAAAATGGCAGTGAAGGTGGAGGAAAAGGCAACTTTAGCTCTTTAAACGTGTTTTGTTCAAGGACTAGAATCTAGAACTTTCCGTTGCTCCCTTAGCTATTATTTACTTACCATAGGATCCACTGCTGGTTCTCCCCTGTCGATCCTAGCCTGTCTCTCCACTTGTTCTCTATCCAACTCAGCGAAAATCTCCAAGTCTTCAGCACTGGGTTTGAAGTCCTCTTCATCATCATCATCGTCGTTTTCCTTCGGATTGTTCATTCGTTGCATGTAGTTTATCAGTGAAACTCCCTTGCTTTCACTCTGAGCTGTAAGTGATAAGCAAAAGAAACATATTATATAAGCCTAAGCAAAGCTTATGTTATTTAATTGTTTTTGTAAAAGCCTTCTTGGAATTAAACATAATTATAGACTTTGGACCCCACCATATACAGATTTATCAGTAAATCAAAAACTACAACCGGTCTTGAGCAATCTTTACCCTTACCATCAGGCTTGGTACTTTCTTTCTTCTCACCTTCTTCAGATGTCGACGCACTATCGTTCTTTTCTTCCTTCTGTGCAGTATTTTCTTTAGTTTCTTTCTTTCTAGAATTTTCTTCTACTTTACCATCTTTAGTATCCGAAGGTGTCTCTCTTGCACACACTTCTTTTATGGTCACCTTTTTCAAAGGCTTTTCATCCTTACTGAGTAGTTTATCATGCACGGTTCTCTTGTCGTGATCAATAATAATATTTCCTTCTTCTGTAATACCAGTGGCAACTTTTGTGTGTTTGTTGGTTTTGGTTTTCGGCTCGTTCTTCGACTCTTGTATTTTCTTTTCGTATGCTCCAATTATTTCTATAAGTGGTTTCTTTTCTGCTACTTCAAGTGTCTCTTTTTCTTCCTCCATTTCAACGATAGTTACCTGCCCTTTTTTACGTTTTGATTCTGAAATTACATATTATTATTATTTATAATATTTAATTTGTTGCCTTGTAATTTAACTTAGAATCCTTAGTTAAATTGAGGTAACAAGTGGCTCACCTTCCATGGTTTTAGAAACATTGTTCTTATCAACGTGTGTTTGTTGATTGAATAACAAATTGCTGATACCTTTAAAATCGGAAGCAAAGTCTCTGAAAACAAATATTAATAATATTTATTTTATGGAAACCAAATTTTTAATTTTAATGAAATTTCTTTCCTTCACGGTCCTGCTTGAGGCTCATTTATTGCTTTCCTGCAGCCTTTACGGTGTCATCTGACACCAGGTGTTGGTAAACTCACCTGCCATCCCCAGGCTGTGGCTTCAAATCTCCTCTATAACCGTACCAGTACTCGGAAGGTTGGACTGACTGTTGCGGAGGCTCTTCCTCTTTGATCTCCTGAACTAGACGCTTGCCGAGGTCTACCTGGGACCACTCAATTTTTCCTGTAGGTGGTTCTGAAATAAAATTGTTGTCACAAACACTACCACATTGACCGTTAGCTTTCGGTATAACTATTGATCAACTCTTTTTAGCCTCACCTTCTTCTCCACCACTGCTCTTGCTATCTTCACTCGTGCTATCTTCCTCTTCAGACCCTGAAAGCATGTCGACCACGACTCCGCCTTTTTTCTCTGGTGCAGCCTCGAATGCCGGACCTTCAATAGCCTTTAGACCTGACGCATCTTCTGCCTTATCATCATCTTCATTAGTTTCTTCCTCCTGAAAGGAAAAGCAACTTTATCTTGAACTAGATAGTGGCAGTCTCTGTATCAGTTCCTCGGGCAGCCTCAGGGCCTAAGGAAGGGCTTGTTTACTATCAATGGATAACAACCGGGACTGATGGCTTAAAGTGCCCTCAGAAGGAAGCGCTCAGATATAATGCCAGTAAATGGCAACCATCCAAGTGTGAGATGTCGCGATAGTTGCTTCGAGGATCTAAACCCCTCGGATACACTATACCAACGAGCACCTCGAAGGGCAGTTAGAAAACTGGTTGTAATATACCTACCACGAAGCCTGCTTCAGCATCAATGTCATTATGATTGTTACAGTGTGTTGTTTTTTGTTTCGGTGTTGTGTTATAGGCTTATGAAAAATAATGGTAAGCATTAACCTTCGGAGGAAGACCAAGCTTCTCCCTCTCTTCCTTCTCTCTCGCCTCTCTCACTGCCTTCTTCTCGTCCCTCATACGGATCAGATAACGGACGCTCTCCATCACCTTCTCTTGGTCTCTGGCGATCCACCTGGGGCAAAAGAGTTTATGCATTTTTTAACACCCTATCAGCGTATGATTGCCGAAAGTTATAATCTGGAAATTTTCAAGTCGAGAGTGAATAGGTATCTTCTAGGCAAGCATTCTCCACGGTTGACCGCGTCGTCGCTTACCATGAGGTGAGATTGCGACCAATGCTTGCCTATTCGCCATTTAATAAAAATGTTCTGATAAAAAGTGATCGTTTTTCCAGATGGTAAGTATACGGCACCAGCCTAGCTAATTTGTCAGGTTTGACATTAAGGCTACCGCCCACTGAATGACACGTTCGAGGTGAAGAATATCCATTGATAATAACGCAGGCATTTTTGCGATATTTGTTATTAGCACATTTAGTATTTGGACGCGTGCGATCTCACACACTTCTTCTTCTTCTTCACACACTGCTGCGATAATAGTGATAAAGTGGGATGAGACGCGACACGAGTTATATTTTTTTTTTATAAAAGTGGAGGCAAATAGCATGTCTCCCAACTGGCGGTATCCGCAACGACAGACATTGCCAACCCTTCTTAGAGGAATATCGCTCCTGTGTGGTGGTGGCCCTGTAGACTCACCGGCGGCGTTCGGCGATCTCTTCCTGCACGCCGCCGCGCTGCCACGCCTCGGCGCACGCGCGGTCGCGGGGGAACACGGGCCGGTTGTCCAGGTTCAGTAGCTCCGTCAGGCGCAGGGTTAACGTCTTCCGGTACGCGGGGATTTGCCGGACCACTGGGTTGCCAGTCAGAACGAGTACTGGGGGTTGTTGAAGGGTTAATAGGGCTAGCGTTTGACCACTGTCTCAGACGATGGAGATACTGGATCGGAAATGGATCTCAAGGACTGCTGGAGCATCTCAATAGGGACTTGGTGACGGAACTTGCGCTTCAGAAGGGTCAGTCTAGGTACCACCAAGGTTTTTTACGCTTCATCGGAAGCTTATGTTCATTTTGTACGGTTAGTTGATTGTTGAGTTGTCGTGGCGAACAGGCGGCACAAAGCTACAGAATTATTTCGGGCTAAGCACAATAATAAAGCAAACCCAACGTCGAAAATGACGACACAAATAGTACCTATTACTAAGCCAATATACAAAGATGGTACACCTACCTTTCAACAGCTCCATTCCAGCCAGCACATCGATGATCAGCGGGTCTTCAATACGATTATAGGACAAGTCCAGGACCGACAGGTTCCTGCAGTTCTTTAGGTGTTCCAGGTCCTCTGTGAAACATCCCTAGTATCTCATCATCATGTTCACATTAACCCATATCCGCCCACTGCTACGCTCGGGTTTTACAAGACTTACAATTAACCTGGGACTAGGATTACGCGGGAGAAACCGCGGGCCGCTACTAGTTAACAATAGTTCTTACCAACTGTAGCTAACATGTTATGCGCAATGCTCAGCGTGTGCAGATCGGGGACTACGTCTAGGTTTTCGATCCTGGGCACGAAGTTATGATCTAGGTTCAACGTATCCAGCTTGGGGCAGCCGTCCAGGTTCTCTGGAAGACGAACAAGGACTGAGACCAAGCAGTAGTGTGCTAAATAATAAATAATTATAAAAAAAAAAAAAAAAAATAGAGAGCAAAAAAGTTTTAGTTCAGTCGTGTGGTGTGGTCTAAAGCACTCCATAAAGTATTTCAACATTTGGTTTAAAATTATAATAAATAAAAATATTTCATGCATTCTTTCTATATCAAATAATTTCGATGTTACATATCGAAATTATTATTATTACATTATTATTTACTACTAGCTGTACCCTGCCACGCTTCGCTGTGGCACATTCGCACAGTCGCTGATATGTCACTGATGAAAAAAATAGATAAAAACAATCCTTGATGCGGATTATATATCATGCTAAAATTTCAGCTCGATCGGTGCAGAACTTTTTGAGTTTTTGAAGCGTACACAAACCAACATAACATTTATATATATATATATATATATATATATATATAGATTAACTATTATATGTAAATATTTAATGTAATTGGTCTAAACCGATATTTATAATTATATAAATAAATAAATATCTGCCAGGCGTCCGGTGACATCTCATTTTTTTTTTTATATTTGCACAGACTTTCTTTAACCCACCCATTTTCCTAATAACATTGTAATGCAAGTATAAGCATTTCAGCTCAGACAGCGTATCCAGCCCCTCAATCCGCTGGATGCCATTGTTTTCCAGGAAAATACACTTCAGGCCCGTGTATTCCTCCAGGTTCTCGATCTTGGCGAAACCCTGAAAAGAGGGTTATATTTTAGCCAAGTTTGACTAACGAGACGAGCAAGTCGTTCAACTAATAATAGGAGGCCTACCATGACGTCTTATAGCGATTCAGTTCAGGACCTAAACTGAGCCGCGTCGCATAATCGTACCGTGACGTCTTATTTTTTTATGTTGCTGCCATTTTCAACCTAAACTGGATAAAGTTTAGGTTGAAAATGGCTTATTAGCGACTCAATTTAGGTTGCTACCATTTTCAACCTTAACCGGATCCAGTTTAGGTTAAAAATAGCAGCAACCTAAAAAATAAGACGTCACGGTACGATTATGCGACGCGGTTCAGTTTAGGTATACAATTGAATCGCTATAAGAGGTCATGGTATGCCTCCAGTTCTGTTACAGCTAGCATTGCATAATATTGCGCACTGCGCTCGTCACCCTGAGACATCGGTTCTAAAGTTAAGAGTTAATAGGCAAGTGCCTTTATTAATATGCCGGGTGTTTAAATTGTTGAGGCGGTCCGACAGAGAAACGAATCGAAGTAACCGACATCTAGGATTAATTAGTAACTAGGAAGATACATGAAAGTATGATACATACCTACCCGAGAATTATTTCGGAGGTAGGTATGTGATCCACCAATCCGGATCTGGCCCCCGTGGTGGATTAAGGCCTAATCCTCCTCACGAAAGTGAGGGGAGACCCGTGCCCAGCAGTGGGACGTTATGGGTAACAGCCATTGCATTATCAATCTTATCTCTTGGTGTTAGAGACTATAACAAAAATCTATAGCGGCAGCGCCATCTATAGTTGATTAGCTTTGTTTTTATTTAGCAAAAGCGCCATCTTTTGCTGAGTAGACGAAGTGCGAATGTGCGGTAGGTAACAAGTATACAAAGATTTTAAGGTTGTCGCAATTTTCTAAGACAAAAATTTAATTTATTTTGAATTTTATATACGATGTATTCAACCTTTGCACACGTAAAACAATTCACATGCTTGATCGAAACAAGTCTGCTGAGTACTTATAGGGCCATACAATAAGACTGTATTGATAATGAATAGGTACATCTGCCTACCTAGCGTAATGTTAAGTCAGCTACACATTTATTTTGTAATCTTATCATATTTAAAGTAGATTTATTGTAGAGGCCTAGTCCGTTACCAGGCATTGCACTATTGGCGGCATTGCCCCTTTAAATATGATGGCATTACAATGACCGAAATAGTATCACGTTACTATTTTCTTTCGAGTCAAAACTCAAATAATTTATTGCAAGTAGGCAAAAATAATGCTCTTTTACAAGTTCTCATCTTCATAGAGAAAAATAATAAATAAATGAAATAATGATCAAGTAAACTAATGAGTAATTAAATAAATAAATAAGTATGGTTTGAGTTTAAAAAAGGAAATTTCCTTTATAAGTTGTGATTCATTAATCATTACCTACTAATTAGTTTGAAGAAGTGAAGGACATAAATTATGGTATTTACTAGTGCCGTAGGTGGGGATATTTTTGATTACCTCATATTTTATGCTTAGGTACTCATAATAATTAGTTATTGCCAATTATTAGCACTTAGCGAGATGCACTACTTCAAAGTCAAAGCTCACGTAATTAGCAGAATAGGTTATGCAACTAACTACTGACTTACGTTGTAGCATCTATTCAGTAATTTCGATCCATCGTTCACCGAGCAGAGTGGCGCAGTGGAAGCGTGCTGGGCCCATAACCCAGAGGTCCGTGGATCGAAACCACGCTCTGCTAAAATCTTTTTTTGCACTCAATTTTTTACTGACTTTCTCTGTTATCCATAATTTAGCGTTCAATTTTTTTTAAATATGATAACGTTTGTGTTAATTTTATTAGAAAGAGATTACTTTTAACATTATTTTATTCATTCGCATTTTTTTTGGTAATCTCTAGTCTGCAAAGCATGCAAAGGTCGTAGCAGTGTAGTCGTGGCATTAAATATAAAACAAGGCTTTTTCTAGTCAAAGCTGACCTCGATTTTATTTAACTTGTGCTCTGCATTGCAAAACCAAACTTCCAATAAATAATGTATATATAAAGGTTACTTCACAGAATACCTTGAAATGCAAGTAGAGAATATCATTCAAATACGGCGTGCAGTAAAGCTTGTGCTGCCTGCAGTGGTTCTTTATAAACTCCTTGGTCATCCGAGGCGTCTTGTTCATCTCTTCCATCTCTTTTTCCAGCTTGGTTTGAAACTCTCGCTGTCTCCGTCGCTCTTTCTCTGCTTCTTCTTGTTTTATCTTTTCTCGATCTTGCTTCTGTCGTTGTTCTTCTGTTGGTACTGTAATGTTCGTGAAAATGTTATTAGTTACAGTTACAACCTAACAGTGTGGAAAAGTAGTTATTTTAATTCGTTCTTCACCTTTAGATAATGTTGTGCCAATTAGACTTTTAGTTTCTTCAGTGGGACTGATATGATCACCATGAGCTCTAGCGTCAATAGCAACAGTTGGTAATTCTCTAATCTTAATGTTTTCTTCAAGAGTCTTCTTTCTCGTCTCTTCTCTTCTTAGCAAATTATTTGCAAGCCTTAAAACTTCTTTGTTGTCCTTCATTTTATCCTTAATATCACCAAGAAGGTTGTCGATTCTCTTACTCCTCTCAAGCTCTTGCTTTTTGAAATCAGCCAATTTTTTATTTCTTTCCTCCATGTAAGTAAAGTCTACATCCCATAGTTCTTTGCGCATTTTCTCACTATTCTCATCCACTTTTTCAATCGTCTCGGCCTGTTTCTGATTGTCGTCATCCGCGGTTGCTTCTTTTTGTATCTCATCTAAGTTATCTATGCTCTTGGTAAGCTCTATGCTTGATTCAATGACTGGATGGAGAATTTTATTAGATTTTACTAAAATGTCATCAACTTCTTTAATAAATGATTTGCATTCCTTATTTCTTTGCTCGTATCTCTCTTTGCTTTCATTAATTCTTTCCTCGTGATGTTTTAGTTCAACGTTTAGTTTACCTATTGCAGTATTGATGTCATCTATTTGAGAATTGCTTACACTACTTTGAAATTCTTCGGGGTTTTTTTCGGAAATCTCCTGGCCTACTTCAATTATTTCATTCACTTTAGCTGCACCAGCATCTCTTTCACGTCTTAACATGTCGCCCTCCTCTTTTATTTGCTGGTAAGCAATATTGGACTTTCTAGAGTTCTCTAGGGCTTCATTTACATCATTTAAAAGTTCATTCATACTATTTAATTTATTTGTGATGTCTTCTCTTATAAGTGTACCTAGATTTTCAGCACCTTCAACTATATTACGAGCGAGGCCTTTCATTTCATTAAATTCTAATTCTTTGTCATTGTTGTCATTGTTGCTGATTTCATAGATGTTTTCGAGAGCATTTTGCAATGTATTTTCCATTCTTTCGTCAAATCTATGGGAGTTAATTCGTGACTCCTGACTTTTGTCAGTTTTATTATCTACTTCTTCCAGCGAATTTTCATTTGACACCTTTACTTCTTTCTCATTAATTGCCGAAGGACTATTATTTAAAACAGAATTAATTTGACGTAAAGCTTTTTCAGTGTCTTTTAGTTTCGTTTCAAAACTCTTAGGGAAAACTTCTTCAACGTTTATGACTTCCTCTTCATTTCTATCAGTTTTTGTGCAGTTTGATGCTTGTTTTGTTTTTCCACTGAGATCAGGTTTCACGGGATTATCTTTTATTGGTATATTCATTATTGCATTAATAGAATATAAATCTTTTACTTCATCAAAGCAGGTGCGTCTCACCTGACCTTTGACTACATGCACTGACGAATCTTTTAACACCGAATCGTTTCCAAGATCATCGTTTTTAATATTTGTTGGCTTTTTAGAACTATTGGGATCGTCGTAATTGTCAGCAATCTTTAACAGCAAGTCTTTTGTCTCTTGATATCGAGTCTCATAAGTCTTATTCGTATATTTACTGACTTCCTTCTCTATAGCATCAAATTCTTTATCGTCCTCATTAGATTCACCGCTTTCATCATCATCATTTACAGTTTTCTTATTAGGCTTTGTTTGTTTAGCCTGGTAATCGTTGAGAGATGTAACGAGAGACTGCATGTGTTTAAGATTTATTTTATTAATCTTTTCTTTATTGCCGTCCGCGAGCTCAATTTCATTTTTTATATCAGAGTAATCTGCTAAGTTTATGTCAGTCATTGGTACAATAGTTCCTCTTCGATCAGAATTAGTAACTATTTGAATCTGTCGCGCTTTCTCATCAATAATAGGACTGCCTTTTAGCATTTCTTTTATATCTTCATTAGTTAAAGGACGATTGTGTTCTTCTAGTTTAGTGAAAGGCTGCCCTGTCATGACTTCATACTCAGACTTGACTTCACCAGAACAGGAAGCCGCAATATAGGGTATCTTACCTTCCTTCAAAGGCATCAATTCATTTTCAATAGCCTGATCTATTAAATTTTTAGGAAGTTTGGCTTCTTTGAAAAACACTCGTAGCTCAGCTCGCCTTTTCTCTATGTATTCGGGGTCGCCTATTTTACTTTCGGATCCTTCCATTTTTATTTTCTTCTTCTCCAAAATATAATTCAAGTTATCCGCAAAAAATAACTAAATGACAACAGAGACACTCTGTTTATGAATTTCTATGGTAACCATTTATTTTTCGTAATAATACTTTAATCGATATTCGACTAAGGAGTTACCTACTACTTTATTAATTTTCTTCTTTACTACTGCATGAAATACATTTTTAGAATTTATGAAAAGCAATTATTGAGATAAAAATATAAAAATCTTAGATTTTATACCTATTCCAAAGGAGGATGAAACGAAACGTAAGGCAAATACGAAAACCTAGCAACGAATATTAGCAATAAAAATACAAAAAAATCACTCAAAGCGGCTAAAGAAGTTTTTGTTAATTTTATTTATTCTAAAACGGACAATTTATTTTATATTCTATTCTAATATTATTTTATTTGTGGAAAGCAAAGAAGTTATATGACAGCTATCATTCATGTCATCGGCGGTGGTTTGACAGCTCTGGAATTCTGAATCCAATGATCCAATCAAATGTCAACATACTAATTGATTCCATTCGCTTGTTTGTTGGTAAATTCCTCTGATTTTATTATTTTTAATTGATAATACTGTTTCTTTATTAAATGTAGACAGAATGAATGTAAACTATTATAATAAATAACCCAATTGAGTAATTATAGACAAGTGGTTATTGCGGGAAAAACAAAATGACGGACGAAAGGAACTTTCGATCATCCTACTACGAAAAGGTTGGGTGCCGGGGAGTGGAAGAGAAGAAATCCCTGGAAATATTGATGAAGGAGAAGCCTTGGGACAAGGTGAAGCTAAAGCACTTCTGTTTGAGGTTCAGCGTGCCGGCTGCGTATAGGAATTTAGTGTGGAAAGTGCTGTTAGGTAAGTAATAAAATCTGACTACTTTCTCAGCGTCTGGAATATTCAAAACTATAATCATTTATTGCAAGTAGACAAAAAAAGAAGGAAGAAAAATTGAAGAAATTGAATTGGTTGAAGATTGCACTTTTACAAGTTTAAACAAAGTCTCATGTAGATAGAGAAAAATTATAAATATGTCAAATATGATGCACTAAACTAATGATTAACTAATTATGGTTTGTTAGCTCAGGTATTAAAAGTGTGATAAAAATACAGTTTAATCATTTTGTAACATTCCAAGCTTGTATCTAGCAACATAGTCTTGTTGAATCCTGACATTTCTCTAGCAATGTGCCTATTTTCTAATACCTCTGTGAGTACATTCTGTTTTTTGGAGGAGCTGTCTCTTATTATCCTTCATCGCTATAAAAATTCAATCCCACCGTGCACAATGTCACGGGCACAGCTAGTATGTAATAAAAAGGATGTGATAAATGTAGCACAATTTTTTTCCAGATATCCTCCCAGTGTACCCTGACTCTCATCAGTATGTGATGGAACAGCGCACCGAACAGTACCAGGACCTGCTATACGCAGTGGAGATGCTAGAGTTGGTGGACTTGAAGGCTCCGCGCAGCCAGGTCTTGATGGTGATGTGGCTACTAGAAACAGAGGAACGGAGTCCACCACCATTTCCGGAGACAAACTTCCCCGTATGCCTTTTTCATAACATATTACACTAGTGTTTATTTATATGTTAATTTATAGATAAGCACGCTCAGTGTTATCCACTCTTACAGTCAGCAGACACCTTCCTGCCCATTACCCGAGCCCTCCTGGAGCTCTACGAAGACGAAGTAGATGTCTACTGGTACGCTAAGAGTCTGACCGATGTGGTGCGCCATATGCAGAGAGATCTAGCCAAGCTGAAAGAAGGGACCCTCAGCTTGTTGGAGAAGGAAGATGGAGAGGTTTATAAGTATGCAATGGTGTTAGCACATTGACTGCTGAACCTTTTTACTTTTTTGGATCTTTTTCGAATTTTCACACAACTTTTCGTTTGCGTATCGTTTTTGACAGACTACTAGGAATTTCGTGGACTAAGCAATGTTCACTCGTTGACCACACAAGGTTCACTGGTGACAATTAGGCATCTGCCTGTGGACCACCTGTCTACAACGTGGAGACGCCGAACGATGAGGCGGTGCTGATGGGGTGGCTGTAATGAGCTATAACCTTTATTTATTTTTTTCTCTTTCAGTCACCTTGTTGACATCAACGCACTGGAATTATTGCCGCTTACAAAATGGTTCAACTGCTGCTTTGCTGGAGTCCTGGATGAAACATCTCTAGCAAAGTAATACTCATACTGTATAAATTCTTATCTTCATATTCCCTAGTATGAGAAGATTCTGGTAAATAAACAAATAAATTTTATTTCAGGATCTGGGACAAATTATGTAGTGGTGCGCCAAAAATACTGTCTTTTACTGCTGTAATGCTTATCATTACAGTACGTCGCAACATCCTGAGAGCTAAAAATGCTGATGAAGTGCTGAAATGTGTTTCTGAGGTAATTTAACATGATTTTATCATGAAGTATTTTTCGGCTGTATTATGAACTAGCTGCGCCCCGCGGTTTCACCCGCGTAGTTCCTGTTCCCGCGGGAATATGGGGATAAAATATAGCCTATGTTACTCGCTGTCAATGTAGCTTTCCATTAGTGAAATAATCTTTTAAATCGGTGCAGTGGTTTAGCCAAAACCTTACATATTTCCATACAAACTTTTATCCCCTATTTCAAACCCTTACAATACTTGTTTCGCATTAAAAAGTACCCTATGTCCTTTCTTAGGCTCCAGAATATCTCTGTACCAAATTTCATTTCAATCGGTTCAGTAGTTTAGGCGTGAAAGAGCATCAAACAGACAGAGTTACTTTCGCATTTATAATATAAGTAAGGATTTTATGATTCCCTATCAAATTCTAATTGTTGAACGAAAAAAAATACAGTATTGCCATATAATTTTAATATCTTCCTGTATGGTAGGTTCTTATTCCATCGTATTTTTTCCAGTTCTCCGAACAATGTGAAGAGATTGTAGCCAACAAAGCTATCGACTTGTGGCAGTACTACGGTGCCCAACCCCAGAATGATCAACTGGCGAAGAAATGATGTATGACCTTCTAATGGGTTAATCTCATTAGAAGGAAAACTGAAACTGAAATGTGATGGTGAAAAACTGGACGATTGTGTAATTTTGAAATCGGCTTTGATAGTGATCTGCTTGAGATATAAAATGTTGCATTAGTCAGGAATGTGTAGAGGATAAGAGAATTGTAAATAAGGCTGCTATTACGTAATTAAACTGTTATCAAACTATGTGAAAATTATTTTGATATTTACCAATGTATGTTCGTTCATTGATGGTAGGTAATGAAGTTGTAATCTGGAATACTAACAAAAAACGGATATAGGTCTGTGAATGAAATATTGAAGAAAGGGTATCCAACACCATCTTACTTCCTACTAATATTATAAATGTGAAATTTGTGAGGATGGATGAATGTTAGTTTATTTTTCACGCATAAACAGCTAAACGGATATGGATGAAATTTCGCACACATAGTTTATTACGTGAATTACCACATGGGATACTTTTTATCCCATAAATAAAGGAAAGGTTCAACAATTTTATTTATTACACGTTCAAAGAGTTCAAAGTTCCACGCCCATGTAGTAGATACATAACATAGCAGAAAATATTTTTTCACCCTGGTAACATTTAGCCACTCGCCATTTTGCAAGAATGTCAGCCAAATCATCAGATCGAGTATTTAGTTAATTTTTATGTTATTTTTTGGGCGTATTACAGTGATTTTCAGTTTCAATTTTCGTTTTAACAGTTAGAAAGGCAAAATGGATCGTTTTATAAGCATGTGGAAAGTGCGGGAGCTGGCGGACAAGGTGTAAGTGTAATCGTCCTTTTCATTAGATTTTATGTAAATTAGAACCATCTGTGGTCATACAACAGTGATTTAATAGCCTTTTTTGTGCATAGATTTGGAATAACCAACGTTTTTCGAGTATTCAATTTTAATTCGGTGCTAAACGCGTCATCCTCTATGCTTCTCGTCGCTCGATAGAATTATCATTTGGACTCAAAGAATTCACCTTATCTCCTTACCTGCAGCGACTAACTAACGTAGGCAATCGCCGGCGAGATAAACCATGGTAATTAATTGAGTTTGTACCTAAATAAATGTAGATTTAAGGTAAATTTGTTAAGTTAAATTTGCTTCAAGTCAATTAATTAGTCTAATGTATCATGCTGAAGTAAATCGTGAAATAAAAACACATGCATAAGTCCTGTGCTGGAAGTTTATTTTGGGAACAGCATACACATTATACCCACTAAAGTGTTCAAGTCTTACTAGCTACAGCCTATCGGTAGCTACGGAAGTTTAACTACAGGACCCGTATACCTCCATTGAAGAAGATAGCATTAAGAAACTAACTTCTTCGTGCTATCTTCTCTGACGGGCGTATTTCCGAAGCGCTGGTAGAGTTAATGGAGTTTCCTTTTTGTGTGTGAGATTCGGGTGTGAGTCACAACTTGAATGGGAAATGTCCTTTTTCAAACTCAAACCATTTGAATCATCATTAGGTTAGTAGATTATGTTTTGACTTATTTTTTATTTTTCTTTATGTATAAGAGACTTGTTAGACTTGTAAAAGTGCAACATTTTTCCCTACTTGCAATAAACAATTTTAGTAACTTACCTTAACTTATCTTTACTTTATGTGGTTGTAATTTTTTTTTAAATATTATTTAAACAAGGTACACATTAACAATAATCTAATCTAGGGACAATATTATAACATCGTGTTTATAAGTGCTAAGTATATTTGTGATGCGATCAGTTCCAATCCAACGGTTGAGCGGTATACAGTTGCAGATGTTAAAACATCATAGGCCAGTTACATACATACATATACAGTCACGCCTTGCCCCCGTCGGGATAGGCAGAGACTACATCTTTCCACATGCTACGTTCCCATCGGAAAGCAGTACAGAAAAATGTAGGCCAGTTAAATGCTGATAAAACCCTTAAGCCAGCATGTTGCCCCAAAAATTCTAAAACAAAAACAATTACGTAAATATTAAGAAACCTTTATAATCAGGTGGTTTTACTGTCATTGGCTGAGATAACTCTTATCAGCTCCAGTTGTAAATGTAAAAAACATGAAACAAGGTTTCTTTTTCTGATTCTCGTGTGGATTGGATATATCATATCATTATCAGGTTTTCTCACTGTGTATTTTGTTTTTGTTGAGAATGGGCCATCATTTACCATACTCACATATTATTTTAGGAATCTTATTAAGAATCCAACACAGTTTGCAAGAAAAGACTTAATAATAACAAATTGGAATCATTTCAAAGAATGTGCGATGGAATTACACAATTTAATTCCATCAAGCCTTTTTTTTTTTTTTTTTTTTTTTTTTTCCCGAGGAATTGCATTAGGCATACCACCCGGCCCCCGGGGGCGGGGGGGTGGTTATGTGGGACTCCCCCGCCAGCTGGTCTGGCGGGGTTTACCCACTAAAACCCCGGGGTGTTCTCCTCTCCGCATTATTGAGGTGGTCACGGGTTCGCACGGCGCTTCCACGACCACCTCTGCGGGCGCCCTCCCAGGCTCGCCACGTGAGGCTTGGGCCTCTTTCTCCGCTGGGTGCGTCCCGGAACACACGGGCCGCACCTCAGCTCGGGACTTCTAACTTGGGCGTTGGACCCCCGATCCGCGGCCCAAAAGTCCCCGTTATTGGTCCCTCGCTGTGCCCTCTGCTGATCAGAGGGACACGCGAAGGACCTCTTCTCGCCAGGTTATTTGCTACGGCCACCAATTCCCCTAGGAGAATTGCTGACCGAACCCCAGGGTGCACCGTCCCAGCTGCTGCCCTTCCCTCCGGATGCAATGCATCAAGAGGGACGAACAACAGCCGGGCACTCGTGGAGGTTACCTGGCCCGCACCCCAATTCCATCAAGCCTATTCCATCATCAAACAACCAGACATAGGGTAATGCATCACCGTTACATGGTGGACATTCCATCCCTATGCACAAAGAGCTCTGCCTCCCACATTTATTATGCATAATGCAAAAGAGTGGAACCCCTTGCCTAAGTCTGTGTTTCCCGATAGTTACAACCTGGGAGTCTGCAAGTCAAAGTGAATAGATTACTTCTAGGTAAGCAACCACCATCGTAGACCATATTGTCAGTTGACATCAAGTGAGATTGTGGACAAACGCAAACCTATTTATTAATAAAAAAATATATAACTAAACAAATAATAGTTATTCTTCTTCTTCGTCGTGTCGATGATCCACGCCTAGATTGTTTTCGTGTCGATGATCCACGGCTAGATTGTTTTATATATGGATATTAGTTAAATTAAGTCTAACCATCGCCACGAATGCATATGAAAACAAACAACCATAATACGAAATGTCACTATACACTCAATTGTGTTATCAATTGGCAATAACTCCAATAATTGCCCGCACATGTGTTGACAAGACCTTGGCGTAACCTTTCTCTCGGCGTCAATTGTCTTGCACAAGCGCGCCCGAAGTGGACTGTAAACAGGTCCGCCTTGTATTTTCGAGGCTGAATTTAGGCATCTCAGATGCAGTTGTGTAAATACTAAGTGCGGCCCGCGGCTTCACCCGCACAAGCAAAACTCAAAACTCAAATCATTTATTGCAAGTAGGCAAACAAACAAAGCATGAAAACATTACTGTGTTCCGGTAGGAAGGGCATTGTTTCCAGCGAAATTACTGGGCATATGAGACTAGAGCCGATGTCTCAGGGTGACGAGCTCAGTGCAGTGCTGCGCAGTATTATGCAATGCAAAGTTACGGGTAGTGTTGTGACTGTTATGGGCAGCCCTAGCGCTTACAATCAGGTGAACGCCTTGCTCGTCTCGTCACTTAGTCAAATAAAAAATTAAAAAAAAACCTTACAAGAAATTCTATAAAATCATATCGAAAAGATCTTAAAATGTTGCAAAAATGATGTAAAATAAAACAAGTATTTTCAGTTAATCAATTATAATGTATGCCTAATTAAATTGAATTGGCCTTCACGATATTCATTAGTAATCAGAATTATTAATGTTGCCAAGCTAAATAATATACAACTCAATTAGTTTGTAGAATTTCACTGTTGCATCAATAGTTAGGGATGATCCGTTGACCTATAAAATTGTACATCGCGAACTACAAGGACTATAATAGTTCTACAAACACCCAGACATATGATAATGATATGAACAAGAACAAAAACAAACACAAACACTACAAAAATGACTGTCTCGGGACCATGTCTCCGGGTGATGAGCGCACTACATTGTGTGCAAGATTATACCGCTAATTGGCGACAAAAACGTTCATATGAGCGTTGTTGCATATGACCGATACAATGCAAGTTCTGGGTGGCACTATAATTGTTATAGAGGTAGAGCTCACCATTAGTCGAACAACTTGCTCGTCTCGTGGCTTAGTAACATAAAAGTGTTGTCCGCAGTACAAATGTAGTGATGAACTACACGGAGGTGGAGGGCAAGGTCCGCGAGGCGACGTCGGACGAGGCGTGGGGCCCCACGGGGCAGCAGATGCAGGAGCTGGCGCTGGCCACCTTCACCTACGAGCACTTCCCCGAGGTCATGTCCATGTTGTGGCGCCGCATGCTGCACGACAACCGCGCGCACTGGCGCCGCACCTACAAGGTAGCGCCCGCCTCTGGTTCTTGCAGTAGTAGTGTGCAAACACTTGAAGGGCACTGTTTCCAGCAAAATTACAGACCGTATGAGACTTTAGAACTAATGTCTCAGGGATTCACACATTCGCTGCTGAAATAACAGACGTATTTTTTATAACTTTACACGCGTGCGGGAAAACACCCCTGCTGTGCTAGCGCAGCTTACGTGCAGGCTGTGCGGCGACACACAGAAGTATGTGTACCTTACAGTGCGGCTCACCCAGACGGCACGCCAGTGCTAGAAAACACGGTCCGTACCGGTGCATAAATATAAAAGCCGGTTCAGCGGTCATCGTGTTAATGCCTTGTGGCGCCTCCCCTCCCGCAGTGCCTGCTGCTCCTGAGCTACCTGGTCCGCAACGGGTCGGAGCGCGTGGTGACGTCGGCGCGGGAACATATCTACGATCTGCGCTCGCTAGAGAACTATACGTACGTCGACGAGGTGGGGAAGGATCAGGTGAGGACACGTAGCTTGGAACGGTTTACGTTGTTTGTTGTATGGTAAATCACAACGGCGCGTGCAGAGCCGCACCCGTGGCTAGACAAGCGAAACGGCTCAGCATTCAATGTGTTAAGTATTCGTTAGCGTGTACGAGTGTGGGCAGATGATACAAATCCAAAAAATGTGCCATTTCGTGTTCTGTCCAAAACTCCCAAGAAGTTTCAGTAAAGCACCCACCACTTAACTGAATCGTGACATTGACTTAACTGCCCACTGAATCGGACTTGACTTTTTGATTATTACCTATGGAAAATCTAAAACACTTTAAATTTTAAATACTTGGCACTAGCTAAATGCAATACTAGTGCGGAGCCACAGGGAAAAAAAAAAAATTACATATTTAGTGGATAGTGTCCTGTCTGTACGTACTGTTTAATGTATTCTATGTCATGGTTTTGCGTTCCAGGGTATAAACGTGCGCCACAAGGTTCGCGAGCTCATCGACTTCATCCAAGACGATGAGAAACTTAGAGAGGAGAGGAAGAAAGCCAAGAAAAACAAGGACAAATATATCGGTGAGTTGTCTCTGTCTCTGTCTAATGTAAGAAAATCGACAAACTTTATTCACTTTAGCAGGGAAGGGAAAGTTAACTGATTCATATCATTTATCACCGGATTCGGAAAAAATCCATCCGAGAAGGATCGGCAAGAAACTCCAAACTACCTTATGTTTGGTACTACTAGACACAAATGCTTTGCAATATAATCTAGATCTTACCATTTAACACTCTCACTGCTGGAAACACAACTGTGGTGTTTTTCATAACTTGCCGCGAGTACGGGAAAACACAACTGTGGTGTTAGCTGTATGGGAAAACACAATGGTGTGTGCAGATCCACACCTGTGGCTAGACAAGACAATCGGCTCAGCAGTCAAAGTGTTAAACTTAGTATCATCATCATCATCAACCCATAACGTCCCACTGCTGGGCACGGGTCTCTCCTCACTTTCGTGAGGAGGGTTAGGCTATAATCCACCACGGGGGCCCAGTCCGGATTGGTGGATAAGCTTAGTATACTAAACCATGTAATAATTACATTCTGTTATAAGCTAACAAATAATTAATTTTATTGCTGAGTGTTCTTTAAAAGACATCATACGAATTTTGTAGATATTTTTCAACTTACCATAGATAAAGTCCGGAACAGCTACTTTTTTTTTTTAAATTACTGAGCAAAAACAAGCCGATTGTTCAGTTAATGGTAAGCGCCACGCCTGTTCATAAAAGTTGCAGTGCTTGATCTATTTTTTTGAAGGCCAAAACAACTTTTGATAGATATATAAAATTACTTATAGACAATGCGTCAAGTAACGTTTATTTTAAAAGCAACTTATCAAAAGAGATTAAGCTATCAAAACTTAATTACTTACACGTTATTTCAATTAACTATGAGGTGTTGAACCTATTGATGATCGTTCGCCTCTAAATAGCCTCTAATTGTTCGTGTCGGTACTTTGTTTTTGTCTAGTAAACTAATTTATTTCTTTGAAAACACAACTTACGATATTGATGCGGTGCCGAGGATCGAACTCGGTAATGTTGGGTTGCAAAGCGCACAAGTTGCCACCACTCCCCACTAACAAGATTAGACCTCTGTCCAAGGACGTCTTATGTATACTCGTATGGACTGCTATCGACAGATTTCTGCAGTGAAAGTGTTAATACTGACACAGTCAATTAAATAAGTTCTTGTAGAAACTTATCCAATAAAGCGAAGCGAAAGGGAAGCGGTGGTAGCCTAGTGGGAGAACGTCCGCCTTCCAATCAGAAAGACGTGAGTTCAAATCCTAATGCGGGCACGTACCAATGTGTTTCTGTAAGCTTTTCGGTGAAGGAAAAATTGTTAGGAAACCCACATACCTACCCGAGAATTATTTCGGAGGTAGATATGTTATCCACCAATCCGGATTGGGCCCCCGTGGTGGATTATGGCCTAACCCTCCTCACAAAAGTGAGGAGAGACCCGTGCCCAGCAGTGGGACGTTATGGGTTGATGATGATGATGATCCAATAACTTAGTATAAACAAGCAAACAAAGCGATAATATAATAAAAGTGAGCTAACCCCCCCCCATTGTTTGTTTCAGGCATGTCCTCTGTCCCCGGCATGTCGTCGGAGGCGGCCGCCATGGGCGGGCGCGGCGGCTGGGGCGAGTACAGCGACCGCGGGAACTGGGGTCGGTACCGGCTCCCGGCTCTCTGTGGCTTTTGATTTACTTTTTCTCATTTCATAGGTGGATACTTCCCAAAAAATTGCCAGTTTGTTTTCCGATTTAGGGCAAAGTAACTCTTAGGATAGTTGAAAGGACACAAGCTGCATCGAGGCCAATATTCTACACAATTCTAAAGAAAGGTAGAGAACTCGAATTTAAGTTTGTAATGGAATTTTCTAATTAACGTGTGTTTTCGAAAAACGGCAATTTTTTGAGAACTACCCCGGTCACTTTCTTCGAGAGTGTTCCTAGCTATGTCTCGAAAAAACCTGTTCATCCGTTTGAAAATCATCAGGTTTTTTCTAGTCGATGAAAGGGTATGAATATGTATTATATAAAAGTCTGTCTCTAAATTTTTCTTTCTTCGTTCATAAGTATAAATTATATTGCAGAAGAGCCCAAAGAACGGAATGAAGAGGAAGAATACGACAAAGAAGATTCAGACGGGGACTACGGGTATAGAAAGCCAAATAAGTGAGTAATTATGTCTTCTATCATTTTTCCTGTTTCATTCGTCTGACTTAACTTGGGCGGAATTAACACTTTGTCTGCTGAGTCGATTTTCTTGTCTAGCCACGGGTGCGGCTCTGCACACACCGTTGTGTTTTCCCATACGGCTAACACCACAGTTGTGTTTTCAGCTGTGAACATGTTAAAAGTTATATTTTTTCTGTCCACGTTAGTTTGCTTATAGTCTTCTCTTCTCATTGATTGAGGATTCCAGCTCGTGTCTGTCAGTGTTCCCTATCTTCAGCCAATGCTTTCACTTCCCCATATGATATGACGTGTCGTCTCCTTCATCAGATCTGTGCATCTCCTTCTAGGTCTTCTTGTCTTCTATGTTGATTTTTATGAAGTTTTCATGTTGTATAAGGTCAGTAAACATATTTCCTCTTCTGCTTTCCATCATCAATACAATACAATAATTCTTTATTCAGCACCATAAGCTTAGTAGGCAGAGTACAATAATCATTTAATAAACAGGTTGTACAATGGGCGGCCTTATCGCTTAGGGCTATTTCTTCCAGACAACCTTTGGATGGACAGGAATGAAGTTCATAGTTAGTGTGTTCCGTTTTTCTTCGAGGTTGTACTTTGTTTGATTTTTTCTCAATTCAGCTAATACTGCATTATTTTAATATGTAATTAAAAAATTGTTTGCCCTTCCACTAAAATCAATTACGTATCTATTAATAAAATATTGCTGAGTAATTTGTTTGGTTTAGTTTTGACTGTGTTCGAATATATTTTGTGGAGTGAACATGGGTTATGAAGTACTAGTTGTCGCGGACCACTTTGTTCTGCCTTTTTCTGTAGCTATTTATTTATAACTCGACCATATTGTATATTATCCTGATTCCAGAGAGAACGTGTACCGAGACAGCGAGGTGATCAGTAGCAGCCCCCCGCGGCGCGCCGCCGCCCCGGGCGCCGCCCCCGGGGGCGGGGGCGGGGGGAACAAGACCCTCAGCATCAACCTCAAGAGCCCCGCCAAGGGGAAACCGGCCACGCCCTCTAAGAAAATCGATTTAGGTATGTAAGAATTTAAAACTGTTTTTTTTTTAAATTATAACATGATTTTTGTATTATTTGTAATATTGGTGGAATATTAACCATTAGTGTCCGTTAACACGTTCACTGCTGAAAACACAACTGTGATGTTTTTCATAACTTGCCGCGAGTGCGGGGAAGCACTGTGGCGTGTGCAGAGCCGCACCCGTGGCTAGACAATAAAATCGGCTCAGCAGTCAGTGTTTAAGGAAGACGCTGTAAGGAAACCCACGTGCTCGAGAAGTATTTCTAAAATATGCAGACTACCGATCCAAACCGGTCGTCCGTGGTGGATTATGGCTTGATTCTCCTCAGAACGATGCTCAGTGATAGGATATGGGTGATAATGATGATGGTGACCAATATTGGTACTTCCAGGCCTGGCAGCGTCCTACGGCAAGTCGGCAGGGCCGGCGCCCCCCACGCCGCCCCCCTCCGCCGCCGCCGACACCTCGCAGGACCTCCTCGACGATCTGTTCAAGACGTGCCCGGTGCCCACCTCGGGGAGCGAGGCGGGCAGCATCCACCTCGGTCAGAGTGGCGAGGGGCTGCTAGAAGATGATTTTGATCCTAGGTGAGAAAGATAAAAGACGACGTTTATCCTCGGTGAGGAAGTTAAGTACATTGTACTTTGATCGTAAGTGATCTTATGTAGTGGGAGGCCTCTTCTACAAAGACCTGGGGAAGTACCACCCACACCTTTGTCAGATATTCATCCGCCAAGCAGTAGTGTGCAAACATTACTGTGTCCCAGTTTGAACGGCACTGTTTCCAGCGAAATTATTGGACATATGAGACTTTAGAGCCGATGTCTCAGGGTGACGAGCGCGGTGCAGTGATGCGCAAGATTAGGCAACGCAAAGTTCTGGGTAGCACGGTAACTGTTATGGGCCGGCGTAGCGTTTACCATCAGGTAAACGACTTGCTCGACTCGTGACTCAGTGAAATAAAAAAAAGTGAGTGGGTACCTATGGTACAAGATGACTTCGATAGCAGACGAGTTAATTATTCAAGATACTATTTATTTATTCTAGAATAAAGACTACCTCTTTATAATGTTAGAGATAATTTACTAATGATTTTCTGACCTGTATTTCTGCATATTCCAGAGCGGAAGAGCCCAAACCGGCTACAAAAGACGAGTTCGGAGACTTTACTAACGCGTTCGGCGCCGCCCCCGCTGCCCCCGCCCCCGCCCCCGCCGCCGCCCCCTCCGCGTTCGCGGACTTCAACCACGCCTTCAGCGCCCCCCACCCGACGTCGGCGAACGTGCAGACTCTTAGTAAGTTGTCAAAGAACAAATATCGCTCGTTTGGGACAAGAACGTGTTATCTCTTCAACTACTACAGTCACTAAATCACTAATCATATAAATTACTAGCTGCGCCCCGCGGTTTCACCCGCGTAGTTCCGGTTCCCGCGGGGATACGGGGATAAAATATAGCCTATGTTACTTGCTGATAATGTAGCTTTCCCTAAGTCAAATATGGAAATGAAAACTTCGCCTGTGGGGTTGGTAATGAGTTGATGGCAAAGCATGAGGTTGCGGGTTCGATTCCCGCACGGGGCAAGTGTCTGTGTGAAGTACACATGATAATATATTGACGCTAGGAAGCGTAAACGCTGTAACCCTTTGACCGACCCGAAAATACTTTTTTTACATATTTGGAAACAAACCCACATTTCAACGTCCCCTAGGAACTTTAGGATATAACCAAGGTAGCAGTATTGTAGCTTTGTATGTAACGCACCAAATATACAAAATTTACGTTTTTAGGTCGAGTAGATATTGAGTTAAAAGTTTGGTGTACAATTTTGCGTTTCAAGGTTACAGCGTTTACGCTTTCTTGCGTCTATATGTATTTGCATCGAGTCCAGATGTTTGTGAGACTGTGGTCTGTGTCTGTGGCTGCGTCCAATTCCATAGATACAAGGAACCCTAATTACAATAATTTCGACAAATATGATTATGCCTAAACGAAAGTAGAAGTAATTAGATTGTATTTCCTGATTACTGCAAGGTAGAAGCTTAGGTAGGTATAGAAGGTAGGAAACAACCGGTAGGTTTCAAACCAGGCTGCAATCGTATCCTAGATGCCTAACATTAGTTCATTTATTTAGTGGTAATTGCGAAAACTGTACACACTCTATTTTATTCGTTCCCTTATTCGCAAAGCATAACTAATTACATGCCAGTTAAAAATTCATAGAAAGACTAAATTTCCTATATTGTGTTTTATACTTCTTCGTGTCCATAAAGTGTTATCTATCTAAAAACATGTTTCCCATCTCTTCCAGCTGCGCCCATTACCAACCTAGACTTGTTGAGCGACCTGCACCCCCCCGGCGCCGCCCTGCACCCCCCCGTGGCTCCCCTGCTCCCCCCGGGCGCTCCCCTGCTCCCCTCGGCGCCCTACGATGCGCTGTCGGCCCAGCTACAAGCCACCACGCTGCAGCCCCACGGTAAGCATCCCTTCGCACCCCCCACCCACGTCTACACGTAAGGGTCCTCGAGACGATCAATTGTAACGAGCAATGTTTAGCTTATTAAAAATTTGGAAATAATATGTTACCAAATATATCTGAATATGTGTAAAAAAATCAAGTTTTAACCCTATACGAAAATCAAACTAAACGAAAATTTAATACTTAGCCCGAACCGTTTATTGTTTCAAAAATAGTTTTTTTTTTCAAGCTCACTATGTTGAAATGTTACTGAGTTTGTCTCTTAAAGAGCTAAAACGGCAACACTGCACGTAACTCTCGCTCGTTTTCCTCACCCGTATCTGTGGACAAGTAAGATTAAGATGGAACAATCCAAATTTTAATAAAATTAATACTCTCTCTACTAACCTCTTACACAATAAATATTATTGTCATAAGACAACATTCGCAAAAGCAATATAAAATAAACACTTTAACCTATAACTCCTACTCAATCTATTGCGAATGTGGTCTTATAGCAGAGTAGTTAAGAAACAATTTCCAAAATACATGTGACTGTTGCATGCGTAGTTTAACCTATAAATTTAGCCGTTAGTTCATCAACTGTTTTGGGCACATTCAGGTGTTTTTTATTTCCAGGAGAGCGGCCAGCCTTCATAAGTCAACGGGACAGAGCACTGCAAGCCGTGAACGACTTCATCGATGCTCTCCACCGTGTAGACAGGATTAAATCGAGCGCAGACGTTTACGGCCTCAAAGTTCACTTCGACAATGTCTTGAAATACCTACCCGGACCGATTACAGTTCAAAAACTGACCCTTATTGATGAAAGAATACTAGACGATGAAATGTTGGACCGATACCCGATTCTGTTGAAGACTGTCATCAGAATCTTAGTGCCTCAATGGCCGGTGTTCAAAGAGGAGATCACTGCTCTGTTCCTGGTAGAAGAAAGCTTCTTTGTCAGCAGCGCGTCGCTGATGGTTCTAACTGGATTTTTGAAGAGCGAGACTAATATTAGTGTTATTAAAGCATTTTCCCACATTCTAGTCAGATATATCAAAACTGATGCCATTTTGGTAGCGATAATCGATAGCAGCTCTGCCAAGCCTATCTGTATAAAGCAGAAGAGGAGGAACTTGTTGGATTGGGAGGATTACGTTCAGATCTTGTCAACGCTGCCAGAGAGGATTGCCAACAAACTGCAGATGGACACTCCCAAGGATTTCTCCCATGAAACGTACGCTTTCCACATGATTTTCCACATAATAAGGGCGATAGATTTCATATCCGATTGCTATTATTATCAGAAAATACAGTTCGACATGGTATACATATGTCACATACTCTCCAAAATTGTGACAAATTTCAACATGGCCGGCGACTCAGCGGCTATCATAGGCTTCGTGGACGTTCTCATAGCGTGGAACGAAACCACCTTCACGGAACCATCGAAATTCGTCAAAAGGAAACTGATGCAGATCCTGCTACAGCACGGGAGTCGGGAGTGCATCGACACCTTGTCGATTATGTTGCTGAACCGCTGCCAAATCGATTACGTGAAAGATCGACAGATGATCTTCAACATCCTCGCCGACAGTTTCGATGTCAGCAAGGATTGGGCCGAGATCCTAGCGTTCAAGCTCCCGTTCTACTTCAAGCCTAAAGATTACAAGAGAACGGTTATTTGTGAAAACTTGATTTACTACATCTCTACTATCAAGTGCAACATCGAAGGGTTGACCGACCTGATAATGAGATTGGCCACAGTTTGGGCTGAAGTTAAAACTTCCAACGTCACCAACATAGTGCAGCATATCTTCACATCTCAGCTACTTATTCTAGCAGTAAAGTACCGTACGGTCATGACGATAAAGAATAAACTCACTTGGCCGTTGACGGAGCTCAAAACTATACTTTTCAACGGCATGAGCAAGCATTTAGACGTATGGTTTCAAGATTATCAGTGTGTCGGCATGACCACCATAGAGGTGGTCCTCAAAACGTTGGCAGATCTGGAGCCGAGCGAAAAAGAGGCCGCCAACTGCCTCAACTTTGAGTATTCGGCGATGGGAGAGAATTGCGTCGAAATGAACAAAGTCCTCAGACATCTAGCGCAACGGTGCCTCGTCGACAACGAAAGGCGTAAGCCGAAAAATCACAAAGTGACCAAGGTGAACTTGAAACAGAAAATGAACGCTATCGCCGAGCGAATCACGGACGTGAAAGCCGACCCGACCACCACGAACACCTTCGTCAATATCGCGGTCAAGTCAAAGGAGCAGATGAAAGATATTGTCAAAGCTATTATATCTGTGAAGATAGACGAGTATGACAGAGAGAAGAGACAGGTCATAGAAGTGCCAGACCCGCACCTGGACTCGGACGACGACCTGACGCCGTACGATATGAGCAACGACGTCCCGGTCGCCGCCAAACTGAAGCCTCAATACCTGAGAGATCTGATAACTGACATTAATGAAGTTAAACACGTGGAGAACTTCCAGGCGTGCTTAGAAGTCGCCGAGGATCTAGTCAAAAGACAATTGAAACATGAAAATCCCGAACTGGTCGTAGATTTACTAGACATCTTTCTACATCTAGACGAGAAATATCACGTGGATAAATTCGACAGTATAAAATTCGACACGTGCGTGGCGATAGTGTGCAACCGGCCGAAGGTCGCGGCGGAATACATTTGCAAAGAAATACACACGGACGTGGGCCGATACTCGATCGGAACGAAGATGTTCATGCTGGAGGTGATAGCCGAAGCGGCCGCCGTGATCGCCGATGTGAGGCCGAGCCCGGAGAAGCCCGAAATGACCGGAATCGAAGGCATCACCCCCAGAAAGAAAGACGACCCGGAGCTCCCGGCGCAAGAGATCGTGCGTCGAAGGTTGATAAAGAAAACTAGGTACTTCCACTCGAACCGTCCGCACCCGTTTTCGAAAGCGAAGAAAAACGAGTTCTCAGCGGTCGCCGATAGCTTCTTCTATCCACTGATCGGCGGATTCGGTTACCGGCAGCTCAGTTTAAGCGTTCACAATCAGAAGCAAGACATCGATAGCATTCTAATGTACAGGTTTCTCGGAACGATCGCTCAAATCGTGGTGGTGAGTAAGAATTGCGTTAAATGCCCTCAGTACTGTTGGGAGATACTTCAAATGGTGATGCCTTTGAGATTCTCGCCGGATCCGAAGCTGCAGCAATGCGTGCTTCACATATTCTCTGCTGTGATTCTGTCGCTGCCGCCCAACTTTTCGAGGATAGAGTTTTTCGCGCAAATAATGGAGATACGGACGTGGCTGATTGATTGCGTAATGCGCGTGAATTTGGAGAACGCCAGCGACGGGAATCGATCCGAACTGAACTTGTACGCTCGACAGGTCGTCAGCATGATTGACTCCACTTTGGGGTTGCCGATACAAAATTAAACGTTTTAGTTTTAAGGAAAAATGTATTCGAATCTGTAATGTAGTTGACCCACCGTTTAATAAACGATTTTAATCTTCTTTCTGTAAAGGCGTTAGTGTTTGAAAAGCTAGGATAGTGACGCACTCTTCCCTCGCGTATAGTCTCCGTATATACGGCACCTTCGTGGTTCACCACCGTACATTAGCAAAGGGCAGTATTGTTTATACGGAAACCGTGTGTGGAGAAGGCCTTGTACTTTTCAACTATTTTAACTAGCGTTTCAAATATCCAATGTCGAGGTTTTCATTAATACAACCCGTCCCTGTCTAACCAACACTTACATTCTCAGTTCTACTAACACATGGGGTAAGTTATACAGTCACATGTATTTTGAATACACTTCAGGTTTCAGGATCTTCTGAGATCAATCACAGTTTATGTTTTTAACTAAAATTACAGCGATAATTTATTAAAGGGTTGTTGGTTTTTTAAGGTATGTGCACACAGTATAGCAGTCACGTCGCTCGTCCTCAAGTCGGCGATCAGTCACGTCAGAGAAGTGGCATGTTGAACGTGACGTATGACCGGATGTGTTACGAATTCCGTTTGCCATATATTTTGACTTGACTGGCGGCGACTCGACGACGACGTGACTGATATGTGTGCATGTCCCTTAATCAAGAAATGGTGCGACTAATCCTTCTGTTTATTTTACCAATACCTGTTCAATTAAATGTAAAAATAATAGCTACTTTCAACAACAACTCAAAATTGTATTTAAAGTAACTTAATTTTAAAATGATATTGAAAGCAGCGTTATTTCTACATCATGTTCACAACGTGGCCTCTCAACAGGTATGCAACCGACACCTGTAGGGTTACTGCAACCGATCGCCCCCGCCAACCAACAACAACAACAACAACAACAACAAACGACAGTGAACAACACAAAGCCAACAAGTTGCAAGCTAGGCGCCACCTGGGCGGATACCACGGGGGCAATCAACATTGACGTAGACAACTTACTAGCACCTAGATCGCCTAAAGCGGGCCCCACGCCATCAATGAATCAGCTCAAATCAAGCCCCAACAGTCCAGCTCACGCCGCCAACCCCTCCATGATGGGGTTCGCCCCCTTCATGCAGAGTCCGTTGAACAACTTGAACAATAACTTCTCTAGTACCGGGTTGAACAACAACATGGCTCGGCCTCCGTTTGCGAATCAGAACTCGTTCCTGCAATGATATTGGTGGATGGCAGACGTATGCCAGAATGGTTAGGCCGATTTTGGAGCAACAATTCGAAATTACATAGACAATTAGATCGCTGCGACTAGGTGTTATATCGCGGTCAACACGTTGAAGATAACACCATCTTGTCCCAAATGAGCGATATATTCAATTGTATAAGACATGGATGTGACAAATTCAAATCAGGCGTTGATAACTCAGTTGTGTCTCAGTAGAAGGAATAATGTATAACTGTGTTCCGGTTTGTAGGGCATTGTTTCCAGCGAAATTGCAGGGCATAGGGGACTTTAGAGCCGATGTCTCAGGGTGATGAGCGCAGTGCAGTGCCGCGCAGGATCATGCAATGCAGGGTTTTGGGTGGTGCTGTGGCTGTTATGGGCAGGCGTAGAGCTTAGCGTCAAGTAAAAAAAAAATTCCAGTCTCGACAGAAAATTACGATTTATTTGTGATGGACAGCCAAAGGTTTCTTCGAAAGAGAATTTGTGATTATGCCACAGCTGTGTCTTTTAGTCGCCGTTATGTGGAGCGAAGTTTTTGTCCATCTACCCACATTTTGTTTGTGTTTTATAGTGAAAAGTCAGTTTATCAAGTCTTCATTCATTTTGTTACTGCATACATTTTTAATTTAAATTACTCTATTATTTCCAAATCGTTGCTCCAAAATCAACTAAATATATAAAATAAGTAAATAATAATGTAATATATTGAGAAGTGGGTAACTGAGCTAAGTGATTTTATACGATTTTGATATTAAATACCATTTGGTTGTATTCATTTTCGTTTGAAGCCCACTATGTTACAATAAACAGTAGGGATGGTTTGTGAAAGCAGGAAGCTTGCACTCGCACTTTCAATCAATGTCTAATCAAATGTCTGTACTGACCTTAATAAACCCCTCGAGTGACGGACCGGTTAAACGTTTTCACAAGTGGGACGCGCGACAGGTTAGGGTACAGTGGACTGGTTGGCGAAAATGACTTTATGTGCCATTGAAATATATCTTGCATACATGGACAGCTGAGCAGTCGGCAAACAATAAAACGTGGCCGCAGACGAGAGTAAGAAAATGCCATAATCTCTCCCAGTGAATTTGGTAAGGATTTTGGATACGAACCAGATTACTGCGTCAGAGCAGTCAGTGTCAGCTTGGAACTGCTCAAGCGGTCCGTGTCAATGCAAGGTACACTGCAGTCGCTGCTCTTGATCGCGTCCAGCTGCCTGTGTATGCCTGCCGTAAGATCCTGCAGGAGTTTTTGGAACAATGTGTCGTGAAAGATGTCAACCCGACGAGTATTGGTTGTGAAACTCTGATTAGTTGACAATAACCGTCGATAGATGGCGCGAATAAGAATTACGGATTACCGGACATTGACAGATCATATCGAAAGCGCCAATCAGCGCACACGTGTTATAAAGGTTAGTAGTTATTAATTAAGGACCTTATTCGCTATGCCACATGAGATTCCTTGCTGAAAACACGTGATGGCATTCGCGTGGCCCTGAGCCGTGATGTGCTCGTTTTGTCATACGTACAGAGCTTTCTCCCGTTGGGATAGGCAGGCCACATGCTGCGATCCCAGCGGAAAGCAGTACACCAACTCCCTGACGCCCTCTACTGGTTTCTGGAACTCCGCACCAATAGGCTATTCTGGAACCATCCATAATGGAGTCACATCCTTTCCGCCTGGTCTCATTCACACAAGGAGCATCAATCCGTCTATTACTCATCAATTCGCACACTTCCTTTATCTTATCTTTTATCATCTTCCTTATTTTGAACTTTCAAAATAAGCTAGCGCGGTACGAGAGGTTTTCAGGTTCAAAATAAGTTAATAAGCGCGTTGACATATCGCGTTTTCGGCAAGAAATCTCATGCGGCATAACGGATCGGGACCCTGGTCGTATTTAGTGTTATCCTGACTGTCAGGACTGACTTCGGACGTCCTTTGCTATCGCTATAAAAACAAAGGTTTCATGAACACGTTGACTGCTGAACCGGTTTTTACATTTGGGCACCGTTGCGGACCGTGTGTGCTTTCCAGCAATGGCGTGCCGTCTGTGTGTCGCCGCACAGCCGGCACGTAAGCTGCGCTAACACCACAGTTGTGTTTTCCCGCACCCGCGTAAAGCTATAAAAACACAACGTATGTGTTTTCAGCAGTGAACGTGTTAAAAAGGGGTCCATACTAAATACGGCTTTGGCTGCAATAAACATTGTCCCACGTGAATCAGACAAGAAATATTAGTTTAATGGCTACTGTTTTATCAAAGTATCTTTACTAATACTTGTATAGTTCTAGTTTCGAAGCATACAAAAAGGAAATGGATGCCTTTGAACCTTGAAAGGAAAGTGATGGGTGTTTAATTCCTCGACTGTACAGTGATGCATATCATCTTATATCACAATGATATTATAATTTTATTAATTAGTTAATTATCACTTATATATTATTGTGGGCATCATATCACTATAATTCACCTTTGCATTACGTAGATATATTTAACTAAATTATTTTTTTAAATTTTCAGTGTCAAAGAAATTTATAATAATATCAATTATTTAAACGTTGGTATAATTTATTTAGTATACTTAATGATTTTAAATTTGAATGTATTTATTTATGAATTTATTCTATTAGGGGTATCTAGTTTTAATTTAATAGGATTATAGAAAATGCTCACTTCAAAACTACATTCCTTTTGGTTTTTTTTTTTTTCTAAAATTCGATTTAATTTTTTACCCGACTGCTTAAAAATCTTTTTGCATTTAAATAATTTGACGTTTAATTTACAAAAGTTTTTGTGGCAATATATACTTTGGCAAAGTCAAATTGTTTCCATATTTTCCTTATATTTCTACTTATTTATTAACATAAGTTATGCACATTTTAATCACTTTAGGCGTTACTTAAAACAACCTGTTAAAGTTAAGCACGAAATTTAAGTTCCTAACTTTAATAGGCGTTTATAAGTAAACCCGTTTATCTCTAATGTGCTAAGAAATATTCAGTGAGGCGAATTAAATTCTGAATAAAAATAAATAGCTATAAAATATTAGGTATAGTTCTAGTTAGATATACTATCGTATCAAAAAGTGTAAGATATTTTCTCAATGTCAATAGAATATGATGGAAAAGATTCCTTGAATATTTTCTAGCAAAAAATATGTAAGCAAGTATATAAATATTGCAAAAGGAACTTTTTCAAGTTAAAATATAATTTTTTTACGAGCAAATGTCATGTCTTTTTGCTATCTTCTAGCAATTGTAAAAGCTTGTTTATTTAACTTGTTTCAAATCGTTAATTATGAACCAATTGAAGTCATTTTTGACCCACTTGTTTAATTGAGTTGAAAATATTCATGCCTCAGTCTCGATGACAATGTGAGTGTTTAATTTTTATCATAATAACTCTTAATTGACACCAAGATGTATTAACAACAGGAGAAAAAACACAACTGAATAATAGTTACAATGCGCGGTCTTATCGCTGTAAGCGATCTCTGCCAGACAATGGATCGACAAGCTAGAGAGCAGGAATAAGGAAATGTTTTTGTGTTTAATAATTTTGTTTTTTTTTGTTCATATCTCGCCGCGTAACTGTGTACGGTCAGCTTAATAAAAGCGTTATAGCTTTTATAGAATTAAATGGCTTCTATTGGCATTGATGAAATATATTGCACTGTAAAATATATCGGTGTCGTACCTTATAAATGGAGGTTGTAGTGAATTAGAATAGATAGTTGTTGGATATTCGATGTTTAATATCTATTATAGAATATTTTTATACCGCTTCAACTCGACTTTATATACATATGGATATACATGGCAATAATGTGATAAGCGGCTCAAAACTGGGAAGTGAAAGGTGTAGCTTGCTATTCGGTTTATAACTCGCGCCAGTATTCCGTGACCAAGCAGTAGTTTGTAATGCACTGTGTCCAGCTAAATTATTGGGCGTGAGCAACTTGCGCGAAACTGCAATTGATAACAATTGCAGTGCAAAAAAGGCAAGTGAAGCGCTTACTATACAGGCGAAAGTCTGATCGAGTCAAAATTGTACTATCGAAAAAAATAATTGAAAACAGCGCCACCTCTTGACGCACTTTATCGTAAACATCATTATCATCATCAACCCATAACGTCCCACTGCTGGGCACGGGTCTCTCCTCACTTTCGTGAGGAGGGTTAGGCCATAATCCACCACGGGGGCCCCGGTCCGGATTGGTGGATAATATACCTACCTCCGAAATAACTCATATACCTACCGATAAAAACCAAAACTTCGAGGTGATGAATTCAAAAGTCTACCATTAAACTTCCACCGGTAACTAAAGCCTATTCAGTTGTAATCAAGTCGTATTAGCCTCATAAAACGTAGTATTAAACGTGTTGTTAATTACTATAAGTGTTATAATTATGGGAATCATGTATAAATTGGAACGATAGACATTTTTGTATACTGAAGGGAAAGTTAGGAACTGTTTTCTTTAGTTTTGCACTACCAAGATATCTTAGTGTAGAAATGTAGGATTGCAATCAAGTTAGGCTGTTACACAAGCAAATTCAAATTAAAAATGAAGACAACAATAATTACTACAATTGAAGATTCAGCCACTAAATAAATCAATTATACTTCCTGGACGCACACAACAAAGACTGCGTGTGACAATTAAAAAAAAGTGCCGAAACACAATCGTGAACAATTTAATTGTAAACGGTGTATATGTCAGATAATGCAAGTGTATAAGGAAAAATCAGAATCGAAGTCGGATTAAGCAAGCGCGGGCCCGTGGCAAATTCTTTCAAAGAGCCCTTGATCTACTATGGGTTGTTTAGTATAAAGTGGTAAAAAAAACAACTGTCTTAGTAGAAAAAGTTGTAACGTTTCACTTTTTTGTGATATCAAGTAAATTCAATGTACCACATCTTAGCTTGACTCAAATAATTACGCTCAGGCAGAAATGAGTGGGTTTAAATATGCGGGGCCTGTAGAAATTGCTACGCTTGCTACGTAGTTAATCCGACACTGACTAGAATCCAATTAGGTTTAGAAATAGGTATCCAATATTTTCTCACACTTGCATCTGCACAATGAGCCCAAACATGGTACTACAGCTGCTGTAAGTTGATAAGCACTTGGGTATCCTGCAGATGTCAGGTGAGGTTGCAGCATCAGGCAAGGTTACCATGTTCTTGTAATATAATTGAAGGTTCAACTCTGAATCGGATCAGACCTGTTGAAGTTGTTCAGGTCCCGTCATCAACTATAAAAGAGTTGATGATCTTCAAACGGCCAAGAACACTCCATGAAGGCACCTTTCAATAAAAAAGAATAACAATTAAAATTGAACATATTTTTGGGTCGCGGGGGTTGATAAATCCAAACAACAATAGTAAAGTTTTATGTAAATGTTTTTTTTTTATTTGATTGAGTAACGAGACGAGCGAGTCGATTACCTGATGGTAAGCGCTACGCCTGCCTATGACAGTTACAGTGCCACTTAAAACTTTTCATTGCATACGCTTGCACGGCACTGCACTGAAACATCGGTTCTAAAGTCTCATATGCCCAGTAATTTCGCTGGTTTATTTTGCAAGCAGATAACTTTGACTCTTTGATCCATCCGCGCTTTACTATCCATATCGAACCAACTTTGAGGAAGTGATCACATTTTTTTTTTATATCATTCGGTTGTGAGATATCTTGGTAGATATTATGTAAGTGACTCAAGTATCAAGATGGTTTCAATGCTTTTGGATTGAAAGTCGACAATAAATAGTTTTGACCCTATGGCTTTTCATAATATTCTTTACATGTTGAGTCACTCAAAAATGTTAAATTATAAATTGGTTGTCTGTAAAGTTGGTTTACGGACGATATTTTAACGTGACAACTTCATAACAAAATATTGATGAAATGATTGCATACTTTTATGAATAAAATTGAATCATTATTTAATAAAAGAATAAATATTTACTTGAAATTATACTAGTACCTATGCAATGAGATTTGAAAATGCAAGACTAATTAAACTGTCAAGAAGAGAAGAGAGATAGATGCGGCGCAAGCGTACAATGAGCGTTACGGGACAATGTGTCAACTTTTTCGTGCATGCGGCCGGCGTTCATCGATTTATTAGACGTTGTCACGTCAAAATATTATGGTTAATGTAGAAAATTGTACTTAATGTCAGTAGCAAAGTGTTTAATTTCGCATTTAAATATTCATTCCGTTTGGCTCTTTCATTGTGTTGTGTAAAGGCAGCTCTGCTAGAAATAGCATAAGTTTCAATATCATTTGAATAGTAAGGTTAGATTTAACACTAGTTACATGTTATTGGCGTTTGGCAAACATAGTTTGAATTTCCAGTTCTTTTTAAGGTAGTTAACAAGTGTTTAATGAGATTAGTTGAAACTTTTATTGTATTTGTTTCACATAAGTAAATTAAAATTGGTCAACACCTGTATTATTTCAATGTATTTCTAATTAGTTTGGATATTTAATAGAGCATAATGATTGTGTTTGGCAAAAATTATAACATTGGGACCAAATATCAAAATTATTTTTACCGGCGCGTAGTTTCAATTCGCATTCTAATGGATTTTGCTATTGGTTTTGTTGCGAAGTCCTTCTGTAATGTTGGTGCATAGTTTTTTATATTATTTATGTAGGTATAAAAGATTTTTTGTTCAGTAGACGTTTGATGACCAAATGACATCGTTGAGTGCTTAATTATAATGTATATAAATATGTATAAAAAGATTAGTTTACTTTGTACGCATTGTAATGCAATGAGACTGTATTCAAAACCTCGGCCCTGCGCCTATTATTAAATGTCATGTCATGTGCGGCGTTTTTTTTATTCGAGGAGCCGAGCAAGTCGTTCGCCTGATGGTAAGCGCTACGGCTGCTCAGAACAGTTACGATGCCACCCAGAACTTTGCATTGCATAATCATGTGCAGCACTGCACTGCGCTCGTCACCCTGAGACATTGGTTCTAAAGTCTCATATGTCCAGTAATTGGATGGGCTTCGGAAGGCATTGCAGTCGTTAATTATTAAAACCTTTGATGTCATTTTGTCAACGAATAATTTTATTAATCGTGTATGTAGATATTATGTTATAATTTTTGTTCTTCTATTAATAAAGTATCTAGGGGGGGATTCGAAAGCAATAAATAAATTTTAATACTTAGAGAGTTCTCGTTTTTTTGTTTATTGTAACTTTTTCAAATGTACGTGTCATTATTATTATTCGCACAATTATATTATTGTTTAAGTAAATAATTATATTATTTAATGTCTAAATAATGTACGAGTAACGGATAAACGATTTTGTTATTCAATTTAATTGTACTAGTAGTGGTGGAGTATTGAATGTTTCATTGTTAATGGCAAAATGTATTAAATAAACTTAATTACATGATGCTCTGTTTAATTTTCCCCTTTTTTAGCAAAGTCCAAAAAGGATAAAGAAATAAAATGCAAAATAATTAAAGCAATTAATAATTTATTCGTGAAAAATTGAGCGCATAGAAAACTAAGCCTAAACGAAAATAATTCTTAATTGGCTACATTAAAATTAATAATCGCAATCATTGTCATTCGCTTAATTATAATTTCAATTCATTGTAGAAACTTTGTATTAATACTGAAACAAAATTGTTAAAAAAATAAATATAATACATAATCACCATTGTTTATTTCAACATTTAAAATAGTCGTAATTCAGTCTTCTTAAAAATTATATTAAAATGTGGAATTTCAAATTATAATAAAAGGAATGATGTACTATCATTACCATTTAACTTATAAAATACAATCATTTGTGGTGAAACTGCAAAACTGCATCAAATTTGATAATATCACTATTATAAGAAAGATATAGGTTTCAGAGTGTTATTTGGGTGTCAATTACGTCGACACAAACTTTAAACTAATTCGACGTTTGACAGCTCTAAAGTTATTGCGGTCCCTTTCGTTTTCACAAGGTTAGAAAGTGACAACTAATCATTTAACCGAACTAAAATTTAGACTAGTTGTAATAGAATTGACATCGCTATCATAGTTTAAAAATATTGCAAAGATTTTGATGCAGTTTTGTCTTTCAAAAGCATTAATACTAAAATTATTCGAGAAGTTTCTATAAAATAAACTTATCACTGGATGGAATAGTACTGAAAATAAATCAACCAAAAATACTGTAATGGTCATACTGACAGTAGATCCTGCGCAGATGTGGGATTTTTTTTCTCCGCGGACAAAAATCCCCTAATCTTTCTTTACGCGGTACTTTAAATCCCCGTGTGCGTTATTGGATACAAATATTTGTCTCTATGTAAGCGAGACTTAAGTGTTCGACTTGTAAAGTGCATTCTTTTTGCTTACTTATAATTATATAACAAATGATTTGAGTTGTAAGCGATCTAATTTGAGGGACAAAAAGTACCCGGCACCGCCTCGACTGCGCAGGCCTTTACAATGATTATATTCTATTCATGGAACAGGAGTGAAACTTGACCATTATAAAAGTTAGCTAAATATCCATAATATCCAACAACTTCTCCCCACCAAGGGATTATGACGAAAAGATCTTCCATAATTTAAGCCATCCAGCATTGCAATATTTGGTGGAGACGGTCTTCAAATCGTCGTTTTTGAACATCAGGAGACCCTGGCTGACACGGGTCAACCATTAGTACAGTCAAAAGTAAATGATGATCAGATAAGTTCCAAAAACCATGACCGATATTTAGTGCGTTAAACGCTCATCATTTTCTATATAATCTGATTCTTTCAAAATGTCATGACGCGCTGTCCCTCCCCCAATCCCGTGAATAGATAGGAAGAGAGGAGAGAGTTATGACATTTTTAACGAATAAGATTATATTAAAAATAATTATGATACGTCTTTAATGCACTAAATACTTAAATTTCATGATTTTAACTTGTCTCATCATCATTCACTTTTGCTGGGGTAATGTTGTTTTTGTTTGTGTTGTATGGTTTACTGAATCTTAATAAATCTGAAATAGACCATTTATTATGATTATTATGCGAGCCCGTACTCGACAAGTGTCATAATGTCATAATCCCCTCTGGTGGGGATTGTGGTAATAAACGCGAATGAACAAGTCAAGCGAAAATTCCACACCCGTTCAACGTAGTGTAATAAGTAATAACAATTGTGTAAAGTGTATCGCAGAATAGTAAAGCTATAGTATTACATAACAACCTTTTTGCATAACACGTATTATTGTCGCGTACAAAGTGTATTTTACCATTATAAAATCCCTCTAGGCCGTCCCTCTCGAGGGGGATTTCCGGACAACATATTCCTGAAATCCCCTTGTATGTATGGCCGTTTAGTGACACCTAACGTTTGAGCGCGTCCGTGTTTTAGGGAACGTTAAACCGAATCGATTCGATATCGATTATTTCTACTATTGTCGATTATGTCACAAAAGCGTAACACTTGAAGTACAGATTCGGGAACTGCGTTATCGTACGACATGACGTTATCTTCGAGACGTAACAAATTCCTCGTCGTTTCTACTATTTGTGACTTTATGGTCGATATCAGGTAGAATCGATCGCTATTGGTTATCGAAAGTTCCTGAATCAGCTACCTAACATGTTTGTCGTAGGAAGCTTTACAGAGATATCTATCGAATGGACAAAAGTTCCTTGTGCCTCCATCAATACATTCCACATAGCTCCATCATTCCCATAGCCTTACGTGTAATAACAATAGTGCATTTTATATATACTACTAATATTTTAAAGCCATTACTACACAAGCGCGTTATAATTGATCGATAATATCCCAGTTGTTCCGATAATTCATCCCGTGTAGAAAATTATCGCAGTAGCGTCTGAGATAGTGCGCGACCTATTACAAAAAGTGCTGAAAATAGTATGAGAATAGGCCTCTTTGTGTCCTATGCTTCCCTGGTACTACTGCTACTATGCATATATCGTACTGAGCAGCACAAGAGGGGGAGTCAGGCCTCTTTGAGTGGTTTTTTTAATTATTAACAAATAGGTTCGCGTTTGACCAATATCTCACTTGATGTTAAGCGACGATGCGGTCTACGATGGTGGACGCTTACCTAGAACTAACGTATTCACTTGGAGACTCCCAGGTTGTAACTTCCGGGAAACAGACTCGGCTAATGACATTTACCAAAATGGGCTTCTCACTAACCGACACCAACTTTACCGACTAATGAGATGAGCACGTCGTTCACCTGATGGAAAGCGCCCCGCCTGTCCATAACAGTTACAGTGCCATCCAGAAATTATGATTCACATTTTATAGGATCATGTTTTTAAAAAATGGAACCTACCCACAACATGGTAGGAATGATAGAAATAAACAGCAAAAAACGACTGTTACATTATCGATCGATGATAGCGGATCAGTGGGGTGTAAGCTTAATTCAGTTACTTAAATCTTAGTATAAGGCAATACAGCGAGTGACGTCGGATAGTCAAGCTAGTCTTAGGCCTCGCTAGGTACCTACATTTCATGAGCAGCGGCGCAGTGAAAACAAGCCTAATTATTGGTTCAAATATGAGCATCACATGTCCATAGCTCGTTCTAAGACTCACGAATCAGTAAGGAACAATCACGATCCAACTCATAAAACATGTGAATCAAACCACGATTCGATTTATAAAAGTAAATTGTTATCAAAGATTCGCTTTTAACACGTTCACTGCTGAAAACAAAGACGTTGAATTTTTTATAACTTTACGCGGGTGCGGGAAAACACACCTGTTGTGTTAGCGCAGCTTACGTGCCGGCTGTGCGGCGACACACAGACGTGTGTGTAACGCGGCGCTACTACAGTGCGGCTCACACAGACGGCACGCCAGTGCTGGGAAACACACGGTCCGCAACGGTGCCAATGTAAAAACCGGTTCAGCGGTCAACGTGTTAATGAATCTTCAGTGAGGGAAACGACCCTTACATACATTGTAGTAAATCAAACTTCTATAACTGTATAGATTACAAGGATATCAGGCAAACAGTTTGAAGCTTTTTAAGGCACTTTCGTTACATTATTTCGTCCGTTTGCGGCAAGACACGACACGTTCAGGAGATAGCACGTCTAGTCGCAAATGAATGAATTCTTTGGGAATGTCACAGAGTGGAGCTGAACAGAATAGAGAAAACTTTATGGTACACCAGTTTACAATAATACAGGAGGTACTTTAATAATAAAAACTTAGTGAAACCAACGAATACAATGCGCGGTTTTATCGCTCTTCCAGACAATCTTTGGATGGGGAGAAATTATGGAGTGTCAGTGGTTTGAATTTTAGATTTTATTTACATTAATTAACTTTACATTTTGAATGACAACCAAAAATCTTTCTACATTTTTAAGTATTGTCGTTTTGAAAAAATTAAACGGTAGAATATTTTTTTTTTTTTAAATCAACCTTTAGTAGGTTTACTTAAATATGCAATGGAATCTTTCAATTAAAATTAAACCCACTTCTAGGCGATTAAATTGTACGAAATTTTGAACATTGTAAGAATGGTTCAAACTCATTTCCTTTGTTATTTGTACTATAACTATTTATTTACTTGCACTGTGTATCTGTTTTTACTATATTTAGTTACTAATATGGTGTACAATAAAAAGTTTCCTATTCAATCTATTCCACATTCGCATTGAAATGTCGAATTGGAACTTCGAATCACTCCGTGGCGGCACCCTTAACAAATATTCGAGAAAAATAATCTTAAAATATCAATTACAAAATGTATTATAATCATTAATAAATCAGTAAACAAGTAATAGTAATCAGAATAATCTTATTAATTAAGGCATTAAAATAAAGCTTCATACATTTAAAACATCACACATAACTAAAAATAACCTTATTAATAATCACATGGAAAATACAATAAAATACATCGTTTTGATTATTTTTTTTTTGTTTTGTTTTTGTGCTTTTAACTATAATTAATTTAATTTTTAAATAATATTCATTGTCATTTATTAGAGATACACGTAGTAAAAAATATTAACCAAAGCTTACAATATTGGTTCAGATGGAAATAATAGAGATTCAATTAAACTATTCTAACTGCCGTACACACAGTCTTCAATTATTATTAATCACTAATCGAGCTTTAATTATTTTTCCAATTAAAGTAATTAATTAACACGTTCACTGCTGAAAACACAACTGTCGTGTTTTTCATAACTTGCCACGAGTACGGCAGAACACAACCGTTGTGTTTGTTGTATGGGAAAACACTATGGCGCGTGCAGAGCCGCACCCGTGGCTAGACAAGCAAAACGGCTCAGCAGTGAAAGTGTTATATGCTTGATTATCGTTTTTTAGTAGATCCGGCAGTAAAGGCCTGTTCAAATAGGCAAGGAACAATTATGAACCGTTTTCAAAATTGATTCGCATTTATTGGTTAAAGATTCTAACGACTCCTCAGCTTATATCAAAACGAAAGGCTTTGTTTTCGTTTGTTTATGCTGTATAACGTATAGTCAGCTAGTGGATGTTAGAAGATTCACTATGACTATTATATTGTAGTCTTGAGTTACTGAAGTCATTGTAAATGCGAAGATGAAAACGGAAATGTAGTTAAACGTGTTTCTTTTCCGTCGTAAAGCTGGACCCACATCTATGCCCATCACGGTACTTGCTACGTTAAATATGGACGTCAACATTATATTTCGACTCCTTCTCGAGGCCACTTAGGGTATCACTGTGTGACATTAGATGACTGTAACAAGTAATACGTGCGACAAAAACCGTCCACACTTGTGTTTTGTCAAGCGTATTTGTTACGGTCACAGATGTGGACCCAGCTTTATGCTTCGCTCACATTCGGCGGCAAAAATACTTCCAGTGTGAACAATGCCTAACTAACACAAGTATTAAAAACAAATAGTTATAGAACTGCAGTAGTAAAACGGGTAAACCGCATCGAATATCAAAGAAACAGTGTAAAATTCATTTATAAATAATATTTCGTCAATTAATATCATTTCGTTGATGTAAGATCTATTTTAGAGCTTGAAAATCAGTTTTTCCATTGGCGGAATTCTAACGAACTGAAGTACAGTACGCGCGATATATCTTGGCCGTAGTGACGTTAGCTAAACGGTATCACAAAAAGCCCAGAGCGAGCCGACTCAATTGGCTCGGCTTTTTTCTTTCACTGATCGTGAACGTGTAACTTTTAACGTGTCTGCGATGAGACGTGCAGGTCATCCCTCTAATCGTAAATTCGACGACTGCCCATGACATTTGCAGTACGATTTAGGACTTTGGATGGCTAAATCTGTATTAGTTATACTTTTGTATTGGAGAAATACCATTGCATTAGAGATCATTTTTCCTTGGATTCAGACACAATAGACTTTTAGTTGTTGTCTGGCGGGATCTTTGAAGAAACTTAGGAAGAAGATATTTAGGTGTTCACGTTTAGAGGGGCTCTTGTCACGGCGGCCAAGGTCCGTCGCGCGCGGTGTGGCGGCTGGGGATCAGTCGCGCGAGGTGAGTACGTACATGACGCTGTCGTCGAAGGTGGCGGCCACCGTGTAGTTCTGGGTGGTGAGGAAGTCGGTCGTCTTGTTGCGGTAGTCGAGATCCGAAGAGCGGACCTCTATCACCTGGAATGAAAAAAATAAAAATATATATAGGTATTCTACGCGTGCCACGTGTGAAACGTGCGATCCCGTTTCTAAGCGCCTTATATATTTCTATCGTCAAGCACATTTGTGAGAAGCAGCCCATGGAAGTGTATCTTTCCGAAGTCTGCGCCGTATGGTAAGCTGGTCGATTCCGCAACATAACTATAGGTACTAGGTTCGAGATTAATGGAGTGCTACAGTTAAAATACGTAAACGTCATTCGTTTCAGTAGCATTTTATGGACTAAAACCCTTGGAACGAAGTGGCACTGCACCTGCAGCGCGGCGGCGCCGCCCAGCAGTACGCAGTGGGCGGCGGCGGCCCGACCCTACAGTACGGAGCGGCACTGCACCTGCAGCCGCACGGCGCGCCACGGCACGTGGTGCAGCGCGGGCAGCGCGGCGGCGCCGCCCAGCAGTACGCAGTGGGCGGCGGCGGCCCGACCCTACAGTACGGAGCGGCACTGCACCTGCAGCCGCACGGCGCGCCACGGCACGTGGTGCAGCGCGGGCAGCGCGGCGGCGCCGCCCAGCAGTACGCAGTGGGCGGCGGCGGCCCGACCCTACAGTACGGAGCGGCACTGCACCTGCAGCCGCACGGCGCGCCACGGCACGTGGTGCAGCGCGGGCAGCGCGGCGGCGCCGCCCAGCAGTACGTAGTCGGCGCGCGCCGCCTCGGCCGCCAGCAGCACGGTGTAGAGCGGCAGGCACAGCACGCGCGAGCGGAAGGCGGCCGCGGCGCCGTCGGGCTCCGGGTAGGACACCTCGCGCGGGTGCGCCGAGGCGCTGAGGCAGGCGTGCGCGGCGCGCGCGCGGGCCCGCAGCGCCAGGTAGTCCCGCGGCGCGGCGCGCAGCACCACGCCGGCCCAGCGCCGCGCCGCCTCCAGGAAGGCCGTGGTGGCGGAGCGCGGGCCCGCGGGCAGCACCTCCACGAACGTGCCGTTGTACTGGACAAAGGAACACTTACTCCGTGAGATTCGTGCATAACTTCCCTACGCTCATCACCCGGTTATATCTCTGCCCAGAATAACTAATAGTTCTATGAGAACTCGCAAAAACAATAAATTTACCCTCATAGAACAATTTAGTTCATTTTGAGGAGCTATTCTGCTAAAAATCCCCATTAGATCTTCTCCAATTTAAAGTAACTAAAATTAAAATAAAAAATTAACCATCAAAATCGGATCTCGTAATGTGAAGAAACACTAATAAAAGTCCCCAACAAAAAAAATAATTATAAAATCGTAAAACCTGGATTTCGTTCAGATCGATTGTAAAATACGAACTATATAGGAGTACAAACTGACAGACCACAGCTAATTTTACTAGACTTGAAGCAGAGACTGTTCACTCATTAACTACTACCATTTTCAATGAGCGAATTTTTATCTCCACATACTCACATTGCGAGACATAGTACACTACAGTGAGAAGTACAATCATAAAAAAACAATAATCCTATCTTACATTTACCTAATTTAGTGGAATTAAAGGTATATATTTCCAGATGTTCATGTTCAAAAAAATAATAGTTAGTCTAATTACCATCTCGCCTAAAAGGCTGTCGAGCACGGCGACGCTGGGAGTGGCGCCGGGCTCCGGTGGCGGCACGCGCGGCGGGCGCGGCGCCAGGTGCACTTGCCGCACGTACGCGACAAGAGGCGGCGAGGCCTGCGGGATCCGCGCCAGCTCGTAGTCCCGAGTCATATTCAACCGGAACTGCTGAGCACCTAACGCTGGAATTGGATAAGAGGATATTATTAGATTTTTTTTATCGCCGAATAGGCAAGCTTTCCTCAATTTCAACGAATAGTAAGTAATGTGGTCAACAGCAGAGAGTGCTTGCCTAGGAGATATCTATTCACTATGGATTAGAGTAACGTACCAACAGTGTCCATATAAATCAAGAGCATTGTCATGACCGTAACAAATGTCAGGACGAACAATACAGCCGGCAGCAACCTCCTATACAGGTCATTTGGCTCCATCTTAGTGAACCCAGGCATGGTGATACGAGGAGACGGGGACACCACCGGTGGCAGCGGTGGAGTTGTTTTGTCTGGTGCCGGCTTGGACGGCATTTCTTTTGGTTTATCTGCCAGTTCAGATGGCTGTTCTGCAGTTTCAGGTGGAGTGTCTCCTTGGATTTTCTGAAAATTTGTTCTTTTATTGTAACTGTCACATTTTAATTAACTAAATCCAATTACAAATCAAAACATGGCATGTTATTTTGTGGGAAATGGCGACGTTTAAACTAGAATACAGTCATTTTTGAACACTACTACTTGTGAATAACATTTTAGTCTAAAGTTTGAGTGTTTCCAGCCGTCTCTTGCAGAAGAGGCCTGCCACAACAATGCAGTTGGCTATAAACTGACAACTGTCTTTTTTCTTTCTAAACAACATTGATTAGCAGTTTTTATTAGCATTAACTTTACTATACGAGCTGTACTGTATAATTATAATATGAACAACTGTTGATACACAGTTTGAACAATATGAACTGTTGTTCATAGTATAAACACCAACACAATGAGCTTTATCCCATTTTCATAACCTTACATCACATTCACATTAATATTTGCAACATAATTTCACACCACTAGAATTTAGAACACTAAAACCGAGAATTTTAGAATTGCATTTCAAGAAGCAATACTTGCTTTTCTAGAGCCAAAATTACCGAAATGTGAAGCCGTAAAAATGACAGGCAGCCAAGCAGGTGTTTTTGCGTTATCAACCTTTTTGTTGCAAAGAAGTATGAATATTTTGAAGTTTACAAGAGTCAAAAATAACAAACGTGTACATTACAAAATATAGTGCCTATTTACTTACTTTTTCGGCCATAATCAAGATTATTAGTCTTATCAATACAACAATGAATGATTATTTGTATACACAGTTTGTCACTCAATCACTTATTGACAATTATATTTATATTAGTGCTATTAATGATTTTTTTCAGATTGTTTATACGTAAAACAACAAATCTGTCACTGAAACCTGAAACTACACTTAGGGCTTAATACTATAGAAAAATCTGAATAATTACAAAATAAAAACAACATTCGGTTAGAGAGCGTGAGTCATTGTTGGCCAGTGTTGCCAATACTGACTGACTCAGTGCTACTGTTCAAATGGTAGCAAATGGTCAAAATGGTAGAAATAATCAGCGCTGCTGACCGACTGCGCAGCTGGTGCGAAATGTTAGAAGATTATATGTCTACTATTTTTAGGATTCCGTACCCAAAGGATAAAACTGGACCCTATTCTCCAACCTAGACCCTAGACTCCACTGTCTATCTGCCCGTCTGTCACCAGGCTGTATCTCATGAACCGTGATAGACAGTTGAAATTTTCACAAATGATGTTTTTCTTTTGCCGCTATAATAACAAATACTAAAACACAGGATAAAATAAATAAAGGGCTCTCATACAGCAAAAGTGATTATTTTTGCTCGATATTGATAACGACAACAGGTAGATGCTTGAAATATTCTCAGAATATTTAATTACATAATTTTATTCACCTGAAAATAAATAATTAAATTAAAATATTTTTTCCGCTTTTAAAGATAATGATACGGAACGTGACGGAACCCTTCGTGCGCGAGTCTGACTCGCACATGGCCTGTTTTTTTGGTCAGTTTTATGTTCCTTCTTAGCTGTTTTCATTCTTAGATCCATATATGTGTAGGTAGTACCCTAATAGCTAGATCTACCTATTTTGCCTACATCGCTTCCTATTAATTTTAGTGCATTCATAATTAATAAATACCAATAAAAAAATAAGAAAAAGGAAACAACAAGGGTAAATTTAGGAAAGGTTTTATTGTCTTAAGTTACACAAAAACAAAACTTTAAAGTATTATTAAAACATCTTTTACAAAATGTCTCAATACAGTCACCTAGTATTTACATTATTTAGTGTTTTGTTAAAACATTAATTGTTTTCCTAGAGATTTACGTGGTTGCCATGCTTGGGGTTTCTGAGAATGTATACTATATTCTTTTATGATAGATAATACAATATGGAGGTGCATAATATTATGACCGTTATTTTTTATTAATTTTTACAGCTTTACTCTTAACATTCTCTAAACCTTAGTCTTGGTAACATCATAAAATCCAAGCATGGCACAGCATTAAATCCCATCAGTTAGTAAACTAGATAAATGATTATGTTATATGCAATTATTAGACAACACATGAAACCTTTTACTTAAACTAAATGTTCGAAGTAAAATTATGATATTGGAATAAGTGTTACTGTTATTTTACAAATATGTGAATGTATAATTTGAATTTGAATAAGCAAATATTATGTTTATTGGTGTATTTATAAATTAAAACTCGGTAAAGTAATATTCGGTATCTATGAAATTATATAATGTATTTGATTTCGAACTTGTTTTATGAAGCTAAGCTTAAAATTAATATTATTTTAACTATCCAAAGTTATATATTAACAGAAATATATAATTAAAAGTCGCTATAACAGTATGCTAATTTGTTTGTAAGTAGTATTAATTGCTTTGTAAATTGTCATGGTTTCAATACCTAGCAATTTTTTTTAAGTGACCAATTTTAATATTTATAAGCAAACTCACAAATGCGTCAATGGCAACAAAAGTTCTCATTTACTGCCCTTGATTCCTCTGTACGTTTTCCCATTAATAGCGGACACGAAACATAATTTTCACGTAGGTAACTATAACATTTTTAAATCTCTTAAAGTTAACAGAAATAATGTGCACCAACATCTACGTCTACAAAGTGTTAATATTGATTTAAATTACTCTATTAGAATAATATTATCTTAGTTTTCTAGTCGGTAAGATATGAAATATTTTTCTATATTTAATACATAATATTTTGTAAAGTTTGATAACTGCAAAAATTTATTATAATAATTGTACGCAACAATCTCCCAAGTTTTATTGTCAAACATTACAACTACTTGTAAGAATTATGTAATTAAAAGTATATAGCATTAGAAAAGCCTTCTAGGCAATACTTGAGTCATGGGCATTAACAGGAGAATATTATTTATAATGATTAAAGTGCTACACCTATATTCAGACAAATTTAAGCTTATAGTAAATTAATAAAAAAAAATGCATACAAACCGTAGATGAAATACTTATTTGCTTCATGTGTCATTAATTTGTATATAATAAATTTATTGAACATTCCTGTAAGTCGAAGTAACTTCAATATTATGTTTATAAATGACTTTTAAATCTAAATTATAATAAGATAACTGTAGAATTAACATTCCAATGAAAAGAAATAAAAAACATCTGCCTACCTATTGTGTTTTAGTTTTAGAGCGTTATTTTTAGTTAATTAAAAATAATAAGAACTATCAACAGTGTGCAAAGCCCTAAAAACCATGCAGCGGCCTTCATGCTGATTATTCATTATTAATTCTAACATTTAGATAGAATAGACCAATTTATTGTCAATCGTTTCCAATCCTTCAAAGTTAAACTCTTAAAAATTTAGGCGTAGTACCTATAAATAGACTTAATAACTACTCATTAATATTCTATGTAAACAGCCCAAAATTTAATCAAAATATTTATTGTCACGTTACGAAAAAGCACATTAAATATTATAAACTTTCATAGTATTAACAACAATTGAGATTTTTTTCATTGTCTTTGTTTTACAATAAATATTTACCTATTCTTAAAAATAAAGGACTTATTTATTATTATTCATTATTGTCAAGCACATGACGAAGACTTAGTTATAACTGTTGAAAACATTTTATTGTCAATGTTATTGTCAAATCAATAAGCCAAACACTCCTCTGATTCAATCCCATAAATATTATAACAATGAAAATACAATATAAATATTAGATAATAAATATTGTTACTTCAGTAAAATTCCTACGAGATGTTTGTTAAAAAGCCTACGTTACAAAGGTACAGCTCAAACGCTTTTACACGACTGATATGAAATTGATATAAGTACGTAGATTGACATTATTTACCCAATTTTAAAAATATCTGTACATAGAAACGCGAGCTCTGTTACAGCATAAATATCTGTACATAGAAACGCGAGCTCTGTTACAGCATAAATATCTGTACATAGAAACGCGAGCTCTGTTACAGCATAAATATCATGCTTTAACCAACAATATATATATATCACAATCACCACTCGGATAACGACGCAAATACACATAAAACATTAATAAATAATATTCATATTATATATCTACAAAATATTATAATATAATTAAATCGTTTTTATTATGTGAAAACACAATCTTGATTTTGTTACCTATAATGTATATCGTTGTTTATAAATTGTTATGACTACTATAAATCATTGTAAATATATATGAAAATGCATTTATTTATTGTCAATTTTAATATTTTAGTCTAATAATAAGTTTTTTTAACTTTAAATACTGCAACATCCAACTTTTAAGATCACCATTCTTATCCAGTCTCACCTTTCCATCTAAATTTCCACGTTATTATAATTTTATTACATAATATTAACATATATTTAAAATTCCGTTCTACAAAATTAGTAGACAATCAAATTTGTATGGCAATACTTTTTTTTCGTAAATTCTACCACAGGTAACTGTCAAAGTAGACAATATGTCAAAAATTGCGCGGGAAAACGGCAGAATTGAAATATTACCAAAAATCTGCAATTGTGCAAAATCATTCGCGCAACCGTGTAAAATGTCATGTAAACTGCATATATAGAAGAGAAAACTGCGTAAATCGATGATAAAGACGTCTTAACCGAGCGGAAAACTCATTGCACATCCAACTCGCGTGCCAAAAGCACCCTTATCTCCCGAGGGAGGTCCGCGTCGCCGCCGCGAGCGCCGCCACGAGCGCCAGGCCGGCGGGCAGGCCGGCGCCGGCGGGCGCGGCGGCGCTGGTGTCGGCGCGCTGGTCGGACGGGAACGGCACGGGCGTGCCCGGGTCTACTACGTGGATCTTCCAGCCGAGGTTATTGTGGGTGTAACACTGGAAAGAAAGGTAGGTAGGTAAGTAAAATATTTTTTAAGTCCTAGGAATTTTTCCAAAATTTTGATTTAGTGGGCAAATGTATAAATAGTAGGCCAGATGATCACCTTCCTGATAGTAGACTAGATTCTCTCCTGATATTATTATGACCAGATTTGGTGTCTCTTGCCCCAGTAGACCAGACCCTGTTAGTAGACCAAATTCTTCCTAGATAAGTTGTAGAACAGATTTTCACCTGATAGTAGACCAGATTCTCACCTCATCGTAGACCGGATCTTCACCCATTGTAGACAATTTTCACCATATAATAGACCAGAATTTCACCTGTCAGTAGACCAGAATTTCACCAGACAGTAGACCAAATTCTCACCTGATAGTAGACCAGGTCCGGCGTCTCGTGCGCCACCGTCCAGTTGAGGACAGCTGGTTCTCCCTGAGTACAGTTCAGGTTGAGCGTCTTCATGTACCCTTCGAAGGTGTCGGTGTTGGCAGCTTGGTCGATCGTCTTGTGCGTCCATTCGCAGTAGCGGCCAGCTGGAAATCAAAGTTGTCTAGTAAAAAAGAGATTCTAAAAGAAATGGATAAAATATTACCATCAATCTAAAGTACCTATTATAAAACTAGATATTTACCATGTCTTACTTTTAACTGATAGTAGACCAGATTTTCCTTTATTTACCATATACATAGTACTAAATGTTAGTGAACATGCTGCTTTAAATGTAACCTTTAATCAAGCCTTTATCGACACGACGAAAAAGAAGAAGAAAGCCTCAAAGTACAAACCTGCAGTAGGGTAAGGATACCCTTCATTGTCGTACGCAACTCCGGCGAAAACCCGCTGCTTCCTCCGGTCTTCTTCTTTCTTCTGGCTGAACCCACCTTCTGAGGAGTCGCTGATGTAAAATGGGTGATACCTGAGGGAACGATAAATTTCATGTATATTTCGGTTTGACATTGTGGTAGTATCATAATAATATTTTATATACACTCTATGATAATTATTGTAATGTATTGGACACTTCTGTAAAGTTACTTTTTCTCATTATCAACCCATATCGTCCCACTGCTGAGCACGGGTCTCCCCTCACTTTCGTGAGGAGGGTTAGGCCATAATCCACCACAGGGGCCCGGTCCGGATTGGTGGATAACACACCTACCTCCGAAATAATTCTCGGGTAGGTATGTGAGTTTCCTCACGATGTTTTCCTTCACCGAAAAGCGAGTGATCATTACGTAAATATGCTTTACAGAAATACATTGGTACGTGCCCGCAATGGGATTTGACCTCACGTCCTTCTCCTTGCAAGGTGGACATTCTCCCACTAGGCTACCACCAGTTTTTTATATGAAAAATAAATAAATGAATAGTTGTTGGTTACGTTCGCCCCCAATACATTTAAGTAGGGGGACAGCAGTAAAATCCTTGTTTACCCTCAGTAGGAGCCCGCATCTAAAAGCGAACACCCATTATTTTAAACCAAAAGAAAAAAAAAAACATCTAAGTACAAACTGTGCTGCTTCAATTAGACCAGTCAAGAAGCCAGTCAGGAGGATCGGTTGCTTAAATCGTCTCGAGTATCAACAATTAATTGTAAAACTGTATTCGAGACAAAATAATCACGCAAATCGGCCACACACCGAGGCCTTTATGGATTAGTTTTAACAACTGAAAATGTGTTCCGGTTTATGCATTATTGTGTTCATACTTGCACGCGAATCAGGCCTTTTTGAACAGGGTCTGATTCGTGTGGTCCATAATCCACCACGCGACTCGGTGCGGATTCAAATATCGTCTTTTTAGCAATGGCAGTTTAAAAGTAACAGGAACTCACTTAGCAGGATTGGTGTCATCGTTGCCACCCTCCACAATGAAGGTGTAATTCTTGCCGCGCTCCACGTAAAGCTCTGGAATCAGCTGATCGTTGATGTACCACGCGATACCCCAAGATGGGTGACCTAGGGAAGAATATATGAGAAATTACACAAGACTAATCAAATGACTGATTGAATGGAAGTTTTTGGAAAAGAACATCAGCTTGGAGATGAATTTAGACTGGCTTCTCTGAGAAATCGATCGCTTTTATGTTTTAAGTAACATATTATGTAGTTCAGCTCCATATTACCAATGAAAAGAGTCTAAAACACTAAAATAACTTTTTAAGCAATTGTTAAAATACGTTTTTTTTCGGTAACGCAAGCTGATGAAATTGAGCCCAAATACCACAAAATCTGCTCCTTTGTCTATCTTCCTTCTCTATCATCAAATCAGCTCGCTGTTAACATCATATTGTACGTATCGACTCCGGAATATGACAGGCATGAAAAATTAAATTGACTTGCAAGATTCGAACATTCAAAAGATTGTCAGTCGTGATAACGCTTACCAGTTCGGAAGAGTCCATTACTAATATCATTGGCTGCGTGAAACAACAAATCGAAAGGTTTTTAAAGAAATTGATAAATGCACGTAAGATCCACACGTGTACATACACGCGTCTAACGAAATATACCTACGAGTAAGCATAACACTGATAGTTTTAAACCTTCACGCACAATCATCATTCTTCTTCATTCTCATCAAAACTTGAATAGATCCCGTCTGACCTTAAAATCATAGCATAAGTTCACGTTACAGAGAAAGGTAGGTTCTATTAGGTACCTGTTATTTCCGGACGGTTGGCATATAATATAGCATATAACATTGGAGACGCAGAAAGCGCCGCAAACATGCGGACTGCCTAATTACGTCACATTACACTTTTCGTTCAATGGTTTACATTTTCTTTGTTCTGTGGTGTTTCAATAAAGAGTTTATCTATCTATCTATCTATCTATCTATTGAACGAAAACACTACATTCACTAGCTTTCAAGTACTATATTGTTCTAGTGACTGCCTACAAAATTACAGTGACCCTGAATACATTATAAGAAAGAAAACCTTACCAGTAATAGGAGTGTAACCTCTGACGCCAGCTGCAGGTCCGATTTTAACGGTGAAGTTGGAGACGCCGTAGATGACGCGCGGAGGCCACGGCTTGGGGCCCGACACGTCGAGAGTCGCTAGACCGATGCACGTGTTGTCGTTCTGAAAGATATTTAGATTATTTTGATAAATTTGAATCAAACTGGTAATCGGCCCAGCTGATGATAAGGGTCATCGCTGCCTATTGGCATCCGCAACACCAATGACATTGCTGACTTATTGCCAAGGTAGTGAGAGAACGTCTGCCTTATATGTAGAGGGTTGCGATTTTCGAGTTAGAATCCCAATGCGGGTCGGGCACCTAATAACCAGTCTTACAGAAATAATCAACTTACCACAGCTCCAAAGTCCAACTGCACATCGTTTCTCGTGGTATCCATAAAGGAGTGCGCATTGGCTTCGTATCTCGAGTTCAAAGGTCCGAAGGCCGCGATGACGGACTGGGAGCGCGAGGTCAGGACCTCCTTGTCTCGGTGGGACTCCTTCGCGGTCAGTGGTCGACGGTAGGTGATGGTGGTGACACCGTCCTTTTGATTGCCGGACACTAGAAAATGACAAAGTAGAAATAACACGTCCCGATCACACATCCCGACCTTTGACTAATATTCCCTGTTACTGCGAGCCCGAGGTTGCTAACCTAGTGTCGTTGGGTTATAAAGTGAACACATTGGCCACCACACCTCGTAATCAAACTAAAAAAAACTTACCTAACACAGCGTCATTACTCCCTCCCACCCTGAGATCAGGACAGACGCCCCTCTCTCCATCGCACTGCGCTAGATGCGTGATGCTGTAGTCTGCCACTCGAGGCTGGTTCACTCTGGAATTGTTGAATTGGGGAGATATAACCATAGTAATTATTACAATGTCAGTTACTATCTACTTTTTGCAGTTTTCTAGCTGGTGCTTTCAGTGTCATTAAGACGTACCAAAGAAGTTTAAATCTATACGAACGTTAATTTTTAATTTACCTTTTTCATGTTTACCGGCGGTCATATAGAATAGAATAGAATAGAAAAACTCTTTATTGTACACCAGAAACAAAATTAAACACAGGACAGAAAAATTACAATAGGTAAACAAGGGTAGTACAATGGGCGGTCTTATCGCTGAAAGCGATTTCTTCCAGACAACCTTTGGATGGACAGTAAAAAACATTTTTCGATAGTAGGGTGGGTGGCGTACTTACAGTATTTTATACATTTAATACTTATGTTTTAATAATACACATACACACTATACTCAATAAATAATAAAAATAAAAATAATAATATGAATACAATAATAATAATATACACATATATATCATATACTACACACATGATTATAATAAAATATATCATATAGCAAGACTCGGACAAAGACCAAGTCCTTCGTTTGATAAAACCTAGAGTATAACGGGAAATTTTATTTTTTGCGGCGTACCTCAAGGCATCATACTAGGTCACTTATGATAGTTCATTTCAGCACAAAAGAAGGCTAGGACCGTTCTAGGTTAATCAAGGCCTGTAACCAGATAATATTACCTGGTATCCCAATAAGCCACGACGACGTCAGCACCCAGCATTGCTGGTCTACCTTCAGCGCCAGATATGCCAAATGCCATGTAGTTCTCGTTGCGGAGTCTTGCAGATAAAGTTATTTGGACTTGGTCCCCCTGAAAATGGAAAGTTTAAGTGATCATTTTGTTATTAAATCGGCACTGGATTTAATGGTTTGGTATTTCTGGAATCGATCGATTGGATAAGGTAGTGGCGTTTTTTGATGCCAGAGTTTATCTGGTCGCTCAAGTGCCTCTGACATGGCTTAACGACTGCAATCAATTTGTAGCAATATAAGTTTAAACAGGGTCTCCAAAACACGGAGTGATTGGATTTCTGGGATTCAGATATAATGTTTGCGTTTATTTTTTTGCTTTCCCACTAGGGCATAGGCCTTCCTCTAAAAGCATAAACCATAATCCACCGTGCTGAGTGTGGGTTTAGGCGGTGGTAGGTGGCACCATATCTTGAATCTTGTCGTTTATGAAATTTTTCCAACTTAATTTCGGTTAATAGATGTATTATTACTCTCTTTTCGGTGAAAGAAAACATTGTAAGGAAATCCACTTGCCCGAGAATTATTTCTGAGGTATATGATCCACTAATCCGTCGACCCTCGTGGTGGATTATGGCCTAATCCTCCCCACGACAGTAACGGGAGACCCGTGCTCAGCAGTGGACCGAAATGGGTTGATGATGATGAATAGATGAAGGAATCATATAATATGAGGTAGGGTATAAAAATAGTTTCCAGAACGATGTTTTACCTTGACATGGTTCTCTTTATTAGCTTGAATGAAAATAAACAGAATCAAATCAGAAATAATTATTCCGTAGACATCATCGAAAGCACCGTGAAAAGAAATGTTAGAAAATACAAGTATTATTATATATTTTATACATAGCTGCTTAAATTTAATTAAACAATATGTCCATCACATACACCAGGGTTCCATGTTGTAAGATATCTACATGTATGTTAAATCTACGAAACAGAATAGTAACTTAAGTGATATGACAAATTAAGTTTACCTGTAATTCCCATCGCACTTGTAGCCTTTTGTCGAGTATCTCCTTGCAATTATTGGAAGCGCTAAAGGGCGTCTGAGAAGTGGTCGAGCTTGTCTGTAACATACACTTGTGTTAGAAAGGAGTAAGGTTTAGTTTCGTCTGGTTTCTTTATAGCTATTCGTGTATCTTTAGTAATTGAACTTTTACCCAACTCACTACCCATTGGTCCACTCGGAAATAAAATTGTTCTTCTATGCTGTAATTAGCCGAGCAGGTCCACATTTAAATTATAGAATGTTTCCTTTCAAAAATAAAAAATAAATTTAAAGGATAACTGAAGAAGTCTGAGCTTCTTCCATTCTCAGCGATACCGGATTGTTGCAAATCTTATAAGTATGCAAGAACAAATAGAAGTTCATCAAGAAATAGACTGATAATGGTTAGTTGAAACAATTCATATACTTATTAATTAAGAAGCAATAAATACTCACAGGATTATACCACCAAGCTGGCTGCAAAGATATATAAATCCAAATCCAAGGAAAGCAGAAAAGTAAAATAAATGACATGATTAGTAACAACAATTTATTAATAATAACAATAATAAATAACAAACAGTCTTGGCTTATTAAAATAATTAGTGAACTAAGACACAATACTGGTAATTGAATCAAAATAGCCCTCATTTGCGACGTTAGGTTAGGTTAATCTCCTCAACGTGTTGAACTTGAGATAATACGTTTTTGTCTCAAATGAGCGATATAGACTCTTATGGAAACTCTAAATTATAAAACAGGCCTCTAAAGTATAATGATGGTATCATGGTACTGCATCATCCACTAATGATGCCAAAACGAATCACCATAAAATAATATCTAAAATCATAGAAAGGACTAATCCGGACTGGGCTCTCGTATTGGATTAAGGCCTAACCCTCCTCATGAAAGTGAGGGGAGACCCATGCTCAGCAGTGGGACGATATGGGTTGATGATGATGATGATGATAGGTTAAGGGATAATAATTATGAAAAAAACAATATTGAAGTCTTAGTTCACAAAATCGCTGAACCAATTTGAAAACCAAAATGGTTTTGAGGATGTCTGATTTAGTCGAGGTCTTAACACTAGCTGTTGAGATTTGATGCGTTTAGATGATGACTTTTTCCTTTTACCCTGTAAAGATTACGGTAAGAATGTTAACTGAAAGAAATAATGCAATAGTAAGCACTGGTAATGTTAATATCAATATAACTATTAATGAAGATCCTGATTAGCTGCTTGACGAGAAACATGAACAAATAATGGTTAGAGTACACACATATATTTAGAATACAGAATCAGATAGTCTAAGGAAGAACATCCAAATTAATACTTTTGTAGGTAGACATGCTCAAAATTAGTATTATAGTATTACTAGTAAGAGGGCGGATCAGACCGCAAGGAGTCTAAATTGTAGACCTCGGCATGCCATCAAGCCTTATCTATAAGACCTCCATTATTGTGGCATCTCCATACCTAACTTTCGTAAAGAAAGAACAAATTTTTTACATACTATCGATGGATGATGTCTTTATTGGCATATCAGTCAACGGCGAACCTTATTAGCTCCGGAGGTAAGAGCGCAGATGACTGGCAAAGCCAAATTTTGTTTCAACAATATAATAAAGCAGCGAAATGGACCCTAATTGTATTCTGAATGAAGTCTAAAATAAAGTAGGAATAGATTCCTCAAGACTGAAATTCTTCCTTTTTATTCACAACCTACGTAGCGGTAAGGGCAATGCCAGCCTCTAACAGTTGCAATGCCACACAGAACAATCTTGCATGGCACTACACTGCGCTCGTTATTAACTGACATTGTAACGTCTCAAATGGCCATCATTTTGCTGGGAATATTGCATTGCTACTCAGAGTGAGCTTCTCTCACTATGAAGTCCATTCCACCTCATCCACAACCTCTACTCACAGTGATCTTCGTCTGCCCCAGTGCTGGCGGCACATCTAGGTCCTTCGGTATGTAGACATGTCCGAAGTTATGCCGGTACTCCACGCACCATACCGCTAGCCAGTCTATGTCGTAGGCGGTGAGGCGGCCAGGGAGTTGGATCTCGATATCCTCGCCCTGGTACCCTCGGAGAGGATGCATCGAACCCATTTCGTTGGGCACCTAAAGATTGCGAGGATGTGTTGAAGATCTTTGTATATTAGTGTGGAGTGGCCGGTAGAAGCATCTTTCGTAAAAAATAAAGATGTTTGCAAATTCGTGTAGCTTTTTAAAAATTAGTAGATATATCTTTAACGTTAAGACAAAATAAAATGAAGATGAAATTCGCGGAAGATGAAATTGTAACGACCGATAGCTTTATTCCTGAAAAATATCTACAAACCTTAGTTCCAAAAGGACTGGGTTCTGATCCATTTCCGACCCAGAAGTACGCATCAGGTCCTGCCCCGTCATAGTGTAGATTTGGGATGTAGAAAGTCTTGGCGTCGAGGACGCTGATATTTCCAGAACGCAGCCCGTGGGCCAGCCGTTTGAACTCAGGCAGCACCCGTGGGCGAGGCGGGTCTAGGCCTGATGGGATGAACACGTCGCCGAAGTTTACCTGACGAGAGAAAGGGGGAAATTAATGAAGTTTAAAATAACAATAATAATGATATTTAAACAAAACCTATTGGGCACAGTTTCGGTACATCGAAGATAAAGGTAAGCAGGTGCCTAAGTACTTAGGTATATATGTGTACTTTATCAAATTTATGTTCGGCATACGAGAGAGCAAAGTGCATCCGTTTGCGTAAGAAAGACGGATGACTAGTAAAGAATGCTAATAAGTACCTACATTTTATTTTAGTGCTAAAGTATAATCAACGACATAAATAAATAAAAAAATTAAGTTCGAGATACTATTAAATTTATCAGTTTTTCTGTTTTCAAGAGTGTAATTATTTGAAAAACTATACTTAGCATCTTGAAATGTATACATAATATTTATTGATCGTTTATTAAAGGAAACGTTGAAAACCCAAGTATTCCTACCTACTCAATAGTATCAAAAAATTAAGAATGGGGTACCATAATAATCATAGAATGACCTAGCTAAACTGTTTAAACTTTTCTTGATTGTCAACAATATAAGACTTCATTCGTATTCTATCCGTGTCGATGACGTTCATACTACCCGTAATACCTACTCAGTATTCACTTTCGAGAATAGATAACAAGCTATCGCATCTAAAAACAATGAGATTTAACCCATTCTTGTCAAATTACTGTCGAATGAACGATCTTATTCAGATTGGCCGGTGAATGAATTTGATTGTAGGAATTTAGAGGTTAGCGTCAAGATGTTGGCAAACGTCATTTTTGGCGGGAAGGTGCGAGCATGCGCGTTGGCTCTAATCGATATTCTTTCGGCACTTTCAGATGTCATTCGTTGCCGGTACATTAATTTACTCGTACCGGGGGTTAGTAATGAATTAAATTTTCGGTCGAATGATTCGATACTAAAACGGGTGTTTTGAAATGACATCGGACTGGCTTTCAATGAATTGCACAGAAGCTTTTTCAAATCCCGCTTCGCTAAAGTGAATGGCAAATTGAAATGTTCACATCTAAGTATTTAGTTTCGCATAAGTAATTGGATTCCTAATTAATTCTAGACGAAACATTTTATCAAAATGTAGCATGATAATATATGGAAACTACATTTCTAGACTTCGCCTGTTTATTTTTTTGGCTAAACGCCAGATTATAAGCGGGTTTTCGTCAATTTTTCCCTAATATTAACAAAGATCCTTTACGTCCTTTCCTTTCGTCATCCTATTGACGAGAACAACGGCCGATCGATCCACGTCTCAAGGTCGATTAGGCTGCTTGTTTTATGATAAAAAATATAGACACCTACCTACCTATGATTACACTAAAACTTAATGATGAACATTTGCAAAATTTTTGTCAAAAAAAATCCCTAAGTAATCTCTAAATCACAAATAGTTTTATGAAAATGGAATTACTCACATAAACAGTTTCTGGGAGAATTCAATAAGAGTATTTGTTACTTTTTTTTTTCGTATAATAATTCACCTGGCACCTTTCGTTCAGTAATGTCGCTGGTTCCCTAAAAAGTTCTGTTGTGTTCTTGATCAATTTCCTATGGATTCGAGAGGAGCGTGGCAATCAAGGGAAGTTAGTTAGTGCTTAATTTGGGTGAAAGCACTCAACAGCACTCTTTACGCAATTAGACAGCAGATCTCTGAGGAAAAACACCCTAAGTATATAATGGAATCGGCAAAATTTCAAGCAATACTTACGGTAAACCTCCTGCACCACACACTGAGCCATTTGATGTCCCTCAAACGTTTTCCTCCAGGTAAACGCAGCAGGATGTCAGTATTCAAATGGGCCGACAGGATCGGCGGGTCCCTGAAAAGTAAAAACAATTGGTATAATAAACCACTTCCCATTTTGATTTAAGACATTCTAAAGCTGGACATTTCACCGTTAAACATTTTAGTTTTGATATTTAAATACGTACCCTTACCAAAAAACATATTAATCTATGACAAAATACTAAATATTACTATCTTAAACCACTGTATGTACAAAGACATCAAACTGCAAGGGGAAGTATCCGCGGTCATAATTCATGCCATTAAGAAAATATGAATAATAAAAACAAATTGTCAGCTAATTAAATAAACATAATTACAGAGGGACGACGACGCGATAATGGCTTTCTTAGAGGGGTGGAGTTTTAGGGATGACAAAAACGTCGCTAACTTTCTTTGTTTGAGAGCAGCTGAGAAAGTAATTTATTATAAGAGTGCTTTGATGTTTTTGGCCTATAATGGTATGAGTCCAGCCTGGGCCACTAGGACAGGTTCAAAAGGTGTTTAAAAATGAACTGTACATCACCACACCCCTGTAATTTTTTCGTCCAATGGTTGCCAGCTACAATTTAGACGACTGGTCAGTTTTCCACTCAATAATAACTCTGCTTCTGTATTTACAGTAGCGTAACTAAGCTTTTATGCGCCCTTTTAGGGGTTGCGCCTATTTATCGCAGTGCTTCTGCGTACCTTTGCGTACTAACCACCATAAGTAAATTTATATTACAGTGAATTTACCTCTCTAAGCTTTGCCGAAGAGTTATCTGCGGCTTTACACACAACTGGCATAAGATTTACCTCTGACTTTATTGATCAATCGGATATTCTCCAATTGTAAGGAAAAATAAAAGAGAAGTGGGAAATTTAAGAATTGCAACCTCATAACTCTCACCTAATATTCTACTTTCCACCCATGGTTCCAAAAAATGCCGACGTCAACCCCATTCGTCACAGCACCCCTGCAATTTATCCGTTTCGTTCTGTGCTGAATACTAATCCCTCAGTAGGTATCCCTCTGTACCGCCCCGAGCCTTATTGTGTCTAATTTATTGGGAGCGTGCTCCGTTTTGTTAAATTTGGTTAATGGTTTTAAAGGTTCATCTTGAAGTAGGTACTTGTCCCTCTTTCCCGCTGGGCACACTGGGCAAGCGCCCAGGGACCCGCGATCCATGGTGCCTCCTAGTACCAGTCAGTTTCCTATTTAATTCTCCACTGACTGATAGAAATAGCTAAAAAAATACTCGAATTAATACTGCATTGCACACTTTTTAGGTTACCTACCTACTCCTTGTGCGTGTTAATAAAATAGTCCGGTCATATTTTATCATCAGTCATAGAAGCCCTTTTACCTATTCTAAAATGGGCAGGGCCTCCAATAAGTTAAAGACGGCACTAGGTTGCATTACGTACAAAAGTTCTACTTTCCAAGCAAGTGAACAAAACGCAGTCGTCAATTCACTTTATGTCCACATTGCAATCAATTTCGAAACTTTTTTTGTCTTAGGCCCTAATTATATAGATAATTATAAAGCGTACAAAAACTTAAACACTACCATAATAAAGATATTTCCAATCGTACAGGTAAATAAAAACGCGAACAGACCTCGTTGAACACCAAAACGATGTCCCTCTATAGTAGGTAGGTATGTTATATTCCGACCCATTGTTCAGAAATTGATTTAAAATCAATAATCGCATGTCAGACAACAGCCGTTTCGTGTAAACATTCAGCTTTTACTATCCAAAGCTGTTCAAACACGACATCGTAATCAGATATAGCGGGAATCGCTTTATTCTACTGAAATCATTTTAATGGACTACCTATTTCGGACGTTTACCTGACGGAACAGTTTTCAGGCAGACCTTGAACGGACATAATGTGACTTTTCCAGTGATATGACTGGCATAACAAGTTTTAGGGGAAGCTTAATGAATTGCCTCACATGACTTTACTATTTTGCCATACAAATTTGAAATCAGTCGTCAGAGAGTTCCTTGCCGGTTTTCCTCGAATGCATGTATTCCGAATCCGGTGGTAGTCCGTTAACTTTCACGAGTGCCCTCTTGGGGCCTGTGATTAAAGATTTTTTAATTTGAATTTGAAGTCAGTAATCATGCTCCAAACACACCCATATACAGTGGACACTGTCATTTATATGATTTACAATTTTACTATCATTTGTTGTTTAACTTGTAACACTGTAACAATAAATTAACCATAGTATAATAGTTTATTTTTATTTGACTGAGTGACGTGACGAGCAGGTCGGTCACCTGATGGTAAACGCTACGCCTGCCTATAACAATTACAGTACCCAAAACTTTGCATTGCATAATCCTGCGCGGCGCTGCACTGCCCGTCTCGTCACCCTTAGACATCGGCTCTAAAGTCTCATAAGCCCATTAATTTCACTGGAAACGGTGCCCTTCAAACCGGAACACAGTAATAAACTTACCTAGTAACATAGTCCTCAGGGTACGGCACCAGTGTTCCCTCCGGGGAGGGCTGGGGGGTGTCTCCCACCCAGAAGTATGCATCGGGGCCAGTCCCATCGTATGCAAAACCCCGCACGAAGACCGTGTTCTCATCAACGGCGTAGACCGTTCCACGGATGCCGTGGGCATATTGGTTCAGTCGGCCGATTGGTCTCCCGTAGTATGGTTCCGGACGCCGGGATTCGACGTGGTCTAAAACAAATGAGATTCTATGAGTTACTCACCGCGTTTTTATTTGCAATTAAAGTATATAACTATCTGTTAACAAAATTTCTTTTAAATTCGTGCTGGAGGCCTACCATTACGTCTTATAGCGATTCAGTTGAGGACCTAAACTGAGCCGCGTCGCATAATCGTACCGTGACCATTTTCAACCTTTACTGGATCCAGTTTAGGTTGAAAATTGTAGCAACATAAAAAATAAGACGTCACGGTACGATTATGCGACGCGATTCAGTTTAGATCTTCAATTGAATCGCTATAAGAGGTCACGGTATGCCTCCTGGTAAGGCTTTGAATCTCTCATGCAAAAAAAACTACTGAACTTTAGCACACAGATAGTTTATTACCTAGATTAATACATATATTAGGATACTTTTTGTCTTGTAAAAATAATTTTAGTCAAAAATCAGATTTGATCATACATTTTGATTTGGCTATTAGCACACATAGGTCCTACTCCTTTTACAGACACAATAGCTTATTTATTTGCTGTCAGGCAGGATCTTTAAATTGACAATACATACTACTTGTCATCATCATTGTCAACCCAAATTGTCCCACTGCTGAGCACAAGTCTCACCTCCCTTTCGTGAGGAGGATTAGGCCATATCCACCACGGGGGTCTGGTCTGGATTGGCGGATAACATACCTACCTCCGAAATAATTCTTGGATAGGTATGTGGGTTTCCTTACGAAACATCGTAAAACGAAAACATTCCTTCACCGAAAATCGAGTGATAACTACGTTCAATTATGCTTTACAGAAACACATTGGTACGTGCCCGCAATGGGATTTAAATTCCCGTCCTTCTCCTTGCAAGGCGGATGTTCTCCAACTAAGCTACCACCGCTACGAGTACTTATCGATATATTAGGGATCAAACAGTACCGCCCGTCTCTTATTAAGTTATATATGTTTAGTTTATAGGTGCGATAGAATAACTAATTGTAGGCACAAGGTTAAACACAGGTTCACACCGCGTCCCCCAACACCAGATTACAAACGGTGAAATATAAATCATTCTACAAACGACGTCGCCAGTACAAAAGACTCATTAAGGTTGTCACGACTTCCCCAGACCCGTATCCAGGCAACGCCCGTCTGTTTGTTACTTTAGATGGGTCTACACTTCAGTTTCTTGGGGAGCTGCAGGTAAGTGCCCACCGGGGAATGTAGAGATAACAATGAAGGAATCTCTTCGAAATTCTTAACAGGAGACACTGTTAAGAATTTCGTTAAAGCTGAATTGATGTTAGCGATATTGCTTTAGATGTCTAGGTACTTATTTAATGTTGGTATATAACTATACGCGCTGGTCGTCTACCTGATGGCAAGCGCCAGGCCTGCTCACAACAGTTGCAGTGTCAACCCAGAGTTGCAAAATGTTACGGGCATTACACTGCGCTCGTGACCCCGAGACATCGGTTCTAAAACCTCATGCGCAGTAATTCCGCTGGAAACAGTGCCTTTTAAACTGGAAAACAGTTGTAACTAATGTTTGCACAGTACAGCTTGGCGGTTGATTATCTGTCAAAGGTTCCCGGTAGGACTTTTGCAGAAGAGACCTGTCTGGTTTAGTTATCTCTGGCTGCGTTCCTCAATCTGACAAATGAGGAAGTTTTGTTATTTCTAATGGCTAATAGAGAAACCGCAGCTGCGGAAGACCGATCCAACGGTGGGTCAACGACATAAAAATATTTTTTGGTAACACCTGGGCTCAAAGCCGGGATGAACGGAGTAAGAGGGAGGAGGCTAATGCCCTGCAGTGGGTTAACTGAGCTATCTATGATGATGATGATGATAAGAGAAGCATTGGCTTCCCTGTAGGAAGTTTTTCTTTGATGATTTGAATATCATATGATTACTAAGCAAACCTTATTATGAAAGAGGAGCGTTGCATTTCCTAATAACTTACAGTACAGTTAACACTGGCATTTTGTTTATTTTTTCGTTTCCCTTTATCCCCATCAGGAGACCGCGACTCCCCGCACTGTACTTATCTAATATCCTACACCCGCCATTAAGGATATTTAGATTGACGCGCTCGCCCCCTGTATTTAGGGTGCTCGGTTTAGGGTTGGGGTTGACGAACGGACAGATAGAAACTCGTTGAGTTTTGAATTTACGCGGCACTGTGAGATTTGCATATCACCGTATACTTAGTAATGGGAGGCCTGTTCTGCAAGAGGCCGCCTGGGGAAGTACAATACCTTTGCCAGATATTCATCCGCCAAGCATTAGTGTGCAAACATTACTGTGTTCCGGTTTGAAGGGCACTGTTTCCAGCGAAATTACCGGGCATATGAGACTTTAGAGCCGATGTCTCAAGGTGACGAGCGCAGTGCAGTACCGCGCAGGATTATACAATGTAGTGTTCTGGGTGGTGCTGTGACTGTTATGGGCAGGTGTAGCGCTTACTATCAGGTGAACGACTTGCTCGTCTTGTCACTAGTTCAATTCATTTTGGATCATTCAAAAATTTGGATCATTCTATCAATCCGATGTTTTCCTATATTAGATATTCGTGCTTCTTTGTACGCGGCTGCTTGGTTTTGAACCCAGTACCCACGGCGGGGTTTTTAACCATACAACCACCAGTAACACTGCTCACGACTAGAAGGTATCGACTTATGAGATAAAGAAAAACATATAAAAATGATAAAGATGGTTCTAAAGTCTCATATGCCCAGTAATTTCGCTGGAAACAGTGCCCTTGACACCGGAACACAGTAATGTTTTCACACTGCCGCTTGGCGGATGAATGTTTGGCAAAGAAGTGGTACTTCCCCAGACGGTCTCTAGCAGAAGAGGCTTCCCACTACAAAAGACTGCATTTCAGACAGAAAGTTAGACTGCATCACCGCAGTCTATCTTCTAATAGGTACGATTGCCGCTATGTTTCAACCTAAACCGCAGATCTCCGCGTACAATTGTAGACAAGTGGCGAAGGTGGTGGTGGTGACATTTAATTGACAATAAGTGCCTAGCCAATTTAATTGATCATTACTAAATACAACGATAAGTAGTAAATCGGTTCGTCGTCCCGATTCCCATCAGCCCCGATCACGATTAGTACGTATTTATCTAATATCCTGCACCCTCTTTTGAGGATATTTTGATTGATGCGCTCACCCCAGGGGTTCGGGGTGAGATCTGCTGAGGCTGGGGAAAATCAGGGCACCAGCTTATGTAGAGGAAATAAAATATAAGGGATAGAAATAGTAAACTACTCAGATATCTTACTAATCCTACTAATATTATAAATGCGAAAGTTTGTGAGAATGGATGGATGGGTGTTTGTTACTCTTACAAAAAATAATTAACGGATTTGGATGGGATTTGGCACAGAGATAGTTTGTTACCTGGATTACCACATATGCTACTTTTTATTCCATGAAAATTAACGGTTCCCATGGGATAGTACTCAACGTAGGTGACACCGCGGGGCGCATCTAGTGAGAATATTTAACGCACTGGTGAAAACACAACTGTCGTGTTTTTCATAACTAGCCACGAGTACGGCAAAACACAACTGTTGTGTTTGTTTTATGGGAAAACACTAGGCGCGTGCGGAGCAGCACCCGTGGCTAGACAAGCAAAACGGATCAGCAGTCAAAGTGTCAAATCCAATGCTCTAATTACAGCAAATACTCGTATAAATACTGTCATAGTTAGCTCGTGAATCATTCAAATACCTTTATCCTTACTCATAAAGTTAACTGAATCTACCACTAGAACGGACACAATAGAGATTGTCCACAAATAATTAAAATTATAGGTTAATTTATTAGTATGATACATAATGTATTTTTTTCTGAGTAACTCCAAAGAACCCTACATAAGCTCAGTATTTTCATATAAAACATGGCTTCAGACAAGACAGTTAAGATTTAAAATTCCGCCCCAACAATTCCATCTTATGATTAACAACCACCCCATAACTTTTCCGAAAAAATGACATCATCACGAAATGATAACGCGTAGCGACAGCCCTATTCCAACCCCTCGTTATTCTGGGGGTAGCGCCCTAGCACGTACACTTAATACAGTTTTGTCTCAGCATTTCGATACTCATTTGTATATAGGGAGCTGCGACCTTTTGAGGAGTTTTTGGTAGGCAGTTTACGTTCGCATTTTTAATGTCCAACAGTTAGTGAACCTACCTACCTACTAGTCTACCTACCCACTATAAAGTCGACTTTTCCTTTTGGTTATGGTTTCTGCGGAGTTGCCACGATTTTTCCAGTGGCACGTGGGTAGAGTGGAAGATACACGATGGAGATTGATCGGTGACATTTAACTATAAAGTCACTTCACCTACATCATTATGTTCATCTGGTACTACGATACTGTAACTGGAAGATTGGGGGGACATTAGAATAGAATAGAATATACTTTATTGTACCCCAGTTCAGAAATACACAAACCTACCTTGTGTAGGCCTACTGTCAGACATAAAAAAGGGGGGAGGGAGGGCTAGGCTATAATCCACCACGGGGGCCCAGTCCGGATTGGTGGATAACATACCTACCTCCGAAATAATTCTCGGGTAGGTATGTGGGTTTAATCACGATGTTTTCCTTCACCGAAAAGCGAGTGATAATTACGTACATATGTTTTACAGAAACACATTGGTACGTGCCCGCACTGGGATTTGAACTCACGACCTTCTGATTGGAAGGCGGACGTTCTCCCACTAGGCTACCACTGCTTATTCAGCACATGTACAGTCTCAACTATCCCCGTTGGGGTGAAACGGGTCTCCCATCACATCAAATCAACACCTCTTATTCCCTCAACACTAAAGTATGCACCCTAGCCATCCGTCTCTGCGAGGTGCTGCTGCCCCACGCATTAACATAATAAGTATATTGAAATGGCAATTTATGGCAGGAAGCGAGTTTTTACTGTGGAAAGTGGAAAGTAACTTTGGTAACTGGTTTAGTTTATTTGGGGTTCATTGAAACTGTTATTTAATAAGGTACTTACTTGTGCTTGTGCAAGAGCCGATTTTTTAATGTTTCTCAATAACCTACGAAAAAAATTACCATGAAATCGGCCATATTGATAAGACCTCATATTTTGTCAGCAAGTGAGATTCAAAAATTGGCCCCTGTAGCAAAATTTTGGATACTAACGCAGTAGCATAGACAGGCGAAACTAGATGAGAGTAGGTAGAGTAGGTAGACCTACATCGATTGGTACCCTCAGAAGTTAAACAATAGTTACATAACAGTTGTATAAAGTTTACTCTTTGCCTGCCACATGCGGATGCAATGGTGGTCGGAAAGAGCGAGACAACATCACAGCACAGCCTAATAAATCCTCCATCTATACACTGCGGCAATACAATCAGAGTGACAGATGCACAGACCGACAACAAAGTGTTGCTTTAAGGATTTTTTTTTCTTTTGCGGTAGGTATGGAATCCCAAAAAATAGCAATTAATGATATTATTGTTTACTAGCTGGGCCCCGTGGTTTCGCCTGCGTTGACCACTATCCCAATGAAACCGTTAATTTTTATGGGATATAAAGTATCCTATATTCTAATCTAGGACTTAAAATATCTATATAAACCTACGAATTATCATTGAAATCCGTTGAGCCGTTACAGACATACAAAAAATTAAAAAAAGTAATATATTATGATTAGGAATCGTATAAATAGCAGTTTACACTTAAATTTTGCCATTTATTTTGTATTCACAGACACCCTTTAATTTTATTATCGGTATATTTGAACAGTTCACTGCATTACTTAGACCCAGCGTATTATGAAAGACATTGCAGACTGAAGAAATCACAATAATCTACACCAAATATCGTGTAGACACAGGCGGAAATTGCTCGTATTTACAGATTTTAACTATAACAATTCCCAAAATAACCCCAGGCTCTGAGCACCAGCTCTAAGCCATAACCTTTTACAACATTGCTTGTTCCATAAAATAAACGGCCAAGAGCTGGAACAATCAACAATGGGCATTGTAATAAATCGCAGACGTTAAGAGCTGTTTTACTGAGATTAGCAGATTAGCTAGGGGTGAGTTATACCCTGCCCCCCGAGGAGGAGGAAAATTGTCTTTCTTGATGAGAGGAAATAGATTATTAATATAATACAAGTGCCTTGTTTTGATGGTTTTAGTAAGTAGGTCCTGTTAGTTCTCTATCACCATTTAAAAGGGAAATGTCCTTTTTCAATATCAGATCATTCATAGCTGGTTTACCTATATTTTTATTTTTCTTTATGTACTTACTAGCTGTGCCCTGCCACGCTTCGCTGTGCCACATTCGCACATTCGCTGATATGTCACTGATGAAAAACATAGATAAAAACAATCCTTGATGCGCATTATATATCATGCTAAAATTTCAGCTCGATCGGTGCAGTACTTTTTGAGTTTTTGAAGCGTACACAAACCAACATAATATTTTTATATATACACATAGATACGACAGTTCTGCTGAACCGTTTTACTTGTTTTGGCTCTTTTGCGATTGACACAGCGAGTGTGTTTGCTGTTTACTGGCGTTGTGTCGTAACTAAATACAATCAGCAGTGCGGGTGCGCATAACTGGTGTGATAAAATTGACAATACAGCAGCGCGTGTTCGCACGCCAGGCGTGTTTTCGCTTGCTGTAAAATTATAATAACACAGACGAGTGTGTTTTCAGCAGTGAGCGTGTTAAGTGTTTGACTTGTAAAAGTGTATTATTTTTGCTTCATCATCATCATCATCATCATCATCATCAACCCATAACGTCCCACTGCTGGGCACGGGTCTCTCCTCACTTTCGTGAGGAGGGTTAGGCCATAATCCACCACGGGGGCCCAGTTCGGATTGGTCCGAATCCTAGCTAGTCATTTATTTATTTATTTATATAATTAAAACGGTTTAGACCAAGTACATTAATTAAACGATCACGTCATAATCGACGATTAAGGATCGCAGCTACCTCGAAATATAAAAAAAAACCGGACAAATGCGAGTCGGAGTCGCGCACGAAGGATTCCGTACCATTATTTATAAAAAAAAACGGCAAAATTATTTTATTTACTAGGATCTACTTACATGACGCGTTAATGATTATTGTTTATTTATTAGTATAGGAGAGGATATGTCTACCTCGGAAGGGGGCCGCTGAGCCGTTAAGCTTTATAAACACAGTTTAGAAACCCCGATCGATGTACTCAGCCCCTTGTGGAGTAGCCCTGCGTTTATGCTGCGGAGATTTGCCATAGGGAATACAACTGTGTGTCTAATCTTGATGATGCACGATTATTGAAAATGTTTTTGGTTAAGGTAGTCGCCGAATAATGGAGGGGTGAAGAGGAGTAGACGGACGGATTTGACGAAGCCACAAAAGTTTGATGTTAAAAATTCCAAACAGTATGTGTTGCTTGCTGCCAGTCAGAGAGAACGAGATTATGTGAATAAATCTTAGTTTCTGGTAGGACTTCTTGGAAGTATTCACTAATAGCAATTGTTCCATCAAAACCCGTTCAGATTTTTGATACGAAACGTTTTAGTGCTAATTTGAGCACTTTATCATAATGTACAGAGAGTGGGTATGTCTCAATCTCCCAGCATGATTTCTCAATACCTTCTTCTGATTACTTAAATACTTAGATGTAGAAATCACAAAACTAATCACCCTGAGAGAGTCTCAGAGGAACAATAAACAAAGATGCGGTATTTGTGTCATGGGAGCAGATGAATTCATAATTATGATTCCGATGATTGCCTTAAGTAAACACCCAAGTCGTTTTATAACCCACCTGTCGTATACTGCCTTAAATAACGGCGACAAAATAAAATATGTCGAGAGACAGAGCGAGACAACATCATCTAACGTCAAGCTGACAGATATGTCAAACCATTGACAGTGACACAGACTATGAAGAGCTCACAATCAATTTTTATCTTTTTTAACCATTATCTCCATTTTTATTTTTTTATTACTCACTAGGCGAGCCTTTGACCACAATCACACCTAATGGAAAGCGATTATTATGGCCGAAGGTGAAGCACGTCTGCCTAGTAGATATCTACTCAATCTCGACTTGAAGACAGAAACATAGACGAGGGCGAAGCTTTCCATTCCTTTTGCAATTCTTATTAAGAATAAAGAAGCATGACCCTTCGTGCTTAGTCTTGGGGAAGTGTTCGTGAATCGTGATTACAGGATTAGCTGGATTCTAATGATGCAGTGTAAGTGGAAAGGGTCCGCCGGCGCTTTTCAAATCATAGGGATCGATTTATTAAAGCGCCACTCATCCCCTCTTGCACCCCTCAGCTTTACCACTTATCCAAAAGTTTCCAAGCAATTTTTTTAATATCAAACTCATGGAAATAAATAAAGATCATGCCCCCAACTAGCCTTCCTCTGTAACTAGATAATCATGAACTATGAGGGCCATGCTCTTAATAAAACGTAAATTCAGAACAAATAGCTATGATTCACACAAATCTTGCCCTGTGCGCGAATTGCTACCTCACGCTTCGCAGTCGCCTCGTCAACCTCTTATGCCAAAGAGGTCGTAAGAATTCATAGTTCTATTAGTGTCTCTATCTATGTTGTGTATCTGTCATACTTCAACTGTAACCATAAAAAATGTAGATATATAGATAAACTCTTTATTGAAACACCACAGAACAACGGAAACTGAAGATATAAAACAAAATTTAACAATTATTTAATTGTGTCTAATTAATTAATTAGTGTCACAATGGGCGGTTTTATAGCTGAGAGTGATAGGTCGGACGGTGGTTTACCATTTAACCGATTTACCGGGACCTACCGGGTTTTATTGGTTGTTTATGTACCATATCTTTTTCAAAGACTGTAATTGTACCTTGTATTGTACCTATATACGTTCACTTACTTGATAACTTAACTTCCCATCTATAACTCGCATGTAACTGCTAATTATCATGGTTAACAATCTACAACGCCAATTTCTACCATCTGTTCGTGACCTTCGGAGCTATCGTATCCGGCCTCACCAGGATACACTTTTTGCCGCGTTTTGTTTGACTTGTCCTCTGGCTTCTCTGCGGTCAACTTGCTCATCTGACTTGCCAGGTACCGTCAGCTTACAAAGTTGTTGAACATGCCTATACTTTTTTTTTTTTATCTTTTTGTTAACGATTAACGAGACGAGCATATCTTTCACCTTTTTTTTAGGGGGAAATATCGTCACACTAATCCATCCGCCGCGGGAGTGGCGACAGTTACAGCGCCACCCAAAACTTTGCATGGCATAATCTTGCGCGGCACTGCACTGCGCTTCTGAGACATCGTAACGGAGGACCGGCTACCTACCCAGCTATTATCAATGAATTTATTGAAAGTGGAAGTTCGAAACTTTCGCGAATTGAATTCATAGAGTTCACGCCGGCATAATAGGCTATAGTGTATTATTGAATGTCGATCCAATTTCGGGCATGTATGGCGCACGTATCGACGATCAACGTGCATACCATTAGATGACGTCAGCTGATCTAGATCCTGTGGTATTTATATGTCCCGTTTTCACTTTTTCACTATCACTTTCAATATACATCAGACCTTAACACGTTCGCTGCTGAAAACACAACTGTCGTGTTTTTCATAACTTGCCAAGAGTACGGCAAAACATAACTGTAGTGTTTTTTGTATGGGAAAACACTATGGCGCGTGCAGAGCCGCACCCGTGGCTAAACAAGCAAAACGGCTCAGCAGTCAAAGTGTTAAGAGATAGATATACTCCTTAAGAGTTTATATATCTAACTATCTATCTCCTTCTCATAAGCAAGAAAAAAAACCAATAGAAATACTGCCTGATCTTAAAGTATATATCGTAACATGTTCTTTATATCCTCATAATAAGTAGAACAGACTAGTTACTTGACCTTAAACCACTGGCAAAGAAGACTTTATAATATGACATTCAGACTGGACGTTCTTCACCCCGCCCGATCCGTTTCTCCGCCTCTACCCGTAATTCGGAGGGCAATCGGAAGGCTGTCAATTTTACACGCCCAACTGTAATAGATAAACAGACGTTGACTGCTGAAAATAGACACGTTTGTGCTTTTATAATTATATGGCAAGAAAACAAGCCTGGCGTACGAACCCGCACTGCTGTATTGGCAATTTTATCTCAACGGTTGTGTGCGCCCGCACTGCTGATTGAGTTCAGTTACGACACAACGCCAGTGATAGTAAACACACGGTCTGTGAAGATATGCAATAGTGCCAAAAAAAAACCGTCAGCTGTCAACGCGTTGTCTTTTACTAGCGGTTTGTCTTTTGTTTCCGTCCCCTAGTTGAGTAGTTACTTATTATACTTATTTGGCGCGGGAACAAGTGTCATTTTATAATGTGAGTTGTCAAATAAGCTTTTGTATGGAGTGTGACACAGGACTAGACAAACCTAAGCTTGCAACATTTATTGTGCCAGTGGAAATCCTTCGCCTTTATTATGTGACCCAGTTTGAGACCACGAAGTTCATCATAAGACCTTCATATCTACCTAACTAGTATTAGGTACCTACTCTATCTAAGGTGCAGTATCTACTTTGATACCATAATTCTAGTAGTATATTACCGTCGTAGTAGTAGTGTTGACTAGGCAATAAAAAGTAAGTTCAACTATAAACCCGAATATTGAAAAATCAAGCGCTAGAAAGTATGAAACTAGAAAATATTCTCATCTGAAATTGGTGCAAAATGCATTTAATACATATTTTATAGTAGAAAGGATAGCCGTAGTCGTATGTCAGCTATCCTACAAACAGTATATTCTAACAGTAGTAAGCGCTCATAAGCGGGCAAAGTGGCATATGAACACTTTGGTCAACTTCATTATCACATAAAAACCTTTAATTTTACGGCATAAAAAGTATCCTATAAGTATTATTCCAGGACCTTAAGTATCTGTACACCAAAATTTCATCAAAATACGGTCAGCCGTCAGCAAACATACATAAGCACAAACTTTCGCATTTATAATTTCAAACTTCTATTGAAATTATAAATGCGAAAGTTTGTGCTTATGTATGTTTGCTGTATGTAGTGCCAAATTTAGTAGTATTTTTAGGGTACCTTAAAAGGAAAAAGGAACCTTTACAGGATTACTTTGTTGTCTGTCTGTCCGTCTGTCTAACTCGTACTTGCGGTTTTTTATATGATGAGTGGCAAATAAGATGACATGACGGCCCGCCTGATGGTAAACGGTTACCGCATTTTGCATCTAAATTTATAATCCCAACAGCGAAGGAATGGAACACCTTACCAGCGTCTATGTTTCCCGAAAACTATAATCTGAAAGTCTTCAAGTCGAGGGTGAATAGGTATCTTCTAGGCAAGCATGCTCCATCATCGACCGCGTCGACACTTACCACCAGGTGAGACTGCGGTCAAATGCTTGTCTATTAAGCAATAAAAAAAATTTAAAAACCGCTGCCTATGGACACCAGCGACACTCGGGGCGTTGTCGACGCGTTGCTTACTCTCTAGAGCTCTTTGCCCCCTTCTCTTGAAGAGCCTTATATTATACTTCTCCCATGCTATTAGTTTCATTCGTATATGGTAATGATCGAAGAGGGTAGCATTGAACCCTTATCGCACCTGATGCTATGGGACACTAAGTTTACACAAAAAATCAATCGAAACTTTCATGTTTCTATAACACCCCTCCCCCCACCACCTTCCATGAGATGGGGAATCGAGAGGAGGAAGTTTTGTGACTGAGTTTTTCTGTGGTCAATGCCCCCCGAGCTACAGGGTGTTAGTAAATAGTTAGACTAGGGATATGTTTTTTTTTAAATTGAAACTTTCGTGTCTACTCTTTTTTCTTTTGTCTCAGTGTTAGAGTGACAAGACGAGGTGGTCATTCACCTGATGGTAAGCGCCTCGCACGCCTGTAACAGTTACAGTGCCGCCGAATACTTTGCAATACAAGATTTAATAAATCTACGGAGAAATAGAATTCCCTGTATCTAGGGAATCAGAAAAATGAGAAGCATAGTCACACAAATACCCAGACTTAGGGCAAATAGGTACTCAGTTCAAACAAATCTTTGCCCCGTGCGGGAATCGAACCCGTAACCTCGCGCTTAGCAGTCGATTCATCACCCACCACCACGGAGACTGCTAATGAACATTGTTATTGAGTGCGGGAATCAAATCTACTTGGGCATATTTTTACAGGACAATCATCTGTGTTCAGAAAACGGCTTCCCGATAGTTACAACCTGGGAGTCTACAAGTCACGAGTGAATAGGTTACTTCTAGGTAAGCGTGCACCATCGTAGACCGCCGCGTCACTTAATAGTGGTCAAACGAAAACCAATATATATAAAAAAAAAAATACACCGAAGGAGAACTAGAAATAAAAACTGGCAATACTATCTAAGGACCGTATAGGAATGACAACGAAATCGACTTACCGCCGACGAGCAGGAATACCAGCACTGTCAGACAGAAGCGCGGGGATGCGCGGGGCGGGGGCGGCGCCACAGGCGTCATTGGACGAGCCCCGAGGGCGGTTTACCCCCACAATATAATAATACACAGCCTTCCCGAAAACCTCACTCCACAACGTAACTTTCTCGATTTTTACGCGGTATTTTTCACGTCACTTTTTTACTCGTATTTCTGTGATTCGTTTGGCGTGCCGCGTTCGCCTGCAGCCAACGCGCGATATACACTGGCGCACTTTCACTGTTATACACTGATTACGTCACATTTGTTTTTATGTTTACTTACTTACTTTCACAAATCACATTCACATATAATAATATTTTTCTTATAATAATTATTTATTGTCGATAAATAGAATTTTATGCCTATTACTAAGTTTTATTGTCGCCATTTCTGACCAGTCTTCGATACAATTTTAATTATTGTCGTAGGTAAATAAATAAAATGATTGTGCGGTTTCTGTAAAAAAAATCAAGTTATAATGCAACGAATGAATTCCTTTTTCGCGCTTTTAAAAGATTTCAATTCAGGTAAAACGCCGGTTTTCCAAACTAAGAAAACTTTCTCGCGGCCACTTTATTGATCCGAATAAAATTTAAGGTTTTGGTAGACTCGTATTCCTAAGCTAGTGTTAACTTGAAAAACCGGTATTTATAAACTTTAAACAATCTGGTGCGTCGATTTTTATTTGCAAATTAAACGGTCCGTATTATTAAGTCTGTGAAATCGATCTTCCAAACTATTCGATAAAACAAAATGGTTACCAATTCGTTGCGGATGAAAGTTGTCATACAAAATTTATAATTTTACAAAATTGATCGACTCAATGAACCTTACACAGCATTCTATCAATAAATACGGAATCATGCAACAGTTTTTTTTTAAATTATACTACTAAGTCACGAGGCGAGCAAGTTGTTCACCCGATAGTAAGCGCCACGCCTGCCCATAACAGCCAACGGTGTCACCCAGAACTTTCCATAACAACATTTTGCGCGGCACTGCACTGCGCTTTTCACCCTGAGACATCGGCTCTAAAGTCTTATATGCTTAGAAATTTCGCTGTAAACAGTGCCCTTCAAACCTTCAACAATAATATTTACACACTAATGCTTGGCGGATGAATATCTGGCAAAAGGGTGTTACTTCCCCAGGCGGTCTCTTGCAGAAGAGGCCAACCGCTACAGCAGATGGCATTGGAATTGAACCTCGAGACGTGGCGCTTACCACTAGGCGAACAAGCACTACAGCTAATATAGAATGGATAGAGTACAGAATGCTTTGTCATTAAACTTCAGTTAAATACCTCCATAACTTACAAGCATCTAGATGAATACTATAATACAAACATGCTCAACTTTAATACGGAGCATATTATGATCGGAAGTTAATAATTAGGATCCCACCAGACAAAGATGTAGATTAATATGACTCAGTATAGGATCATATTAATTTGCGAGCATAATTCGGAGCTCTACATAAAGCTTACTAGAAAAGCCTTGTGCTTAGTTATTCTGTGGTGGGGTTGCCACCTCTGGAGAATTAAGATAAAATAACAACTCTTCATTGCAATCCCAGACATACAAATTAACCAAAAAACAAAACCAAACCAAAAAACAGGGAATTTTCTCTTTCTCTCTTAACACGTTTAGTACAATTTAATTCCCAAGGACATCCGAAAACTACGACCCGTGCCAATTTACCATGGTCGTTTACGGTAAGCTTAGTGGTAAAACGCTCTTTAATGTGTCCGCCCGGTTAACTACCTCAAAAATCAAAATAGATATCCAATAATGTATGCGACCACGATTTGACATGAAAAGCGGCACGAGCTCCTGAAATATGTGCCATAAACGTGAAGGGTCAAATACCTACAGCCAAAATGACGGCAAAACCCCACGTATCGCTGTTTGCAGAATCATGCGAGTCTTTTATTATGTGTCTGTTTTTAACAGACTTCAAAAAAGGAGGAGGTTCTCAATTCGACTGTATTTTTTATGTTTTTTACCTCATAACTTTTTTAAATACGTGAAGGTTGCCTCCACATTTATTATGCGTACCGCAAAGGAGTGGAACTCCTTGCCGGAGTCTGTGTTTCCCGATAGCTAGAAGCTGGGAGTCTTCAAATCACGAATGAATAGGTTACTTCTAGGTAAGCGTTTACCATCGTAGACTGCATTGTCACTTACCATCAGGTGAAATAGTGTTCAAACGCGAACCTATTTATAAATAATAAAAAAAAAGGTTCTTAGAATTGGAAAAATTGGAAAAAGTTGCCTGGAAAATTGGATAACTTGGGAAAAACGGAGGGTTTGTTTTTATTATAAGATTATTTTTTTTTAGAAGATTATTTATCATTATTTATTTACATACTTACGATCCGATCAATGCACCTATATGCGATTGACATTTGTTTTCACAGTTTTTTTTCGCGCTTCAGTTGTTTCTGTTGCCAGTTCATCGCTTCCCTATTCCCAAGTGATGTGAGCTGTTTTTTGCCCGGGAAATACAGGATATTAGTAAATATTTGCGATCACAGCACATTTCTAGTAGGTATGCGATAATATCGGATACTTAGGTTCGATAGTACTGCGCGTGGGAGGCAACCTTTACCCGCGCCCACGCACCTAGCAATATCTTAATGAAAAACCGTTGAGGGATAGATAATCAAGCTTTTTGAACATGTCAGTAGTAAATGGTTTCAGAATCTGTGTACAGTCAACATCACAAGTAAATAAATATATAAATAAATACAAAAAAGTGTGTGCTCTAGACCACACCACTGAAGTAAAACTTCTTAAGTTTTTAACTTTTTTAAATGAACCTATTTAAATGAAATTTGGTACAGAGATAGTCTAGAGCCTGAGAAAGTACAAAGGCTACTTTTTAATGCGAGAACGGTTGTAAGAAGTTCAAATAGGGGATGAAAGTTAGCAAATAGCTCGTAGCAAATAACCTGGCGAGAAGAGGTCCTTCGCGTGTCCCTCTGATCAGCGAGGGACCAATAACGGGGACTTTAGGGCCGCGGATCGGGGGTCCAACGCCCAAGTTAGAAGTCCCGAGCTGAGGTGCGGCCCGTGTGTTCCGGGACGCACCCAGCGGAGAAAGAGGCCCAAGCCTCACGTGGCGAGCCCGGGAGGGCGCCCGCAGAGGTGGTCGCGGAAGCGCCGTGCGAACCCGTGACCACCTCCATAATGCGGAGAGGAGAACACCCCGGGGTTTTAGTGGGTAAACCCCGCCAGACCAGCTGGCGGGGGAGTCCCACATAACCACCCCGCCCCCCCCCGAGGGCCGGGTGGTATGCCTAATGCATTTCCCCGGGAAAAAAAAAAAAAAAAAAAAAGGGATGAAAGTTTGTATGGAAGTTTCGTCATTTTTGAAGCTAGAAGGTTGAAACTTATTTTTAGGCTTTTGATTAGATATAAATAAATATGACATTCAATGTATGTAAAAATCTTACCCATATACCCCTTAAACGCGGGTGAAACCGCGGGGCGCAGCTAGTTATTACTATAATTAAGATAAGTCTTTCACGCACTAAGCACCGGTCATGGTTTTTGAAACTTCACTAATTATCATTAAATTTTGACATTGACTGTAGCAGGATGTTGAAGTTGAAGAGAATTCTCTTTGATTGAATGTTGGACGCGCTCATAGAGCAAAGAGGATAAAATAAATAAAGTTAGAGAACTACCCGCAGTTTTATATTTTTTTATTTGACTGAGTCACGAGACGAGCAAGTCGTTCACGTGATGGTAAGCGCTACGCCTGCCCATAACAGTTACAGTACCACCCAAAACTTTGCATTGCATAATCTTGCGCGGTACTGCACTGGGCTCGTCACCCGGAGAAATCCTAAAGTCTCATATGCCCAGTAATTTCGTTAAGTAATTATAATACAATTAAATATTTAACGTTATAATCTTATATATTTAAAATAGTAATGTTGATTTGTGTACGCTTCAAAAACTCAAAAAGTACTGCACCGATCGAGCTGAAATTTTAGCATGATATATAATCCGCATCAAGGATTGTTTTTATCTATTTTTAGTGACATATCAGCGAATGTGCGAATGTGCCACAGCTAAGCGTGGCAGGGTACAACTAGTAGACTAATAAATACAATATAAAATAGATAAACATAGATAAGATATGGTTAAAAATATAACTCTCCAAACAAATGAAGCCCCGGTTATGTCTATTTAATAATATTAATAAATATAATGCGTCAAGATCACGCACATAGATCCTGACCCCTGTCTAGGACCCCCTGTAATCCTTCACTCTTCCCTGTAGGCGTGTGGACGTATCTCAACCGACTACGTTTCAGAGGACGTGCAAACCACAGGGTCGGTAAGGGTATTAGGTATCACAAGCAGCCCATATGTGTACCACAGATATACCTGCATATACGGGAATTATTAGTATAGAAGACAAAGAGCTTCTATTCGAAATAAGAGAACATACCCCATTACAGCCAAATTATTGGGTATATAAGACTTTACAGCCGATGTCTCAGGGTGACGAGCGCAGTGTAGGGTCACGAAAGAGTTTGCAATGCAAAGTTCAGGGTGGTGCTGTAACTGTTATGGGCAGGCGTAGTGCTTACCACCGGGTGAACAATCTGCTCCTCTCGTCATTGAGCCATATAAAAAAAACAGCCGAACTTTAGTGAATTCACTAGGTAACTACAGAATACTACAGAATGAATATAGGACTGGATACAGAATGGCCACTAACATCCACTGCGATCCGCTTCCCAACAATCCGGGGGGCTATGTAGCACGGTGCGGATCAGCTCGAGTTCGTTTCATTTTGACGTTTGATTGCCACGGGACTTGTCATTTCCATACGAATGACGAGTCCCGTGGCAATTAAACGTCTAAATGAAACGAACACGAGCTGATCCGCACCGTGCTGCATAGCCCCGCTGAAGGGAAATTCGGAGTTCAGGCACTATTACACACCAAAATCACAAATAACCATTGACAAATGGGTTAGTATGAACCTTCATACTAGCGGGTTGTCTTTTGTTTTGGTCGCGTAGTAACTTAAAGCTTCACATACGCATTTGGCGCGTGTACAAACGTCGTTTATATGTGTGAACAGGCCCGGATTATCCATAAGGCGGATTAGGCCTAGAGGCCCTGCACTGACTCGGGGCCCACGGGGGCCTAGAAACGGCCGATGCAGGCCACACACATAAAAAAGTGTCATCTAACATTTTTTTTTTAAACTGTTTCAGTACTTCCCCAATATTATACCTTCTTCTTTTCAAAGCTCAACGAAAAGCTTAGTGGGTTATCGACTCGACTATTTATGTACTAGAAAAATATATTTTAAAAAGTAAGAAAAGGGTAACGGGGCCCCGGTAGGGTTAATCCGGCCCTGTGTGTGAAATGTCAGTTTGAAGTTTCCAGGTTGTGTGTGACTGTAGGTAATGTATCCAAAAAATCTGTTTAGATAAATAAGTACCTACTTAGTTGATAACTCATTTTTTAGCTGTTAGCACCATGCCCCATTGACTTCGGTACACCAAGTTAATTGAATTAAAAGCTTGTTTGTTTCCAAGTTTGTTTGTCGAGAACAATTGTAATGTGAATGTCTGGGAACAAGCCTTTCAAACAATGTTCAAACTCACAACAATGAACATAATTCACCAAACATTTCTCACTTTGTACGGTTTCCAAAAACTCTTTTCCATAAACTGGACAACGTCCATTGTAACATTGTATGTATTGTTTTAATTAAACAATTAGCTGGTAAAAGTTGACACAATAGGCTGTGTTACGTATCTATATAACCTTTAACATTGGCACTCCCTGGATATCCCTCTCCCTACTTTTTATCCATACTTATATTAAGAATGCAAAAGTAACTCTGTCTGTCTATAGATAGATAGATAGATAAACTCTTTATTGAAACAGAAACACCACAGAACAAAGAAAACTTAAAAACTAGAACAAACCAAATTTTTCAATTTTTTTTTTTTTTTTTGTCTATATGTCTGTCTGTTATGCTTTCACGCCTAAACTACTGAACCGATTTAAATGAAATTTGGTACAGAGATAGTCTAGAGCCTGAGAAAGGACGTAGGCTACTTTTTAATGCGAAAAAAAGTTTTAAGAGTTTGATAGTTTGTATGGAAATGTCATCATTTTTTAAGCTAGAAGCTTAACACTTATTTTTTAGGCTTTTAATTAGTTAGATGTAAACAAATATGACATTCAAAGTTTGTAAAAAAATTAAGTAAAAATAGCTAATGAATGTTAGCTACAGACATTGATCGGTTACCAACCCAACAATAAGTAAGGCTAACGAACGTTGAACCGACAAATTTAGTTAATGATTCGAAACGTCTATTCCATCATTGAAATTACCAAATTTTTTTTCAGATTATCTTCACATTTAACTATGATTTTGTTATTTCAGAAAAACCTAGCGGAAACATTTTGAGTAAAATAATTTGGGAAATAAGGTAAACAATGCTTTATCATTGCCTCATCATAAACACGACTGTGAAGCAAGGTTATCCATTCACTCAGATAGTGGTACAGAGTACCTACCGTACGGTCAGCCACAAAATTAGCTGAACATATAACAATAATACAATTGAAGTGTTCGTCTGTAACTTCAAAATAAATGCTAAAATTTATATGAAAAATTATACTATATTTTAAATGATGCCAAATAAACATAAATGCCCGTATTAATAATTGTTGTCTGTCAGTCTATCCGTCTGAAATTTACTCCCGAATAAGCTCCAAAACGACTCAACGTGTTTCAATGGTCCTAAATGACACATAGAAAGGTATTTTAGGTCCTTGAATAGAATAGAGGATACTTTTAATCGCATTAAATATTAAGTTTATTATATGGCCCTAATTATGTATTATGTGATTTTAAGTAAGAACTAATGTTTGTACTTAATATGTCTGTCAAAAAAAATGCATTGAAGGCCACCGTCCGCTATATATCTCGTTATTACTACCCATGCATGGTAAAAACTCAAAAAAATACTGGCAGCATTGCCAGGCTCATCTGACAATGCTTAAGCAAAAAATGCTAAAACTGAAGTGTTCAGTAAATTTTGTCTCTGACTGTACCTAGTGAAGATGCAGTCATGCTTATATCCTTAGCCATGATTCGGCCGTGGTGAGGTCAGGCCATCAGACCTAGATGGGAGGTATTTTCGCAATACGAGAGCGGTTGTAGCCAAGGACTACTTTGGCTCCTTTGCCATCTAACGTTAGACAAACGTTAACGTTAACAAAGCGTTAGAAACTTTTTTCTGCACCTATGACTTAAGTTCATGTGTTATTCGCCGGTTTCCATCGCTCCATGCTTCGATTCATCATCATAATCATCAACCTATATCGTCCCACTGCTGAGCATGGGTCTCCCTCACTTTCGTGTGAGGATGGTTCAGCCATAATCCACCGGCCTGGATTGGTGGATAACATACCTACCTACGAAATAATTGCTCATGATGTTTTCCTTCACCGAAAAGCGAGTGATAGAATAGAATAGAATAGAATAGAAAAACTCTTTATTGTACACCAGAAACAAAAATAAACACAGTACAGAAGAATTACAATAGGTAAACAAGGGTAGTACAATTGATAATTACGTACATATGCTTTTTATATACTTAAACACATTGGTACGTGCCCGCACTGGGATTTGAAGTTACGTCTTTCTCCTTGGAAGGCAGACATTCCCCTACTAAGCTACCACCGCTTCGTTTGTTTTCCATTAAAACTGCCATCCATCCGGGTTTTCCCGGATTTGTCTTAGTTTTGGGGGCGTTGGGGGACGTCCAGGCCGGGTTTTCAAGAAGCGTCCCGGACACCGTGAAGTATTATAATATGTGAATTGTAAGGGTTTAAGAAATATCTTTACTTAAAATACTTTCAACTAAAAGTACGTCCGGGGAAAAGTCTCGATTTCGACCAAATGTCCAGGATTATTTAAATCTTTGTCCGGCGTTAGCAATTTAGGTGATGGTAACCCTATTTTCAATTGATAGAGGTTCAATATTTCAAACTCACTGAGTGACAAAATTTCACCAAGAGAAATCGGTGACAAACGGCCATTTTGTCAACCGATGCGATACAAAGATCGACCCCCTGCGGCCGGCACTGGCTCGACAAACAGCCATCGCATTGACATCGATTGGACATAGTTTGTAATACAATCAAATGTTTGGTGAGATAAATTGCCCAATTATATGTAGTCAGGCATGTTTCGGTCAAGGTAATGAGAACGTCTAAATACTTTTTAACACCGGCCTATTTGTAAAGAATGGAGGTTTAGCAAGGTTAAACCTCAAGCGATTCAAGTATTTGAACTGGGATACAATTTTTGTGCGTTTTGGGGTCAAAACGGTGGGTCCGCAGGTGGGTAGTCACGAAAATTTCGAGACTTGGCTAAACTTTTGGTGGATGTGACGTGTGATTTTATTCATTCCCGATCTGACTCATTCGAAAAATGTTATTCACAATTTCTATCTTGTTTCTTGTATGTTATTCTATTTCTTTCTTTCTTGTTCTTAGAACCATGCCTCATAGACACCCTCTTTTGTTAGATTTTTAAGTTTTTAGTTTTAGTTAGTTTTCCTTTTATTTATTTTGTTATTTAAGTTCTGTCAGTAAATATATTTTTAGGATTTCTATCAGAATGTAGTTTTTCGAATGCGTCAGGTCATCGGATGCGTCGAATATGAATATCATTTTTTAAGTTTTTATCATGTAAATAAAGTTCAATGGTTGGCTTTGAGATATATTAATATCACACAGCAGTATTTATTATCTTGTTGAAAAAAACAGACGGTGCGTTTTGTTTTTGGGACGTCGTCGTCGATACCTAGCTATTGATTATTAATAAGATATTTATGTTGAAAGAAAATTATTTTTACAGCCACATAAGAGAAATTTAGTAAACTAATGAATATTCAAAGTCAAAGTGAAAAATCTTTATTCACATGGGCCCCAAGAGGGCACTTATGAAAGTTCACTAACTCTACGACTGGATTCGGAAATCAGGATACATTCAACCGGGAAGAACCGGCAAGAAACTTGTCGGCTATTTTTTTTCAATCTATTTTCATAATTTCTAATATTGTTGTGATGTTATCACTGTCAGCTTCCTTTGTTATCTCAATACGAGTTTGCTTAAGAATTTCCTAATTATTTAAGAGAGTTCAACATAAAATTATAATTTAAATTAAATTGATTATTCAACGCAAATTTCTGGGTGGCATTAGAACTGTTATGAGCAGGTATAGCTTACCATCAGGTGAAAGACTCATTAATTATTCAAATAAAAAAAAAACTGCACTTACCTCTAAATGTGAAATAAAAATAAATCTATAGTAATCCGAACTAAATCCGCGCTAATCAGATGAAGTTGCAACTGTGTCGGTGATTATCTGTTTCATATTATTTTTTTACACTAGTGCTTATGGTATTTCTTTAAATTCTCGATTGTAAGTTAGAGTTATATTTATTTCTCTTCACTGGTGGAACAAAGCTGGTAAAGAAAGGGAGTAACCCTTAGTTTTTATAGCAGAATGCTTTGCAAACTCGATCTGGACATTGAATGAGTGAAACTAGAATTTTATAGTACGACACAGACAGTTTCAACATTACAATTACCGAATTTTTCCACAATCTCTCCAGCGAACATCAAATTTCTCCAATAAAAGCTGAAAAGAGGTAAACAACAAACAGTTTCAAATTATTACGTTACCCTTAACTTCATAAAGTTCCGAAAATCTTGTAATCCCGAATACCACAATGGCTCAAACGCCGAAAGGGAAAAATCAATCTTTCACGTTGTCGATCTATCGAATTTTGAGCACTGCATTTTAGCACTTTTCCTTTCTAAACTGCTTTAAATTTTAACACCAGACTGTTTAAAATATATTTGAATTGGTAAATATGTAGAAAGATATTAAAATTATAGTGTAGAAATTACAATTTGTGAGTATTTTGTATGTGACAGCGCAAAACGCGCTCGCCGCGCCGCGGTCGAGAGTGTACTAAGCCGTGCCAAGGGGGAGTTGAGTAACCACGGATTTCCCGAATTTAAGGGAGTAAATTTGACAGTATTTCCCTTAAATAATGGGAGACGAAACATAATGAGTCAAATTGATACAGTTGAATAAATAAGAGAAATTTCTTAGTAGTTTCTGGGAATTGTTTACGAAAAATATTAGAAATAAGTTTAATTTAAAGCTCTTTTATTCATAAATTATGTTAATGACCCTAAAATATTTAAGTGATAAGAGGCTTTTCGAAATCAAACTATTTTTTCCACCTGCTTTCGAAAACAAAACTAAATAAAACTTGAAAAATAAATTTTAAAACGCCACTCAATTATTTCATTGTTAGGTTAATAAGTATTCCAGAACACAACAAATCATTGTGATATAATTAAAATATCTAAAAAGAGTAATGCTTGGTAAAATCTAAAAGAAAATTTTCGAATTGTTTTCCTTCATACCTCCTTTCTCTAAACTATGAAGGTTTCATTCCCCATTCTTTACGCAATTTACCCGTCTCTCGCTTAAAGGGCCATTAAAGTCCTCATTATCGATATTAGTGTTAAGAAAAGCTTTCGTGCCTGTCTGGCAACACTGCTACGCCGCCCTGCGTAGCCGTGCTGTAGACCCCGCCCGCTACGGCGGCGTTACGGCGCGCTACGAGACTACATACTATAGAAACTTATATATACATACATATATTTTAAAGCAATATGTTATGAAGCCGTGTAGTAAGTATAACGAAACTTTACATCATTTTACATAGATATGTCATAAGAAACAATATGTTAGAGTAAACCCTTTTCCACATTTATGGATTTAATATCTTATCCAGTTTACATATTTATTTTGACTTTTAACATAAAAAAAGTTGCTGTGTTGATCAAAAAATGGTACTTCCCGTAGTCCTTCCAATGTTAAGGGATGTGTCTAAATAAACTGCAGTTTAAAAGTAATAAAAATTAAATATTTAATATTCAATTGAAGCTATAGTCTATGTCTATTCCAACGGGTAAAGGTGAATTTATGTATGGTGAATGGTGAATGTATGGATATGAGTGTATATTGAAATTAAATGCTATGTGCGGCTCTCACCGACCTTCTGGGCAGACCAGTCAAAACACCTCTGAATACATTACCTATTCTGGCAGATCGATCTTGAATGAGACACCAGCGTTTGCTGGTGTCAGTATGTTTGTCAAACCGCCCAAGTGCCCCTGACATGATATACAAATGTCATTCTTCACGAAGGCCCTAATAGGGCACTCATAAAAGTTAACACTGACTGCTGAGCAGATTTTCGTGTCTAGCCACGGGTGCGGCTCTGCACATTCCATAGTGTTTTCCCATACAAAAAACACAACAGTTGTGTTTTCCCGCACTCGCGGCAATTTATGAAAAACACGACAGTTGTGTTTGCAGCACTGAAGGTGTTAACGGACTCCAGTATCGGATTTGGAGTAAGCACAACCTTTTCAGAAGAACCGCCAAACTCGATGGTCAATAGAATAGAATAGAATAGAAAATACTTTATTGTAAACTAGTTCAAAAATACACAAGGTACATAAAGAATATAACTTATTGAAATAAACATAGTACAATGGGCGGACTTATCGCTAAAAGCGATCTTTTCCAGTCAACCATTTTAAAGCGAGAAGCAAAAATAACAAGAAGCTTTAACTGTTTTAAAAAAATCCGTTTCAAATAAATATAATATATTGAATTTTACGATATTTACCAGGAGACGTTTCAGCAGTTTATCTCCCTACATCTTCAATAATAACAGAGTAGGTACTACTTAATATAATACGATAAATAAGTTTATTTCCCTCGGCGCAATAATAAACCGACTCTATAATAAAGTCATAACAATAATATCTCGCTAACGAACACCTACGATATAATTTACGTCCCTTCTCACAATCTGATATGCATTAAAATAATCGTCAACGCACCCCTAAGTCTTCCCAACCCCGCTAGGGTGACCCTGCGAATCGTTAAAGAGTCGTTTGTAGGATTTCTAAATGCTCATGCTTGGTTAAGGTGTTTTTTTTTCTTTGACTGTGTGACAACACAAAAATACACACAAAAACCCACAACAAAACAAAAACAGTAGTTGTAGGCCTCTTCTGCAAGAAACCACCGGGGGAAGTACCTACCACAGCTTTGCCAGATATTCATCCGCCAAGCAGTAGTGTGCAAACATTACTGGGTTCCGGTTTGAAGGCCTCTGTTTGCAGCGAAATTACTGTGCATATGAGACTGTAGAGCCGATGTCTCAGGGTGACGAGCGCAGGATTATGCAATGCAGTGTTCTGGGTGGTGCTGTGACTGTTATGGGTAGGCGTAGCGCTTACCCTCAGCTGAACGACTTGCTCGTCTAGCCACTCAAATATAGCGTTCACAATTTCACTGCTGAGCCGATTTGCTTGTCTAGACACGGGTGCGTCTCTGCACACTCCATCGTTTTTTCCCATACAACAAACACAACAGTTGAGTTTTCCCGCACTCGCGGTGCTAACAGTATCTACCATCCGGATAACCTAAAAATTGTTACCCATTTTTGACTTTAACTGGGGGTTAGCCGTTCGAATACTACTCCTTACTTTGAGTTTTGACACCGCTTGGAAGTCTTGGTCTATAACTTTTTCCAAACATGGACGCCACCGCTATTGGAGGAAACCAAAGCTTAATCATTGAGGGTATCAAAAGTCCGACATCTCCGTGAAGCCATGGCCGTGCGAGCACGCTGCCTCATAGGGCGGCGCGCCCCATGCTCGCTCGGAGGAAATTGGCGCCACGATCGATGTCATTTGTAATCTTTAGGCGCTCTATAGTACAGTACAGTCTTTACTGCATCATGTTACTGTACTAGCTTTTAGATGGTTTCGTAACTGGCCACAGAAAACGTGCGCCCGCGCGATGCGCCTTCCCGCAGTTAGGAGGCCAATTGGGAGGTCATTCAATTTTACACGCCCAAATGTAATAGTGTAGTGGGAGACCTCTTTCTGCAAGAGACCGCCTCGGGAAGTACCACATCTTTGCCTGATATTGATCCGCCAAGCAGTAGTGTGCAAACATTAATGTGTTCTGGTTTGAAGGACACTGTTTCCAGTGAAATTACCGGGCATATAAGACTAGAGCCGATGTCTCAGGGTGACAAGCGCAGTGCAGTGCCGCGCAGGATTATGCAATGCAAATCTAATTATCACTGAATCACTGAATTGAATTATCACTGAATTGAAAGCTGTGAGTGTATTTGCTCTATGGGTCTTTTGTAGGTCCATGATCTTTGTAGTTCCTGGGGCCTCACCACGAACAGTTAAATCCATCCAGTATAAGGCCTTAAACTGAACTGCCCTGCTAACTGTCACCACCAATAACGCTCAGTGTTCATAGGTCGACCAGATACATTTATCCAAAGAGATCGTAACAATTTGTTTGCATTTATGGAAGTTTATATAGCTCCATCTCATTCCCTTCAGTCAATTTTTGAGTGGCGTCACGTCTCGTTTGTCATTTATGAGTGTGTGGTGCCATTCTGGGCCGTTCAGTTTAAGGCCTTATAATGAACTGCATGGAATAAGAATAAGTACGTGGTTACCCCCTGATTCCCTAGATAACTTCAGTAAATCCCAGTTGGATCTATTTATGTGATCTTGACGCTTTCTTTTTTTAATCTCCTGTCTCATTATTCCGCAAAAGGAGTTTACAAACGAAAATATTTCGACAAGCGCCATCTCTCAAGAGGGTAGAATTGATTTCCCAAATAACATAAAGTAGGTAATGCACGTAAATCCGAGGGGTTACCGCCCGGTCCCCAGCCGTGGGGTAGTTGAGAGAAACTTGGGAATAATCGTCGGCCCACGACCCTAGGGTGGCCCTTCTAGATCTTGTCTGTTCTTCCGGTATAATGAAGAAAGGAACGTAATTACCTAATCTTAGAAATTGTCGGTCAGTACAAGTATCTACAAACGCTTACTATCGAAACGCTTCCAATTTACAATCATTTAGTATTCAAAAAATCACTATTGTGACAACAAAACGGAATTGTAAAAATGACTGCAATCTACTCTGACGGACGTATTTCCGAAGCTCTGGTAGAGTTATTGGATGATGATTTAAAATTATTTGAAAACCTCAGGTACGGTTACGTATCCTAGTAAAAGTCAATCAGCACTCTCAACAATAAACAGCGATCACGTCCATTCAACAGTAGGCCGAATAAATCATGGAAAGGTAAAATCGAAAAGCTACACGTTTAGAGATTCCCAAATATTGAGACACCCTACCCCCTTGAGCGATATGCAACCCCTGCTGTGATTGAGTCGCGTTCAAATTCGCGAGGGTGGGTTAGGTTTTTTTTCGGTCTTCACATTTTTGGGGACGATTATTCTGGAGCAAGTGGTTAGTAAGTAGATATAGGTAGACTGTAGCGACTACCGATTGATACTCATAGAACAAATAATAGTCAATAGTCAATTCGTGTGACATTCTTTCGTTTGAGATGACCATCTCCAAGTACTTTTTAAAACGGTAAAATTTCCGAAAAAATGTGTCGCTTCAACGGATCATTTGAGACTAAATCAATATTTTATTAGGAGTTTTAGCGGCAACCAGAATAATTATGACGTTGTAGTTTTTAACCGACTTCAGAAAAGGCGGAGGCACTCAATTCGACTGTATTTTTTTCTCACAGTTATGTTTTATCGTGTTTAAAAGTAGAATATTAACTGTTAATTAACGTATAAGTCCTAACTCCCAGCCAGTCAAAAGTCTAGATAGTGCGTTGTTTTAGAAGCCGACTCTTTATCCCGAAAAATGTAGGGTTCTTGTGGGATAATAATAAAATCTTATATCTCTAAATGAGCAATTCTTGTATATATATATATATGTATATATATATAATTCGAATCTCGGAATCGGCTCCACCGATTTTCATGAAATTTAGTATATAGGGGGTTTCGGGGGCGATAAATCAATCTAGCTAGGAAACATTTTTAGAAAATGTCATTAAAAAAAAACCGAGCAAAGCTCGGTCATCCACGTACTAATAGTGAATACGGGTAAAACCCCAATAAAGCTAGTTTAGGGTCCTAATTCGTTAGAAAAAAATAGTAGATAGCTACATGAAATGATACTAGCTAAATGTACAAGTAATGCGAAAATTGACAAAGTAAGAAAAAGAAGAAATGTTGACAAAGGCCCCTTACCCGCCAATTTATTTTCAATTTCAAACAATCCCTTTCCTTCGTGACTACAAGTAGTGCCATCTATCGACAATATAAGTAAAAGCTTAAACTAATGAAGTGGAACATTGCCCGCGCCCGTAACCATTCGAATGCGAACAAAATGGTTCCATTCATTTCAATTAGAGTTTATGACTTTTACAATAGATGGCGCTCATATTTTGATATCTAAGAGGAATGTTGAAATTATTGAAGTCACCATAATTATTAAAGCAGAGGAAAAAACATAGGATTAACTTTTTTGTAACGAATTAAATAATTGTGTCTTGTATTAATAGTGATATAATTCCACGTAGAAAAAAAAAGTTGTTTTTTTTTTCTACGTGGAATTATACCAAAAAGTTATTTTTTTTTTTCTACAAAAGGCGTATTGATCATAGACAGAGACGTAAATTGGTATACTAAGGATGTGAAATCAATATAGCAGTAACTGCTATTCTCAACATCGTTATCGTTGATTCAAATAGATAAATATGCACCACTCGATTTGTACTTAGTGCTTTCCTTATATTTGAATATATAATTAAACTTAAAATTTTAACAGATACAAATTATGAACAGGCTCAAATTATTTTATTACCGTATATAAGTATATAAATAGCATTAAAATAATGTTTATGTCTAACAAACTGTAACGAGTAGGCATCTAATTAATTATGAAGCAGACGATGCTATCTCGGAGTCTCGCCGCGGGGTCACAGTAGTCTCGCTGTGCTAGCTGCGCTGTGACTAGTGATGTGACTCATGACTAGGAATGACGTCTACCGTCATAACCTACTTAAATATACAGAACAAGTCCTAGCGACTTTTTTTATTTTGTGTTAGTTATACATTTTTAAAATTTAACAAGTTTCTATATTAATAAATTACTTTGTTATTCAGCAGCTGTCATCGTGGGATTGTGATATGAAATTAATATTTAGGTAAATATATTTTTTATATGTAACATAGTAGTTTTGCAACAAAACAGTAGAAATTATTCAGATAGTCTTGGATAAAATATGACCTACCTTTTACATAAAATCTAAGCTAATGTAATCACAGCATTTTTTTTAAAGATGTCAAATAAATGCCCAAATATCAGGAACTGAGAACAAACAATGTGTGGTAAATATTCCGTTTTAAATGATACTATACTAATACATTTTTTATGTTATTTTACAATTATTAAACATAAAATTATATTCGGAAAAAATACTTTATCATAATTAATATTAGATTCTAATAAAGTTCATGACCCTCACCTCTTTGGTAACAACAAAGGATTTAATTAGACTGAACAGAAACGTACAAAGGCGTAAAGTTTGCTGGTTAATCGTTCTTAGTTTTTTTTCATACTGTTATGTTGTTTCGTAAGTAAAGCCCTTAATTTTTTTGTAAAAATGTGCATAGATATGTATTGAACAAAACGTGCATCTGAATGCACACTATCAAACAAATTGCCGTTCACAATATCTTCAATTGACAGGATTCATTTTAAAAACGATGTGAATATCGCCAACTATTATAAAAAAATAAAAAAAATATTAGCAATGATGTGAATAATCATATATATTTTTTCTAGATCTAAGGACGTGGCCGTTAATTACTAGAAAGGTTATGAAATGACCCCAACTTTTGAATTACCTCGATGTAGCGCCTTAAGCACCTACCTATTGTGTTGGAATTGTTTTGCATCCTGTTCCACTACGTCTTCATTCACACCAGCTGCTTGGCTTGTATCTTAATAATAACAAATTGTAAGATATTCTCGTATCAATTTGAACGAACGTGCATCTAAGTGGTATTCGATCAGTTAACGAGATCGTATCAAAGGAAATAGGTTGGTTCATGTCTAAATATAGATCTTTTTCAAACACTAAGTGCATTGTTTTCGTCCTTACGCCCATATTGAATAACACATTCCAGGATTACGCATTTTGCTCCTTATTTTGATTTAGGATTAGTTGGGATTCATGAAAAAATTCATTCTTTTAACAATTTTATTTATGACTTACGAACTTTGAAACATCTTAAGTGATTAACCGATTACAAAAAACATAAATGAAAATATATAAAAAAATTGTTTTAATATCCTTTTAGCATAGTATCTACCAAAATGTAATTTTTGAAGAGAAAGCACTATTTATACTACGAAAGGAAGAAGAAAATTCCATTGTTCCATATTTTTTTATAGCACGTAAAACGGGCAATAGTTTTTATTAATCAATGAAGGGCAGAGTGGCGATAAATGAAGAAAGTTCTGGTCATAAACTGCTTGCATGGCTGCATAATTATGCCAAGACTTAACAAGGGCTTTGTTAACGTTGACGCGTGAACAATAATACTTAAAGTGCCGACTGATTATTCACACTATCATATAAAGAGAGAGCTGTTAAATCCACTCTGCTCCCCATGATTCATGAAATACCGTCTTCCAGTTTATCGTGGCATACCTTTTGTCATTAGATGAAAGGGATATTCGTCCCATAATCTCCGAGATTACTTTCAACAAACAAACTTTCAGTTTAATATAATATTAACACTATAGAGTGTGTGTGAGAGAGAAGAAAAATGTGACAGACCGTGTCAAAAACTACAATGCGTGTTCAATTCGTTTCAAAATTGATTTTAAAATCTAGAAATTAGCAAAATCATTACATAGAACTAATTGGCGCCTGAATTAAATTAGCTATAGATAGATATACTCTTTATTGAAACACCACAGAACAAAGGAAACTTAATAACTAAAACAAATCAAATTTAACAATTAGATAGCAAATTAGACCACTGCTAGACATAATAAATAACTGTCATTAGCTCTTATCTTACATCGAAGCAGTTCTAAGAAACCAACCACACTTTATTCGATTTAGTTAATAACAAATTGGTTTCACAAAAACACAATATGATCACTTATACTATTATTTTGTAATTATAAAAAACCTTTTTATATCAGTAAGTTTAGATTCCATGCTAATAACCGTTAACTACGGTGCCAAAAGAATACCGGTCTAACCATAAATCTGGTTGGCAAATACACCAAGCTTTAGCCACGCCTTTAGCCAGCATAGAAATATTTATTTAACAAAGATGTGTGTTAGCATGACTGTGGGTATTATTTTTACTGGAGGAATCTTACCAACTTCAACAATATATTTATATCTAGATAATTGTTCGGTTGTTTTGAAAGCGAATAAGTCATGCTATAGTATGAAAGACAAAATTAGAATAAGCAGTTTCAACTTAGTATTGCGTCACATTCACAGACTGAAGTTCTTCAGAAAATGACTAATTCTGTGGCAAAGGAAATTATTTTTAGTAACGAGATTTCCAACTAATCACACGTTCAATGCCATATTATTATAAATATTCCATAAATGAATAGGTAAAAGAAATTATCACTATTTATGAATGAACCGATTTGAAAACTAGGCGATGTATACATTTTATAATTTCTTAAATTATTAATACTTGTATGGTAATTCTTGAAAACTTAGCTACGCATATTTTAAGCAACCAAAAAATTAACCTCTAAAGTGTCACTAAATTAAAAACGATGTTATTTTACCTAAGGATAATAATTCGTGTTAAAAAGTACCATAAATAGACATTTATATGGATCAACGAGGTAGGTACGTGTGCCAGAAAAAAAAGCTTTTTTGTCTTTGACTGACTAACCATTATCACTAGATGTATACGAATTATTCGATATACCTATCATTGCAATGAATGGGATAATCTTCCTCGCTATTATCCCCAATTATAGTTAGTTATAATCTTTTTTTTTATCAGTACTTCTATATCGATGACGATTCAGTTTCCGAAACCGCGATGGCGTAATTCCGATAGCTGCTATCTTCATTATCATAAGCCTGTAATTGTAGATAAGTTTCATTCAACTAAGTGGACAATATTTGCACATAAATAGCCACAAATCATGCTACAATGTCCCTACCCACGGCCCGCCCTGTAGTAAAAACTTTTGCAATAAACTAGTCCTGTCTACTCCCACACTAAGCAGGATCGACTTAAGGCCTGAGATTTAAGCTGTCAACTGAGGATAAAACTTCATCTGAGGGGTATAATTTCTCTAATAAAACACAAGTTCAAAAATAAACCTATAGCAAATTTAAATAGGCTTGGTTATGGTATGGCATAGTTGCCAATTATTACTTTTTATATGTGTGTATTAATCTCAGATTCCCTATTTATAAGAAAGTATGTGGTTTAGCACACAGTGTCTTTGTATGTCTTACTTATTACGGTATAGTAATAATCAGTTAAATTATAGATCATGGCAGGATTTTTATTATTGAAAAAAAATACAAGACAAACTTTTTTCATTGTGTCAATTTCTAAAACAAAATACCTACTTCAAGTTTAATTTAGCCCCTTTTATGTCCTGGCATTGGCCCTGGTCAAAACACTTCATGTGGGAGCCCGTAATGTCAGATCACGCTATAAACTGTTCTAATTAAGCTAACAGCAAAAATTTGTTCAGTCCGTATTGTTTAATTGATGTCAGTTGACATTAATTGACTCGGTTTTAGTAAAAACACTTATAGTAGTTTCACTGACATTATAATTATTGTAAGTCTGATGAATTTGGTTCACTTATGTCCTAAATCTTATAAAATTAAATAAATGAGGCAGGATTGCTGTAGTCTGTTTTAGATTGCTATGAGAACCAATTACTTACTTATTAATATAAAAATAACTAAACTGCAATGTTATGCAAAAAAAACCGTCGAAATTGATATTATTTATTGAAATCGGAGCATAAAGTTAATATTTGCAGCAAACCAACATTATCCTTACAGGAAACATGAATGGGACACCATAATAATATCATGTAATCTCACCAGAAACGGGAACATTTTTACGTGGTCCGCATCACATAATCCAGCGTCCATAAACTCGGTCGCTAGGTTTTACGAGCCACTGGCGAGGATAACAAAGCTACAGAAATAGGCTGCAGCGGTCAACGCTCTCAGGATCATATTTATTATTCGTTCATAAAAAAATATTCCAAATTAAATGTGACTCAGAATACTTCAACCAGGAAGTAAAGCGCACGTGGTGGATTCACACTTCTTTATTTGCATCTCTCAAGTGAGAAATTCTTGAAGCCGTTGTTAATTTAGTTCTGTGATATGTTGGGAAGTGGAAAACGGCCAAGAAACATTTTCGGGTGAAAAAGTACGTTTATTCCTAATTCTGTTTATCCAAGGTTATCTTGTTGTCTATGGATTTTCCACGTCAGTTTTAAATGTAACGGCGTTATATTTTTTTAACTAGGTACATCCCTAGTTGCAATTAAAAAGGAGTAGTAATGTTTATTATTACTTTAGATATAACATGTCTTTTGTATTTATTAAACTTTTGACCACAGTAAAGTAAACCGTTTGCTACCAATCCATTAATAACTTATTTTGTGACGCATTATTATCATTACTAGTATTATAAGCCTATACGATTCATTCCATTCAAGTATCTGCTAATGACCACATTGTTACAGACACGGCTATCGCAATCAGCTTTCCTTGTCCGGCCACTACGGACTACTGGCTGGCAACGCTTCACAAAACTACCTCGTCTGACCCTGTTTCCTAAATATGGAAATGTTTTTAAGGCCATCCGCTCTGCCGTTTAATGGGAGCGGGTTTTTCTTACACTGCTCAACTTATTACAGAGCACTTTATTTGGAGTCTTTGATTTTAGCTAGAGCTGCATTTCAACCTGTCAGATTCTTATTAATTTCAATATAATTTAGGGTAGGTATAATCAGTTTTATTATAATTAGTTTTGCAAGTAAGAGTTATTAGATAATTAGATATTTTCAATATATTTTTTTATAAAAAGCAAAACAGGAAACAACTCTATAATTGGTAGATACGGTCTTGTGCAATCCTTAAAAGCCAGTTAAGTGGTTCAATTAGCAACAAGGAAAATCTTATAACGTATCTCGTTTCAATATATCCGTTGCCGTATCTAAGCGCTAGCGGACATTAGCTCACGAAGATTAATGCTTTACATTGGAGCTCTTGACAATTAAATCACTTTACAAGTCACACAATTTGAGCTCTGTCGGCCCACACGGCTCGCTGTCTTGTCTCGCGCTATAGACAAGCAACACGCTCCTTGCCCGTTTCTTTGGAAACAGTTTAAATTTAGAATTTCCGTTCGTCCCTACTTGGACGAAAGGCGTTCAGTGCGTTTTCTCATTGGACTTTGACATGTGGTAGCTTCAGTGTGAAATAATCTTATATTTTTTGCTCATTTCCACGACAATGACGCGCGATTAATTTCAGTGTCGTAAAGTGTTTTTTTTTATTCAATGACGGTACTTGGTCGTTTCAATCGGTAAGAATAGTATTTAGACCTAATACATTACATTTAGCAGTATCTACCTAACTAAATAATTAGTAAAATATTAAATATAAATTGAGAATAAAGTTTACAGAGAATATGAAGACATAATAGATAATCAATAAAATAAGCTTAATTTTTTAACAACTACATTCTTATTATTTTAATAATTATTATGTTACCTTAGTAAAAAAAGTTACTATTGTTTTTTGTGTCACTAAAACTATATTATAAAAAAAAATGTTCTCTTAGATTAGAAAAACTTGGTCACTCGGTTTTGATCCATCGTAAATTTATATTATCCCGTTTATAACGAGTACATTTTGTACATAGTCTGTTGATTTGGGATATAAATATATTATAGGTGCCTTCAAAAATCTGGCTTGATCATCGAAACAAATTTATGACAATTATTTTCTTCCTACTTGTATAATATACACTGTAGTTCCTACCTACAGGTAGATTATCTTAGGACATTTTTTAGATAATGTTAATCTATGAAATTAAATTAAATTAAGTAAGTATAGATACCTGACTTTAACCTTAAATTTCGAGTTAATTACGAAAGCTGATGAGTTAAAGTTTAACGCATAAAGTATGTAGGTAGGTACACTAACTTCTTAAAAATAGTTAAACACTAAGTAGGTCGGTAAATTTATACTATTATTTTGCTATGATTACAAGTTTTAACATATCTAGACTTAAATCGTATTAAAAACTAACAACCAACATACTAAGTAAAAACATTAAATTATCAATAACATTCCAAGAATAGGTATGAACTGAAGAAAACACTAGAGCAGAGCAAATCAATGACGGGTAACATTCCGCGAAGACATTGATATCTAATAACAATAAAGGCTGTGGTTTTATGAACACATTGATAGGTTATCGATACAATCATGCAATTACTTCCTATTAAAAACTACGCGATACTAAGAAGGATAACAAACGATTATACTTTAAAACAGTCTCTAAAGTAAACAATAAGCTTAAGTAAACATCATGCCGAGTGACTCACAATGACGAAGTTTTCATTATCATATCAGTCATACGCTCACGTTAGCAACCTTAGTTGTGATCCGACAACCAAACGTAAATTACGGGTTCACCTCGCGATATTTTAAATTATAAATTTATTGCTTTCAGCCTCCCAGGATTCGATTCAAGGCTGCTTTATTGAGTGAGCGCGGGTGACATAGCTATCACGCATAATATTCGCACGTAGTTTCCTCAACGGCGAGAACAAAGAAATTTTATTTGCAAATTCAGTTAAACACTCTCACGGAATCGACGCACCAGCCTGTTGATCTAGACACGTGTCACGGCTTGCATACGTGAAAACGAGAGGATGCGAGCAATCGACGCGCGCGTGCAATAAAAATTAAATGCAAAAATGATTAAAAGGAACGGCGATAATGTATTTGCGATCGCGTCGAGCAACAATCAGTGTCAAGGCGCGCGGGGTGCCTCCGTCTCGCTCTGTCCTGGCAGCGGCGGCGGCGCGGCCACTAGGATACCTCGCGCCACTACCGCCAGGATGACGCCGCCCGATGCGCACCACAACACCAAGGAAGCAAACATAGCGCTCTCCACATACGTCGAAAAATGGAAAAACAGATACGAAGATGCGGAAAGGAAACACAAAACATATCTTCTTAAATCGGAGAAAGGTAAGTCATTCATACCTAGTTATTATTTTATTGCGCAAATTTTACAATATAATTGGTTTATTAAATTGTCATTGCAACTGCGCATGCTCCTTTTCTGTGATCGTATGCAAAAAATACACCATTGGTTTAAATGCTTATCTCGTATTTGCGGATTATAGTCGATGTTAACCTGTTGCATATCACATTAAATCTTGAGTTCGTCCAATGCTAGCCCGCGAAGATTATGTTTTTGTGCGGTTTACATCTGAACGTGCGAAATAATAACTCGACTGGTAAGTAGGTGGCATAAAATTAGGTTTAACATTGATTTTTCATATTTTATATTGCGATATTTGTTCGGTGTGTTACTAATAAATATATTAATGTCAGTTCAAAATCGTTATAATTTATAACAGTTTTTTCCAAAATTTTATCGTATTTCGGGTTGCCCAACACTATTTTTCGTACTTTTTCTAAACGTCATAACAAAGCAATGTCAGAAAATGTCTGAAGACTGAAGTTAGTCGATTGTTTAATCAAAACAAATGATTTTTTTAGTTATTAAACTGGAATTACCTTAATTTCTTTGTTATATCTCTGATTTGAATTGACTCACTACATATTGTATTACGTAATTCCACGAAATAGACGCAGTAAGTTTAACTTATTACTTAAAATAAAATAATATTACATGCCATGCATAAAACAAGATGTTACATTATCTAACGACTTCCTTATCTTGTTTTCTTTTTGATAAGCCTTTCGATTATCACGAGTAGCTAGTAAATTATCGTACCCACCGATAATTTGAATTCACTATATTTCTTTTCTATTTCATTATCTTCTATGTGATATCCGATTTTATAATTATATTATATTTTTCCCTTTCTCCTCACGAGTGGAAAATAATAACTACTAGGATATAAATAAACATACAGTTGTACCTATATTTCTATGAAAATGACTAAAAATTTTCACCCAGTTTGCGTTGTCCAATCAAGTTGATATTTTGCCCTGGCAAGTTCCGATGACTGCAAGCTGATTTGATGAGAAATAGGGAAGACATGGATCTCCTCAGTGACTAACAGACATTGATGGTTGATGATGCTAGGCCTCTTATTGATCTGCTTACAGTACCGGAAACATATTTTGTAAAAGCTTGTCTGGAAATATGAATATAAGCTTATTTCCACAAACTCAAAAACAAATATGACATATTTTATATAGGAGTCAAAATACGTTTCCGCCGTTTTGAGAGTGATGACATGGCACAAGGTTTACGTTAGAATTCTCAGATGATAACCGGCTTGAAAATTACGTTGTTCATTCAAGAACAACATAACCCTATCATATTATTAACTTCGTATTGTTTACCCGTACTCGTGTAACATCATAAAAAATACAAGCATCTGTGTTCTCAGCAGTCGAATGTGTTAACACTTTCACTGCTGAGACAATTTTCTTGTCTATCCACGGGGGCGGCCCTGCACACTCCATAGTGTTTTCCGATACAACAAACACAACAGTTGTGTTTTCCCGCACTCGCGGCAAGTCATGAAAAACACAACATTTGTGTTTTCAGCAGTGAAAGTGTTAAAATCTAAATTGCCTATCTGAAATAATTTTGGATTCAATTATCAATTGTGCTACAAAATAAACCGTAATCTAACTATTAGTCAGTTGTGAATCACAAAAACAGGAAAATTAGGCTCGCATGTGTTTGGAGGAAAAATGAATTAGTAAACATTACTAAGACATACCTATTGTAGGTGTGTGCTTATTGTAATATTCAGGGATTTGTAATTGATTTAAAATAATTTACTCTTAATAAATCCTACTCATATTATAAATGTGAGTTTGTGAGGATGGATGGATGGATTTTTGTAAGGCTTTCACACAAATGCATTTGTATGGATTTAGATGAAATATGGCACACATATAGTTTATTATCTGGATTATCACAGGACACTTTCTATTCTGTAAAATTAAAGCTTTTTTTTTAAGTAAAACTTCTTTACGCACGCTTGACTTGGGGAGTAAGCTGATGAATGCGTTACGAAAAATGTGATCGGGCGAGGCAAACGGAAGTTGAGAGGGAGATATAAGTTAGGAAGGATAGGAAGAGAGAGAGTTATGTTTGGTATAGTTTGTAAATATGTTTTTCTTAATTTATTTTTTTAATAATCTACTATGTGTCCCAGCACAATTTTCTTTTTTTTAATCTGTTCTAATTAAATGTTCCTGTGGGATAATTCTCAACACGAGTGAAACCACAGGGCGCAGCTAGTCTATTATGGATCAAGTTTTACTCAAAATAAAGAGATATTATTATTGTTAAGAAACATACCATTCTTAATTCCAGCCAAGCGTGAATATGACGACCTGCACCGCCGCCACAACATCCTCCTGGAGGAGAGGAACCATCTGGACGGAGAGCTTCGTGAGCGGGAGCGAGAGCTGTCCAGGCTGAAGCATGTCTCAGAGAAGTTGTTCCAAGAGTACCAGCAGCTTAAGAACCAGCATGACGTTGACGCAGGGGTTATGCACAAGTGAGAATTATAAATTACTTATTTTATGTAATTATTAGTCTATATTAAGAAGCGGTGGTAGCCGGAACGTCCGCCTTCCAATCAGAAGGCCGTGAGTTCAAATCCCAGTGCAGGCACGTACCAATGTGTTTCTGTAAAACATATGTACGTAATTATCACTCGCTTTTCGGTGAAGGAAAACATCGTGAGGAAACCCACATACCTACCCGAGAATTATTTCGGAGGTAGGTATGTTATCCACCAATCCGGACTGGGCCCCCGTGGTGGATTATGGCCTAACCCCCCTCACGAAAGTGAGGAGAGACCCGTGCCCAGCTGTGGGACGTTATGGGTTGATGATGATAATGATGATTAGTCTATATTCATCCAGTGCTCGATGAAGACCTTTCCTAGTGAATGCCACTGAGCCCGATCTTCGGCTCTCCTCATACAGTCTTTGCCAGCCGTTTTCCCCAAGTCGACACTCCACCTATCCGGTGGGCATCCTAGACTATGTTTGCCTAAATGCAATCTCCACACTAGAACTGTATATGTTTGAGTACCTACAAAGAATTTTAAACCTTTTTAGCAGAGACTATCTTTCCACATGCTACAATCATGAGGTCATACAAGTCTTGTAAAAGTCAAAGCTAAAGGTTAAATGTCGTAAAACGCTTAAAAATCATTATCAGGAAATTCCTAGCGCCTTGACAGATAAATAATGACTACTGTTCACCTTATCTTAATGTTGGGGCTAAAGGAATTCAAGAAAAAATATGGTCTAGTAAACAAAGTTACTTCAAAAGCTCATTACCAAATGACTGGACCGATTTCTGTTCAATTTAGTAGAGGGCAGCCTAAGCATGAGAATAAAATAGGCCATTATTGTGACCCTTCTTCTATATAGGTAGACATAGCGCTTATCTTCTGGCGGACGCCTGTTTATCTCACTAAATTGTACTATTTCTCAATATAGATAGAGAAAATCTTTATTGAAACACCACAGAACTAAGAAAATTTAATAACTAGTACAAAACAAGTTTAACATTTTGTGTTGCAACGGGCTGTCAGAGCGATCTCTTCCAGACAACCATGCAATATAGTGACAGTATATGCCTTGGAGGAAAAAAATTCTACTTAATTCTAATGTGATTTATTAATGTCATTTAATACAAATTTGATTTTGGTCAAACCACTTTACAACCTTTCATACACTCATAAATAATTCTATTAGAAAGTAGATAAAACCTTTTAAATGTCAGCACATATGAACATACAATTAATCATTCAGAATGCAAATTCGATGATAATTCGGTTCATATGTATGGATGTCCAATGGTGACATCGATAAATTATATTATCTAAGAGTGGCAGCTGGTTTCAGACGGCTTTGTAAAATTTGTAAATACCCTGTCATTGCTTGGCTTGCCTATGTTTTATCCCAGGAAAATGCAGAGAACTATCGGGAATCTCATGTAGCATAGTGCATAAGCGCCCTGGCTAAGCACAAAGCAACGTTCCCAAACGTCCATACCTTTACGTCAGCACAAAGCAACGTTCCCAAACGTGCGAACCTTTACGTTAACACCAAGCAACGTTCTTAACATTCCCACCTTTGCTTCCAGGGTGATGCAACAAGCCGGCGAGTGGTACAAGCAGAACAAGCAGCTGAAGCGACGAAGCACGGCGTTGCTGCAAGCGCTGCCCACCAAGGCTATTGACATCGACTTTACCGACTCAAATGACGCAGGTAAATATCTACACATAACATTAATATGTTGAAATGTAGTGGGGTACATGAATAATGAATATATTATACATGTGAAAGAATATAATTACAAATATGAAGATAATATGCAAATGTAATATTATGTAGGAAGCCTGAACGAAATCGCTGGCGCAGCCGGTCTTCAATATAGTTTTTGTCCTTTTCTGCTTCTAGATTGTACCTTTCTTACCAATACTTCCGTCTCTTTCCAGCATCAGACACGAGCAGTAACGAGGAGGTGGAGTTCCTCAAGCAGACAGTGTCGGAGCTCAGTCGCCAGATCGCCGCGCTGCAGACGGACCTCAACCAGGCCAAGCTGCAGGAGTTCGAAGCGCACGAGGCCAACGTGGCGCTGGCACAGGTGGAGCCATCATCATCATCATCATCATCGTTATCGTTCTCTTTATCGTCTCAATTGTCATTATCATAAGTATCAGAATCATTGTAACCAGTATTGTCATCACCATTATTGCTTTCCTTATTGGCAACATCATCATTGTTATCAGGATCACTGTTATCATTATTCTCAACATCATCATCATTGCTTCCACCATCTTCGTCAACAAGATCATCGCGAACAAACTGAGGCTCATGACACAGATCACCTTATTCTTCCCATGTGAAGAAAGATTATGAAATGCCACTTTCAATTTTAAAAACCCTCTCTTTCCCAGGACCTGGAAGGCTCTCAGGCCAAGTGCAGCAGCCAGGAGTCGGAGCTGGTGGAGCTACGCAGTCAGCTGGAGCGCCACCATCGCGTCTCCAAGCTGCTGATGGAGGAGGTCACGGCGCTGAGGACCCACGCCGACGACGACCGACAAATGGCTGAAACGTGAGTTACAATTACTTCGTCTATGACACTTAACGATAATGAAGCTTCAGATTATTGAAAAATAGCTTCCAGCTTCGAAAATGACGAAACTTCCATACAAACTTTCATCCCCTTTTTTTTTTTTTAACCGGGGAAATGCATTAGGCATACCACCCGGCCCGGGGGGGGGGGGGGGTGGTTATGTGGGACTCCCCCGTCAGAACGCGGTCTGACGGGGTTTACCCACTAAATCCCCGGGGTGTTCTCCTCTCCGCATTATGGAGGTGGTCACGGGTTCGCTCGGCGCTTCCGCAACCACCTCTGCGGGCGCCCTCTCGGGCTCGCCGAGTGAGGCTTTGGCCTCGTTCTCCGCTGGGTGCGTCCCGGAACACATGGGCCGCACCTCAGCTCGGAACTTCTAGAAACTTTCATCCCCTATTTCAACACTTTACAACTCTTTTTTTCGCATTAAAAAGTAGCCTATGTCCTTTTTCGGGCTCTAGACTATCTCCCTACCAAATTTCACTTAAATTGGTTCAGGCGTGAAAGCATAACAAAGAAACTTACATTCGCATTTGTAATATTAGTAAGGATTTTTCTCTATGGATGTGAGACTTAAGTGTTTCGACTTGTAAAAATGCGTTATTTTTGCCCCCTTGCAATAAACGATTTAAGTATTGAGTTTATTGCTTTAGTAAAACTTCCATGGCATCACCAGTTTTCTCATTTGGCCAATTCCAGATACAAAACTGAAGCCCGCGCTGCCAAGAAACGCGTTAAACTCCTCACGCACCAGAGCACCCTCCTCCTGGGGGAGCTGGGGGTAGACGAGCGGCTGATGCTGCTACTCGGAGAGGTGGACTCCCTCAAGGACGCGCTGGAGGAGCAGGACCAGCGCCACCGGGACCAGGTCGAGGAGCTGCAGGTGAGCGCCGGGGCGTGGAACTCCTCGATGATTAACAGTAGATTGATGATGTGTGGTCTCATTTACTGAATATGTATATTAGTAAAAGCCAACCTGGCTTCAAGTAAAGAGCGAATAGCTTACTTCCAGGCCGCCATAGTAGACCGCATCGTCGTTTAACATCAGCTGAGATTGTGGTCGAATGTGAACCTATTTACTTTTAAAGAAAACTTTCGTTTAGAACCAGCAAGAATCCACAAAGTACTAAAACCCGGCTATGGAGTTTCTTAGTGAGTTTATATTTTAAAATGAGTGAGTTTATATTGTCTATGTCACTCGGAACATAGTAACGAATCGATTGACACATTATTCATCAAAATCGGACCAGCAGTTCAAACGTTACGGTGGAACAAACATACATAGACTAGTAAAAACATAACCCTTCCTTTCAATTCCCGTAAAAAAATGGTTCAACAAAAAATCTATTAATTTCCAGTTGAAATTAGCAGAAAAGCACGAAGACACAGACATACTAGTATGGGAAGAGAAGATAAAGCTGGCAGAAGAAGACGCGCAGAAAGCGCTCGAGCGCGCCGAGCGAGCGGAGCGAAAATTAAAAGACGCCGAGCGGAAACTGCACGAAGGGGAGGAAAAACTGACAGAAGCGGAGCGAAAACTCACCTCCTCCGACCAGAAGTTAACAGAAACGGAAATAAAACTGATAGAGACTGAGAAAAGAATAGAAGAAAGGAGACCGCCGAAGAAGTCCAATTTGATGTCGAGGATCAGTTACTTCGAGAGCGGCGCCAGTGAGAAGAAGGAAGAAGTTAAGAAGGTTAAAGAAGCTGTCGACGAGGTTGTGGAAGAGGTTGTACAAGTTGCAGAAATACCAGAAGTTATTGGTGAGTACATTTATGTGTTAAAAAATTGAGCCTCGGAAGATTCCCGGTTTCTTCAGAAATTTAGCATTTTCCAATATAAAACATACTTTGCATTCTATTATTGAAAGAATTTTCAGATTCCGAATAGTTTTTCAGATATGCTGTAACAAACAAACTTACTATTATAACAAATATTACCTCTTTTTTTACTAAGTAATGACAATTTCAAGTTCACCTGATGGTAAGCGCTACGCCTGCCCATAACAGCAACAATGCCACCTAGAACTTTGCATTGCATAATCTTGCTCTGGACATTGGATCTAATGCGTTGCTATAGAAAAAAAAAAGGTGCGTGTAATAGTGTACACACGTAGGAAGTGAAACTACTCTTTCTTATTTATCTCTCATTCCGACCCGACAATGTTCTATGTCGAGGCCTTGCCGAGGCGCAACGAAAGTAGAAAAACCTTTCATGATAAAGTCTTTTGACTATGGTCAATACAAAACCATTTGAAATCTTTGTTTACTATGTGATGACCTCTTACTCCCGAACTCTTTGTCTTATTTAAAACTTCTATCAATAAACCTTCATGTCAAAGTGTCAATTCTTACGTGACGGTTGTAACAGAAAAGTGTCACGGTTGCTGTAAAATTTATCCCTTAAATTGATAAAAAATTTACTTAAAAAAATACATGAAATTATATTTGTATTCTTTTTTTTTCAGCTACACCATCGTCGCGTACTTTAACTCCACCTCCCGCCCCCTCGAGTCAGCCGCCCCCTCCCCCGCCGCCGCCACCGCCCCCAGCATGCCCCCCGCCGCCGCCCCCGCCGCCACCCCCTCCCCCCGCGTTCACCCCCTCGGGCGACGACATGGCCACCATGCTCACTAACAAGCAAGGCACACTCAAACGAAGCAAACAAAATGGAGGTGAGACTTAAAGAGATGTAAAAACCACTTACAGTAACAACTTTTTATTTCGGGTAACTTAGGAAAACATCTTAGTTACCATTTGATTAACTAGCTTCCGCCCGCGACTTTGTCCGCGCAGAGTACGTTTTCGCGAGAAAAAGTATCTTATGTCCTTCTTTAGGATTCCAGCTATCTCCATTTCAACCAGTTCCGTTCAGCGGTTTAGTCTTAAAATCATAACAAACAAACAAATCATATACAATTTTATTCGCTATTCCAGAGGCTCCAGGCGGCGCCATAGACGCGATAGTGGACCAGATCAAAGGCGGCAAGTTCCAGCTGAGGTCGCGCGACCAGAACTTCCTCGAGAGGAAGCCGGCCGGCGCGCCGCCCGAGGCCGTGCGGGAGATGCTCGCCATCCTCGGCACGCTCCGCAAGCGCCGCGGCGCCACCAGGCCCACGTGACGTCACTCCCCCCCACCCTTACCCGCACCCTTACCCTTACTCGTACCCTTAATAACACCCTTATATTTGTAGACTTTTGACTAAGGAAAGTAGAAAATCTTTAACATTCTAAGGTCTATAATTGCTTGCACAGATCTCACAGAAATAATATATCGTTCAAATGTTCAATGGTTTGTTCTTTTTCAGATGGTGCAAAACCGTTCATTTAGTCTTAAAGTCGTATGACAATATTGAAGTTTATACGGCACGTCAATTACTTCGCTAAGTATTAATTCTTATCCCATTTCCGCTGACACAGTTTAACATGGATATGCTAGAAACATCCGGTCTACATATAGTCAATTAAGGTCAGCGCAATAGAAAAATGTAGTGCCCAGAACTTAAAGGCATGCTTAACTTTAAGAGGCTGTTTAAGTAACACGCACCCAGTTACCTATGTCCGTGCTTACAGATATTTTTGGATGTGTATTTTGGTAATCGTTTTCTAATAGAAATGAATGAGGGATTGACGGTGACATTATTTCTCTCATTCTCTTCGATTTCAACGAAAATGTCTGAAAGATTTATGAAAAAAAAAAAAAAAAAAACTGGTATGTGTTAATTTTTTTCTGGTGTCCGTTAGTTACGGATATGGATATCAGGATCATCACTAGATTAAAGTTAAGTCTACAAAACTATTTTGTTAAGTAATTTTGGATTTCCTAGGAATTGAGTATACGGTTGTTTACTTAGATAAAAAAATATTTACACGTACTTACGAATAGATAGGAAATAATTATTATTGTCTCATAATAATGAGCAGAAATAGAATATTCTGCCATTATTATAAACATAACTAAATATATTGAAAATACATTTTTATTTAATTAAAAAAAAAATAGAAATTTATTTCTGTTTGAAAATAAACTTGTAGTATAGAAATATAATTTTGATATTATCATTGAGTTGAAACTCAAACCAAACATATTAAATGGTAAATTATCCCTTTTCTAATGATAGTAAGTACTGTAATTTTTTTTTTAATTTTAAAAATTTGAGACTTGATATTTTAACTGTACAGAATTTGATAAGATCTGAATACTCTTAAATGGTGTTAAAATTTATTATAAATGTTTGTAAGGCTTGATGTACACTGGGACAAAATAGTCGCGTGACATATTTTCCCAGTGTGCATAAGCTGTAAATTATTATTTTATGTAGATTGTTATAATATGATATTGAAATGTAATTTGGGTGCTTTATACATAATAGGTAATATAATTACATATATGCTATATTTTAAGTACAAGCGAATAAATATTATTAAATCCAATATGGCATTCCCTCAATCTATCATAAAGGCGTTTTACACTACACGCCCGGTATCGTGCGGTCTAGTGTGAAACTGCCCTTACATTAGGCAGACAACACACTATCAATCATGGATAGCCAGAGTTGATGTTTCTTTTGCATTTTGGTATCGGATCTTTTGACTGCCGCCGATACTCAATGATTGAACTGATGGGAGATTGAACGTGTAATATCTGCCTTGTAAAACAATGATATTATTGTTATAAGAAAGTTACCGACAGTGCCATTGTAGACGAGACACATCAAAATTGATGCATTTTTATTGTAAAGTATTATTAGTTAATTTTAATGATTTAACGACCATTATACAATAAAATATATTTTAAAGTCTCACATTGTTTATATTTCTTTGCATATTTTGAAACGAAAAAGGAAAAAATATTTTTTTTTATGAAATTTTCAGGAAGAAATATAACCAGACTATACAACTTTTGATCAGCTCTTTGGCTTTTGACTATCATTTACATGAATTCTGACCCCTAATTAAGATTCCCTGCGTGGGCGTTACCTGTGTCTAGGCAATTAGGAACTACCGAGGACAATGACTAGGCGACAAGGGTAAAAACCCGCAGTAAAAACACAAAATTTGAGTAAAACTTGAGCTTATAGATTTTTCTGAATATGGGGGTAGTAACATAGGTTCTAGGCAACGCGCGACGTGCGTAGAACAACTACGCCGCGGCGGCTGGTTTTCAAACACCTCAGTTCGCACCCGCGCCCTCCCTTTGACAACTTAGGTAAATGTAGCCACACCTTTTAACACGTTCACTGCTGAAAACACAACTAACGTGTTTTTCTTAACTTGCCACGAGAACGGCAAAACACAACTGTTGTGTTTGTTGTATGGGATAACACTATGGCGCGTGCAGAGCCGCACCCGTGGCTAGACAAGCAAAACGGCTAGGCATTCAAAGTGTTAATATTAGCGGTGCGTCGCTAACAATGATCACCAGTTATAAGCACTTTTGACTAGTTTACACTTTGACTGATGAGCCGATTTCCTTGTCTAGCCACGGGTACGGACCTGCACACACCGTAGTGTTTTCCCATACAGCTAACACCACAGTTGTTTTCCGCACTCGCGGCAACTTATGAAAAACACAACAGTTGTGTTTTCAACAGTTGTTAGGAATTAAAAAGAGAATCTGTTTGCACTCACGTTGTTTCCAGGGAAAAACTTATCTTGAGGACCCAGATAAGCCTACTGTCCTATATTTAGGACAGTAGAAATAAAAAAAAATATCATAATACCCTCTTTATCTAAGATTATTTAGTCTTATGATTTGCAGTAAGAAACGTGTCAGCTTTATTAGAAAAAATAAAAAGACAGTTATTTTAACAGTTTTTACCTTATATTTTACCTTATAAGTGTGTAATAAAAGTGCGTTGCAGACATGGCAAATGACAGGTATGTATAAAAAGTTATATTTTACTCGTGAGTTGTTTTTTTCTGTGTTAATATCTAGTTGATAACCTTAACTTTTGTACTAAATAAATATTCTAGCAAAATAATATAACAAATTACGTATAACTTGTTACAAATACTAGCGTACTATATATAGGACAGTAGGATAATATACATGATTTTAGTACAATAATACAACTTTTTCTTTACAGACCGTTAGCTGCGCATGAAATTTTAGATGCTTTAGAAAATGTTTCTGATAATGAAGAAGATTATAGAGAACGACTGATATGTATTCTACCTCCTCCTGTTGATCCTGACTGTCTCACTGACGAAGATTCGGGTGAAGAAGATAATGTAACTTTGAATAATTTGCCACGAAACATTCTGCTTCAACCGGCTGAAGAAATGATTCAAGGGCAGATTATGGTGAGTGATGAAAAGAAGAAGAACCTTCTGATTCTACAGGTCGAACTAAACGTAGGCGTACCTACGCATGGACAAAACGGGACTTGACAAAAAATCCCGTGAATTGGCCAGATGTTCAAGGCGCTTGCCAAGATAAGCGCCCAATTGAGTGGTTTGAAAACTTCTTAGATGAAGATGTTATTTCGTTGTTGGTGTCAGAGAGCAATAAATATGCTGTCAAAAAGAATTTGCCTGGAGACATAACCACTGAAGATATGAAATGTTTCATCGGCATATTGTTGGTTAGTGGTTATTCATGGCTCCCCCGTAGAAGAATGTATTGGGAAAACTCCCCTGATACAAAGAATGAATTGATCAGCTCGGCTATGACTAGGGATAGATTTGACTTTATTTTTCGCCACCTTCATGTCAATGATAATCTGGATTTGCAAGACAAATACACAAAAGTACGCCCCCTAGTTACACTTCTAAATAAAAAGTTCTTAGAGTTTTCTCCTCTTGAAGAGCCGACCCTCCCATCATGAACATGCTGATAGTCGTAAAGACCAAATGAATCATCTGGTTATTCCTCAATCGAAGCAAACACACTGTCGTCAATGTCACAAAAAATGTTTGACACGTTGCAAGAAATGTGATGTTGGAGTGTGTGTCAAGTGTTTTGAAACATATCATTCATAAATAGTGTTAATCTAGTAAATTACATATAACAATGGGTAATATAATCAATAGTTATCTAATAAACTACACTTTTTGATTACATTCTGTTTTGTCATAAATGGTCTTTTATTTCCTCTTATTATCCTACTGTCCTACATATAGGACGGCTGTTTCCCTGAAAGCCTTACACTTAATTTTTTTTTCAAAATTTTTTTTATGTTGCATAAGATCTAATAAACTAAATAATGTAACTTTTTTCAAAATTTTCAGAAAATTTTAGTTTTAGGCTTATCTGGGTTAATATTTGCTCTTGCGCATTAGATGGCCATCTTGCTTATTGATTGAATGAATGAGTGAACCTCCTAGATCTTCCAGTCGATAGGGATGGGCAATCTTTAGGGTTGTGCATCTACTGTCCTTATTGATATAGAGTATAAAGTTTGTTTGCCTAAACAACAGTTAGCGTGTTAATATTTTTGACTGCAGCATATTATATTTATCAGTTAGTTGGTTTCGTTGGTTGGTTAGTTGGTTTTATATTATATTACATTCATGTTGTTTTTGTATTAAGCTTTATTATTTTCCATTGTTTTTTATTATTATTTTTTTCATGAGATATTTTGATGCACGCCTACACCGTCTCTTCTTCACTATGGGTGGTTGACTGGTAGAAAATGCTCTTAGCGTTAAGTCCGCCATTAGTACTAGTAAGTTAATCTGTGCCTTAAAGTATTAAATAAATAAATAAATAATATTTTGACTTATTTTTTTTTTGTATTTCTATACTTATGTATGTATAAGATACTAGCAAACCCGGCGAACTCCGTTTCGCCACCAGATGGCTTCGTTTTATGTAACATTTCATTTGGTGATTAAAAGATGAAGAAATTTTTTTTTTGTTTTCTATTTGAAAAGGAAAAATTTTATTTCATTTCACAACAGTAATGAATTCATTTCGATTAAAAAAATGAAGTGTTATTTAGTTGAACTTCTCTAAGTAAATGAAAGTGAATCCAAAGTGAATACTGAATCAAAGCGTTATACGTGTCCGCAAATTATCCGTTTCATTGAAGTGCTCGTTGGTAAACCACATTTTTTGCTTCATTAGTACTGACGTATCTGCCCATTTGGAAGTTGCTGATTTCGTCATTCGCATTTTCCGACGCAATACCAAACACAGCCATGTCGCTGCCTTTTGTGACGTACTTGCACAAATATTTGATTGATTTGGCCGAATGACAACTCTCAACGTTTGCATGTGTTTCGAAAATTCGTGATAGCAGCGGGCAATATGGTACAATGAATTCATTTCCGATCTCAATCTCATGATTTTGAACTTTAACTTTGATAGTTCGACCATTATCTTCTTTTGAACGCCGACGATAAACTGGATATCCATCGTTCCCTGTGACTGTTTCAGCAACTAACAGTCGCGGATATCGTTTTGTGCACTTTCCATCAGCCATGCAAGGCGATAATGGATTTAATGCACCGCACGGTCCATGCACCATCTGTGTCGTCACAATGTCGTGTAGATGGGGATCAGTGACTGGATCAGGAATTTCAGCTGATATGATGTCATCCACTTCATTTGAATGTAATTTGTTCAGCAACCAAATTAGGATATGAGCATGCGGTAGTCCACGCTTCTGCCATTCCACCGAGTACATATAACAACGTGTGTCACCAAAAACTCGATACTTAGTAAGCACATCCATCATAACCTTGAGTTTTTGCTGAAATACTCTGGCGATTATGTCATGGCGATCTTGCGGTTTTTGGCCCGGTTCTAACTCTCGTTCAATTTCCGTCCACTTCGGATTGCATGTGAACGTAATAAATAAATCCGGAGTTCCATAATTTCGCACGTACGTCATAGCGTCTTGAGCATATTCGTGCATGTGGCGTGGGCTTCCGATATAAGATGATGGGAGAATCGTCAGACGTCCAATATTCTGAACATCACCATCTGAATGAATAGCATCACGCAAGTGTATATAGTCCTCAGATCGTAGCTTTGCCTGATTGAATCGGATGAACGCTAAACGTTCGGTCTCGACTTTGACATACATGTCGACAGCGAATTGCTGGAATAGCCGACGGCACTTCAGAATGACATTCTCCTCATGTGTACGAATCATCATACGATACGCATAGTAATTCATTGCGCTTAGATTTTTATCCGTTGATACGCCTGAAAATGCAAAATGAAATGAATTGTTAATGGAAACCAATAATAGCAATAATAGCAATAATTAGTGTGTGAATATTGTACCTGTAATTGGATCGACCATCTTCAACGTGATGTCGTATCCGTCTTGCCCTTGCCAATAAATGATTGGATATTGTAACGCATCGTACAAACGATGTGTCTCGTTTACACGATGCATGATATTGCTTTTCCGCTGAACGACAATGTCTCGCGATTTAGTTGGATCGCCAACAATAATTGCAGCAACATCATTAACGGTTGGTGCATTGAATCTTCGCACATGTTCACCTGTTGGGGTACAATCCGCTCTTATGACAAATTTGTGCGTATCCGATGGCATACGTTCCAATGCTGTTTTGAACATATTAACCACAGCATTATTAGTGTGAAAAAATGCTTGCAACTGTTCAATAATTCGTCTCTTTAACTGTTGTGTTCCCTGTATATTGCACCGCACATTCAGCTGATCCACCATCGACGAAATGAAATATATTTGCAGAAATTGATGCGGTTCATCTGGTGTTGGCACCATTGAACCATGCAAATGATATATTTGTCCTTGTATCTGTAATTACAAACAATCATTTGTTGAAGAATACGGTGTAACTTCTGATCGTGTGATGGTGTAGTGTGTGGTGTATATGTAGTTGTTATGTGTTGCGATTCATTGTGTTGGTGTGAGTGATTGGTTATGTGTGTTATATCATTTACCTTGCAAGTCGGCATGAAGCCGCCTTCTCGAATGATATTAGCTCCAAAGGAAGTCATGCGAAAGTATTTATTGTATTCAAGGATGTGTTGAAGAAAATGCTGGAATCGGGATCATTTCCATCGAACAATGGTTTCAGTGGCTGTGGTGGTGTAAGTAATGGATCCAGTTTGACTTTTCCACTTGCGCAGCACAATCCAGCCGTTTCTCTTTTGAACTTTAACGCATTGCAATATCGGCATATAGTCGTCATTGGTCCAATATCTAAATTTTCATCATCACTGTAGTTCGCAGTGGGATCTTATTGGAATGCCAAGCGATTGTATGATGCCAATGATCTTCGTGTGCTCACGCGTTGTCTCAATCGGGCATTTTCTCTTATTATATTTTGTCTTTCTTCGCTTAAGTTCTGTGAATACACTTGTTGCTGGCTTGCATGTTTTGTGCGGCGGCCGATGTTCGCACGTCGTCCTCTAGGCATTTTGGCATTCTTTCTTAATATATAATAATTTTTTTACTTTTTTTTCACAATTTCACAGTGAACACAATACCGGTTTGTCTCATGAAATTAACTGAGTAATTAATAGATAAATCAGCATTGGGCTGTAACCTCTTTTCAAAGATGGCAGCCCTAAAAATCGAGTAGGCCGAGGGATTGAATAGATAAATCAGCATTGGGCTGTAACCTCTTTTCAAAGATGGCAGCCCTAAAAATCGAGTAGGCCGAGGGATTGGTTTGATATAAAAAATGGCGGTAATCTTTGATATATGAAGCTGTTAACTAATTAACTGAGCAGAGAAATTTCTTTTGAAATTTTTCCTGAATTTTCTTTGCTATAAACCTCACGTAGCCCGATACCTTTCCAACGAATGCAAAACCGTGAAAATCGGTTCGTGCGTTCTGGAGTTATAGCGTCAGGAAGGAAAACCCGACTTATTTTTATATAGTAGATTATTATTTTTTTGACGTGTAAAAGTGCAATATTTTGCCTATTTACAATAAATGATTTGAGTTTGAGTTTGAGTTGTGACCGGCTAGCCGGCTTAAGGAATGTGAATGGTCTCAGTCCACCGCTTTCAGACCGACCTAACTTGTAACAGCTACCTAACAGAATAGATGTAGTTATCTCACAGTCATATAACAAGTTTCATAAGCTATGAAGAGTAAATCAACTTCGCGGACGGTTCACGAGTATTCGAGTTTCCTCACCTTCAGCTTGCCAGATTGGTGTAAGAGTAGGATATATTTACCACAAAATAAGAACGCTGTCTAATGAAGCACTTATAGAATAGAATAGAGTAGAATATAAAACTCTTTATTGTACACCAGAAACAAAAATAAACACAGTACAGAAAAATTACAATAGGTAAACAAGGGTAGTACAGTGGGCGGTCATATCGCTGAAAGCGATGAAGCTGAAGCTTATACATGTTCGATATGATACTTATTTCTGGATTGATTTATAGCAGTGGATATAAGTGGAAATGTATGCCTAATGTATTTATATGAATGTATGTGTGGAAATTAGTAATAGGAGGAAAAAAAAAAAAAAAAAAAAAAACCTTTCTTCCCTACCAGTAGGGAGAGATATATGTGGAACTACCGTCTTATTCACATCTAGTATTAAGTAGGTATAACTTAACACGTTCACTGCTGAAAACACACACGTCTGCGTTTTATGCCAGCTACGTGAGCTACGCAGACGCGATAATCAACAGTTGATGTTCGTATAGGGAGTTAGTTGTTCTTTGAAGTCTAGAAGCTTAGAATCCACTTATAATCTAGGTACCTCTCACCAAAAGCTACATTTATTTACAGCTCCGTTTGTGGTTGTTTATTATCCGAACGGCGAAGGAATGGAACACCTTACCAGCGTCTATGTTTCCCGAAAACTATAATCTGAAAGTCTTCAAGTCGAGGGTGAATAGGTATCTTCTAGGCAAGCGTGCTCCATCATCGACCGCGTCGACACTTACCACCAGGTGAGACTGCTTGTCTATTATGCAATAAAAAAAAACTCAGCGGGTTATATATAAAAAATATGAAGAAAAAAATATGATTTTAGAAAAAAAATCTCAATCTACCCTCAAAATTCTGGACAATACCATCGTAATCAACCGCCATTACGGAGCACGGGCCTCACCTCGCTTTCGTGAGGAGGATTAGGTCACAATCCACAATGGATCACTGGGAATTCTATTCGATAACAAATGTGTCTAGTACAAAAGCTTAAAAAAATCATTAAGTATCTAAATTCACTGTTTGTATGATAGCAATAAATAGCTATTACCTCACGCCTAGCCTTCAACCAGATTCATCCGCCAAAAACGGTCGCTTTCCAAGTCTCACGGTCACTAAGCTATCTGTTAAATGTACCAGTTATACCTATAGAAATATCGTCATTACATTATATTATCAAGTTTATATAATGCAATTTCCTATTCCTGTGCGAGATTCAGGCATGAGTCACCACTTGAAAGGAAAATTTCCTTTTTCAAACCATAATTAGATAATCATTAGCAGCGCCCTGTGGTTTCACCCGCGTAGTTCGGGTTTTGTCCCACGGGAACATACTATCGGGATAAAAAGTACCCTATTACTCAATCCTGGTTATAAACTATCTGTGTTCCAAATTTCATTCGAATCCGTTCTGTAGTTTTTGCGTGAAAGAGGAACAAACATCCGGATGGATGTTTGTTTGAAAAAACTCAAAACGCAAATCATTTATTGCAAATAGGCAAAAATATTGCACTTGTGAGAATGGATGCATCCATTCTCACAAACTTTCGCATTTATAATATCAGTAGGATAGGACTAGTAGTTTATAGTCATATTTTGACTTATTTTTTGTTTTTCCCCATGTTGAGATTGAAATTTTTGACTTTTAAAAGTGCAATATTTTTGCCTATTAGCAATAAATGATTTGCGTTTTGAGTTTTTTTTAGTTTATTATTTACATCGACGATCTCCGTCGCGTAAGTGAATGATCAGCTGAATGCGAAGCGTAAGGTTGCGGGTTCGATTCTCGCACAGGGCAAATACTTGTGCGAACCACAGGTAATTGCTCTGAGGCTGGCTATTTGTGGACCATTGGTCTTCGTTCATTATAAATACAGAAAAAAAAACTAGTAGATAAACTAGTAGAAAAAGTAGATATTTACTTATTTGTTCTATCCGTCCGTACTAGCATCCAACAAATATTCAAGGGCATACCTACTTGACTTGTTAATTTTAGCCGGAATGGAACCTGCACCTGCGTATAACTTGAACTGACCTAATCAACCTCCACTCCACAGAGGCCGACAAACTATCGATCTCTTTTTTGTTGCTTGAGTGACGAGACGTGCATGTCGGTCACCTGATGGTAAGCGCTACGCCTGCCCATAGCGGTTACTGTGCTACCCAAAACTTTGCATAATTTTGCGCGGCACTGCACTGCGCTCGTCAACCTGAGACATCGGCTGTAAAGTCTCATACGCCCAGTAATTTCACTTGAAACGGTGCCTTTCAAACCGCAACACAGTAATATTTGCTTGGCGGATGAATATCTGGCAGATACTTCCCCAGGCGGCCTCTTGCAGAAGAGGTCTCCCACTACAAAAATAAAAAAGTCTCCGAAATAAAAAAGCTTGTAACGTTCAAAGTAAAGTTGTTAAAGATGAACAATAATACAATAGATAACATATAGATAAGGCAGTAGTGGATGTAACAGGACATCACAGTGTAGGTAATAGTATGATAACGACTGCCTAATATGGCGCTAAGCACTGTGGAGAAACCGACGCATTGAAGACTTTTACACAGCACGACATAACACGTTCACTGCTAAAAACACACACGTCTGTGTTGTTTAAATTTTACGGCAAGCGAAAACACGCCTGGCGCGCAAACCCGCACTGATGTATTGACAATCTTATCACACCAGTTGTGTGCGCCCGTACAGCTGATTGAGTTTAGTTACGACACAACGCCAGTAAACATTAAAAACAAACATTGTGTGATAGGTAGCCAAAAAAATTAAAACGGTTCGGCAGTGAATGAGTCAATGAGATGTAGGTAAAATTTTTCGTTTCCCAGGTTTTTACTTTTGCTTGAATCCCTAATCGGTCGGCTGATTGTGTCAGCTATAGGGTTTATTCCCAACGGATCCTTTAACTAGCCCAGCAGTGGGGACGCTACGAATTATTTTTCCCAACGCCCCCACTAGCAAGTGTAGCAGTGGGCTCGCTGGGAATTCGTAAGGTAGGTAGCTCTATTGAAGTCAAAGTATGTGAAGAAAATAACAATCTTTACTTATAAACCATAATTACTATTAGAAATAAAGAAATAGAACGGAACTCTTCAGTGACCTTAGCTGATCTGATGAAAAAGACGGAAGGTAGACCACGAACCACCTCAGCGACTATCTTAGATTGATGGTATTTGTGCTCATTTTTGATTAGCTTGCATTACCTAACCTTATCTGGAAAATATTTCAAAACAAAAAAAAAAGTCTCATTTGATCTATTAAACTAATGAGTAACTGATTTATGGTTTGACTTTGAAAAAGGCCATTTCACTTTCAAGTGGTGACTCATGCCTGAATGTCGCACAGGAAAACGAAACTTCAGTCTTAAAAATTAAGGTGCCTGTAGTCGTGAAGCAATCGTGTCGTACAGTTTAAATAAGCCTCGGTACCTCCACCTAACATCGAAGTTAGAATCCTCCAGTCGTGGTCAGACCGGCGCTCCACACACATGTGAGTACCTTATTGTGTTTATTTGTTTTGTTTACTTGTGTTTCGACGCCAATTGAAATACAAACACAAATGCATAGTTTACTCTCCACGTTTGTAATCGTGAAAGCGATCATCTGAACAAATTGTATGTTCAGATAATGTATTATTGCGATCCTTCGTTTAATCCACAAAATATTTGCCATCGATTTATTGTTAGCAACTATGATTTTTCAATTTAACGATTATACATTTTTGATTATTTATTGAAAGTTATTAATTATACTGATATTGAAGCTTTTGTGAAGTGCAAATAGAGTGAGTTCTTTGATTAGGAATATTGTACAGTTAGTGAATTGAAAATAAAAATTTACGAAGAAACTTTTTTTAAGATTCCACTGAATAAAAAAAAACTGGTTTATGAGATTTCTGGTTAATTTTTAATCAAACTGTTATTTTTAATTATCTATACATTGGCTATACTTAATGCAAAATACGGCATAATCTTTTGGCGATGTTTTGTGAGGTTTTTGTACCTTGTTACTATTTTAATTGAATAAGTAGATAAGTCAATTATAATTTTTTTGAAGTAATAAGTTGATATCTATGCAATTAATTTCTCTGGACTAATATTCGTTTTGTAGCGAGAATCGAACTCGCTACCCAAACTATGAAGTAAAATCCACTGCACCGTCACAAGCATTTACCACCCGACATCGTGGAGTGTCAATTGTCGAGTAAAAAGAATGTCAGAGGCACCCTTTAATAGCTACCTACCTTAATTATGCATTTATTAGTCAAAAAGTACGTCGATTCGATACGAATAAGTTCAAATATTATAATTTATAATAGTTATTGGACCCAGTCCTTCTTTGCGAGTCCAGTAAAATGTTATCTCCATTACGCAACTCCCAAAGTCAAGGCCGCAAGATTCGAAGACATTCGTACAATCAGCAAGAAAAATAACTTCAAAAACTAACTAACTATTAACTTCAAATAATTATGTACTCATGGTGATCGGGTTTATGTTTGTGCTTTGTATGCCTTATGTCTTTTTTTCTATGTATAATACCTACTTTTATGACATCGGTTTACTATTTCTTTCTCACTATATGTGGAGGCTTGTAAATGCCTTTTATTAGGTTTTTTAAGTTAACTTCTTTGTAATGAATAATATATGTAATACAATGAAAAAAAACCCTAACTTTACTAAGTGGTAGAAAACCTTAGCTTAGTGACCACTGGCTAGCCATAAAGAATCAGTCACTAAACTTCTTCCGGTAGCAGTTTTTCAGTTCTTTAACATTTTCAATCACTTTGTCAATTAAAGTTGTAAACTAATGAAAGGTAAGCATTGTATTGTCAGCATTTCTAGCGTTATAGTGTGTCAGGCAGCCCTAGGGCCTGATATGGCTTAACGAATGCCGGACTGTGTTATCCGAAATATGGAAGCGTTCAGATAATTATGCCACTAAACGGTCGCCCATCTTAGTGTGCGCCGCTGAGCACTTTGCTTTTCATTGGTGATCGATCGCTTCGTGGAATAGTAAACTGTAAGTTTGGATGTTCCACGGCTTTTATCGCTGACTGTACCACATTAGTCAATGGCCCATCGATTACCAATTTAGCCGTAGACCAAGGGGTCAGCATTTGATAGCACTACTGGCACGGCCCCTCCCACAAATATTAACGAGGTGCGCCAGCCGCCTCGTGGAATGTTTTAGTGTTTGGGTGTGACATGTTTTGCAAAACTTAGTAGGTATCGCCGTCAAAAGCAGAGCTTTTATTTGTAACTAGCTGCGCCCGCGGTTTCACCCGCATAATTCAAGTTTTCCCACAATAACTCTCTTAAAAGCAATATATTTTCCCCGTTTTTGCCACATTATTCATTGATGCTCCGCTCCTATTGGTCGTAGCGTGATGTTATATAGCCTATAACCTTCCTCGATAAATGTACTATTGAACACAAAAAGAATTGTTCAATTCGAACCAGTAGTTTCTGAGATCCTAGCGTTCAAACAAACAAACAAACTCTTCAGCTTTATATATTAGTATAGATTAAACATTTTTGATGAATATTTAGCGTGTTGACTTTAAAATCAAAGCGTTTCCACCCACTATGTTTCTTTTTTTTCGCAAATCTTTACAAATAAGTTGGTACCACAGATATGTTAGAGCTTACCTACCTACAACTTATAAATTCTGGTCATCGAACCGTATAAATGCGCTCATTTGTTAGCATTTGTTGCGCATGTGGCCATAGTAATTGAATAAACTGTAACCAAATCACATTTTTCGCGCGCGACTACTATCGAAAATCCCCGGTCTTCTTATCTACGGAAACTAGGTATTTACTACAACGAGTTAACCTCTACTTGATCTGTGCTTTACCAATCAAAGTTAATACGCCGTTGTTTATCCTGTCCATTGATAACTGGTAGGTAGGTACAATCGCACACAAACTGGTCATGTTTGTAAAGGTCCCAAAAACCTACTACAATTTTTCGTAGAAGATAACATTGTGTAGCATCATTACCATCAACTCATATCGGTCAACTATTGAGCACTGGTCTCCCTTCACTTTCCTGAGAAGGATTGGGTATTAATCTACCATGGGTGCTCCGAAATGACGAGGGTTTCCTAGTGCTGTTTTCCTTCACAGAAAAGCGAGTGATAGTTTAGTACATATGTTTTAAAAAAACACATTGGCACTGGGATTTGAACTCACGATCCTCCCCTTGGAAGGAGGACGTTCTCCCAATAGACTATCAACGGTTGTTAGCAATGGATAGCAATCGTTAAGCCACGTCAGAGGCCCTTGGGCGTGACATACCCTGACAACAGGGGCTGGCACTACCTTACTCGACAAGCAAGCAAGCGTACATTTTGACTTTTACCTTTTTAATCCGCGCCGCAAAAACGACGGGGTGTTTGTGTGTGTGTGCTTGTGTGTGTCTGTGGCATTGTAGCTCCCGAACGGATGAACCGATATCGATTTTGTTTTTTTGTTTGAAAGGTAAATTAGTCGTAAAGTAAAGTCTTTCACTACTCCCTCAGTATGGAGTATCATTCATCTATATATATAAAAATGTTATGTTGGTTTGTGTACGCTTCAAAAACTCAAAAAGTTCTGCACCGATCGAGCTGAAATTTTAGCATGATATATAATCCGCATCAAGGATTGTTTTTATCTATTTTTTTCATCAGTGACATATCAGCGAATGTGCGAATGTGCCACAGCGAAGCGTGGCAGGGTATAGTTAGCTAGTTTAAAATAAAAGTTAGGAATTATTTAGTGACTTTTGTCGCTAACTACATAATTACTTATAGCTAATTAAAAAAAATTAAGACTGTTTTTAAAATAGTTTGCCTCGAACAGGACGATTGGCCACAAACACCGATTTTGATTAGGCAACGAAGAAGGCAACTCTTACAACATCATTATAATTATGCAACTTACCCCACATTTAGTGTGAAGGTTTAAACTTTAGTTTTTGCGAATCTGTTGTGTAAATTTAGGTAAATATAAAGTAAAGTTACACATCATGGCAGTAAGGGAAATTTATAATCTCCTTTTTCAAACTCAAACCATAATTAGTTAATCTTTAGTTTAGTAGATCATAGTTGACTTATTTTTTATTTTTCTCTATATATAAGAGACTTAAGAACCCAGGTTTTCGACTTGTAAAAGTGAATTATTTTGCCTACTTGCAATAAACGATATTATGAGTTTTGTGTTTTGAGTATGGAATAGAATAGAATAGAATATAAAACTCTTTATTGTACACCAGATACAAAAATAAACACAGTACAGAAGAATTACAATAGGTAAACAAGAGTAGTACAATGGGCGGTAGTATACCTACCTAAATATTATAAATGATTGTTTAGTTTAGACTGTTAACATTGCATGGCTTGGTGGCGCGTTTTTAAACATTTTCTCGAAATAGATTTTATTTATTTTTTTTGGAGCTTTTATATTAAAATTTATTGGGTACCAGCGCGACAGGTCACCAATAACAAAATATAATGTATGCAAAAATACTCCCGTTTCAACTGGAACTGACTCCGAAATCTCGTTCTGTGGGGTCAATGGCAGTAAAATGCTTTTTTTTATTGTTTGATTTGGAGTTATGGCTGTCTTTGACCCCGACGGTGGTCTAGGCATGTGTGAGATGTGATCTAATGTTTGTCTAAGCTGTGAGTTGGCGGTGATTTCAGTGGAAGTATGAACTGCAATCAAATTCATATTCATTTATTGTCCTGTTTCCACTAATACAGTTTAGAATTTGACAACTTGGAAGTGGGCACTTTATAATTTTTGTATGAGAGTGGGACACGTTATTAAGCAAACGATTATACAAAAAGAAGACAACCAGAGAGTCCGAAAAGAAAAATAAAGCGCTATTATAGGTTGTACTAAGTAATAAGATTTATGGTTATTGTCGAAGAAGTCTTGTATTGGGTACCTAATAGCATTTTGTAGTGAGAGGTGTTTATAATTTGTAAAAAAACGGTAGTTTCATACTTCTCACTGAAATCACCCACAATGAGGGAGTTGTGTAAAAGTTGGTAATCCGCCATTTTGTGGCGGCGGCCATCTTAGATCGATTCTCATCAAACATAGCTAAGAACATTTCCGACTGACTGACCTTTCAAAAATACCATTCAATAAAAACAAAAACAAAAACTTTTTATCTGTTTGGGAGCTAAGATGCCACAGACTCACACACACGCAGACACGTCAAACTTCTAACAAACCCGTCCTTTTTGCGTCGGGGGTTGAAAATAAGATAGGTATGTTAAGGATTTTCATAGCCCCGGTTGTTATCGGTCGTTAAGGCACGTCAGAGGCCCTTGGGCGGCTTAATAAAGAGATAGATAATTACCTCGCTTGGACAAACAAACAATAAACAAGTGGTAGATGTGTTTTATATTGCATAAATGATTTTCTCAGCTTAGAGTTTCTCACAAAATATCCTGCGAACCTCGATGTCTCTTCCTGTTGTCACTGATTGCAATGCCAAGTGCGATGTGCTGAGAATAACATTATCAAGAAGCTTGAGGTCGACCAGTGCCTTCATAAGGCCCTGCCGGGGCAGCTGACCCTTTATAACAATTGTAACGGTGTCAAAGAAGATATAATATTGTATTATATTATAATACATGCAGTGTCCTACAATGTCGCCGTTAGGGTCGGCCGAAAAAAGTGTAAATTATTTCGACAATTTTGGAATGTTTATCTTTATTTAGTGGGTACTAAATTTTGGAAAATATATCGGCTGTTGAGATTTAAAATATTTTATTTGGTGTCGGATAAAACCCACGCAAGAAGTACTGTCTTTTACTGTTAAGTTACTGTTTTTTTTGGCCACGCAGCTAGCGATAAGAGGCGTATAAGTTCAAACATTTTACAAAAAAATACCTACTTATTCAATTTCTTCAATGTGTAAAGAAATTATATTTCAAAATTTGGTTGTTTGTAAGTGTTGTTATTGCTTTGAAAGAATTAAAAATATTCACAAAACAACAAATAAAAATAAATAAATTTCACAAATTATAAAGTACAAAGCTTTCATTGTTTTCATGGTTTGTATTTTTTGTTCGAAAACAAAGCACCTAAATATATTATTTCAGAAAAGAGAAGTGTCCTTTACAATAATTATGCATATTTCATATTTAAGACGTGGTTTATTAATAAAATTACTAGAAAGAAGATAATTGCTGTAGCAAACAGAAGCATTAACACTTCAAAAGGATTCCTACTTTTACACTAAGTAACCCCAAAATGTATTTTCAGTATGCTACCTACCGTTCCTCAAGTCTGGGGGTTCAACCCAATGCGCCATTGTGAGCTGTAAAACAACATTCTGGCCCATGCGAGGAAAATTATATATATACACAACGATTTAAATCGCTCATTTACAAAATATAATTATAATTGTTAAAATAGAAAATAGTGGGAATTTTCGTGAGGTTCCGAGGGTCTAAAGACCAAGTGAAAAAGCATTTGAAATTAGATTATTACTAGTTGCGCCCGCGGTTTCACCCGCGTAGTTCCCGTTTTGGCCCAAGGGAACATACTATAGGGATAAAAAGTACCTTATTACTCAATCCTAGTTATAAACTATCTGTGTTCCAAATTTCATACGAATCCGTTTCGCAGTTTTTGTGTGAAAGAGGAACAAACATCCATCCATCAAATCTTACAAACTTTTGCTTAATATTAGTAAGATATAGCATAGGTTTTGGAAAAAAAGTTTCTATGCGTTTACACCAAAATTAATATCTCTGCTTTCCGACGACATTAACGTCAAGTTTGAAGTTTTAACTTTACATTTTAAAGTGTTCGTAATATTATTTAATTAAAACTGGTGATTTTATTATTATGTATGAAATACTAGAGATATCAGCTCAAGCGATATTAATCAATTGTGAATAAATAATCGAAAAGAACGAAGCAATATCTAAAGTAAGTAACAATGTAACAATCCGCAAATGGTTATCAGTACACTTATAAGCCACTTGCTTTTGCCCACGGCTTCGTCCGCACGGCCTATGTCCAACCTCAGGCCAGGCTCAGGGTTTCAAACTATCTCCATATCAAACGTTGGGCCTACTTTTAAGCACATGAAAATCTACTCTCAGTACTCTAAAGGCCGTACTTAAACCATTAAATCCAACTTTTATTATCCTTTACTTTTCAAAGAATTTAATCATCATCATCTCAGCCCGTATCAACCCACTGTTGGGCATAGGCGTCGTCTCCTTCACGCCACTTATTCCGGTCCTGTGCGAGACGTATCCACTGCCTTCCGACTAACTTGACGAGGTCGTTCGACCAGCGGGCTCGTGGTCTGCCTACCGGTCTGCACCCTCCTCTCGGCCACCATTGCGTCACTGCTTTTGTCCATCAGCCGTCCTCCCTTCTGGCCAGGTGTCCTGCCCATTTCCACTTAAGCATACTGGATTGAAATTATTAGCTCAGTCAGACTACATGGCTCATTCCTTTGGAGGGCACGTTAAGCCATCAGTCCCGGTTGTTTTCCATTGTTATCCGCCGTTAAGCCACGTCAGAGGTCCTAGGGTCGCCTTATGAACTCTGACGCCAGAGGCTAGCTCATGTGACAAACAAACAAACAATGGTTAAACATACCTAGGTATAGGTTCTGCTGCAGGATAACCAGACTGCTTGTTCATTATCTATTATGTATGCTTGCAAGTGTGCAATGAATTATGCCACGTGCCTGTGCTTTAGGTATTATGATGCCAATTGTCATAATATAAAAATATGGTTGCTGTAGTTTACCGACATTGATTTTTGTACATATCTATATATATAAAAATGTTATATTGGTTTGTGTACGCTTCAATAACTCAAAAAGTTCTGCACCGATCGAGCTGAAATTTTAGCATGATATATAATCCGCGTCAAGGATTGTTTTTTTTTCTTTTTACTCTATACTTACCCCCTTATTCATAAAAAGTTATGTGACGTTTCATAAAATCGCCCACTACAATTTTGTACTGCGCAGTACTAAGTGACGTTCGATAACTTTTTTATGAATAAGGGGGTTAGTTTTTTTCTTTTTACTTTTAGGTTATGTACATTATGGTATGGTAACCTATATATGTACACTTATGTACCTAATGACGATAAATCCTTGTATCAAAATGCACTAGAGATGGGAAAATTATGTAAAGCATTTAACATGATATTATGTGGGCTGGGTTTACATTCCATATTGCGATAAGCGTCTATGGTTGCAGTATTTGCAGATGTCGGTCAGGGCCAAGGTTTTCGTATTTTATCGATAGCTTTCGACCGTTATGTACCTGGGTTTATGGATCTGTTTATTTTTCCTTATGACGCAATGTAAATGCGAAAGAATACACACTAGGCTAGTTGGGTAGGTACATTTCCTTATTTTACCTCTGCAACGAAGTTTAAAAACTTAAAATTGAGTAACTGATTATGTTTTGACCTGAATCTCGCATAGGAAAAGGAAACTTAAATTAAAAAAACGAGTGAGCTTCAGATGACACGACTGAAGTAAAACTTCTTTAGCTCCATCTATATGAATATTTTGTTTTTATAACTGGCTATGAGAGAAAGAGAGAAAGAAAATGTGTGCTCTTCTCTTCTCTTCTCCTCTTGCCCCTTCAGTAATATACGAAACGTAACTCTCTCTTTCCATCTTCACTAACTTATATCTCCCTCTCAACTCCCGTTCGCCTCGCCCGATCACACTTTTCGTAACGCTCTAGTCACCAGCTTACTCCCAAGTCTAACGTGCGTAAAGAAGTTTTACTTCAAAAATGTCATTAACCTTAATTACGTTCTTACCTTTCAGTTGCGTTTTTAAGTAAGGCCGGTAGAGTCCAAGACGACTGTCTCTAAAAGTTTCTAAACTTTTGCGAACTGAATTTATATTTATATTAGACACATGCGAGGTTTGTTAGTGTGGTGTATCGCAACGGTTATGTTTTGCGAGATCACGCGCGGGTAGTTGGAAACAAACCTGTGGCTCTCGACGGTGATACCCGCATTTTTCGGTTTTCTCGCGGCCACGCTCAATGTAACTTGATTGGCACGTCGAGGGCAGTCAATAATATACTCTGATGCTTATTATCATCATCATCATCAACCCACGTCGTCCCACTGCTGGGCACGGGTCTCCCCTCACTTTCGTGAGGAGGGTTAGGCCATAATCCACCACGGGGGCCGGTCCGGATTGGTGGATAACATACCTACCTCCGTAATAATTCTCGGGTTGGTATGTGGGTTTCCTCACGATGCGATGTTTTCCTTCACCGAAAAGCGAGTGATAATTACGTACATATGTTTTACGGAAACACATTGGTACGTGCCTGCTCTGTGATTTGAATTCACGACCTGATTGGAAGGCGGACGTTCTCCCACTAGGCTACCACCGCTTATCTAATGCTGATGGTAATCGGTGCTCGAAAAAGATCCGTCTGTCTATCGTTAATATGGACCATCTCTAACTCTGCCATTTCTTTCCAGACAGTATGGGCTGGCTAGTAACCGTGGGCGTGCTGTGCGCTCTCCATCTCGCCAGCGGCACGCACGAGTACCGCCTGCCGGGTGACGTCACTCCACACCACTATGACGTCAGACTTCTGTATGACATCGACCCTGCGACCAACTACAGTTTTTACGGAGTAGTCGATATACTGGTGAGTCTTTTTTAGGTTTTTCCTCAAAAGCAAAAAGGATTCCTTAGAAGATCACTCTGTTGTCCGTCTGTCCGTCTGTCAGGCTGTTTGTCAATACCTTTTTTCTCTTCTGTCTAGTCTCTTTCAACTGTGAAAAATTAAACTTGTAAGCGATCAAAAGATATAACCGTTTAGGTCACTGTTTCCAACGGAATTACCGGGCATAGGAGATTTGAGACCGATGTCTCAGGGGGACGAGCGCAGCTCAGTATCGCGTAACATTATGCAATGCAAGGTTCTTGGTGGCAAACTATTATGGGAGATCTAACGCTCATTATCACAAGTACCTATTCTTATAATTATAAGTATGGAGTATACTAATTTGCAGCAAAATAGTGCTAAAATTATAGTTCAACTAGCTGTACCCTGCCACGCTACGCTGTGGCACATTCGCACATTCGCCGATATGTCACTGATGAAAATAAAATATAAAAACTATCCTTGATGCGGATTATATATCATGCTAAAATTTCAGCTCGATCGGTGCAAAACTTTTTGAGTTTTTGAAGCGTACACAAACCAACATAACATTTTTATATATATAAGATTACAATGTTTGAACAACCCCCACACTATAGTTTTTCGGCCGTGACGGCGTTTGCGGTAAAAATCAATTGTATGTTAATGGCACAGGATAAGAAACAACATGTATGAAAAGGATACAGACCAAGCAGCATTTGTATGTATGTACATACATGTCATGGAATAAAAGAACGGTGACGAAGTTTCGGCTCAAAGTTGTCACACTATTGAAGACAAAGAGTGGGTTTCGATGCCGGTGACCGTACGGTGCGTCGATTTTCATGTTAATGTCTTTATGTTAATGACACCGAAACGTATTTATATGCAAACATATATGTACCATCGTTTTCTACTATGCCTATTACTTCTTTTTTTTACTGAGTTTCGAGACGAGCACGTCGGTCACCTGGTGATAAGCCACGGCTGCCCATAACAGTTACAATGCCACCCAGAACTTTGCATTGCATAATCCTGCGCGGCACTGCGCTCGTCACCCTTAGATATCGGCTCTAGTCTCATATGTCCAGTAATTCCGCTGGAAACAGTGCCCTTCAAACCGGAACACAGTAATGTTTGCACACTTTGGCGGATGAATATCTAGCAAAGTTGTGGTACTTCCCCAGGCATTCGCATGCAGAAGAGGCCTCCTAAAACTGAGCACTGGTGAATGCTTGCGCGACTCCATCTTGCCCCACCTCGAAGACTACACAGGGGGGTTTTTAGGGGGCTCGAGCCAGAGACAGTCGTATTTTAGTCCTAATGTGTTAACCATTTTCTACGACGAAGTAGCGGTCAAAAAAAAGTGACACTCCGTTGATTTAACTTCTAACCTTAACTTTTATTTATCTAGCCTATGTCAACGGCGCGGCGTGCGCTTAGCGTTGTAAGATGTGTGTCATTCGATTAGTTTCGATCGTTAGTTAATAGTAACGAATCGCTGTTACCTTCACGCAGTGGTTTTCAATTTAATTGGCGTTATTTTTGTAAGATATGGCTTCGATTGATTTAAACTGTGATTGGGAACGTGTAACAAATGGATTATATGAGTATTTTTATCGTTTGTTTAACTTATTGTTTGATTGTTTGTTGTTGAAAGATCAGTGCCTATAATTCGATATTTGGTTCACAGTGTAGTCAGTTGCATTACATGAGTAGTATTATCTGTCGCTTTAGTCGCATCGCATCACGGCCTAATGTAGCTTCAGCCTTATAATTCCTTTGTTTCTATCGCCAACCTATCGACGCGTTGCATGTCGCAGCATGAAGCTTCATGCAGGCATTCGGCCTTACAAACCATCATCAGCCTATATAGATCCACTGCTGGACGTAGGCCTCTCCTAGTGAACGCCACTGAGCTTGATCTTCGGCTCTCCTCATCCAGTCTCCGAAAGCCGTTTTATTCATAAGTCCACTTTGTCGGCGGGGGTCCTATACTACGTTTGCCTAAACGCGGCCTCCACTCTCAACCTTACTGCCAGTGTGAAGTTACTTTTATGCGATTTCCGACGTTACCATTAGTTATATGTACCACGAAATACAATAAATTCTATTTGTGGTAAGGTATACAGTGGCACAGCAGTTGTTTGCATTAAAATTGATAGTCAATAGCCACAAACGGTTTTGTATTCGCTACCTGTCACCCAACGTACGCATGTGGCGAACATAATAAGTTCAAGGTTTTCCTTTACCTTTGGTGATTCTTTGAAATAGCGCTAGCTGCGCTTTTGGCTTGGCTTGAAACTCCCTATTCCTTGAGAGCTTTCGCTCGCTTTACTTTTTGTGGCTCTTTTGCAAATCTTCACACGACATGTGTGTTTACTGTTTACCGGCGTTGTGCCGTAAGTAAACTCAATCAGCTGTGCGGGCGCACACAGCTGGTGTGATAAAATTGCCAATACAGCAGTGCGGGTTCGCACGCCAGGCGTGTTTTCGCTGGCCGTCAAATTATAAAAGGACAGACGTGTGTGTTTTCAGCAGTGAACGTGTTAAGTTCTATGTTAAATGTTCTGAAATAAAGTCTGTTTATTTTATTTATACCGATGCAATTGCTAGCTCTTTTTGGTTTTTTAGTAGAAATCGAAATAGGTCTAAAAATATGAGCCACTGTACTACGATGGCTACCTTATCTGTGTCTGCCTAGATAATAGGACTGCAATCTAGTCTTTAATAAGAAAGGCATACCTTCACGCCCACCTCAGTCGATGCATTACGACCGGCCTTGCAGTTAGTTAACCATTTACTTACAATCATTTTCTGCATGAGCAATTTTAAAATCATTTATGATCAACAATCGAACATAATAAACCGCAGCCTTGTCAAGTGAAAACTTAATAAATCAGATAACAAAGGAAACACCTTATTTTGTGGGGTGTCGCAATGTCGACCGCTATAAATAGTTCACTGGGCCAATCGATAGATATATAGATAAACCACGATGATGACATGACACGCGAAGAGTACAAAAACTAAGAATACAGTAAACTCAGTAGTGGGACGATATTCATCCGCCAAGCAGTAGTATGCAAACATTACTGTGTTCCGGTTTGAAGGGCACTGTTTCCAGCCAAATTACTAGGCATATGAGACTTTAGAGCCAATGTCTCAGGGTGACGAGCGCAGTGTAGTGCCGCGCAGGATTATGCAATGCAGGGTTCTGGGTGGTGCTGTGACTGTTATGGGCAGGCGTAGCGCTTACCATCAGGTGAACGACTTGCTCGCCTCATCACTCAGTCTAATAAAAAAAAAAAACAAAGTTTGTCAGATGTCATAGTAAAAATACACTGGTTGCATATAGGTGATAACCTATCGCGATGCTTTCAGTTCAAAATGGCCACTACTTACAATAGAAAGAAATGCTTGCATTAGAAAGTAGAATGACTCTTTTTGTAAGTGCTACTTACGTTACTTGTCTCACTTTGTGCTTATTTTACAGAGGCATCTGTTCAGCTGCGCTTTCTAATTTGGTTTACGTAACTTACTATTAAGTATTATACTGTCTTAGCTTAGATGTAACTTAAGCTTAATGATTTTGAGTGTGTTGGTTGGGTAATACATAGATACTGTACGCACCACACTTCAGGCAGTCTGTAGGTAGCTACTCAGTAGCCTCCTAAACTTTTACATAATGCCGAAAAGCTCAACTCCTATTGGGCAGTCGGGTAAAAACGAGACAGTTGAACACAACCTTAGTTTTTTAGGGTTCCGTACCCAAAGGATAAAATGAGTCCCCATTACTAAGACTCCGCTGTCTGTCTGTCTGTCTGTCTGTCTGTCACCAGGCTGTATCTCATGAACCGTGATAGTTAGACAGTTGAAATTTTCATAGATGATGTATCTATTATTTCTATTGCCGCTACAGCAACAAATACTTTAAATATAAATAATTAAATTAAAATAAAATTAATATTTAAGGGTGGCTCCCATACAACAAAGTACGGAACCTTTCGTGCGCGAGTCCGAGTCGCACTTGGCCGGTTTTTTTATTAATGGTTCACACATTCAAAAAATCAGAAGAGCGAGGCTTTAAAACAAATGTTTTTTCAGCTATCAGCAGTAACACCTACCTCAAAAATCATCCTCCACGCTCAAGAGTTCTCCATCGTCGAAGATAAGGTCACTCTCTCTGGAGACTCCGCCCCGGCCGTGACCGGAGTGGCCCTGAACACCACCTACAACCTCCTGACGCTAGCGCTGGACAGGGAGCTGCAGATTAATGAGAACTACACTCTCACCATGCCCTTCTATGGGAACCTGAAGATAGGCTTGGATGGAGTCTACATTAGCACTTATGTGGACAAGAATACGAAGAATAAAGAGTGAGTTTATCAAGGGTTGCTTATCATGAGTCAGGGAGACGTAGATCTTGGCTCTGAGCGGGATTCCCTGGATCTAGGGGATCAGGAACTACGAGGACCATGGTCCAACAAACACCCAGACTCAGGGCAAATACTTTTGGGTTTCTGTATATATATGACTTGGACTGCAGATTTCAAAAATCTAAATTACGTATTTTTTCTCTATTTGTCCGAGGATTATATTTTTCGGTGATACCTATGTATGTTTCTTTGGCGGGTCCTACAGCCAAAACGGATTGATTGATTTTGATAACAGATGTATCATTGGATTCGTCATAATCAAGAGAGTGACATAAGCTAAATTGGCAGTCGGGTTTTTGTTTTTTAAATATTTAGGTTTAGTAGTTTTGTTTCTTTTACATTAGTTCGATCCATGTTATCAGTGTCTTCTCCCCAGGTACCTGATAGCGAGTCAGTTTGAAGCCATCTCGGCTCGCAAGGGCTTCCCTTGCTTCGACGAGCCCATCTTCAAGGCTACCTTCCGAATGACCATCGGTCACCACAAGAACTTCACAGCTGCCTCCAACATGCCCCTGGAAGAAAGTTCTCCACAGAAGTGAGTTACGCATCATCCTAGCTGCCCTAGACAACGACAAATGCACACGCGAAGCGATGCGATGCGACGCGGCATCGTTCTATTTGATCGAAAGTATGCAATACCTACTAGGCTACCACCGCTTCCTCACGCCTCACGGTTTCATCTGCGTTAACTATTTTCACATAGGAATCGTTAGTTTTTACAAAGGTAAAAAGTGTCCTACGTGTAATTCCAGGACCTAGACTATCTATATAGGTAGATACTAAGTTTTATCAAAATCCGTTGAGCCGCTGCGGCACGAAGGAGGAAACACACAAACCCACTTTCGCACTTATAAGGGATTGCTGTCCCAAGACAGTTGAAGACGTCGAGGTCGTCCTTCGAGAAGGTCGGTGGCTTGACCACCTGGACTCCTTTGAATATTATTAGAAGGAACTGGCCTAAGATCCAGAGGAGTGGAAGAAATCGGGGGAGACCTTTGTCCAGCAGTAGGACACCACAGATAATAAAAAAGTTGTACAAAACAGATGCAGTTCAAATATAACGAATACAGTATTAAATCTATAAATATCAACCCGCGTATTTCTCAGACGGATTGGATTTTCGACACGATGTTTTAACCTCAATTAGAAATTACTTTGCTTCCCGTTGGAGTAATTAATTTAATATCCTACTATAATCACCAATATACCTTTATCTTCTTTCGATCTACTTTTTACGTAATTTCATTATTATAATATTTATCATTGATCGCACTTTCATTAAGTTTATTGAACAAGATTAGATCCAATAGCTTGTTTGCTTACCAATTGTGCCTTATCAATATATCTAATGCCTATATTGAACTTTCTGATCGATTTTCAGCGCCCTCGAGCCGCACTGGCCGTGGAATGTCGTCGGTGGTACCTTCAAGTAAGTTTAGTTTGTTTTATATTCCACCTGCATAAGTATAATATAATTATACTGTCTAAAAGTAATACCACAGAATATAATCTAAGTCCATCGATATTTCAACCTTCTTGGTCTAGGATGGGTTGCTTTGAATTCTCGAACCAAGAAGTGGGGGTTTAGAAGTTTGACGTGTGTCTGTATATACGTCTGTGTCATCGTAGCTCCGAAACGGATGAACCGATTTTGATTTAGTTTATTTGTTTGAAGGGTGATTTGATCAGGTTTGTTCTTAGCTAAGATTTATGAAAATCTATGCAGCCATTTGAAGATCATCATTGTGTTTGATGAGGGGATTGAGGAACTTCCACGGCATGGGCTCGTTGGTGTCAAGGTTACAGATAGCGATTATGGAGCAGGAAAGGGAAATGGATAGAGTCAGGGGTTTTTTATATTTTATATTTTTGGTTAAAATATTGAACAGAACTAGTCGGTTATAGACTGCGATGGTATTATGTTGAACGAAGCTAGAGATCGATCATTGTTACATTTTTCATAAAGTAAATATCTGAATTTAATATGAGCGGTAGCGGCCGAGCGGCAACTTGTGCGCTTTACAACGGGTTCGATCCTCAGCCCCGCACCAATGACTTTCGTAAGTTATATGCGGTTATCTGTCGCTCCGTGCTTCGGAGGGCACGTTAAGCCACGACAGGCCCTAGGGCCGCCTGGCGAACTCTGACAACAGTCAGCCCTACCTTATCCTACAAACAACAATATCTGCATTTGTTTTTACATTTGTCACTTTATAGTTATGTTGTGAAACCTCAGTACCTACGGTACTACGGCGCCCGGCCATTTTGTGTAATTATTCCGTTGAACAACTTTTGTAGGTTAGTAATTGTTTGATAATTGTGTGGTTGGGATAATCGCTAGCCATTTTATTCTACCTTGGAAGTGTTATCTAATAATAACACATTACAGAACCAAATTGTATTGGTATACCTACCTATCTACGAGACTACGATATTGCGTCGCGCGTCCCATCCCAGTTTTTAACCTCCGACGCAAAAACGACGGGGTGTTATAAGTTTGACGTACTAATTTTGATGCACTAATTTTGATTTTGTTTTTTTTTATAATAGAGATATTATCACCGTAGCAGTGTATGATCACGCAGATTCCTAATACAAAATAAACAAAAAACGGGGGTCGATTTTCAAATCTCACCAGGTAAAAATTTTAATCAAAATGGTCCATTCCCGAAATCGGTGAAAAACGGCCATTTTGTCTCCCGGTGATTTCCAAAAATTGCCCCCTATAGATATCGCAAAAACACCGACGATAGTATCCATCGATTACAATTAACAACGCATCAGCGCGGGGCAGGCAGGCATTACAGCAATGGAACCATGTTTCAGGAAAGACGAAGCGTTGTTCGTGTGGGACCAGTTCGAGGACTCTGTCCCGATGTCGACGTACCTCGTCGCCTTCGTGGTCTCCAGGTTTGAGTTCGTGGAGTCGCCGCCCAACCTGTCCACCACCAGGTTCCGGATCTGGGCCCGGGGGGACGCTATCGATCAGGTGAGCTGGCAGAGCGATCAGGATCGAACGATCCGAGTCTGCTTCATGTCGTTATATTTTACGAAGCTCTCGTTTCTACTGTCTAAGTCTCAACTTCTTATTATTTGTGTCGATGGGTTTCCAACGGGTCACAACCAATCGTATCACAGTGTGACATTTGGGAATTTCAACCAATGTGGGATAGGATGGCATAATTGATGCGTCCATTAACTAACACTTCCCTGAAAAGGGTAAATACCGTCCGGTGTCCGGATTAGCCAGAGACTAGGTAGGTTCGGCAGAAGTCACCACAATCGAACTGTACAAGTTGCGCTGGAGCTTTTGAGAGTCATAGGACACGATTTATTAACGTCACTCGAGATTCGAGCGAGAACCAAGCGGCTGTCCTATTTATATTGTGCCACAGCACAATACTACACGGGAACAATTTAACAAATTACGTCTTCCTCCACCAGACAACCTACGCAGCAACCACCGGTCCCAAGGTCCTCTCCTACTTCGAGGAGTGGTTCAACGTGACGTTTCCGCTGCCCAAGCAGGACATGATCGCGCTGCCTGACTTCTCAGCGGGCGCCATGGAGAACTGGGGTCTCATCACGTACAGGGAGACTGCGCTGCTCTATGACAAGAATCAGTCGTCTTTTGTGAACAAGGAAAGAGTTGCTGAGGTAAGGCTTATAAAAACAGAGCTCTTTTGTTCCACTGTTACCTTTAACACCTTCACTGCTGAAAAGACAACTGTTGTTTTTATATCTTGCCACGTGTACGGGAAAACACACCCGCTGTGTTAGCACAGCTTACATGCCGGCTCTGTGGCGAAACACAGACGTGTGTGTTTAACGCGGCGCTACTACAGCGCGGCTCACACAGACGGCACGTCATTGCTGGAAAACACACACGATCTGTACCGTTGCCTAAATGTAAAAACCGGTTCAGCATTCAACGTGTTAAGGGTCTAATTAGATTGTCATGCGTTTGTCTTTTTAGCGAGATGCAGTGGTAAATAAACTTTTAATTATCTGCCGTTACTCTAGGTGATAGCCCACGAGTTGGCCCACCAGTGGTTCGGCAACCTGGTGACCATGAAGTGGTGGTCGGACCTTTGGCTGAACGAGGGCTTCGCTACCTTCGCGGCTTCAGTAGGAGTTGCTGCAGTGGAACCGACGTGGAGAGCTGATAGAAACTACGCGGTGGACAATATCATGTCTGTCCTCGCCTTGGATGCCTTGGAGTCTTCTCATCCGGTGAGTGACTCTTTGAACGTTTTTACTCTCGTCGATGTTAGCCGCTGAATAATTCCGTTGTCTAGGTACCTCCCGTTTCCTACATGCATACCATTGGATCAGATCAGCTCGCTGTCAGTATAATATTGTGTTTTCATCGTAATTTGACAAGCATGCAACATTTCAACTCAATTGGACAACAGGAACTGGGTGATAATTGACTTGTAAGATTCGACCTAAACATAGGTATATCCATGTCGACAATTATTTCGATGGTAGATATGTGATATGTCATTGATTGATTATATTGGTGTATGGTGGATTGTGGTCTTATCCTCACGAGAGTGAGATGAGCCGTGATACTGATGCTCAGCCGTGAATGGATATGGATTGCGATGATTCCGATGATGACACCACATAAACTAACATAATGAGTTAAATAAAAGCTATAATTAACACGTTCACTGCTGAAAACACAGATGTTGTGTTTTTTATAACTTTACGCGGATGCAGGAAAACACACCCGTTGTGTTGTGTGGCAAAACACAGACGTGTGTGTGTAACGCGGCGCTACTACAGTGCAGCACACGCAGACGTCACGCCATTGCTGGAAAACACGCGGTCCGTACCGGTGCCCGAATGTAAAAACTGGTTCCGCAGTCAACGTGTTTTAAATTATTGTTTCTCACCTACAGGTGTCAGTGGCGATTAACGACCCGAAACGAATCTCGGAGATTTTCGACGAGATCTCGTACCGGAAGGGCTCCACGCTCATCCGCATGATGACCATGTTCCTGGGAGATAAGGTCTTCAAGGAGGCTATCCACAAGTAATCATAACTTAACAACCTTCTTAAATTACTTTTTGGGGTTCCTCAAGTTTTTAAATTCTTTAAACGAAGTAGGTTCTACTATCTCAACTGAAGGGAAGCAACGATGTGGCCAATGGTGAAACAAGCTTGCCTAGAAGACTTCTATTCAATTATGTTTTACACATCTGGGTTGTAGTATGAAACGAAAGAGGTCAAACTTCGAAAAGGTGGACTGCGGGGCTATGCAGCACGGTGCGGATCAGCTCGAGTTCGTTTCATTTTGACGTTTGATTGCCATTGCTGCATAGCCTCCCGGGTCTGCTGAACACCAAGTTGAATGATGTTAAATTTACTATGCCAAGGAGTGCAATGGGTTGCGTTGGATTATGAAAGATATGACTTTGCTCAAGGTTAGCTGAATATTTTAATCATCACGGAAGAGTGGACTTTTAGCACCTCACCCAATTGTTTTAAAAAATAATCTATCTCTACAAATCCCCACCTTTCTACGAAATTTTAACCTCACCCTCTTTTCTAGCTACCTCGTCAAATACTCGTACCAAAACGCGGAACAAGACGACTTATGGCAGCAGCTGACGGACGCCAGCAACAAACACGGCGCCCTTACACGCAACGTGACAGTGAAGCGTGTCATGGACACCTGGACTACCCAGACTGGCTACCCTATTCTCACCGTGCAGCGGGACTACGCTGCCAATACGCTTACAGTGGGACAGGTACGTCGTGACAGACGAATGTCAGGCATGGTGACACGTGTAACGTGGTTGTTAATCTATTCAATCAGCCAATGATATAATAATCAATCCCCCCAACCAATGACCAAACCTCTTCATCAAACAATTAACCACTCACTCTGCCAATAAAAAACCAATTCTCTCAAACCTTGTATTGCAGAAACGTTACCTCGCTCTGGGCGCGAAGTCGACCTCCACCGGCTCATGGTGGGTCCCGCTGAGCGTCCTCTGCGAGTCGGACGACCCTCAGGCGTCGGTGCCGCTGCAGTGGCTGTCTGATAACGAGGGCGTCCAGGATGTCCAGCAGTTTGGACACGGAGCTGGCAAGGACGAGTGGGTGCTGTTCAACTATGACATGATCGGTGAGTGACCCTTTGTTGGCTTTCAGATGTGTTTTAACACGTTCACTTCTGAAAACACAGGCGTTGTGTTTCTTATAACTTTACGCGGGTGCGGGAAAACACATCTGTTGCGTTAGTGCAGCTTACGTGCCAGCTGGATGGCGAAACAGAGACGTGTGTGTGTAACGCAGCGCTACTACAGTGTGGCTCACACAGACGGTCCATAACGGTGCCCAAATATAAAAACTGGTTCATGGCGACGAGGGTCTGATAGATAAGAAAGGTGGAAGATGGGGTATTGTGAACGTTTTAAGACTTTACGGTGTGTTAGTATGGATAAATAGATACTATGTTTAGGTCAAATTTTGCAAATCAATTTTGACCCAGGTCTCGTTGTCTCGAGCGATCGATCAGCGCATGTACAAAAGATACGAGAGGACACGCGTTTCTAGTGATGCAAAAGTTACCACGACGTTTAGATACTAAAACAGTAGGATGATGAGTAGGTAATGTGTGTTCCGATTTAAATGGCACTGTTTCCAGCGAAATTACTGGGCATATGAGACTTTAGAGCCGATGCCTCAGGGTGACGAGCGCAGTATGGTGCCGCGTAAGATTAGGCAATGCAAAGTTTTAGGTGGCACTGTAACTGTTATGGGCAGGCGGTGGGTTTACCATCAGGTGACCGACGCGGTCGTCTCGTCACTCAGTCGAATAATAAAAATCGTTGTTTCTCCCCCGCAGCTCCATACAGAGTGAACTACGACGCGCGCAACTGGCAGCTGGTGGCGGCGGCGCTGGCGCGCGCGCGCCGCGCCGTGCCCGTGCTGGCGCGCGTGCAGCTGCTGTCGGACGCCTTCGAGCTGGCCTGGGCCGGCCGGCTCGACTACACCATCGCGCTGCAGTCAGTGGCCTTCTAGCGATCATTCTACCTTCACACAGCACCGGCTGAACGGATTTGCATTAAATTTATTGTGGAGACGGATTGCACCCATCACCATACCCTGGATTGACACATCAAATACTTTTTGTTTTGGGAATCTCAGCGAACGGCTAGCAATATATTAAGATTACATCCCTCAGGCTCGCCAGCTACCTCCAGCGCGAGGAGGAGTACCTGCCCCTGGAGACGGGGCTGCGGGCCCTCAGCAAGATGGAGAACGTCCTCAAGCGCAGCCCCGAGTACGGCGCCTTCCAGAAGTACGTGCGGCGCCTCGTGGCCCGCGCCTACGAGCGCGCCGGCGGCCTGGCGGCCAAGCGCATCCTGCACGGAGACGATCTCAACAGCGTCAAGATGCAGGTCACTTTCCTCGCATATTCTTAATCCAGCAGAGTAATGAAACGAGCCGCTCGTTCTTCTAATGGTAAGACCACCGGTCGAAAGAACCAGAAGACCGAGATACCGGCAAAAAGACCGAGGGATAAAGGATGTCCAAGAAGATGGAATTTCAAGTGACGAGCGTGTGCCTGATTGATACGAAGTACGCTTTTTTAGGAAATGTGACTTAAAATGTATTTTCCTCTGCAGCTCCTGACGAGCAGCTGGGCCTGCCGCATGAAGGTCCCGGGCTGCGAGGAGAACGCTATCGAGCTGTTCCAGAGCTGGATGGACACCGACAAGCCGGACGAGAACAACCCGTGAGTTAAACCAATCGGGTTTTCTTACTTCTAAAGGAAAATAAGCATTATCACTTGTGCACAGGGAACACCAGTTCCACACAAAATCTGAACCGTTATACGTATCTACGTATCAGTTATTCTAATCCTATCTTCTTCTTCTTTTTGAATCGTGTAGATAGCTGTTTTCTTCACTTATTTACGGTTTTTTGATCTTGTATTAGATTTTAATTAGTGGGGTCCGGAATTTTATCAATACTTCTTGGAAGGGGGTTTTGAAGTGAATCATCATCATCATCATCAAGATTTCACTCTTTTGACTTTCACCTTCTGTTTCTGTTTTAGTTTTAGCAGGCCCTGTTAATTGCCTAACATTTTATACTGTAATTACTGATGTTGTTATAATAACTGCTTTCTTGTCCAGCATCCCCATCGACCTCCGCCGCACGGTGTACTGCGTGGGCATTGCCCGCGGCAGCGTGAAGCACTGGCGCTTCATCCTGGCGCGCAAGCAGAACGCTAACGTTGCCGCCGCGCGCGACGCGCTGCAGTTCGCGCTCACCTGCACCAGGGAGGTGTGGATCCTGCACCAGTGAGTATACTGATTCGGTAAATAGGTATACTGCGCAGTAAGGTCAGCGTGGGGTCCCTCGCTTCTTACTTTGACATGTACATATATTGTGAGACATATTGTAGTGGGAGGCCTCTTCTGCAAGAGACCGCCTGAGGAAGTACCACACCTTTGCTAGATATTATACAGAAGGGCACTGTTTCCAGCAAAATTACTGGGCATATGAGACTTTAGTTAGAGCCGATGTGCAGTGCCGCGCTGCGCGTAGGATTATGCAATGCGAAATTCAGAGTGGCACTGTAACTGTTAAGGGCAGGGGTGGCGCTTATCAGGTGAACGACTTGCTCGCCTCGTCACTCAGTCAAATAAAAACATTAAGGACTTATGACTACATACCTTAATAGATACCGTGTTATTTATCTTTATTACGTGATCGAAATATCTACCTATACAGAACAGTGTTTTTGAAAGTCTGTTAAAACATTCTCCCGTCTTCAGATACCTGGAGTGGGCGGTGACGGAGGGGTCGGAGGTGCGGCGCCAGGACGCTGGTCACGTCATTTCGAGCGTCATCCGCTCCAACGTGGGCTACTACGTCGCTAAGGACTTCGTCTACAACCGGATAGAGGAGATCTATGTTGCGTGAGTGTAATCATGGTCTAGATGATGAACTACAGAAAGAGTTTTCCATTTGTTTAGCTTATTCAATATGGGTTGACGATGATAATATCATTCTGATGTTTTCTCAGGTTCAACAACCAAGGCCGCCGGCTGGGCTACATCATCAAGAGTTTGCTCGACCAGTTCACTACACAACGGGAGCTGGATGAGGTAATATACACTCCATGTACAATATATTGAAGTTTAACCACTAGTTTTGCGTTTTTGAAAATTTACGAACTCGGTCTAGGGTTTTTGCAAAGCCACACACGGCACCGTGCGATTTGAAACGGCATAATTAAGCAGCACCTAGTGTGTACTTAAAAATGGCTGTTTTCAGATTTGTAGGGCACTGTTTCCAGTGAAATTATTTGGCCTATGAGACTTTAGAACAGGTGAACGACTCGTCTCGTTACTTATAACATAAAAAAAAATTATTGGTTATGGGGAGCTGCTGGTTGCGATCGAACAGCTAGCAACTATTCATGTGGTTGGCTGGGGGGGGGGGGTTATGCTCAGCAGTAGACGTCTTCCGGCTGATTACAATGATTGAAGTTGTTTTCGCGAAACCACCGCCGTCCGTTTTAAAACTGTATCTAATTTTCAAATGCATTCTAAATCTATGTTTGCTTCCAGTTCTTGCTATGGCGCGAGAAGAACGCCAAGTACCTGGATGAGGCCAAGCTGTCCGTGGAGCAGGCCATCGAGAAGGCGCGCGTCAACATCGCCTGGCTCGACAGGAACCGCCAGCTGGTCATCGACAAACTGCGCGAGTTCTCCACGTAAGGAGTGCGGCGCCCACTCGGAGGAATAGAGGTTTTATTTGGGACAGATGAGACGATAATGCGGTCAAATGTTTGATTATACAGCAACAAAAAAATAAAGCAAAATGATAATATGAAAAACAGTAAGTCCAAAATACGATAAGCCCAAACAAAAAAATACAGATTAAAGCTAGGTTCACATTTGTCTGACGTGTCGTGTCGTGATGCATCAGAAAGAAATCGGTTTCATACATTTAATATGGTAGCGTTCACAATTCTCTGATGCAGTGTGTTGTGACGGCTTGTGTTAAATGTATGAAACCGATACCTATCTGAAACATCACGACACAACACGTCAGAAAAATGTGAACCTAGCTTAAATCTTACATAGGTGTTTTTAATTATACATCGGAACGTTAATAAATTGTAGTGCTCTGCCAAATATTAGACGCATGCCCTTGTTTGCAAAGATGACAGTGAGACATTCGTGTTAAAGTTTCAAAATTACTACTTCTTATTATAGCAAAAGAAATATCACAATGATTTTTAAAATTTTATAACGCTTTTATTGTCTAACTGCCAATTAAATTTTTTTTTTAAATTACCAACCGCATTCTTGACTTGTATGTTGGTGAAATGCTTTGTTAAAAAAAAAGATTTATGTTCTTTTAAAAACAGCTATTCCTCCGACAAAAAGGTTTGTGTAAGTACCTACTAGATAATGTATGTGTATATGAATGGGACCAAAATAATGTGACTTCTTAATTGCTTCTGTAGAAGTAACTAGTACAATTAGAATAAAATATAAGCGTGAACTAAACAATAGTGCCAATTCTGTTGTTACAAACTAGACTTTTTACTTTAGAGCAGAGGGTCGATTTTCTCAGCAGCCGTATAATATAACACCAATGAAAATCGGATTAATTTGACGTTTTGCCTTACTAGAAACATGTCAACGGGTGCAGAAATGGCTGATTCTCGCCGATTTACTTTTCCGTCAAATTATTAGATGTCACTTTTCAACCTTATGTAAACGAAAGGGATGCCAATGACATTCTAACTGTCAAATTAAGTTTTAGTTTAGTCTTTAACAACTGAATTGGTACCAATATGTATTATTAATTTTAGCTTTGGAAATTTGTACTTAATTATTGACTTATTGTAACTTAAAGGTTTACGTTAGCGCAGAACAAAGTAATTTTTAAATATTATTTTTGTGTATTTGTTAATTAAATTGTAATGTTTATTTTAATCTAGTGTTGCTAGCAATATTTATGGATATTTATTTTTGTAATGCACAGGGAAGTTTTATTGTTTATTTGATATTATTTTACCAAAACAACGGGGGTTAAATTTGGCCATCACTAAGGTTAATTCTTGCACTCTTCTGCTCGCTTTGATTGTAGGTCGAGTCGTCTCTACGACTGACGGTATAGTAACGTACAGTGGTGTCGATTTATCTTGGCTATCGTGAAGTTAGCCGCAGAAAGCGTCAGTGTTCGTATTTTGGAAGCGAGTTAGGATTTGGACAGATAGGGTTGGTCACCTGGCATTTCTCACTATTTCCCTCCTATTGAGAGAAAGGCAAGGCATACTAAAACATTTCTTCGTGACTGTGCATGCGCAAACTTTCCGGCCTGTGTTCACGTTGGCCTAGATTCTTCGACACTACTATAATCTAATAATTGTACCAGATACACGATCGCTTTCAACTCACTATTACTCACCCACCACCTAAGTATACCTAAGTATCTATTATCAAAGGCTATAAATAACCAAAGCCACGCATTGTCGCTAACCACTCTTCTATTATTTGCATTGTATACCTATTTATTATGTTCTTTTTCATTTTGCATGCAGTCCTACAATAAGCCCGGCCGCCACGACCCACTGGGCGGGGAGTCCCAACGTCATGTCCTCCATATTCGCTATCCACAATATATCGAGTAACAGAATAAGACCCCGAATAGGGAAATTAGCTAAATTAATATAGGTTTTTAACCTTAAGGGAGGGAGGTCGCCCGCTGCTTTTTTTTGTATCGAATTGGTAGCGCGTTTCGTTAACGGGCGCCTGCGTCGCTACTTTTGAATGTTTGTCGTATTTGCAACGCGCAATGTTTCGATGCTGCATGGCTTGTCGATACTGCAACGCGTCTGTAGCTATGCAAAACGATGGTAATTATATGACCAGCAACAGCATCGCGACTGTATGGCTGTGGTAATGCGAATCGCTACTGAATAGCTGCAAAAAGTCGACGTGGGTGACCCCCCTAAGACCTTCGGTGGGCGATAAAGAAACTGAAATGGCCACTCAAAATATTACGACAAATAAATATAATATTACATAATTTATTTCAAATTGTGTTTTTAGTGAAAATAGTTTGTAAATTTTTTGTCGTAATGCAAAATATTTATGTAGGTTAATGTATTTTTTTTAATTGACGTTCTGTTTGTTATTTGAATATGTTAAAATAGACAGTTTATATAGGAAATCATGTAGATGTGTTATTAAATCTTATTTATTATTGATTTTGTCTTAGATAATAATATATAGTGATAAATATATAATTCAACAGATGAGTACAAAATCTGTTGTGTTTTTATTATTATAGTTATATTTAAAAATCGGGATTTATTAACATTTTTGTTATATTTGTACGTAACTAAGTCCGTCCTTTGCTAAATTAACTACTTTGCATTTGTATGTTTTTTTTAATGACGCGAATATGCTGTTATGAGAATAAATGGTCGTAAGTATACATAGTTGAGTTTCTTTTATTTATTTTTTCCTTTAGGTGTTGATTTATGGGGACCAGCAACCCTATTCTGTAACTGCAAAGAAAATTAAATTGGAACTTAATTGGTTTCAGTATCCAGGAGAAATATCAAATAAATTAACGCTATTTTCATTTGAGTATTAGGTACATATAATAGGGCTCTTGTATACTATACTACATACAATATAAGCGGTGGTAGGTTAGTGGGAGAACGTCCGCTTTCCAAAGAGAGGGTCCTGAGTTCAAATCCAAGTGCAGGCACGTACCAATGTGTTTCTGGTAAAACATATGTACGTAATTAGCACTCGCTTTTCCGTAAAGGAAAATTTCGTGTGGAAACCCACATACCTACCGGGAATTTATTTCGGAGGTAGGTATGTTATCCACCAATCCGGGCCGGGCCCCCGTGGTGGATATAGCCTAATCCTCCTCTCGAAAGTGAGGGGAGACCCGCGCTCAGCAGTGGGCCGATATGTTGATGATAATGATATGCCTACATTCACTAACCCCCATAAAAAAAATTCGTACGCCCAAGTGGAGTCCAACCTTTAGTAACTCTAATTAAATAATTTTGCAGAGACTTCGAGGAAGAAACTTTTACCCGGTCTTCCAGTAGCAGCAAGAGTTTATTTACGAATGTAATATGGATTTTATATTTAGTTGGGAAAATTACATAGAACAATAATATAAAGCTTAATTTCACTTACTGTAAACAGCTAATATTAATCAATACATAACGCGTCACGATCTCTCACATCGATCCTGACCCCTTACTAGGCTTCCTTGTATCTAGAGAATCAGGAACTACGAGGACCATGGACCTACAAACACCCTGACTCAGAGCAAATACCTAATTGTGGTGCACACAAATTTTTGGCTCGAAATCCGCAACCTCACGCTTCATCGCCCACTTCGCTACGGAGGACTCGTTCATATCCTTTAAAACAGAATTTAATAAGCAATTTATAGAAGTAGGAATATAAAATTTAATAAATAGCCCTGACACAATAAAATATTTTTCATCAACTGGAAAAGGGGCGATGATCTTCAAACGGCGGACAAATTTAATGGAATCATATCTAAGAACCTTCGACCAAGTCGCCTTTCAGACAAAAAAAAAACTTTCATCATTTCATCCTTAAGGAAGCTGACATGCTGATGACCTCCTTTGTGTAACCTTAACAGCGAATCTTGTTAGCTCCGGTAGTGTGCCCCATTTTTTTTAAGATAGTCCGTTATGATATATACCATCTGCAATTAAAAAAACGCATAATTTTTTGTTAACGCATTATTTATGAGAATTTCAAGAACCTATTTTCCGGAAATCCCCCTCGAAGTAGCTCGACTTCCGGAAATCCCCCTCGAGGTGGACGGCCTAGCGAGATTTCCTGAATAACCCCACAAGTTAAACTTATAAGACCTCTCTGTATGCATCGAGGTTTAAAAATATATCTTATCTTTAAATGAGCAATTCTTGTATATATAATTGGAATCTCGGAATCGGCTCCAACGATTTTCATGAAATTTAGTATATAGGGGGTTTCGGGGGCGATAAATCGATCTAGCTAGGAATCATTTTTAGAAAATGTCATAAAGGTACTTATTTATTAATTCTCAACCAACATTTTCTATATCATGTATCACTTCCCACACAAAATAGATGTCACATAGTACCAATTGACAATGTTCTTATAAAAAAAAAAAACAAAATAAACGAATCTTTGATTCCAATGATTTATTAACAAAAAATATCATTTTGATAATTATTATTACAAACATTTTTCTAAACGACAAACTAAAACTAAATATAAAAACTTACATCTCCTTCACTAAATGAAATAACTACATTATGTTTGGAGCAGCCAAAGCGATGCTCCAAACATAATCCGGTTGGTGACATTATTTAACATACTAATACTTAATTTTGAAACAAAACAATAAATTTTAAATTTCATGTAATATTCGATCGGAAAATAGTTCCTACAGAACATTTCTAAATTGCACGAGAAACTAAAAATAGTAAACAAGCTATACCTAATATGCTACGGTAGGCTTAGTAGGGACCTCGCGCTCCCCAAGGCCAAGAGCTTCTGCCCTTTTGACGGAACTAAGGGCCTTAAACCAGATGTTATATGAATCTATTCGACTGGCCTAAGCGAGCGAGCGCGCTATAGAATCATAGAACTGGTCAAAGGCGGCCAGTAGTCCTGTACTACGACTGACAGTGCACGAGGCCCCCGAGTAGACAAACTAGGCATTATTCGGAAAAAAATTGAAGATTTCTCGATTGTCTTCCTCATACAACGCCAGTCTTTTATCCGACCGCCTGAATAAGGGTTGTGATTGTTGATGGCATTTCTTCGGTGGTTCACAATCTGTTGTCAATATCATGGAATGTATGCACACATGTTGGTTGCTATTTGCAATTACGAAGCTTTCATTTTCATTTCAAGTGTTAACTAGGCGTAGCGGACAGTTAGTACATTTCACAATTATGAAATAAAAAAAGACAGACATATCTATTTAAGTTTATTTATAGAACAAAGAACATGATTATTTCGTTATTTCTTCGATTATCCACAACTCTTTGGGTCGGAATACATTTCCTAATTGTTCTTTGTGGTGACAAAATCGGTTGAGGCTTTAATATAAACTTAAAATCCACAGTTCGGTGAAAATGAGATATTATTTAATAGCGAATAGTCAAGCATTCGACCGCAGTCTCGCCTGATGGTAAGCGACGACGCGGTCGACAGTGGAGCTTGCCTAGAAGAACTATTCACTCGCAACTTCAAAACTTCCAGATCTATACCTACTTATAATTCTCTATTTTAAATATCAATCAAAAATGTATTAAATTAAGACATTGAGCAAACTGCGATATGAAAAAACCTGTATTCAATATGGATTGAAAAGACTCACTGCGCGGGCGCATATTATCTATGTTAAATTGCCCATGCGCAATAAGTCAAAAAATACATCGATGTATTTTTTCAAGTGCCTTTATTGAGAAGAAAAGTGTCAATTTTGATAAATACACGCTTTGGGAAGTGTACTTATTGTCAAATGCACATTTTGAGACCAGTGTACATTCTACCCTGACCTTTACGGACTTAATTTTTTTATTTTATTTTTTGTTTGTCACAGGACTGTGGATTTTTAATGAAACTTAATCTAAAAACTATAGGGCATGCCACAAACCGTTACAACGTGTCTACTGCACACTAATACAAACATGTTCCTGTAATATTATTTGGCAAACGATTGCGAAGAGCGAAAGGGACGCCATTATACTCCTGCATAGCTGCGTCCCTTTCTAAATTTCACATATTTCAATACGCGAATAGGCTACGCCAAACGAAATGCCGCCATGAAGATGTTACAAAAATAACGAATAAATTCAACTTTTTTGTGAGTAAAAAAAATATCTAATTTATAAACATAAATAATAATTGAAATGCCTATTAAACATAAATGCAGTATTTATTTGAAAACGCATTTATATAGTGAATTGTAACACTTAACTTGTGAATTCACGTGGTAGGACGTAGTTTGATTCCAAGGTCCATGATTGGTGGTTCAAATTACGTTCCTTTTCACTTAATTTACATTAGGTGTATTTAAAAAAAAAAAAAAAACTTTTTAGACGGTTTTAACTGTCCAAAGCATGCCCTTATCAAGTCACTTAAGTGACTTAAATTAATGGACAACTACCTACGTTTTGAGGCGGTAAAAAAGTTGACATTTAAATACTATGTCATAGAATAAAACCATTAGAATTAGGTCGATCGGTTAAAATAGTTACCAGAGCGGGTAATGTGTTGCCAGTATCAAAAAAACTGAATGGAAGAACACAAAAAATACATGATCTTTCATACAATTTGTTTGCGACTGGCATGATAGCTCATATTAAGTGAACACAGTACATACCTTACAATATTTACAAATATAGTGAGCTTCATTTTTACTATTCCTGATTACTTTAAGAAGAGATTTTAAGTGATGAATAACGTATAAAATTGCATAGAAAATGCAATTAATATATAATGTAATCTATAAAAGTTCCATTATTTTATGTATTCATCTCATCAGCACATCGTCCTAAAATAATCAGGAGTTGGCGAAACTACGTCTAAAAAGGGCTTGTTTCCAAGTTTCTGAAAAATTTTGACACTAACTTAAAACATGTACTTATTTATTGCTCGATTAATTTGTGAAATATATACGAATAAACGGTACTTCTACACATTCAGATTTCTAGAAACAACAAAATCTCTATGCAGCATTAAATCTGATGGATATATAAATATCAGAAACTTGTGAAACAAGTCTATCCGTTATGCGTTAGAAAAAAATCGGATTTTAGCCTTTAGTTTCGCCGTTCTAGACCAACCTTAGTTTAAATCTATTTATTATTTTACATATATTACGGAATACCATGTTGAATTCCTTTTAGATTTTACTGGTGATGAAGTGGGAAATCTTTAGTCCATAGTGTAGGCGTGCGGTAATGACCGCCTACAAAACATTTTGTACCGCAACTTTTTGATTTTTTTAATTTCTTTGAGGAACCGGCACTGCATTTTGAGGACATTGCCGAGTGGAAGCGGCTTATTAGACTAGTGTAGGGTTTAAGTATAAATATTTTATCCACAACAACAAAATAATATTTAAAATAAAAAACAGGTAAAATTTTAGGTTTCATTCTATTTGTTGATTTTATTTTGTTTATTTTTAATATATTATAGTTTTTATCTCTATAATACATATGGAGGAGAAATTATCAAGCTTCCTGGTAGAATTCCACATTCCATCACCAGTTCGAGCTTTATTTAAAGTGTCTTTGGACTCCATGTTATTATTCTAAAGTAAGCTGACACACAGTACAGTACGCGCATTGGACCTTGGCCGCCGTGACGTTAGTAGCAAATGGCGTCGTGATAGTTTTTAAAGCCAAACTCTGCTCCAACGATCCATCAAAAACCTAAGAACCTATACTCTAAGTGCATAGTAATTTAAGTTTCTTTTAAGTATGTTTACTTTAAGACATGCCAATACACATTTTTATTACATACATACATTTTTTCCCGTTGGGATGGGCAGAGACTACATCTTTGCACATGCTACGATCCCAGCGGGAAGCAGTACACAAACACCTTAAAATAAAAAAAGACACCCTCTACAGGTTTCCATACCATACTACAAACACGCACAAATACTACTGGTTATATTATTATTTATTAGCTCGTATTGTGCGATACAGTATTTTGCTCAACGTGTGAGAAAGCTCGGAGAGAGGGAGGCCAGGATCCGTTGCGCGTACTTTAGCACTTAACAAGTATGGTTCTCTATTGTCTCCTATTCATTTCAATCAATCGAAGGTACAAAACAGATATATGGTAAGTCTATATACATTTTACATGTAATTTGTATGGGAATTTGTATGAAATTCATGAGGTGGGTTCGGATTTATTATAATCTCTATGAAATACGCTTATTTCTCACCCATGTAAAAATATACTCAATTGATACATCATACAATGTATATTAAATTTAATTTTTTCTTACAGTTTTAAGGGAAGAGATCTATAATTAATCATTGAAGGCTATAATAATGGTCAATAGTAACCGGGACTGATTTGTGGTACCAGCGGTTTGTGCAACGTAGACGGGCATAACCATCTATAAATACAACAGTATATCGCTTCAATTGTGGTCTGTTCGTAGAATTCATAGTCGGAAATTGAACAATTCTTTATAGTACATAATTACTAAAGGTGAATATGAGGAGCGATCAATCCGTCAAGAGTAGGATTGAAAAGAGAAACTCCAAACAAAAAAATTATGCGCACAAAAGGTAGTGAGCGCAATGGGAGGTCTTATTGCCCATTGGAGTAGATATATACTTTCTATTGTCACTATAATATTGTATAAAACAGTTCAAATATTATTTATTAGGTACAGAGTTACTAAATAATAACGACACATCCTTTACTCGGGGGAGTGTTTACCTGTCGACTACGAATTCTACTGTATTACTAAAAGACCATAACCTTACAAGACCACATAGGTACTATAAGTCACCAAGACAACGATACAGATTACTCTAAAGGTAGAATTCCGTGGGTCGCGGCCCACGCGACTGACGCGCACGACAGATGCGCGCGGGATGCAAATGCGTGGCGCCGCTCGGCCATACATTTGTATTGTCGCGCGCATCTGTCACGCGCGTCAGTCGCATGGGCCGCGACCCACGGAATTCTACCTTTTAGAGACTATCCACCTGCCAACTATGACTACTGAATGTACGCTAGTCCCAGTCTGTTGGAATATAATACACGGAATACAAAATTACAAATATATATTTCCTAAAGGTTTCATAGCAGCAATGATCCCAACAGATCCCTTCCACAACTGTATACACCCGTCACAAGCTCCTCTTACATGACGCTGCAGCGCTTACCATCGCGGTCGCGGGGGGGGCAGGGGCGTGGCCACCGGCCCCGGGGGCTGGATGGACTCCGGGTCGAATGAGCACGTGGACGCCACCGGGGCAGTCAGGGGCAGGTCCGAATTTATACCCACAATCTGGAAACGGGAAGAAATACATTGAAATTTTAACGGGTCAACGAAAATGCGTTGTTGATTTACTATATTTTATTCCCCATCTTGTTTTTCTCTGTGTTCAATCATCCTGTTTAGTGTGTTAAGGTTCAAGTTGCTCTAATAGAAACGATTTGCAAAGAGTATGGAGTATTTCTATGTCCGCTACTCCTATGAGCTTCAAATCTTCGGCGAACATACTTCGGAAGAAGCAATTGCCAGAAAAACGAAAGTTTTAAATTTAAACAAAACAACAACAACGATGTTTTTTTTTAATGAAACAAATTGAAGAAACTGAATTAAATAAACACGACGATTGGTTTTTATCAAATTCAGGGCCAGCTTTATATGGCAAATAAGCATACTTGTATATTTGCAATATGGAACAACTGAAAACTAGAGTTAATATTACTGCATGAGTCATTGATGAAGAGTACAAAAAATATGGGACCAAGATGGGAACCTTGTGGCACACCAGGTGGTCCACCTATCGGCTCCGACACGAATTCACGTATCTTTACAATTTGGGGAGCGGTTCTGCAGATAAGATTCGCAGCATCTCAACAACGAACTACATATACCCGATGTTCAAGTTTTTGGACTAGTAGGCTGTGATCAACCACATCGAATGCTTTCGAGAAATCCGAATACAGTGAATCTATCTCTTATGGTTATCAAGTGCCTCGGAAACGTAGCAAACATAATCAGTGAGGTTCGATGTGGTTGATCGCTTTGGCAAAAATCTATGCTGGGCCATGCTGGGGCTGATTTGTGGCTTCAAAAATCAAACTAGTCTCTCCTGTACTAACGACTCCCAACAGTTTTCTAAGAGCCGATAAGATTTATATAGGTCTGTAATTGGCGATATTACAGAGATCACGCACCCTTTCTTAATATAGGAGTTACGTGGGCTAATTTCCACTTACGTAGGAAAATGCCTTGAATGATGGATTGGACATTATATGTAAGTTTCCCAAGTTGTAGAGCACGCCGGCGGGGGGGGGGGGGGGGGGGGGGGGGGCACTGACCTCTGCGTCGAGCCGCTCGGGGCGCTCGCGCCGCTCGTCCCGCAGTTTGCTCCGCTTGTGCAGCGCGAACGTCGCCACCGCCTCCACCGCCTCCTCCGCCACCTCCGCCGCCTCCGCCGCGCACTCCGCCGCCGCGGGGGCGGCGCCCGACGTCCGCCGCTTGCGCCCCACCACTGTGCCTGTGGGTCGGCTGGACGCTGAGACGGGATTCGACACTAAGATAAATAAAAAGGGTCAAACTATCGGAGGAGAACTCAACGTTGTTGTAGGATAGGATAAGGAAAATAGTGTCGGAGAAAAATAAAGGCGGAAAACGAAAAGGGACTATAAAAATTTAAAAACCGATGCGGCGGCTCCCACCGCCTCAGCCCCGCAGTCGCGTACGGCGCGGCCGCAGCTGGAGCCACTGGAAAGACATACTCACTCGCGAAAGGTGCGGCCTCCTCCGCGGGGGGCGCGGGGCGGGCGGGGGGCGGCGCGCGGCGCGGGAGGGACTTGTAGGAGTTGCGGCCGCGGATGGCGCGGAGGCTGTGCAGGTAGCCACTGGAAGGAGACACACGTTCCATCACACCCAACCGTTTTGAACCATCGCGGGGAACGGATCATCGCTCCTTCCACCCGTGATCCTGTCGGCCTTGCTACGCGAGACCGACGACTCCTTCGAACAATTGTCCCTCCTAATAATGTATTTCCGATGCATTATTTAATCTTCTCCATATAAACTTTGACTGTGGCAAATTTTATACACTTCCGTCCGCGCAATTTTCATGAAAAGGTACCACAAGTTTTTGCTTCGCTTATACAGATAATTTTCCAACTCCTAAGCGAACGAAATCGCGGTTTACACAAAGTACTGATTATATATGAGCACAATATTACTTGCCGTGTCTTTTCCACGGAATATAATGGCGACAAGAACGTGTTATCTCAATATTTAGATGACAGCACGTTCTTGTCGCGAATAAGCGCATTATGCCCATTATAAAAGTAGAACATTGTAATTACCTCTAGCGCGGTACATACCTATCGTTGGGAGCGGGCTCTTCTTCTAGCAGGGAGGAGGATTCTGTAATATCCATCTCCATCGTGGAATTGTTGCCTGCAAAAATAAATTAAATCAAATTATAAATATGATAAAATGATAAACTAAATTATTGATTATGATTTGAAAAAAGGATATTTCCCCGCCAAGTGTTAATTATAAGCAGAATGTCGCACAGATAAAGGAAATTGAAGAAGGCACTAAAAAACTCCGAAGATGTAATTTTTACAAGCTAACACACGCATACATTTTGTTATATATACATATGTATGAGTGTTACATATGCATACACACAGTAGGCGCATGAGTTGATTGCCGCGGCTAGGTATGTGCATATAAGGAATCTGGAGCTACGAGGCCCACGATCCTACAAACGCCCAGACAGGCAGCCAACATCTGCGGTTCACACAAATCTTCGCCCCGGGTGAATATATATATCTATTTTTCTTCTTCTTTTCTTCTGGTTATCATGTGAATTAACGCATCATTTTCTGCACCAAGTTCTTCCAGGATGTTATGTCTTCGGCTGGTCTCGCGGCATCAGGTATTGCTGGACTAAGGAGAGTGTTTATTCGGTCCGTCGAATCGCGTGGGTGATCGACAGCGAGGTCTTTCACTGTCGTTCTTAGTTTTTTATTTGGCTGAGTTACGAGACGAGCGCGTCGATTCACCTGATAGTAAGCGTTACACCCAGAACTTTGCATTGCATAATCATTGCGCCGCACTACACTGCGCTCGTCAACCTGAGACATCGCTTCTGAAATCACAAATGCCTAGCAATTTCGGTGGAAACAGTGTCCTTCAAACCGGAACACAGTAATGTTTGCACGCTACTATTTGGCGGATGAGCTGGCAAAAGCCCCAGGCGGTCTCTAGACTAGCCAGTCGGCAGTCTGGTAAACGATAGTAATGGGCGGCCTCTTCTGCAAGAGTCCGACTGAAGAAGTTCTTTTAGTACCTTTATCCGCCAAGCAGTAGAGTAAAAATTGTGTTCCGGTTCGAAATACACTGTTTCTAGTGAAATTACTGGGCGCTCGTCTCCCTGAGATATCTGTTCTAGTTTCATATGCCCAGTAATTTCTGTTATGTTTCCCATCACCAAAGAGAGCGTCTTCCACAGACGCTTTTGAAATCGGCTGTAGGAGACGTATAAGGCCACGTGCGTGCCACCACCGTTAGTAAGGAGAGGCGAGCTATACTGTACCGCTGTAGTCCGCCATGGAGGAGGAGGCCGTGGCGTCGAGCCGCGCGCGCGCGTAGTACGGGGACACGCGCGCGCGCGAGCGGGCGGGCGCGGGAGCGGGCGCGGGCGCGGGCGCGGGCGCGCGAGCGGGAGCGGGCGCGGGCGCGGCTGCGGGACACATCACACTGGAGTCCGCGCCACAAAAGATATCCCGCGGACGTTTCCACCACACTAAGTTACCAGTCTGGGTACCTCTCGATCTTACTTCAACGTATAAACCGACAAATTCCAAGATAGGGAAGGAGTCTATGGAGTTTGTTCCAGACTTTGACCGGAGAAACGTACTTATTGTTCCTAGTTTTGGCGCAGGACTTCTTTTGTAGCGCCGCTGACTCCACACGCACCGTTGGCATTGCGAGGAGGACGGTCCCACCGGGGACTCCAATGCCATCCTCCTCGTATTATAAACTAGCAGCGCCCCGCGGTTTCATCCGCGTTAAATACAGAATTTCATTAAAATTCGTTCAGCCGCTTCGGCGTGATTGGAGGACAAACAAGCAATCTTTCGCATCTCACTATCTCATTAATATTTACTAGCTCCTGCCCGCAACTTCGTCGTAAAATTGGCTCCAGAGAAAAATTAAACATAAAAAAAATAACAAAAAAAAGTTAACAAAGCGAAAAGTAGCCTTGTGAGGGCGACCTCCTAAAACATATTAAACAAAAAAATAAAATTAAAAAAAAACTGAAAATTCATTTAATCCGGGCACTTTTAGCCCAAAACACAACATACAAAAAAATTAAAATCAAAACAGAATTAAAATAAAAACAATAATAATAACAATCAGCCAAGTCATCAAGGAGTCAGTACCTTCTCTCCGGCACAGGCCAATGCTAGAGGAAGGGGCGGTCCAGTCTAGCAGAAATCACCACCCGAATGCGTTGCACAAGAAGAGAATCTTCACTTGGCGTGACGTAGTGTGGTGTATATCAGTTGTATAGTTCACACATCATCATCATCGTCATCCCTCACTTTCGTGAGGAGGATTAGGCCATGATCCACCACGGGGGCCGGGTTAGTGGATAACATAACTTGACGGCCTCCGTGGCGTAAATCAGTGATGAGTCGATTGCGAAACGCGAGTTTGCGGGTTCGATTCCCGCACAGGGCAAAGATTTGCGTGAACGACCAATGTTTGCTCTGAGTCTGAGTGTTTGTAGGACCATGGTCCACCTAGTTCCTGATTCCTTAGATACAAGGAAACAGGATCTATGCATGTGATCGTGACACGTTATTATTATAATTTAAAAAAAAAGAAATATAAAACCTACCTCCGAAATAAGTTTAGGGTAGGTATGTGAGTTTCCTCGTGATGTTTTTCTTCACTGAAAGGCGTGATAATTGCGTACATTATTTTTTACAAGAAACGCATTGGTACATGCCCGCACTGGGATGCTGATCCGAACCCCGGCAATATGGCGGCCGACATGCCGGCCCCCGTTAACATACGAGCTAACCAGGGTTGGAGTTGTTAGACTCGAAACAGGTCCGACCCTGTCGCACTGGACGCCGACAATGTCCTGCGGCCAGGCCGAGCTCCTCGGCTGTTCCCGCGGCAGCTGGCGCGACACGCGGCGGAGGCGGAGGCGGAGGCCGAGGCGAGGGTGCGTCTTGAACTCTCGGTGGCCAGCCGAGGTCGAAACCCAATCCCAAAATATATGTCCATATGTAATATTTACTGAAATTCACTTGATAGGCGCTGAAAAAGCGATAGCACTTTGACAGTTGCCCTTCGCTTCTAGTTAATGCTCTGATGGTTTTCCGATGTATAAATACACGGTGCCGTGCATTTCCACGCTTCTCTCACCGAAATTATCGTGATACCAGCCCACACCAGATGTTCGACTTCAACGACAACCTTGTTGTGATGGGGAACAGCCTTGTTTTCATTGTATTTTTAACTCGCTCTATATTCGAGAAGTAATCGCATCTTCTAGCATTTCAAAGTAACTGTTGAAACTTGATGGATCGGCGATGATGCAACTTCACAAATTTCATCTGCCACCTCAGCGACGTCTTCAATGGATAATTGCTTGTAAAGTTCATGGCTCAGTTTCTCGTACTTACCGTTAGATGGCGGATTTTTGACTGTATTTCACTTCCCGTAAGTTACGAGATAGCACGGTAAAATTTTGTGATATCTTCCTTTATGTCTTTTGAAATGAAGTTTCCGTCTGGGAACCAAACCTCCAGACCCTTTGGCTAAAACAGCGGCAAACAACCAGCTTCGCGTTCAGCCGAAAAGCATGCTCCATCCAGAACTTCTATTCCTTCATCTGTCCGCTGCTCCGTCGGCATTTTGTGAAAATACGAAACACGGCACGACACGGGTCACCAAATAGGGCACTACGTCCCTGGCGCATGGCGGGGCGACGGATGTTCGTTAATGCAAATAACAATAACATTCACAGAAGTTAATTTAATTAGAGAAAGAACGTAAGAAAAACCGGAATAAAATTTTCACTCTGACGTAGTGTTGATTATGCTCATTGGCCCGTTATACACCATCAATATTATCATCAATATAATTATCAAGCTAGTAATTATAATATTGACATCAGGAGGCATATCATGACCTCTTATAGCGAATCAATTGAAGACCTAAACTGAACCGCATCGCACAATCGTACCGTGACGTCTTATTTTTTATGTTGCTGCCATTTTCAACCTAAACTGGATCCAGTTAAGGTTGAAAATGATAGCAACTTAAATTGAGTCGCTAATAAGCCATTTTAAACATAAACTATATCCAGCTTAGGTTGAAAATGGCAGAAACATAACAAATAAGACGTCACGGTACGATTATGCGACGCGGCTCAGTTTAGGTCCTCAACTGAATCGCTATAAGACGTCATGGTAGGCCTCCAGTACTAAATTGAGCTGGTAATGTGCTATTGTTTTCAGTAAATATAGATAACCAAAAAATATGAATTACAAAAACTAAAACAAAAACAAAACAGCTTCAAAAGCAAGCTGAATTAAAAAGTAGAAAAATAATTACGCACTGTTAATATCATGGATTTCAAGAAAGTTTTGAAAATCCGTCAATATTATCCCGATACCGTCAATAGCATCAATAACTCATCAAATATTGTGTAATAGGCCCCTTTGATTTTCACTTGTCTTCATTGCTTGACAACCGAGTCCTTTGAACTGGCCTCAGTGGCGCCGCGTAGGTTCACCAAAAGTATACTAGGCCAGGGGGGTTAGTGTGATCGAGTCCCCACACACCCCCCTCCGTCACCCCCGCGTTAGAGGGGATAGTACGAGGGCAAAAAAAAAAGCTGTTGTTATTTGAAACTTGTGTCCCTTTTGATGTTGCCTGTACGAGAGACGGTTTATAATACCCACATTCCACGCTCTCGATTTCATTACTGACTGGTGCCTCGACGTTGGCTGTTCCCTGCCTCTCACCATCTTCCGGTTGATCTTTTTCTTTTGCTTCTAGATCTTTCTTGGAGGCAGGCGCCCTTTTCTCCTCCTCTTGGCCTGGGGAATGAATGAATGAATGTATGAGTGAAGAAAAAAATCTAATAATGAAATCTCTTTTATAGGCTCCATGCTGTTATGAAAGTCAACAAACTCGTATTAAGGGGCCTTTTAAGTATTATGTAAACAGAATTTAAGTAATGATAACCCCCCCCCCCCCCCCCCCCCCCCGACCCCTGTCTGCACTGCAAAAGTAATCAAAGCTCCCCCGCATAATTAAACGTCCACAAATATATTATGTATATTTTTAACCGGTTCCGGTTTCTCTATTATTATTTAAGACCAACAGTTTCCTTATCTACTCCATTTTGCAGATAATCCAAAGAAGTAAGTACTCTAGTAAAAGTCTAAAAGTAGTACTTTCACGCAAAAACACAATTCACTGTTGTGTCAGAATCAATATTTTCTTTCTTTCTGTCGTTCTCTTCTAGTCATCCTGAAGACTAATGTTCCTTACCTTCCGGTATCTTAGGCGAGTCCTGCGGCTTCCTCTCCCGCTTGGGCGAGTCAGACGACCGCAGCTTGCGGTCCGAGGTCTGCGCTTCTTCCTTCAACTTCAGCAGCTTCGACTCTTTGGACTGGAAATGTGCAGTGGGATTAGTAGTACGCGTACTAGTGACGACAGTCCACTCCCAGGAATATTGGTGACGTTTCGCTGGTTCCACCATCCGACTAAATCACGTTGAGATGCAGTCAGTGCATACAACTGTTTCGCATTGGTCAACAAACGTATTTCATTTTAAAAACTATATATTTTTATTTTGCTGTGTAACGTGATGAGCATGTCATTCAACTGATAGTAAGCGCCACGCCTGTCATAACAGCTACAGTGGCATCTAGAACGTCACATTTACATCGCATTATCTTGTGTGGCACTGCACTGCGCTCGTCACCCTGAGACATCGGTTCTACAGTCTCATAATATATGCTTACTAATTTAGCTGGAAAAAGTGCTCTTCAAACCTGAACACAGTATTGTTTTTAAATTAATACTTAGCGGATGAATATCCGGCAAAGGTGTGGTACTTCCCCAGGCGGCACTTGCAGAAGAAGCCTCCCACTACAAAATGTAAAATGGAGAACAAAAACAAATGTAGAATTACAGAGAATTACAGAATCATATTTTGTCCCGTATTTAAGGCACAACACTAACAGTGTAATCATTGTAGAAGTAATTCAGTTAGATGGTGACAACAGCGAGACTTTAAGAGTATATGCACATTATAGCCTCACTTAAATGGTGCCAGTTCCACCACAGTTCTTAAAAAACGCAGGCTATTCGCTCCTTTTCAAATCACATTTCTTTGAATACTGCGGTTAATACACGTTACAATAATGACAACATCCAGGTGTTAGTTTCATTTGCGGGCATGTGAAGATCAATTTCTTTAACTTAAACCATCATTAGTTAATCACTAGATTTGTCAACAATCTCTATGGAACATAGCTCAATGAGTTTATTAGTTTATTTGAGTGTTTGACGGAACGATTCTATCATCTAAAACTACCCACAATGGTTGAAAGGTTAACTCAAAAAAGAAGTGCAAGAATAAATACGGACAGACTGATTAATTAAATTTTCGGTAACTTTCGTAATATTTTTTTGTCCAGAAATAGATTTTCACATGCCCATTTCTGTTCGACAATGGATTTTGGTCCTTCGAGGTCCTTTTTTTGCTTTTTAAATTCTATCGGTAGGTAGTGTGTTTTTGCTTTTTACTGCGACCGCGTAGTTTATATGAAGAATATATGATTCGGAAACCCGCCGCCAGGGGCGCTGCACATTTCTCCACGTAACCTACGAGCCAGACCAAAAACCATTTTATCCATGGTTAGAACAGGACAGTACTTACATCTTCGCTCTCTTTCTCAGACGCGGGACGTGGCGTTTCGGGCGTCTTCGTTACTTTCACCTTTACAAAACACCACGGGTATTAGTCGATGGACAATGTTAGATTAGTATTTTGAATACTTTAGAAAAGCATTAATACGTACAACACTTAAACCGGCTCTTTTCCACCAATCACAAGCCGAGAAAAAAAATGCTCTTTTTCGGCTGGCGACACTAGCGCTAGCGCTCATACAAACCCGCCCGTGGCTGGGAATGGAACTTTTGTACTACTATTGGTATCAGCGCCATCTAGCGGCTTTTTATCAGGTGCGAGTTGGACGCACTAATACTAGTTCTATAGTATTCTGTGGAATATACGGTGTAAATGAAAACTCGACATTTATTGAATCAACTCTTTTTAAAACAAATGCTTACAAAATTAGCTATCTTAACTATTAGAAAGAAAATAATATATTTTCAAAAATATATTCATTAAAATAATATTAGGTGTTGACGTAATCAAAAATGTTGTTGTAACATTTACATCCAACGTATGGGGACGGGACATGGACGCAAAAAAAACACAGACTGTTTTGTTATTGACATAAAAAAAACAACACTGGATCAAGTTCTAACTTAGTACAGCAGTCGTGGTTCGAGTCTCACTGGCTAATCCTCCAACCACACTGTTTCAACCTAAACAACATATCTCTATGTACAATGGTTAAAAATTTAACACGAGAAAAATTCTTTGTTTATTAAATTATTCTAAACCTCATTCCCTGATGATCGAGAGATTAAAATTGCTAGATATAAAAGACTCAATGCATTACATCAGATCACCATGCAATGATATATTCCTGCACCATGAAATCTCCGTACCTATGTTGAAAGCGATGGTGGAGGCGAAATCAGTATCCATTGTCGAATAATCTCTATTTATTACTTGCCGAAATTTTGACCACAATGTCAAACCAGTAAACTTGAGTCGCTAACAGTAACATTATACTAATTCCGCCAGTAATAGCTTAGGCTAGTCACTGTACCCATAAACTGAATGGACAGAAAAATCGAACATATGTTACATCAACTCGTAGACTTTCACACATCCACTAACACAGGAATAACAGCAAAGAAAACAACTTCATGAGGTCACTCACACATTCAACACACAAAAATAATAATCATCTCCATAAACACCAAATCTACACCCCATAAACACCAAAACAAGCGATTTTACAACGTTTTCCCTAGTGACTTGAAGCTCTGTATAATATACCCATCACAGACACATAAACCACCATCGCCGCAATCATAAAACCTTCATAAACAACACAAACACGACAGACTCCATCCCCACAAACACCAATCCTGTACACACAACACAAAAATCACTATCGACACAAGCACACCTTCACCAACGACACAAACACCACAGACTCCATCCCCACAAACACGCAATCTTCACAAATGACACAACCACCAATCCTGTACATCAGCACCAACATAAAAATCACCACCGCCACAAACATGAAACTTTCACAAACGACACAAACACAACAGGCTCCCATTCCCCACAAACACATCGCTCATTTGCGACAAGAACGTGATATCTCCTCAATTGAGGAAACAGCACGTTCTATGATATGAGTCCTCCACCAAATACGCACACACTATTACCAGTAACACTAATCCTGTACACACAACACAAAAACCACCATCGCCACAAACATAGAGAAGTGAGAACAGGTACAAAATGTACCTGCGATCGCCTAGTGAGGCTGCGACTGGGCGCGTCCGCGTCGAATGCGTCCGTGTCGGAGTCGTCATACGTCAACTCCGGGAAGAGCTCATCCTCTTCTATGACCAACTCGTCATCCGAGTCGTCACTCACCGTGGCGTTCGCCGCCGCCGCCGCGCCGTTGTGCGTGCCGTTCACTGGCTTGGCTGGCGGCTTCTCCTGGAACCGTTGGCAAAGGTACGGCGATCAAACAAAGAAAATTAAGGAAAACATTGATTTATGGACAGCACAGCATTTTATAATAATGACGAAGACGGACAAATTTATGGACAACACAGCATTTTACAATAATGACGAAGACGGACAAAGAAACAATTATGGGGATAGAAATAAACAGATAATATTGGGTGTTGCCACAAAAAAAAAGGTTTAGTGTTACAACCTACGATGGGATCGATTACGCAAACGACTCCAAGACTACATAAGCGCGAACATTTTGTTATTTGGTTGTCGAAGAATTCGAAGCTGGTAAAAAGGGACCGCTGCCGAAACTCCTCAGAAGGAATTTGGCAAGGTAGATTCCCAGGCAGTTACTGGTAGACAGTTAATACAGGTTCGAGAACACCATGATGTAGTCTTGAGCCATCGCAGAAAGTGAGACCTTGTCGTTTAGACCATGATGGAATGGATAAAGTAAGAAGTTTCTGCCTCAAGAAAAACCACGGTTTTGCTTAGGACTTGACGAGTTTTATATTACAATGCTGGAATAGGGCTAGAGCGGATAAATAGTCCAACAAAAGTTAATGTTTTAATATTTAATATAAACCGCGATATTTTACACAGGTCCTATTTTTCTTGTTGATAAATCTTGACCACACACGAAAAAAGGTCATGCAAGCAGTTATCTTTAAATCAATTGTCAAACATACCTTGGCTTTGTCCCCTTTAGCATCTTCCTTCTTCTCCAGCTCTGCTTTCTTCTCAACGGGTGTATCTACCTTCTTCTCTCCAACCTTCTCTGGTTTATCTGTCTTCTTTTCTACAATTTTGTCCGGTTTGTCCGGCTTCTTTTCTACAATTTTGTCCAGTTTGTCCGGCTTCTTTTCCACTATTTTGTCCAGTTTGTCCGGCTTCTTTTCCACTATTTTGTCCGGTTTATCCGGCTTCTTTTCTCCATTTTTCTCATTTTTCTCCTGCTTTTTGTCGCCAACCTTTTCTGCTGGCTTTTCTGATTTTCCTACTTCTTTTTGCGTCGTATCTGCCGGCTTGGGTTCGACTTGATCGTTCTTCTCCGCGGGTTTCTCTGCCCCTTGCTTCTCTTTTTCAGCGTTAGCTGCTACTTTCTTCTTCATTTCTTTGACAGAATTGTCAGTCTGGTGAAGAAAGATTGTATTTACAATTAATTATGCATCTATGACATACCTATATCCACTGCGTTCTGACTAACTTCACAAGATAGACCAAAGGGTTGGTCTGTCAGAATGGACAGAATATTGTGCAACAGTTCAATTACACGTTTACATATGCTAGTGAACTATTGACACTAATTAAACACATGTACTTATAATAAATTCACAAAAGTTATCCTCAATGACTCAAGGACTTGCAAACAGTGATGGGAGTTTTAGACGATTGTTTCGATTGTTCAAACATCTCCATGGTTCTCGATTATTTTCTCTCGCAGTCGACTAGAGCCGGCGCAGTGCAGTGCCTGCCTGCTGCAAAATTCTGGGTGGCACTGTAACTGTTATGGGCAAGCGTAGCGCTTACCATCAGGTCAACGACTTGCTCGTCTCGTCACTCAATCAAATATTTAAATAAACTTTAAGTGATTAAGGGTTATTTATAATCATCCGAAAAGTAATAATTTACTTAAATTTTTTAGATCGCACAAGACGCGATCCGAGCAAGAGAAAGACAGAAGTACGCATCAGCGAGTCAGTCGACTCGGAACAATCGAAAAACATTCCGAAGATTCAGTCGGAAATACAAATAAAAAGAAGAAAGAAAAGAGAAAGAAAGAATGAAAGAAAGATGAAATGAAAACGAGATGTTTATAGACTCGATTGTAATTTTGAACCGAATCGATTCGTTCGATTGTTTTAACATCTCGGACTCGGCTATCGTTACTTGCAAGACGATGAAATTTCAATTCCATTGGGCCATGCCACGCCATGCATTATGTAGAGAGATGCCCGTAAGCATAACTTTTTTTTTTCGTCGTGTTTGAACCTTTTGTTTTGCCACAGGTGATTGTAAATAGTTCGTAGTATTTTAGAGTCATTTTATATTGTAAACATATGTGACAAAAAGGTATTACTATGCAACTTTTCTAAGCTAGCATTGCCTGTATGGTAGGTATTCTATTTCAATCTGTTTCAAAATGTGTGACAGTGTTCAAGAAATTAACAAAGGGGGTATTAGGGTGTTCCCATACCAATCGATCGACGCATTGATTGATTCGGCTATAGAGTGACAATCTATAATACAATCGATCAGCGATCGATCGATCAGTGTGGCAACCCCCTAAGCTATAAAAGAGTATTTACCTTTTCTTTTTCTTCAGTTGCGACCGTCGCGTTTTGCGACTTCCGCGTCAGTTTATGACTCATCTGAAACAATAGCAAAATTCCTAATTAGTATAAAGCTATCGGAAAGAAATAGTACCAAGTTTAATTAAAAGCCTTTAAGACTCTGGAGTCGATGTCTCAGGGCGACGAGCGCAGTTGCAGTGCCGCGCGAGATTATGCAATGCAGTGTTATGGGTGGTGCTGTGACTGTTACGAGCAGGCGTTGCGCTTACCATCAGGTGAACGACTTGCGCGTCTCGTCACTCGGCGAAATAAAAATAAAAAAATTACGATTAGTCCGTGTTGTCCCATTATTGGGCAAAAGCCTCCCAACATACTCTCAGACTGCGATTCCGAGCTAAATTCGACCCAGTCTTTGCTAAAGGTGTGAAGTTCGTCCCGCCATTTCTTACAAGGCCGATCGCGACGTCGCGTCGTCTTGCTGTATCAGGGCGCCAGATTGTGGCGATTTTGGTCCACGGCTTGGTTTTGGAGCGTACACCGAGTTTCGAACTCGAACTGTTAATTTTTTTTTAAATGATAGGGGCAAACAAATTGACGTACCGACTGACGGTAAACGGTTACCGGTGCTTACGGACACCTGTAACACTCGGAGCGTAGTCGATGCTTCCGCCTACTCTATAGAACTCTTTTCACCCATCTTTTGAAGAGCCCCATACTATTATAACCTATTATGATACGCTCCACCGCTCCCTAGCAGACCTTGAGTTTGGACTACTGAATGTGAGTCAAAGACCATGTCTGCGAGCCATGTCAGGATGAGAAGGATGCAGGTGTCCACGAGTTTCCTATCCATAAAACTTATTTGGCTATTTATATTCGCTACCTCGGACCACAATGGTATTTGTGGGGGGGAAAAAAGCAAACAAACAAACAAACCACACAGCAAACGAAGTTATATTATGTCAAGTTCAGAAAAATCACAGCCAGTATCCACCGTGTGAACAAGAAATAACAACAGCAATCACAATAATTATTTAGAACGAATTCCTAAAACCTGTTCATATCACCTGCATCAGACATTTCCCCGTTCTATAGGTCGCGTGGAACTGGCATCTATGAGACTGCAAGGGGGAACGACCTGCGTTACACACACATGGACGTGTAAAGGTTTGGTGTGGTCCAAGCAGACAATCTATTGTTATTTTTTGTGAACATTGTAGAAGACAATACACAGGAAGTAGATATACAGTGACTGTGTAGTTTTTATTCGGTCAGTGAGACTTGCGTAGTGTGAAGCTGTTTTTTAGGTTGTTATTTTTAGAGCAAAGGTGGCTAAATGGGAGCTTGTATGCTTTGCAACCCAGCGACTCAGAATTCGATTCGCGGCCCTGCACTGGCTTATTCATGTAAATTGTGTGCAAACCCATCTTTCCTTACTACGTCGGTCCAAGTTATTATCAATTGCAAGCACTCATTAAGCTCAAACGCTCACGCTTTTTTACCATAAAATTAATTATTTTTCTACTTTTTAGTTCGGCTTGCTATTTTGATTCTTCTATGCTGTAGTGTTGGAAACTTGCTCCGACTCTCGCCGCGCCCCGTCCCACCAGTCTCGCTGTATCTTACACTTTGCACCATCCAGCGATGTCGCACATATCCACGCTGCCATTAGCGGCAAGGGCCCTTGATTGACGTTATGAATACGGCATAGCAACCGACTGTTCAAATAAATCAACTTTAAAATGTGCAAGATTGGCATCGATTTTTTTTTATAAATAGAATGGCACTGTAGTCTTTGATAATGACTAATGAAACTTTGGCGTTATTAATTGTAAGTTTATAAATCTTATCTGAATACATTACATTATGTCTAGGCATTATTATTAGTACCTGGATGACCGAGCTTTGCTCGGTAGAATTATTATTCGCTAATAGATGTCAGGAAGAGTCATATTTTTCAGTTTAAATTTGGACTACTCAAACGCCTCCAACGCTTTTTTATTTTTCTTCCAAGTTTATGTTTAATTTGATATAACACGAAAAAAAAAATTGATTCTAGCTAGATCGATTTATCACCCCCGAAACCCCCTATATACTAAATTTCGTGAAAATCCTAGGAGCCGATTCCGAGATTCCAATTAGGTATATAATACAAGAATTACTCATTTAAGGATATAAGATAAGATTAATTATGATACTCTACTCTCTCTCTTTTGTATTCGTAGGTATGTATGTTTATTATATTAGGGTATATATTAAGTTTATCTATTACTTTACTATGTATTTAAGTTTATTTTGTGTATAATATGTATCTATTTATTTATTTATTTTATTCTATGTATATAAGGAGAGCCACCGTCCGATGTACTAATTACTCCTCTCCGTGCATGGTTGTCTGGAAGAGATCGCTCTGAGCGATAAGACCGCCCATTGTGACACTAATTGTAAAATTTGTTTTGTTCTAGTTTTAAGTTTTCTTTGTTCTGTGGTGTTTCAATAAAGAGTTTATCTATCTATCTATCTCTACAAATCAAGTAAAAAAATAAAAAATGGCAAAAAATAAAATGCCAAAATAATGTTGTCTCACTGCAGGGCAAAGGCCTCTCTTCTCCCTTTCTTTTCCTCGCGGTTGAGGTCCATTTGTTGCAAAAGAAGTCAAGCTCCTCTCGCCATCTCCGCCTGGGCCTACTGCGACGTCTTCTGACGTCCTGTGGCAGCTACGTTGTTGTTTGGGCCTAGAGATCGTCCGACATGCGACAGATGTGAACAGCCCTATTCCACTTATGGTTAGCCGCTTTATGTCCTACATAGGCGAAGCGCAGTTGCAATAATTTAATGTAAAAAAATAACCATGAAAATACTTGTGAAACAGATGTGATACATTTTAAAGATAGCGGAGCCAGATGCTGTTCTGCTCTCTGTTTTGACATAATCCATATGTTTTAGCAAATTTTTTTAACAAGGACGAGGCGAAAGGATGCTTGGGAAAAAGTCCTCGCGACAACAGGCCATTCACAGACGTGATATGGCTTTATTTTTGCCCGACTGCGCCAATAGGACGGTTATGCTTTTGTATGTATTGTTTGTTGTCGAATGAAAACAATACGCGGTTTTTTGGGGCTTCGTTCCCCTTTTGTTGATCCAAAGCATTATCAGAGGCATTATCCTGTTTTCTGTTGCTCGTTTGAAGGAGTTTTGAGAGTTTGATGATCGAATGAATGAAGGATGATGAAAATTCCGGAAATCCCCCTCGAGGGGGACGGCCTAGGGGGATTTCTGGAATAATTCTCTGATTTGAGAGCAGATAGAAAAAAAGGAATCTGGGTTACTAAAAATGCAGACTTCCAATTTTATAGAAGTTACGGGGAGTTGAAAATGGCCTGAATGCTGAGAGAAGAATGGTACGGTAAATGTGTTATTCGGAATCTAATCTTATTTACGGCAGGACTATGTTACACTTTACAGCGAAATTCCGCGTGTTTGTGGAACGGACTAGGTAGTAAAATAAGTAATGAATAATCAGGCATGTTTCTATTATTAGTTCAACCCAGTTGTTCTATGGTTCAGCTAGAATCACCTCAAAAACCTACCAACCTACATACATTACCGAGGTAGATAGCGGTGATAGCCTAGTGGGAGAAAGTCCGCCTTCCAAGGAGATGGTCGTGAGTCAAATACCAATGAGTTCCTTGTAAAACATATGTACGTAATTAACACTCGATTTAGATGAAGGAAAACATCGTGAGAACCCACATACTTACCCAAGAATTATTTCGATGTATGATATCCAGCAATCTGGACCAGGCGATGGTGGATTAAGGCCTAATCCTCCTCACGAAGGTGAGGGGAGACCTGTGCTCAGCAGTAGGCCGATATGGGTTGATGGTCTATTAGATATGTCTTATTACAGTTTAGAAGGCTCGTCAGTCGGCACGTAACCTTGAAATAGACGATCGGTAATGAGCAAAAATTCTACGGTTGACGACAGCGAGGTTATAGTTAGGCCTCTCGTTTGTTACGTAGGATATTCGACTCCCACGTAGTAGTTAATAGGTCTATTGAAATCTAAAATTAAGACAAGTTTTTGATATAAAAAAGGTCTGTCTGTGATTTTAAAATAAATGCCAAATTTGAATGACAACTACTATTTATGCGATGCCTAATTAACATTAATAACATATATTGACAGTTATTAGAATGTTTCTGTCTGTCTGTAAGTTGTAAGTATGGAGACCTCACCTCTTGTGATGTCCAGTAAGACTGTTTTGGAGATAAAATTTAAACCAGAAATACCAGGGCAGCATGGTACACAATTATTGATACATGTAAACAGAATTAGGACAAATATTTATTAAAAACTTGACTAAAATCTTGTATAGATCTTCACTATGGGTGGTTGAGTGGTAGAAAATGCTCTTAGCGTTAAGTCCGCAATTTGTACTAGTTAGTTAATCTGTGCAATAAAGTATTAAATAAATAAATATAGATTAGTTTGTGAAAAATGTTATTTTTAACACATGTGAGTGCCGAGTCGATTTTCTTGTCTACCCACAGTTATGGATCTGCACACACCGTTGAGTTTTCCCGTACCGCTAACACAACAGTTGTGTTTTCCCGTACTCGCGGCAAGTTATAAAACCCAACAGTTGTGCTGTCAGCAGTGAATGCGATAACGGGTAGTCGTTACCATTGTATTCGGGTAAGAAGCGTCTTATGTTACTAAGTAGTAAAAATACTATTTTTGAGCGGCTGCCACAGCGGTCGATGCACTCGATATAATGAATGTAGGTACCCACTATCTTGTCGGGGGAGATCATTAGTAATGATTGCTTACGAGTTACGATGATAGGTAGGTTATATATATTTGAGTTTTGAGAAGTTCAATAACGCTTAATAGTTTATTATATTTGATTTTTACAGTTTTCGTGAGAGATCTTCAATTCGTTTAATAAATAATCGTCGAATAATTGTTTTTTTTATAATGCGTCATTCAGTTACAAGCTGATTACAATGATCTCAAACACCATAAATCACTGTTAGTCACTGAGGAGTTCTGTTGTCTACCTTCCGTCTCTATCTTCAGATCAGACCCCATAATGTTGTATTGTCATCGGAACTTGACAGTTATGCAAAATTTTGAACTGATTTGTTGGATGGAAACTGGGTCCGAATTGAGTTGCAAAATTTGAACTGAACAAACTGGATTATTCCGGAAATACCCCTAGGCCGTCCCCCTCGAGGATACCTGGGCTTTTTTCCGGAAATCGCCCGAATGAAATCGAGCTATCACGAGGGTATTTCCAGAAAACAGATTCCTGAAATCCCCTTCATGCCTCGAGCATTCACGGACTTCCACAAATGAAAAAGTATTCTTTTTTAAATTGCAGTTGGTATAACTTCTATCTATTATAAACTTTTAAAAGTATTGCTTACCAATGACCTTGAAAGTTGCACTACCATTGACATTTGAATAGATTAAAATAGACTATAAATACATTAGATAATTTATAATAGGTCAATACACAAAACAACAGACAAAGCCAACGACGTAGGAAATGGCAGACGAACTTCATTTCAAAACAAACCGGTTAGCATAACAGATTCCTTAGTTGTTTTACTCAATAGCACATACCATACAACCTGTTAACTGCGCGTGTCGTTAATTATTCTTTAAAACTCTAGTCGCCGGTTCGGTGCGGTGTTCAATCAATTCCACGGAACACTAACTGTGGATCGATAGTCATAAATTTTGCATCCAGACAAGCAGACTGAAGCACGCACACGCGCGCCGCTTGCATTCAATACGCGCAGGAAACTTCCTGGGAGTTTGGTGAGAAGAGAGCCTTTCTCCCAAACTCCCAGAAAGTTTCCGTAAAGCACCCACAACTTTACTGAATCATGACTTTGACTAAACTACTGATTGACTGGGACTCATCATTCTGACTAATTACTATAAAAAAATTAATTTTCTTAAAACTGAACACTTGCTGAATGCAATAAGCGTGGAAAGCCATAACTTTAAAAAAAAAATATTGCACTACAAAAATGTGAACAAAATAAAAATTGAGAAAGTAAAAACTTTCATATTACTATGCAAACGACACATGTTTCCCAACCATCTCTATAGTTCAACAAAGGCGACCTAAGAAGATTTCTCTGCCACTTAGCCAACCTAGGTTTCAATAACAAAAGAGCCTCAGGTCAACATTTCCTCGCGCATATTTTACTTGCAAATCTCTGCTTTTGTACCAACACATGTCTAGTTAGTGCTTACACTTACGTGACACTTGTGAGCACTTAACGCAAGATTCTGAAGAGCAAATACCTATTAGAGGAACGTGAGGTGATACTAGGTTTGTTTTGCCACTGGAATGGGACAGTGAGGAATGCTGTTGAAGACATACTTGGTCATGATGTGACCACAACTTTTTTATTTGACGAGACGAGCAAATCGTTCACCTGATGATAAGCGCTACGCCTGCCCATAACAGTCACAGCACCACCCAGAACTCTGCATTGCATAATTCTGCACTGCATTGCGCTCGTCACCCTGAGACATCGGCTCTTAAGTCTCATATGCCCAGTAATTTCGCTGGAAACAATGCCCTTAAAACCGGAACACAGTAATGTTTGCATACTTTTGCTTGGTTGATGAATATCTGGCGTGGTACTTCCCCAGGCGGAGAAGTACCACACCAGACCACAACCACATTTGTGTTTTCCCATACTCGCGGCAAGTTATTAAAAAACACAACAGTTGTGTTTTCAGCAGTGAACATGTTAAACATTTCTATCTGAGCATTTGTATAATAAATCTGTTTACACTGAGCACTGATGGTGCCTCGTATAACACTAGTTAAAATCTAAAAATGTTAAGTAAAAAGCTACCAAACTCCAGTAACCAGAGCTTGCACGCACCACTGCCTTCACTCGCCTCAGTGAGCAGCTATGCAAAGGGACTGGATCCTGTGGTCTCATAGGGTTTATTGCCTTTATAGCTTCATTGTAGCCTCTATTGTGGATCAGTAGGTTGTCTTTTCATTTGTCCACTAGCTGTTAATTTTTTAACACGTTCAGTACTGAAAACACAACTGTTGTGTTTGTTGTATAGGAAAACACTGTGGAGTGTGCAGAGCCGCACCTGTGGCTAGACAAGCAAATTGGCTCAGCAGTGAAAGTGTTAACCTTAGTATGGGTTATCCAGTAGAGATCACTTTGAGCAATAAGACCACAAATTGTATCTATTACAACATTCCATAATTTTATCATTTTATCAAAAATATATAGACATCTATCTTTTTACAATATTATAAATGTGAATGTGTGTGTGTGTGTGATTGTTCCCTTTATATGCCGAAATGGCTGAACGCATTTTGATGAAATCAGACTTATTCAAAGATAAAATCAGAGAGTAGTATGCAGATACTGTAGGTCCTGGAATAGAACATTGGATAATTTTTATTCTGTAAAAATTTACAAATTCCTATGGGATAATACTCAACCAGGGTGAAACCGCAGGGCGCAGCTAGTAGCTATCTAATTTCACTTATTAGCAAATAGGCTTTGACACTTTCGACTGCTGAGCCGATTTTTTCGTCTAGCCATGGGTCTCATGGCTCTGCGCACTCCATAGTATTTTCCCATACAACAAACACCACAGTTGTGTTTTCCCGCACTCGCGGCAACTCATGACTAACACGACAGTTTTGTGTTTTGAGCACTGAATGTAACCTACATAAAAGACAGTCATGTCAACATCTCGTAAATTTTTTGTGTAAACTTTCAACAAATTGTGCTAAATTATTATCAGTAGTAAAGTAAACAGAGGATTTTTCTCGTGATAACAAGGTTACTAGCAGGTGTGGCAGATATGGATTATCATTTGTATGTTTGGCCTTTTAAGACATTCACTGCTCAAGACACGCCTTGAGTGCAACCCGCACTGCTGTATTGTCAATTTTATCACACCAGTTCTGTGAGCCCGCACAACTGATTGAGTTTAGTAACGGCACAACGCAAGTAAACAGTAAACACACACGTTGTGTGAAGATTTGCGAAAGAGCCAAAAGAAGTAAAACGATTCAGCAGCAAATGTGTTAATAGGTGATTGGAAATTGGAGACAAGCTGAGAAAACTGAAGGTGATTTTGGTGAAGTGATAGGTTAATAGAGCTGCGTCCTGCACTTTCATCAGCATTGAGTATTGTTCCACAGAAACTGTTAATTTTACAGTATAATAAGTGTCCCATATTTTAATCCAGGTAATAAACTATCCATGTGACAAATTTCACCCAAATTTGTTCAGCGTTGCTTGCGTGATTGAGTAACAAACATCCAAACTTACAAAGTCTTACATTTATAGGATTCCAATAAGAATTATCAGTGTTCTTTTAATGAACAGTTGACTGCTGAGCTGATTTTCTTGTTTAGCCACGAGTGCACACTCCATAATGTTTTCCCATATAACAAACACAACAGTTGTGTTTTCCCGCACTCGCGGCAAGTTATGAAAAACACAACAGTTGTGTTTTCAGCACTGAAGGTGTTAACACTTTCGACTGCTAAGCCGATTTTTTGACTAGCCACGGGTGCGGCTCTGCACACTCAATAATGTTTTCCCCTACATCAAACACAACAGTTGTGTTTTCCTACACTCTCAGCAAGTTATGAAAAACACGACAGTTGTGTTTTCAGCAGTGAATGTGTTAGAAAATATGTCATAGGAAACTGAATATTTTTGAAATATATTTAGATGATTACCATGTCAAAATGTTTTGTTTCAAGTTCCCACTATTGGGAAAAATGGCAAGTTTTTTGGTTCCCTCTGGTCCATGGTGGGGAGAAAGTATTAGAAGTGAATACTTATTTGAAAATCCCATTGCCTCTACTGTTGGCACAAATCTAGTGCAGAAGATGGGAATAACCCAAATACCCCATTTCAAATTTTAGTTAGGGCTTATTAGAAACATTACTTATAATTATTTTATTACCAACCTCTTTGCAACCAAATCTAGAAAGATTACTAACAATAATCGTAAGTATGAAAGTGGAGAGCAGGCAAATGTTGGTCAAACCTGAACAAATCTCAATATTAACAAAATCCGGACCGACGCCCATGATATACCTATATATAATTATATATAAATGAATCCCTATTTCTCTTAGTCACGGCATCACGCGTGAACGCCTGGACCGATGCCCCTATATCTTTCTTATTTTATATTTGTTATTGGCAGGAGAAGGTTCTTAAGAAAGAAAAATTTGCGCGAAAAATTGGAAAATTTTGGAAACTGCTGACATTTTTGTATGAACTCATAATTTGAAATTTTATTTTTGCGCTATGGTGGTTTTTAACCTTGGAAATGCAGAGTTATTGCGAGAAATCAGGAATCGCGCCGGTAAAAAACGCGGGGCGCAGCTGGTTTATCAATAAAAAAAGTCCTAAAAACTAGTTCGACCGGCTCACGTGCTAATGAATTTATAGTCAAAGACAAAAAAAATTGGATTATTTAGATTAGATATTTAAACACTTCCTCGTCGTTTCGCTAAATTACTTGTTAGCATACAATACAACCAAACTCATGAATGGTGATGCTCCACGGCCGTAATAGGAGAAGCATTGTTTGTTAGCCGATGTTATTGTGTACTTTGCTAAAAATTCGACAACGAACGAAACAAACCCCTAACCAAGGTAATTCCTAACCTAATTATTGAAATGGAAGTCAATAATCTTAGTACACCTGTTTAGGTAAAATCCTTTGTACTGTTTTAGATATTTTCACAAGTACTTGATCATGTATTTGTAATAGGAATCAAATTAATTGAAAATAATGGCGGGCGGCGGCGAGCGGCAAATGGCGCGTTGAAGGTGTTTATTATCGTCAAAATGCCAAAAATATACTTACATTTTCGCCTGATACACAATCCACACACACGAAACAATACACGAGCCGTAATTAGGCAATTAATAGTGTTAAAACCAAACAAAACGCACAATTATCGCGAAAGCGTCGCTGCGCGCACCGTTTTTCCGGAACACTGTGTATTGCCAGGATTGCCAATTAATTTTACCAGAATTACCAGTTTTTCCGCCCCAGGGCATGAGGAGATGAGCCAGCCAAGTTGTGTGTCAGCTTGACCATATTAAACACATTATGTGTGTTTCCGGAAAACTACATCAATATATAGTTTTCAATTATTGTATACTCTACAAAATAGTTTGCAATTTATTCAAAGAATTCATTATGTCTGTATAGGCAATACCTATTTGTATAAGGAAGACTTATTTTAGTGGCAGCACTGAATGTTTTCAGTGTGACCATTTCTTTTCCTATTACCATTATTTCAGTAAAAATCCTAGTTCAAAGTCTAAAATCATTCTAGGATTGTTTCGAATAAGTTGCAATTTGTCATCAAAAACATTTAATTTTAAAACAAGTTTTAATGAAACAAACATCATTAAAATCGTGGTGTGGCTGTGTTTTGGACATGGCTGTTTGTTTTAAGTTAATAATAAAGTTGCTATCTCTAAAATTTGGTGACCAGGACAAGACGTGTGAAAACCCCAGATTTTAGAGGCCAGAACCAGGTCATGTCACAGTGCGTGAGTCGCGGGTGGCCCAAGACTTAACATTTTTAAACCAGTACAAATGAAGCCACATCCGGACGCTCCCCGGATGCCCTCTCAACTAGAACAAATCCGGGGAAACCCGGACGGATGGCAGCCCTAGAGTACATACATGAATACGACTACGTCTCAACTTCTTCGAATCAAAATTTTTGTTACCATACAATACAGCGCATCCCTACAAACAATTACATCCTTAAGGCACGTGGGTCACCAACATTACCTTATTTGGGCAACGTTCGCGATTCAGGCATTCGATTGGCTGCGGGTACAAGGGTGCAGACAAAGAGACGTGCGAGGTGAGGGGCGGGAGGCTGTCTTCCCGCCATATTGCGAGCCACACGCCACTTCTCGCTAGGCATGGCGACAGTTTCCGAAAAAGATCTTTTTTTAAATCCATTCAAATCGTAACCCAATGAATCGATTAACCAAAAATCTAGGTCTGAAAAAACGATTTATCAAAAATCCATTTTTTTCAAGATGCATTTACAATGTAAATATACAATTTATGATAAACAAGATACTATAATAAATGATCGTAACAAGCTCAGTTACTATCAAAATAGAGTCGAATACGGCGCCGACAGCAAAGTTTGGAAGCAATGAAAATTCTATTGGCCCTAGAGGAGCTGCACTATGGGCCATGTAAGTTGACAAATCTTATCATATATTCATTCCTAAATAATTTTCAAACACTTATTCGAATCAGTACTAAATATTTCTTGAAAACCAATTAACTGATTGTCTTGAAATTTGGTGCGCCTATTCTGTACACCATTATCTAGTCGTGGATGTCATAGGGTTTTTTTCATTGGTTAGTTTTTTTTAACAAAATAATAACTCAGTTTTAGCCCAAAAATCGTTACTTATCTCTTAAAGAGAGGCAAAGGAAACTAAGCACACAGCCATCTCGCGAGTTTTATGAAATGATAAACTGTTTTTTCGCTACATGTGTGTTGAGTACCATGGGGTATAGAGTATCTGGAAAGCAACACAAACGAGGTACTTGGTATTAATTCGACGTGATAGACATAGAAAAAGAGAGGCATGTAAGCTAGCCCTCGTTTAAGTTCAGGCTCCTCTACTCTACAAACATATTCTCTATTATGAGTACATTCAGCTAAGACGTATAAATAATTTTATGGTTTTTACCAACACAGAAAAAACCGAATATCGTTTTTCTAAGGTGAAATATCGATACACTGAATCTATTCAGTGATACATATCGATTAAAAAAATCGATTTCATGGCACGAGAGGCTTTCTTTACAGGAAGTATTCATACGAATATAGACACTGTAACACGAAACGTAGATGGGGCGGTCCCGGATGTAACGGATGGCGGTTCGGGCATCCGTGCTAGCGTTTTACCTGACCACGTAACTCAAGATGCGGAAGCACTTCCCTCGCCACGCTCTCTTACTTTCCGGCCTTCACGGCAAACGCGCATGCCAATACCGGCCCGGTTGCTTTTTAATTTAACTTTTATGTTGCGTATTTCTCTTTGATAAAGCATTTCTGTAGCATTTGTTCAATTCAAATACTAACACACTATTTAATTGAGATAGGTACCATAATAATATATAATAATTATGTAATTTATTCCCTCTACCACACAATTAAATATTAACCTACACGGAAGGACATAATGCTGGGGTTGCCATTTCTAAAATTTGACAACCAGGACAAGACACGTGAAAGCCCCAGATTTTAAAACCCAGAACCCGGACATGTCAAGAGGCCGGTACACATTGTGCTGGCACAATGCGTGTGTCGAGGGCGAATTTTTAAGCCCGGACAACAAATGAAGCCCCACCCGGAATCTCCCCGGATGCCCCTAAGCTAGGACAAATCCGGGGAAACCCGGACTGATGGCAACCCTACATAATAGTAACTAGCATACAATCATAATCATCATTAATGACGAATTCATATTGTAGTGGTTTAATAAACCTCATCAATGTTTTAAATTAGTTTGTGGATATTAATGGTATGATTTCATAAGAGTGATCAATTTTTTCACGCATTTAAAAAATTGAGGTGAGCGAAGTTTTACTATTCCAACACTGCTTTGAACTCTCAATAAACAGTGAACGTCAAAAATTTACTAAACGTCAAATGAAAGAAATGTCAAAATTGACCATTTAACCAACAACAAATATACCATGTGCTAAAAACCGCATGAGATGAAATAAATCGCATTTTATTCAATTTGAGTGTAGAAGTACCATGGATTACGTTGTTGGCAGCGTGGCCGCTTTAATTTCTGGTAACGTAACACCAAATCGACCTAAACTAATAAGAAGAGCGCTAACGCCGACGAAACATCAGGCTTCCCCAAACGTCACTCCAAAAAGTGAATTTGTTGAAGATCGTTCAATATTTTTGTCTCCTACACAACAGAAGAAGAAGGCTATAGTCAAGAAGTCCCCGAAGAGAATCTTCCAGAACCCAGATTTGGACATTACAGAAGGTAGTGAAGGCAACTCGAGCCTGGTGAGCCCAAAAGCGGAAAAAGTAAAAAAGCATTTGCAGGAAGAATTAGAAGCAGATATTATGGGTAAAAAACAGCCATCAGATCAACAATCTCCTAGTCATAAACTAGAGAAGTTATCAGATGATGTTTCACCGATGAAAAAGTCTAAAATTATAGATGTTTCTAATATTACTATTAAGACACCTAAAAAGAAGAATAAAAAACGCAATTCTGAGCCAAAAGTTACAGAAACTGATAACATTGCAATTCCAGACAGGACCGAAATAGAAAATGTAGAAATACCGAATATTAATAAGAGTATTATAATAAAAAGTCCCAAAAAGAAGATCCAGCCACATAAATCAGCTTCTGACGTAACTAATACTCAGGATAAACAACTAGACTCATCAGACAGCAAGAGTCCGAATAAACAAATAAAGTCTAAATCTAGTGATATAAACCTAGTCGAAAATAAAACTCAAGAAGTAGGAAACAAAAAGAAGAACAAAAAACGAAAGAAGAAAAATCAAAATGTAACGGAAGAAGTAAAAGTAGATAACGTAGAGAATTCTGAAAATAAACTTGATCTAAATGCAACACAACTAGATGAACCAGATGTGAAAAAGAAGAAGAAGAAAAACCGCAAAAACAAATTGAAACAAGCGACAGAAGTAGAGACAGAAAAAGATGAGACAAAAATGCAAGAAGCTGACAAAATGGAAGTAGAAGAAAGAGTTGATGAATCGGAGTCAGATGATGAAGAAGTAAAAGCCAAGAATATTCCAAACCCAAATGCAATAACAGAAAAAGATTCCGATTCCGAACATGATTCTGACGATGAAATGGTATCGGAAAATGAAGAGACAAAATTAACTAACGAAAATAATGCAGAACAGAATCCAAGCTCCGATGAAGAAGAGAAAGAACCACAGAGTAAGAAAATGAAAGAAAAGAAGAATGAAAAGAAAGGCAAAGAAGTAGTAGTAACTGAAGAAGAGATCAAGAGGACGCTGTTTGTCGGCAATGTTCCATTTAGCACTAAATGTAAAAAGGAAATTAAGAAGATTTTTAATAAATACGGACAGATTGAAACAATCCGGTGAGAAGTTACTTAACAGAGTAAAGTCTTATTTCAATTTACAATGAAATTACTGCTTTTTAACACATGCACTGCTGAAAAGACAACTGTTGTGTTTTTCACAACTTATTGCGAGTGTGGGAAAACACAACTGTTGTGTTTTCCTGTATTCGCAGCAAGTTATGAAAAACACCACAGTTGAGTTTTCAGCAGTGAATATGTTAAGAGGCCTTTATAAGTAAGGCCATTAGTTTTTCTTATTTATTTACTTTTCATTTATTTCACAGGATTCGTGCTATACCAGTTAAAGATGCGCGAGCGACTCCCAAGCTTGCCGTCATTAAAAATGAACTCCATCCCGAGCGGACCACTGTCAATGTGTATGTTAAATATGCAGACTCAGTTTCTGTTAGTAAGGTAAATAAACTACATTTTGAATTATTTTGGCTTTAAGAGAAACGAAAAACCACTGTAAGTCAGTCCTTCTAATTTTAGTCAGTGTCAGAGGTTGCAGGTTTGATTTTCGCACAGACAAAATAAGTCTTGAGAAAATTTTTGTCCGACCAAACGATCACTGATATAGCAACGAACATTACTTTATAATTGACGCTTCAACCAACAATAATTGATAATTGTTTTCCCTCATCATTATCACAGGCTATCGACGAAAACAACACCCTCCTTAATGGGAACCACCTCCGAGTGTCCCGAAGCGCTTCCACTGGGGCAGAGCACGACCCTCACTGCGCAGTGTTTGTGGGCAACCTCCCATTTGCAGTCGAAGACGAAACACTGCGAAGCAAGTTTGACAAGTGTGGAGAGATTGAATCCGTTAGGATTATCAGGGATAAGAAAACTAATGCTGGAAAAGGTGAGGGACACACCTGGACACTCCATAAATAAGCTTATCTTACAACTCGCACAATGATGTGGCTCTTGAACTGTATAGTTATGGTATTTAAGCTCATTTTGATCAACTTGCTCATCTCCACATAGTTCCTGATTCCCTACATACAAAAAATCTTAGGTGAATCTGTTATTGTGATGCGTCATCTATTTAATTAAAGTTGAAAAACTAATCATTTTTCTACTCTAGGTTTCGGCTACGTCAACTTCACATCCAAAGACGCTGTCGAGTTAGCTCTAGCATTGTCCGAGGAAGACCTTACCATCAAGAACCGCATAATACGCGTGAAGCGCTGCACCCAGGGCCAGAGCCAGGGCAAACGCCCCGGGGGCGCGGGCCAGCCGCCCCGAGGCGGGGGGAAGTGGAACCAGCGGGGGCCGCGGGAAGACGTTGGCGCAGCTAGGAGGATATTGCACAAGAGGAAACAACAGGTTTGTGCACATTTTGTTTTATAGTCTGTCATCTCACTACCTGATGCCACCGTCCGATGTCCTAATTACTCCTCTCCGTGCATGGTTGTCTGGAAGAGATCGCCCTGAGCGATAAGACCGCCCATTGTGACACTAATTGTAAAACTTGTTTTGTTCTAGTTATTAAGTTTTCTTTGTTCTGTGGTGTTTCAATAAAGAGTTTATCTAAATATCTATCTATCTACCTGCATCCTGCGGTTTTGCTCGCGTTTCTTAGTAACCGAAGGGAACTGTTAACTTTTACAGGATAAAAAGTAACCTGTATTCAAAGAAATGTATGTATTCAGCCATTGTGATGTGACAAAACAGACAAACACACACATTTTGCATGTATAATGTTAGCGGGATAGCATCGTTGAGTGAGGAAGCCATTTTCTTCAATGCACCCCATTATCTGCCAATTATCTAATGCAAGATATTTCCAGGACGGCGGCGAAGGCCCCCCACATAAGAGGCAGTACGACCCCCAGCCGGGGAAGGAAAAGAAAGCCAGGAAGGAGTTTGTGGGGATGACCTCTGAGAAGAAGAAGGTACATATGTTTTTTGGATGAAATTGAAGTTTATTTTGTTCCTAAACTATGGTCATCATCATCATCATCATCATCTGATGATCATGGGTCTCACCTCACGGTCACAAGAAGGATTAGGCCATAATCCACCTGTCCAATTCAGAAGGCCATAATCCACCTGTCCAATTCAGATTGGTGGATCACATTCCTCCGTATATTTATGGGACTTTTGCATTTTGTATGTTCATAGTATACATAGGTTTCTCCTTCTAAATGTGAAGGGAGATCCGTGCTCAGCAGTGGGCCGATGTGGGTTGATAGTGATGAACTCTTCTTGGAAGGCGGAGGTTCTCTCCACTAAACCATATTAAAATGTGGTACATTATTTTTCGTTCATTACATTACAACCCATATCCCACTACTGAGCCTTGATCCCGCTTCACTGTCGTGAGTAGGATTGGTTGGTCATCCACCATGGAGTCCCCGTTCGGATTGATGGATCCACACCCGCTTTATCTTTAATTTTCTTTATTTCAGAAACAAAAATTCGATAAGGGCCAAAAGAAGAGGAAAGCGCTCAGTGAAATCTTAACGAAAAGAGCGTGATATTGACTTAGTTAACCTTAGTTATTTAATTGATTATAATCATTACACTATGTTATTAAACTTGACTTTTAATTCAGGTATTCGAACCATTCGTGTTTTCTGTCTTGGCTTGACGGAAATTATTTATTTAGACAATCAACAATTAACAAGTTATTGAACATTTATTTAATCGCGTAAAACTAAAATTTAAAAGCAAAGCGTTTCGAACATTTTTGTATGGAAGCTTACTAGCTTCCGCTTATCTCCGCCACCATTTTGTTTTTTCTTTAAGTTTCCGCGTACGGTGGTTGTCAACTATCAGGAATATAGTACCCAAAGTGTCACGTTCCCGATATATTTGGAGATAAAGATCGCCATATGAGAAACTGCAGAAAAATGCCGTAATTAAGATAAAATGGAAAATAAGTGATAAAAGAAAAGGTTGTTGTATAATAAAAAACGTGTTTATTTGGTACAAGTATTTACTGTATAATTGTCATTACAAAAAATGTCAATGTTAGCAAAAATAATCACAGTCTGACACTTCTAAACTATTATAATATTCTAGATTTTTAAATGAAATCGGTATAGCATTACTAATTCAATTAATTCGTGCCAACTGGAATCGATTATCTTATAAAATCTTTCAATAATCGATACGGAATCGATAACGCACCATATTCATAAAAATCTAAACTAAATACGCCACATTATTAAATCTAAACTTAAAAATAACCTGCCACATATTTCCATACACTCCTAACTTACTGTACATTTAACTAAATAAACAATGGACCATCGACAATTATAGTTTTTTTTACTGTATTTTTCGCTATGACGTCACAAGATGGCGCTGTTTTAATGATTAAATATTTTAGTTGAATACATAGTTCCATTATTTTAGTTTGTGCTGTGATAAGCTGAAAATATTTTCAGGTTTCTAAAATTTAAGATGACTTCAAAGTCCTGAAATAAACCATGATTGTTATGGCACCATCTTATTCTATGGTAACTCATTTATTCAGGTATATTTTGTTAAGTGCGCCCGTTTCACAGGTCCTTTTTAGTTTTTATTAAAAAAGTAGAAGTTTTTCATTAAAAAACTCAGACATTTAAAGTTAATTAAATTCCATAGAGAAAATAAGATACGACACACAACGCAACAGATCTACATTTTTAAGTTGTGATTTTACTATAAAATAGTATATTTGGTTGCAAAAAGCAATTTATAAAATTACACATTTTTGTCAGACATTTGTGAAACAGGCATTTAAAACTCATATTCTTACATGTTAAGTCCACTACCGATGAATAATTTTGAGTTTGTATACATCAAGGTATAAACCGAAAGTGTTGCCAATTAATATAAATTATTACGAGCGTATAAGTCTTGCCATTATTATAAGATATGGCTTTCAATGATACATTGTACAAAAGTTGTTGGAAATGGCTTCATAGATGGCGCTAAATTAAATCGAAAATTATTATTGAACACTTGAATTATTATTGTTGAATTTTTAAATAGACATCTATTTTCAACGATGGAAGGCTCAAAACCTTTTCATAGGTACCACGCAGTGACCTAAAACAGTTTATTTGCTTTAAAATATTAGATAAAACAAGATATTTGTTCATAATAAAAATAGATCTCCAGATATTTTACATTAATTAGAAATTTAATGCATACTAAAATAGTCTAAAAAATGTAAAAAAATCTTTAAAAATACAGTCCAGAATTGATGAACAAACAAACGAAACTAGACCCTCATTTTTTAAAGTCGGTTAATGTGGCAATAAATCAAAGCACAGTGTAAGCTGAGAAAGAGGATTTCTCTTTGAATTTTTAAGGCGTAATTTTTTTTATTTTTTATACCAAAATGTATACACACCCTTTAACCTTATAACAAAGCGTTTGACCAGTCATTATTGCTAACATCCCCCTACCCTATAGTACAGACGTACTTATAAATACAGGCTACTATATACAAACGACTACCAGTCATTAGCTACATAATCTATACTGATTGATCATTCTGGATTGAGCAAAGAAGTCTTGTATAACACTACAATGTTGTAGACGTGTATATCGATATATGAACAACTGAACAACGAATGTACTGGGAATAAGGACAAAACTGGCCATAACTACCAGGAGGCATACCATGACCTCTTATAGCGATTCAATTGAAGACCTAAACTGAACCGCGTCGCATATTCGTACCGCGACGTCTTATTTTTTTGTTGCTGCCATTTTCAACCTCAACTGGATCCAGTTAAGGTTGAAAATGGCAGCAACATAGAAAATAAGACGTCACGGTACGATTATGCGTAGCGGCTCAGTTTAGGTCCTCAACTGGATCGCTATAAGACGTCATGGTAGGCCTCCAGACCACGGCCATGACCAGTGACCGAGTTACTTTAATTCTTAGGACACATGAATGAATGAACAAATTGTCGGTTTGACAAATTTTTTAGGAGTCGAATTAGTTTAACTGCACCTTTAATCTGAACAGCTGATGGAAAGGTCAATGTCCTTTAAAACCTGCGCACCTTATTAAGTTGTTCAGTATCGATATTGAACACGTTTTTAAGTAACGCCGCGGAGTGTTATTATGATATGCCTAAACTCCAGACAGACATTCTATTAAAACTATCGAATATCAAATTACATACAATTATTAATTGAATTGTTCAAATTGACTTTATGACCGAAATGTAATGAAAATAAATTAGAAACCAAAATATGCGCTATAAATTGGAATGTTTCAAATAGTCTTCCAGACATGGTCCAAATAGTTATCTAAAACACTGAATACAAAACAAATTGAGCGACTTCAACAATTGAACTTGTTACTAAAAGTGACATGAATAATTGAACTTGTTACTAAAAGTGACATGAATAATTGAACTTGTAACTAAAAGTGACATGAATAATTGAACTTGTAACTAAAAGTGACATGAACAATTCAATGCTACTTTAAAGCAACCACAAAGGACCATGCTTAAAAAATTACAGAGTTAATTTCTCTTAAACTTCAAAATAGTTAAAGTGACAACTAAGAACAGCGCAATCCATGTAAGTGTCGACACGAAACCCATGTAGACTTCCGGGTCAGTGATGGGCCATCCTCTAGTTAATATAGATCGCAGGGAGTTCGTCGCTAGAGTCAGCGGTAGGCACAGGGAGACGTATCGCAGGATCCAGGGCATGCCCTCGATGGGCCATATGACGCCGCTGAGGAGTAGGGTGGGGTAGAACGACCCTAGGGCGAGTTGGATCGCGTTTCGCTCCAGCTCGCACGCCGCTGATATGACGAAGCCGAAGCACATGCCGCAGAGTCCTGGAAAAAAAGGAGATTTGAGAAACCGTTGCGAGAATGACACAATTCAACAAAACGTACTTCTGATTGACTCGATAGATGGCGCTTTTTAAAGATTTTGACATTGAGTTTTTTGACAAACAAGTGAGTAAAGCATCAACCACTTTACTTTTTAATTATAAACTTGAAATATCTGAATACTTGATACTGGCTTAATGACAACAAAAAATCTGGCGATAGATGACGCTGCTTGTTGAAGTTGACATTTAAGCTTTTTGTAATATGACCGATGCAAATAGGGCAACGCCAATTATTATTATGCCAACTATATTCGGAAAGGAAGTTTTACTAAGGACACCATATTAAATAGGCAACTTGTCACTAATTGTTCACCAAACCGTCCACAAAGGTCATGACATAATTTGGTAAGAAATAGACAACCTGACCAATCTATCTTGTGGTCTATACTTGTAACAATAAAAACCACGGGAAGTTTTCTGTTTCACTCACTCTCATGTACGCTGTATTACTAGAGGTGAATAAGAGAGCTTTGATACAGTTGTTGCCTTTAATCTTCTGTCTATAGCTTGGTTTTATTCTTGAGACGCAACGCAGACGCTTACAGGGAGTTAAAGAAAACCTTGTTAGATAGACTAAAAGAACTCACCTTGCAGCAACGTCAGCATGATAACGAACATTATGTTTCCATTATTCTTCACTCCGAAGACGGATATCATGAATATCAGCACCAGTGCAGTCTGGCCACACATGACCACGAACTGTGTGACCACGTGGGAGAAGAGGATCTCCCCGGGAGACACTCCCGCCACCCACGAGCGGTCGAGGAGGCCCTCCATGCGCTCCACGATCAGGGCTGACGAGGTCAGCGCCACGGCTAAGAAGAATACGATTCTGGAAGAGGAATTGGGATTTTGAATTTATTATTCTCTGTTATTTTTAGATGTATCTCCCATTAGGCTACCAGCGCCTGAAGATATGTTATTTTTTATTTGATTGGGTAACGAGATTAGCGAGTCGTTCACCTAATGGTAAACACCACGCCTGCCAATAAAAGTTACAGTGCCACCCAGATGTTGCATTGCATAATACTACGCGGCACTGCATTGCGCTCGTCACCATGAGACATCGGCTGGAATTTCGCTAGAAACAGCCCTCCAAACCGGAACACAGTAATGTTTGCACACTACTGCTTGGTGGATGAATACCTGGCAAAGGTGTGGTAGTTCTCTATATACATGTGTGTATGTTGTAAGTGCTTGTTTTGTTCTAGTTTTTAAATTGTATTTGTTCTGTGGTGTTTTTGTTCAATAAAGAGTTTATCTATCTATCTGTATATCTATTATGTCCTAATATCTTAGAGAGAGGTCATTATTTAACTAACTAGAGTATAATTATTAATGTTAGCCCAATCTCCATACTATATTCTTGTTATTCAATATTGTACGACCATAATGGATATTACGGTTGAGACTTTATTTTATTAAGACCCGTAAATGTACACAGTTTTATGCAATAAATTGTATTCTATTCTATGTTATTCTATTCAATTCTGTTCTATTCTATTCTATACCATACCATATTAGTTTTGTTATTATAAGCTGCAGCGACTCACGTGAGGATGACCCCCGGCGCGACGAAGTCCGTGAAGGAAGGGTTCTTGTTCCCGTAGATGGGGTCCATGAAGTCAATCGGGATGTCGCCCAGCTTGGGATTGTATTTGCACTCCTCGAGCAGTCCCTGGATAGTGATAGCATAATAATGTAAGTACAAATATTAATAGTAAGTAATTTGTGTGAACCACAAATATTTGCTCCGAGTCTGGATGTGTGTAGGACCATGGTCCTCGTAGTTCCAGATTCCTAGTAGACCGTCCTTTGTACTACCCGGGAAAACAACTGTTGTGTCTGCTATATGGGAAAACACTATGGAGTGTGAAGAGCCGCACCCGTGGCTAGACAAGCAAATCGTCTCAGCAGTGAAAGGGCTAATTCGTCACTGCTTCACAGATTTTCATAAATATGCCTCACAGCTTACAGTATGACACCAACACGCTAACTAACTTAAGCTATCTACTTCATTAACTTAGTTTGATTTATAAGTTCGATCTCTATCATCTTACGATGGCGGCGCCCCTGTGTGGTGGAGCCCTAGTTACCTTGGCGAAGTCCCGGTAGGAGAACTGTATGTCCCGGTTGAGCATGAGGCCGATCTGCTGGTTGGACATGTCGAGCCACACCTGCACCTCTGACGACTCGATGGTCTCATTGTCGGCCGTGTCCGCTGCAATCACAACAATGATTATTAATTTGAAATTATAAAACTCGAATTAATTTATTGCAAGTAATACGTAGAAAAAATAATTGAAATATCATCTACTAAACCAGAGGTTCTCAGACTTTTTTTTATGATGGACCACTTTCAAAATTTAGCTGGTTCCGGTGGACCCCATACAGCTACATTTCTACTATAATTTCCTATTTATTTCCTACTATATATTTCTTTAGCCACGCCAAGGTAAATCCTCACCGAGTCTCCCGAGGACACCTGGGGGTTCACCTGGACCACTTTGGGAACTAACGTACTAAACTAATGGTTATATGGTTATGGTTTGAGTTTGAAAAAGGAAATTTCCCTTTCAAGAAAACTCATATACCCGGTACGTTGGAGCTCGGGCTGTAATTGACACTGTTTCCAAGAAGTGTTATTAGATGTTCGTACTGACGACTTTCGTTGAACTGTTAATTTTGCACGGGATAACCCCTTTTGATCGGAATAGCTCTTTTTGCATGGGATAGCCCCTTGTGCTCGAGATAGCCCCTTGTGCTCGGGATACCCCCGCGCTGGGGATACCCCGCGCTGGGGACACCGTCGGTCGGGGAGGCGGCACGTACCGAGCGCCAGGCGCGCGACGAGCGAGTCCGTGTAGTTCTCGTTGAAGTAGAGCGCGCCCCAGGCGGCGCCGGCGCGGACGGCGCGCAGCGCGGCGGGCAGGTCGCCGTAGTACTGCTTGTCCGTGTGGTCGCGCAGGTGGTGCAGGTAGCGGCACGACAGGTTCTTCATGCTGCACGACGCGTTGAACGGGCAGTCGCCGTCCAGGACGGTCACGTCGTCGTTCACTATGGCCTGCAAGTGGAGCTCGTTGGTTTAGGCAGGGCGGAGCCGGCGGAGGCGCCTCGTCCGGTGACGTCGGGGATACACTGGGCCGAGTGGCTATCTAACGATTCGCGTCTCCTAGCGGAATCTCTACAAATAGTACATTGTATCACAAATGAACAAAATAATGTATTTACTTCGAGAGCGACTTTTTAAATCAGGTGCGCGGAATGATCCCCTTTATTCGCACTTATCGAGGAGCTAAATGACTCTTTTCGAATAAATGGCATAAAAAAAAGAATTTCCTAACGTCTGATTTATTTTCTTTGATATCCTATAAAGGTATATTAGTATCTCATTAGGTATAGTTTTGTACCATAATCGAGGCAGTTAAAATCGAATCGAATCTTCAGATCAAATAATAGACCTCGAATGATTGAAAATTCAACTTTCGATACGAAAGAACGATATCGATTCGGTTCCCAATCGAACAGTTCCGAATCACCTAGAATCTATAGAACAAGAGTAAGCTACTGACCAGTTTGAGTCCGCTGGGGTCGCGGCCGATGGCCAGGCAGAAGAGGATGACCTGCATGACAGGCAGAACGAAGATGAACAGCATCACGCCGATGTTACGCCACATGCGCAGGAAATTCTTCTGGATCAGCGCCTTGATCTTGCCACGGGAGGTAAACTGGGGGTAACAACAAGAATATGAATAAACAAGAAGTTCATCCTGAGGACTTTGCAACTCCCGCATCTTAACAAGGTTGAGCTGATTTTGTTCATATTCTAACCTAAAAATTTACATTAACAGTAACTAGCCTACAAAATTTCATGAAAATCTAATCAACGGTAACGCAAATATACAAACTACAAGAAGAAACAGACTGCACACGAGTTCACGCCATTTCATTTAGTTTTTTCACTGGTATGGGAAATAATAAGATATTTAAACTAAATCCACATTTATTTTTAATCGCATTTATAACTGTCTATGTTTTTAACAATGACTGTTCGCGCCACTTACATTGGCACTCATAATACCTTCCTACCTTCCTATTCCTATCATTTTTTGGCGACTATCTCTGTCGCTCATATCGTGGTATCCACGAGAAAACTGCTTGCCGCCGCAAGTAGTCTGCGATCGACCCTCTTCCTTCGCGGCTGCCGCTCTCGCCGAATCCAAAAAGTACTGGATCTGCTGCTCCTCTGTAGTGGTCCACGTGAATTCGACGCGCAAATATAAACAAAACCCGCTATAAACCCGCCGCGTAAACGCTCCTTGCCGACACGCACCAACCGCCAAAAATACAGTCCACTACATCGAACGTCATAACATCCTGAAGGAACAAGCAGCTTGGAGACGGACCCGAACCGAGGTGATTGCAGTTGCATGGAGACCAGGTTAGTCGCCAAGTTCCTTTGTACTACTCTTCTACCAGCCATCCTTCCCCCGCCATTGGAGGCGCGCTCAGCCTATACAGCTTAGCTGCCGCGCTAACATATTGTTGGTCCTTCGAGCCGGATCCAAAGTACTGGATCTGCTGCTCCTCTGCGGTGGTCCACGTGAATTCGACGCGCAAATATAAACAACACCCGCTATAAACCCGCCGCGTAAACGCTCCTTGCCGACACGCACCAACCGCCTAAAATACAGTCCACTACATCGAACGTCATAACATCCTGAAGGAACAAGCAGCTTGGAGACGGACCCGAACCGAGGTGATTGCAGTTGCATGGAGACCAGGTTAGTCGCCAAGTTCCTTTGTACTACTCTTCTACCAGCCATCCTTCCCCCGCCATTGGAGGCGCGCTCAGCCTATACAGCTTAGCTGCCGCGCTAACATATTGTTGGTCCTCCGCCGCCGGATCTTCTTTGGTCCTCCCGCTATTCTCTGGCCCCTCTTAGGCCTCATATAGTCCTCTTTATAACCGCCCGCAATTTTATATTGGTATTTTTACCAACGATAATTTCCTATAATTATCGTGTTCCCGCCCGCAATTACAGTTCAGATAGTACCCTGTACTATCCTACTACGCTCTTATATACTTATTTCGTGTATTCCGCATTCCTAAATAGTAAAAATAACGATTTTTCCGTAATTCTTAATTTTTATTAAAAAGTGAAGGTATTCCTAACGACCGCCCGTGCGTCTCCACGTGGGTATTCAATACACCGCGCGCGCGGCAGGTAAATGCTGTAGGCAGTTGCAGTAAATTAGGAATTTCATACTTTATCTAGTTTTTTATACTTTGTTAAGATGGCTATGGCTACTCGTTCAAAAGACAAAGATAGTGAAGTATACGAGGACGCAAAAGCGCTCGATACGTTACAGATCGAACGTTTGACCTTGATAGGTAAACGCGACATTATATTTTCTCGCTTACAAGATATTTTTAACCGATCTTTAAAGGCTTTCACTGATGATACTGAAAATGATTTATTTCTATGTGGAATGATCTCGTTAGACCGTTTACGCTCCGATTTCAATGAAATTGTGAACAAATTAAATGTCACCGAGTTGACTCTCAACGCTTCGTACACGGTAAACTACCAATCTATAAACGTCTTCGAAGATATGTTTTGCCGTTGTCAGTTTGTTTATAATAAACTTAACCCGCCTTTAAAAACCGCTGATTTCAATGTTGCCCCGCAACGTAAATCCATCAGAATTCCTGAACTCGATTTGATGGTCTTCAATGGAGATCCGATGACCTGGAGAATATTTTATGAGTCATTCAAACGCACGATTCACGAAAATCCCGATCTCACTGATCACGAACGCGTCCAATATTTAATTAATAAATTGTCAGGCCGGGCCCTTGCAGTTTGTTCTGGTATCGTACCTAACGGTGATAATTATCCGATCATATGGCAGACGCTCGTCGATAAGTATAACGACAAACGTAACCTAGCCTCCGCTTATCTTGATCAAATGCTTGATTTTAAATCTTTTAACACCGCGACGAATAAAAACTTAGAATTATTTCTAGATAAATTCTGCACGGCTGTGTCAAGTTTGAAGTCTCTCAAGCTCGATAACGTGTCTGATTTTATTTTACTATCGCTCGCTTTGAAGAAAATAGATTCAAGTACTGCACGGTCGTTTGAAATGCACATGCGAGGTAAATCTATGCCTACATACAATGAACTTTTAAAATTCATCCGCGAACAAAGCAAAATATTGGAACGCACTACGACCGATTCTCTTAGCCGCAGTGATAACAGGCCGCGTACTGCAAGGTCTACGCAGTCTTTTGCAGCATCATGCGTCACTCACTGTCCGCTTTGCAAACAAGCCGATCACGCTAACTTATATAGATGCCCTGCATTTGATAAGCTTTCTATCGACGACAGGTACAATTTTGTAAAACAAAGCAAAGGTTGCACTAATTGTCTAAGCACTACGCATATAAATACTGCTTGCAATTCTAAATTTAATTGCCGTTATTGTGGATGTAAACATCATTCTATGTTATGCCGCAAAGTATCATCTTCCCGTGAAGACAATCGCCCGTACCCTAGCGCTCCGTCACAGGCGCACGCGCCGCCTCCGCGCGCGCGAACTGGCAACTTCTCCGCCGCCGGGGATCACATGCCGCCTTCGGCATCGCCGCCGCCCGTCGCGGGCTCCGCTAGCGCTCAGCTGACGAACTTACCTACAACTGCTTATCAGTCATCACAACAACAGGTGTCGCTGTGTAATATACGCCCCGCTTCGCAGCCTAATGACACTACTTGTTTACTGGGAACCGTACAAGTTTATGCTACGGATTTAAATGGTCGCCGCCATGTGGTACGCGCCTTAATTGATTCAGCTTCCCAAAGTAATTTTTTAACTTCAAAATGTTGCGCTAAATTAAATTTAAAATGCAATAAGGTGACGAACACCGTTGTTAAAGGGATAGGTTCCGCATCTGACCCAATCAAGGGAGCAGTTTCTGCTACTTTATCTTCCCGCCTAAATGATAATTTTATTGCAATTGACGCCTATGTTATCGACCGCATAACAGACAATTTACCGGCAGTGAAAATTGACGTATCCTGCCTTTCATACCTGAACTGCCTGCCTCTGGCAGACGACAGTTTCGCTTCGCCTTCCGAGATCGACATACTTATAGGCGCGCCGCTCTTTTCTGAAATATTGCTATCAGGCCGCACCGCTGGTCCGCCTGGTACTCCAACCGCTTTTGAAACCATTTTTGGTTTTATCGTAATCGGGACCGCTCCCGTTACTCCCGCTCATGTTACTCCCGCTCATGTTACGCCCGCTCATACTGAAACCGTTGTTTCTATCACTGACCCCTTGGTTGAAGATAGATGCCGCTCTCATATTTCCCTCTGTACCTTTACGGAAGGACCACGTTTAGATAATCTTGTCCAACGCTTCTGGCAGCTTGAAGAGGTGCAATGCACGCCGACTTTGAGCCCAGACGCTATAGAATGTGAACGCATTTTTACAAATAACGTTTCCCGCGATCCTACGGGACGCTATTCTGTAGCGTTACCTTTCTCCCGCGATCCCGCGACCGCTCTGGGTAATTCTTACCCTATCGCTAAAAAACGCTTCATGTATCTCGAACGTAAGCTCGCCGCGACACCTGCTCTGCGCTTAGAGTACGATGCTATAATCAAAGAGTACATTCAGAAGGGTTACATTTCACTGATCGACAATGATAGTCCTTTTACTGGATATTACGTGCCACACCACGCCATTGCGAGACTACAAAAAACAACAACTCGATGGCGTATGGTGATGGACGCCAGTGCTGAAACTGACTCAGGCCTCTCCTTGAATCAAGTTTTATATACCGGGGATAATTTACAAAACGATCTTTTTACAATCCTCTTGGATTTCCGCCTCTACCCAATTGCTTTTACATCCGATATTAAACAGATGTACCTACAAATTTTGATAAATAAGGACCACCGCAAATATCAAAAATTCCTGTATCGATTCGATCCCGTTTTTTCCGCTTGATACCTACCAATTCAACCGCGTTTGTTTTGGTCTACGTAGCAGTCCGTTCCTTGCGATGCGAGTGTTGCGACAGCTGTGCGCCGCCGACGGTGCCCGCTTCCCACTCGCAGCATCTCTTATCAGCGACAACACATACATGGACGACGTGTGCTACTCCATGCCTACTCTGTCTGCTTGTTTACAACTCAGAGACGATCTCCGCGAGTTGCTCAAGGCCGGGGGCTTCGATCTCGTCAAATGGGCTAGTAACTCACCCGCGCTCCTTGACTCCCTTCCCGTCTCTGATCGTCACACCTCTAACATAAACTTTGAAGAGCCAGACACGAGTTTAAAGGTTTTAGGCTTGCAGTGGTCGCCCAGCTGTGACTCATTCATGTTCACAGTGAACATTGAAGACCGTCCAGCTACGAAACGCAATATGTTATCGTTAATTGCGCGTCAGTATGATGTTCTCGGTCTTATCGCCCCAGTTATTTTATACGCTAAACTGATTTTGCAAAAACTTCACATATTGAAACTCGACTGGGATGAACAACCGCCGTCAGATATAACTAATGTTTGGCAAAACTATACCCGAGAACTACCCTGTATTCAAAAGTTACGCTTTCAACGCCATCTAGACGTGAAAGAAAACTCAAAGGTTTCCATTGTGGCCTTTGCAGATGCCAGTCAGAACGGTTACGGTTCGGTTATTTATATTAGAACTCGGGCTGATGAGAACTCTTCACCAGTCACCCGCTTAGTTTGCGCCAAATCAAAGGTAGCTCCGCTAAAAACTATTTCAATTGCCAGACTAGAACTCTGTGCTTGCCTGCTTATGTCAAAACTAGCCCGCCGCGTTATCGATACGTATGGAAAACGTCATTCCATTGATAAAATATACTGTTTTACTGATTCCATGGTAGCACTACAATGGATCATTGCTTCACCGCATAGGTTCAAAACTTTCGTCGCTACGCGCATAACAAAAATTGTTACCTCAATTCCCGCTGACAGTTTCCGGCACGTCTCTGGCTCTCAGAATCCCAGTGACTGCTTGTCTCGTGGACTGTCGCCCGCTCAACTGCTGGACCACCCGCTGTGGTTCACGGGTCCCGCATGGCTGCGCCAAGACCCAAGTGATTGGCCAGTTACCTCAGTAGCTCCGTCTAAAGTAGACTCGGAGTTATCTGAGACAAAGAAAATCATTTCTTTGCCCGTGAGTCCCTTGACTCCTAAAATCGATGAGATTTGTAACCCATTGCTAGATCTCCCCGCCCGCGTATCTTCCTGGCTAATGCTCCTGCGCATAGTCGTTTTAATTTACCGCTTCATTAAAAAATTACATCGTGCTAATTGCTTTAACGCTGACGATATTAACTACGCAGAATTGCAAATATTGAAATCATTACAATATTTTTATTTTCACGACGTACTTAAATGCCTAAAGTCAAATAACAGCTGCTCAAGAGCAATCCAACGGCTTGTGCCATTTTTAGACGCTAACGGACTCATACGAGTCGGAGGCCGGCTCCGAAATGCTGACTTGTCCTATGACCAACAGCATCCTATTCTGTTGCCGCGCAAAGACCGCATTGTTGAACTAATTATTACACATTACCACCGTCGACACTGTCACGCTGGCCCGCTTACGCTTATGTCAATACTCAGACAGAAATATTGGATCATTTCCTGCCGCAATATAGTTCGTTCTGTTATACACAAATGTAACTATTGTTTTAAATCTAAACCTAAACCTACGTTCCCGTTAATGGGAGATTTACCCGCTTGCCGTGTGAATGAAGCCAAGCCTTTCATTCATACCGCCGTAGATTACGCCGGCCCTATATCTATAATTCCGTTTAGAAAACGCGGAGTCCGCTCGATAAAGGCCTACCTATGCATATTTGTATGTATGGTGGTTCGCGCAGTGCACGTCGAACTCACCACAGATCTGAGTACCAACTCATTTCTGTCCGCTTTCAAGAGGTTTCTCGCGCGTCGGGGTACTGTTCTGTTTATGTATTCTGACAACGGTCGGAACTTCGTAGGCGCGAAAAATGCGTTAACGGATCTTTTAAATTCCGACGAATATAATAAGTCTATCTCAGATGAGTTATCAGCTAATCGCATACACTGGAAATTCAATCCACCGCGAAGTCCTCACTTCGGGGGGAATTATGAAATATATGTGAAAGCGTTTAAAAGTCATCTTCATAAGACGATCGGTTCACAGTTACTCACCTATGAGGAAATGTTAACCGTACTCACACAGATAGAATGCGTTATCAATTCTCGTCCTATAACGTTATTGAGCGAAGATCCGTCTGAGCCGACCGCGCTGAGTGCTTCACATTTCTTAATGACCGCACCGCTGAAGCATTTACCCGCTTGCACGATTCCCGATGAACCTGGACACTTATTGAAACGGTACGCTTTATTGGATCAAATGGTACAATCATTTTCCAAACGGTGGAAGTTGGAATATCTTCACTTACTTCAATCTAGAGGAAAATGGAATACACCTTCGAATCCCATTACAATAGGTTCTATTGTTCTTATTATCACTGATAATATTCCCCCGCTATCCTGGCCTCTCGGCGTCGTCGTGGCCACTCATGTCGGCGGCGATGGCATCTGTCGAATAGCGTCAGTAAAAACGGCGACCGGCGTCTACCAGAGACCCGTCGTCCGTTTATGTATCTTACCTACCCAATAATTTAACCCCTTGCTCCCCGGTCAACCGCTATGTTATATTTAACCCGTTGACGGCTTAAGAGTTTAACTCTTATTTTTATATTTTTTATTTCCCGCTTTCTTTTAAAAACCAATGGTTTTTAGGCCGGGGGCAAATGTTCGCGCCACTTACATTGGCACTCATAATACCTTCCTACCTTCCTATTCCTATCATTTTTTGGCGACTATCTCTGTCGCTCATATCGTGGTATCCACGAGAAAACTGCTTGCCGCCGCAAGTAGTCTGCGATCGACCCTCGTCCTTCGCGGCTGCCGCTCTCGCCGAATCCAAAAAGTACTGGATCTGCTGCTCCTCTGTAGTGGTCCACGTGAATTCGACGCGCAAATATAAACAAAACCCGCTATAAACCCGCCGCGTAAACGCTCCTTGCCGACACGCACCAACCGCCAAAAATACAGTCCACTACATCGAACGTCATAACATCCTGAAGGAACAAGCAGCTTGGAGACGGACCCGAACCGAGGTGATTGCAGTTGCATGGAGACCAGGTTAGTCGCCAAGTTCCTTTGTACTACTCTTCTACCAGCCATCCTTCCCCCGCCATTGGAGGCGCGCTCAGCCTATACAGCTTAGCTGCCGCGCTAACATATTGTTGTAAATTATCCCCGGTATATAAAACTTGATTCAAGGAGAGGCCTGAGTCAGTTTCAGCACTGGCGTCCATCACCATACGCCATCGAGTTGTTGTTTTTTGTAGTCTCGCAATGGCGTGGTGTGGCACGTAATATCCAGTAAAAGGACTATCATTGTCGATCAGTGAAATGTAACCCTTCTGAATGTACTCTTTGATTATAGCATCGTACTCTAAGCGCAGAGCAGGTGTCGCGGCGAGCTTACGTTCCAGATACATGAAGCGTTTTTTAGCGATAGGGTAAGAATTACCCAGAGCGGTCGCGGGATCGCGGGAGAAAGGTAACGCTACAGAATAGCGTCCCGTAGGATCGCGGGAAACGTTATTTGTAAAAATGCGTTCACATTCTATAGCGTCTGGGCTCAAAGTCGGCGTGCATTGCACCTCTTCAAGCTGCCAGAAGCGTTGGACAGGAACCTATCCCTTTAACAACGGTGTTCGTCACCTTATTGCATTTTAAATTTAATTTAGCGCAACATTTTGAAGTTAAAAAATTACTTTGGGAAGCTGAATCAATTAAGGCGCGTACCACATGGCGGCGACCATTTAAATCCGTAGCATAAACTTGTACGGTTCCCAGTAAACAAGTAGTGTCATTAGGCTGCGAAGCGGGGCGTATATTACACAGCGACACCTGTTGTTGTGATGACTGATAAGCAGTTGTAGGTAAGTTCGTCAGCTGAGCGCTAGCGGAGCCCGCGACGGGCGGCGGCGATGCCGAAGGCGGCATGTGATCCCCGGCGGCGGAGAAGTTGCCAGTTCGCGCGCGCGGAGGCGGCGCGTGCGCCTGTGACGGAGCGCTAGGGTACGGGCGATTGTCTTCACGGGAAGATGATACTTTGCGGCATAACATAGAATGATGTTTACATCCACAATAACGGCAATTAAATTTAGAATTGCAAGCAGTATTTATATGCGTAGTGCTTAGACAATTAGTGCAACCTTTGCTTTGTTTTACAAAATTGTACCTGTCGTCGATAGAAAGCTTATCAAATGCAGGGCATCTATATAAGTTAGCGTGATCGGCTTGTTTGCAAAGCGGACAGTGAGTGACGCATGATGCTGCAAAAGTCTGCGATCGACCCTCGTCCTTCGCGGCTGCCGCTCTCGCCGAATCCAAAGTACTGGATCTGCTGCTCCTCTGCGGTGGTCCACGTGAATTCGACGCGCAAATATAAACAACACCCGCTATAAACTCGCCGCGTAAACGCTCCTTGCCGACACGCACCAACCGCCTAAAATACAGTCCACTACATCGAACGTCATAACATCCTGAAGGAACAAGCAGCTTGGAGACGGACCCGAACCGAGGTGATTGCAGTTGCATGGAGACCAGGTTAGTCGCCAAGTTCCTTTGTACTACTCTTCTACCAGCCATCCTTCCCCCGCCATTGGAGGCGCGCTCAGCCTATACAGCTTAGCTGCCGCGCTAACAATGACTGTTGAGCCCATTTTCTTGTCTAGGATGCGGCTCTGCACACTCCATAGTGTTTTCCCATACAACAAACACAACAGTTGTGTTTTCCCGCACCCGTGGAAAGTTATGGAAAACACGACAGTTGTGTTTTCAGCGGTGAACTACAAGTAACCTAGGGCCTATGACGTGAAATTGTATATAACTTGTATCTTTGTATGCAAATGTGCTTAGCAATGAGTGAGGACTTACGTTGAAACATCCGCCGCAGTCGTCGCAATCTGGTGTCACAGCAGTCGTGATCTTCCCCGGAAGCTGGAAGGCAACAGACAGTATTGAACGTGGAACATCATCAATTCATCAAGTAGCTGATGAAAGCTATAATAAAAGATATATCTAATAAAATAAGAAAAATAACAGATGAAAAACAATACTGCATTCCGGTTTTAAGGGCACTGGAGGCCTACCATGACGTCTTATAGCGATTCAGTTGAGGACCGAAACTGAGCCGTGTCGCATAATCGTACCGTGACGTCTTATTTATTATATTGCTGCTATTTTCAACCTAAACTGGACATAGATTAGGTTGAAAATGGCTTATTAGGGACTCAATTTAGGTTAACCTAACCTAAACTGGATCCAGTTAAGGTTGAAAATGGCAGCAACTTAAAAAGTAGAACGTCACGGTACGATAATGCGACGCGGTTCAGTTTAGGTCTTCAATTGAATCGTTATAAGAACCAACGTTTCAGAGCGACGAGCGCAGTGCAGTGCCACGCAATGCAAAGTTCTGGGTGACACTGTAATTGTTATCCACGCTTACCATCAGATGAACGACTTGCTCACCTTGTAACCCAGTCAAATAATTATAATGTGCACTGAAGGTAAAGGAACAGGATCCCACTTCTGAAAACAACTTTATTCTATCCTCTTTCATCTTAATTTGTCATTGCTGACCGGCACCGGGCTGAGACACTCAAAACCAGCTTATTATCTGTACTTACATCACCATTGGAGCCAACGCCATTATTATCCACAATGAGCACCTCCTTGCTCTGGTGGAAGTTCAGGCCCTTCACCTGCTCGTCCTCCGCCGCATACGGCGCCTCCTCACGCTTCGACATCTTGTTCAGCCCTAGAGCTCCACCGGTCACGTTCAGCTCTACCACCTGGTTCGCTTGACCTGGAAGATACAAGGTTGGTGGTTAGTTAATGCCTATTTGGCCTCCGTGGTGGGGGATGAATCGGTTTCGAAACGTTGGGTTTTCTTTATTATTAATAAAAAGGTACGTGTAGCAAGCTGATGTGGCAATGTGTCGGTCGCATCTCTACAAAAACCGACAACTGCTGGCGTAGAAGATTTCTAGTGTGGAGACCGTGTTTAGGCAAACGTAGTGTAGGACGCCCGCCGGGAGTCACGACTTGCGGGACACGGCTGGTGGAGACTAGACGAGGAGAACCAAAGATCGGGCTCAGTGGCGTTCATTGGGAGAAGCCTATGTCCAGCAGTGGACGAGTGTGGGCTGATGATGAGGTTCAATGCAGTCTACGATGGTGCAAGGTTACCTAGAAGTAACCTATTCACTCGTGGCTTGAAGACTCGTGAATTCTCGTACAGGGTAAAGATTTGTGTGAACCAAAGGCATTTGGTCTGAGTCTGAATGTTTGTAGTCACATAAGTAGTTTTCTCTTGGACTCGTTTAATTGTAATTCTAGCTAATCGTTAAAGCCAAGTTACCACATAAATAACGAGTACTTAACCTCTTAAAGCACAGGTGTAGCATAACCTTGACCGGGTCATTTTTAAAGTCTATTTGGACAGCTCCATCCGTCAATTTAGTAAATGGTGTTCTCAGAAAAAGTAAGGACCTGTCCTTGACATTTCTCGTGAATGTGGTGTTAGGTATGGGCTCGGTGTCAAGGGTTCCACATAAATGAGTTATCGGAACTGATTATTCCACAGAAGAATAAGTTTCAAAATATTTCTAGCTTTACGCAGAAAAGGCATTATCAAATTGACGCGAATTGGCAATACCGCAATTTTAGGCACATAGAAATTTTGACTCGAAAAGTAAAATCCATTGTGACAGTAAATTTTCTTTTACCAGGGCCCTATTGGGGACTAATTGAATAAATATATTCGAATGGACTTGAAGTTTTGCCATTTATTATTCTCCGTACTTTTCCACAGCAAACTGCTAGTTCTTCTGTGAACGCTGCAATGCGACATAACCTCGACCTAACGCGATAATTACTGCGGCGTTTTCATCTTACATCAGGAAACGAAGCATTTACTTAATTGTATGTTGGAGAATAATACCACAGCATCGGTTCGGAGTATCTATCGTTTAATAATTTATGGGAAAAACTATAATCAATGTCCGTATTAAATATACTGTGTAAATATGGGCAGTGTGGTTTGTGGTGGAAATAGAATGGTCTCGTATGGATACATGTGTAATGAAAGGCGAAATACCACCTGCCTAAATGTGTTCTCATGTAATGAAACTTAGATAATTAAGGAAACAACGAAGGAAAACGGAAAGGAAAAAGAAAAAAGAATGAAAGTATAAAAAAGAAAGAAGAAGGAAGTTATTAGTGTAGGTAATCTTTGTTGGTGATCCATAATATTCTCTATGTAACAAAAATGAAATGCTTTACGATGGTAACCGCACTTGAGAAAGGCTGAAGCGATTTGGATATTTAAAAAAAAAAAAGCTTCAAAAGCCTCAAAACCCCGTGTTCATCAGAAGTGAGATGTCAAGGCGTATGACTGCAATTTCCTACCGCCACCTACCGTCGCCGACCTTGCATTGTATACGTTGCGAAATTAACGTCTTGACACGCCACCGCGCTATCGCTTGCTTACCATCTGTCTTTGGATTCTTTCCGTTTTACAGATCGTTTGATACGTAATTCTGGGGCTACAATTATGGCTGCCACCTTCTTATAAGTTCTTAGCAAGCTAGATTCACATTTGTCTGACGTGTCGTGTCGTGATGCATCAGAAAGATATCGGTTTTCGATTTCGGTTTCTACTTTATTGCCTACTAAATAATCTGTTTGCTCCCCTTTCACGGCTAAACGGCTGAACCGATCTTGATAAAATTTGGTATGGAGATAGTTTGTAGCCTGGGGAAGAACATGGCATTTATTGCGATAAACAGTAGTCTCTAAGTTTGTTAGTCTTTTAGTTGGTAATTTTCATAAATCTGACGGCTCTGTACAAAAAGTCTGTAACGGCTGCGGCGTTTACTTCCTAACAAAAGACTTGCTCGTCCAGTTAATGATATGTAAAAACATATTGAATATTGTCAAGTGCTCTCGGACCCACGGGAACGGTCTGCTGATGTTATGCCACTGGGGACGTGGTTGGAACTTCAGTTATCGGTTCAGATCGCTCAGTCAAAATATATCAACAAGTAGGTACATCTGACTGACACCACAATTGAGTGTTTGTAATCGGCATACCTATACTGCATTGTCTGATAATAAAAATATAGTTAGTAGTCATTATATAGGTAGGTACATGACATTGTAAGAAGTTTTGTTTGCTGACCTTCAAACAAAGATGGCCCCTAAAGTTATGAGTAACTAATTATGAGTGTAAATCTGGGTTTTTACAAGATTATCTTAGTTTGGATTCTATAGATGGATATCAGGCACGTTAGGAAGGAATTAACACTTTGTCTGCTGAGCCGATTTTCTTGTCTAGCCACGGGTGCGGCTCAGCACACACCGTTGTGTTTTCCCGTACACGCAGAAAGTTATGAAAAACACCACAGTTGTGTTTTCAGCAGTGAACATGTTAACTGATGGAAACTAATTCACATTATAAGATCATATGTACTACTTACAATAAAAAATATTCTTATGTTCAGGTGGCATCCAATCTTGCGAGATAATTTTCACACAGTTCCAGAACCTAGTTTCCTAGGCACCATGCCCCATGCACACCCTATTTTGTTAGATTTTTAAGTTTTAGTTTTAGATAATTTCCTATTTAATTATTGTTGTTTAAGTTGTGTCCATAAGAACTAATAAAAAAAAAATCCAAACATTTTTGTTTTTGAATCAAAAATATTATTTTGCTTTTCTTTTACAAAACTATTTGTCCTAAAAGAAAGGAAGATATGTCAGGCGTTTTAATTATATTTTGTAAATTGAATTAAATTTCTGTATTACAGCCTTCAAGAGTAATTAGTAGACAGTAGACACCTTCGGGGCTATGCAGCACGGTGCGGATGAGCTTGAGTTCTTTTCATTTTGACGTTCGATTGCCACGGGACTCGCCATTCGTATTGTTATGACGAGCCATAGCCCCGCGAGAGCACATAAATATGCAATAGATGAAATAAACTTTACATTATTTCTAATTTCTGCATAATCTTTCATGGCCTTTGAATAGTTAACGATAATATTTTTCCTAATGGCATTAATTACTCTGGCAACATCGGATGTTGTCGTCATTATATATTGCCTTGTAAATCTTTAGTAAAAAATGTATTGTAATCGCACTTCGTACCTAGATAATGTTGATATAAGTACTTAGATACTTGGAAACGGACTGAAAAACAACAGATAATCTCTATGTGTTGATTTTTGTGGGACCATGGTCCTCGTAGACCAGTGGTCGTAGTTAGGGGACAGGACTTGTAGTGGGAGACCTCTCTTGCCAGATATTCATCCGCCAAGCAGTATAGTGTGTAAACGTTGCTGTGTTCCGGTTTGAAGGGCACTGTTTCCGGCGAAATTACTGGGCGTATGAGACTTTAGAGCCGATGTCTCAGGATGATGAGCGCAGTGCAGTGCCGCGCAGGATTATGCGATGCAAACTTCTGGGTGGCACTGTAACTGTTGTGGGCGTAGTGCTTACCATCAGGTGAACGACTTGCTCGACTCGTCACTCAGTTAAATAAATAAAATGTGATCGTGGCGCGATATTTTTATTTATGGAAAAAATTACAAATTTTTTTCTGTTAATTTTAGTAGGATTAGGTAATTTCAACTTGAATAATCTCTTACATAACTAACTACCAGCAAATGTTTTTATGAACATTGCCACTTCCTTGGTGTTTTTTGTTCTCATAAATATTTAAAACAACGTCATTTAAGTTATTTAGCTAGCTCTGATGAACATTACGAAACGTGCCTCTCTTCAATAAATCAGCAAGCAATAAAAATATATAGTTTTATTTTTTCAATTTAATTTTTAGTTTTTGATTTCATTTTATCTAATTATTGTATATTAAGTTGAACCGTTTTGGAGTTTACTCAGGACTTTCAGACAAACAGACAGACATACAATAATTGTAAAAACGGTAATTTATTATTAGGCATCGTATATCGTAATAGCAATTTTCACTTAAATTTCAGGATTTATTTTAAAATCACAGAGAGACACTTCATATTTATCATTAGTAGGTAACGTAGGCTCCTTCTAGTGACCTGTTTAAGCGGTTAGTCCGTGATTTTTACGTCCAAAAGGCGCATTCTACAACTGCATAGTTTGTTTATTAAATTTTTTTTTCCTCACCTACTCGATATAATATGTCCTTATCTATTTTATATTGTATTTATTAGTCTATTATAACGTTATATATTTACTTGTATTATAATAAAATACTCTAACACTAAATATCTTTTAAATATACTTTTCTCTGCTCTCTCGTTTTGCCACACCACCACCGTTTCAGTTACACCTCCAGGATGACTGGTAGAAAATGCTACTTAGCATTAAGTACTCCTTGTACTCCATTTGTGTGCTAAAGGATAAATAAACGTTTACACGTTCCAATTTAATCACTTTCCTAAACCCCTCTACTACGTACTAGCTTGATGAAATCCATTCTTAAGAGAGTATCATTAGTCCTGGTGGTGGAAGTATGCGAGCTGATGAGTAAAATACGGATTGATGTTCTTTGTGTGAATGAGACCAGGTGGAAAGGATGTGAGACCACGCATGGACCTTACACAGTCTATTGGTCTGCAGTTCCAGAAACCAGTAGACGCTGTTAGGGAGCTGGTGTACTGCTTTGCTGTGATCGTAGCACGTGGACAGATGTAGTCTCTGCTTATTCCATCAGGAGTATGGAGTGACTCTATGTAGTCCTGGTGGGACAGCTGTCTTGGTCAGCACATACCTTGTCTCCGGGACAGCTTGAGGAACACGTCCTCTAGTGAGATGCAGCTGTAAATGGTGAGCAGAGCCTGCGGGGACTCCTCGGCCAGCAGCCGCCCACTACGCATCAGCCCAATCTAAGGGAATAGAAGTAAGTTGAATATTTTATACAACCATATAATATAATACTAGCTGCGCCCTGCGGTTTCACCCGCGTTAAGTAATTATCCTACAGGAACTGTATTTTTTATACGGGATACAAAGTATTCTATGTTGTATTCCACTTGAAAGGGAAATGGCCTTTTTCAAATTCAAACCATTATAAGATAATCATAATTTTAATGGGTCATTATTCTGACTTATTTTTTAATTTTTCTTACTAAATGCAAGTTTTACCTACTTGCAATATATGATTTGAGTTTTGGTTTCTTATTATTAAATACCTGAGGGGTGACCACGTACTTATTCTTATTCCATGTATTTCATAAACTGAACGGCCGAGATTGGCACCATGCACTCATAAATGACAAACGTGACGTGACGTCACTCAAAAATAGACTGCAGAGAATGAGAGAGAAAGAGAATGAGATGGAGCTGTATAAACTTCCATAAATGCAAACAAATTGTTCCGATCTCTTTGGATAAATGTCTCTGGTCGACTTATGAACGCTGAGCGATATTGGTGGTGACAGTTAGCAGGGCAGTTCAGTTTAAGGCCTTAAACTGGATGGATTTAACTGTTCGTGGTGAGGCCCCAAGACTCATTTTAGGTCATCGCGCCATCCTAATTTTATTTTTTTTGTGATACGTCCTTTGGCAGTAAACATTATTCATTGCTCGGTTGCGAAGTAATTTAACTACAGCCTTGGTGCGTCACGAATCACGAATAATACATTCATAGATAAATAATTAATTCCATCTACGTAAGTTGCCAACCTCAAAGTAAATCACATTGATTCATCTTAATATAGCAGCTCTACGTTTAGTCGCCTACGCATACAATCTAAGAATTTTGCTAAAAGACCTCTAAAAATAATTTTTCGAGGTTTTTACCCTTTAATGTTCCAATTATCATTATAGTTTAGACACCGGTAATAGCTTTGACTTGATCTCAATTTTGTGGGTTTTTCTACTGAGGTGGTAATCTAGTAAGTTTCACTCAAAAAATTAAAAATTAAATTTAAAAGTTATTAATCATTAATTAGATATGCGGGCCCGTAGCAATTGCTACTCTTTTGCTACTATGAAGCAAAAATAATAATTTCTAAATGGTTAAAAACACTAACCTATGAATATACAGAAGAGGTTTTAAATATTAAGTGTTAGATTTAAACCACTTAATTTAATTTAATGTAACTAGAACTGGTTTTTTTTTTAAATATTTATGTATTTGTAATATTCACCGAGATCCGAAGAAAGGAAATCGGTCGCAGGTTACCTCGATACAGGCTTGCCTGGTGAGGTAGCCGTCATGTTTTCGGCTATAATTTAATACTTTCCACTGCATATTTATAAATATTTCCAACATCATTTTCAAACATCTAGTTTTAAGATATGCTTGTATTATTTTGCAGTAAATAAATTTGTTTTCATTATTATTATTTTTTTGCTACGTGGTGAAGCCGGCATGGACACATAGTAATCTAAATAAAAATAAAATAAAAAATCAAACAGCAAACACATGTGCAAAATAGATACTTACGCAATGCGCCTGCCTAGCCTCTTCGATATAATGCGTGGTGATGATGACAGTCTTGTCTCCGGAGCTGGTGATGCGCACGAGGTGCGTCCAGATGGACTGGCGCAGCAGCGGGTCCACGCCCACCGTCGGCTCGTCCAGGATCAGCAGCTCGGGGTCGTGCATGAGCGCCACGGCGAAGGACACGCGACGTTGCTGACCTCCACTGTTGAGAAGATATATGCATATTACAGATTAACTTGATTAATAAGATATCTAATTATCTTCTTTTCCTAGCTAAATAAAATAGTAGCTGCGCCCCGCGTTTAAGTGTTTTCTTTTGTTAAACTTTAGATGTCATATTTTAAGGGGGCTTAAGGAAAGGGAGGGCTTCAGATAAATTTTTTACAAACTTGGAATGTCCTTTTTCAGGCTCTAGACTATCTCTGTACCAAATTTCATTTAAATTGGTTCAGTAGTTAAGGCGTGAAAGCGTAACAGACAGACAGACAGAGTAACTTTCGCATTTATAATATTAAAAAAAAAGTAGGGATACTAAGTAGTTCTGCAAACAGTAGACCTCGCGAGCAGAACCACGTAAAAACCACGTTGCAATCGGTTAAGCAGTTTTTACGTCATAATCAAAACCATCCCCCACTACACCCTAACTAAAATGCGAAAGTTTAGTTATTTGGCTCCTAAAACTTCAATCACGCTGTAACGGCTGAACGAATTTGAATAAAATTCTGTTAAAAGATAGTTAAAGTCGTGAATCAGCATATAACACATAGTTAATGTACAGAAATGGCTATAACACACAATATCCCCGACGCAGAGCCATTGCGTCGACATGATTCCGCTGTTACATAGTAATATACATTGTTATGTCTGTACGTCTGTCAATATAACTAATATCTCAGATAGTTACATCACGCGACTTTCACTGTGCCCCACATTAAGAGGCTTTTGTCTGGGAAACGAGGCTTGACTCGCTATAGTTCGTGTTGCTATAATCCTCCCATTGTGGTTTGCTTGTGAAATAAAGGGGGATACATACCTTCGTTCGCGAATTGTTGGAACCGTATACCAATACTGGTCTTAAGATAGCTCAAGGTACTCTAACTTATCAACAACCTATATCCGCCTACTGCTGAGCACGGGTCTCCCCTCTCTTTCCTGAGAAGGATTAGACCATAGTCCACGACGGGGGACCCCGGATGGATCCTCCGATAGAATTCTGAAGCATGTGGGTTTCTTCTATCAAACTATAAACACTGATCATTTCTTTTCGTAGCGATTGCCGTCGCTTCGCTTTATTTTTTATAATAAATAGGTTCGCGTTTGACCACTATCTCACCTGATGGTAAGTGACAATGCGGTCTACGATGGCGCACGCTTACCTAGAAGTAACCTATTCACTCGTGCCTTGAAGACTCCCAGGTTGTAACTATGGGGAAACTGACTCCAGCAAGGAGTTCCATTCCTTTGCGGTACGCATAATAAATGTGGAGGCAAACAGCTCCGTGCCTAGAGATGGAATGTCCACCATGTAACGGTGCCGTACGTCTGGTTGTTCGATAGTGGATGATGAATGCTACAGCATCATTTTACGTAATCAGGTCGTCGATCTTTCTTTACTATCCCAAAACCAAACCACAAATATTAATCCACTCCTTAGCTTTGTTATATGGCCATATTTAGTTAAAATGTAATACAAATCGGTTCATACATTTAAGAGAAGAAACGATTTAAATCTATAAAATAGGTTATTTTGATTTTTTTTTTACTCTGTACGTTTTAATATTACAGTATCAAATATTGCCAATAAATATTGGCAATGAAGTGAGTAATTATATATATTGTTTCCAGATCTAAGGACGTTGGCGTTAATTACTTGAAAGGCTTTGAAATAAAACCAATTTTTTAATTACCTCTATGAAACACCTTAACTATACATTCCCATGCATTTCGTTTACAAATCCTATCACAGAACAGAGAAAATTTTTACATAATCGTCTCATTTTCGGAAACACAATTCTATTACTGAGCGCATGTAACGTCAAAGCTTGCTGACCAAACACAACGCTCACAGCTAATGGCTGTGACAAATCGCGTTCGTCACGCCTTTGTGGCAATAACTGGCAGAACTAAGTGACAGGACTAACTATTGGACGATTCGTTATGGGGAAAAGTATTCAGGTTACAGGTTTTTTATTTGACTGATTGACAAGACGAGCAAGTCATTTATCTAATGGTAAGCTCTACGACTGCCCAAAACAGATACAGCGCCACCTAGAACTTTGCATTGCATAATCCTGCACGACACTCCACTGCACTGGTGACCCTGAGACATCTATCGGATGTATTTTTTTCAATTCAGTCTTGCCATTTTGTCTTAAAAAAAACACGCTAGCCACTAAATTGTTGTGACTACCAACTGCCGGCATGTCATTTTATTTTACATTCTTTCCAGAAGTGTTTATAGAAGCTACCACCTATAAAGACCCACTTCCATATAGTGTACAATGAATACATAAGTAGCATTTACCTGTTTACAAACATGTTTATTTGAATTCTTTGTCATTACAATTGGCAACAGTCGTAAAGAAGATGAAATGCAGTAAATACCTTGCCGGTAGTAATTATATTCAGCTTACGTGAGTAACGTTTACTGCTAGGTATATGGACATTATTTCTTTCGAAATCCAGAAGAAACATACGGCTTTACTTGGACCTTAAGAATTTAAAAATCTAGCAAGTATTAAGGGCACAAGTGTTAAAAGTTCACTAGCATTTCAAACTATAAACTCTGCAAAAATTACTGCTCATTACAAAATTATAAATATTACTTTTAGTGTTTTTTTTTAGGAGAAGATAAAGGTACCAGGTTTCCATAAATAGCAAGGAGGTCTCGCATCTGGAGTAATTCAGTACGAGTATCTTGGCTTCCTGATACAATTAGATAACAAAGTGTTGATATAATCCATGAGAAGGACTAGGCTAGCACATTTTAATACTAGGAGTTTTCATCTAGCATACAAACTCACATCTAACTCCTGAAAAAAAGGCTCAAAAAGGACCCTACTAACCTGAGATTCTTCACCATCCTGTTCTCACTAGGCAGATCCAGGAAATCCAACAGGAACCGGAGCCGCTCTGCAATCTCCCTGGTCTCCATGCCAAAGATCCAACCAAAGTACATCATGGTCTCTTTGATGGTGAACTCGCCGTATAGTGCAATCTCCTGGGGCATGTATCCCACACGTTTGCCGGGCACGCCAGATCCTGAGGGTTGGAAGATGGATTAGAATAGGTCTTCGATACATGCTCTGGTTGTAAAGAATAGAGCTGCGGCATTCCCTTCGTAAGAGGTGGTTAAAGGTGTCTTTAGGTTCGTGAGTGGTTCGGAGCTGGGTCTCTGACCTTTTTGCAAGGAGTGGCAGCTAGGTTGGTCAAGCTGCCATGGATGTGCAGTTTTGGGTGAACGCCATGGCGCATACAAAGGGAACACTGGTGCGTCCTCCCAGAAAGCGCAGGGCTCTGTATTATTAACTCAGAAGCAGGCCAATGGAGGGGTTTTACGCCACATATTCCAACAGTACTCCGAAACCGTTGGGTATTTTGACGAAGATTTCACCTCCAACAGCAAAAAAGTCTTCGAAACAATCAAAGTGTTGTCTTAAGTTAAGAGTGATCAGGAATTCAGTAATGCTCTATATTCGGCCATATCTACCGAAAATCAGAGGAGATTTCAGACAAATATACACGTGTATTTGACTTCGATTTGCTATTTTGCTATCGATCCCTATGATAAAAACGTCCAGCCTACCCTAGTCCTGTATTACAGTCTACCTGCCATTCTACCATCATAAAGTTTGACCAAAAACAGCGCATCCCAAAGAACAATGGTTGAAACTTCGACACGAAAGAAAAAGAACTGCTTGGTAAATATCATTGGTGTCAAATCAGATAGATGACATGTTCTTGACAATCGTGGTTCTTAAGCATCCCAGTCTTCCCATGGTTTTGCAACGTACACACGTGTATATATCAGTAAAGGCAGTTCTTACCCTTGGTCCCAGGTTTGCCTCCCAGCACCCATATCTCTCCGCTGTTCAGTTTCCGCCGGCCCACGATGCAAGACAGTAGTGTCGTTTTGCCGCACCCTGACGCACCGAGAAGCCCGTAACTGGCGACAAAATAGGAAGATTAGCACAGCTGCTGAAACTTATCTTAACAAAACTTATTGAATGTGGAATCAGCTGCTGTAGACGTTTATCCGGAGAATCACAGTGGGAGGCCTCTTCTGCAAGAAACCGCCTGGGGAAGTACCACACCTTTGCCATATATTCATTCGCCAAGCAGTAGTGTGCAAACATTACTGTGTTCCGGTTTGAAGGGCATTGTTGCCAGCGAAATTGCTGGGCATATGAGACTTTTCCACCGATGACTTAGGGTGACGAACGCAGTGCAGTGCCGCGCATGATTATGCAATGCAAAGGTCTGGGTGGCGCTGTAACTTGGTCAAATAAAAAAAAAATTACAGTATCGGGCTCTTGGGTGATATTAGCTGTATAGAGTAGGAAACGCAGCGACAACGATTAATATGAATGGCCCCTTAGACCTTTATCCACTGATACCACTATAATTTATCTGTCCAGTTTTTTTCATAACAATGCATTAAAATAATCCATTTAGCACAACCGAGCGCGAGATCGCAACGCTCTGCCGCTTTTCACAACGAGGACGTCTGTGTTTCGTCACTACTCTACACATTCTCTACAATCCGCTTTCAACTCTACCTTGTGGAAAATAGAGCTTACTCTAGCTTGATATATTTTACAGAGACTACAAAATTGCTCTTTTTATATTTTGTACTCTATTGTATAAAGAACTGAGTATATTTTAGCGTGTGAGAGGGAGGATATGTGGTTATGTTTCTTCATATTTGTATCATTGAGGGTAAAGCGTTTAATTTAATTATCTACGTACAAGTTGTTGGGTAGTTTTATGTGGTTAGATATATTATATATGTAATCTTTTGCCTTATTATCTTGTATAGATACAGTAGTTGTTTAGTTTTACAAACACTGCTGCAACTTCCGTAACTCTCGTGCTTATGACGAATCCAATGATACCTCATATATCAAAATCCGTCAAGCCGTTTAGGCTGTGGACTGGGCCAAATGAACATACACACATACAACAGAAAAAAATAACTTTCAGTTAACTTTCATGAGTTCCCTTTTGGGGCCCGTTCTCGATAATTACTATCGGGAGATGAATTGAAATTCATATATTTATTTTAATTTAATTGCAGAATAGGCATTAGGGAAGCGATTTACCGCAGTCTGAGCCGTAGGTAAGTGTCGACGCGGTCGAGGATGGGCATGCTTGCCTAGAAGATAGCTATAGACTTCAAAGACTTGAAGACTTCCAGATTATAGTTTCAGATTTTTTCAATCAATGAATTGGTAAATCAATCACAATTAATCAATTTTCTTCTCAGGTGTGTACGTCAACTGTCACAGTTTGACGTATTGTTTAGCATGGCGTGATAACTGCGCTCAGCTCGAAGGGCCATGATTTTTGTACTAACTAACTATTCAAGCCAAATAAAATGTTTGGGGTTCACCACCCTTAACACTTAAGGGTATGAAAAGTAGCTTAAAACGTATTCTCAGAAAATAGCAATTTCTACGTCAATTTTTGTTTTTATTATGAAATCATAGACAGACACTCAAATTTGATTATTGTAGTTAGGTATATAATTGGTATATCTTATTATTATTTATGAAGATTAGCTGTTTGTTTAAATAACAAATTCCATAGAGGAGTTAGAAATATAAATGTATCGAAGTTAGTTAAGTTGTTTATTTTACGTTAGGTCAATTTAAGTACACGTCAGTGTTGTTTCTGTCTTCAGATAAATTAAGGGTTGCGTAGGGATTTGGATTTTTAAACGGATGGATTTGTCATAGGGGTTACGTCATCCAACAAAGTCCTATCATACATTCATCAGACAACTTAGGCGGAATTAAAACTATATATTTCTACATTATCTTATTGATTATGGATTTCCGCAAAATAACGCCTGATTCTATTAACTGTATCGAAGTTAGTTAATTTAGTATGTACATGTCAATTTTGAAGTGTTAATTAAGATATTGCGTATAACATATTAGGATGATAATGGACCAAGTTTATATACGTACCGGATGTTGACAAATCTTTATTTATTTATTTATATAGAACATAATTACCGCGGAAACTATAAAATTCAAATATAATACACCATTTGTTAATTAATGGGGACGAAATCGTATCTAACCATCTCCAGATGGTAGAATTCATAGTTGATAGAAAACTGGCCAAGTGCGAGTCGGACTCGCGTACGAAGGGTTCCATACTTTGTTGTATGGGAGCCCCCCTTAAATATTAATTTTATTTTAATTAAGTTATTTCTTCTTAAAGTGAATATATAACTAAATATTCTGTGAATATTTCAAGCGCCTACCTATTGCCGTTATCAATAGCGAGCAAAAACGTGCAAAAAAATCACTTTTGTTGTATCCGAGCCCCCTTAAATATTTATTTTATTAATTTTTTTAGTATTTGTTGTTAAAGCGGCAACAGAAATACATCATCTGTGAAAATTTCAACTGTCTAACTATCACGGTTCATGAGATACAGCCTGGTGACACGCGGTCACACAGACAGCGGAGCCTTAATAATAGGGTCCCGTTTAACCCTAAAAACTAAAAAAACACGGTTAACAAGCCGAGTTAAAAATTAGAAAAATAATTAATTTTATGGTAAAAAATCGTGAAGTGTATTTGTATGCCTCATTAATATTCTTAGGGAATTATTCGTCTTCGGACTATGAATTCCACTGATCATAGATTACCTTATTGCTTGTTTTTTGCAACTTCCTGTATCAGATAAGTATTATGTTCAAACGTGTTCAGTGAATGAACAACATTCATTACATATTTCATGTTGTATTAGGCGCGTAATTTAATTTTGCAAAATAACAATATAAATAGTAATAATAGGCAATCGAAAGAAGATAGAAAATACAAAAACTTAAAAGTCTTATTATTTATTGCACGTAGGCAAATAAAATGCACTTTTACTAGTCAAACACTAAAGTCTTAACAGAATACTCCGCCATTTTGTGGCGGCGGCCATCTTGGACCGATTTTCATCAAACATAAAACTCCAAAATCAAAAATCTAGCTTCACAATTAGCAAATACCTACCTTTTAATAAAAATAGCATATAAAACAGATTAGCTTTGAGTAAGTTAGGAATGATTATAGACAGGAAACTCGTAGGATATTATTAAGCAAGGAAGTTTTTTCCATATAAGCGTAGAAACTATTAGTAAGTACATTATTATATTATTATTATTTATTAAGACAAAACCACTATAATTGCTGTATTAAATCAATCATTGACGTCACAAATCGATCTTATGTTGTAAACACGCAGAGAACGCCACGACCATGTCACAATACAATATTAAACACTTCCTTTGGTTTGAAAAGGATGTCAAGTTATCCTTATTGAGAAAAGGGGCAACCTACGTCATAGCACTTATGTGGTTTAGAACTCAAACACAGGATAATGTACTCTCCTGTTATAGAGATAAGATTCTTATTGGAGAACAGACGGTGACATGTTTCCAATGGTGTGGTCCATAAAGAGCATCACAAAGAATTATTAAGTACGATGTCCTCTGGCCCAAAACAAAACAAAAAAGGCTCCAAATATGCTGACGTACGCAATAACCGAATAAGGATTAATAGCAGTGGAATTTTGGCGGGAAACCGAAAATGATGTTTCAGTAAATCACCTACCATTTTACTAGATACAACTTTGTACACTGTTGAAAACTAAAATGTTATTCATACTTGACACCAAATGCCATAATCATGCGAAGCCAAAACACAAAAAAAATATCCAGTGGAAAATAAATGAGATTCTTTTATGACGAACGATTATATTTTTATGATTTCTTTTTTATGCTAAAACTTGATTATTTATTGATAACTAAATATGACACGTGCATGCCTAACGGATAGCTACGACTTAATTTTATAATTAATTTACGCTCGTCACCATGAGTCATTGGTTTTTAGTTCTCAGGCCCAGTAATTTTACTGGAAATATAGCCCTCAATGTTTGCACACTATTTGACGGTTGCGTATTTAGGCAAAGGTGGTGGTATTTCCCCGGCCGGAATTATCAGAAGAGGCCTACCGTTAAAACTAAACCTTTTTGTTATGCACCTTTTTGAAAGATTTTATCTTATTTTTTACTTTTTTTTCGTGATGTGCGGTTTTGGTCTCCGTCAATTGGAGAGAAGAAACCCGTTTTACATTACAGTTCTTTTTTATTAACATCTGGTTTATCCGGGATGGGTGTGATTAAGTTATTTTGTGTAACTCAGATTGTAGGTATTTTTCCTAAAATGATTTACAAAATTAGTAAGTAGGTATTTTAAATTTTATGGTTTTAAAAAAATTGAATATTTCATAAAGTTTATGTTAATTCGTGGTGGGTACATAGTACGTCAATAAAAGGTATATCTATTGACTCCGTACTTAACACACAGCGGGAATTCCACTATGACACAGAACTGTAATCGCACGTGAATTTAACTAATAAGCTCACCATCATTTTCTTAGTAACATGAGTTATTCGTTGACATCAAAGTTACACCGTGTCAATTGTCAAACCACAGACTGCACTGTGAGTCACCACCTTAAGGCCTTTGAACCACAGAGTCATTATTATCTAAATTAACTGAGAGCTTTTTGCCACTGCTCGCAGTTTTCTTCCATTGCCTTGAAAAATTACATTTATCTCAATAAATATTATAAAGAGGTAAAGTTTGTGCGTTTGTTATTTTGTAGGAGCTAATCTGTGGAACTACGGAGCCGATCCTGGAAATGATTTTGCTAATACGAAGCTACATTATCCCATAAGTTATGTTTCTACCCAGGAAAATTTAATATTGCGAACAAATGGTACAACACGTTGCGTTAACGGAAGTGCAGTACACGTTGAGTTAGTGGAATGCAGTGTGTTAATCGAACTACATAATTAATCGAACAGTGAAAGAATGCAACGCCATTAGAGTCTTTGTTTTCCAAGAGTTATCTGGAAGTTTTCAAGTCGAATGGGAACAGGTATCTTCTAGGCAAGCGCCGATCGGGTCGTCACTTACTATTAGGTGAGACTGGGATCAAATCGCTCATTTTCAACAAGAACGTGCTATCTCCTCATAGCGAAAAGCTGTTCGATTATAAAAAAAGAGTTGTACATATTTTTTTATTTGACTGAGTGGCTAGACAAACAAGTCGTTCACCAGATGGTAAACGCTGCGCCTGCCCATAACAGTTACAGTGCCACCCAGAACTTTGCATTGCATAATCCTGCGCGGCACTGCACTGCGCTCGTCACCCTGAGACTCGGCTCTAAAGTCTCATATGCCCAGTGATTTCACTGGTAACAGTGCCCTTCAAACCTAAAAACAGTAATGTTTCCACACTACTGCTTGGTGGATGAATATCTGGCAAAGGTGCGGTACTTCCCCAGGCGGTCTCTTGCAGAATAGGTCTCCCACTGTCTGCTGTTAAGTGGCGATGTGGTCAAAGTCCATCAAAGGTAAACTGGCGAGGTTACCCACATAGCTGACGACACCAACACTGCGGATGCGGACACGCTTCCTCCACTATTGCCACATTACTCACATGCAATCAACCAGCCCAATGAGCCATGCAACAGCCTGTGGCACGAGGAAGTAACCCATCAGCCCTCAAGGGCGGTAAACAAAAGATTGTTAACCTCTGATGAATGTGATTGTCTCCAATCATGACTAATAATCAGTTGATCACGTATAGACTTGGTAGTTAGTCACATACGTTAACAATGGTGGTTTTGACGTGGTGGTACTGCAAAGCTCTGACAAAATGTCGACAGCTATTTAAAGGTTAATTTCATCCTTGTAGTGGCAGGCCTCTTCTGCAAGAGTCCTCCTGGAGAACTACCACACCATTGCCACATCACATCACATGCACTATGCGGTCAGCAAACATTACTGTGTTCCGATTTGAAGGGCACTGTTTCCAGCGTAATTACTAGGCATATGAGAGTTAAGAACCAATGTATCAATGAGTCGAACGCAACGCAGTACCGCGCAAGATTACAAGCAAAGTTCTTAGTGGAATTGCAACTGTAACGGGCAAATGCGGCTCACTATCAGGTGTACGACCAGCCTACAATAAATGATACCTATTTACAATAAATGATTTGAGTTTGAGTTTGCATAACATAAAAATGGAAACAAGAAATAGGAGTATGATCTTCGTATTCGTATCCAATAACGGCGACCTATTTGTTTCACATCCTAGCGTGCGCCTTGATAAGGGTTACTAGAAAGAACTGTTTTCTTAAAAGAGCGACCACAAACGCTGCAGTAGAGCCGACCGGCGCTGTTACGCGTGTAATTGTAAGAAGGCTTGGGTCGGGCTTTACATTTATTTTAAAGGTGTACTCACATGGTGCCCTTAGCGACTGTCATGTTGAGGTTACTGAGCACGTGGTTGGGCCGCTTGTTTGACCCGTAGTGCTTGAATGCGTGCCGCACACACACCGCCTGCTGCCGCTTCTGCCATATCTGTGGACATACCAACAAAATACTATACCAGAACTGTAGGTTGAAACAAAACGCTACCACGTCCCTTTAGAGCACGGGAATTCTCTCCTAGCATCCATCCACTGCTGAGCACAGGCCTGGCCTCGCTTAGGAAGATTAGACATAGGCCATAATCTACCACGGGGGCTCAATCAGGATTGGTATACCTCATATATACACGTAAACACGTCTTTTTTCCGTTGTCTTAAGCATCTTTCCACACGCTACGATCCTGACGTACCCCTTTCGCTTCTTCCACTGTCATAAGCCCCTTCATACACGCTCGCCGGCTTTAGGTAATTTCGACTTGGCCTTTCTTTAGTGTGTCCTCAATTTGATCGACGTACGTTCGCATACGTCAGGTACCACAATTAAGAAGTTCTAACGAGGGTTACACTAAATCCCATTATTCATTTTAATTATCAAATAAAATTGCTATTTATAAACCTATTGTCCATCACCGTTAGAACTATATTTGGATTCCATTATATCAAATTATAAAATGGCCGACAACAATGCCCCCTTCCTTCTTCGAAATATTTGCGGGGAACTAATATCTCTACTGTTTTGGGAGTAAATTACCAATTGTTTGTTTTCTAGGGATCATCGTGTCGTAGAATTGAAGCCACTTGAACAAAAGTACAGGAAAAGCAAGTATTTACCTTTCCATGGTGCCTCAACATTTATTTACTAGTTAAGGTTGATAATCGCTATCTAGATGCTATATTCTATATACAGAAAGAAACATTAAATTATGCTATTAGAAATCTTAACTACTGTTTCACAAAACGCTATTTCCATTACAACTCGTATAGAGTTAAGTTATTTTTGCACATTATTGTTTTTCGAAAATTAACCTTAAACTTAGTGAAGCGTTAAGTTGACATTTGTACAATTTACAATATAGCGGTACTCGTGGAACAGATTGTAGTATATAAGCAAGCAACCACACATCAATAGATTCTAAGACAGACATCTGACCCCGGTAACCGACGCATAGACAATGAGTTGAAATTGCCGGAAGCAAAAAAGGCGATTGTTATGCGATTTCTCACAAGTTCTCCACAAGTTATGATTCTTTAATCTTCTGTGCGGTTAATGTGATATGCCATTATGCCTACCTTCAAAGGTGAGCTTGTACCTATATTTCTGTTCTAACGGCTCCACTATTTCCCCCTGGAAATCCCCCCTAAGGGGGAAAACGGGAATCTAAAATGAAATGTTTTATAGTCCCACTTAGGGGGGAAATCCGTGCCCTAGTGTAAAAAACAACTAGATATCCCCCTTTTCGTTTTCTACATTCCACCCCCTCATTATGATCCCACACACAACACAGCAGAACACACGTTACGATACAAAAAACATGGACATCATACAATAGCATTATCCACTTATTTTATTAACAACTGCGCCCTGCGGTTTCACCCATATCGAGTGTTATACCATGGGAGCCGTTAACACGTGGATTGCTGAAAAAACACACGTATGTGCTTTTATAATTTTACGGCAAGCGAAAACACGCCTGGTGCGAGAACCCGCACTGCTGTATTGTCAATTTTATCACACCAGTTGTGTGCGGGCACCTGATTGAGTTTAGTTATGACACAACGCCAGTAAACGATAAACACACACGTTGTGTGAGCCACCTGGACCACTTTAGAAATTAATTATGTATACCCTAGGGTCTGGTAAACTATAATCGGTTCACAAACACCAAGACTGAACAAACACTTGTACTACACACAACTACTTGCCTTGCCCGGAATTCAAACCTGCAACCTGAAGCATTGCACTCTATTCATCAACAACTTACTCCACGGAGGTCACCAAAGATGAATACAAGAGTATCGACTGCGCAGACCCACCAGTTCAACAGTGATCACCGCAGCTTAGAATAGGGACTTACCGTGCTGCCGGCGTTGTCGAAAGGTGTCGAGAACTGTAATTGGCTCATCTTGGAATCCTTCTCGTCGCCCAGCGGCGACGGAGGCGAGGTCTCGCTGTAACAAACAAACGGATATTCTTAGCTTATAAGTATAGCGATGAGTTTTGGCAGAAAACCAAAAATATAATGTACCTAACCCAAAATTGCCTTACGCGGCAGTTTACTGCGCTCGTCACCCTGAGACATCGGCTCTAAAGTCTCACATGCCCAGTAATATCGCTGGAAACATTGTGGTTCTTTTATTTATTTATTTAATTTCAAAGTTTTTTTCGCAATCTTATGTTTCTTAGTTTCATGTTCTCTTGCAAAACTGTCCTGGACCAAAAATTCAATAAATGGGACTCAACATTTTAGCTATTGTAAACTTTTTATTTTTTAAACTTTGTATTTTACACTGACTAAATACAAAAATCACGTTAAGTCATAACTTAAATAAAATAAAATATCTCAACAGTGGATCCATTGCTTAATCCTGCTTCTCAGAAGGTCAGCCTGAGTCACAAAGATTGCTTCGCTACCGTCAATGCCAGCAAACAGCCGCACTCATTAAGACCTGTCTGTACACTGGTTATTCTATGCCTAGATGCATTTGCTTGAGTTTTCACGTCGCATCGCACCTCCGCAATGAAGTTCCAGGAACGCGGCGACATGTCACGCAATCGGAAGATTCCACCTTGACCTGCTCGAATGACTCAAGCCGATGAAGAAAATTACGCCTTTATTTTATGGTGGGCACTTACAAGTGGTTAGGAGTTGAGAATTTTGTGATATCCACCTGTAGGACTTACTTGTATATCCTAATACGTAAAAACATATTATAAATGTGAAAGTTTGTAAGAATGGATGGATGGATGTTTGTTACTCTATCACGCAAAAACTGCCAAACGGATTTGAATGAAATTAGGCACACAAATAGTTTTTAACCAGGATTGCGTGATAGGGTACTTTTTATCCTGATAGTATATTCCCGTGGGACAAAACGGGAACTAAGCGGGTGAAACCGCGGGCGCAGCTAGTCAATACTAAATTGATGATGATAAGAGGAACGTTCTAAGAATTGTTCATTCTTGGATTTGGACTTTTCGGTATCGGCCATTTTCCAATAGCTGGAGATTTGGCGAATTAGAGATATTCTACGGCGAAACATTGGATATTCTACGAATTGCATGGATGAATTATATATTTGGAACAGCTTGATATTTCAACGATTAAGGAAAAACATTTGGTAAATATCCCGTTTGTAACGTTAATTCTTTAATTTATCGCTTTGAAGATTTGAATATTTAATAAAATGTTTTATTATGTAAGTATTCGGTACTAGGTACATTCGACCATCAGAATGAATACCAAATGCTCGACGCACGCGTAAAAAACTAACTTTTAGGTACAAAAAGAAGACACCGGAGACGTCAACAATAATGTACTATATAAAAAACAGAGGTCAGAAACAGATAGCAAGACCTTAACAATATTTACAACTGGGAAAATTCCATCAGTTCTGAAAACCGGTACCTATAGACTTTACTCGTGCCGACTAGTATATCTAGGATGCACTGAAACACGAACAAATAGTTGCGTCTTTGAACAATATAGCTGATAAACACAAAATAGCGCGGGTGGAATAAAACCACTGAACACCAAGGGGCTGAGTCCTCAAGCGTTGGCATTATCTTAGCATAATCTTTCTTACACGAGCGTTATAGCAAACTAAAGAAGAAACTCGAAACAAACTACCCCCCACGCCCTGCCCTACCCGCCCTACCCCCTACCCGCGGTTTTACCTGCATAATTCCAGTTTACCCACAATAACTTGGCATTTCCCAGGTTAAAAACCACCATGTTACTTAGAAATAGCTGAATATCGCGACAAAAAAATGTAAAATCGTTCATAAATATCATAGATAATTTTCAGTTTTTCCCAAATTTCCCAATTTTCCGGGCAACGTTTCCAATTTTTCTCTTCATAAGACTACGCTGCATTTTGTTTTTCCGCTGCAACGCCGTAATTTTTCATACTATAACATTTATGCTATATTTGCCATTCGCATCTATTCTTAAATTTTACATAAAATCTTTTTTGCGCACGTTTACGTAAACATCCGCCTCGCCAAAAAAACTGTGTAAAGTTCCAAAATGGAATGGATTAACCTAAGAACCTCTTCTGGGGTAAAGACCTTGTCGTTATGTTTAAACACAAATATAATAGGCATTTAGACTAGTCTTGGTTTTGGAGATAACACATGGTTTATTCTATTGTTAGATTAGTTGTTTTTTACTGTCCATCCAAAGGTTGTCCAGAAAAAACCGCTTCCAGAGATAATACCGCACATTGTACTACCCTTGTTTACCTATTGTAATTTTACTGTGCTGTGTTTATTTTTTTGCTGTATAATAAAGAGTTTTCTATCCTATTCTATTCTAATAAAAACGTTTCGAGGATTTGATAAATATATTTCAAATTGTCATTTGTATCGTTTCGCACCCAGCTAGCTGCTACCTAGCAGAGTTAGCTTGTTACCAGACGGGTAATATAAACTAGGTAAGTAGGTACAAACAGTTTATAAATATGTCAAGACGTGACATGTAGGTTAAAGGAATTTAACGTCTTCAAAATTATGGCTTAATACCTACTAGCCTGCTAATCGGCCTACCAGTGGGGACGCTGAAATACATTTTCCCAGCGTTACCACCGCTAAAATAGTTAATGGAGTCTTTGGTACTTTCTTGGTCTTCTCGTACTAAGTGGGCTAGGTGGGAGTATACCAGTTTAGGTGGTTACTACCCGTTGACAGGATTTTCTAGCGGCATTCCAACTCCTAGGTGATCCTTGGCCAATGCCATAGATCGCCTAAGAGTTGGCACTGCCTGTTTTATTTATTGCCCATCATGGTCATAAATAAGAATATCCAGGCGCGACGAGAATTTGGTAACCTATTTATAACGAACAATTCCTATTTATGACCATGATTGGCAATAAATAAAACAGGCAGTGCCATACCTTAGGTGATTGTTGGGTGGTGGTTATTGCCCATCATGGTCAAAAATAAGAATTGTTCGCAATAAATAGGTTACCAAATTCTCGTCGCGCCTGGAAACTGGTTATTTATTCACATTCTACGTACTTAGATAATTATCTTGAAACATGGAACGTGAGAGGAATACTGATGAAGGAGTTGTTGGACCACAGTTTAGTTTTTTATGTTATAAACTTATGATATATACATATGTATTTTGAGATAACTAAGAAGTCATGAATAATTAAGGATACTGAATAATTTGTTGCTAATTCGGAACAGTTGCTTAATTACGACTGTCGTTTATGAGTTAATGTTTTATGTGTTGAAAGCAGTACACCGACTCCCACCTACCCACCTACCCACCTACACACAAACACTTCTCACTTCTCACTTCTCAAAAGTGAGTTAGCATGTCAGTAACTTTATGGTAAGCGCTAAGCCTGCCTATAACAGTCACAGTGCCACCCAAAATTTTCTATTGTGTAATCCTGCGCGGCACTACACTGCGCTCGCCACCCTGAGACATCGGCTCTAAAGTCTCATATGCCCAGTAATTTCGCTGGAAACAATGCCCTTCAAACCGGAACACAGTGATGTTTGCGCACTTCTGCTGGGCGGATGAATATCTTGACAAACCTTAAATGCCACAAAATGTCAACGCAATAACAAATATCCACATATGACTCCAATACGGCTGTTTTTTGGAGCAAACATATTTATACCAGAAGTACTAGGATAGCATAGGAGCAATATCATAGCAATAGCTATCTAACCACTCTTTTGTTCTAGCAAAGCTGAGCATCATATCAATCAACGAATCATCCATTTGTGTGAAGTGTTCCTTAACAATTACAAATCCCTTCAATACTGATTTCCTAGGCTATCTATCAATATGTCTACAAACGTATTCCATTGTATAAAAAGCAAACCCATCAACATTCTGAACACGTCAGTGACATTTTGACATATCGTATCGTGTCGTCGCATCACATCATGGCCGCATGTTGAAATTGGCGCGCTATATTACGAGGCGGAGCGGTTGGAACTATACCCATCCTTCTTTTACGCATGCAAATCTTTGCTATTGCGAACAGATAGCAGTACTCTTTTAGGGCTGTGTCGTCAAAGCGGCTATTCTGATGGTCGATTCTAAATGCGTTTTAAATTATTAAAATAATAAGAAATATGAGATTTTAAAAAACGCTTAATTAAACGAAAACAGATACTAATGAAAATAAAAATAAAACTCAATTACATTTCTTAAAAACTATTAAAAATCTAAATGACCTTCGGTGGAAGGAAGGAAGGAAGACCCTTACTGCTGGTTGCATTGCCACGCTGAATTTAAATGCCAATATTTTTTAATTTAAATCTCTATCTATATATATCTATTGATTACCAAGTTTCTTTCGGTTTTATTATAATTATGTTATATCACACCATGTTATATAATGTAACAAACAGAAGTTTAAACACATCTCATGCGTGAATGGCATGACAGTTTAATTGGAACCTCACGATCGCTTTGATTTTTTGTCTAATATCTTCACAAACCTATTGGTTTATTTGAAAGGAAGTTTAACAAATTTTCCATTGATTTATTTGTGCAAATTAATTATACGAGTATAACATAATATCAATCTCTATTTTTATTTGCATTAACTTTAATTCACAGTTAATTATAGTTGTAAAAAAGCGCTTGTTGAACTAAAAAGTAGTAAAATGAAATTGAAACTATAATTTATTTTATATTTATATATTTTTTATAAAGAAGCGAAGAAGCGGTGGTAGCCTAGTGGGAGAACGTCCGCCTTCCAATCAGATGGTCGTGAGTTCAAATCCCAGCGCGGGCACATACCAATGTGTTTCTTTCAAACATATGTACGTAATTATCACTCGCTTTTCGGTGAAGGAAAACATCGTGAAGAAACAGACACACCTACCCGAGAATTATTTCGGAGGTAGGTATGTGATCCACCAATTGTGACTGGGCCCCCGTGGTGGGTTATGGCCTAACCCTCCTCACGAAAGTGAGGAGAGACCCGTGCCTAGCAGTGGGACGTTATGGGTTGATGATGATTGATTGATTGATATTTTTTTATTTCATTATTGTATTGTCATTAGTCCTTGATATGTGTGCAAAGTTTCCATTTAATCCACCGTTTTAAATTCAGTGAAAACTATGTTTAAAGATTCCGTTACATAGATGCATACCAAGCTAATTAATACATTTTTAATGGATTTTAGCTCAGGTCAGAACTAAGCTATATCATTAGAATTATTATTGGAAACGAGATATTTACCATGTGCTTATCAATGTGTGGACACCGCGAAGGCAGCGAAGCGATGTCCAGAGACCGATACAGTTACAGCAGCGGCCTCGGCTGCGTTTTCCGAGGACACTGCTACAATATGGGTTTTCCTACTCGATACACTAAACCCGAGATAAAGCCCAAGGTAACTTTTTTCTATTTGTCTGAGTGACGAGACGATCAATTCGTTTACCTGATGGTAATCGCTACGCCTGCCCATAACATACACAGCACCACCCAGAACCTTGCATTGCATAACCTGCGCGGCACTGCACTGCGCTCGATTCCCTGAGACATCAGCTCTAAAGTCTCATATGCCCAGTAATTTCCCTGGAAACAATGCCCTTCAAACCGGAACACAGTAATGCTTGGCGGATGAATATGTGGCCAAGGTACTTACTTACTTGTTGGTACTTACCCAGGCGGTCGCTTTAAGAAGAGGCTTTCGACTAAAAATTTGTGAAATGAAATGAGATTTTGTTTGGTTTTTTCTTTATGTATAAGAGACTAAGTGTTTGACTTGTAAAAGTAAAATATTTTTTGCTACTTATTTGACAATTAATTTACAATATTATTCCTACTTATTTAATTATTTGAGTATTCTTCAGTGACAGAATTTTCCCTTCGCTGCACCATTCAGAGCTTTGTAATACAAGAATTGCGAACCACTCCATTGGTCCTGCCACCTCGGGGTTCCCGCACTTAATTTGCCTAGACTAATTACAATCATAGTATTTAGTACCATTAAACTGTGGCATACCCTTGGCCGCGATGCAAAGATCAACTGCGCAGTCTCCGATGATGAGATTACAATCAATGGGACGTCAAGGGACAAAGTTATTACGTTCGTTATTGTTAAACTTAAACCTTTCATTACACATAATTAATTATCTGTCTGTAATAATAAATAGCTAAAAATCAACTAGGCAAGATCTCATATCAGGGATTTCACGGATTTTATGGATTTCTGGCACTTCCAAAAAATAAAAGAAAACCGAAATTATTTTGATAGTGGGAGGCCTCTTCTGTAAGAGACCGCCTGGAGAAGTAATACACCTTAACCAGATATTCATCCGCCAAGCAGTAGTGTGCAAACATTACCGTGTTCCGGTTTTAAGGGCACTGTTTCCAGTGGTATTACTGGACATTTGAGACCCTAGAACCTACGTCACAGGGTGACGAGCGCTGTGCAGTGCCGCGCAAGATTATACAATGCAATGTTCTGGCTGGCACTGTGACTGTTATGAGCAGGCGTGGCGCTTACCATCTCGCGAACGACTTGCTCGTCTCGTCACAACGTCAAATAAAAAAATGTACTATAAACTTAATACTTTTATGCAATAAAATTATTCACCGTATTTTTTGATCACACCTCGTATATAAGTCTTCGCTTACTCGTTGCTGCGTCTCTGAATCTTACCCTTAGAACTGTGTAATGGAATCCTAAAACAATATAGTTTTCCCAGCCAATCTCTTATCAAAACAATTAATCTATGAAGCATGAAGCAACTGGTATCTTTATAGCCTTTGTAATTAACGACTCATTATGTATTTAAGCAACTATGTTCATTGATTAAGTTTTTACAATTAAAACAATGTATGTTCTTTGAGAACCATATGTTACCGTAATTATATCAGGATCTTGGAAGAACCAGACGTACGGTGATGCACCAACGTTACATGGTTGACATCCTATCTGTACGCACGAAGCGGTTTGCCTCCAGATTTGTTGTATGTACCGCAAAGGAGTGGAACTCCTTGCCTGAGTCTATACTTCCCGATAATTACAACCTGGGAGTCTTCAAGTCACAAGTGAAAGGTAACTTCTAGGTAAGCGTGCACCATCGTAGACCGCATCGTCATTAAACATCAGTTTTAACTTATCACGGATTTGGATTACAAGTGTTCGCATATCAATATTAGACTATTCAACATAAAATAGCGATTTCCCTATACTTTTTCATAAGATAAACAATTAGAAGATAATGAATAAAGCTGCATCGACAATACAAACAAAGATAATATGCTATGCTTTGAGATATGCTGTCCAGACACAACGTGTCTTACCGCTGCGCACTGGCTACCTGATTACGTAAAACTAAGCTGTAACAACGCGATAGCAATCATAATGCGATCAGTCGCAAAATGATAAAAGAATTTTATTGCCAAACATTATTGATCTAAGTTGCCAAAGAAACTTAGGTACTAATTACAAATATGTTTTTTTTTATTTAACTGAGTGACGAGAGGCCAAGTCGTTCACTTGATGGTAAGCGCTACGCCTGCCTATAACAGTCACAGCACCACTCAGAACCCTGCCTTGCATAATCCTGCGCGGCACTACACTGCACTCGTGACCTTTAGACATCGGCTCTGAAGTCTCTTACGCCCAGTAATTTCGCTGGAAACAGTGCCTTTCAAACCGGAAAACAGTAATATTTGCACACTACTGCTTGGCGGATGAATATACGTCTATCGCAAGCTTGTCATGGGATCCGTAATAAGGCAATCGGCCCGATGGGAGTGAGTCGCAGCTACGTGTGTAGCCGCCTGCATAAATGCGGGATAAGCTATATGTAAGGTAAGTCTGTCTGTTTGTTACCGAATCACGTACACGATTGACAAAGGAAAGGTACCACAAAGGGCTGATGCTTAGCGTATGTTAATTTGGCTGGATTCTTTGCAAATGATGTATTATTATATTGACGAATGTTATTTGAATCGCGAATTCTTCTTTTATGCTGAAGTTTTTTTATGTTTTCGAAGCTGGTATTTAACCACAATCTCACTTGAAATAACTAGGAATATGACTCTTTAGAACCAGTCTCAGAGTGACGAGCGCAGTTCAATCCTGCGGAAGATTATGCAAAGTACAGTGGGAAGGCGTGGCGCTTCAGTTGAATGACATGCTCGCCTGGCTTAGAGCCACTGCTGGAACAGCCTGACAGGCTCTCTACTTCAAGATGGTAGACACAGATGAACACTACAATGCCACCACCAGTGATCTTCAAAGAGGTTTTCTTTTATCGAAAGTTCCTGTTGCGTGTTCTGCTGCTTCAACCATTATTGAGCCACGAGGCGGGCTGGTGTTGTTTGAATCATCGTGGTATTCGTGGTGACAAGATTGAACTAAAAGAGTAAGCTCTCTTAGAAGCGCTGGATGGATTTAAGAATCTAAATTCTAGACTATGGATTGGTGGAAGGCCCACTATCATGGACCTATGGGAACTAGCCCTCTAGGAAGCTGCTTTTTTGCTTTACTGTCATTTGCGATACTGTCATTATCAACTTACTGAACTTACTATACCACGTTCACTGCTAAACCGTTTTACTTTTTTTTGGCTCTTTTGCGAATCTTCACACAACGTGTGTGTTTACTGTTTACTGGTGTTGTGTTGTAACTAAACTCAATCAGCTGTGCGGGCGCACACAGCTTGTGTGATAAAATTTTCAATATAGCAGTGCGGGTTCACACGCCAGACGTGTTTTCGCTTGCCGGTATAAAAACACAGACGTGTGTGTTTTCAGCAGCGAACGAGATACTCAATATTGTATAAGTTCGTAATCTGATTAATTTTGACCTTGGGCGGCATTGAAAACCCTTTTTAGCTTCAAAAGGAGGTATTCATTTGACTGTCTTTTATAAATGACTCCCCAAAACACAATTCATTTCTCAATAAAGATCAATGAAACGCACGAGCTACACGTAACTCATTACATAAACATATGTAAGTAGGTGTTTATGTATGTCATGAGAACTGAAGACGAACCATTGTCTAAGAGACTGTGAGAGAGCTCACGCAAAGGTCCCATACGACGATAAAAAACTGTACAGCATGCACAACCTTGTCGGAATCAGATCTTACTTTGACTGGAAGTAGAAATGTTTGAAAACTTGCTGTGATATGGTGTTAAGTCTTGTGAAGAATGATGGGATGACATACGCCATAACATTGCCATTTTCTACGCATGGCACTTTCATATGCTTGTCAAAAGACATCAATTCTAAAACCGTTTGTGTCACAGCCTATCTACAGCCAGACTTGAAGTCTTGCTTCACGTGTCACTATAGGCACAGAAGACACATAGAACTACATACAGAATGGACACTCTTCACCCCCGCGATCCACTTCCCCTCTACCCGCAATCCGGAGGCCAATTGGGTGATGAGTCATTATTCCTAGCCCAAATAACAATTGATAAACGGTTTAGTATGAACCTTTATTAACTAGCAGGTTGTCTTTTGTTTTGGTCGCGTAGTATCTTTGATTACGAGGAAGTCAAGGCAGCCGGAGGGTGCAAGGAAACCCCAAATTAGCTTAAAGTAGGTTTATTAAAGTAAAAATATTACATGGCTAAATCCTAACGTAAAAGTGTGTACGTTCGGTCCGATGTTAGGAGCCGAAGTCACCTAGATTACGAGGATTACAGTACATTGAGACATGGGACTTTTGATTTGCTGCGTCTGCGTTTAGCTGTATCGCTGCCGGTGGCACGGTGTGCTGTGGAATGCGGTGTCATCATTCTGGACCTCGGACGACTACGTAACAGGCTTATTTGGATCATTTATATGTTGTTAAAATAAGCTTTTGTGTGGAGTGTCTGGGGTGTGGTACAGGCACGCGGTATCGATCTATTCGCCGATCGAACCATCTCAGCGGAAGGCGAGAAAGCGATCATGACCCAGTGTTGCGCAACGCGTGACATAACGCTGACGAACTGTTGCTTCACCGACTTATGGTTGAATTTGAGTGAAGATTGCAATTATTAACAGCATAATCATTAATCAGGGTACGCTTTGACGTGGCTAAATATTGTGGTAGTCAGCTGCCGTGTCAGTGAACTGAGAAAAATATGTTGCTGTGATAATCACATTTGGTTTTTTTGAACGCCTGTTTTGAATTTGTTTCCTTCTAAAATCGCTGTGTCGGTAAGAATTTATAAATATCCGTCCATGGTTTGCATTGTTTGCATTATTTCTCTACTTTTGACATTGACAATAGGTACAAATACTACATAGTAGCTTTTGAGCTGTCTGCAAGAACGTGTTATCTCGGAATGATGCGTTTTTGTCACAAATTAGCATTATATACATACATAATTATAAGTTTGTTTTAGTGATAGGACCAGCGGTTTTAATAGTATCATCTGCTGTACCTTTTCATAAGTCCCTTATTCAATCTGTCGTAGATAAAGTAATAAAAACTTAAACTAAAAAAATATTTCAACAAAACAAAGATATACAAAACGTAACTCTCTCTTTTTCTATCTTCACTTACTTATATCCCCCTCTTAACTTCCGGTCGCCTCGCCCGATCACATTATTCGTAACGCATTCACCAGCGTACTCCCCAAGACAAGCATACGTGAAGAAATTTTACTTCAAAAAATGGATACGGTATATTTTGCTATCTACCAAAGGGACGTTTGTCTAAATATCTTGTCTAAGTTAGTTGACAGAATTTAGTTTAGGTAAAACTGCATTGACTATCACATATGATATTACAAAAAAGTCCAACCGCATAACTCGGTAGGCCTGTACCTAACGCACTTGACCGAAATATCCTCCGAAAGGCGCTGACCATATCGGAAACCGTGTAAGTATGTCGCCGCCACATCCGATGACATAACGCGACCTTTCTGTTCGCAAAAATTTGGCAAGACCTCTGTCACAGTGACAGCGGACAGCGGATTCGGACAGACCAAGCACGTGCTTCAAATACAGTGGAATCTGCTGAAAACACACACGTTTCTATAATGTTACGGTCATTAAAACCACGCTTGGCGTGCGAACCCGCACTGCTGTATTGTCAATTTTATCACAACAATTATGCACTGTTAATTGAGTTTAAAAAAATAAATACGTCATTATACAATTTTTTGGTAACACCTGGACCAGATCGGCTCAAAGCCGGGATGAATGGCGTAAGAGGGAGGAGGCTAATGCCCTGCAGTGGGTTGGTTGTTTTCCATTTTATCGTCTTTGAATGACTACCCAAACATCAAATAATTTTGCCATGTTTAGAACATAGCACGATTAATTTTAAAACCCAATAATGATTCTAAAATTAAAAAAAAATACAAAATAGTTTACCCATCTATCAGTCCTCTTATTCAAAGACATTCGGTAGCCGCTGCTCTGGCAATGCCCTCTGGCATTGCAAATAGTGGTACATGTTATTTATTGCCGATCATACCTACTTAACAGGTAGCGGGTACTTATTGCCAGCCAGAGCGGCTCGATTACATTTTAAGTAAAACGACGAATTAATTAATTGAAGGTGAACACGTGCCACATATATAGACCGACAGACAACGCCAGCATTATGCAATAGTAAAATTAACACAACCCAGACACGCCATATAAAAGCTGATTTGACCACTCACACATATAAATGACGTTTGTTCACGCGCCAAATGAATGTGTAAGTTTTTGAAGATTCGAGAAGAAGAAGAAGAAGAAGAAGAGAAGATTCGAAGAAACAAAAGACAGCCCGCTAGTATGCAGGTTCATACTAACCCGTTTGTCTATTGTCATTTGTCATATTAACCGACCACCCGATTGCCCTCCGGATTGCGGGTGAGGGGAAGCGGATCGCAGGGTGGAGAGTGTCCATTCTGTATGTAGCACATTCATACGGTCACGCCTTTTTCTCTTTGAGATAGGCAGAGGCTGCATTTTTCCACATGCTACGATCCCAGCGGAAAGCTTGCTTATTTTACCTCATAATGCAGTGAACATGTTAAACTGCGAAACTTTTGGTCCATGGGGTCCCAATACGAAAAAAGATTTAAGCAGTTATTTCATCGTATAGTCATCGCCGCTGTTGACAGGAGGGTCGACTCATTTCTCGCACAGTTTTGAAGTAAATGATCCCATGCATACACAAGTTGTTAGTCCAGGAGGCCTACCATGACCTGTTATAGCGATTCAATTGAAGACCAAAACTGAACCGCGTCGCATAATCGTACCGTGACGTCTTATTTTTTATGTTGTTTATTAGCGACTCAATTTAGGTTGCTGCCATTTTCAACCTAAACTGGATCTAGTTTAGGTTGAAAATGGCAAAAAAAGACGTCACGGTACGATTATGCGACGCGGTTCAGTTTAGGTATTCAATGGAATCGCTATAAGATGTCATGGTATGCCTCCAGATTTATCTTCATAAATACTATTTAAAAAACTGAAGTAATCATTCGTCAATGATTTTCGAGTAGGATAGAACAGACCAATTATAGTTTTTAGCAACGCAAAATGATTATAAATTGATTAGTGCATATAAATCAATTTATTCATTATCTTCTCGCAATTATCGTGTGTTATTTAAGTTTGTTATTGATGAATAATTAAAATTATTTATTCTGATTGATAAAAAACTGTTTCCTTTATGGGTTATGTATTACGTGGTTTCATGGGTAAATAGATTAGAATGAATACGGAATTCCGTACAAAATAAAAAATACGACCACAATAATTACATTTTTGAACAAATAAAAATTGCGTTGGCCATTTCCTTCATATTTGGATGATTGTCTATGGTAATAAATTGTGTTTGTCATTAAAAATGTACATATTTAGGCTTATTTTTCTATTTTTCCTTGAATTTAACTCTTTGCTGTGGCAAAAAAAAAATTACTAACATATATTTCGAATATACTTTTTGATTTGAATTCATTGTGCATCTTCTTTTTATCTTTAAATGAGAAATTCTTGTATATATATATATATATATATATAATTGGAATCTCGGAATCGGCTCCAACGATTTTCATGAAATTTAGTATATTGGGGGTTTCGGGGGCGATAAATCGATCTAGCTAGATCATTTATAGAAAATGTCATTTTATTCGTGTTATATCAAATTAAACATAAGCTTGGAAGAAAAATACCCCATTTCACCGTTGAAGGAGCCAAAATTACAAAATAAAAAGTGCCCTATGATATTAAAATCCGTTCAACCAGTTTGGCTTGATGAAACCACAAACAAACAAATATATTGCATTCATTATATTAGAAGGAATAATACCACAGAGTATAGCGAATAGCAATACACATAGAAAACCTTATTTCCATCTCTCTCATAACTATTGGGAGTGAAAAAGAGGGAGTGGGTCGCTTTGTTAAGTTTAACGAGAATTTTCATGGTCTGAAAAATTCTATTGGTCGGCAGGCGGACTTGTTTTAGGTAAACGCCCAATGTGTTTTGCTTAACAATAGCCTCAGTTACACGTACAAAGCACTGCACATTACACCATTTCTGTATTGACGTAACTACTCAAGACAAAATGTAATTATTTACATAATATGTGTGTCTTAGGGTTCCGTACCCAAAGGGTAAAACGGGACCCTATTACTAAGACTTCGCTGTCTGTCCGTCTGTCCGTCTGTCACCAGGCTGTATCTTATAAACCGTGATAGTTAGACAGTTGAAATTTTCACAGATGATGTATTTCTGTTGCCGTCACAAAAACAAATTACAAGAAACAAGATTTTTTTGCTCGTTTTTGCTCAATTTAGGTAAAAACAACAGGTAGACGCTTGAAATATTCACAGAATATTAATATATTCCCATACAACAAAGTACGGAAACCTTCGTGCGCGAGTCCGACTCGCACTTGGCCGGCAATTTTTTTAAATTTTAGTCTCGATTACATACATAGATTTTGACCCCTAACCAAGATTCCCTGTATCTAGGGAGTTTGAAATTTCTATGAGCAGGGGTTTCGTTTCACTTTTGTGAGGAGGATTAGGCCACAATCCACCAATGCCCAATGCCAGATTGGTGGTTCACGTAACTGCGAAGTAATTCGAGGGCATGTGGGCTTCCTCACGATGTTTCCTGTCACCGTAGAGCAAGTGATAATTACGAAGGTACACATTTTGTTTTAAAAAGAAAGAAATTTAAACATGCCTGCACTGGGATTTGAACTCGCGACCCTCTGCTTAGGAGGCGGACGTTCACTCACTAAGCTATCACCGTCAAATACTTACGTAACTTATATCATAAGTAGCAGGGACTAACTAACGCATGTCGTAAGCAGGCTCGCCTTGGATGGTCACCGCATACCAACTACGTAAGTATATACGAGACGTTTGTATCGCAACCGCCAAGGTCAGAGAAAACGGATTGACCTTTGATTTTGAAGACAGTTAGTTCCATGTTTACCTTGCGGTTGACTAGTTTTGACGAAGTAGTGGTTAGCACTTGACGAGATTCGGCGAGATATCTTGCGGTTGACGAGATTTGGCGAGATAGTATTTTACGTTTGAAGAGATCTAGGGAGATGTTTTGCGGTTTACAAGATTCGGCGAGATACTGTTTTGTGGTTGACGAGATTCGGCGAGCTGATTCTGTTATGTAACTGTCATAACTCGTGGAAACGAGACGAGCATATTGATCACCTGGTGGTAAGCGCTACGCCTGCCCATAACAGTTACAGTGCCACCCAGAACTTTGCATTGCATAATCTTACGCAGCACTGCAGTGAGCACGTCACCCTGAGACTCGGCTCTAAAGTCTCATATGCCCAGTAATTTCGCTGGAAACAGTGCCCTTCAAACCGTAACACAGTAATATTTGCACAGTACTGCTTGGCGGATGAATATCTGGCAAAGGTTTGGTACTTCCCCAGGCGGTCTCTTGCAGAAGAGGCCTACCACTACAAAACTTGCCACAGTATAAACCACAGTGGTTCGTAACAAACTCTCACGTATGAATAAACATGACGAATCATTCTAAGAAATGACATGCAGTTTGTCTATTTTATTTGCTTATAAGCTATTCTTAGAATGGTTATTATTTGTATATTGTTATCTCAAAATTTATACATCATCCGCGTCATAATGTTTCGTTTGTGATCACGCCTTCGCTGCTGAAAACACAACAGTTGTGTTTTTTCTAACATGCCACGAGTACGGGAAAACACAACGGTGTGTGCAGATCCGTAACCGTGGCTAGACAAGAAAAACGGCTCAGCAGTCAAAGTGTTAAGCGAATCTTGTTATTTTTTTAAATTTTAAGCCTGTCTTCATAACGAGTCTTGACAGGTATTCTAAGTAAACCAAACAGGTCGTTTAACAAAACAAAAAATAGAAGGGTTTAGTTGTTTTTAGCTGTAATGCGGTTTGCAGTTTGAATAAAGTACCTAGGGGACATTCCCTCGGTACGGAGCGTGTTTTTTTGCCCGACTACGGTAAAGCCAAAAGGGAGGATAAGGTTTATATGTAAGTTAAAATGTGTTTCACCGCCACCGTAGCGCCCGATTTTGATCCATGAGGTGTCAATGGATTCGTTATTGTGGTGCGGGTGACATAGGTGACATTTCATTTTAAAAGTAAAACTTCTTTACGCACGCTTGCCTTGGGGAGTAAGCTGGTGAGTGCGTTACGAACAGTGTGATCGGGCGAGGCGAACAGAAGTTGAGAGGGAGATATAATTTAGTGAAGATAGAAGCAGAGAGAGAGAGTTACGTTTCGTATAAATTTTGGAATATATTTTATGAAATGTCTTTTCGAAATATTTTTTTTAAATAATCTTTTAGTTGAAGTTTTACTTCTACAGCAAACATTTAATTTTTTTATATTGGAGAATCTCCGTAGTCGTTTTTTAGTAATTTTAGACTTTATTGACAGATTTTATTTAACTCCACTTGTATGTCATGGAATTTGGCAAGTCCTTTTTTGTCCGAGTTCCCGTTGTTGAACTCATTTTATTTTTTTATTTATTTATTGTTTAGCACACAATATAGATGTACAAGGAGCAATTAATGCTAAGTAGCATTGTCTACCAGTCATCCTGGAGGTGTAATTAAAATGGTGGCGGTGTGGCAAAAACAAAAGTACAAAGAAGAATATATTTAAAAGATAGTAATAAATACAATTTGAAATAGATAAACATAGATATGGATATATTATAATATGTTAATATCAATATCGAGTAGGTGAAGAAATATTTGATAAAAATCTAAAAAAACTATTCAGTTGTAGAATCTACCTTTTGGACGTAAAAATCGCTATGAGACTTTATAACAACTATTTGTTTAACCCACTTTGCCTTGTTATTTTCCACTAATCCATGGGGGATTAAAATAACCATAAAATAACAAAATAAGCAAATAACATAACAAGTACAAACAAAGGTACATTTACTGCTTTGCAGAGCATTAAGCTGACCGCCTATTGCAGCGCGCAAATTCCATCAGTGTACTGGTTTTTTTTTTTATTTAATTTTTCATCTAAAACTTCTTTACGCACGCTTGACTTTGGGGGTAAGCTGGTGAATGCGTGATGTGAGCGTTACGAAAAGTGTGATCGGACAAACGGAAGTTGAGAGGGAAATATAAGTTATTAAAGATAGAAAGAGAGAGAGTTACGTTTCGTATTTTTTTTTATATCTTTTATAATTTTTTTTATAAATATATTTTATTTGAATTTTTCTTTTTAAATTTTTTTTAACTTTTCAGTTTTTTTATTTTTTATAAATAAAATAAATATATTTATCGACAGAACTTAAACTTTAACTTAACTTTTTTAATAAATATTTTTTATTAAAAAAAAATTTACTACAACTATGTGCCCAGCACACACTTCGTTTTTTTTTTATTTGGTTTTTAAACTGATCGTTACAACTAATATATCTTAAAAATAAAGTACCAAAGTTTAACATAATTTGCTGAACGACGTTCTAGGTGCGAACACAGCGTGCAAACAAATAGTCCTCTCTCAATATTAGATTACCTAAAGGTTGTCTGGAAGAAATCGCTTTCAGCTATAAGACCGCCTATTGTACTACCCTTGTTTCCTATTGTAATTTTTCTGTACTGTGTTTATTTTTGTTTCTGGTGTACAATAAAGAGTTTTCTATTCTATTCTAATGAAACTACCTTACGCCATAACATTTGATATTTCCCCTTCCAGCTTATAAAAAGTGGTACATACTTCTAGAAAATAAATGGTTATAGTTTTAATAAAAATTAAGCAATTAAAAGCTATTTTACTAAATTTATTTTTCATTTTATTCACCACCAACTTTTGTCTGCGAGTCCATTTGCGCGGAAAAATAACGACATTGTATCACAACCGTGCACGGCAATGGGTGCATACCTTAAGACAAGACGTCGGTACGTTCAATACTAGTTATTCTGCACCGTCAGTAAACATTGCTTGGACCTTGCGGGGACGGCGACCTCTGGCGGCTTAGGTTTATCTAGATATCCTTTGTAAACTTCAATTAAGAAGTTCTTTTATTATTTTTAAATTATTTTTTTTGCGTCTGCCCTCTATATTGTCATTTTTAAATGACTTAAAGAAGGAGGAGGTTGTATATTTTTTTATGTTTGTTACCTCATTACTCCGTCATTTACTCGCATCAACCGATTGGGAGTTCTTTTTATTTGATTGTATTTTAAGATTGGTCCATAGAAACCCATAACGTCCCACTGCTGGGCACGGGTCTCCCCACACTTTCGTGAAGAGGGTTAGTCCATTATCCACCACGGGGCCCGGTCCGGATTGGTGGATAACATAACTACCTCCGAAATAATTCTCGGGTAGACATGTGGGTTTCCTCACGATGTTTTCCTTCACCGAAAAGCGAGTCATAATTACTTACATATGTTATACAGGAACACATTGGTACGTGCCTGCACTGGGATTTGAACTCATGACCTTCTGTTTGGAAGGCGGACGTTCTCCCACTAGGCTACCACCGCTAACCCCGGCTGCATTGATTTTGATGAATATGATACTTAACATAAAATACTTTTAAGTGGATAAAGCCGCTAATTTATTTCAAATCCAAAATTCTCAAGTTTATTAAACTCTCCTTCCACCTCGATCGTTTTAAAAACATAAATGAATTAATGCAATTTACGTTATACAATAACTTGTTAAAACAATACAAGTTTATTTTATAATAAAGGGGATTTTCCCGCGGTTACAATAAATACCTGTGAAATTAAGACTTTAGAGACTTAAGGCTAAGCGCACACTACGAATTTTAATTGAAGCTGATATTAATCGTCAAGATTTTTCACGACATTCCACAATATGTGACCATTGATCTGGTCAATGGTCAACAAATCATATTACAGACCATTCGTGCAAGTTTATTATTGTTTAATTGAAATTAAACAGGGTGATTGAATAATGTTTGTGTTTTTTTTTTATCGGGCATGCCCTTAAAATTTATCTCTTCTACCATCACCTCCGACTTCGCCTCCGAAACTGACTCCGACAAATCAATTTTAAAAACTCCGACTCTGACTTCGGTTCCGGTTTAATCAGCTCCGTTACATCCCTAGTTAGAAGTACAAGTAACCTTTATACTTTGCCAGTCATTGAAGAAATCTATACTTATTATTGGAGTGAAACTTTATTGTATTGTTGCATTATTTACACGTTGCTTGGTCATCGCACCAATTAAGACACCATCGTTTGCCGATACTTTTTCATTGTTAGAATTTTGCGAAGCGTGAGTTTTGAGTTGCCATTTTCAACCTAAACTGGATCTAGCTTAGGTTGAAAATGGCAGCAACATAAAAAATAAGACGTCACGGTACGATTATGCGACGTGGTTCAGTTTAGGTCTTCAATTGAATCGCTATAAATGGTCATGGTATCATCATCATCATCATCAACCCATAACGTCCCACTGCTGGGCACGGGTCTCTCCTCACTTTCGTGAGGAGGGTAAGGCCATAATCCACCACGGGGGCCCAGTCCGGATTGGTGGATAACAAACCTGCCTCCGAAATATTTCTCGGGTAGGTATGTGGGTTTTCTCACGATGTTTTCCTTCACCGAAAAGCGAGTGATAATTAAGTACATATGTTTTACAGAAACACATTGGTACGTGCCTGCACTGGGATTTGAACTCACGACCTTCTGATTGGAAGGCGGACGTTCTCCCACTAGGCTACCACCGCTTCATGGTATGCCTCCTGTTATCACGTTCAATTCCCACACTGGGCAAAAATGTGTGTGAGCCACAAATATTGCTCTGAGTCGGGATGCTTCTAGAATCATGGTCCTCGTTGTTCCTGGTTTCCAAAACAGGGAATCCTAGTTAGGGGTCAGGAACGTGAAGTGTTTTTTTTTTTTATTAGTTTTACTTTTGTGTCTTGGAGTGTCATAAAGGAGTTGTTATCTCATCTTGTTTTCAAAAATATACTATGGATGCTACAATGAAATGAATGAATGGATGGCCTAACCGTCCTCACGAAAGTGAGGGGAGACCCGTGCCCAGCAGTGGGACGTTATGGGTTGATGATGATGGCAATGAGATGCTACAAAGTTTGTGGTCGTGCACAAGAATGTGAACAGTACAAACATTTAGACAATTTTATAAAAGAAACTTCCATTGTGTTAGGTGCTTTGTTTCCTCTTTGACCTTTCGCTGTACATAATCCTTAAGACCTAGGAAATACAGTTCAAGTTACGGCCTTGTTATTTTCTATGCTGGCAACATGTTATTATATAAGTTAGTTGTAGCAGGATTAGTTGACTTCAATTAAACTGTTGCATGAGTTTAAAACCCAGGGCCTCACCACGAACAGTTAAATCCATACAGTTTAAGGCCTTAAACTGAACTGCCCTGCTAACTGTCACCACCAATATCGCTCAGCGTTCATAAGTCGACCAGAGACATTTATCCAAAGAGATCGGAACAATTTGTTTGCATTTATGGGAGTTTATATAGCTCTATCTCATTCTCTCTCATTCTCTGCAGTCTATTTTTGAGTGACGTCACGTCGCGTTTGTCATTTATGAGTGTGCGGTGCCAATCTAGGCCGTTCAGTATAAGGCCTTAAAATGAACTGCATGGAATAAGAATAAGTATCTGGTTATCCACCTGTAGTACTCTTTACCCGACTGTTCAGAAGAAGAGTTATGTTTTTTGTAGTAGACATTTTCTCGGTGGGCAACCTTTGACGAAGAAGCGAAGATTTTTCTTCACTTTTTCTAGTTAGATTTTAATGAAATGTATATCATTTTTTAATTTACACGGTAGGTTAACAAAAATATACCGTTCGTAAAAGCTTAATTTGTTTTGTTGAATTGAATTTAATCGTTGCATGTTGTTGTTGTTTTTCAGTAATTACTTTTACGTACAAAAGACATCAACGCGCACTGTTTTTTTTTTTCGTTATTAAACAACAGACAAAAATTAAGTATATTTTTAAGTAACAAAACGGCTGGGCTTACAGCTCGTTCACCTTTTGATAAGCGATGCCTATAGCAGTTGGCAATGCCACTTAAAATTTTGCATTGCAAAGTAATTTTTTTAGAAAAACTTTACTATCGACGTATAGGAGAAACTTTATAGCAATCGTCACACTTTTCTGTTATGCTTGACCCGCCACGTGGGAGATGACACTTCGGCGTGAAGGCTTATTGAAAAAAGCTTGAAATAAGACAACTAAAAGAGGGAAGTAAGTGGTCATCATAAAGTATACAAAGGTTCACAAAGGTTTTGAATTGAAATCTTTTCTCAGTTTACAGTTGGACCACAGACTCAAAAAGAGCATGTGACGAAAGGTGGTCATGGGCGCTACAATTAGGCGAACAACTTGCTCATCTCGTATTTCAGGAAAATAAAAAAAAGGACTACTTTCGCACTTACGACTTCACTTCACTTGCTAGCGCTCGGCGAGTCAACAGCTCCTGAGGATGTCTCGTGCAGAGACGAAACACGTGTCGTATTGCTGTCAGTCGATGTTTGATGGGAATTTGGGAAAGAGTAAGTCAGGCTTTTCAGTTTAAGTATTCAGTCACTTTTTTTCTTTTTTTTTTTCTTTCTAGGTAGATAGGTAGGTGAAAATAAGTAGATAAGGCCGGAGGCCGTGTCTATTTATTTTACGTTAGGTCAATTTAAGTACGGGGTGACACGTCAGCGTTGTTTCGGTCTTCAGATAAATTAAGGGTTGCGTAGGGATTTAGATTTTAAACGGATAGATTTATCATAGGGGTTACGTCATCCAACAAAGTCCTATCATACATTCATCAGACAACTTAGGCGGAATTAAAACTATATATTTCTATATTATCTTATTGATTATGGATTTCCGCAAAATAAAGCCTGATTCTATTAACTTACAATATCATTGATATACTTACGGAAAAAAAAAGTAATTTGTAGCGTGTTCTAATCAGAGCAAGAAGGTATGATTGCGTGATGCAACCTCTTTGATCTTACATAAGACGAGATGGAATGTACGAACGGTGTCAATTGTGACTGTCCGGCTGAGTATAATGTCCGAGATAAGTGTCAGACATAATAGTGTAATGCGGCCTTTAAGTGTGGTTTTATGCGTATTTCTTTACACTAAGTATGGATTATGTGGTGTTGCTGGCTTCGTTGAGGCCTCATATAATTTTTATAGTGTTATGAAAAAAATTCATGACGTTGCGTCATGGCTTAAATTTAATTGACAAAATTGTAATCTGATTTTTGTATACAAAACGACCCCCTTCCTTTTTGAAGTAAAACTTCTTTACGCACGCTTGACTTGGGTAGTAAGCTGGTGAATGCGTTACGAAAAATGTGATCGGGCGAGGCAAATGGAGTTTGAGAGGGAGATATACGTTAGTGAAGATAGAAAGAGAAGGAGTTAAGTTTAGTGTAGTTTTTTTATTCATTTTTTTTATTTTAGAATATTTCTATTTTCAATATAGATATTGATGACAATAATTAATTCGATACAAAAAAAAAAACATTTTTTGTCCCCCCCGGGTGAAACAGAAACCTTAAAAATGTAAGATTATCCACAACATATTTCTTCTAGAGTATTGTATTGAAAATAGAATGTATGAAACGTCATACAAACACGTTTCACACTAGTCCGTGTAAAAAAACCGTGCGTACTTTGTACCTAGCCATGGACGTACATAAGCTACGTACTGACGTGCTTCCCAGGTCAGCGAAAGATCACGACTGCTAACATACGCCAACCTTAGTATATGTTAATTTTAACATAAACAATTACCATAAACTTTTGAGAATATACATATTTATTCCATATCTAATTTTGTGACAAAATTTTCGTATTTAGATAAACATAATGACGTGAACTTTGGCGGGAAACCGAAAGTCTTTGTTGTTTTCCTATTTTAATTCACAAACTTGTGTTTCTTCGCGTGTTATTATGTGATGTTGGTGAAATATTAACCATTGAGTATTCGTTTAAACCTTGAAAACGATTAATACTTGACACTGTCTTAATGCAATAACCGTACGAAGCCAAAACAAAAAAAAAACTTAATGACGTATCAACCATTAAGGCACAAATCGCAGTATTTTTCTTTGTTTAATAGCTATTTATATTTACTAAATTACTTTAAACGTTTCCTGTAACTATGACGTCACTGATAACCTCCGAGCGTCATAAGAAAATACGAGTTTACAGAGAACTTTTAACAATATCTTATATCCTTGTCACAGTTTCCCATTGATTTAACTGAATGACGTATTTTGAGAAAACCAATAATACTGACGTAAACCCCGGTTTAATTTAAGTACCTGGATGACCGAGCTTTGCTCGGTATTTTTTTTTTTATGACATTATCTAAAAATGATTCCTAGCTAGATCGATTTATCGCCCCCGAAACCCCCTATATACTAAATTTCATGAAAATCGTTGGAGCCGATTCCGAGATTCCAATTATTATATATATACAAGAATTGCTCATTTAAAGATATAAGATAAGATACTTTAAGTGGAATGCCTCTTCGGTAAGAGAGCGCCTGGGAAAATACCACCCCTTTGACAGATATTCATCCGTCAAGCAGTAATGTGCAAACATTACTGTGTTCCGGTTTGAAGGACACTGTTTGCAGCGAAATTACTGGGCGTATGAGACTTTAGAGCCGATGTCTCAGTGCCGCGCAGGATTATGCAATGCAAAGTTCTAGGTGGCACTGTAACTGTTATGGGCAGGCGTAGCGCTTGCCATCAGGTGAACGACTTGCTCGTCTCGTCACTAAAATAAAGAACTGTATATTTTTGCCTGCGACATCATAACTCAGTATTTTATTTTGTATTTTGACGCAAAATTTAAGTGTTATTAATGGATTTTTTCAACAACAAGTTCACTCAAAAAAGCTTTCAGCATTGATAAATAGCGTTCCACTTGTAGCTCTTAATCGTTAAAAATAAATCATAATTATTTAAACCTCAATAAGGTTGATTTGTGTTACAGAATATAATATTATATTATGGTACTACATAATATTAATATTTCATAATCATTAACTAATAATAATATTGTATTGTATTGTATTTTTCGGTGAAGGAAAACATCGTGAGGAAACCCACATACCTACCCGAGAATTATTTCGGAGCTAGGTATGATATCCACCAATCCGGACTGGGCCCCCGCGGTGGAATATGGCCTAACCCTCCTCACGAAAGTGAGGAGAGACCCGTGCCCAGCAGTGGGACGTTATGGATTGATGATGATGATGATGAATATTGTATTAATACCATATATGTACCGAGCGAGTTAAAACTATTTAAAAATGTTTTATTGAAAATCTAGGAAGATGAATCAAAGTCAATTTTAAACCTATCATATTAGACCAGGAGGCATACCACGACCTTTTAAAATGGCAGCAACATAAAAAATAAGACGTCACGGTACAATTATGCGACGCGGTTCAGTTTAGGTCTTCAATTGAATCGCTATTAGATGTCATGGTATGCCTCCTGAAATCAATATAAGTAGTAACTTATACATAAGTTAGTCAAATTAACATGGGTTGCATTACCGACAGCATAAACGTTGGTAAATCCTAGCGTTAACCCTAGCTTTAATAAACACTACTCCAACTGAGCTACTTCGCTTTTGGATCTTGGTTATTTTTTGTCATAAATATAACCTTATTACAAAAGAAACTTAGGTATATTATATAAATCTCAGATAACAGCATAAGACTAACTTCGCCACTTAACAACCGTTAACGAAAACGTGACTTTAACCAACCTTTGTAACCGGTGATCACACGTGACCATCTTGATTTGATGGTTGAACAAAATATTATGATTAATTTGAAGCCTTGTGTTTGCATTAAGTTATTTTAACAGCTTCCAAGTATTAAGTACCTTACTTACACTATCTTAGCCTATGTATGCTAGTTTTTTGTGATGAAGAAACACTTTAATCGTTTGACAGCTGGTAAACCACAGACTATAACATGTGACTGAAAATCGCTTATAGTGCCTTGATCAAGGAGTTTTTATCCTCCTGCCAATATTATGAAACGTAGCAACTTTAGTTTTTAAGAGATTTAGTTACTCGTATAAAAATTATATAGGTAGAGTTCCTACTCTCTTTGATACTGCGTAAATAGGCAAAGATACTTTATAATTTTGACGATGAATTTATTTTTTAAATATCTTTGACATTTCTTAGACCCGTTCAGTGTTCCCTACCTCACGATGCCTAAGAATAAATAACTTTTAAAGGCCTTTTTAAAACGATAATCATAGGTATTTATCAATCAATGCATAGTGGTAATAAGGTCTATTCATAGTAAGTGAAACGACCGACCAATTAATGACTAAGCTGACTTTGGCAACTGTCTTCGTCATTAATTTAGCGTCAGACCAAAATTGAAATAGAGTTAACGCGCTGTCAAAGTTAACAAATGTTTAAGAATCACGGTGTTGGTGAAGTCGGGCCCCAGTCGTTTTAATCCAAACTCTACGGGCTATAAATAAAGCGCATTTTCTTTTGCTTTTTCTTGAGTAAATCTTAGAAGTCATTAGTCGTCCATAGCGTGCTATCTCAAGGACAGCAGTGTAGTGTTTAATATGTGTGTTGTGGAAGAGAGACACGAGCTGTTAGCAAATGTATCATTTGCATCGGCCCGCACTGCACGCAAGGCCGCGTTTTCCATCTGTAACACTTTTACTCGGTTTGAGCTAACTTGGAATTAAGTGGTATTTAAGTTACAAATCGGAGTTTCAAGGTAAACTTATGCCTCAAATGTGTTCCTAAGATGGATTTGTGTAATCCAGGGTTAGCATTAACGAGCTCATCGCTCACTTTGATCGATCTTGAATGAGGTGTTCATGTTCGTAAGGCTAGCTCGTAAGGTAGATGACAACTGGGACCGAGGGAAGCACGAAAGCATTAAATATTACGCCTTTAACCAGGCATCCATCCATGGGTGTGCCGCTGGGGACTATCAGACAAATTATGCCAATGAATGTTAGTGGGAGTCCTCTTCTCCAAGAGACCGCCTGGGGAAGTACCACACCTTTGCCAGATATTCATCCGCCAAGCAGTAGTGTGCAAACATTACTGTGTTCCGGTTTGAAGGGCACTTTAGAGAAGTTACTGGGCATATGAGACTTTAGAGCCGAACACAGAGCAAAAATTTAAGATTCACACAAATATTTGCCCTGCGCAGGAATCGAACTCGCAACCGTTGGTTAATCACCTACTACGCCTCGAAGGGCGTCAAATGCTGTCTAGCACAAGAGAAAAACACCTTGTATGAAAATATCACAGATTACTTCGCGCTAATTTAAAGATTATATTTCGTAACTCGAAACCAGTCGGTAAATATATTCCTCATTATAAAGTTATATGTTAGTATACGGAGAGGTCGACCTCTGAATTAGATCACATGGGCGGCAAGGACGTTTAATATTACACTGTGTTGAACCGGCTCGCATCTAACCAAGGAAGTTTTACTTAAGTAATTGGAAACCATACTAAATTGCCAACTTGTCACTAGTTGTTCACTTGTTTTGTTCACCAAACCGTCCACAAAGCTTTCGAGCTTGACATTATTTAGAAGCAAAAAGACAACCTGTTGTAGACCATACTGGAAATAATAAGAAGTACGGTAAGTGGTTTGTTTCACTCACTCTCGTGTACGCTGTATTACTAGACGTGAATAAGAGAGCTGTTGCTTTAATTTCCCGTATATAGCTTGTTCTTGTTCTGAGCTCCTGACTCTCCAAATAAAAATTCTGTCATTTTTCGCGGGGGTTGCGGGGAACGAGGAAGTTACATTACGAAAAACAAAGACCCATTGAAATGGTCGAAGATCGTGAGTTTACTACCGTTATATGAACAGACGATCATAAAACGCGAGGGGGGGGGGGGGGTGTACGAGCGTGCCTGGTCCATTACTTAAAGTGTTTAAGGTTGTTGGTGGTTAGGAAGGTCGTTTTGGATTTTAACCGGATTCTCGGTTCTAGTAAGTTACTATAATATATTTAGGAACATGATTGGTAACATTCATTTGTTGAGGGCTGCGAGTATTTTACAAGAGGAAGGTCAATTCAGCCTGACGGATATTTATTCCCTTTCTTTTGTAAAAAAAGTACTTATGTACTCACAATATTTTCGACTTGATATTGAGTCGGGTTTGTGCTGGAAATCGCTGTAAAAGTCACAAATATCGCCAGATTTCGTTAACAAAAATTTCTTTTTTTTTTTAATTAATATAATGGTTTGCGATTGACCAATATCTCACCTGATGCTATGTAATTTTCATAAATGTTAATGATTGCTCACTTAATGATTTCAATTTTTAATTCCACAAATGTATTTTTTATGTGATGGCGGTAACCGCAATTTCCTCAACTTCCTGCGCAAAATTTTCCAAACTTAAAACTACTTTTTCCGTCTCTTTAGTGTTTTATATGCTCATGCCAAATTTCAACAAAATCGGTTCAGCCGTTTGGCTACAGAAAGCCTCACAAATAAACGTTTGATTTTTAGGAATATTTTAATAGCTGATTATTTTATAGGTACCCCATAACCGTTCAATTAAAGAAAACACAAGCGGCCCTACAACTAAAAACAATCAAGCGATAAGACCATCCATTGTGATTAAGTTTGGTTGTTCAAGTTTTAAGTAGTATTGGGGGAAACCCCTATGAGAGATATCTCAGGACGAGGAATAAAAGGTTTACCCAAAATATGAAGTAAGGTGGCGTATATTATAAAGGAGAATCACGGTACATCCTACTTAATGTTATAAATGCGAAAGTTTGTGAGAATGGATGGATGTTTATTCCTCTTTCACGCAAAAACTACTGAACGGATTCGAACGAAATTTGGAACACAGATAGTTTATAACCAGGATTGAGTAATAGGGTACTTTTTATCCCGATAGTATGTTCCCCTCGCTCACGCGCGTGCGAGGGGAGGAGTCGTTGGCAAAATAGCAGCTCGTTAAAAATTTAATACCAATGCAAACAGGAGTTAAATTCAACGAAAACTGTGTTTCACAGGCACTTCCGCGTTTTTAAACCATAAATTTCCTTAAGCTCACACAGCTGTGAACATAACATAAATTATCAATATCGGAAACCAAATATTACTACTAAAGGGTAAATTATTGTTTCAGTTAACCACCTGGGTACATACATTAAAAGCTTGTTATTTATGTTTCCACGATAAGGTCGAAATCTCTCACCATCATCATCAATCGGCCCACTGCTGGGCACGGGTCTCCCATCACTTTCGTAACGAGGTAGGCCATAATCCACTACGAGGACCCAATCTGGAATGATGGATAACACCCTACCTCCGAAATAATTCTCGGGTAGGTCTGTGGGTTTGCTCACGATATATTCCTTCACCGAATAGCGAGTGATAATTACGTAAATATGTTTTACAAGAAACACATTGGTACGTGCCTGCACTGGGATTTGAACTCACGACCTTCTGATTGGAAGGCGGACGTTCTCCCACTAGGCTACCAACGAAAAGATATTGAAAAAAAATTAAGAAATATAAAGCTCTCTATTTCTATCTTCACCAACTTATATTTCCCTCTCATCTTCCATTCGGCTCGCCCGATCACATTTTTCGTAACGCATTTACCAGGTAACTCCCCAAGTCAAGCGTGCGTAAAGAAGTTTTGCTTCATAAACTTCCATCTATCCAGTTGGATTACTATAATCCAACTGAACTGTCGGCTGATCGTTTGGTAGGTCGTGTGCTTGAGGCTTTATAATACCTATACCTACAAGTATTGTTGAAGCGGGGTAATACAAAGCTAAGTTGCTATGGCAACACATTTATTATTTCTGAGGGACTATTTGCCTTTTCAATTGGCAAGTATTTTTAACAAAAACATTTTTGTAAATACCACGAACAGTTAAATCCATCCAGTTTAATGCCTTAAACTGAACTGCCCTGCTAACTGCCACCACCAATATCGCTCAGCGTTCATAAGTCGACCAGAGACATTTATCCAAAGAGATCGAAACAATTTGTTTGCATTTGTGGGAGTTTATATAGCTCCATCTCATTCTGTTTCACACTCATTCTCTGCAGTCTATTTTTTAGTGACGTGACGTCACGTTTGTCATTTACGAGTGTGTGGTGCCAATCTAGGCCGTTCAGTTTAAGGCCTGCATGGAATAAGAATAAGTACGTGGTGACCCCCCAGTTCCATACTTATTCACATATTTTTAACGACTAAATCGATAGCCGATATTGAATTTATGGTCGTAAATATTACTTGAAGAAAATGTGCTATAAGTCCAATCAACTTATTTCACAAAAAACTGTAAATAATAAATATTTTATGGGCATTGTATTTTGCTCTTTAGAAACAATAAACATATATATATATATATTGAACCTTTTATATAAAACGTGTTTATTCATATAGTAGTAAGAGGCCTCTTCTGCAAGAGACCGCCTGGGGAAGTACCACCTTTGCCAGATATTCATCCGCCAAGCAGTAATGTGCAAACATTACTGTGTTCCGGTTTGAAGGCCTCTGTTTGCAGCGAAATTACTGGGCGTATGAGACTTTAGAGCCGATGTCTCAGTGCCGCGCAGGATTATGCAATGCAAAGTTCTGTGTAGCATTGTGTCTGTTATGAGCAGGCGTAGCGCTTACCATCAGGCCTATATTTATTGAAGTTGATTGTTTGAAGTTTATTTGTTACAGGTATCGTTGCTTGTACATTATAGAAATCCAAGAAAGCTTCTGCAAGTCACTGAGAAATTGAGAAAGTCACACCGCGGATAAGCCTAATTAATTTCATTACTTCTTATAGCCCAATAATGAAATTGAAGTGTGCGTCTGTGATTCCAAAATAAATGCTAAAATGTTATTGATAAATGCTATTTACATGTGTTCGTCGTTGTTTTAAATGTCGAACAGTTTAGCTTTAGTCCTATTATGCATGAATCTTTATTATGCATTAGTTCTATAAATTTAAACATAAAAACGAAAAGAATGATTTACGGTTGGCGCGAAATACAGTCTCGTTTATATTAGTGACCCGGCGTAGCTCTAAAAACGAAAAAACTGTTCGAAATTTTAATTCCAAGCGATTGCAGAAACGAACCGCCTTAAGTTTTCGTTTAAAATTTTTTCCGACACCTTGTAAGGGTCAGAAGAAATAAACAAAAATATTAATAAGCGCGAACGAAGTCGCGGGTACAGCTAGTTAACAATAAATGTCTGAAATCAACATTATAAATAATTATCCATAGATCTTCTGTACGTTAAAATTACTTCAACATTATAAACCTTAATCCTCGAAGTTAGAGTTTAAAATTCACGAAACGTTTATCTTACAAACGTGCCAAAGAATCGAAACCAATTATGAATTACAAGCAGAATCATTTTATTCAATTAAGCGCCTTATGACGTAAGGAATAGATTACACGTTTGCTGTGAGATACAATCTTGACTTATTTTTTTATTGGGGTCAAACTATTAAAGGTTTCTATGCATTAGGTATTTGATAAACGTGACGTATGTGTAGGAAAAACTAGCATTTTATGTTTGCTTTTATGACGTATGAACTCGTTTTTAATGAATGGGTTTTGAAACTGGTCTTTTTATACACTTATATAAGTGACTTAACGCCACAAAATAGTTGCTAAACAGTATAAGCCAAATTGGATCCTTCGGCTTAATTTTTGATATATATTTATCTTCTTTTGAAGTAATACTTCTTTACACACGCTTGACTTGGGGAGTGAGCTGGTGAATGCGTTACGAAAAATGTGATCGGGCGAGGCGAACGGAAGTTGAGAGGGAGATACACGTTAGTGAAGATAGAAAGATAGAGAGTTACGTTTCTTATATATATTTTTTCAAATATCATTTATCGATTTTTTTTTATTTTTTTTTTAGTTTGTTTCACGCGATCAGTTTTAAAAGACACACGACGGACTAAGATAGTATTTTATGAGTTATTCAGAGAGAAGCGTGAAGATATAAATTAGCTAAGCTGGCCTATTTCGATAAAAAAAAAAACATTTCAAAATATAGCCTTCCTTCCTCCATAAATGGACTATTCAACAGAAAAAGAATTGTTCAATTCGATCCAGTACTTTCTGAGATTATCGCGTTCAACCAAACAAACAAACTCTTCGGCTTCATGCATATGTAAAGTATAGATTATTTATCAATATTTTAACATTCTTTACGTTGCAAATGTTTTCTAAGCACATTTCTATCGCTTCAAATACTTATATGGCTTCATATCAGTACAGGGGTCGTTTGGTCGATTTTCGATGCGGACATTTTTTTTGTAGACGCTGCTACGCTTTTCAATGTAACACGCGTCTACGCTGCTACGACGCTATCCCGTAGGACGTGTTCTACAACATTTTAACGTAGGTTTAAATTCTAGTTAAAATATCGTGAAAAATTAGCAATTCTGACCGGATAAGAGAACAGCGGCCTCTTACGCACGCTAGCTTATTTGCTGACCTCAATAATTTTCGCAACGCACCCACTTGATCTGAACTTTATAACTTTTAACTTATGTAAAATGTCAGTGTTGCCAAATATCAACTAGTTAATTCTTTAAGCATTTCTTTTGCGAATTTCAAACCAATTCAAATAAAAAAAAAAGAATATACTCCATGTAACAGTTTAGGTAGAGTAATTACTAATTATTCATAAAAGGTATGCAAAAATTACTGACTGCGTATTGAGTATTGTAAACTAGTTAATCAAGTTTGATTGCTTCAAATAGGTTTAACTTGTTTCGTAACCTTTGTCCGCGATATACAAGAGAACACGTTTCGGTATGCACTGTTAAGTTATAGGACACCGATTAAAATTAATTAATTACGACCATAATCACAGTGCGCTCGATACACTTACGTTATTAGCATCTCGAAGGCCTTTGTCAGCTTCCTAGTTTCATGCACTCAAATCCACAAACACAGAAACAAAACACAGCAATATTATATTTAATAACACACACGTACGCGCCAATAAACGTAATTTCGTAACTTTCTAATTACAATCGCGTATTTTAAACTCTGATTAAGCGGCCGACGTGTGCGAATCGGCCCGCGTTCGATCGCCTACTGATTAACCGACGCCTGGTTTTCGCTGGCGAGTTCTTTTTTCTTTTTAAAACCGGCCAGGGCATAGACAACAGTCTCGCTGGCCAGTCTAGTGTGTCAAGACGGAATGACGCAAGTCGTTTCGGCAACTGTACCGCTTGGGTTTTTTCGTTGCCTCAATCGCGGACCCACACATGCACGGCGGAAATTAATTTCAAATTGTTGTTTGGAAGGTTTTAGTTAGAATCTGTTTTTTTTAAGAAAAACTTCTTCACGCAAGCTTGATTTGGGGAGTAAGCTGATGAATGCGTTACGAAAAGTGTGATCGGGTGAGGCAACGGAAGTTGAGAGGGAGATATATGTTAGTTAAGATAGAGAGTGTTACATTTCGTATATTTATTTCAAACATTTATGAAAAAAAATTGCAAATTTTTTTTGGTTGATTTTTTTTCTAATTTATGTCCCCGTACACATTTCGTTTTTTTTTATAAGTGTAAAGTAGCGTTTGAATACTATCACAGATAATAAATGCTTTGAGTAACACGCGCCCAAATTTAATCAAATGTGACACCAAACCACTGTCGCAGATTAAAAACACGACTAGACTAAAAATAAGCCTAAAATAGGCATCGCTACATATTAAAATTCCCATATTTCAAATTGCGGAGAAAAGATGCGATGGAAAGGATGTGACACCACCACGCATGGACCCTACACAGCCCATTGGTCTGGAGTTCCAGAAACCAGCAGAGGTTGTCAGGGAGTTGGTGTACTGCTTTCCAATGGGATCGCAGCATGTGGAAAGACGTAGTCTGGATATTTCAACGGGAGAAAGGCGTGACTGTTTGCACGTATTTTAAATTAAGTTATAATAATTAATTCTTTGTTCGAAAAGTTTTAAGTTAAACGAGCGGTTAGAAAGTGCGACGGCAAACGGTGTCACCTTTGGCCTAAAGTTACAACGTAATCTCTACTTGACAGTGGACTTAGATCTAAATTGCGAAACATTACTCTGTCCTATTTTAATGTTATTACACTGAACATGAATGTGTTTGTCTTATAAGATCGTTACGTGATTATAGGAGCGTGGAGAGATGTCACATTCTTCGTGTATGTAGTAATACATCCACGTATGTGAAATATAAATAGTATATCGGCCATTAAGAGAAACTAAAAGAGTTTTTCAAGTTTTTTACGCACGCTTGAATTGGGGAGTAAGCTGGTGAATGCGTGACGAGAGCGTTACCAAAAGTGTGATCGGGCGAAGCGAATGGAAGTTGAGAGGGAGATATAATTTAGTGAAGATAGAAGGAGAGAGAGTTACGTTTAGTATATTACCGTAGGGGTAAGAAAGAGAGAAGTGCGAGCTCATATTTTCTTTTCTTCCTTCATATTTAGCGTCGCATTCCGCCCCATCCTGTTTGACCAAATATTTAGCCGTGGTTAAAATGTCGATGTAATCCAGCCAACTTTGTGGGTGCTGGGGGGTTACCACGTACTTATTCTTATTCCATACAGTTCATTTTAAGGACTTAAACTGAACCGCCTAGATTGGCACCACACACTCATAAATGACAAACGTGACGTGATGTCACTTAAAAATAGACTGCAGAGAATGAGAGAGGAAGAGAATGAGATGGAGCTATGTAAACTCCCATAACTGCAAACGAATTGTTTCGATCTCTTTGGATAAATGTCTCTGGTCGACTTATGAACGCTGAGCGATATTGGTGTTAGTTTAAGGCCTTAAACTGGATGGATTTAACTGTTCGTGGTGAGGCCCCAGGTATGATGATCCATTACCTAAGTACATATATAACATAGTTTAAATTAAACTGTACTTATTTTGTCGAAAATATAATTATTCTTAAATTTGGAGTATTTTTAATAGAAAAGATAAATAGGTAGTTTTAAAAGCTAAGTGTAACCAACCTCTGTCTGTTTTTATTATAAACTTGCATTATCTTTAATCTTTGTATAAATTATCAATCTCATAATTAAAACCAGTCATATGATATCATTATGTGCTTAGATATTTAAATTGCGGATTATATAGAGCTAGCTGCGCCCCGCAGTTTCACCCGCGTCCTGTTTTCATAGGTTAAAAGCTATCGTGTTTGCTAGGAACAGCTGAATATCGTGAAAAAAACAAATCGTGTGTTCTGTTCATCCAAAAATCTCATAGAAAAATAGAATAGAATAGAATAGAAAACACTTTATTGTACACTAAAAAAATAAAAAAAAACAGTACAGAAATTTTACAATAGGTAAACAAATCCCATTTTTTCCAAATTTTCCAATTTAACGGGCAATGTTTCCAATTTTTCTCTCCATAAAAACCAAAAAGTTCAGAGTAAGGATTAAACTGGATTGATTTAAATGTTCGTGGTAAGGCTCCAGTTCGGACCATTTAGCTTTTTTTGTACGTTGGATGGACCATTAAGTTTTATGTCTTCTCCTTATTCATCATTATCATCAACAACCCATGTCGTCCCAATGCTGAGCACAGGTCTCAACTCACGTTCGTGAGGAGGATTAGGTCTTAATCCACCACGGCGGCCTAGTTCGGATTGGTGGATAACATACCTAGCTCCGAAATAATTCTCGGGTTATTTGGGTTTGGGTTATTGGTCTCTTGTTAGTAGGTTAGGGCAAAATATCAATTTAAATAAAGAAGTGTGGAGCCCCCTTAAATATTTATTTTATTCTGTTTTTTAGTATTTGTTGTTATAGCGGCAATAAAATGACATGTGAAAATTTCAACTGTCTAACTATCACGGTTCATGAGATACAGCCTGGTGACAGACGGACAGACGGCGGAGTCTTAGTAATAGGCCGTTTTACCCTTTGGTCAGCGACTGATCAAGAGTTGTGACCGCCCTAGGCTTATTATGAAGGACTCCCCCCCCCCAATCCCAAGCTTTTTTTTCAGTCCACACCGCATTTAGTTTTAATGTTGTGTCTCGAATTGTCTCGGTCTAGTTGAAATATGTAGGGTAGAGCAATGACGCTAGATTAATAGTGCATTGGAAGACACGATTTCAGCCCCCCCCCCCCCCCCCCCCCCGATCCTTGCGCCCTAGGCTGCAGCCTGATTAGCCTAAGGGTTAATCAGGCCCTGCCTTTGGGTACGGAACCCTCAAAAAGGAAGTGATCTGTTTTGAATCCAGGTATTTCTTATTTATGCATAAGTTGCGTGGTAGTGGCGCCAACGTCCTTGGAAACCAGTTCTGTTGGACTTTGCGCTGCGAGTGGAACGCCCGATTTTGCACAAAACCATAAGCTTGAATAAGGAAACATTTTGTTCACAACACACAGCTACTACTTTTTACTGCGGTTACACATTATAACCACTTAAGACTTGTTACGCGCTCGTTTTGAACTGCCAAAACAACGTGCTGTAGTGGGAGGCCTCTTCTGCAAGAAACCGCCTGGAGAAGCACCACATCTTTGCCAGATTTATTTATTTACATTAATTAATTAATTAATACCGCATAACCAATTACATTAGCTAATAGTACACAATAATAATCGTGTCAAAACAATTATAACATTCAAAATTAAAATAGAAACAAGAATATAAATATCAAAATAAAAACAATTTCAAATTTAACAGCTCTAAACATATTATAACAGATATTCATCCGCCAAGCAGTATTGTGCAAAACATTACTGTGTTCCAGTTTGAAGGGCATTGTTTCTAGAGAAATTACTGGGCATACGAGACTTTAGAGCCGTCGTCTCAGGGTGACGAGCGCAGTGCCGTGCCGCGTAAGATTATGCAATGTAAATTTCCGAGTGACACTGTAACTGTTGTTGTGTCATAAAAAAATCTGAATCCGTCAACATAACCACTACGCCACGGGAGGTACCAAAACTCCTCGGATGAAACCCGAAGCCGACTCACGAATACCAACATAACGACAAAAATGGAACAATATTTTCATTTTTGGGTGAGAATTGTCGTTACAAACGGTAAATTTACAAAAACAATAGTATATATCCCGCTTGTCCTGAAATGTGTCGGTGTGAATCAAATTAAACTATTTTTTTAAGGTAAACGCATGGGCGTATCTACCGCTGTATCAGCCGTATCAATGATACGGGACCCGGGCTACAGGGGCCCCTTAAGTGTAAGCAAAACCCTTTACCCTTCATTTGGGGGGCCCCAACTAATTTCGATCCAAGGCACGCTACGCCACTGGTGAAACGTGTCGCTAATGACAGGAAATTTAAATTTATCACATTATTTTTCTTTTAAACTTGTGCGTGATACTGGTGGAATATTAAAACGTGTAATTTCGCGTTCCCTCCAAAAGTACCAAAAAGTTTTATTAAGGCACCCACCACTTCACGGAATCGTGACTTTAACCAGTCTACTTATTGACTAAGACTCGACATTTGGACTTTTTTGAAAATATGTACTTCTTGGAAACTATTTAAACTTGTAACTACCTAAGTACAACAAAACTTCCGTCTCCAAATTAATACCTCTCGCGGGAAACGAACCCGCACTGTTACCGCACGTTCTCATTACGGTGAGAGCTAACCACTGCGCATGAGCAGAAAGCGTAAAGATCTTTTTATCATAACGTTACAATTATCAATAATTTGGTAAAAAAATCATGGTTTTTTTTTATCGTTTTGTCTCCGCGGTTTTATGTATTTATTTAATACTTTATTGCACAGATTAACTAACTAGTACAAATGGCGGACTTAACGCTAAGAGCATTTTCTACCAGTCAACCACCCATAGTGAACCCATAGTTTTATTGCAGACAGCCAGTGTGCCAGTGTCAAGTATACAATATTAAATTATTAAATTGAAGTTTTTTAGAATTTCCGTAGTTATAGTCAGAATCATAAGCCTTAATCAGTGGGTAGTAGTCAAAGTTATGATTCAGTTAAGTGGTGGATGCTTTAATGAAACTTCTTGGGAGATTTGGACAGAACACGAAATGGCACGTTTGATGGGTTTGTATCATCTGCCCACACTCGTACACGTTAACGAACACTTATAATATTCCACCAATATTAAACACAAGTTTAAAAATATATATACAAAAACAATTCTACATTACATTTTCGGTTTCTTACCAAAATTCCATCTATGAAGTTACTTATTGCAAAATGTCATTATTTTGTCTGTGTGTGTCTCTCTCTCCCTCTCCCTCTCTCTTTCTCTCTGTGTGTGAGTTGTTTGTGTGTGTGTGACATAGCTTTTTTTAATCTATTTCAAGAAATATTTACAATTACGTTACTCAACAGGATATTCCGTTTGTTTTACCTTTTGTGATAATCTTTACTAAAGCTAAAGAACCTTTAAGGATATTTGATTTTGTTGTTTAAAAAGATAATTCTTATAACACTGACGTAATAATTGTCAATCTCGGAAACAATTTTATAACTTTTTTTTATACTAAGTAATGTGACAAACATGTTTTCATCTGATGGTAAGCGCTACGGCTGCCCATAACAGTTACAGCGCCACCAAGAACTTTGCATTGCATAATGCATACTGTGAGACATTGGCTCTAAAGTCTCATGATATGCCTAGTAATTTCCCTTCAGATTGCGGGTAGAGGTGCGGGGAGGCGGATTGCGGGGGGTGGAGTGTCTATTGTGCATGTAGTTGGTACTATCACAGATCACCTTACAGTTCTTAGTATTATATATTCTATGTTAGAGGCACGTTGAAAATTTTAAGAGATAATTTGGCGGCTGTGTGTCTATTCGGTGAAGGAAAACATCGTGAGGAAACCCACTTACCTACCCGAGAATTATTTCGGAGGTAGGTGTGTTATCCACCAATCCGGATCCCACCTCACGAAAGTGAGGGGAGACCCGTGCCCAGCAGTGGGACGTTATGGGTTGATGATGATGATGATGATGTGTGTCTATAGGCTATCGGCCTTAATGTATGCAAAAACCAGTTACCAAGTACACAATGCAAGATCAGAGGGTAACGTCGTAAGTTATTTAAGCACCCATGATTAGTTGTTTTACTGTAAGCATGGAAGTTTTATACTCTATGGACCGGGCACGCATCTAAGTCTGCAAACAAAAGTTCTGTCAGTTTCGGCGCGTCGTCGCGGCGGACGAGACATTACACTAGTGATTATGAAAACCAGACCGATTAAAATGGTCGTAGATTGCCAGTTTAATCTTGATACATGAACAGTCGATCAAATAACTTTGGTAGAGAGGTATAGCTTTGGTCTCTTTTCTTTTTATTTGATATTTAATGAGGCGATCAAGTCGTTCACCTGATGGTAAGCGCTACGCCTGCCCCTAACAATTACAATGCAACCCAAAACTTTGCAAAATCTAGCGCGGCACTGCACTGCGCTCGTCATCCTGAGACATCAGCTCTAAAGTCTCATATGCCCGGTAATTTCGCTGGAAACAATGCCCTTCAAACCGAAACACAGTATTGTTTTCACACTACTGCTTGGTGGGCGAATATCAGGCAAAGCTATATAAAGCTATATATCTATACTATTATATAAAGCTGCAGAGTTTGTTTGTTTGAACGCTAGGATCTCAGGAACTACTGGTTGGAATTGAAAACATATTTTTGGGTTGAATAGTCCATTTATCGAGGAAGGCTATAGGTTATATAACATCACGCTACGACCAATAGGAGCGGAGCATCAGTTAAGAATGTGGCAAAAACGGGGAAAATAAATTGCTTTTAAGAGAGTTATTGCGGGAAAACTTGAATTATGCGGGTGAAACCGCAGGGCGCAGCTAGTCTGCTATATAGGGTACAATATAAAAATAATCTATTCTAACGACAATATTATAACATCATAGTTTCAAGTACCAATTGGTCCATAGGATAGATCGTCGAATGCAGTAAATATTGTTTTTCACAAGGAAGTAGGTGTGCGCGCGTCACGGCGTCAAGGCGCAGGTTAAACTAACATTGTATTTATGATCTTCCTCTAGGTGTAAAAACGTAATTCACACAACTGATGAATAAATTAAGACACTAATTACCGCCCGTGGCTTTTCCCGCTTTAGCTATGATGTTAATGTAACTATGGTATTTCTATTTTCACAAATTAAAGCACTTGTTTGTACTACAAAATGCTATTACTCATTACAAGTATTGGGGAGTTTTTTTTTTTAAATGTTGGTTTGTTAAATCTTGTAACAATAAAATAAGGAAAAAGTGGAAATATATAAATATTTCAATCAATATTTCAGCCTAGTATCCTTTTAAAATTGTCCAAAGTCAAAATTCACGACAAAAAAATTGTGCGTACTCCACGCACTATTTTTTTTGTCGCCCTCCGCGCGGTAGAAGTGTAACTTCGTAATCTAGATTATGAAAATAGGAAGGGGTAAAAATTGTTTTTTAGTGAAATCATATTGTTTTTTTAAGACAAACTTTATTAAAATTGCTTACAATTCACAATTGATCGCATCTTTTAATTATCATTTTGCAAACGCAACAGTGCTTTCATACCCCCTCCATGGCAACGTTAAACGTTTAACGCAAGCTTGTTGGAAGTCACATTAGAACATTTCCTTAAAAAAAAAATATGATTATAAAATGTACCTTGTAACAATCCAATCAATGGCTGCTAGCTTTTTATTGAACAATCATTCCTTATTTCTTTTTAATTATTACTTACTTATTTTTGTCGTTTCTGCGATATTCGGATTGAGGGATAGTCGTAACAGCCACATTGCAGCGTGCGCTAATATGGAATTTATTACAATGGTGTGGCGTTCAAAATTGGACTGACCTGCATTTAACTGCTATTTTTTTTCGGTCTTGTCCTAAAGTGATCAATAACTTTGAATAACAGGCCTACAGAAAAGGTGAACAACATTCGTTTTGAGGATATTGACCTTTTTATCCGCTTACTTTTGATTTTTATTTTTGTGTTATTTATGGTCGTGATCAATATCGGTATATTTACTTCAAAACATGTCCTACAGCCTAAACGCTAGGTTTTTTTTTGTAAATGTGATATTATAAATGTTTAAATATTATTAATTAAATTCATTTTTAATAAGAGCAATAAGTAAATAGAGATAAAATAACGAATAATTAAATTTAACTTTGGCAAAATTAAGAAAATATATGTTCCGCCATCTATCGGCTTAATGTAATAACATGGTATACTCGAGGACACGCTCGTGCCGCTGGTAAGTGGTTCCTGCTACAAACTACAGATGGCGTTATTAGAACTAATTACGATCTCCATACAATATTGGCATTGAAACAAACATTCAATGATTAACAGGGTTCCCTATAAAGACAACGGAACTAGCACAAAATATAGTGTAAAATAAAATTAAAATAATCAAATTATGAACAGTGAAACCAAAATACAATTGTATTATTTATGAACGAAAGTGAAGTAGATATTTAGTTAATAATGTCGAGAATTGTACCCTAACAGGCTGTGATTTAGGTTACTGGGCTTGCGCATCGACCTCTCGCCTCCATGCGAAAGTAGCTCTTACGTCACGAACTGGTCAGCAGGTATCTCATAATGATTGCATCATTTGCTGCAGGCTATGGAGGCAGTCTTTCTCTCTTTATTTTACATCGTGTATATCTTGAGATTATCTCAAGATATACAAGAAATAATTATGCAAAGAAAAAAAAAAGAAAAACAAATGCAAAAAGTAAAAAAGATAAAAGATGTGGAAAGACGTTGTCTCTGCCTATCCCAACAGAATAATGGCGTGAGTGTATGTATGTATTTGTGTGTGTAATTATGCGGTGTTACTTACGCCGTGGTCCAGCTAAACATTCGTTTGACACGTTCCGAGCGCAGCTCTGTCGGGTTCGACATTTTGTCTGCAAAAACAAAAAAAAATACAATTAGATGACTTATTCATCAAGGCCAAAATTTAATGAAGGAGCCTAAATCAGTGCTAATATTTTCTCCGAGTCTGGGTGTTTGTAGGACCATGGTCCTCGTAGTTCCTATTTCCTAAATACAGGGAAGCCTAAGGGTCAGGTTCTATGTATGAGATCGTGACGCGTTTTTTTGTAAAATAATATTTATTGATATTTTTTATCGGTCTCCGGGGCGTAGTGTGTGATGAGCCGACTGAAGCATGAGGTTGCGGTTTCGATTCCCACACATGACAAAGATTTCTGGGAACCACGTGTATTTGTCCCAAATCTGGGTGTTTGTAGAACTATGGTCCTTGTGGCTCCTTGGTCCCTAGATTCAGGGCATACTAGTTAGGGTCAGAATCTATGTAAGGGATTGTGACGAGTAAATTTATATTTTTATTACATTAAAAATAGCGTGTGACCGAACTGTACTGGTACCAACATGCCCTAATAATCATTTTATTGGACATAATTCAATTTGTAGTCAGTTTTTTGGTTCAAATAATTATCTGTTGTTTGTTCCTCCTTTTACGTTGAACAAACAAACCAATTAGGTAAACGAGTCTTAGAGTGGAGACCGCGTTTAGGAAAACGTAGTGTGGGACGCCCGCCGACAGGTGGAGGGACGACTTGCGGGACGGCTGGCGGAGACTGGATGAGGAGAGCTGAAGGTCAAGCTCAGTGGCGTTCACTAGGAGAGGCCTACGTCGAGCAATGGACGACTGATGATAATAGGTCTGACTCGGAAATATTTGTGTAATTCTAGAACCTTTTTGGGGCTTCTGACCTAAAATAGCCCCACAGAAACCATATTGGAACTGCCTCTGTTTGCCCCTGCTCACACTTTGGGCTCCGCCAATCAGTGACGAAAATCAATTTACATAACCATATTTGCTATTGGCACATCTGCTTCCACTATTGGTATTCATTTTGCGTAATCCACAACCAGAGGCGGAGCAAGGATTAGTTTTCAGGGCTCCTTTGCCTCAGAATCTCACAATCATGTCCAACGATTTACGCGTACTGCTTCAAACTGCATTAAATATCGCGATCAGTAAGTATTTTTGTGAAATGGTTTCTTAAGTAGCAGAACTGTAAAGAAATTGATAAAATGTCTTTTGTAAAATCCTTACTTCCTTACTCCTTACTTATATTATAAATGCGAAAGTAACTCTGTCTGTTGCTCTTTCACGCCTGAACTACTGAACCGATTGAAATGAAATTTGGTACTGAAATAGTCTAGAGCTTAGGGAAGGACATAGGCTACTTTTTATTACAAAAAATGCATTGTAAGGGTTTGAAATAAGGGATGAAAGTTTGTATGGAAGTATCGTCATTTTTGAAGCTAGAAGCTTGAAATTTATTTTTTAGGCTTTTGATTAGATATAAATAAATTTGGCATTTAAAGTTTGTAAAACTTTACTCTTGAGGGGTAAAATAAATATAGGGGATGAAAGTATGTTTAGGAATATGTAAAGTTTCGGCTTAACCACTGCACAGATTTAAAAAAATATTTCTCTAATGGAAAGCTACATTGACAGCGAGTAACATAGGCTATATTTTATCCCCATATTCCTGCGGGAACAGGAACTACGCGGGTGAAACCGCGGGGCACAGCTAGTAGATCATATTTTGCTTTGAAGGATAGACAAAACTCTGAATTTTGACAGATCCACTCAATATTTTGCCAACGACAAACAACGTCAAAATAAAATTAAATAGTGTCTACCGATTCAAGATCACGACTCTTAATTTTGTTATGCAGACTAGACCTTAGACTTTTTGGGACGAATTTAGAGGTGGAGAATTGTTTTTTTTATGGTTGTTTGCCTATTTTCATAGCGAGCAGGATATTAACGACCGGCAGTATACTGAGTGACCCTCAAAATTTTCGCCCTCAATACGCCCCTGTTGCTATGTCTTGGAATGTCATATTAATATGTAGTTAATATTGAAGGTAAATATTGTATCGGAGGTATATCGCAGTCAGATTCGACATATAAGACACCAATTTAGTTTTACTAATTATGTAGTTGAATCGATATATTTTCGAGCAGGTCGATCGTTTATAGTAAGCTGCCCAAAAAAGTTGCTCTGTCACTCATAACTTTGCACTATTAACAGGAACGGTTGCTAGAACTTTTAGTATTTGCCATTTTTTTTCATCCGCCAAGCAGTAGTGTGCAAACATTACTGTGTTCCGGCTTGAAGAGCATTGTTTCCAGCGAAATTACTGAGCTTATAAGACTTTAGAGCCGATGTCTCAGGGTGACGAGCGTAGTGCAGCGCCGCGCAAGATTATGAAATGTAAAGTTCTGGGTTTCACTGTAACTGTTATGGGCAGGCGTGACGCTTACCATCAAGTAAACGACTTGCTCGTCTCGTCACTCAGTCTAATAAAAAAAAGCTGGTCTAAAACATTAGTAATACACATACTTTAGGCAGTACTATCTATTCTAATATATAAAGCTGAAGAGTTTGTTTGTTTGAACGCTAGGATCTCAGGAACTACTGGTCCTAATTGGACAATTTTTTTGTGTTGTTTAGTCGATTTATCGAGCATCAATGAAGAATGTGGCAAAAACGGGGAAAATATATTGCTTTTAAGAGAGTTATTGCGGCAAAACTTGAATTATGCGGGTGAAACCGCAGGGCGCCGCTAGTCGTAATATAATTGTGTTCAGCAGTGCGTATCTAATGCGGTTTGTGCAAGTTAGTGTGGAGGATGCGCCTCACTTGATTTCTACCCAATTTAGGAAGTGGCGAAAATTAAATAAAGTTTCACAACTGGATGTGGGAATTAGTCGGCAGCGCGCCACGATATGTGTTATCTTTGAAATATCTATACTCCACTCCGCTTCGGTTCGTTAATCAGTCTTTTGTTCCACTACCATTTCAATTTTCAACCCAATGTCAAGGCAATGGGACGAAAATCTAAGCGTGAAACATTTAAATTGTTCATTCATAGTTTCGTCTCATTCCTTTTTTTACTCATTTGACAAAAGTTATGTCAGCAAAAAAGTGTTCGGCGATTTCTGATTGACACGCTTTTATATATCACTAACTGCACCCCGCGTAGTTCCCGTTTTGTCCCACAGGAACATACTATCGGGATAAAAAGTACCCTATTACTCAATCCTAGTTATAAACTATCTGTGTTCGAAATTTCATTCGAATCCGGTCTGTAGTTTGTGCGTGAAAGAGGAACAAACATCCATCCATCCATTCTCACAAACTTTCGCATTTATAATATTAGTAGGATAGGATAGATTGACTGCGGTTTGTTACTAACATAAAATAATGCCGTATTATTAATTTAATTTAAATAAATAACAAAATAATTACACCAGAAGTACTAGGGTAGCATAGGACACCAGAAGCCTCCACCTCGTTTTTATAACTCTAGCAATAAAGAGTACACACGCTGTATCATACTTTTACGAAGCCCTTCTTCTCTAACTTCGTTGTGGATAAATCTCGTGTTTTCCATGGCTTATTATAAAACTACAGTTCAAGACCCAGGTTTATAGGTAACTGATGATTACTAAAGGCAATGCAATTAGGTTCACCGTCGAGATGTCAGCTCTAACAGCTTGTGCAAACGAATGCGTAATTATAGGTATTTTCCTGCAATTATCTCTAAGTATTGTTGGGGATCCGTTGCAGAACTCCTGACTATGAACCTACTCCGTATTCATTTCGTGATACCTCTTTTAGACCCTTTAGGGGGAGTTATAGGTGTAAAAGGGGTTCTTATAACTCTAACGTGTGTCTCTCAAACGGATGAAGCGAAATCAATATAGTTTTTTTTAAATTTGAAATGTGACTTCATCGAGTGTTCTTAGCCATTATTCATATACGTTTTTTTTAATTTTAGCTTCTCTCTATTTGTGCATTTGTTTGGCCATTGTTAAGTTTTATTACACTTCAAGTTATAATTCGATTTGCTTATCACACGAAGAAACAATAGTTCGAGAAATAAAATTCAAAAACTTTGCTATAATTTCCGCGGGTTTTAGTAAGTCTTAGACTTTTTACTCGTTTAAGTTAACCAAGGATTTAACATAACTGTGCACCGTACTTAATTATAAACTCAGTAATTTTGTCAACCTTTGACTCAACACTTACTCCTATAATGTAGAGTCGCAGTTCCGAGCAAGGCAAACCACTATTTTGAATGACTCTGGCCGTGTATGGCGGTAGTAAATATGTAAGGAACGGTTTTTTGTTGACAACTCTTGGGTTCAGTTTTCATTAATTCTCTGTGGAACTCTAAAATATGTATAATTGTGTTTTCTTTTTCAATTTCGTATGTAATTTTGAACTTAAATCGGTTTTTTACCAATTAACTATGATAATATGTGAACTTTCATAAGTGCTCTTTTGTGCCCATGTAAATAAAGATTTCTGACTTTTTTTTTATTTGACCGAGTGACGAGACGAGCAAATCGTTCACCTGGTGGTAAGCGCTACGCCTGCCCATAACGGAAATTAACGTAACTTTTGAATTAGATATAAATAGCGTTGCCATAGCGATAAGATATTATATTGAAGATAGAGCATTTCTAGAAGATACCTATTCACTCTCGACTTGAAGAATCCGAGATCATAATTACAGATATTATCGGTCGTTAAAATAAAAATTAAGCATTAATCCAAAAGAAATTGATGCCAATTATGATGATGCACGACATTCGGAAGTGCCAGTGAAATTGCAAAAGGTAAGGTCGCGCCTTGACCTTTGCCTTAAACCGATGAAGGAAGAAGCCTTCTGCCAATTGACACAAGTTTTATTGACACTGTGACCTAGAGCGTCTGTAGACTTTAGAATTACATATCGCAGATCATTTGTTTGCTTTTGCCAATGAAGTTTTACTATAGTAAAAGGAATCCATGCTAATTCGAATTTATGTCACTATTTGTTCACTTATTATGTTCACCAAACCGTTCACAAAGCGTTCAGCCATGACATAATTTTGTAGCAAATAGACAACCCTAAACACAACCTGGCCAATCTATCTTATGGACCATACTTGAAATAATAAAAACCATGGGAAGTTTTCTGTTTTGTTCGCTCTCGTGTACGCTGTATCCCTAGAGGTGAATAAGAGAGCTCCGAGACAGCTTTTGCTTTTAATCTTCCTTCTATATACCTTGTTCTTATTCTGGCATTAGTCAGTAACCATGGATATATAAAAATTGTTCCGTTTGTTTACGCACTATTATTACATAATTTATCAAGTATTCAATAATTAAAGAAACTTTATTTTTTTTTTTATTTTTTTTTACTTTCCAAATACTTTGTCCAAGTCACGATTCAGTAAAGTGGGGGGTGCTTTACCGGAACTTCTTGCGAGGGACAGAAAACGACATGCCACGATTTTGCGTTTGCATCATTGGCTCACACTCGTACACGTTAACGAACACTTAATGTTTAATAATCCACCAATATTTCACATCAACATGCGAAGAATCAGAAGTTTAGGAAAATAATACAGAAACAACAATGTAACATTTTCGGTTTCCCGCCAAAACTGAACGTCACATTTTCGGTTTACCGCCAAAACTCAACATCCTTTTTTGCAACTAAACGTTTCTTTCCAGCCGGTAACAAAAATCGAACAAAAAAAAACACTGGCCGAATATCACAAAGAATTTAATCGAGTCGACGATAGCAATTATTCATAATAATCTAGTCCATTGGACCACAAGCACCGAATTAACCAGTATGTTACGACAACTGATACATTTCCCTCGACCGAATTAACTATGCATTAGTAAAGAACTATGAATCATACAAAATGTGTTACGTCTAGTCAGAGAATGAACCTTATTACGTTTGTAAAGAGTTGGTATTGGAATGTTAATGAATTTTTTTTCGTGATGTGTATAAGCACGTTGGCATAAGAATACATTTTCATGATTTTCTTTATTATACCGGATGTTGTTAGATACAGATTTCCGGTTCAATTTTCCTTGTTGTAAAAATGGCTACAAAATACTGGGTTTCGTTTGAAAACACTGTCTTTAGTTAAAACTGCGACTTTATTAGTATTAAAGGTCTAATCTCAGTAATTCTTATAAATGTACAATTTTGTTTGTTTCTAAGTTTATATGTTTGTGTGTTAATGTGTTTGTCTTCTCTTCACGCCGAATCGACTCAATAGATTTCGATGAAATTTAGTATATATAATTGTAGATACTTTAGGTCCTGGAATGGAACATAAGATACTTCTCATCCCGTAAAAATTAAAGCGTCACGTGCGATTATAAATAAAACCGCGGGGCGCTGCTAGTATCTCATTATATTATTCTATAAAATCAATGATTTTTCATAAAAGTTTTTTTCTATTTATATTTATTGTTATGGTCAGTGTATCGAATTGCTACCCTAATTTAAAAAATATAGGTACTGTGTTACCAAAACGATAAATCGAGGTAGGTACCTAAGTAGTTTTCATTTCATATGTAACAGGCTGGAAATAATAATTTTATTTAAACGCCATCTTTTTCTGCCACTTGTCAAAATATTGGCGGGAAATGTCAACAGCTCACAGAGTACAGACAGGACGTATTGAAACGAGAACACGCGCAAACACCGCGGAATTTCTTATTTTTTGCTTTTAAATAAATCATATCCACTCGTCCCACATTGGAACAGGTTTGGAGCTGGTTACAAATACTCACGGTTATGTAACGTCCATAATAACTATCTGCACAGATACAAGCAAATGGGCATACGGACTCCTTTCACTTATCTCTGGTCCTTTTTAATCTGTGCATGGTACAGGCTGGAAATGACGGAATAGACCATTAATGATTTCACTGTGCTGAGCATTATTCCTGTTTTTTCTTATTTGAAAATGGCACAATGTAACCTCACCAGGACCCGATTTTTTTTTTTTATTAGTCGTGATAGTTAACATATCATTAGCGTAGAACAACATAGATATACAAAAGTAACAAAACACATGGCTCCAAAAAATAAACGGTCATATCTTTTGATCGCGTTGACTAACAAGTTAGATTTTTTCACAGCTGAAAGAAACTGTAAACCCGCGTATTTGATATAAATATCAAGTTGATACCTCCACACATACCTGAGAAAAAAGGGTCTTGACTGTCAGACGAACAACAAAGTGATCATATTATAAGAGTTCCTCTTTCATTTGGAGGTACGGAACCCTGTAAAAGGAAAATTTATCTTGAAGCATTGTGTATTTTAAATCCTATGGAAAAGACTTCAACGGGATCTATCCCGGGGTACACGCGCGTTGATATCTTTTGTATGGAAACATGGAAAAACCAAAAATAGAATAGAAAAGAATAGAAAAACTCTTTATTGTACACCAGAAACAAAAATAAACACAGTACAGAAAAATTACAATAGGTAAACAAGGGAAAATAATAGGGGGTAATAATGTTTTAATCTTCGATATCATCGAATACAACTTAATTTAGTTAACATTTTAATTATTGATTTAATTTAAATTAATAAACACGTAAACATCATATAACTTTGTAAAACTAGTGAAATACAATATACAACTTATATTTTAATTAGATAATAGTTAATAGAGGCATTTAAAATACACATCTGTGAAAAATTTAACCGTCTAACTATCAAGGTTCAAGAGATACAGCCTGGTGAAAGACGGACAGACAGCAGAGTCATAGTAATAGGGTCCCGTTTTAACCTTTGGGTACGGAACCCTGAAAATGGACCACGTACGCTCATAGCATAGACATGGAAGACAAATCCACTTGTCTTAGAAATCCAAAAATTATCGGGAACATCGAAGAAAGGGTGTCAATGCGTTGCAACACCCATCAATTGACTAATATTAGTTACTCGCGTGACCGAGCGCGTGCCTCGCTTGGAACAAGTATATGTTCCGATCTGTATACCGCCCGCTAGACATTCAGGTATTTCCAATTGTAGAGTGGGTCGTGGCCATTACTTCTTCTGTAATGGTAATTACACTTGAGTTTTTTTTAAGTAAAATTTTTGTACGCGCGTTTGACTTGGGGAGTAAGCTGGTGAATGCGTTACGAAAAGTGTGATCGGGCGAGGCGAACGGAAGTTCAGAGGGAGATATAAGTTAGTGAAGATAGAACGATACATTACGTATTTATATTACTGTAGGGGCAAGAGAGAGAGGTGCGAGCACACATTTTCTTTTTCTCTTTCTCTCATAGCCAGTTATGTACATACTTATAGATGGAGCTAAAGAAGTTTTGCTTCAGTCGTGTGGTCTAAGGCACAATCGTTTTATTAAAGTACGTCACACGTTAAGGGGGAACTGGAGCACAATAAAGTTGTTTTTTCTAAGATGGGGGGTGGGTCGACGAAGTGTGACAATATGTGACAACGGGTGGGAGGGGTCCTAAGTTTCATGACGTCACATTTTATAATCTAATACAATCTAAGTGTTATAGAGCGGAAAACTCCTTGGTATTTCTCTAATAAGGGTACGTAATGAACCGTTATGCCCCTGGCATTGCGGATGTCCATCCATAGGAGGCATTGGTCACTTACCGAGGTGGACCGTGAGTTTATTTGCCACATAGTGAAATTAAAAAAAATGTGACATGAAAAAAAAAAACGATATGATGGCTCGTCTGATGGTAAACGGTTACCATCGTATATGAACAGCTGCGACACTCGAGGCGTTGTAAATGCGTTGCCTTCTTTAGAGCTCTTTTCACACTTCTTTTGAAGAGCTCCATAAAAAATTTGATGGCAACCAAAGACCAAAGAAGAGTTATTCAGTGTTTTTTTTTTTGTTTTGGCTTCTTAATCTTTGTGCATTCAGCCACAGTCAAATAATATAATATTCCACAGGGAAATATGTGGAAACTCCTTGGTGAAATTTAACCCTTTTCATATTTGTCCAACCTTGTATTTAACATGCACTGTTATAGACACGGCGAGCTGATCTGACGATGGAGACGGAAGGTAGACAACGGAACTCTTTAGTGACGAACAGAAAATTGATGGTGTTTGTATATTGATCGGCTTGCATTACCGAATACATATTTTGTAAAAGCTTGCTCGGTTTCTTTCCAAAAACTTACTTAATTTTAATTTCAACTAAGTATCTTCTATTACAAAGTTACTTTGTGTGCAAGCGACTTCAGTAAACACGACCTGTGCGTACTTAAGCAGTGCCAGAGGATGTGTTTAACACATTACCACATGTTTGAGCTTGACCAACACCCGCTAAGCATGGCAATTTGCATAGGTACCAATGCAATTGCAGTGCAGTGGCTTCACTGTTGGAAAACCCAGAGACTGTAACAAGCATTGGAACAATAGCTAACCTAACAATGTCAGAAAGGCTCCATCTATAGACTTGTTAAAACGGTTAGTCCGCTATTTTTACGTACAAAAGGTGCTTTCTACAACTGTATAATTTTTTATTACATATTCTTCACCTACTTGATATTATATCCATATCTATGTTTATCTATTTTCATATCTTATCTTATATCTTTAAATGAGCAATTCTTGTATATATATAATAATTGGAATCTCGGAATCGGCTCCAACGATTTTCATGAAATTTAGTATATAGGGGGTTTCGGGGGCGATAAATCGATCTAGCTAGGAATCATTTTTAGAAAATGTCATTTTATTCGTGTTATATCAAATTAAACATAAACTTGGAAGAAAAATAACAAAGCGTTGGAGGCGTTTGAGTAGTCCAAATTTAAACTGAAAAATATGACTCTTCCTGACATCTATTGGCGAATAATAATACTACCGAGCAAAGCTCGGTCATCCAGGTACTTTTATTAATTAGTCTACATAACGTTATATATTTAGTTGTATTATAATAAAATATCCTATTATAAATGAATACCTTTTAAATATATTTTTCTTTTTTCTTTTTTGTTTTTGCCGTGGTGCTGTGACTGTTATGGGCAGGCGTAACGCTTACTATCAGGCAAACGACTTGCTCGTCTCGTCACTCAGTCAAATAAAAAAAAATAGCAAACTGCACTATTTGCGAGGGCTATTTTTATTCAAAAAAATGCAGACTTTTGTGGAAAAACGTGAGTTCCACAGTTGAAAAGGTTTAAGCTGGAATTACTGATCCGATTTTGAAAATTCTTTCACCTATTGAAAGCTATGCTATTTCCAAGTGACATAGGTTAGGTTATGTCCCGGGAAATGCAGAAAAGTTGCGGGAAAAATGGAGTTTCGCGGGTGAAACCGCGGGGGCGGGTTGTTTTGATTATAGAGTGAAGCGACAATTTTCCCACAATAACAAGCCAAAACTGTATAACAAGTTTCATTTGAAGTTATTTAAAGCATTATAATTATTATAAAAAACCTGTTTTTAAATTACATTGGCAGTTAGTATCAAAATAAACTAAACTGCTAATTAATATGCTTCTGTAAAATATATTTTAACCGACTTCAAAAAAAAGAAGATTACTATCTCAATTCAGTAAAGTCAAGTCTCAAGTCAGTTCTTAACTTATCTCAGTTTTGTTAGGTACCTAAGCGGTGGTAGCCTAGTGGGAGAACGTCCGCCTTCAAATCAGAAGGTCGTGAGTTCAAATCCCAGTGCGGGCACGTACCAATGTGTTTCTGTAAAACATATGTACGTAATTATCACTCGCTTTTCGGTGAAGGAAAACATCGTGAGGAAACCCACACCTACCCGAGAATTATTTCGGAGGTAGATATATTATCCACCAATCCGGACCGGGCCCCCGTGGTGGATTATGGCCTAACCCTCCTCACGAAAGTGAGGAGAGACCCGTGCCCAGCAGTGGGACGTTATGGGTTGATGATGATGATGTTAGGTACCTCACAACTCCGTCATTTATCAACCGATTTGGTTATTTTTGTTATTTGTAATGGCATACTTTCTGCATGGTGTCATAGATATATTATCAAAATCGGTTTAGTAGTTCGGTTTATAAATCAAAATAGCTGGAAAAAATATTTCATTGAAGTAACCGAAATTGCGTACCCATTTGGAGTAGGATTTTATGATTAAGTTAATAATACGGTCAACTACTAAAGTGCGGGTTCGATTCTCGCCCAAGAATTTAATCCGTAATACCACAGAGTATAAAACTATATAGTGCCTTATTACGTAGCAGTACACGTGAGCACACTGCTTCGGGATATTCAACATTATTGCAAAGCGCTAAAGTTCAATTTAGAACATAAAGTGGCTGTATTCATCAAGTGATACTTACGCGCCAAGAATTAATAGTGGGTAAGCAAATATTGCAAATATTTGAACGGTCCATTAGCTCATCGCAGCTAATGACGACTTATATCGGGTGTACAATTGTTTTTTACCCAAAAATATTGATAGAAAAACTTATTATTATTGTGTCACGCAGCATATTTAGCAATAAAATGTGTAAGCGTATAAAAATGGTGAGGTTATGAAATAGATTTATTGGTTTTGATATAGATTTTATAGCACTGGAGTGTAGTAGGTAACTTAAATATAATATAGGTAGATGACATTCAAACTCTTTCATTTATTTTATAAATATGTAAAAACTTAGTTTGATATCATTGGAAAGTTAATATGTAAATAGGTTGTATTCTTCAAAGTATTTAGTAGTGGCCACTGATAATAGTAACACAAAAAATAGAAGTACATTTTTCTAAATTCAAACAGCGTCAAATACGATAGAGTAACGTATCCATATCCGGAACTCCGGCGCACACTCTGAAGAACCCAACGAGTCATCGCACACAGACAACCACAGCTGGGTCACTTTCTCCTTACAACCTTGATTTCTTACGGCGTACGTTAACACTAAGACGTCAAAACGATGACATTTTCGTCATTACAATGACTAAAAACTTTTACTTTTCACCATACGGAGAAATGCGCTTTCAGTTTACTTTTTTCCTCCTATATTTCATAACGCACGCTTATATAAAAGTTTTATTGCTCACGGATACTTGCATAATGTTTGTCTGTCCATGTTTCATTCATTCATTTCCTTCAATTAAGTACCCGCATTGAATAAAACTTACCAAGTAGCTTTTAATATCCGAAACGAATCACGTCAAAAAAGTTCACACTCACACACTTTTTAAATAAAATTTAATGTCACTGGCACTCGAGAAAAGGGCGCGGAATCGCGCCTCCCACCACACGAAAACCTTCTTTATTTAAAATTGTTTTCTTTTTCGTAAAGACGAGTCGGTTAGCCACGTTGTAAGCGGACAGTGGCTACGCCGGTTGTGTTAGGTCCGTAAGTCGATTTCTTGTTTACACATCCAGAGAAGCGGCGCGAATAGCCGATCGCAGGTAAAAGTTGCTCATGGAATCACATTTCCGCGTTCTGTGGATGGCACCTCGAAACGGCTGCTTAATACCAAACCATCTGCCTTAACCAATAACTGTGAAGTGTTGGAAACCAGTCTTGGAGTTGGGAAGACGACGGGCATACAACAGGAAAACTGGCAGGAGGAGAAAGCGCGTTTTGGAGTAATTCCATCATAATTAATGACTGCCGTCACTATGCTATGCAACGATATTAAAATAGATAATGATTAAAGAACTCTTTGTTGAAATAACTTTTGATACCATGTTCTAATTATGTTCCAAAACATTTATTAAACTGACAAAACTTTTCGTCACTCGGTCAAATAAATCAAAAATTACACAATAATTATGACTACTATTTTCTCCAATCAAAAATAAGTACCTACTTAGCTACTTATAAGTAACAATTTAGCAGATAGACGTATATAATTTAGAGTTAACAGAAAGAACGTCGCATCTTCCTTCACTTACCTACCTATTTCACATCAAATTCCATGTTTGAGGTTTCTCTCCCTGACATATAGAATGCTGCATACCGACCAGTCGGTAATAAAATAGTAGGAAGCTGCACTATTTAGTATAATCTGTGGTAGCCACAGGACGACAGATTCCCTATGGCTTTATATGTCTTTTTTTTTTTTGTTTTTGAAATTTCGATGCATTCGTTTCAACCTACTCACGAGAGAGATAATGTACGTATTATGTAAGGGATTGTCAATCCGAAGGACTAATATTTCTTAATCTTTCACCACACCACTCTGCCCCCATATTCCGTAATAATTAAGTACTGTTGAGATCTTAATTAATTTTGTACGGACTTGGCAATCAAGTCACAGTTAAGGAAAATGGTTTGTACAGAATTTGAATGGAAGACACTTAACAGAATTATATAATAAGGGTGCTGATTGCATGATCTAAAAATGTTCTCACAATTTTTTTTGTTTTCTATGTGACCAGAGAAGTATTTCACGAAATGTGGCACTGGTCACTACCACAAAACAGACCTCTATGGTGCACAACCTCTTTCGATGCAGAAAAAGAGATAGGTTGACACTATACTCTCTATCCTCTAGTTCGAATCCAAAAAGTTTTGACTAATGACCGAACTCTTTTCTCGAATCTGCGACCATAAAAATACCGTTCCATCGCTGGGTAACTGACCTCAACCTCGACCCATTCGCCTCGGCTTCGTGTCCTTTAATTCGTCCTAGAGGCACAGAGTATGCACGCACAGTATCCACCTGACCAGAAGGGGAATTCTCTCAATTATTTGGCTTCGTTCAATTTTCGATCACATTACGATTTATTCACAATGCCGCAATCGTTTGATGTTGAATGAATATGAGTATTGTAGGAAGGAAAGAAGCTTTACTAAAAAAAATGGAACCTGTTAGCGCGGCAGCTAAGCTGTATAGGCTGAGCGCGCCTCCAATGGCGGGGGAAGGATGGCTGGTAGAAGAGTAGTACAAAGGAACTTGGCGACTAACCTGGTCTCCATGCAACTGCAATCACCTCGGTTCGGGTCCGTCTCCAAGCTGCTTGTTCCTTCAGGATGTTATGACGATCGATGTAGTGGACTGTATTTTAGGCGGTTGGTGCGTGTCGGCAAGGAGCGTTTACGCGGCGGGTTTATAGCGGGTTTTGTTTATATTTGCGCGTCGAATTCACGTGGACCACCACAGAGGAGCAGCAGATCCAGAACTTTGGATTCGGCGAGAGCGGCAGCCGCGAAGGACGAGGGTCGATCGCAGACTACTTGCGGCGGCAAGCAGTTTTCTCGTGGATACCACGATATGAGCGACAGAGATAGTCGCCAAGAAATGATAGGAATAGGAAGGTAGGAAGGTATTATGAGTGCCAATGTAAGTGGCGCGAACATTTGCCCCCGGCCTAAAAACCATTGGTTTTTAAAAGAAAGCGGGAAATAAAAAAATATAAAAATAAGAGTTAAACTCTTAAGCCGTCAACGGGTTAAATATAACATAGCGGTTGACCGGGGAGCAAGGGGTTAAATTATTGGGTAGGTAAGATACATAAACGGACGACGGGTCTCTGGTAGACGCCGGTCGCCGTTTTTACTGACGCTACTCGACAGATGCCATCGCCGCCGACATGAGTGGCCACGACGACGCCGAGAGGCCAGGATAGCGGGGGAATATTATCAGTGATAATAAGAACAATAGAACCTATTGTAATGGGATTCGAAGGTGTATTCCATTTTCCTCTAGATTGAAGTAAGTGAAGATATTCCAACTTCCACCGTTTGGAAAATGATTGTACCATTTGATCCAATAAAGCGTACCGTTTCAATAAGTGTCCAGGTTCATCGGGAACCGTGCAAGCGGGTAAATGCTTCAGCGGTGCGGTCATTAAGAAATGTGAAGCACTCAGCGCGGTCGGCTCAGACGGATCTTCGCTCAATAACGTTATAGGACGAGAATTGATAACGCATTCTATCTGTGTGAGTACGGTTAACATTTTTTCATAGGTGAGTAACTGTGAACCGATCGTTTTATGAAGATGATTTTTAAACGCTTTCACATATATTTCATAATTCCCCCCGAAGTGAGGACTTCGCGGTGGATTGAATTTCCAGTGTATGCGATTAGCTGATAACTCATCTGAGATAGACTTATTATATTCGTCGGAATTTAAAAGATCCGTTAACGCCTTTTTCGCATTTTTAACGCATTCCGTTAACGCAGAGACGGGAAGGGAGTCAAGGAGCGCGGGTGAGTTACTAGCCCATTTGACGAGATCGAAGCCCCCGGCCTTGAGCAACTCGCAGAGATCGTCTCTGAGTTGTAAACAAGCAGACAGAGTAGGCATAGAGTAGCACACGTCGTCCATGTATGTGTTGTCGCTGATAAGAGATGCTGCGAGTGGGAAGCGGGCACCGTCGGCGGCGCACAGCTGTCGCAACACTCGCATCGCAAGGAACGGACTGCTACGTAGACCAAAACAAACGCGGTTGAATTGGTAGGTATCAAGCGGAAAAACGGGATCGAATCGATACAGGAATTTTTGATATTTGCGGTGGTCCTCATTTATCAAAATTTGTAGGTACATCTGTTTAATATCGGATGTAAAAGCGATTGGGTAGTGGCGGAAATCCAAGAGGATTGTAAAAAGATCGTTTTGTAAATTATCCCCGGTATATAAAACTTGATTCAAGGAGAGGCCTGAGTCAGTTTCAGCACTGGCGTCCATCACCATACGCCATCGAGTTGTTGTTTTTTGTAGTCTCGCAATGGCGTGGTGTGGCACGTAATATCCAGTAAAAGGACTATCATTGTCGATCAGTGAAATGTAACCCTTCTGAATGTACTCTTTGATTATAGCATCGTACTCTAAGCGCAGAGCAGGTGTCGCGGCGAGCTTACGTTCGAGATACATGAAGCGTTTTTTAGCGATAGGGTAAGAATTACCCAGAGAGGTCGCGGGATCGCGGGAGAAAGGTAACGCTACAGAATAGCGTCCCGTAGGATCGCGGGAAACGTTATTTGTAAAAATGCGTTTACATTCTATAGCGTCTGGGCTCAAAGTCGGCGTGCATTGCACCTCTTCAAGCTGCCAGAAGCGTTGGACAAGATTATCTAAACGTGGTCCTTCCGTAAAGGTACAGAGGGAAATATGAGAGCGGCGTCTATCTTCAACCAAGGGGTCAGTGATAGAAACAACGGTTCCAATATGAGCGGGCGTAACATGAGCGGGAGTAACATGAGCGGGGGTAACGGGAGCGGTCCCGATTACGATAAAACCAAAAATGGTTTCAAAAGCGGTTGGAGTACCAGGCGGACCAGCGGCGCGGCCTGATAGCAATATTTCAGAAAAGAGCGGCGCGCCTATAAGTATGTCGATCTCGGAAGGCGAAGCGAAACTGTCGTCTGCCAGAGGCAGGCAGTTCAGGTATGAAAGGCAGGATACGTCAATTTTCACTGCCGGTAAATTGTCTGTTATGCGGTCGATAACATAGGCGTCAATTGCAATAAAATTATCATTTAGGCGGGAAGACAAAGTAGCAGAAACTGCTCCCTTGATTGGGTTAGATGCGGAACCTATCCCTTTAACAACGGTGTTCGTCACCTTATTGCATTTTAAATTTAATTTAGCGCAACATTTTGAAGTTAAAAAGTTACTTTGGGAAGCCGAATCAATTAAGGCGCGTACTACATGGCGGCGACCATTTAAATCCGTAGCATAAACTTGTACGGTTCCCAGTAAACAAGTAGTGTCATTAGGCTGCGAAGCGGGGCGTATATTACACAGCGACACCTGTTGTTGTGATGACTGATAAGCAGTTGTAGGTAAGTTCGTCAGCTGAGCGCTAGCGGAGCCCGCGACGGGCGGCGACGATGCCGAAGGCGGCATGTGATCCCCGGCGGCGGAGAAGTTGCCAGTTCGCGCGCGCGGAGGCGGCGCGTGCGCCTGTGACGGAGCGCTAGGGTACGGGCGATTGTCTTCACGGGAAGATGATACTTTGCGGCATAACATAGAATGATGTTTACATCCACAATAACGGCAATTAAATTTAGAATTGCAAGCAGTATTTATATGCGTAGTGCTTAGACAATTAGTGCAACCTTTGCTTTGTTTTACAAAATTGTACCTGTCGTCGATAGAAAGCTTATCAAATGCAGGGCATCTATATAAGTTAGCGTGATCGGCTTGTTTGCAAAGCGGACAGTGAGTGACGCATGATGCTGCAAAAGACTGCGTAGACCTTGCAGTACCCGGCCTGTTATTACGGCGGCTAAGAGAATCGGTCGTAGTGCGTTCCAATATTTTGCTTTGTTCGCGGATGAATTTTAAAAGTTCATTGTATGTAGGCATAGATTTACCTCGCATGTGCATTTCAAACGACCGTGCAGTACTTGAATCTATTTTCTTCAAAGCGAGCGATAGTAAAATAAAATCAGACACGTTATCGAGCTTGAGAGACTTCAAACTTGACACAGCCGTGCAGAATTTATCTAGGAATAATTCTAAGTTTTTATTCGTCGCGGTGTTAAAAGATTTAAAATCAAGCATTTGATCAAGATAAGCGGAGGCTAGGTTACGTTTGTCGTTATACCTATCGACGAGCGTCTGCCATATGATCGGATAATTATCACCGTTAGGTACGATACCAGAACAAACTGCAAGGGCCCGGCCTGACAATTTATTAATTAAATATTGGACGCGTTCGTGATCAGTGAGATCGGGATTTTCGTGAATCGTGCGTTTGAATGACTCATAAAATATCCTCCAGGTCATCGGATCTCCATTGAAGACCATCAAATCGAGTTCAGGAATTCTGATAGATTTACGTTGCGGGGCAACATTGAAATCAGCGGTTTTTAAAGGCGGGTTAAGTTTATTATAAACAAACTGACAACGGCAAAACATATCTTCGAAGACGTTTATAGATTGGTAGTTAACCGTGTACGAAGCGTTGAGACTCAACTCGGTGACATTTAATTTGTTCACAATTTCATTGAAATCGGAGCGTAAACGGTCTAACGAGATCATTCCACATAGAAATAAATCTTTCTCAGTATCATCAGTGAAAGCCTTTAAAGATCGGTTAAAAATATCTTGTAAGCGGGAAAATATAATGTCACGTTTACCTATCAAGGTCAAACGTTCGATCTGTAACGTATCGAGCGCTTTTGCGTCCTCGTATACTTCACTATCTTTGTCTTTTGAACGAGTAGCCATAGCCATCTTAACAAAGTATAAAAAACTAGATAAAGTATGAAATTCCTAATTTACTGCAACTGCCTACAGCATTTACCTGCCGCGCGCGCGGCGTATTGAATACCCATGTGGAGACGCACGGGCGGTCGTTAGGAATACCTTCACTTTTTAATAAAAATTAAGAATTACGGAAAAATCGTTATTTTTACTATTTAGGAATGCGGAATACACGAAATAAGTATATAATAGCGTAGTAGGATAGTACAGGGTACTATCTGAACTGTAATTGCGGGCGGGAACACGATAATTATAGGAAATTATCGTTGGTAAAAATACCAATATAAAATTGCGGGCGGTTATAAAGAGGACTATATGAGGCCTAAGAGGGGCCAGAGAATAGCGGGAGGACCAGAGAAGATCCGGCGGCGGAGGACCAACAATATGTTAGCGCGGCAGCTAAGCTGTATAGGCTGAGCGCGCCTCCAATGGCGGGGGAAGGATGGCTGGTAGAAGAGTAGTACAAAGGAACTTGGCGACTAACCTGGTCTCCATGCAACTGCAATCACCTCGGTTCGGGTCCGTCTCCAAGCTGCTTGTTCCTTCAGGATGTTATGACGATCGATGTAGTGGACTGTATTTTAGGCGGTTGGTGCGTGTCGGCAAGGAGCGTTTACGCGGCGGGTTTATAGCGGGTTTTGTTTATATTTGCGCGTCGAATTCACGTGGACCACCACAGAGGAGCAGCAGATCCAGAACTTTGGATTCGGCGAGAGCGGCAGCCGCGAAGGACGAGGGTCGATCGCAGACTACTTGCGGCGGCAAGCAGTTTTCTCGTGGATACCACGATATGAGCGACAGAGATAGTCGCCAAGAAATGATAGGAATAGGAAGGTAGGAAGGTATTATGAGTGCCAATGTAAGTGGCGCGAACAGAACCCATAGTAAATTAGTGATAGTTTATTTATTATATATATATTTTTTATATTTTTATTTTTACAGCTCACTCTTTGTTCTATCTCACCGATCACCAATCTATCTTATGGACCATACTTGAAATAATAAGAACCATGGGAAGTTTTTTTGTTTCTCTCGCTCTCGTGTACGCTGTATTACTAGATGTGAATAAGAGAGCTGTGTGACAGCTGTTGCCTTTAATCATCGTTCTATGACAAGTGTGGTGAAGCTCACCCATTCCTCAGTAGCCGCATTAGTGGTGAGCCAATGGTGCAACCGTCCGGTCGGCTGTTGCAATGCAATACGGCAAACACTGCCGTAATCCGTGTTGCGAGACCGCGACAACACTATCTTGCGGTTGCAGTATGGCCGTACTAGCCTGCTAACAGGGGGGTGATTTTTAAATCTTATTAGATTACAAAATGTCTGATTCTCGCCCATTTCTAGTTTTACAATTTTGTTCTAAAATCAGATATTTTGGTTAGATCCCCCGATGAGATTCAAAAATGGGTGCAAATAAATTAATATTTGTAAATAAAACTATTTGAAAAATAATGCAGCAAATTCTAATAAAGAAAAGCGAAAAATTTGCAACCAACAATTAACAATATGGTGTCGTGCCCATGACACTAAAGATTTCTGATACAGGGTACCTAGGTAATATATATACTTATACGAAATCGGTTGCTCTCGCTGACACCTAACTACCTACCTGTTGTAAGAACTAAGTGATTTAACTACTTGATTGGTCCAATAAAAATATCAAAAACAATTGAAAAATGCAAAACAACAATAAAGAAAAAGATGGGAATAATGGACAACAGTGTTTTACAAAGATTTCGCGAATAGAAATATGGAAAATAAAAAACGCATTACTGGTCTGAGAAGTGACCTCGATGATCCAGGTGACCTCCTCACAGGCATACAGGCCCGGACACTACCCGGGCCTACCGCGGGGGCAAGATGATGGCTGCTAGCGCGACCCCATATTGCCCCCGGAGGACAGCACACGAGGGGGAGGGGGGTCAAATCCAACACACCCCCCTTCCCGGAGGCAGAGACAGAACGACGACATTTCCCCACAAAAAAAATCTATGAATCTTTTCAATTGGACTATGCTACCAAGATGATGAGTTTTATAGAACATCTGGTCTAAGACGCCAGTAGTCTTGGCATCGAGACTAATACCGCGCGAGACTCCTTACTGCTTAACCCTGTACAGTGACACGACGCTCCTAGCAGAGATCGTACTCTGTGTAATCACACGGTAAGGCGATATAATTTTGTCTTTAATGTTATGGAAATGTTCCAACATGTAAACTGGACGTTGGACCGGCCGTATCATTGACTCTCACGTGTTTAGCTTACAAATGCAGCGCAAACGAGGTCTTGGAGGCATGAGGAAAAATAACATTTTGCATAAGCTTTAGGTCCTATGGAGAACAAAAGAATAATAATTAATTCTATTTTTTTTTCTTACTGAGTGACGAGACAAACAAGTCGGTCACCTGATCATCGTTCGCCTGCCCAGAAGTCACAGCACCACCCAGAACCCTGCATTGCATAATCCTACGCAGTACTGCACCACGCTCGTCACCCCGAGCCATCGGCTCTAGAGTCTCATATGCCCAGTAATTTCAGTAGTCGTGTGGTAATTTGATAACTCTGACGAGTAACTACCTGCCTAGGTCATGTGCATAGTACTTTAAGGAGTAAGAACTACCTAAGATTACTGCCAGGTTGATAGAGAATTCAGGCCTACGCAGGAGCTAAGGTAAGGGTCGTAGTAAAACACAGGGTCTGTGTGACTTCAAGCAGTGTCGAGTATTGAATATGTTTAGAATGAGAAATAGTGGATATTTAAACCGACCTCAACAATAAGATGTACAGGATTAGAAACTGTAACAAATGAGGATGTGAAAGAAGTATAAATAAAGAAATGTATAATGTAGCACGTGGAAAGATGTAGGTCTCTGCCTATACCAACTTCAGAAAGGCGTAAGGCGTAACATTTACATATTATATACATACTATGTATGTATGTAAATATTAGAATACGTAGATGTGTAGGTAAGCTAGGTAAACGTTACATACTTATCTAGAAATGTCCTTAACATTTACAGACTTTTCTTATAAAATAAACACATGCTGAAGTGAACTCATAACGTGCAGGCCGGGAAAAAATTACGTGCAAAACAAACCTCTGTACCATTTCAGTGTGTGGATAAACACCAACTCGATAATGGTAACAATAGGAACAAGCTGGGACTCAAAAAGCTAGCTAAATTAGAAAAAATGTACTGAATTGCTATCGTAAAATTCAAGGCGTTATACATACGTGTAAATAAATTAATTAGTCTAATTACACAAATCATGCAGAGCCAAATGGAAAATAAAAAAAGATGATTGAAAGTGGTTTATGCTGTCAATGTCACGAATGATATGGAGCTGTCTAATTGGTTATGTCACTGTCATTGCCGCTCAAACAAAATGTGAGGTTATATTGTAGAAAAATATAAAAATCTTGAATCGAATTACGTGAAAAATAATAAATACTCCCCAATTATACCATGGCGCTGCTAAAAACATTTATCCTCCGACAAATATGTAAGAATTATGAGATGAGTTCAACATTTACCCTTGAATTTCTATAACCCTTGCTGTAAGTAAATACTATGCTATTTTCAGTCCCACATCGAGCGATTGCTTCGACAATAAGACTAGCGAGTACCGACGCAGTGGTTGCACAAGACGACGCTCCTGTTGAAATCGAGAACCCGTACAAAAAGGAGAAAAAAGTGTGCATACTGTGTAAGCTGAACATTACCCCAGATTACAAAAACTACAGACTACTGTCGCAGTTCCAGAGTCCTTACACTGGAAGGATCTACGGCCGCCACATCACCGGCCTTTGCAATGAGAAACAGAAGTTGGTAGAAGAGGAAATTTTAAAGGCTCAGAACTGTGCCTACATGCCCTATTACTACAAAGACAAACAATTTCTGAAAGACCCTAAGCTGTTTGATCCGGAGAATCCTATTCGATCGCATAGATTCTAGATTATAATACTATGTTGACATTATAAGGTGTTATTTAGTTTAAAATAAATTAGTCTAATTATTATAAAATAGTTTTCATTCAAAACTAAGATAGACAGAGATGGGGTAGTTAGTTTAACACATTCACTGCTGAAAACACAACCGTCATGTTTTTCATAACTTGCCACAAGTACAGCAAAACAACTTGTGTTTGTTGTATGGGATAACACTGGCATGTGCAGAGCCACACCCGTGGCTAGACAAGCAAAACGGCTCAGCAGCCAAAGTATTGAAAATATATTGTCCCTGTAAACAGTGCTTGTGAGAGATTGATAAAAGATTAGATTTGTGAAAGCCACTTTGCTACAGTGAATTTTGGACCACGCATGGACCCTACACAGCCTATTGGTCTGGAGTTTCAAAAACCAGTAGAGGGTGTCAAGGAGTTTGTGTACTGCTTTCCACTGGGATCGTAGCATAAGGGAAGATGTAGTCTCTACCTATCCCATCGGGAATAAGGCATGACTGTATGTATGTGTGTGTGTGTATGTAGATTTGTATTCTTGAAGTTTCTGAGTGCAGCCATTAGATGTAACTTACCAAACAAGTTAATAACGCAATAATACTGTAATTAAATAAAATGTGTAACAAAAAATAACAAATTAAAACTTTACTTAACAAAATAACATTAATCTTTAACTTTAGCCAAAATAATGCTCTCGTCCTCTGGGGTATTGAAACAATCATTGTCTGAGTCATAACCAACCAAAGAGGCGGGAATCTTTAACGTCTGAAGCATCTCTGAGTAGTCCATGTTCTGTTTATCGGGAAACTTACTCTTCATCAGATCCATGAGCTCCATAAGAGCGTTTTGGCACCCCTTCTGCCATTTTTTAATCAGATCTCTTAATTCTTTCGTGTCTTCCGTCATACCTTTAGCTAGAAGCATCTTTTTCTTCATCTCTATTTTAGCTTTCAACTCGTCAATATCTTTTTGAGTTATAGATCCGGTAGATTTGGCTTTTTGAGGTTTTAAAACTTTGTTGTACGACTTTTTTATAAGAATAGTCTTTTTCTTTTCAAAAAAATCATCATCATCGTCGTCAACAGAGCTTTGGGAATTAGAAGGCTTGTCTACATTAACTGATCTTGGACTGTTTTTGTTTTTAGTAGATATCGGTGACTTTGTATTGGTTTTAATAAGTGAGGATTTAGAATTCTCCAGTTTAGTACTTCTAGTTTTACTTGGAGCAAAATCATCATCTTGGTCTATAGTTTTCAGTTTTGTCGGTGGATTAGTAGTGTCTTTATTATTAAGGCAAATTAATGGTACGTCATCAGAATCTGAGTCAAATAACGCTTGTGAAACTGTATCCTTTTGATTTGTTGTTTTATTTGGGTTTTCTATAGATGTTTCTTGTTTGACTTTCAATTCTTTCCTAAATATTTTCTTTTGAATGACCACAATACATTCCTTTGTGAGATTGTTTGGACTCTTTTCTTTGGTTTTTTCTTGTTCGTCAATGATTTTATCTTTAGTTTCATCAGATGTGGAATTAATGCATACATTTTCTTTTTCTACATCGACAGCAGGGGTATCTGTACTGATGGGAACTGATGGTGGGATAAGCTTTTTGCTTCTACTTTTAGACTTCAAGCGTACTGGAGTTGACACAACTACGGCATTCTCTTCATTTTGTACATTATTACTTTCTTTTATTACTTCTGGGACGGTTTTCTCTGCAAATTTTGTATTTATTTTTACCTCTGTGGGTGTTTCTGGTGCACTTTCTTCTATACTTTTATTAATAGAAGCTACCAATGTTTTAGACTTTTTACGGCGCGGCAATTCAACATTCCTAGTGGGGGTTTGAATAACATCTGAATATGTATCACTATCATCAATATTTTCCTGTTTCTGGGCCGTTTCTTGTAAAGATTCTTTTCTCTTTCTTGTCTCTATCTTTTCTTGTTTCACTTCCGTGTTTGAAGATAGTGGAGATTGAAAGGGCGAAGCTCCACTTTTTCTAATATTACGAGAAAGGCCGACTCTTCTGCATGGGGTAAGGAGTGACCTGCTAATTCCGCCCGGAGTCTTCGGAGAGTCAGTTTTAGAAGGTTTTAGCGTTGATACGGTTTTCATGTTCGATCACTCACTGAATTATTATGAAGAATAAGGCACTGCTAAAAATAATAAAATAATTATTTCAGAAATGTTTATGAGCTGTCAAACGAACAAAACATTCCTGTTCCCGCCATTGAGCGAACGGAACGAACAACTAATTAATGAGAAATGCACAGACGTTATTCGAACGAACGTGGTATATTTTGCCACTCTGAGGAATGAACAAAAGGCAACGTTCCAATATACGCAGAATCTCCTGATACTTCATGTAATGGGTGGTGACGGTGAGTCCAATTTTGTACATTATGGGAACAAGCAAAAATAATCTATGCCAAACTAGTTCAGTGACAAGAAAAATAGTGTTATAATATTGTGTTACATCTTATTTGGTAATGTTGCGCAACATTGCGTAATATTGTGTCGTGTGGCCTTGTAGCATTGTGGCTATTGGTGGCCTTAGAGGTTTAATTGAAAGGTTTTTATTATTTGATTTATTTATTCGGCAATTATAATTTCAATAATTCGGTAATCTTCAAAACTGTAGTCTGTGGAAATTTAAATTTGTTGTGTGTTATCTGTGGCCAATTGGTTGACAGCACCGTGATGCCATCTTGGTTGATTTAATCTAGATCTGGCACTTTTGTAGTTTGTTTAATAATATATTCGATGTTGTTTTTTTTTTTTATTTCAAGCCAATGTTTTTGTTTGCTTCAGATAAATCACCGAACAGGGGGCCTACTCTCACCTATTAGTTAGCGGCTCAGTTTAGGCTCAGTTCAACTTAGGTTCCTAAACTGCACCGCATAATTTCGTACCATGACCTACACCTAAACAAAATCGTTATTGGATCGTTAACAATAAGAATGAATGAACGATAGTTTCTCACGTCTACTATGACGTCACTCTGTTGGAAAGAGACAACACTATATCAACATCCTTTGCTAACTTCGTTTAGCCGTGTTTCTTTCTTTTGGTTTCGTTCAGAAATAAATCAAAAAATGTTTCGGAAAATTACGCTTATTATCATGTTGCATATTTTGTCATTTGTGTGAAGACACAACACCTAAGTAATTTAATTAAGTATTTAGAAGTATGTATCAATAATGTTTATTGATTTATTATTTATTTAAGATCATTTTTAAATTAAATTACGAATAAAATATTGTGGTCCTAGAATTGTTATCTTTTTAGAACGTTCCTTTTATATTTTCGACATTTGACATTTGATTAATGAGTGACGGACGGATGAATGTTCTTCGACTAATTAGAAAATACAGCACGAAAGAGTTCGTATATTGAAAATACGCGCGCTTTTGTGCTGATTTTTATAAAATACTATTTTCGATTTCTTTTTATGTGGTTTATAAATTCACTACAATGGCGTCAGTAATTCTGTCTAATATTTTGCATATTATATAAAAACCTTATTTCTTAAGTAGGTACTTATACGCATGAATCTATACTCCAAAATTCCCAAGCTTACGTCTCAAGTGTTAGCGGCTATTTTAAGTGGTTTTCTTTATATTATACTGTGAAACTTCTCGTCAACGAGTAAGCTACGGGCAACTTGAACACCTTTGGGATTTCATAAATAGGCACAACGAGATTGCAACGTGCTATAATAAAATCACGCAAGCCAGGGAATACTCTCGCCGGCTGTGGGAATCAGTAGCCCTAAGTTTAAACTCCCAAGGCGACAGTGCATACACAAATACACACACTTAATTATTATGATTTTTACACTGAAATCAAAATAATCCCTACTTCCCTACTTATATTATAAATGCGAAAGTAACTGTCCGTCGTTTTGTCTGTCTGCTACGCTTCCACGCCTAAATTACTGTACTGATTTAAATAAAATTTGGTACAGTCTAGACTCTAGAGCCTGAGAAAGGACATAAGCTACTTTTTAATGCGAGAAAAGGGTTGTAAAGTGTTGAAATAGGGGATGAAAGTTAGTATGGAAGTTTCTTCATATTTTAAGCTAGAAGCTGGAAACTTATTTTTGTGCTTTTGATTAGATATAAATAAAAATGTCATTCAAATTTTGTAAAAAAATTATCCACAAGGTAAAATAGCAATAGGGGAAGAAAGTTTGTATGGAAATATATAAGGTTTCGGCTAAACCACTGCACCGATTTTTAAAATTATTTATCTAATGGAAAACTACATTATGAGCGAGTAATAAAGGCTATATTTTATACCCGTATTCCCACTGGAAGAGGAACTACGCGGGTGAAACCGCGGGGCCGCCGCTATTAAGATATATAACCAAAAAGGCTCAACTTTGGTTGTGAAAATATTAACTTTTATTGAGACGCTAATTTTGACAGCTAATGGGATCAGTATAGGTTCAAATAGGTTTTAAATATAGCTCATGGTACGAAAAGAATGAACGAAATCATGACTTGCGATCCAGTTTAGGTTCAAAATGGCGGAAACCTAAACTGAGTCGCTAATAAGACGTCATGGTACGATTTTGCGACGCAGTTCAGTTTAGGTCCTAAACTGAATCGCTATAAGACGTCATGGTAGGCCTCCAGTACCGATAAGCCAGCTACAATCACCCAGTGCCAAAACAGCCAGTTCATGGCCAACATCAAGTTAATAACATTTCACGCTCTAAAAATTGTTTAAATATGAATGTGTTGTGCGTTGGTAAAATTAATAAAGTTCAATGATAATATAATATGACTGTCTCGAAACTAACAATTTTAAGTCAATGTGCAATTATAATTTTATCTTATTCAAATATTGCGGTGGCAGCACTTTTTACTACAACCTTCGATCTTTTGTTCATTTCACAGAGTGACGCTGACGGCTGTCAGATTGATTATTAAGACATTATTTAGAATTTAGAAGTTCATTCAAAAATCTTCCACCAGTGTCGTGGTATTTTTGAATCGGTTTTGTTATATAAAAATAATTAACTCGTCCGCAATTAATAAGCCCAGATCACCGGGTCGAGATCCTATCGCGTCAGCAGTGCTAACGAAGTGATAATCAGTTCAGTTGGTGTAAATAAAAACATTACATAATGCCGCTGTTGAGGCTGACTTCAGGGTCTTTCGGGCAGCTGCGTGCTTTCGCGACGTCAGCAACTTTGGGAAAGCGCTTGAAAACCTTCGCCGTGTACCGATGGAACCCCGACGAGCCCAGCACGAAGCCTTACACGCAGAACTACGAGGTGGATCTCGACGACTGCGCACCGATGGTTTTGGACGCTCTGATCAAGATCAAGAACGAAATCGACCCGACCCTCACCTTCCGGCGTTCGTGCCGTGAAGGAGTGTGCGGCTCCTGCGCCATGAACATCGACGGAGTGAACACACTGGCCTGCATCAGCCACATCGACACAAACGTATCGAAACCATCCAAGATCTACCCCCTCCCTCACATGTACGTAGTGAAGGACCTCGTGCCGGATCTGACTAACTTCTACCGCCAGTACCAATCGATTGAGCCCTGGCTGCAGCGGGACAAGGAAGCCGTTAAGGGTAAGGAGACGCAGCTTCTTCAAGACGTGGAGGACCGTGCTAAACTGGACGGTCTTTATGAATGTGTGCTGTGCGCTTGCTGCTCGACCAGCTGTCCTTCCTACTGGTGGAACGGAGACAAGTATCTGGGCCCTGCTGTCCTAATGCAAGCATACAGATGGATTATTGACTCTCGTGATGATGCCACCGATAAACGCTTGTCAAAATTGAAAGACACATACTCTGTATACCGTTGCCACACCATCATGAACTGCACGAGGACATGCCCCAAGGGCTTGAACCCAGGGCGAGCTATCGCACAAATTAAGACCCTACTATCAGGTATTGTTAAGAAAGAGGCGCCCATCATGGACCCGGCCGGTCTAGATAAATCAGCTGCACGCAATTAAACTATATAGGCAATAAAAATAACAATAATCCTTACGTCTCTTAAGTTTTTGTGATGTTTACGGCTCAAACTTTTGAAGTAAAACCCCGATGTTATGAAATAGTATAAAGTTTTGATAATCACTTTTAAATAGTGCCAATAGCTTCATTATATTACTAAAAGTAACTTGTAACGTATAAAACAAACTGTAAATATCATACAAACTCTTGAGACGTAAACAATCCGTAGAAAATGTTGACTATTCCAGCAGAATACGAAACTATAACTTTGATTCGTACTTAACATGAGATTCAAGTGAGATTAGTTATAATCTTTTACATATAGAATCTAAAAAAACGCAATTGTAGCAAAATGTTGTTTTGTAGCATTTAGAGTAAATTAAGAACAACACTACACTTTTTTTATTTATCCTACCATAAATAAGGACATGATAGCTAAAGACATTATTCCTGGTATAGTAAATTGATGTTGTGCTAAAATTTATCTTATATTATTTTTGTATAATTGTTATCCAGTATTTAATTATGTTAAACGGAAATTATCAAGATCTTAAAAATGAACCGTACTGACTAAACTTTGATTTAACCTTGAAATTTTTAATGCATCGCGTTTTTCAAGCTGCTAAGAGATTACTAGAGACAGAGACTAGCCAAGTCAGAAATTTTATAAAATAGCCTAAATAAAAGATTTACCTAACGTTACCATTATTTGTGAACATACTTTACCTTTTACGTACATTTTATAATAATCATGTCATGTTTTATTTATCCGCGGAGGAATTATCTGTCCAAACTGATTTGTCCATAAGGACGAATCATGTACAAGTACAATTGACAACGTACAGGAAAATTATAACCGGATATTGTAAATGATATTAAACTAGTGACATTCTTAAAGTATTATTTGAATAGAAAGTATTTTCATCTCATTTTTTAAATTATTGACTTGATGTATTTATTTCTCATATCGTTATTGACATGTCTTTTTGAAATGTATTAAGCGTGTACAGTGATTGTTAAATAAAGGTGAATTATATGAAATTGGTGTTTATTTCAGATAGGATATGATAAATAACAGTATGAGCTACAATATCCTTTAGACATTAGTAACTAACTACAGGCCGAGTAGCTAAATGTTACCTACCACAGAATAAATAATACTAAGCCACTAAAAAAGAGGTTTAGGTACCAACTAGTATACCTACTTTAGTAATGAATTCGTACTTCAGAGAAATCCTAGCGGTCAACATTATCTGTTCTCATAAACTTCTGTATTATTTTTATAAATGCAGATAGGAAAGACCCCATAAATGTGATAATCAGACTGTAGTGTACAGAAATAGCCGAGACCGCGACCGTCCGGACGTCCTTGGATTTATCACATGCACGGAGACGTGACGTCACAGTGGTCACGCTAGGTGACTGATAGATAACCGAGAACGTCTTGGCAGAGGGTGTGTCTACGCAGATTATGGAATAGTTGTGTCTACCTACGACAAGTTTTGAAGTGTTTGCATTATACATTATTGATTTTTATAGAGGTTGCGATGCCATAGTGTGTTTGAAGTTTGAAATGCGATAGGTTTCGTTCGAGTTTCCCAAACTCTAATTTATTCTATAAATTGTTTCAAACGTTTCGTCCGAAAAAAGTCAATTTCCCAAAAGACCACTCCCATTAAATCGACTTCCATTAAGTCAACTTCCTAAGTAACTAACTAGTGATAATTAATGTAAGAGGGTAACATTTCTGAATTAGTATCTAAGCGTGTACTTAATACTAACAAACTCGATACTTATATTACTCACCTATTTTAAGTACCTATCTATCTACTAATCACTACCGACCGACGTGCTTCATAATATTTTTAATCCCAAGGCTGTCTGGAAGAGATTGTTGTTTAGCAATAAGGCCGCCCATTGTACCTTTAGTTATAATACACTAGCTGTACCCTGCCACGCTTCGCTGTGGCACATTCGCACATTCGCTGATATGTCACCGATGAAAAAAATAGATAAAAACAATCCTTGATGCGGATTATATATCATGCAAAAATTTCAGCTCGATCGGTGCAGAACTTTTTGAGTTTTTGAAGCGTACACAAACCAACATAAAATTTTTATATATATAGATTTTTACTTTTGCTTTTACGTCTTGGAGTGCAATAAAGAGTTGTTAATTTGCGAATGGGACATTCTGGGATTACGTAAACCACACGATCTTAATAAGCCACTGAAATCACATTACGATCGTCCTATCGATGTCTGTAAGTACAATTGCAGGTAGATGACCCAGTCGTACATAACTAAGTAAACACCTTACTATCAGGTCTTGCAAACGCCATTTGAAATTTAGTTTTCGTCATTATAAAATAGAAGACACTGCTGTCGAAGGGAAGTCGATGTGCGATTCTCCATACAAACGTATTCCTCTATTTTCATCCTGGATAATGGCTCTAGAGCTACCATTTTATTTTCATAAAATCTAAGTCTTCTAAAGTCATGCCTGTATCACTTCCTTTTTTTCAGAAACTAATTACTAATGAAAATATGACCCTTTAACACTGAATGCTGAGCCGTTTTGCTTGTCTAGCCACGGGTGCGGCTCTGCACGCGCCATAGTGTTATCCCATACAACAAACACAACAGTTGTGTTTTGCCGCACTCGTGGCAAGTTATGAAAAACACGACAGTTAGGTTTTCAGCAGTGAACGTGTTAAAAATCAGGTTATTAAAATTGAGGCAACGTTTTAGTCATAAACTAATAAACTTTATCGCCATTTAACTTAATTACTACAATTATAGTTAGATAAATAAACCACAAATTTTCTCTATTTTGATATCATAGAATAAGGTTTTTTTCTTAAAATAATTATAGTAAAATACTGAATTTCGACTACAGTTATTTATTTATTTATAATTACATATTAAATTACAGTAACAAGGTTAAACTATGGCTATATCATTTTAACAGGCATAGAGAGACAAATATATACAAAAAAATCTTAACAACTAACCATTTCTCAATAGCTTTTAATCCTCTACTGTAGTTACCATTGAATTATAGTACAGTTATAATGATGTCATTAATAGGAGTTAAATTATAATACAATATATTAATTTATTTTAAGCTTATTATGTTGGATATAATCATAAAACTTTCAGCAAATATAATCTCAAGCACACAAAATTAGTTGAGTGCGCACTACTGATATAACTACTTACAGATATAATCGTCAGGAAAGTGTAATTTTTTCTCAGAAAGGCCTGTTCAGACGAAGGACAGTACGGGGGTACTTTTTGTCCATCAAAATTGATTGCTTACAACTGCATCGAATAACGCACACGTAGGACCGTAACGTGTACAGAAAGCTTCTGGAATGTTTGTCCTGCTCGGACAATAATCCCTCATCTATGCTGGCCTTAATAAGCGACATTGAAATTAAAAAGTATTCGTTGTAATATATTTCTTATTTCAAGCGTACCCTTCAAAGCGTCCATCAGCCGGAAGACGTCCACTCCTGAACTTAGGCCTCCCCCATAGAACGCCACAACGAGCGGTTGTTAGCTGTTCGCGTCCAGCAGCTCCCCGCGACTCGCACCACGTCGTCGGTCCACCTCGTGGGGGCCGTCCTAGTCTAAGTCTTCCGGTTCGTGGTCGCCACTCGAGAACCGTCATTCTTTGTCTGCTCAGACATTTAAAAGCGATATTTAACTTTGCAATAAGAATAACTATGACAATACATAGACACATTGTCACGTCTTTTCTCCGTTGCGATAGGCAGAGGCTACATCTTTCCACATGCTACGACATACCTCTTCTTTCTTTGATTTTTCTATGACAATATAATAATATAATCTATCATGTATTATAGCATTTCATTATGGGCTAATCCTCTTTACGAAAGTTTGAACTTTTCGAATATCTAGAGATGTCCTGAGATATATTTTGAAGACATACAAGTGCTTGTAAAAGTGCTTTATTTTGCCTATCTTATAGTAAATTATTTGAGTTTTGAGTATAGTACATACATTTCTAAAAAAAACCGGTCAAGTGCGAGTTGGACTCGCGCACAAAGGGTTCCGTACCATTACCTATAAAAACAGCAATATGATTTTAATTTAATTATTTATTTTTAAAGTAAATATATAAATAAGTATTCTGTGAATATTTCAAGCGTCTACCTGTTGCCGTTATCAATATCGTGCAAAGACGAGCAAAAAAATCACGTTTGTCGTATGGGAGCCCCCTTAAATAATTATTTTATTCTGTTTTTTAGTATTTGTTGTTAAAGCGGCAATAGAAATACATCATCTGTGAAAATTTCAACTGTCTAACTATTACGGTTCATGAGATACAGTCTGTTAGGTCTGTTAGGGTATAGGGTTCCATTGTACCCTTTGGGTATGGAACCCTCAAAAAAAGTATTGCCAAGTATAGGGATAAAATAAAATTGAGGTATTCGGGTACCTAGCTAACATTATTCCGTCTCGATAGATAGTGCAATTTAGGTTTGTAAAGGTCCGAGGTGTCATACCTCTGCACTTTGCTCCGGGGGGTAGTTTTAATCTTGCCGTTAGGGGTGGTAGCTGCAGGGGTGTTCTGGACGTAGTTCTCCACTGATTTGTCGCTGGATGGACTGTTGAGAACTGAAATTAAAACTGAAGTTGAAACTAACTCAACCCTCCCCTCTCAGAGTGGTTCATTAAAGTGGATACTTACTGCATCGTTTAGGCCGCGAGAGACCGACGCGCCTCGCTCTCCCTAGGTACTTTGATCTCGTACTGTTGGACACTTTGTTATTGTTCGACACCTCTTCAGATTCTGAAATGATGACGACAAGTATGTTAGGTCTGTATCACTTCACTTTCTCATTGAATTTACGAAAAATTTAGAAAGGTTCGCCCCCCGTGTAATATCCCGTTTCTTAGCAGGAAATTTCCATTTCCTGGGATAAAACATAGCCTACATCGCACAGAGATACTGTAGCATTCTATTAGGGTAACAATTTTCAAAAGTGGTTCAGTAGTTTACCTTCTAAGAAAAACAAACTCACAACAAGCTTTAAAATTTCTTAATAAGTGTATGTACAGTTGTACAGTTCACACTCGTCCACTGCTGGATGTAGGCCTCTCTCATTGCAGATTACGGATAAAACAATTTGTAAAATCTGACGCCTTTTTAGTCTGTTCCAGAAGCACACCTTGGCCAGTTCCAATCTAGACCATGGTCCAGCAAACACCCAGACTCAGAGCAAATACCTGTAGTTCTGTAATTACCAACTTACTCCACAGAGACTGTCAAGTTTGAACGAGGCTTACAAAAGTAACTTGGTTAGAAACAGCTAAAGAAGATTACAATGGTATCAAATCCGTCGCCACAAACTATACATCGACAGCTCTAAAGTTATTGCCATACTTTTCGTTTTCATATTGTTGAAAAGAGACAACACATCATTTATCAGTACTCATAGACTAGTTCTTTAACAACAGAATTAGCACCATTATCAAAGAATTTTACAAACTCACCTTCAGTGGTAGATGAAATCTGATCCGAGTTGCTCAACTTCCTTATCTTACGAGGCGTCAAAACAGACCTGTTATTGTTCACTGAGCTTTCTACTTCGTCTATCCTTCTCTTTAAACTATTCTCTACTTCTCTCTCTCCCGCAGTGCTGTCTAAAGTGATTTCTGTCTCTCTCTCAACAGTTTTAGATCCATTCTCCATCTCATTATCAATTGTACAGTCTGTGTAATAGTCTATCTCGGGCATTTTACTCGGAGAAGAATCTATCACATTTCCCAGAATGATTTCCAGCACTTCTTGTCTTGATTTCTTTGTGATGTCATCGAATTTAGTATCATAGTCGTTGGACAGTTCAAATGAACAATCGGATTTCACTGGACTGAATAATGGAGAATTTTCATTGTAGTCTGGAGATTCTAAAGGCAAAGTTATTTCTGTTGTTAGTGTGACGTCTTTCACAATATTCTTTGAGGTATGGGGTAGTTTTAGATGTCCGTTCTTGTAGTAATTGATCACTTCAAAGTCCCCGAATGTGGATGCCATTTCCTTTACAATATTCTCTTCATATGTATCACAATTTATCAAATACAATTTTTTGACTAAGCTAACGTTTTTAAGGTAGGTTTTGAGGAAGCTACTGAATTCTTGTCTTTCTAATTCTGCATTGTATTTTTCGTGTTCTGCGAAGTATAGTAGTTCATTCTTTAGTAGCTTTGGAGTAGCTTTTTCTTCAATTGTGACTATCTTTGCAGGTTCAATTTCTTTCGTTTCTTCTTTTGATTCTATTTCTGGATCTTCAGACTCGGATAATTCTTCTGTTATAATGGTAACTTCGAAATATTTGTTTTCTACAGTATTCTCTGTTGTCGCTTTGGTTTCTGAATGTTCTGTGAAACCTTTATATTTTGCAGATATTGTACTTTCTGGGTTCATCATATTTTCTAAAGTAGTTTCTATAGCATCTTTTTCTAATAAATCCTGTCTCTCGGATTTGGGATCTTCTACGTCAGTCTTAATTCTGATTTCAGAAGCTTTGCTATATTCGGTAATTTCGTCCATTAGCTCTGAGAACGGCTTGTTTTCATCATATGTTTTGTCACTATTTTCATCTGATTCTTCTGGTGATTCTGGATTTAGAGAATTGACAGTTGGCTCTTCCATTGTATTAATGTCACTGTCTTCTACTTTTTCAACAATTGTTTCATTTGTTTCAGTTATTTCATCGAGAGTACTATTTTCTTCAACATCTGGAGATCTTATACTTTCAGTTTCAGAAACGTTCACAACTTCAGAAACTTTCACTGGTTTAGAAATGTTAGCAACTTCAGAAATTTTAATAGTTTCAGATGTAATCGCTACTTCCATATCTGGACTTTTCTTCTTAGAATCTTCATTTTCATTATCAATGCTTTCTGCTTCTGCATTCACAACTTCATAAGGAACTGAATCTTGGTCTGGTACATTAGACACACAAGCAAATTCTAGTTCTGGTCCTGGAATACTTGAGTAAACCTGGCTTAAACTTGGCCTTACATTGGCTTGGAACTCTAACAGCAAGGCTGCTTCTTGGTTCATTCTTTTCTGTTCTTCATCTAAGAACTTTCTCATTTTCATCAGTTTTTTGGCTTCTTGCAAATTAGCCGCGAACCTTGGCTTCTTTAGTGTAACGTCTGGAACAAACGGTAGTCGAGGTGGTGCGGCTATAGGCGTTTCCAAGTGATTATCGACTCTGATGATAGGTTTAGATTGGGAAATTTTTGAACTGTCTTGAACAATAACATGCTCTTTGTCACTGGGAGTTGGCGAATCGCCACTGGTCGATGTATTATCGGATTTGGAGCTACTGCTTTTGCTTTCTTTTTTCGTCTCTGAAGCTTTTGAACCATTTTGGTTATGAGATCCTTTCGAAGACGAGCTGCCATCATTGGAATCACGGTCAGTCGATCGCCTGCTGTGGTTCCCTCGACCAGATGAACTGTAATGATCATCAATATCTTTTTTATCTTTCTTCTTATCTTTCTCGTCAGATTTTTTACTGCTACTGCTGCTACTCTTTCTATCTTTATCTGATCGATGTAAGCTGGATTTAGAATCTTTGGATTTATCTTTAGAACTTTTCTCTTTGTAATTTTCCGAATTTTTTTCTTTATCTTTGCTGGAGGAAGACTTCTTGTCGTCTATACTTTTGCTTGAATGGCGATGGCTAGAGCTAGAGCTTCTGTGGGATTTTAAATCTTTTTCTTTATTGTTAGAACTCTTATGTGAACTTCTGTGTTTGGACGAATCCCTGCTATCTTTCTTTTCACCTCCATCTTTAGATTTTTCTCTTTCCTTATTAGACTTATATTTATCATCTTTCGTTGATGAGGACTTCTTGTCATGTCGACTGCCATCCCGAGAAGTAGAATGTTTCGAGTCAGATCTCTTGTCTTTACTGCTAGATTGTCTGTTTGAATCCCTGGACCTATGTGCGATTTTGTGACTGCTTTTTTTGTCATCACTCTTTTTGTCCTTTTTAGAATCTTGAGAGGTCTCAATTTCAGGTTTAATTTCTGTATTAGTTTTACTATTTACATCACTTTCATAGTCAATTTGCAGATTGTTGCTATTTGAACTGTCATCATACATTGGCGTATTATACGTATTTATATTGACCTGATTATTGAACTGGTGAGATAGATCTGCTTGTTGAATATCCTTTTTATCTGTCTTGACATCAGAATGATTATCTGTAAGTTTGGCATCTTTAGCTTCTATGGTAAAGCGGAAAGAGCTTGGAGCTGCCTTGTCATCACATTTTGCATCAGAATCATCATCAAAGCCTTGCTGAGCATCACATGAGTTTTCATTATTGAAATTTCTGATAGGCGTTAAAGGAGACATGTTTCTTAATAAAGAAGAATCGGAACTCGAGCTAGACTCATCACTGTTGAGTTGAACTGGTTTAAAATATGGATCACTTTCTTCAATAGGCGCTTCATCGGGTAAAGGAATATCTGTGGAAAGATTTGGCTCATGTGGCAAAGCAATAGTATCCAATTCCACTTTTTCGACTTTTGGAGGGCTGTTTACTGGAGCTGGTATGTTTTCCAAATTTATTTCTTCAGCAGGCAAAGGTATCACACTTTTATCCATACTTCCCGAGTCATTTGATGCGACTGTTGCTTCAGGCATCTGAATATTTTTAATTTCTTCTTGCTCTATATCCGTAATTGTCTTTTCTTCTTTAGTTTCTTCTTGTTCCTCATCAACCTCCATTTTTTCTGGTTTATCTTCTGTGTCCATGGTCTCATCTTTGTCGTCATTGCTTTTGACGGAACCTGGACTAACAGCTTCTAGATCTGTGGGTAGAAGATCGTCTGCTTTTCTGTCACTAGTTTCTGGCCCGGAGGTTTTCTTCCTTGTGATACCGAGGTAGTTATAGACGAGGTCTTCTACTTGTGGTATGAAGACGGATGCCACCTTGGGGTTGACAACTTGGTCAACAATTCTTTCAACACCTTGTTCCAGGTAATTTCCACTGGAAATCAGAATGGCATAATTATTACGCTGACTATTTTTTATATCTTTGTAAGGTATGGTATGCACAAGTTAGCTCCTGCACATCATTGACAACATGATTACTTTGTCATTTTTTAAAACATAATAAGCTCAAGGTATTACAACTATCGACAATTTTATCACTATAGTTGTGTGCGCCCGCACAGCTGATTGAGTTTAGTTACAACACAACACCAGTAAACAGTAAACACACACATTGAGTGAAGATTCGCAAAAGAGCCAAAGAAAATAAAACAGTTCAGCAGTGAACGTGTTAAGAACTCATGACAACAGCACAATTAAAAATAAAACATTGTTCCTAATCCTTTCAAGGCAATGTTTCAAACAAAATAGCCCTTCTCAGGGCACAATGGTTGAATCGCCATCATAAAACTATAGGAACAAAAACTCACTCCAAAATATGTTTCCTGAGTTTCTCGCGCAGCTGGTTCTTGTTCAGGTCAGGCCTCCAGCATTGCCGGGAAAGGAACGTGGACACAGAGCTTTCCACTCGCTGCCGTAGGTTCTGATACGCAGGACGGGTGTCCACATCCGCAATGCAATCTTTACGGAACTGGAAATTATTTTTATTAGAAGATTCGTAATATATACAGTTTGCAACTCAACATCAGATTTATAATTCTCTTAAAAAATTATGCTGCAAACACAACTGTTGTGTTTTTTATAATTTGCAGTTAATACAGGAAAACACAACTATTGTGTTAGATCAGCTTACATGCCGGCTGTGCGGCGAAACACAGATGTGTGTATTTAACACGGCGCTACTACAGTGCGGCTCACATAAACAGCACACCAGTGCTGGAAAACACACACACGGTCTGTACTGGTGGCTGAATGTTAAAATAAGTTCAGCAGTCAAAATGTTAAAGGCTCAACTTGGTGTTTTGATTCTCAAAATGTAGTTCTGTGTAGAGGCAATCAATCAGTAACTTTCAACACAGTTTTATCTAGACATAATATCAGCATCTATGCTGCTCATCTATAAATAAATGTTTGCCCACAGGTGGGATTTAAAAGGAGTTGTTTTTGGAAATTGGCATAATCAGCCCCTAGGGGAACAACTTGGTTTGGATAATGACAATAAGCCATTACAATTGCAGTACTATTTAATTACATCAAATATAATTCAAACTATAAATCACCCTGAGACATCCATGATAAAGACTTATTAGATATTACTAGTTTATTGTTAGTTTTTCAATTAACATTGTCAACTTATTATCCAATTAGATTTACAATTTGATTTTTTTATGAAACCATTTGCCTTAGTTGTCTTGTCATGTTACAGTATCCATTTTATATTTGACAAGGATTTAATCTTCACTTAACTTGTGCATTATAGTGTGTTATTTTTACTTAAATAGGGGTTTTAAAAGAGGTCGATCACTTTTAAGGTAGATTTATGTAAGTACTGTAGTTTTTTTTTAAAGAAACAGCCCTTTAATCTAGACATTTTGTCCCAAACCACTAGGTAACCAAGGTGAAGTAATGACGAATAAAATCAATGAAATTACATTTCTCAATCACTGGAAACTGAATAAATCAGGTTTTAATGTTGTTTGATATTTTAATGATATATTCCACTGTTACAGCGATGGTAGAGGAGCTTACCTGATCGAAAATTCCTTTTGATTTCAGCTCGTAAACCAGTTGATCGACCAAGCGAGGGTCCCCCGGTATATACTGCAAATGTGCCATAACTCCGACCTTTCAGCGCATTTAACGAATAATTAAATAGTGCACTTGCTGTAATCAATATTTGAGCTGATTCTATAGAAAGTTCTATTCAAAATTACTACGAAAATGTAAAAATCCTTGCGATAGAAGTGCGAACCAAAGTGATGTATTTAGAGATGCGAAAATAAATTAATTAAATGGAAGAATATGAAATGGTCTTGTATCGATTAAAAACCTGTTAAAAATCGATCATGACAATGGTATAAGTTAGTTCGGATAGCAATCAGTCAGTACTTCGGTAGCATTACTCATCTCAGTTAGCTTCTGAAGTATCTCAATTAATTAAATCTACATAATTATACCTGATATCATATGGAATGAGTCAGCTAAATGTTTCGCGCAACCATTGGCGAGCCTCTGTTTATACTGTTAAAAATAATAATTAAACCATAAGTGATCCATCGGGACCAAATGATCAAAAACGTGATCCATTGATAACGGTATTCGTGATCCATATGGAAGCCTCCTAATTGAATAATAATATTATGTTCAACATTCTACTCTTCGACTCTACAGACCGCAATATTGATGAAATAATATTTTTAGACGAGATAAGGAATCGTTTTTATCGACAATAATTATTGGTCTACATCGGTGCATCACTACAGTCAGTCAGTGCCGTCTGAGCTAAATGCCAATGCCACAGACCATAATAGTTATAGTAGACCGGCAGCAATGTCGCTGATATTCTTGATTTCTTCTTCCTCTTTATTATTTTTCTTCTTTACTTGTTACCCGACTGCGCCAGAAGGATGGTTGTTTTTAGGAAGGTTTTTTTCTTAGAATAATGGAGAGTAGGTCTAGGCACAGAATAGATAGTGCTACTTAGAGGTAGGTTCTGTCTGTCACTGTCAAACACATAATTTTTAAAAATTCAAAAATATTTGTTTGTATTGGGCATTGGCATTTTTCGTCTTCAAGAAATAGATACGAAGACCTAAACTAAAATGAAACTGACACATGTTGTAAATGAAGATATTGAAAGGCTACAGGAATCCCTTATCCAAAAGGAGCAAGAACACCTTGCTAGTGGTAAGTTCTTAGAACTAAAAAGTCGTTACGAAAACCCAGCAAATTGAAATGTCCGCGAAATTGTTGGGACTTTGTGAAACGTTGTGTATTTTTAATTTAGTCGCATTGGCATCAGCTGATTCTAAAATCTAACCTTTCTGGGACTACACTACAAGTCCCGCGTCAATTTTAATATCTTTATTTCACATAAATGCAGAATAAAACGTGAAAAATGAATAAATTAACATCTTACACCATAAAAGAAATACACAGGGCATATCGAGACAAATTACTTACGCCTACTAGTTTCATAGATTTGTGTTTACAAAGAGCAAGGCAGACGAGTGAATTGAACGCGTTCGTAACTCTCACGGAAGAAGTTGCTGAGAACCATGCTATCGAGAGTGAAAAGAGGTTCTATATCGATAGAAAAATCATGCCCCTGGACGGCATCACTGTCGGTATGAAAGATAACTTCTGTACAAGTAATATAAACACTACTTGCGCCTCAGAGATGTTAAAAAACTTCGTGCCTACGTATGACGCCACGGTTTATGCAAGGTTGAGGTCGGCCGGCGCTTGCCTCGTCGGTAAATGTAATTTAGATGAGTTTGCAATGGGTTCCGGAACCATTGATTCCATATTTGGTCCAAGTCGCAACCCGTGGAAGTATGACAAGAATAATTGGAGGATCTCCGGAGGCAGTTCCGGTGGGAGTGCAGTAGCTGTCTCCTCGGGGGCTTGTGTGGCTGCTATCGGATCAGATACGGGAGGGTCCACTCGGAACCCAGCTGCTTTATGTGGTATAATAGGCCTCAAACCGACATATGGTCTCGTTTCTCGATATGGTCTCATTCCGCTTGTTAATTCTATGGACGTACCCGGCATCCTAGCAAGAACTGTTGAAGACGCTATGAATATCCTAAACTGTGTAGCTGGTCCTGATAAATTAGATTCAACAACGCTGAAGGAAGATTTTTGTCCGGTTGAGTTAAAGGATATTGATTTGTCACAAGTTCGTATTGGGATACCCAAAGAGTATCATTGTGAAGGGATGAGCCAAGAAGTCATTGAAACATGGAGGCATATTACGGATCTACTTGAGAACGAAAAAGCCATAGTCAAAACTGTATCACTACCACACACGTCGGTTTCTATTGCCGTTTATTCAATCCTTAACCAATGTGAAGTAGCCAGTAACATGGCCAGATATGATGGAATAGAATACGGACTGAGAAGTAATGAAACATACTCTACGGAAGAACTATATGCATCATCAAGATTACAAGGCTTCAACAAAGTTGTCCGTTCAAGAATTCTAGCTGGAAACTACTTCTTACTGACAAGAAATTATGATAAATATTTCATTAAGGCGTTGAAATTACGTCGCTTGATATCTGATGACTTTGAAAAGGTTTTTAATGGTGATAATAAAGTGGATTTGCTTTTGACACCTACGACATTGACTGACGCACCGCTGTACGAAGAATTCTCATCGAAACATAATAGAGATCAGTGTGCGTTTCAAGATTATTGCACGCAGCCGGCAAATATGGCTGGTATACCAGCTATATCAATACCAATCCATCTGTCAGAAAGAAATTTGCCGTTATCTCTTCAGTTGATGGGGCCGAATCTTTCTGAGGACTTACTGCTGAATGTGGCTAGAAGAATCGAAAGCATTGTTAAATTTCCTAGCTTAGGCTCAGTTTGATTGCTTGTATTTTAATTATAAATAGTTTCAATAAACTTTTGTATTGCTGTAAATCTCTTACCCTCTTGAATCTTATATTAAAGGTGAGTTTGATGAACAATAATTGCTAAGGGTGACTAGGGTGACCCACAGCGGCGCAGGGGCATATCTAAAAACATAATTTAGTTTATGAGCATTTGAGTTTTGATTCTGATTCTGATTCTGAGTAGGTCTGTAGAACAAAACATAAAAATTTGTATCTTAATTTTTTTATCACAAATTGTAGAAGTAGCCATCCCGTGTGCTGTTAAGATTTTATTTCATATACCAAGGTTCTGATCTCTAACTAAACATATCTAGAGAGCCAGGAACTAAAAAGTTTACAAACACTTTCACTGCTGAGCCGATTTTCTTGTCTAGCCACGGGTGCGGCTCTGCACACTCCATAGTGTTTTCTCATACAACAAACTTGACAGTTGTGTTTTCAGCAGTGAACATGCAAATAGCTACAGTTAATATAAATCTTTACCTGTGAAATTGTAGCCACATCTTCCGTCAGCTCATCCTCCACATACGCCACAAGGCTGCCAAAGACGCCTTACAATCTAGATCAGCCAATTATTTCGTTTAATATTTCCAAATCTTCATTCACAGCATCAACAACCTCAGAAGTATTAGCCAAGCTCAACATATCAATCGAGAATCTCCCCCAGAAATGTCAGCAGCTCCTCCATCAAGCATCTACAGCACAAACATCATCAGAATTGGACCAGCTCGACCCTGTGACCATTACAGTGCACCAGTCTAGAGAGATTGCTGAGAAACTGGACGATGAATACGAAATATTGAAGATGAGGTAAAATATCACTAAAAAGGTCTTTTTTAAATATTACCAAGTAATGACACAAGCAAGTCTTTTGGGCTAATGGTAAGCTCCATGCCTGCCTATAACAGTTGCAGTGCAACCCTGCTCTTTGCATTGTCAACGCAGTACTGCACTGTGCTCGTCACCCTAAAACATTGGTTCTAAAGTCTCATATGTCCAGTAACTTCATTGGAAATGGTGCTCTTCAAATTGGAACACTCAACAACCAAATACTTGTTCCAGGCAAAAGCATGAACAACTCCAACTGAAGATAGATCGCAACAATAGATCCGTGGAACAGCTGAGGATGGATCTGGCGCAGTCCAGGGAGAGGCTGGCGAAACAGTCTCCCAACCCTGAGAGCATCCAGGAGTACTGCAGGCAGATGAAGAAGAAGGTGGCTTCTTACGAGGAGAGCTGTGAGAAGGCCAAGGTAATAACAGGAGGGGGTTTTAGACTACTGACTGATGTGACAATATTGTGATGGTAAGCGCACGCCCATGAGGAAATACTATGGTTTTCCACTTGGAAAATTTCTATGTATGTCTATGGTAGAAATATCACCTGTAAGAATGAAGCGCTATGCATCTTCATTCATGTTAAGAACTAAAATGCTTTGCCTTGTCTGTGTTTCCTATTAAATACAAACCAGGTGTGTTCATTCGAGACTGAATAGATCTTCTAGGCTAGGCAAGCGTGCCTCACGTTCGGCCACACTGTCACTTCGTATCAGGTGAGATTGTGGTCAAAAGCTGGCACAGTACATCATTAAAAATGTAAATGTGGTTTGGGAAGTCGGCATTATAGGAGTCGTCGTATTGGAAAGTGGGCACTATGGGAGTTGTCGCATTGGGAAGTGAGCATTATGGGAGTCGTCGCATTGGCAAATAGAGTAATTTCTTTTTTTTATAAATTCCAGACGAATTTCTCCAACCTGTCAGTGCCTGAACACGCAATGCCGGCGTCCCTGGCGACGCTGGTGGCATCTCTCGCCACGCTGAGCGAGCAAGCCGCGAGCCTGCGGCGCAGCGCCGAGGATATAGAGATGGCGCGCGAAGCGAGAGACGCGCTACGATTGCTGATGAGACGCTGAGTTAATCTTGAATTTTATGATAAATAAATGTAGGTAAATAATATTGCAATAACCAACAGTGTGACTCGTTGGGTTTTTTTTCCCGATGTGTCACACTATTACTCTTTGTAACTTTTATTTTCCAAGAGGCGTCTCAACGACTCGGATCCTGTGTAACAGTTGTGGTGGTAGTTTAATAATTCACACACAATTGTCACGAATACAGTTATTGTATATATTTATATAATGAAGGGCACTGGTACGTGATAACAATACGATTATAACAACAATATTTAGAGGCGCACTGGCGGTATAAACGTTCGGAAGTTGTAGGAAAAAGACAACAAAGAAACGTGCGTCTGGCGCGCTGCAGTGAAGGTGTCTGCAAGTGCAAGCGCCTAACGGTAATCGCGGCATACTATTAATCTCCCGCGACTCCGTCTTGGAATTGTTAAATATCGCCACACAGTGTTTGAGATAAATCTTAACGAGTCACATTGTGACACTAATTGTAAAATTTGTTTTGTTCTAGTTTTAAGTTTTCTTTGTTCTGTGGTGTTTCAATAAAGAGTTTATCTATCTATCTATCTATCTATCTATTGTGATACGATTGAGTGTGACTACTTGGGAACCCACGGGTATGCATTACAACTTGACATTATTATGTCACTATTAAATTGTCAATCCGGACCGGACCCTCGTGGTGGGTTATGGCCCAATCCTCCTCACGAAAGTGAAAGGAGATCCGTGCTCAGCAATGGGATGAAATGGGTTGATAATGATGATAATGATTAAATTGTATAAGCTGTAAAATTATAAAAACACTGTTTTTACTTACATCTTGCGTATTATTGTAGTTTTGTATAGATTTTTAGTTAGAAAAAAACACTTTTGTTCGGTAGAGAGTTATAATTCTTACACACAGGGTAATTAATTGGCCAGTACACTAAGAACTTATGTAAATAAATGCTAGAATGCTCAATTAACTGAGAAAACACTTGAAATCAAATAACAGTATATGTGAAGCGTGTGAGAGTCGACGCGTGAGAGTCCTTTTTTTTCCGTTTTTTCTCTTCGGATGATGCGAGAACGGGCGAGATATCGCGAACTGACCAATCACAGACGCGAAGGAGTTGGCTGACGCCATTCCCCCCCTCGCGTCCCTACTTCTCTCCTACCCCTTCCGGTGCGTCATTTGCTCACTAATAATTGCAGAAGTCTTTATACCGACTAGGTAATTTCTTACCGCGGCGCGCGGGACGTTTGAATTTAGAAGGCATTGCGATAGTAGTCTATATTAAAAATGTGATTTTTTAATCGTAATCATACAGGGTCCAATCGAGTAATTATTAAAAAAACATAGGCATAATGGAATAACGATGATTTTATTAAATAACTATTACAATAAGAAAAACTATAGCAAATACAGGACATTACAAAGACAATGATTAGTTTTAGGGGTACTTTAATTACCTACTCGCATATAACTATTGCATTCCCCCCCCCCCCCCCCGTGGTGGAATATGGCCTAACCCTCCTCACGAAAGTGAGGAGAGACCCGTGCCCAGCAGTGGGACGTTATGGGTTGATGATGATGATGATGATATAACTATTGGGTAAATTATAATATGGTCCGATTGGGCAAAAATTTTTTATATATAAAAATGTTAGATACATGTAGTCATGTAATGAGCACGGCCATGCGTGCGCTGTAGTTAACGCCTTCAGTGCTGAAAACAACTTTCGTGTTTTTCACAACTTGCCGCGAGTACGGGTAAACACAACTGTTGTTTATGCTGTATAGGAAAACACTATGGAGTGTGCAGAGCTGCACGTGTGGCTTGACAACAAAATCGGCTCAGTAGTCAAAGTGTTAACAAGTTAACCATCAATAGGGTGATCATCGATACTCATGTTTCAGGATATATGTTCATCTGAGAGGTTGGTGATCTTTTTGTTTAAGTCCTTCTCTCCGATGCAGGGCCACCAAGTTTTTATTACTGGAGCTGAAAATAAAAAAAATTACAGTAGAATAGGACCATCGTACTATTGTTGTGTAATCGACATTTAAAAAATAGTAGATTGTATCACAAGGGAACAAAATAATGGATTTACGACGAGAGCGATTTTTTTATCCAGAGCGAAGCGAAGGATTCTAAAGTAGAATCCTAAGCGTAGCGAGGGAGTCAAAGTACTTCGCTCGAGCTTAAATAATTTTGTTACCGTGTGGTACACGAAACTTTTCATCCCAAGCTATGAGAAAATATTCATCATACGAGAAAAAAATCTTTTGACGTGACAACGTCTAATAAATCGATGAACGCTGGCTGCATGCACGAAAAAGTTGACACACTGTCCCGTGACGCTCATTGTACGCTTGCGCCGCATCTATCTCTCTTCTCTTCTTGACAGGTTAATTATTCTTGCATTTTAAAAATCTGATTACTAGTATAATTTCAAGTATTTATTCTTTTATTATTAAAAAATGATTCATCTTTATTCATAAAAGTATGCAATCACTTCATCAATGTTATGTTACGACGATGTCACGTTAAAATATCGTCCGTAAACCAACTTTACATACAACCAAATTTTTTTAAATTTGGATAGCCAATGCCGCGTCGGCACGCGCTTTTCTTTTTATTGCCGGCCAGGACTTTATTGAAGCGAATTGCGTTCAAACTTTTTAATTAAACAGTGTTCCAAATTCAAAACTCATTTCGTCACTGTCAGTAAGTGCGCGGAAAAGACCCACTTTGCTCGCACATAAGGAGGAGCAAAATGCCTCTTTTCGAATACATGGGATGAAAAAGGTTTTTAATCCTTACTTATATTATAAATGCGAAAGTAACTCTGTCTGTCTGTTGGTCTTTCACGCCTAAACTACTGAACCGATTGAAATGAAATTTGGTACAGAGATAGTCTAGAGCCTGAGAAAGGACATAGGGTACTTTTTAATGCGATAAAAGTATTGTAAGGGTTTGAAATAGGGGATGAAAGTTTGTATGAAAGCTACATTGACAGGCTACAACATAGGCTATTTTTATCCCCATATTCCCGCGGGAACAGGAACTACGCGGGTGAAACCGCGGGGCGCAGCTAGTATTTCATAAAGAGGATGTAGTAACTACAGAAAATAAATATGGCGATATAACTTCTGTTCGCTATGATAAAGCCAATCGGATTTCGGAGAATAAACAATTTTGCCTAATTCTATCAACAGTTCAATTATCAACTTATCAAGTGTCAATATGCCAATAATTACTAGGCATTCTACTAACAGTCCCATACCTTTTCTCTTCTCCGCAGTGTTTCTGTCTCCCATATCCATGACAAGTTGTTCATCCCCAATCTTCCCTCTCAGGCCCCAGTGGAAGACGTTAGTGGACAGTGTGTTGATCCCTTTATCCGTCTTCGTCTGTAGACACTTGTCGCGCATCTCGTGGGTTTGACAGTGTATCTCTGAGCGGAGGTGGCTGTAGTGCGTTTGGGTTGAATGCGTTTGGCAATTTACTATTGACGCCTGAACAATAAGTAAAAGAAAATTAATAGAAAATGTCATTTATTGCCTCAACAAAAACAACAACTTAATTTAAATGATTTTATAGATAAAATCAAGGCAAAAGGGGTAAATTCAGCTTGTGCTGCGTACACATTTCCGTTTTTTTTTTTGTTATGTTGTACCCTACGATTATATCTGCGTGATTCCCGTTCTTTCGCAGGTCTACGTTTTTACGACGTAAAATATACTCAAAGATAATGTAGCGTTCTACAAGTGGAAGATTTTTTAGAATCAGACAGATCTTCAGCCGCCAAGCAGTAGTGTGTAAACATTACTGTGTTTCGTTTTGAAGGGCATTGTTTCCAGCGAAATAACTGGGCATATGAGACTTTAGAGCCGATGTCTCAGGGTGACGACTGTAGTGCAGTGCCGCGCAGGATTATGCAATGCAGGGTGGTGCTGTGACTGCTATGGGCAGGCGTAGAGCTTAGCAGGATGTGAACGACTTGCTGGTCTCGTCACTCAGTGAAATAAAAATTAAACATACAAAAATCTTAGAATATTAGAAGTAGGTAGATAATTATGGATTATGTTAGCTTTGGCTTCGTACGTTTTGTGCATTCAGCCAGTGTAAAATTTCTATAATATTTCATAAGAATATCGAGTCTCGTAACCTACGTCATGCATGGTACAGTAACATTGTGACCCGTTGGGAAATAATTCCCAACGGGTCACGCTGTGACTTCGATTTTATGTGACACATTGGGAACCGAACGTAAAACCCTTTTAATTTGTGTTCAGTTCAACTTACCCATTGGCAAGCCCTTCGCTTCCACTCCCACAGGTCCCAGGTGTAGTTCTTCTCTATGTGTTCTTCTATCGGATGCGTCTCCGTCTGGATGTCCTTGTCTAATACTTGGACTGGAAACCAATAAATAAGTTATTGTCTAGTCTTAATAAAACATACCGAAGGTCATTAGTTATGCCCAGTACTATATTGTAGTGTGCAAATTTATTAAATATTTTTTTTATTTAGGGGGAGGGAGGGGGGGGGGGGGCTCCATAGGCTCTATTCATCTTTTACTAGGTGTGCCCTGCGGTTCTATCCGCGTAATTGCCTGGATAAAATAGCGTATAGAAATTGGTGTAACTCAAGCCTTAAATCATTTATTATAAGTATTCAAGTTTCATTAAAAAAGAGAAGAATAACAAACATGGATTGAAAGACTGTAGGTAGGTACTTAGTCCTAGCTAGGTCTCTTCTGTGAACCGTTATGCAAATAAAAATCAAGATGTCGGTTCAGGAGGACTCCTGTTCTAGCGTCAAACTTCTCTTACTCTTAGGTGTATGAAGGGTGACCAAGTTGTCGACATCCTTGACTTGGAACACGTCTTCCACGACGTTCAGCAGGTTAATCAGGTGAGGGTTGTTCCGAATGTAGTGTAGGGCTTCGTTTATGTATCTGCAAGAGGAAACATTTAAACTTCAATAACCAAGTGTGTCCACCATCTGGGGACATTTCTGTCGCTACCCGGCCTGGAGGCCTACCATGACGTCTTATAGCGATTCAGTTGAGGACCTAAACTGAGCCGCGTCGCATAATCGTACCGTGACGTCTTATTTTTTATGTTGTTGCCATTTTCAACCTAAACTGGATATAGTTTGGGTTGAAAATGGCTTATTAGCGACTCAATTTAGGTTGATACCATTTTCAACCTTAACTGGATCCGGTATGCCTCCTGTTCAAATAGTAACCTAGGCTACCGCGTTAGTGCTTAACTGGTATCCCACCGGATATCTATATACCGCTTCCGGTAGCAGACACCACACATGCTTGAATAGGCCTAATTGTTTCAAAGGAAACCTTACCTCTTCGGGTCCTTTCCAAATTTGACGGCCATTCTGACATTGCAGAACCCGTAACGACGCGATTCGTGTTTAATTTGACCCACCTGGAAATCATCAGTTAATTTTTATGTTTCATTGAAAATCGGTGCGCGTTCATCATCAAATAGTGAAAATGTAATTAGACCTTTTACTCTCGTGCTAGAAGTAAGAAAGAACTTTCTACATACCTTCATATTGCTTGGCACCAAAGCGCCCACTGTGAGGCACATCGCACAAAAACCCAGAAACTACAACAAGGTAATTAATTAATATGTTTTCAATAATAAATTAACCCAATTAAGTAATTACAAAACTTACCGACAAGTGTTTATCTTTCACACTGATGAAATTGTCTGAATACGTCACGTAGTTCTTTATAGCGCCGAGTGCCAAGCGTTCGTCCACGCTAACTCTCATGCCCATTCGCTCCTGCAACAAACATAATTGAATGTACACAGGAGGCCTACCGTGACACCTTATAGCGATTCAATTGAAGACCTAAACTGAACCGCGTCGCATAATCGTACCGTGACGTCTTATTTTTTGTTGCTGCCTTTTTCAACCTAAACTGGATCCAGTTTCCAGTTCCAGGGCCTCAAATTGCGTTGCATAGTCGCCATTTTGACACATTTTGGAAAGGAAACTGTCTGAAAGAGCCGCGACACTCGCGACACTCGCGACACTACGCGACACTCACCTGGTCGGACATCACCGTCCGGCCGCACAGCATGCTGTCCAACAGCTCGCGCGGCACCACTGTCTGCTCCTGTATCGCCGCGAGAGCGGACATCAGCCGCGACACTCGTGACACCACGTACATCACTTGCTGCATGGATCGCCACACGCGCCATAGCTTCGCAAACAGTGGCTGGGGAGCAGAGAGTGTGAGAGAACATCTCATCAGGCTAGACTAAGCTTGATCATCAAGCTGGAGGCTAGCGTCAGCTTGATCCAATGTTAGACCGTTTTAATTAATGTAAATAAATAAAAAAGAAAAAAAATATATAAAAAGAACTAGGACTTAAGTGAAAGAAGGTATGCATTTAAACTACCCTGTGTATAGCTGCCTTAACTATCAGTGACTTTGTACGCACAGATCGTTATAATTAGGTTACAGAAGTGAGAAGCTATTGGGATCTAATCTCACAAAGACAGTGACGACAGGCACGGCGGCCTTGTACTTGACCGCCTGGTGTAGCTCGTCGAGGCCCTCGCGGCAGCGCTCCACCGCGGCCGCGCCGCCGTGCGCCGTGCGCTCCACGTCCGACAGCAGCTTGCGGACGAACACCTCGTACTGCCGGTGGAAGGCGAGCAGGTCGAACATCAACTTGTAGTTGTCACTGGAAGGAGAGAAACAAAGGAAATTCAAATGAAATTAAACAACATGCAAATATGTAGAGAAAATAAATCCCTCGCACTTGGACTCCGTAAAGCTAAGGACAGCCATATATGGACAGCTTCAAACAGTCAAGACCGACGCCCCAAGCAGCCTCTGCATAGTGAGCTGCAGTCTTCCTTGCATAGACATACGCGGATCGCTCAGATAGTTGGTGCCAACTGCATGAGCAATGGAAACTTGGAAAGACATACGCTGACTGTTTTGACGTCTCGTCTGCCCCCGCGGTTTGTTTTTGTTTGCCAATTACTCAAGCAATTGACAATGACAGTGCTACGATTCTTCAAACTCGCAACCCTCTGCTTGAAAGCCAGACGTTCTCCTCACTAGGCTATCACTGCTTTCCTGACGCAAATGTCCGATCACGTCGAAAATACTTACACTGTAAGATCGGGGCTGCACGGGTCTACATCAACGTTGCCGGTCTCCTCGTTAACTATGATGGTGTCCTCTATTGCTGTGGTGAGGGTGTTGACGCGCTGCATTACGGTGATCAGCGAGTTTGACAGGTAAGTCAGGCAGGCCTTGCCAGCGTCCACCAGGTTGAATGGCACTGGAATGGGAAAATCTTATAGCGCGATACGATATACATCCTGAACTTTAATATCCTTTGGTTTATTTAACACGTTCACTGCTGAAAACACAACTGTTGTATTTTTTATAAGTTGCCGCGTGTACGGGAAAACACAACTGTTGTGTTTGTTGTATGGGAAAACACTATGGCGCGTGCAGAGCCGCACCCGTGGCTAGACAAGCAAAACGGCTCAGCAGTCAAAGTGTTAACACGTTCACTACTGAAAACACAACTTTGTAGCGCGCCATTCAAATACCCCGCCTGTTAAGAAAGCCCAGATTCGCGTGGCAAAGGCGGGTCCAAGCGGCGTCAGCGCATCGCCTGTTTCGCGCGCTACCGCGTTACTAGTGGCGCCGCCGGCGGCAAAAAGGCGAAACAGTCGAGTCAGGAAGCGTCCCGCGAGATACCACGACTAACCGGGCAAAAACATTAAACTGGCGTCCCAACTGAGGGCCTGCAATTAAAAGTGCAGTGAAACCCACGACACAAAAAAAAAAATGACACGAGCGCGTCGTCAATCGCGTCGACAGTCCGAATTCCGTGATGCTGCGGAAACGGACTCGACCGCGGGACCGACGTCGAGTTTCACCGCCAACGACATGGCGTCCATCATGGCGTCGATTCAAGAAACTCAAACCGCCGCCTTCGAACGCCTTCTCGACCGAGTACTCGACCACGAGACTCGTCGCGCGTCGTCTTCGCCGACGCCGGGGACCCCCACGGCGTCCGTCGCGCCCGCTCACCACCCTGGGAACTTCGCGTCCTGCACGGCGCGGTTCAGCGGAGCGCCTGGCGACTCGCTCGACGGCTTCATCGACGCGGTGGAGGCGTATAAAGAGTGCGCCCGCGTAGGAGACGACAACGCCCTACGCGGAGTTTCAATCCTGCTATCTGGCGATGCGGCCGTGTGGTGGCAAGGCATCAAAGCGACTATCACCTCCTGGAGCGACGCTGTGACGTCACTACGCAGCGCCTTCGGTGACAGCCGGCCACCCCACCGAATTTATCTGGATCTCTTCGACACGTTCCAAGGACCGCGAGAGAAGACAGAAATATTTGTTGCTAGAGCGCGAGCCCTACTCGCTCGACTACCACCTGACGACCTCAGTGAGAAAGTGCAGATTGATATGGTGTATGGCCTTCTACACAATCGAGTGCGCCAAAGACTCCGCAGAGACGAAGTGAGCTCCTTCGACATGCTTTTACGTAAAGCACGACATATAGAAGATGCCTTCGACGAGGCCGGCCCCAGCGGGCGTAATAATAATAACGAAGGTCGTCATCGTGCCTCGCAACGAAACGCGGGCGGAGCGCCCGCCGCCGCCGAGACACCGACGCCGCCGCAGCCGCCTCGGTTCGCGCCGACGTTGCCGCGTGAGCGCGGCCTTCAAACGTCGAGCACCGGCGCGCGCGATTCAACGAGCAGCAACAGCAACGATAAGCACCGTGCGCCCCGCGTGAACTTTCGTCCTGCGGCCGACAAGAATAAATCGCGATTCTGCGACTATTGTAAAAACTATGGACATTCACGTGATCAGTGTTTTAAGTTAGCATCTAAGCCTAATACGGGAAATGACAATATGCAAGCTGAGAAAGTGCCACCCACATGTTACGGTTGTAATGAGCCAGGAATTACGCGATCGCAGTGCCGTAGATGTAACTCGGAACACTTCGCGGTAGGGTGCGTTGACCCCGCCTGGACCTCGCCTGCCTTTAATCCAATACCTACCGGTAAGGTAGTGACACAGGTGAGTGATTCTTGTGTTGATTTGGTGCCTACAGTTCCCCATCTAGGCTTGGAGTCGTCACTTGTTTTAGCTAAACACGATAACAACGAACAACGTAAACAAAGTAACAAACGCAGGCTTTCACTAAAACAAAGTGATAAGCACGAAAGTTCATTTTTACCTACACATTTTAAAGCCGCGATGCCTGTTTTGTTTAATAATAAAATTCAAACAGAGCCGTATGTCCCGACCGATTTTAAAACGATTCTCCCTCTGCGTTTCTTTGGGATTGATAACGATTATAGGTACGACGAATATGTAACTTGCGACATCGTTAAGGAGATTCCTGTGCGTTATTTAGATCGTGCGGACTGTGAAAATAATTACGTGGCGATACAAAGTAGGATACCTATAGCACCCGAAGATAGGGTGACCATGACGAACAAAGGTAAGGTGACCATGACCAATAAAAGTAGGGTGACCATGACCAACGGAAGTAAGGTGACCATGGCCACCGAAAATAGGGTGACCATGACTAAGGAACGTAGGGTGGCCACGGATTTTTCCACGGTAAACAATATAGATAGAAATTATTCCACCGAGCACCAGCTTAGGTTAAGGCCTGTCTTATGCGTTCAAATTTTAGGAGTTCGTGGTAGTGCCTTAGTGGATACAGGCGCCAAGAGCAGCGTTGCCGGCGCTTTGCTCTACAGTCTGCTGTTAAAGCACAATCGTCCGTGCGAAGAAACGACACGAAGGGTGAAGCTCGCAGACGGTTCCGTGCGCACTCGACAGGTACTCCTCACCACCTTGGAAGTAAGGTTGACACCAGAAAGGTCAGTAACCCTCGAGTTTACCATTTTTCCTGATGCTGAAAACAATGAGACCCTTCTAGGGATGGATTTCCTGGTAGCCATGGGTTTGGTACTTGACTTCGCTTCGTCCACCTGGCACCTCTCGGGTCATCACGCTACATACCCAATAGAGTATGAAAAGCCCAGACCATACACGGTGATTTCGGCTGCCAATCTCTTGCGTGAAGACGAAGGGCTAATGCTTGGCCCCCAAGAACGGCAGCAGCTGTCTGATGTGTTGCAGCATAACGATGATGTCTTTGCAGTAGGGGGAGCCCCTACCCCACATGCAGAGCATCATATTGACACCGGCGACCATCCACCTATATCGGTCCCACCTTATAGACTGACTCCGGCTAAGAAAGAGTTGATGAAGGCGGAGTTGGAGAAGATGCTCGCCGATGGTATTATTGAGGAGTGTGAGTCTGCTTGGACATCCCCCGCCGTGCTTGTCCCCAAGAAGGACGGCAAGGTAAGGTTTTGCGTAGATTATCGTAAATTAAATGCGGTCACGAAAACCGATGCGTACCCCATGCCGCTTATCGACGAGTTGGTTCAGTCGACCAAGCGTAACTGCTTCATGTCCACGCTTGATCTCCGAAGTGGGTTTTGGCAAGTGAGCGTCAGAGAGGGTGACAAGGACAAAACGGCCTTCCAAACGCCGTTCGGTACGTATCGTTTCAGTCGCATGCCTTTCGGCCTTAAAAACGCACCGTCCACCTTCCAGCGGCTCATCGATAAGCTCCGCTCTTCGGTAAACCGCTCATTATCTCAAATTGAGGGTGACAATGTCACGCTCCTAGCCTACCAAGATGACCTGCTCCTCATAACAGAGACGTACTCAGGTCATATAGCCGCCCTAGATGCGGTGTTTGAAAAGTTGCGCGCTTTTAATTTAAGGGCAAATCGCGAAAAGTGTGTTTTCTGCCGACAGCAGGTAAAATACCTTGGACATGTTATTACGCAGGATGGAGTGTCTCCTGACTACGACAAAGTTCGGGCTGTGGTGGAGATGGTGCCACCATCGAATCTCAAACACTTAAGAACCTTTCTACAGACATGTTCGTGGTTTCGAAAATTCGTTCCAAACTTTTCTGCCATTGCTGAACCACTAACACGTCTGACGAGAAAGAATCAGCCTTGGGTTTGGGAGTCAGAGCAAGTGAATGCTTTCGAGGAGCTGAAAAAGCGCCTCACTTCCTCACCTATATTGGTTCAGGCTGATTACTCCCAACCATTCATACTCAGAACTGATGCAAGCAGTTACGCGATAGGTGCAGTTCTGCTACAGGGCGAAGGCGTTGAGGAGCGGCCTATAGAATACGCAAGCCGCCTGCTAACGTCCGCTGAAAAGAACTACAGCACGACTGATCGAGAGGCTCTAGCCGTTGTCTGGGCTGTTGAGCGCTTCAGGGGATACATCGACGGCCATCAAGTAATAGTCAGAAGCGATCACCAACCTTTGAAATGGCTACTTACGGTGAAGTCACCCTCAGGTAGGTTGGTCCGATGGGCATTAAAGCTCCAATCGTTCAACATCACCTATCAGTACACGCCAGGTCGGGCTAACGTGGTTGCAGACGGTCTGAGCCGCCCACCGTGTACTGAAGAAGACACGGAACAGTGTGGTATGTGTTCCGTCGTGATAAATTTGCCGACGACCAATCCTACCGATCTTCGGGCTGCACAAATTAATGATCCAGATATCCAGAAAATCGTTCGTGATCTGGAAGACCTCGACGAACTCACCTCTAGTCGATGGTTGGATCGAGGGTATGTATTGTGTCAAGGTGTGCTTTACCGCTATGACCCGGATTCCGACCTTGAGGAGGCGCAGTTGGTGGTGCCCAGCTCCATGAGAGAAGAAATCTTGAAGGAGTTTCATGATGCCCCCACCGCTGGCCACCAAGGAGTCGAAAGGACTCTTCAACGATTGAGGGAGCGGTATTATTTCCCAGGCATGCGTAGGTATGTTACTGAGTATTTGAAAAAGTGCATTGATTGCCTCCGGTACAAGCCGTCGAATCAAAAACCCGCTGGCCTATTGCAAACTCCGGTTCTCCAGCAGCGAGGAGAGGTTCTTGCTGTTGACCTCTTTGGCCCACTACCAGAAGGAGACCAGGGGGAGCGGTGGGTGCTCCTAATAGAGGACGTAGCTACAAGGTGGGTAGAACTTTTTGCTCTTGTTGATGCTACTGCTGAGACCTGCGCTCGAGTCCTTCTGGAAGAGTATTTACTAAGATATGGACTACCAAGGCGAGTCATTTCGGACAATGCCTCGAATTTCATTTCCGCCACCATGCAACAATGCATGCATTTAATGGGTGTTAAGCAAGAGCTTATACCTGTGTATCACCCTGAAGCTAACCCTGCCGAGCGCAAGAATCGCGATCTAAAGGTGCAGTTGTCTATGATGGTAAAGACGACGCACACTGATTGGCCTAAGTACCTGGCGCACGTCAGGTTTGTGATGAACAGCGCTTGCTGTGCCACTACAGGTAAGACGCCTGCATTTTTAACTTTCGCTCGAGAGCTGCGTACTCCATTCGATGTGCATCACGACCTACGCAGTGTTTTGGACAAAGAAAACTTTGTTCCCCAGGTCACTCCTTACTTGCGAGCGTTTATTACTTCTCTTTCCGATATTAGAGAACGCGTTGAGAAATCTCAGGATAAGCGTAAAGATGTAGCTGATGCTTTGCGTCAGAAAGAACCTAAGTACACCATAGGAGATTTGGTCCTGGTCAGAACGCACGATCTAAGTAACGCATCAAAAGGGGTAACGCGTAAATTCATGCCCCGCCGTGACGGTCCATACCGTATCTTCAAGATCGCCAGCCCTACAACATTTGTTCTTGCTGATCTCTCGGGAAAGGTTATAGGGAAGTACCATACCGCGGATTTAACTCCTTTCACTTCCTCATCTGATTCCATAGTTCCCATCATGCCTAAGAAGCGCAGGGGTAGGCCGCGTCATAGTAATTTAGGTCCCAAGTTGGACACGAGACGTGTTTCCAGCTTGGAGGGGGAGACTGTAGCGCGCCATTCAAATACCCCGCCTGTTAAGAAAGCCCAGATTCGCGTGGCAAAGGCGGGTCCAAGCGGCGTCAGCGCATCGCCTGTTTCGCGCGCTACCGCGTTACTAGTGGCGCCGCCGGCGGCAAAAAGGCGAAACAGTCGAGTCAGGAAGCGTCCCGCGAGATACCACGACTAACCGGGCAAAAACATTAAAACTTGTATTTTTTACTAGCTGCGCCCTGCGGTTTCACCCGTATAATTCAAGTTTTCTCGCAATAACTCTTAAAAGCAATATATTTTCCCCGTTTTTGCCACATTCCTCATTGCTGCTCCGCTCCTATTGGTCGTAGCGTGATGTTATATAGCCTATAACCTGCCTCGATAAATGGACTATTCAACACAAAAGGAATTGTTCAATTCCAACCAGTAGTTCCTGAGATCCTAGCGTGCAAACAAACAAACTCTTCAGCTTTATATATTAGTATAGATATAGATAAGCTGCCGCGAGTACGGGAAAACACAACTTGTGTTGTGTTAGCGGTATGGGAAAAAACAACGGTGTGTGCAGATCCGTAACCGTGACTAGAAAAGAAAATCGGCTCAGCTGTAAGTAGCTACAGAAAAACTGGTATGTGTATTATATCGGTAGGCACGTGAAACTTACCTTCATAATACCATTAGGTGAACAACTTGCTCGTCTCGTCACTCAATCAAATAAAAAAAAAAGAGTGGTCATTCTGTATGTAGTATACCATACAAACATAACACACACACACACACATTACATATTATTTAATGTGTGGCCACAGAGGCGTCCATTCATCTTACATGTTACCAGATTATTGGTTGTAGCACTCACAATCAGGAATCCCTTCCCCTCCCTGCTTACAGTCCCTGTTGAAGAGACGCACCCCCGACACCACCTCCAAGAGATCGTTGAGCTGATCAGTCTTCTCCTTACGAGGGAGCGCCACGAACATCTTCAGGTCATCCATGGAGAAAACACTTTCTAGAGCCGCCATGCCTTCTTTGAGAGTCTGTGATGGGGAATCGCGTTTGCTTTAAAATAGCGTATGTTGTAGAAAAATTATAATATCGCATCACGATTCTCAGTAGATACCTATCTAGGGAAGCAGGAGCCTTCATAGAGGTCCATGGTCCCAGAACTATCCAGAGTCTGAACAAATAATTGACTACATGTGACATAAGAAAGTTTATTCTTTGCCTGTGGTTCACATAAATATTTACCCCGAGTGAGAATCGAACAAGCAAAACAAAAATCGTCATGTTTCATTGTCGTGTTCGTTTCACAGTAAAAGAACTGTCTAAGTAAGGTTTTATGAAATTCATCGTATTATTGAGAGAAATTATCGACAATCCCATTGCAAAAAAACCCAGTATTTGTAAAAAACATGAAATAGGTCACGTAAGTGTAATATATTTTCGTTTTATTACGATTTCATGGATTTCTAACACGTCACACACAATCGAGTCTCAGTGTGACTCATTGGGAATTGTTCCCAACGGATCACACTGTTACTCGAACTTTTATACCAAGCGGATTAATTACTGAGGTGGGTGGTAAGAGGAATTGAGCATTACTAGGTAGGTATTATCTATCTACTATTATAATACTAATGTAACTATTGACTATGAAGTCTTTAAATGTAACCTACTTATACTAGGTATAAATACTCCATGGTACCCACGAAGGTTCCATGTTGGATGTAGGCAGTAGGTACAGTCGGCCTCAGAAGAGCCTGAATATGTCCTAACGTATTTTATTTAGTAAAACCGGAAATTTAAATTAAGTATGGAGATGATCTGCGAATTTTGAGGCCGACCGTACACGTGGAAGCAGAAGACTAAATGAATATGAATAATATAAGGTAAACAAACAAGAATGGTCCCAGGGTTGCCCAGCCCGCTCGCCAAGATAATATATATAGATATCTTCCTAAACAACTTCTTGAAGACAGCCTCATCGTTTGGGTCCGGGTCCTCGTCTAAAATCTCATTGACGAGCGGGTGCAGGCACTTAGCGATCGACTCCATATGCTTCTCTATTAGGTTCTTAATTTTATCGTAGTTAGTTTGAATGATGAACTGCATTTTTAGCGTGTTTAACGACGTCTCACCGCCTGTAAATAAACATATTTCAAGCTGGGTGTACATAACTACTTCGGTATTGCTATTACTGGACATATGAGACTTTAGAACCGATGTCCGGGGACGCGCAGTGCAGTACCGCGCAAGATTATGCTAAGTTCTGGGTGGCACTGTGACAGGTATTTACAGTTAATTTAACTAATATCTCGGACAAAGTTGTGTAAACTAAATCAGGACATGTGCAAAAAAACCGGACCTGTCCGGGATAGATCTGAAAGTATGGTAAGTAATTCTAAACCTGTCGAAGAGGGAACGTAAAACGGAACGTAAACTTGGATGATGATAAAACGATTCCTCACCTACTGAAGCTGGAGGTAACAAACATTTGAAAATAAATAATTAAATCACAGGCTTAACCCTGAAAGTGAATGATACTACTTACAAGTTACAGTAGTTTTACTGTGGTATTTACTAGCCTGGCATCTAAGTATACCTAGGTTTGTTTGTCTAATGAGGTAGTCAGTTTGTCTGGCCGCCCAAGGGCCTCTGACGTGACTAAATGACCGATAACTATCGATAACAACCGGGACTGAGGGTTTAACAGGCCCTACGAAGAACGAAGCGATACAGATCAGCACATGACCTGCGTAAAGTCATCATCAAAAGACATATCATAAGATCAAACCAGCAGCATTATCTTAATACTTTTTTAGGCAGTGTGTGGCAGTCTGCTATAATGTGGGTACCTATATCAACTTACGTGTAAGTATATTAACGCATTCCTCCACAAAGTACTGCAAATTGTTCCTATTTATAGTCTTCGAGAACAGTTTTCCATACTTCGGATTCAGGAGCAAAAGATCTATGAGGTATATCACAAATTCTGGGTCGATAGTTACGTTTTTCGCTTGGCAGTTTCGAGTGATTTCGTTTGCCATATTCTTGATTATATTTTCGTTGCACGCCATGGTTATTTCTTACTTAAAATGTATTTTTAAGTTAATGTGTAAAGTAGATAACAATAATTAGTCAATGTTGCTATGGTGATAAATTTCGCTGTTATTTACACAAAAGAGTTTATATACCTATCTAGGTATATAGATCTCGCAAGTGTTATTGGAAGCAAAAAGGATAACGACCATAAGTACAGTCAAAATCGTAAGTGGTTTGATTCAAATACCTTTATATTAGTTTATGTGTAGGTTCAAAACTGTATTGGTTCTTATAGAAAATAAAATTACATTGAATTCAAAATAATTATAAGTAATGTCCTTTTTTAAATTGTTTTTATTCGTAGTAAGTATAGGTTCAAGCAAAGAGATAACAAAAACAATAGTTATAATTTCCTAAATCATCTTTATTATTATCTAATTAACATACAGACCAGTCACTGTAAAAACTTATCAGTCTAATTAGGCTATATAAATCATAATTTTGATGGTAGTTAATACCACAGGACAGTTAGTGCAGTGCAATTAACACGTAAAAATATTCAAATATATGTAAGTAATCTGTCACTATCAACAATAAGCACTATGATTGTTATTTTACAAAGATAAATAAAACTACAACTTTAATATTTAATGTTTGACATTTTCCAAATCAAATGACTGAAAAGGTAAACATATTTTTTTATTCAATATCGTAAATTTTTAAAAACTATCGTACGCTTAAGTTTATCACTTAAGTTAGACCTATAATGAAGTTTACGTTTACTTATATAAATTTTCTTATTGATAACTTAGTTACCAAAGCTAACCTACGCCTCTCAGCGGAGTTTGCATTTCAAGACATTTAAAAACAAAGTATTCATGTAATAACTAGATAATAAAAGCTAGTAACGAAATGAGGATAATACTCAGAAACTCAGAACAGAGTAAAAATGTAGCCAGCATTGTTTTTGTAAGTAACAGAATCTAGAGAGAAAATACAACAGACTAAACAAACTAAAGACCGCAAACTTAACAAGTTTCATTCAGTTTTTTTAATAAGCTGCTCTTATTTTGACTTTTCATATAATTAAAAAGTTGATAACCTATTTCTAGCGAAAACTTGTTGAACAAACGTAGGTGATCAGTAAACAACAGTTAAAATCAAATATTCAAGTCAAAGTTACGTTCAAATGTCGTAGTCAAAATTACGTCCTAATGTCGTAGTCAGGTCCAGATGTCGTGGTCAAAGTTACGAATGTCGTAGTCAAAGTTACGTCCGATTGTCGTAGTCGGACCAAATGTCGTAGTCAAAGTTACGTCTAAATATCGTTGTTAAAGTTACATCCAAATACAAAAATAAAGTAAATCTCGAACAAAACAAACTTAGTCCAACAAGAAATGCGTCTTAAGATATTTCATCATGCCAAATACCCTGAACCTTTGTTTCCCAATGACTTTGTACAATGCATCGTCACAAATGGCGAACTGTTTGTTGTTCGGATCATACAAGTTGTTTTCCTTCACTATAGCCCAGACACGTTTGACGACTGCATGGCGAGGCATCTCCTCTGCCCCCATGAGAGCTGCCAAAGCTGGAGACAGCTTGTACGAGCGAGTAAAGCCCGTTCCCTTCCCCTTTCCCCCACCGCTGCGCTTGGCCGGGGCTTTTTCCTTGGTCACTCCGCGTTTGGACCGAGTAGCTGCACCCCTTTTTGGCTATAAAGGGAAATTAAGAAAAGATTACTATTTTCCTTTCATTCCTTAATAAATAAAGGATACGAATAAAAATAGTTATTCAATAGATAATTAACGCGTCACGATCACATGCATAGATCTTAACTAGGGCTCCTTGTATATCTAGGGAATCGGGAACTACGAGGACTATAGTTCTATAAACACCCAGATAAAAAGCAAATACTGTGGTTCACAAAAATCTGTGCCCTGTGCGGGAATCAAAACCGCAACCCCACGCTTCGTAATCAGTGAAATTCTGCCAGCAATATGATTACAAAAAGAGATTTAATGTAACAAGTAGAAATAGTGTTGTGTTAGAGACTTCACTGGATTTCAAACTGTGAAAGCCACACAAATACAGAGCAAACACCTGTGAGCTGTATTATTTAGTTTAGGTTTAGTTTGTATCAACAGGATTGGTATACTATTGGTGCTAATTTGGTTGTGGTCAAGAATTCTTTTAAAAACCCTGTCAAATGATTCGTTGTCACTTTTCGACATGAAGAAAACGAAAAGGATGACAACTTTAGAGCTGTCCAATTATGTTTGGAGTTGGCTTGTTCCAACATAGCTAGCATCAGTTAAATGAATAGTAGGTAAAAGTAAGGGATTATACCTTGGGTTTCTCATCTTCAGACTTCTTTTCTTCTTCTTTTTCATCTTCTTCTTCTTCGTCTTCGTCTTCGCTATCGATGCTGTTGACGTAAGCTAACACCATTTTGTCGATCTGGCTTTTACGCTCGCGGATCCCTTCGCCCCATTCCTTCTCCAGTTCCTGGATCACCTTTTTTGTCGTCGTTGTTGCCAGGTCGGATTTTTTAAGGATAGCTGAAAAAATGTGTAATTAATTATTGTGTAAACTATTTTGGATTTCAGATATTTGGACTCCGTGAAGTTTTTTTACAAATTTATAGTCTCAGTATTATTAATGGGGAGACTTTTTATCAGCAGAGGGAAACATTGTATTGAGCAAATAAAAATAGTTATAACTTTTACGTACGTGACTGTACCCGAACTACCCGATCAACCTAAAGTCAAAAGAGGGAGCGCGCCAAACAGTGACCGATGCGTGACTTGGAACGTTTTAATGGCGGATTTCTTCAACTTGACATAATACAAGAAATAACCATGATTTTTACTAATAACATCGCTATTACACGTTATCAAATGTTTGATTGTGCATAAAAATCTTTCCTAAATATTTTGCGGATCTATTGATAACCTTGTAATAACGTTGTTTCCAGCCACTGTCGCGCCTCATACGTGGAACAATTTATGCCCTCCACAAAAATAAACTATCAGTAACCAGACGTAACCATACAGCAGGAAAACGTAAAATGTAAAGTAAATGATCCGCACTTCTTTGCTCATTAACTTTTATCTAAAACAGTTTCTTCTAATCTATGTAGTATCAGAGATATTTCGATCTTAAGCTACAAAAAGTAGGTACCTACAAGTTTACTTGAACGTGTAGGAAGCCATTTTCCGAACCCCGGGCAAGCAGCAACGCGGGTAAAAATATCGTAAAATTCGCTAATGGAGTTCGATATTGCTAATCAAAATGTGTATAAATGCTATTCTATAACTTTACTTACATTCAATCTTCTCTTTGAGCTTAGCGTCGCTAATTTTGGCCATAATTTCGCTTTGAAACAAGTAGTTCTTGAAATACACTCCGAAAACAAGGATGCGAGCCACACAATAATAAACCTACGCGCGAGGTGCTACACGGCGTCATTCCGAAATTAGCCGATGCTCGCTTCGGAGCGCTTTATTTGACCAATCTTCTTCATTCATTCAAACTCCAAAGATTTTCTCTTTACAAAACTGATCTGTATGTCACTAGTAATACGACTTATTATCTGTAATCAATCTATTTATATGTGCATTTATTGACATGAACAATGTCTGACAAAGTTTACGTTCAAAATCGACCTTCAAATAGCCATTCTCGCTTTGTTCACGTGATTGATTCTGCTATAATAATTATCAAGAGATAATGTATTTAGTGAAAGTATATAAACATAATATATTTTACATAGTCATTGCGTGGATCTTATTTAAAAATGACTCATTGAACTTAATCATTTCAGTCAGCGACTCTCGTAAGTTGGTTTTCTTTCTTATGTAGTGGTTTTCGAACACGCCCTCAAAACGTAGGCACTAAGAAGTAGGCATGGTTTATAAACGTCAATGTCAAATTTGTCATGTCAAAACTCAAAACATAACCTAAAAATCTACCCGTCCCGTGAAAGTTCATGTCTTAGACAGACACGCAGATCTAAAGAAATCTTCTGATATTTGAATTAACATGGCAAAAGTAAAAAACAAGCGGAACTCAGGACTTGCCGACAAGGTGCACAGTAAAAGGAAAACGGAGGCGAATAAAAAAAAGTTAAATCCGTTCGAAGTTCACATCAATCGCGAAAAGTTAAAGGTTTTGGGCAAGAAATCTAAACATGACAAGGGTTTACCTGGAGTATCGAGAGCGAAGGCTATGCAGAAGGTATTTACGTAACAATTTTTCTCACTTACATTACGTTTACCATCCATAACAAGCCAGATTTGTTTGTAGTCAGTTCTATTCTCTTTGCTTACAATAAAAGGTGCTTACTTTTCGCTTCAATCTCCTCCGGTCTGCTGTCTGTGTATTTTTCACGACACTGGTGAAATTGTAGTAGTCTATGCACAGAAGATAAAAAAGAAGGTAGCCGCTAAAGGACAAATGAATTGAACGGAGGTGTAACAAGCTGCGAAAATTAATGGAATTTAGGTGATAACAGGTAGGTTGTGGTCAATCGCGAACGTAATTACTAGTAGTATGGTATACCTAGTTACAACATTTTATTTACTATAAATGAACACCTGCCTAGGTTGCAAATCGATCTTTTATTAAAGTTTTTTCCGTCATCATACCCATGTACCCACTGTCATAACTAAAGTATTAACACCATTCAACTTGTTGATAGAGGAAAGAAACGTTGGGCACAGAAATGAAGCTAATGAACAAAACTAACACGTTCATCGACCGTCGTATTGGTGAGAAGAACGGCCAGCTGTCTGCGGAGGACCGTATGATTGCACGGTTCACTGCGGAGCGAGCGAAGCAGCACTCGAAGAAGAATATCTACAATCTAGCTGATGATGAAATCCTGACCCACAGGTTAGAGATGTCCAAATTTAATCATTTATCTTTGTTTACTTTCCTTTTTTTTTTTTGTGTGTACTAATTCTCGAGATACAGGGAATCCTCGTTAGAAATCAGGATCTGTGATGTCATTGTGATTATTTATAATTGTTGATTTACAGAGGGCAAACATTGGAACAGATAGAGAAGTTTGATGATCCGAGATCTGATGAGGAAGACGAAGAAGGAAAAGGATTTGGAGGCTTAGGGGGTATGTTATTTTTCTTTTAAATTAAACAGTGAAACCTTCCACAAATTGTCTCACTTATTGTTGGGAACCGAAAACATGACCTCAATCTTGCATTTTTCCCAAGCTTCTGTTTTTTTTTAATTGACTGAGTAACAAGATGAACAGGTCATTCACCTGATGGTAAGCTCTACGCCTGCCTATAACAGTTACAGTACCACCCAATCTTTGCATTGCATAATCCGGCATGGCACTGCACTGTGCTCTTCACTCTGAGATATAAAGGTAAATATATATCAACATAGGTTATCAAGTATCATTATGCCCAGTAATTTCACTGGAAGTATTGGCCTTCAAACCGGATTACAGTATTGTTTTCACAGTACTGCTTGGCAGATGAATCTGGCGGTTGTGTGGTATTTTCCCTAGCGGTCTCTTGCAGAAGAATCAAGTGTTACGCTGGAATTACCACTAAGTGTTCCTTAACATGCACAAGTGTGGGGAAATGGTATCTGTTATGTATTGCAATTGATTGTTAAGTTTCTACTATTTGTGGGTAGTTAAATAAAAGTTAGTTTTGGAAATGAACTCAATGGCGTGTATCTTTTAGTGGCGACTGCGGAAAATAAATTGCAATTGTAGTAAAATGGCATTCAATATTACGAATATTGTGTTGCCCGGGCAGTTTAACGCCAAAACTGATGTGTGGTGCGATTACAAAGAACAGTTATTGTGTGCGCTCAACGCGGCGGGACTCGCGGAACAGGACGATGTAAAATCGCGATCATTGTTTCTGTCCCAGTGCGGAAAGGATACGTATGCGCTAATTGCATCACTTGTAGTGCCGTTACGCCCGACGCAAGTGAATTTTAGGGACATTCTGGGTGTCTTGGACAAATTCTATGAACCGGAGGTTAATGAAATTTTGCAAGCGGGCAAATTTCATAGACGTGAACAATTGCAAGGAGAAAGCGTGCAAGAGTTTGTGGCGGCAATAAGTGCCATATGTGCAAAGTGCAAGTTTGCGGACATTAAACGCCAATTACGCGACAGAATTGTTTTGGGGGTGCGTGACGATCGTTTACGACGAGAGTTGTTGAAAACGAAAGGACTGACATATGAAACGGCGGTACAGATGTGTCTCAATCATCAAGCATCAAGTGATGATATGTACCCACCTGGTCCGAGCAACGAGGCGAAAACAACTCCGTCTCACGCCTCCGAGCCTATGGATATTGGCAGAATTAAGTCAAATGAATGCAGACATTGTACCCGAGTGCATAAGCCAGGCGAGCGGTGTACCTTTGTGAAATTAAAGTGCTACAAATGTCAGAAGTATGGACATATTGCAAAAGCATGTGACAAGAAGTCCAAAGTATACCAGGTGGAAGACAAGCAGGAGCCTTCCTCAGGAGCTGAAGATATGATGGGTGTCTATGTGTGTTCAGACACTTACCGACCTCCTATATTAGCAGACATAATTATCGATGGAGCTAATTTGACAATGGAAGTAGATTCCGGAGCGTCTCGCAGTATTATATCGGAGAAGACACTAAAGAAGTTGTGGTCGACACCTCCTCCACTACACAATACTGGAGTGAAGTTGGTTACATGGACCAGGCAACCCTTGAAAGTGCTAGGACTGGCTAATGTGTGTGTGTCTTTGGGCGAGAAAGAGGCTCAATGTGAACTTGTAGTCGTGTCTGGTGATGGACCGAGCCTGTTGGGTCGCAATTGGTTTAAGCCATTAGGTCTTCAAGTGACTGGCTTATACTGGGCCGAAGAAGAGTTGGTGCCTTTCAAGAATGAATTTCCCAATTTGTTCAAGGAGGAGTTAGGCGAATACAATGGCCCTGAAGTCACCCTTCATCTACGTCCTGACGCGACACCACGATTTTTGAAGTCTCGCGCGGTGCCTTTTCCTTTGAAGATGCAAGTGGAAGAAGAACTGAAGCCTCTGCGAGAAGTATTGTTGTTGGATGAACAACCTAATGGCTGGAACCTAAATGTAGAAAGAATTGGTGCTGAAACAAAGAAGGACTCTTTGCTTCAAAAAGTTGTATTCCACGTACAGCACGGTTGGCCAAACAAAATTTCAGATCCAGCCTTGCAGCCGTTTTGGACCAGAAGAGAGGCTCTTTCACTTAATAACCATTGCTTATTATGGAGCAACAGAGTCATAGTACCTACTAAGTTACAAGAACAGGTACTGAAAATTTTACATGCCCCGCATGCGGGTATTGTCCAAACCAAGGCGTATGCAAGAGGTTATGTTTGGTGGGCCCACATGGACAGACAAATAGAGCAGATTGTGGCAAGCTGTGAGCAGTGCCTGCTAGTAAGGAACAGTCCTCCTAGGGATCCTCAGACTTGGATTATGACTGAAAAACCCTGGGAACGAGTCCATGTGGATTTTGCGGGGCCATTCCAGAGAAAAACATTTTTTGTTATGATTGATAGTCATAGCAAATGGATTGAAGCGGACATTATAAACTCTATGACTAGCAGTGCAGTAATAACTCTATTGAGAAGAATTTTTGCTTCACAAGGCCTGCCTCAAGTGGTGGTATCAGACAATGGTAGAGCTTTTACGTCTGAAGAGTTTGTCAGCTTCTTGGAGAAAAACGGCATAAAACATTTGCGTTCCCCGCCGTACCACCCGGCAACAAATGGCCAGATTGAGAGAGCGATTCAGACATTTAAAAACAAAATTAAGAAAATGGATTCGAATCTGCCATGGAGTGAGAAGTTGAGCAAGGTGCTTTATTATATGCGCACAGTACCGAATAGCAGCACCAACAAAACGCCAGCAGAGATGCTCAACGGCCGGAAATACAGGACTGCGGTATCCTCACTCCACCCTGACTCAGCACCCAGCCGGGGTGAACAGCAGCTAGAGGCGGCGGCGCAGCGCGCGCCCACCAGGACCTTCGTGGTAGACCAGCCCGTTCTAATTCATATGTATGGATCCGGGGAGAAGTGGCGGAGAGCCACTGTAGAGATGGTGGAAGGTCCAAGCTCATATAGGGTGAGAACGGAAGATGGTAATTTACACCGCCGCCATGCTGATCAGATGCTGACTAGGACAGCACATACAGACACAAGAGTGACTGAAGAAAGAGACTCTGAGTCTGGAACATCGGAGGAGCAACCGATTGAGATACCACCACCAGATATGTGGCCTGACATTATAGGCATACCAAATTGTTGTGATTAATAATTATGTTCAACGGGAAATTGTTATACTTTTTATTTATCATTGATTGTAGAAATGGATTTTGATTTGTGTGATATTTAGTTGATGCCATAATTTATGAAAGGGAGATATGTTATGTATTGCAATTGATTGTTAAGTTTCTACTATTTGTGGGTAGTTAAATAAAAGTTAGTTTTGGAAATGAACTCAATGGCGTGTATCTTTTAGTATCAATCCAAAAACCGTGTGATTTGTGTTCTCGCCTCTTTTTATTTGTCTTCTCGTGGCTTTACTGAATTGCAAAGACAACTGACTGACTGGGACTCGACATTAAGACTATTTTGATAGTAATATAATATTATAATACACTTGAAATATTGTTATATCCGACTTTGGACTCTAAACGAAAAAACATGCAAAGCCAAAACCTAAAAAAACTATTATCTATGTTCCAGACGACTTTGTGGCAGAAGGTCACTTCGGAGGTGGAATGCTTTCCAAGACGGATGCACAGGACGGAGCCAAGTCCCACAAAGACCTGATCGAGCAACTCATAGCCGAGTCCAAGAAGCGGAAGGCTGAGAAGCAAAAGGAAAAGGAACAGACCTTGGACCTTACGGAGAAGCTTGATACTGAATGGAAGGTATATTACTAAAATATTACTAATCCTGTAAAAATCTGGTTACCGTGAGTTCAAGAAAGATAATGTGTTTTCTCATATTGATGTAATTTTAGATATCTTTTCGAGTTTGTTAACTTAATTCTGGAAAACTTATGTGGTTTTCAGGATTTGCAACCAGTGGTGTTCAAACGGGCGCGCATCGAAAATGAATCCATCATAGACAAAGTGCTGAGCAAAGCCGAGAAGAAAGGCGAGGACTATGACAAAATGATGCGGGAACTGAAGTTTGAGAAACGTGGCACCGTAAGTATTTGCTCAAATCTAGTTTTTACTAGAGAAAAAACGAAAATTAACATATAAATAAATATTCAAAAATCCAAATCAATTACATCGATTGGAAAAATCTATTTTTTCCATTAAAAATTTATTTGTACCTTCAAATGAGATCGAGAGCCATTTTTTCTTAGTAGCTCATTTTGTAGTAGCGCACCACAACAAGCAAAGAAATGTTTAACAAGTGGACAACACTGACAATTTTGACATTTTGTCTCGCAACCTTTATCGTCCACATCAAGGTTGTTACGGAGCTTCGTCTCCGAATCGGAAGATCCAATTATTCATACACCTCCGGTTCCGACGTGTCGGCTCAGACACTCTTAAATCGGAGGTCTTATTACTTTGGATGTCAATTCATTTGATTTAATTTTCTAACTGTTATTGAAAACACGATTATTTTTTGCCTATATCATGTATTTGTATTATTGTTTGATTGAAATTAAACAGGCTGATTGAATAATGTACTAGTTTATTTTATCAGGTCTGACCTTAACGCATCTCTCTTCTGCCACCACCTGTGACTCCGCCTCTGACACCGATTCCGACAAGCTAAATTTAAAAACTCCGACTCCGACTTCGGTTCTGATTAAATCACCTCTGTAACATCCCATGTCCACATTTAGTTGAAGACGAAAGAGGTCGCTATTCAAATGTCCAACGTGGTTTTACATCTTTAGCGTCACACACACGTGTCGCGGGTCATTTTTACCTAAGCGCAGGAACTGCGTTACGCGGACGCCCGCGTGGTTGCATACAAAGTACTCCGTCGCGGGGACGTGCGCGCGTCTTTCTTTTGCCTAATGAATACGAGGCATTAGTAACATGTTCCTATTTATCATTTCAGCCGTCAGACGGTCTCAAGAGCGACGAGAAACAGGCCAGAGAGGAGAGAGAAAAACTCGAGCAGTGGGAGAGAGAGAGACACGAACGGATGGTTGGCGAAGAGACACAGAAGAGGGTTCAAAAGCCGGCTGCTAAGCATAGGTAAGAAGTCATAGATTGCCACACTGTCGGCACACGCATATAAATTCTGATTAGATTACCCACACATATAAATGTCGTCACGTAATTATGAGTGTATGTAAGTACACAGACATAATACGCGACCAAAACAAAAGACAACCCGTTAAACAGTTTGTCTTTTACATATGGCTTCAATAAAGGATACACCACATATGGGTGTGTAGAATTGAATACCCCCCGATTGTCCACCCAATTACAGGTTCTCATTTTATGCCATTTTCTATTGTATCTAGATCAGCAGAAGACCTCGATGACAATTTTGAACTGGAAGACGAGAAACAATTCATGTTGGCATACGACAATGACGGGAAACCTTTAGTGCCTGAAAATGTGCTCAAGGATTACTCAGGTGACGAAGATCAAATTGAACAGGTTTTTTAGCAACTGCGTTCGATTCTATGGCAAAATTCCTAAGACAATATTATATGCGAATAATATTTGTACCGCATTCTAATGAATAGTTAAACTACAACACAGTAGAATGCGTATACACACGTAATTACTGCATTTTTAACTATTTTCATTGTTCATTATCTCAAAATATCTCGAGAACGTGACACTTTGGGGTACCATATTCTTAACATTTCTTGTTTGTATGAGTGTCCACTACCAATATGTACTATATTGACCTTGCACGAAAACTTAAAACAAAAAATGGCTGCGGGCAGGTGCAGGCCAGCTTTCGAACAAAAATGGTTGAACCCGTCTAATTCTATTGTCAACAATAATTAACTTAAAAAAAAAGGAATTATAAAATTAATGACTATGTTAATGATATGCATGTCAAACTGCCCAAGCGCCTCCTGGCGACTATCTACCATGCTTATTTTAACATTAGTATACACGATATTTACCTACCCGAGAATTATTTCGGAGGTAGGTATGTTATCCACCAATCCGGACTTGGCCCCCGTGGTGGATTATAGCCTAACCCTCGTCACGAAAGTGAGGAGAGACCCGTGCCCAGCAGTGGGACGTTATGGGTTGATGATGAGATGAGATACACGATATTTAAAAAAGAATTGCTATCTAGTTACTTGCTGATTCTTCTGAACTATAAGTATTCCAAATTTGAAGGTAGAGTTAGTTAAATTTCGTGAGTGCCCTCTGGGGCCCTGTAACAATAACGATTTTGGAGTTTGAGTTGTAAATTAACTAATATTGATTCTTAACTAAAATATTACTTACAGTTCCTAACGCAAAACCAAAGTTCGAGGATGGCATATCGGACACATCCGATGATGATGATGAAAATGAAAGCGATGATGATGATAATGATCAGAAAGACGATAGTGACGAAGGGAATATTAACGTTTCTGATGATGAAATAAATGAACAATCTAAAGAGCAAACTAAAACAAATAAGAATGCTTATGATGATATAAATGGTACAGGCTTATTTCAAAGACCTGCAAAAGGTACCATCTCGGATGAAAGTGGTGATGAAAATGATGACAATGATGACAGTGAAGATAGTGATGATGGAAGCGATGATGATGTTGAAAATGTTGTGAAAACAAATAATTTCAATGATTTGAAAGCTTCAGAAGATGAAAGTGAGAATGAAGTTGAGCTAGCGGGAGAAGACACAGAGAAAATTGGATCATTCTTCAATAAGAAAACTCTGGAGGGAAATAATCTAAAGGTAAACTTTGACAAATATGTCCTAGGGTTCATATTCATTGATAGCAGTCATTAAGTCGAAAAATAGGCCCCTGAGCGGTGTGAAAAGTAACTTCAGATGCCGGCACTACCCCATACAATAAGCAAACAAATGTTTCAACTAATACATAATTAGCACAATATCTGTTAATGTTCTTTTTTAAATATTTTACAATCTAGTTCTATATTCCTTTCAGGAACTACTGTCAGATAAGACTCCAGCTCAAATAACGGTGACCCTGCAAAAGCTGATCAAAAGCTACGACCCAAGTCTAGCAGTAAACAATAAAGATCTCCTAAGCCGTCTGTTCGCACACATGCTTCAGTACACAAATGACATATTCACAAATGTAACAGATGAGGGTAGTCTCAAGAAAGCATTCATGATATTCGATAGACTGGTACCACATTTCTACGACCTCGCCAAAACTAACAAAGTATCAACCAAAAATTATCTTGTAGAACTGTTAACAGAAAAACGGGATTTGTATAGAAAAAACTTGAAGAGGATACCAGATTTGGACACTTTGGTGTTCTTCAAGCTTGTTTCGCTTCTGTATCCCACTTCTGATTTTAGACATCCCGTCACGACGCCATCTTTGATTTTTATGTCCGAGATTTTGACGTTTTCGAAATTCAATGACGCATACTCTATATCGAGGGGTGTGTTGGTAACCGCTCTGGTTTTAGAATACACAGTTCTATCAAAAAGAATTGTGCCGTCCGCTATCAATTTTCTAAGAGGGGTATTTTACCTATCAGCAAACACTAGCATTTTAAATCCAATACAACTTGTCCCTCCTTTTAAATTTCACAAAGACTCTAAAATTTTGAATCTCGACGGGGATTGCTCCAAAATGGACATAGATAACAAGATGGCTGCCACGGATTTGATACGAGAAGAAGTAAATGATAGTTTCAAAGTGAGATGTTTACTGACTACAGCTTTGATGTTAAAAGAATTCTTCGAAAATTGCAACGATATAGAAGCCCAGGAGTGTTTATTTGAGGCTCACATACGTTTGCTCGGGAGAGTAGAATTGGAGAATTACCCTAAAAAGGTGCGGAATAAGGTTACGGAGATAATGAAAGATATGAAGGACAGCTTGGAAGTGAAGACTTACACTCCGCTGAGTCGAGAGAAAAAGAGGCCTAAAGCTTTGAGATTGTACGAGCCGGATATACAAGAAGTGTAAGTTATTTTCTAGTCTTCTACCGACAATTCTTATAAGGAAATTTCACAAAGAAAATCCTTACTAATAATATTAAAGTAAAAGTAACCGTGTCTGTCTGTTCAGGATGCAAGGGATGTACAGATTTTGATAAAAGTTGGCTTGGCAATAGTTTGAACTCAGAAAAAGAATTTAGGATACTTTATATCACGATATCGCGAGCAGGTAGTTTCTTCTCAATACAAATGTTGTGTTATTTTCGAACAGGTTCACTGGTAGCAAGAGTTCTAAACTGTCTCGAGAGCAGGCCGAGAGCGCCAGGCTGAAGACGAAATACAAGCGGGAAATGAAGGGGGCGCTCCGAGAGATACGACGGGACAAGGCGTACGTGGCATCGGTCAAGATTAGACAGAAGATCCGCAGGTTAGTAGTGCACTTTCACTGCTGAGCCGAACGCCATTTATTTTATGTTTTTAAACCTAATATTCCTTTTTCTTTTACAGCGACGACATAAGAAAACAGAAGGTGAAAGAAATCTTCAAGGACGCGTCTATACAACAGGGCGAGTTAAATAAATTGAAACGAATGAAATGATACAGATAAATGTACATAAATTATATGCCATGTTGTACAAGGAAACGTTTTATTTTGCTATACTTGAACTGCTCCACAAAGCTTATTAAATACTAGACTAGCTGTTCGCCACGGTTACCCCCGACGGGACAGTGATAGTCCAAGGTACCATAATATATCTCTACACAAAATTGCACCCTAATCCGTTCAGCTGTTGCGGCATGCAGTGGGAAGAAGTACACAAACTAGCGATATACTGCTTGGGAGGCAGTGAAGCGTTGAGTGGGTTAACTCCATCAAAAATCGACAAGTTTAAAAATAGAACCTATATTGTAGGTTTATTTCAAGCTCTGCCACATCTCATTATTAGACAGCCCGCTTTATTGTTGAGATAAAGACTATGATGAACCCTTTATGAGGCAACTTCATGAATGCGCCTAGACAAATCTTGAGACCAAAGACAAATGTAAATTTAACTTCAACTTCAACTTTTGGTTATGGCTTCTGCGGGGTTGCCACAATTTTGCCAGTGTCGCGTGGATAGAGTGGAAGGTACACGATGGAGATTGATTGGTGGCATTTATTCAGATGATCGGTGTTACATTCAGTTTTCCCCCCATCTGAGTTTGGCTACTTGTCTGAAACCAATAGGACAACACAAACATTCACAAGACAGCACAAAAAAATACATCAATACATGAAAAATACATAACATATGTAACATCATAAAAAATTAAATAAACAAAACAAAAAAAAAAAAAAAAAAAAATTTACTTATATTACAGTTTAATTTTGTTAATTTGGATGAAATTAGTTAGAGTGTTTACAAAAGGTGTAAAAGCAAGAGTTAAAAGATTAGCAAGGTTAGTAGGACGAGAAATTTCCGCAGGTAGTGTATCATATAGGGAACAGTGTAGCCTCGAGCATTCAAAAAAGATATGATCAGCGGTTCCTTCGTCCAATCCACACTCACATAGTGAGTGGTCACGGACTCTAATTTTTGCCAGAAACACCGGAGTGCATGCATGACCCAATCGCAAGCGACAAATGACTGAGGTAGTGACTTTAGTAAATGTAAATTTACAACTTTTGTGAAGCTAAAAAAACAAACATCTGTGTGAAACGTAACGTAAAAGTCATCTGACATTTATCACGACTGTCAACGTGCTGTGACGTCATAGCTATTATACGACCGAATTAGAAAGGTGAACTTTCTCAACAAACTTGGAAGTTCTACCATTGAAAAACCATTGGTTCTCTGTATTTTCAATTTAGCTGGTTTATTTAATGAAAATTCTATGGAAAAATAAATTTAAAACTTAGAAATTTTCTCACGCAGGTGTTCACTGTGGTTTGCCGATTTATCTACTTTCTATCCATTGTGGTTTCTATTCTAGAAGCGTTCGCTCCAATAAACGTAAGTACATTTACTTCACTTCTAGAAACTTACCGGCGTAAAGTAAACAATTAGATTGCATAATGAGCTGTACATGCTAATTTGTTTGAATGCGGTAGAAATACCGAGTCACCGCTATTTATTGACCGCTTATCTTCCTCATTACATCATCAATTAAAGATTTACGCGATAAACTTGTTGGTAAGTTCAATTATTTTTGTTAATTCGATAATAATATCTTATCCGGTGCCAACTTTTCTTTTATATCGTAATACTGCGATAATGGTGGCAAACTAAGGACTTTGTATTATTAGTAGGTACAGCGCTTAGACACACACATATAGTCAAGTTTTTTAGAGGAACTTTGTAGTTTTTCTCAAAATGGAAATTGTTGAAGATCTGAGGTAAGGATTTTATTACCTAACATACACTAATAACGTAAATTTTATAACTTCAAGCCGATCATGATATAAAAGCTTAGACAAAAGGTAGAGACTAAAGTCCAATGTAAGGAACACTAGCTGAGCCCTACAGTTTTCCCCACGAGTATAATGCTACCGGAACTGCTAATTTTTATGATATAGAACATATCCTATGTGTTAATTCCATCCATCCATCCATCTATCAATACAAACTTTCACATTTATAATTTTAGTAGGATAGTATTAATTAGGTATTCCTAAAAACTTAACTTGCTTGTGATAATTACAAGACGCGTGTTGGTATGTGCCCGCCCGCCTTAGGATACAAACTCGCCAATCACCGATTGGAAGGGCAACATTCTCTCACAAGGCCATCACCTCTTCATTTTGTTAATTGATAACTAATACTTACAAATTAATAGAGGTCAGCAGTAATATTAATAAGTCATGTTTGTGATCAAAATCTAAAGGATACCTCCAACTATATGACCTCAATTTATATATACCTACCTACATATATATGTGCGTGTTGCAAAATGATTAGGTCTGCCTTACACTTACCGAGATTGGAAAAGGTACCTACCTTTATTTGAATATTTTAAGATACATTTTGCACTACATCAATGTCAGACCGGAATAATCATGTAGCTATCTTATCAAGGGTCAAAACGGAAAGGTAAAAAAAACGGAATTATGTATGAAATATTCATATAACTTATCTAGGTTCAAACTTCAAAATATCAAAGATTATGAATGAAAAAACTGAATAAAAAATCTTAACCTGTAGTTAATCAAGCTTGGTCCTAGAGACCATAGTATAAAATATTAATACCATTTTGAAATAATGTCAGGAGAAAGATGGATCAAAGTTAAAATGCACTTTCTACTCTCAAACGTAATACATTAAAAAAAATAATAGCTTCTAAGTGATCATCTTCCCCTGATCTTAAGGTGATGCCTGCCCATCATAAAAATTACCCACTTTCTACAGAAATAGATATTTATACAATTCTGCTTAAATATCAACCTAATCCCGATAAAAAATATAATTATAAAAGGGAATATTCATATTTAAACTAAAGTCGTTACTACTTTAGCTTTTTAACATGTTCACTGCTGAAAACACAACTGTGGAGTTTTTCATAACCTGCCGCGTGTGCGGGAAAACACAAGTGTGGTGTTAGCTGTATGGGAAACCACTATGGTGTGTGCAGAGCCGCACATTTGGTTATACAAGAAAATAGGCTCAGCAGTCAAAGTGTTAACTACATGGGCCTGATAGACCCCATATTATTAACATGGAAAACAAATGAAATCTTCAATGACAGGTTAAACCAACATTGCTATCTGAGGTCAACTCCCAACTAAACGTGTGGTCAGTCTCCATACAGTTTTCTGTATATTAATAACCGTTAAATTAGTTTAATTTATTACGGACTATAAAAAAAATGTTCACGTTTTTCACTCACGCGGAAATGTACCCTTGGATGGGTGAGTTAAAGAAAGGAGAGGGGTCATCGTTTCATGACTTTCACCATGGAAGTTCAGTGGATACTGTTAACAATGATATGAAGAGTCACCCCTTAAGTTTTATAGAACGGTAAGTGACTGGATACTAACAAAGCTTTAACATTCCTCTCATTATAACAAAAGTCTACTGTGCTAATTCTACTGTGTCCTTGGCGGTGATAGGTCTTGTAGGGAAAATATCCACCTTCAAAGCAGAGCATTGTGTTTTCGAATCCCAGTGCAGACATGTACCAATGTGTTCTCACTGACTTTTCGGTAAAGGTAAACAGTGTGAGGAAACCCACAAGCCTGAGACCTTTTTCATAGTTATAAGATCCACCAATCTGTTCTGGGCCCTGTGATGCATTATAGCCTAATCCTGCGAGACCAATGTTCAGCAGTGGGCGGATATGGCTTGATGGGATTTAGTAGTGAAACAGTACTTAGCTATTGGACATTCAGTTATTAGGGCATTTTCAATAATGTTTATATTGTTCAAAAGTTTTTTGATATCAGAAAGTAAAGTTGTTTGGTCTCTCTAATCCATCTTCCACTTTGAGTTATCTATATCTCTCGTGTTATGTTATTTTTATCAGATGCACTCTTGCACTCTCAAGATCTTACATTGTAGCTGATTGTCACACTGTATTGTATCTAACGTCAAACAATTCAAATGGATTTATTGTAAGTTACTTCTTTTTAGATGAATATAATTACAATTATACTCTATTTTTAAAGTTTTTTTTTTTATTCACTGTGTAAGTAGGCTTGTGTGATGGTGTGGATGTACATTTAGGTCAATTGTTGCAGTTTTAACTCGGTTTCTATTATTCCATTATTATTGTGTTGAAATTTTAATGACAATTGACAATATTATGGTGACAGCAAACTGATCTGCTGATAGACAGTAAGTAGACGACTGAACTCCTAAGTGTCTGACAGTAAATTGATGGTGTTTAAGCTGATTTTCATTAAATTGTAGTACCAAGTATACCAAAGCTTTTTGGGAAAAATAGAATAGAATATTAAAAAACGTACTACACAACACATACATACAACATTATAACATAACATACACAAAACAACAATAACATACAACACATTTTACAACAAGTAACTTATTCCGGTGAAGGAAAACATCGTGAGGAAACATACCTACCCGAGAATTATTTTAGAGGTAGGTATGTTGTCCACCAATCCGGGCCGGGCCCCCGTGGTGGATTATGGCCTAATTGTCCTCACGAAAGTGAGGGGAGACCCGTGCTCAGCAGTGGGAGGTTATGGGTTGATGATGATGATGAACTTATTTCAAGACAGACATTTAAATATCTCAAAACTTAACTTTTCAGAATTCCAATTTAAAATGCTTAATATTCTTTATCATCTGGTTTTTTTTTCCAGAACTTTTATAATGGCCAACTGGTCTGCTATCGGGTCCATCATCCTGCCCAACGTTGGAGGCTGGGCAAGCGGATTCTACTTTGCAGGACAGATTCGTAAGGCGGTATGTATAGAGTATATTTGCTGGGACAGGAAGTAAACCGTGTTATTTCAGGTTCTAAAATTGCAAATGTTGTTTCAGCCCGGCGAGAAGTCCTGGTACGATGACCTGAACAAGCCATGCTGGAACCCCCCCAAGTGGGTGTTCGGGCCAGCATGGACCGTGCTCTACTCCAGCATGGGATACGCCTCCTACCTGGTGTGGGAAGACTGCGGTGGCTTCACTGGTGAGCAAACTTTCACCACATTTTGGTTGGATTAGAATGGGACCCAAAACACACTGCCCTGTGGAAATCTGTCGATACTCAGTTATATTCACTAAAATAAAAATAAAAGAAAAAAAAAATACGGTCGAATTGAGAACCTCCTCCTTTTTTGAAGTCGGTTAAAAATATGTGTGTAGTTCTGTTATGTATGTACTTAGGTGCGTCACGACTCCACAGTCGTTTGTGTGTTTACGCTACAACACCTGAACTGATTTTGATGAATTTTTTCTCAGAAACACACAGTTTTGACTTTTTATCCCGGATAATCCGTGGGAATTCGAGAAAATGCTAAAGCATTCGCAGGGCGTGCTGGTGTGACAAAAAGCACTTGTAAAAATATTTCATATCTAAGAGCTTCATTAAGCACACGGCGTTTTTTATGCGCGCAGATGACGCGCGTATACGCAATTCAAACGCGAATCAGACGCAGCCTTGCAAGCTTTCTAGGCATAAATCGCCGTAAACGCGAGTACGCGAAACGCGCGTCGTCTGCGCCCTAAAAAACGCCGTGTGCACTTGTCTCAATTTTCGTTATCAGTTCTAAACTAAAGATAGGACAGTGACAAGTGTAACAGTTACGGCATGCACATGATAACGTCGCTTTATCTTACATGCTTATGTACTATCAACTTTATACTAGATGCTTTAAAGCAGCGATAAGCTAGTCCGAGCTATTTTAGTCAATTGTTTTGATTGTTCACGATTCGATTACTCGCGCGATCGAAGTCAAGTGAAATCGAATTATTTTTCAAACATTAATAACAAGTAATCGCGGTCGGTGCGGCCGAATTACAAGGTTTGACCGCGCACCACACGACACGAGCAAGAGAGCGAGCGAATAACGCAACGGCGAGAGTTGAAACGATCGAATAACATCTCGATTGTTCAGTCGAGGAGCGAAACGTTTATAGACTCGATTGTAATTTGACAGTTGTTGTCGTTGGTTTGGGGGCGTTCATAAAATACGTGAGATGTTTAAGGGGGGGGGGGGGGGGGGGGGGGGGGGTCGAGGAAAATCTCATCTAATCTAACGTTGGAGAGAGGGGGGGTCTCGGCAACTATCACGCAATTTTTTTTCTGTTTGAATCCAAAAAAAATTATACTATTTTGGTAATACGATTAAGATCATTCACTAATTCCTTCGAAAGAAAATAATTTAATTCATACTTCGACGTTATACATCTACTGACTGTCAAACCACCATATTTGTTTCATACCAAATAGCTCAATTTAAATCTCATCTGAGATTGGGGGATGGGGGAGGGGGTTGAATAAAATCTCACAACATCTCACCAGGGGGGGAGGGAGGGACAGAGATTAAAAAAAACACCTCACGTAATTTATGGACGCCCCCTTTTCGAAACTCAGAAGTTGAATTGTAAAATTCAATCACTGTACAAGGTTCCAATAAAGCCAAATCAAACGGACGAAGGTGCGACCTATGAGTAATTTATATTATGTTCAAATTAGTCGTTTCTATGGGAATTTTACGCTCAAGTCAACCTCTGTTATAATAATTCTTAGGAACTAAAATCTTAACACATTCTCAGCTGAAAACACAGACGTTGTGTTTTTGTAACTTTTCGCGGGTGTGGGTAAACACACCTGTTGTGTTAGCGCAGCTTACGTGCCGGCTGTGCGGCGCAACACAGACGTGTGTGTGTAACGCGGTGTTACTACAGTGCGGCTCACACAGACGGCACGCTATTGCTGGAAAACACACACGGGCCGTAACGGTGCCCAAATGTAAAAACCGGTTCAGCCGTCAACGTCTTAAAGCGACACTGAAATATGTTTTTTAAATCGTTTCCAGAGACAGCAGTGCTGCCGCTGACCCTGTACGGGACCCAGCTGGCGCTGAACTGGGCGTGGACGCCCATTTTCTTCGGTCTTAGGGACTTCAAGCTGGTAAATAACTCAGTAGACGTTCAGTTCATTTTGAAGCGATGATTTCTTAGTAGCATGTGTCGTCGCCGGGTTGCAGGACGTGGGTTCTAAACCAACTTACTGATTTTAGAAAATGTTTATGCGCTTGCGCTGAAGAAACATGGTTATGGAAGCTTGTTTCTTCTTTTAAGTTACTGAGCAACGAGATGAGTTAGTCGTTTACTTGATGGTAAGCGCCATGCCTGTCCGTAACAGCGACAGTGTCTTCCAAAACATTATTTTACAATTTTATTGGTAGTGGTTACTTTTAACCAACAAGTTCTCGTAATGTATTAAAGCGGTGGTAGCCTAGTGGGAGAACGTCTGCCTTCCAAGGAGAGGGCCGTGAGTTCAAATCCCAGTGTTGGCACGCACCAATGTGTCTCTTGTAAAACATACGTACGTAATCATCACTCGCATTTCGGTGAAGGAAAACATTGTGAGGAAACCCACATACCTACCCGAGAATTATTTCGGAGGTAGTTTATCCATCAATCCAGACCGGGCCCCCGTGGTGGGCCTAATCCTTCTCAGAAAGTGAGGGGAGATCCGTGCTCAGCAGCGGGCCGATATGGGTTGATGATTATGATGATGGTGGTGAATCTATTAATTCACAGGCATTCATCGAGATCTCAGTCCTGTCGGCAGCCGCGGTGGCGACGACCGCCTCCTTCATGCAAGTCAACAGGACCGCCGGGTTGCTAATGCTCCCGTACCTGGGTTGGCTCGGGTTCGCCAGCGCCCTGTCCTACTGGATCTGGAAGAACAACCCCAGCAAGCCTGGTGCCAGGGTCACCGAGATCAAGGAAGATGACAAGGGGAAGTGAACTGTAAGTCCACTTGAGAGGTTTCAAATTGAAACGATCCCGGTTTTAAGTTTAGTCCCTTACGTTCAATAATATTATAGGACTTTGTTGGATGACTTAACCCCTATGGTAAATCTATCCGTTTGAATATCCAAATCCCTAAGCAACCCTTTATATATATCAGAAAACCGAAACAACCCAATATCACCCTGCACCTAAATTATTGACCTAACGTAAAATAGATAGATACAACGTACGGCCTTATTTATTTATTTTACTTAAGCAAAAATGTAACAAAAAATAAAAAAAAAGACAGAAAAAAAATTGGTCAAGCCGTTTCGGAGGAATAGGGCAACTAACACTGTGGCACAAGAAATTTATATATATAGATATAGGTTAGAAGCGGTGGTAGCCTACTGGGAGAACGTCCGCCTTCTAATCAGAAGGTCGTGAGTTCAAATCTCAGTGCGGGCACGCACCAATGTGTTTCTGTAAAACATATGTACGTAGTTATCACTCGCTTTTCGGTGAAGGAAACCCACATTACCCGAGAATTATTTCGGAGGTAGGTATGTTATCCACCAATCCGGACTGGGCCCCCGTGGTGGATTATGGCCTAACCCTCCTCACGAAAGTGAGGAGAGACCCGTGCCCAGCAGTGGGACGTTATGGGTTGATGATGATGATGATGATGATGAGATATAGGTGGAGCTCAAGAACTTTTACTTCTGTCGTGTGGTCTAAAGTACACTCGTAATTTTTTTATTTATTTAGTTTTTTCAATAATTGAATTTTTATTTTTTTTCAGATCCAAGGAACTTAATCAAGCCTTTAGCTTAACCTACTTATAAGTTTTAAGAACAGATTAATTGTTGTTAGTTTTAGATGTCTATTTATAAATCTTCCTAGTCTAGGAGCTTGTCACAGTTTTACGAAAATATTTACACCGACAACGGCAAAAGCACAAGTGCGACAAAACGTCGCGCGACTTTTAACTCCATTGGACACTGTCGCAAGTCTGCCACTGTGTTCCGGTTTGAAGGGCACTGTTTCCAGCGATATAAGCGGCTTATGAGACTTTAGAGCCGATGTCTCAGGGTGACGAGTGCAGTGCAGTGCCGCGCAGGATTATGCAACGACTTGCTCGTCTCGTCACTCAGTCATACAAAAAGAAATGAAGACACTCGCCTTCAAGAAAACCCTGGAACCACTACAGCAGCACTATATACCAGTAAAAAAAAAACTATTGAAGAAAAAAATCGCACAACTTTTTCCGTGCCTTAGTTTAAGAACAAATATTTAGAAGACTTTATAATCTGTACTTAAGTATTAAAGCTTATTTGAAATGTCAAATCAGCCCTGAGACTTACGGCTTTACTTGTAAACGCCTCTTAAAGGTAAGAACGTCATTATAGATCCGCACACTACAAACATGAAGGGCGCAGATCTTTAATGACATTCTTAACACGTTCACTGCTGAAAACACAAACGTGTTCTTTATAACTTTACGCGGGTGCGGGAAAACACACCTGTTGTGTTAGCGCAGCTTTAGTGCCGGCTATGCGGCGACACACAGACGTGTGTGTGTAACGCGGCGCTATTACAGTGCGGCTTACACAGACGGCACGCCGTTGCTGGAAAACACACGGTCCGCAACGGTGCCTAAATGAAAAACCCGGTTCAGCAGTCAACGTGTTAACTACGTATTATATAGATTTTGATTAAATTTTGGGCACATTACACAAAATCATATACTATAGCTATTATGCTGCCTTTAAATAGTTTCTATTGACATTAATAAAGCTGAAAGTTTGAATATTTCCAGGTGCTGCAATTATGGCACAATTATCAGAAATCTATTTCTATGTTCATTCCTATTGCATTTATCTAAGTATTGTTTTTGAGGTTTCAATTGCTTCTACAGTGAACGTATCTTCGTTTTATTCTGGTTTCGGGACCATGGTCCTATATTTTGAAAGAGAAGTGCCACCTGTGTAAATTTTCGTACTTTTCTGTAGCGATAGGACCATAGTTACTATATTGGACTGTGAGCTGGCGTGGCGCTTACTATCAGATGACGACCTGCACGTATCTTTAACCGGTTACATAAAAGTTATGGTCCTTACAGATTTTGAAGAATTTACTTTCTATTGCAAGAATATTCCCATGAATTTGTAGTCGAGGCATTGGTGACACTAAAATCCATTACTGTGGGACCATGGTCCTATCTAAGTGACACCCTAGATGCAGAAAATAGAGAGATATGCTCATAGAAGTAGTACGTTACTAGTTACTGGTATTTTTCGATTTAGACTGGTTGGACCGGTGAAGTATTGTTTTTCGAATGTTTATAATTATTATATGTGTTCAACTGTTATTGATCAATAAATAGTTATGTTCCAATCCTTGTATTTTTATTTCTACCGACGTCGATACGCTAATCAAACACCTTCAGTTGACCTATAGTTATAATGAGTTCATAATCAGAAATATATTCAACACGCTGAAAACACTACTGTTGTGTTTTTTATAACTTGCTGCGAGTACGGGAAAACACACTTGTGTTAGCGCAGCTTAATTGCCGGCTCTGTGGCGAAATACAGGCGAGTTAACGCGGCTCACACAGAGGGCACGCCAGTGCTGGAAAACGGTCCGTAACGGTGCCCAAATGTAAAAACAGTCAGCAGCGTTCAGCAGTCAACGCGTTAACACGTTCAGTGCTGAGAACACAAATGTCGTGTTTTTCATAACTTGCCGCGAGTGCGGTTAAACACAAATGTTGTGTTTGTTGTATGGGAAACACTGGCGCTTGCAGAGCCGCACCCGTGGCTAGACAAGCAAAACGGCTCAGCAGTCAGTGTTAAGCTAAGGTAGCGCCCCGTAAGCTGTAAGGCGGTATTTATTATCCTGACGGTCAGTACTGACGTGAGTCGTTCATACCTATTGCCCAACATGATAGCCCGTAGGTTTGCGCGATGTTCGCAAGAGGTTAAAGTTACGCTCTTTAGAGCGTACTGTACATCACTCTACACTTGCAGCTTATGGGCTGATTACACAAAGCGAAGTTACAGCGACCTCCGCGTCCTGTACAATAATGCATTCAGGGTAGTGTTGGGGCTGCCACGCTTCTGTAGCGCTTCAGGCATGTTTGCGGAGGCGCGCACCGCCTGCTTCCACGCAACTATGCGCAAGCGTGGTGCGTCCCTGGTGCGCAGGGTGCGGGCCAGCTCCAATACAGTCCTGGCAATGATTGCTGCCAGACTTGACTGTCCCTTCCTCCGGCATTGCTGTGACCAACATGTCACAGTGCCAATGCCGGTGAGAGGGTACTAACTTGATTATTATTATTATTATTTTGAATTTTTATTTTATTGTATTGTATTTCTGTTTTTATTTTTATTTTATTGTGATTTTTTGTATGCTGAATTATGGGCTAAAATGCCTGAAATAAATGTTTTTTTTTTTTTTTTATTGCTTTGAAAACCGTGCAGCACCATCAGTGCGTTGCTAAATTCATGGAAGCTTTTCACAGCGATAGCTAGGGGTGACCGACGTCATAGCTGTCAGGATAAAGCTAAATACGACCTCAAGCATCAAAATCGACGTGTCATCAGATAAGCTGAGCCGTGGCGTTCCAACGAATAGTTTCCATGGGCTGGTCCGCAGATAGATTCGTCAACTTGATTTATTGCGATCTGCGCCCTTACTATTGGCACGGCATCAACCCATTAATTACGTAGCAGAAGAGGGGAGGGGCTTGATTTGGTAGGATCTTTAGTTTTGCCAAATCTCCGTGGACTCCGATCTCATTAGGTATCGAATTAGCAACTACGAAGTACAAGTATTTAGATATAAACGTATTTTGATGCAGGCACAGTCGGCTTCAAAAGTAGTTGACCATAAGCTTTTAACAGTTTGACTGTTGAGTCGATTTTCTTGTCTAGCCACGGGTGCGGCTCTGCACACTCCTTAGTGTTTTCCCATACAGCTAACACCACAGTTGTGTTTTCCCGCACTCGTGGCAAGTTATGAAAAACACCACAGTTGTGTTTTCCCGCACTCGTGGCAAGTTATGAAAAACACCACAGTTGTGTTTTCAGTAGTGAACGTGTTAAATAAATCCTTTGTACGAACTAAATTAGAGAATGTACTTAGCTAGGTACAATTATATTGTACCAGAACCAAGTTTATCGCTTATTACCTAGGTATAGGTACTTTACTTAGTAACTATTTGCTAAATTATATTTTAATGACAATCGTAAAGCCACGACTAACACAACTGTACAACAACTTACCTTGGGGCAACTCAGTTGTTGTCTTTTTATTATTATTTGACTGAGTAACGGGACGAGCAAACTGTTCACCTGATGGTAAGCGTTACGCTTGCCTATAAATATTTCAGTGCCACCCAGAACTTTGCATTGGATAATCTTGCGCGGTACTGCACTGCGCTCGTCACTCTGAGACATCGGTTCTAAAGTCCCATATGCTCAGTAATTTCGCTAAAAACAGTGCCCTTCACACTTTTCCACACTACTGGCTGGCGGATGAATATCTGGCAAAGATGTGGTACTTCTCCTGGCGGTCTCTTGCAAAAGTGGCGAACAAATACTATAATTTTTAGAATTATGTTACTATATTATTTTAGCTTATGAATTATGAAATCAAGAACTAGTTTTTCCCTGATTCGAGTCGAGATCGAGAACCATTAGTAGCTATATGGTCATAAACGGCATCTGAAGAGAAATGGCAGCTATTAACGAACGGCCTGTCTGACGAAGGTCAAGTTTTTAGACCTCGTAATTAACTTTTGACTTAACACGTTGATTTTACACTTACATTTCGGCACCGTTACGATCCGTGTGTGTTTTCTAGAACTGGCGTGCCGTATGTCTGTGCTGCACTGTAGTAGCGCCGCGTCAAACACATACGACTGTGTTTCGCCGCACAGCAATCACGTAAGCTGCGCTAACACAACAGGGGGCCTACTCTCACCTATTAGTTAGCGGCTCAGTTTAGGCTCAGTTCAACTTAGGTTCCTAAACTGCACCGCATAATTTCGTACCATGACCTACACCTAAACAAAATCGTTATTGGATCGTTAACAATAAGAATGAATGAACGATAGTTTCTCACGTCTACTATGACGTCACTCTGTTGGAAAGAGACAACACTATATCAACATCCTTTGCTAACTTCGTTTAGCCGTTTCTTTCTTTTGGTTGCGTTCAGAAAAAAAAACAAAAAATGTTTCGGAAAATTACGCTTATTTTCATGTTGCATATTTTGTCATTTGTGTGAAGACACAACACCTAAGTAATTTAATTAAGTATTTAGATGTATGTATCAATAATGTTTACTGATTTATTATTTATTTAAGATCATTTTTAAATTAAATTACGAGTAAAATATTGTGGTCCTAGAATTGATATCTTTTTAGAACGTTCCTTTTATATTTTCGACATTTGACATTTGATTAATGAGTGACGGATGGATGAATGTTCTTCGACTCTAATTAGAAAATACAGCACGAAAGAGTTCGTATATTGAAAATACGCGCGCTTTTGTGCTGTTTTTTATAAAATACTATTTTCGATTTCTTTTTATGTGGTTTATAAATTCACTACAATGGCGTCAGTAATTCTGACTAATATTTTGCATATTATATAAAAACCTTATTTCTTAAGTAGGTACTTATACGCATGAATCTATACTCCAAAATTCCCAAGCTTACGTCTCAAGTGTTAGCGGCTATTTTAAGTGGTTTTCTTTATATTATACAGTGAAACTTCTCGTCAACGAGTAAGCTACGGCCAACTTGAACACCTTTGGGATTTCATAAATAGGCACAACGAGATTGCAACGTGCTATAATAAAATCACGCAAGTCAGGGAATACTCTCGCCGGCTGTGGGAATCAGTAGCCCTAAGTTTAAACTCCCAAGGCGACAGTGCACACACAAATACATACACTTAATTATTATGATTTTTACACTGAAATCAAAATAATCCCTACTTCCCTACTTATATTATAAATTCGAAAGTAACTGTCTGTCGTTTTGTCTGTCTGCTACGCTTTCATGCCTAAATTACTGAACTGACTGATTACTGATATAAATAAAATTTGGTACAGCCTAGACTCTACAGCCTGAGAAAGGACATAAGCTACTTTTTAATGCGAGAAAAGGGTTGTAAAGTGTTGAAATAGGGGATGAAAGTTGGTATGGAAGTTTCGTCATATTTTAAGCTAGAAGCTTGAAACTTATTTTTGTGCTTTTAATTAGATATAAATAAAAATGTCATTCAAATTTTGTAAAAATATTATCCACAAGGTAAAATAGCAATATGGGAAGAAAGTTTGTATGGAAATATATAAGGTTTCGGCTAAACCACTGTACCGATTTTTAAAATTATTTATCTTATGTAAAACTACATTATCAGCGAGTAACAAAGGCTATATTTTATCCCCGTATTCCCACAGGAACAGGAACTACGCGGGTGAAACCGCGGGATCGCCGCTATTAAGATATAAAACCAAAAAGGCTCAACTTTGGTTGTGAAAATATTAACTTTTATTGAGACGCTAATTTTGACAGCTAATGGGATCAGTATAGGTTCAAATAGGTTGTAAATGTAGCTCATGGTACGAAAAGAATGAACGAAATCATGACTTGCGATCCAGTTTAGGTTCAAAATGGCGGAAACCTAAACTGAGTCGCTAATAAGACGTCATGGTACGATTATGTGACGCAGTTCAGTTTAGGTCCTAAACTGAATCGCTATAAGACGTCATGGTAAGCCTCCTGGTGTGTTTTTCCGCACTCGAGCGCTATAAAATTCTAATAACGTCCAGCGCACCTTGGGCAGCTGGTTAGCATCCTCACACGCTGTTTCAACAAAAACAATCCATTTTAAGGCGCTATGGTTCAAAAATCAACAAGAAATAAGAAGAAAATTATGGTTCACTAACTGCTCCCCGCGATTTCACCCGCATTAGCTATAATCCTACAGGAACTGTAAATTATTACGCGATGCAAATATCCTATTTTCTATTCCAGGACCTAAAGTAAGTATATGTACCAAATTTCATCAAAATCCGTTAAACCGTTGCGACGTGAAGAGAGGACAAACAAACCAACCAACAAACAAACAAAAACTTTAGCATTTATAATATTAGACCTAAAACCTAGCAACACTAATGCACTAAGAATATCATATAATTATCATACCCAACGACGAGAAGCTTCAAAATAAAGCAGGCAGCCCACAGAGTGGATATTAAGTTTCAACGATATCATAGTGTCAAAGCGTCTTCGAAAATGTTCATCATGTGTCAAGTAATTTGAACCATGTGTTTAGGTGGGTAAGGTTAAAAATGCAATGCAGTTAGTAGAGCGTATGTACGATGCATGCATGCCCTGAAATTCACGGATGCCTTTACAACGGCGTTGTTGAAATGTCTATGCAAGTTAAGACTGGATTGCAGTGAACGCTGTGAAAGATGAGAAGCGATAAGAGGAATCGTAGCTCATCCTGTTTACTTCTTTTTCACAGACAAATGGCGGATCGGATAATGATAAAAAAAAATGGAGCTAGTTTGAACCCTGGAAAAGGGCATACGATACTTTTTAACAGACTTCAAAAAAGGAGGAGGTTATCAATTTGTCTGTTTTTTGCGGTGACAACGTCTAATAAATCGATGAACGCCGGCTGCATGCACGAATAAGATAACAGTACCTGGATGACCGAGCTTTGCTCGGGTTTTTTTAATTTTTTTTTATGACATTTTCTAAAAATGATTCCTAGCTAGATCGATTTATTGCCCCCGAAACCCCCTATATACTAAATTTCATGAAAATCGTTGGAGCCGATTCCGAGATTCCAATTAATATATATATATACAAGAATTGCTCATTTAAAGATATAAGACATTGTCCCGTTACGCTCATTATACGCTTGCGCCGCATCTATCTCTCTTCCACTCGGTTGGCCTATGCGTCCGAGGAGAAGAATGACAGCGGCAGCACACGACTTAATCTACACGTGAACTGTTTATAAAATGAAGTGAAAAGTTAATGTGGTTTTCCTCAATGTGTGGCAATCATTTCATCAATGTTTTGTTATGACGATGTCATGTTAAACTATCGTCCGCAAAACAACTTTACATACAACCAATTTTTTTATTGCGATACATTTTAGCTTACCTTCTTTTCGCTTTTTTTAGTTGGTTGTGACTCGTGCATAATATCAAAACTCGTTTTATTTCAACTTTCCCTCTTTCTATCTTCACTAACTTAACACCCTCTCAACTTCCGTTCACCTAGCCCGATCACATTTTTCGTAACACTCTAGAGTCACGCATTCACCAGCTTACTCCTCAAGTCAAGAGTGCGTAAACAACATTTACTTCAAAATGGCCAATTCACATAGTATACCAAGATTTTATCTACCTATTTCAGCGTATCTTTCGCTGGGAAACCAGCCTCTACTCGAAACTCCGCAGAAATGCTCACGCTTAGGCCGAGCATCTATAGTCATGACAGCTATTCGGCGCAGTGTGCACATGCCTTAACGCCATGCTTACGCGGGCCTTTATTACAATTATTGATTATAATTATCTCATTATTGATGTATGTATTGAAAAGCTTCTTTTTTAATAACAAAATTGTATAACGAAAATTAACCACACTGAGAGTTAAGTTTATGACTGTAGTTAATCATATATTATTAGTTTTTTTTCTCTCCATGTAAAAATAAACGTGAAAAAGTGACTTGTAAAAGTGCTTTCTTAAAATAAATGTTACAACAACTTTTATCTTCCGTCTTATTTAAATTCTTATTTGTCAAGAAAAACATTTAGTGTGTTTAAAATTAAATTGTAAATTAAAATGGTATGTTCAGCAGCGGGGCTATGCAGCACGGTGCGGATCAGCTCGAGTTCGTTTCATTTTGACGTTTGATTGCCACGGGACTCGTCATTCGTATTGAAATGACGAGTCCCGTGGCAATTAAACGTCAAAATGAAACGAACTTGAGTTGATCCGCACCGTGCTGCATAGCCCCTCAGGTACTTTTGAGACTGAATGTATACGATAAATAAATGTTATGATCTGTAGCTCTACTACATAGCCTGTTGTTATGAAATTCTACCATTTGTGTAAACGTTGTAATGTTGCCAGTACAATAGATACAAAGGGAAGTAGTAGGTAAATAACAACAGTGCAGTACCTATTAACTTACACAGTACCTACATATTATTTTATCTGTGGTTGAATTTTCTTGTCTGTCATTATTCGTCAGGTACCCTGGCGTTCTATTTTTAAGTGAGGTATAAACCGGGCTGTAAACTGAACGGCAAGGTACACCAGAGGCTCTCAAACTTGGCTGTAAGGCTCTTTTTTAACACGCCTTTATTAGCGTCACCTGTATCTATCTATGTAACGGAATCTTTGAATGTAAATTCCACAACTTCAAGACGTCCAATTAACTTGAAAATTTGCATACGTATTGAGGGCCAATGGCAAAATAATCTATAATAAGTTTTATTTTAACAGGTAAAATAAGGAAATAATTTAAAGTTGAAAAGTAGTGAAATAATTATTATTATGGTAAAAAGCGTTGCTGCTTTTTTACTCTATATTTATAATTTACCTTTGATAACAAGCATCCCACGCTTTTATTACCATAAAATGCAGTCATTTTTCTACTTTTATCTTAACGCCAAACACGTCGCCAAAAATATAAATTTATCCAGGCGTTCACGAGTTTTGAGCTTAGCAACTCAAAACTCAAATCATTAATTGTAAATAGGCAAAATATTGCACTTTTACACGTCAAAAATAATATCTTAAAGGTACTTAAATATAGAAAACCATAAAACACATGCCACACATTTAGCCATTCACTTTTGTTCATATACTCCTCGCTGTTACTCAGGGGGCAGACACAAAGTGAAAAACTTTGAGCAACTCTGACGCAGGCGGTAGACCTCATCTACATGTGATGCAGCCATTTTGTTTTTATGCTTTTATTAAGATGTCGGCTTTACTGACGTGTTTTTGGTGACCTAGGTATATAATATCCGCTTTTAAAAGGTCTCTTAAAAAATCCATAACGCCGTCCTACCGTAACACTTTCAGTGCTGAAAACACAACTGTCGTGTTTTTCTTGCCGCGAGTGCGGGAAAACACAACTGTGGTGTTTGTTGTATGGGAAAACACTATGGAGTGTGCAGGGCCGCACCCGTGGCTAGACAAGGAAATCGGCTCAGCAGTGAAAGTGTTAACTGTTTCGAGAACTATCTTACTATTATTAATGCGAAAATGTCTGCGTGTAGTTTTGTTCTTTTGATTGGGTCTCCCTTCTTCACGCCAAAACGGGTGAACCGATTTTGATGAAATTTTGTCGGTGCGTTACATCGGTCGCGCTGTCATTTGTATGAAAATAAAGCAACATAAGCGTGCGTACGGTCGGTCGAGCACTGGAGGCATACCATGACATCTTAAAGCGATTCAATTGAAGACCTAAACTGAACCGCGTCGCATAATCGTACCGTGATATCTTATTTTTTATGTTGCTGCCATTTTCAACCTAAACTGGATCCAGTTAAGGTTGAAAATGGCAGGCTCCTAAATTGAGTCCCTAATAAGCCATTTTCAACCTAAACTATATCCAGTTTAGGTTGAAAATGGCAGCAACATAAAAAATAAGACGTCGCGGTACGATTATGCGACGCGGCTCAGTTTAGGTCCTCAACTGAATCGCTATAAGACGTCATGGTAGGCCCCCTGTAGCGACTTGTAAATTTTCATACAAATGACAAGCGCGACCTACGTATGCACCGACGGTAGGTCGAAACCGGCCTAACGCTTCTAAGTGTTACGCATTTATTAATTTCACTCCTCATAAAATTTTCCATACCATCCGATGATTTTATAAATTTTTATTTAACTAAGTTTCGAACAGTGTGACAGTGCCACCCAGAATTTTGCATTGCATGAACAGGAGCGGTACTGCACTGCGCTCGTCACCCTAGTCTCATATGCCAGTATGTATATGAAAATCGAATTTTTAAGAAGTAAATTCTAATAACTAAGGTACATTGATAACAGACTGCAAAAACTTAAGCAGAACATTACATGAAGACACTGAAAACATCGCCCTTAACACACGCACACACAAAGCCCACACACCAATAATCAGGTCAACTATTGTCAACCCGTTGTTACAGTGTAGACACACCCTTACTTCACCTTTACCCAGCATCGTAAAAGCTACGTAGGTACACGTAAAAGCGTACATTACTCGTATATGGGTTATGTGTTTATTTCGAGACTTAGATAAGTCTAAGATGTGACTTGAATTCCGTCACACCTCAGTCACTTTATACCAAAGAAGTTTTACTAAATGAAAAGAAGTCCAAACATTGGCAACTAGTGGTTCACATGTTTTGTTCACCAAACAGAAGGCCTACCATGACATCTTATAGCGATTCAATTGAAGACCTAAACTGGATCCAGTTTAGGTTGAAAATGGCAGCAACCTAAATTGAGTCGCTAATAAGACGTCACGGTACGATTACGCGACGCAGATCATTTGGATCTTCAATTGAATCGCTATAAGATGTCATGGAAGGCCTCCAGCCTACAAAGCTCTCAAACCATTACATAATTTACACAATTTTAGGTTTTCCTTCACCGAAAAGCGAGTGATAATTACGTACTTGCATATGTTTTACAGAAACACATTGGTACCTACGTGCCTTCACTGGGATTTGAACTCAAGTCCTTCTCCTTGGAAGGCGGACGTTCTCCCACCAGGCTACCACCGCTACCTTCCTTCTATAACTTGTTCTTATTCTGAGCTTAATACAAATTACTGATTTCACATTTCAAACAAATAAATGTCATTTATACACGCGCCAAATGCATAATAATATGGAAGTACTCAAAGATACTATGCCTTTAGTATTCCTTCTATAGCTTGTTCTTATTCCGGGTGTACTATTTAGTATTCTGTAGTAATGGATTAAGATATTGCATAAAAAAAATCGATTAAAAAAAGGTTACCGCGTATTGAGACCCTTTTATCTCACAAGTCAAGAAGCTTGTTTGCATGTCAATATCACCCCTTTACCAAGTTTCTCCCGTCCACTTTATCTAAACTCGCTTCTTTATCTTTTTATGTCGCTACTTTCAGAAGCCTGAAAACAATTAAACTTTTCCAAGTCCTTTATTGATTCCTACCTCGCGATCCTTTCGCAAAATTTCAGGAATTTTAGGGGAGGTCGCTTCACATCGTTCCAGTTACTGGACAGATGGAAAGAGATTTTGTGGACTTTATGACTTAGCTGGCGAGTTACTCGACCCACGATTGGCATTCTCTTTACTGTGTTTTGTTACTCTATAGAAAGACTGTTTAAGAACAACATTGATAGTTACGGTTGCTGTCATTTGAATACCTACCACTCTTGGGATAGTATTTAGGAATGTTTGGCTAGATAAATCATTTCATCATCATTTATCTTACTCTCTTGGTCTAGAGCTAAAAACTAATATTTAAGGGAAACGTACCACCTAAAACATGATTGTCAATTTATGATTTGTAAACTCACCCAGTAACTCGCACCATGTGAACGAGGCACAAGAATGAATTTCTAACGAAATTGTGTTCGCTATACCTTGTTTTTGGGAATTGTAAAGAGTAGGAAATTATGTTTACGTATTTGTAAGTCCAGGCGTAAATCTGTTGTATTAGAGATGGGTTAAACGGGTATCCTGTTGAAATATAGAAAGAGAAATACAGTCGAATTCAGAACACTGTGAAGAGAAAAAAGAAATGAAAAGAGGTTACAAGAGAATGTAAAACCGAAGATAAGAGAAGAGAATAGAAGTGCAGAAATGAAAAGAGTTAATAGGTTAATGGTAGGTTATGGAGGATACAAGAAGGTAGAAAAGGGGAGTTAAGAGGATACAAGAGTGTGAGAAGTAAGTAGATGAAAGATAAGAAAAGAAAATATAAGAAAAGAACAGAATAAAAGAGGGAAGGTAAGAAAAGGGCTGACGAGAAGAGGAATGAATCGGACAAGAGACATGATAGACTGTTTATGATTCTACTTACTGTAGGACGAGACATAAAAATAGTAATGTTAATAACTTTAAAACCTTAATATCACAGTGAAGTTTCATTTAACTTAAAGTGTCGGCGGTTCATTTGAATAATCCAGGCAGGCGGTGATCTGTTCCCGCCAATTATACTGGCTAAGGACGTAAGAGGAGCGACAAATAAAATAATTGAATTACTGTTCCTTTTTATTTTTAGCTTCGTGGTTGAAAGAAACGATGCTATCTATTTAAATTTTTTTAAATTGGATTTATGTATATTATCTCCCACGTTCAGGCTGGCATTCAAACACAAAAAAAAAAAAAACTTCGGCTATAACCTCCTTTCAACACTGAAAAATTGAGTTTGAGCGGGAAATCGCAAAAGTGACACTGTAGTTTTTTTTTTTTTTCAAACTTTTGTATGTGCGGTAGCGTGTACTAGTGTGGCCAAATGATACAAATCCAAAAACGTGCCATTTCGGGCATACTCCGAATCTCCCAAAAAGTTTCAGTGAGCCACCCACCACTTTACTAAATAGTGACTTTGACTATACCACTTTGACTGGGACTTGACATTTTGACTGATACCTACGGCAAATTCACTCGTGCCTTGAAGACTCCCAGGTTGTAACTATCGGGAAACAGACTCCTGCAAGGAGTTTCACTCCTTTGCGGTACGCATAATGAATGTGGAGGCAAACCGCATCGTGCGTTTATCAATATGGCGGCTGTAAGACGCCATTTAGAATACTTAAACATTTCAGATACTAGATTGCGGGATAACTTTACTTGGTTTCAAAATTATGAGTGTTTTTTATTTTTTTATTTGACTAAGAAACGAGACGAGGAAGTCGTTCACCTAGCGGTAAGCGCTACGCCTGCCCATAACAGTTACAGTACCAGCCAGAACACTGCATTGCATAATCCTGCGCAGCACTGCACTGCACTCGTCACCCAGAGACAGCGGCTATAAAGTCTCAAATGCTCAGTAATTTCGCTGGAAATAATTCCCTTCAAATTGGAATACAGTAATGTTTGCACACTACTGCCTGGATCAATATCTGGCAAAGGTGTGGTACTTCCCCAGGCGGTCTCTTGCAGAAGAGGCCTTCTACTACCTGTGGTACTTCCCCATGATCTTCAAGATTAGGTACGACTTAAGCTAGATTCACATTTGTTTGACATGTCGTGTCGTGATGCATCAGGAAGGTATCGGTTTCATACATTTAATATGGTAGCGTTCACATTTCTCCGATGCAGTGTGTTGTGACGGCTTGTGTTAAATTCTGATGTATCACGACACGACACGTCAAACAAATGTGCATTTAGCTTCAGTCTAGAATGTAAAAAATAGTAAATATTATTGATATTGATCCGTTCTCATCACATTTCTTCACACACAGCTCCGCTTTACGCGCGAGGGTATCCTGTAATTAACTTAAAACTCGCGCAGGACTAACTTTTCAAAAGACGCGCATTTACATCGGTAATGGGCGGAAAACGTTTCCGCGCATTCCTAAGTGTTAATAAGAACTTCGGCGTCGCGACGGGAAATTATTGCCATGGGAAAATATAGCTTTTTTAAAGCGGCTAAAGGTGCAAACAGACCGGAAAAGGCATGGCAAGCAGTTAAGCTCCTACCGATATTATTAAAGTGTGAGTAACTGTGTGTTTGAACCATTGTTTATGGACAAACGACTGAACGCATCAGAATAAAATTTGGTAGGGAGATATTTTGAACCCTAGGGAAGGATGGATACATAAGGGTTCTAAAGTTAAGCAGTAGTGTGCTAACATTACTGTGTTCCAGTTTGAAGAGCACTGTTTCCAGCGAAATTACTGGGCATATGAGACTTTAGAGCCGATGTCTTAGGGCGACGAGCGCAGTGCAGCGCCGCGCAAGATTTTGGAACGCAAAGTCCTGAATGTCATTGTAACTGTTTTGGGCAGGCGTAGCGCTTACCATCAGGTGAACGACTGGCTTGTCTCGTCACTCAGTGAAATAAAAATACCCTTTAGTGATTGCCAGTGTAGTAGGACCTAAAATTAATTACCACAACATATTACCCAATTAGTTAAAATATTGTGTTAAAATAATTAAGAACTTATCAATATTAATAAACCTTAGAAGCACAGCGCGCTCAGTAATGAGGTTTTAAGCCTCGATCTTACACGACAGAAAACATTTTGGAACATGTTGATTTATTGACGGAAAAACGGAAACGTGACGTCATTTTTGCATTAGCATTAACACGTTCACTGCTGAAATCACAACTGCCGTGTTTTTCATAGCTTGCCACGGGTACGGCAAAACACAACTGTTGTGTTTGTTGTATGGGAAAACACTATGGCACGTGCAGCCGCACCCGTGGCTAGACAAGCAAAACGGCTCAGCAGTCAAAGTGTTAAGGCCGGCATTTGTACTAGCTATTTAATAATAAATAAAATACTGCAACACCAAAACTGAAAGAAAAACATGTTAATTTGGTAGAAGTTTTCACGTACATGCGCCATTGAAATATTCATATCATTATCATCATCGAAACCCATACCCGCCCGCTGCTGAGCACAGGTCCACATTAAGGAAGGTTAGGCCATTATCCACCATGGGGGCGGATTACATATTATCTCCAAAATCAATCTCGGGCAGAAGTTATAGTAAAATTGGAATATTACTTCCAATAAATTAGAGTCCCCGGAGACAGAATTTAGGGTCTCTTAACTTTGCAAGTCTGTATAGCTCACAAGTTCATCACTGACCTTTAGCACAGAAGATGTTCTACATACACAATGGACACTCCACCTCCCGCAATCCGCTTCCCCGAACCTCCACCCGCAATTCGGAAGACAATCGGGAGGTCAGTCAATATTACGCGCCCAAATTATAATAGACAAACAGGTTAGAACGTTCATACTGACAGGTTGTCTTTTGTTTTGTTCGCGTAGTATCTTTGAGTCAAAGAAAACATCGTCAGGAAACTCACATACCTACCCGAGAATTAATTATTTCAGAGGTATGTTATCCACCAATCGGGCCATCGTGGTGGATATGGCCTAACCCTCTCCACGAAAGTGAGGGGAGACCCGTGCCCAGCAGTGGGACGATATGGGTTGATGATGTTGATGGGGATGATGAGTATCTTTGAATACTTCTCATTCATTTAGCGCGTCTATAAACGGCATTTATATGTGGAGATATCAAATCAGCTTTTGTATGGAGTGTCTAGAGTGTGCCTTAGGTAATAATGTCAATGAAGTTCACAGGGTCCAGTAATATTATTTAAAGTTTTCCGACGATTCCCCTTTATTCAGTTAATTTGTGTTTTTAGAGTGAATGGTGGAACTTAAAGGAATATTGTAGGTATTATGGCTTCAGAAGGGGAGCGAGACCCGAATTATAGAGATGGTGATTTGAAGATAGCTCTGAACACCTTTTAAATTTCAACATTCTTGAAAACGACTTCAAATGCAAGAAGGTTCTACTCGTATAATTCCACTGTTCTTTTTTTGGTTCCCTTGTAGAGGAGCCCAGTTTTACGCCGGTGTTAGGTATTGGTACAGTTAGCTTCATTGTGCTGATTTTTTCAACTCCAGCAATAAACTAAAGACCGCTTTTACTATTAAATTAGCTCCCAACTGGTATTATAATATAAAATAGATGGTTATCTTCTCTGAAACTGAGAATGAAACCTTCTTACTCTTATTCAATTTAGAAAATTAAATGAAAAAAAGTTGGAAGTTTGCAAGACGCTACTGGCCAATTTAACAAAAAAAGAAGAAGAAAAATAAGCTCCCGCCAGTTTCCAAACTTGGAATCTTCTAAAGGGTTATTTTTTAAAGTTTTTTTTGTGTGAAAAGTTTCTTTGAATTGAGGTTTAGTAATTCAATATTTTAGGCAGATTTTTTGAAGTTGGTCGTGTCCTCGCGCTTATTTTGTTGGTAGTGTATTTGGTTACACGAAAAACAGATTTTTAAGTTACCAGTTAAGCTAAATTCTCCCTCATTTTCAGTTGAATTCCACTGTTAGAGACTTACCACTTATAACTTATAAGGAGGTTTACATGTGACCGTCTAAAATATCTAGACTCATCATCAACCCATAACGTCCCACTGCTGGGCACGGGTCTCTCCTCACTTTCGTGAGGAGGGTTAAAATAAAATAAAAGAAAGTAAAATATCTAGACTGTCTGCGTTGAACAAAGGAGTATTCACTTAATAACGATATAGAACATGAGTACATCAAGAACTTCTTATATATATATATGGCTGGCCATTTTAAAAAAAAGTTCTACTAGTTTTAGCTTTGGGGGTTTTGGCGGGAAACAACACCAAAAACGGAACTAAAATGTTATGTTGAAACTGATGTTTTTTCTACGCCCCTACTTGTGTTTCTTCTTGAAGCCAAAAACTTGAATATAGTTCTCTCACTACTTTAGTTTTCCTTTGTTTTCAAACTCTCTAGTGCCTTTTCGAATCAGCCGTGCAACCTACGTGCAGTAAATACATTTAAGACACCATTACTTAATATGGTCACTTGGAAACACCATAACTTACCTCCAAGGCCTTATTAACCTTAAAGGCGAGGCCACGTGATCTATATTGCCCTTAACCTTCAGCCGTTTGGCCTTTTCCTGGTGCAACTGTAGGTATTGCTGGCCATACGTCACCTGAAAGCACTTTATAGTGAGGGATGCTTCGACCTCAGCCTTGTTTTATTCTGCTAGAGCAGGGATCGCCAACCTTTTGAGTCGGAAGGGTCAAAAATTACAATTTACAAAAAATTTACGTTATAAAAGGGCCTCAAAAATGTTTCTTGCCAACAATAATTGTAGTACTTATAAATAAAGTTATTTGATTAAAAACGAATCTATTTATTCACGAGAAAAATATCTATTTATTCATATAAAAAGTAGTATTTTTTTATAAAGTAAATAATATTTACGTATGGAACTAAAGAGTCGCAGCTTCACATCCAAAGAGCCGCATGTGGCTCGAGAGCCGCAGGTTGCCTACCCCTGTGCTAAGGGGATGAAAGAAAGGTTGGATAATTAGAATACCTATCCTAATACTTACAGTAACTATCAAGGGTTAAAAGTTGCACTATTTTATAGAGGGAAATAAGCTATGCTTTTTACGACTTGCAGCCAGTTTATCTATTTGAAGAGATTTCGAATTTTTTTAGAAAAGCGGTTATTCTAAACATTTTAAAAATAGTATAATATTATTATTCAAATAAATTTCAGATTCTTTGTAGCTACTAAAAAATACACGTGATTTTTTGGGGTAGTCTTAAACCTCACCACGTATCGCCAGAGATGGGGAGGAATGGGGTAAAAAAAGCAAAAAAACACCACGTTATTTATGGACGGCCCCTTATCAGTAAGGGCTCTTAACTTTCATCAGGGTAATAGAATTTTGTCTCCTATTGAATACGATACTTTACATAAAAGCTGTCAAACATCTAGTTGGTTCCGGCCGTAACAACATTTTGTATAATCTTTATTTTTAAAACCAATTTTGGTGGAATAAAACCAGTGCAATTAAAATGGACGACGCTGAAACCCAGAGCGATATTGAAGTGATAAAGAAGATGGAAGATGAGCACTTACGGCTTCAGAGGCAGGTCAGTTGACCGTCCTACGGCGCAAATGGACCGGGCAGCAGGCGTAGTGATCCAATAATAGATTTTTTCTTACTAAAATATCCCACTGTTGGGCAAAGGTGTCCCCCATTTCCTTCCATGAAATTCGATCTCAATTTCTGGGATGCATAAATGGTTATTAATTATTTATTGAAAATAAAACCCCGACTGCCAATGTACGTAGTCTATGTAACTCTCGTGATTGTAACAAATGTAATGATACCTCATTTATGAAAATCCATCAAGCCGTTTAGGCTCTGGAACGCGTCTAAAGAACATACATAGATCTGAAAAACATGACCCTCTTTTTGGGCAGTCGAGAATCAGGTGAACGACTTGCTAGTCTCGTCACTCAGACAAATAAAAAAAAAATGATAAAAAATCATATTGTTTCTTAAAGACAAACTTTATTAACATTGCTTACAATTCACAATTGATCGCATCTTTTAATTATCATTTTTCAAACGCAACAGGAGGCCTACCATGACGTCTTATAGCGATTCAGTTCAGGACCTAAACTGAGCCGCGTCGCATAATCGTACCGTCACGTCTTATTTTTTATGTTGCTGCCATTTTCAACCTAAGCTGGATCCAGTTAAGGTTGAAAATGGTAGCAACCTAAATTTAGTCGCTAATAAGCCATTTTCAACCTAACCTATATCCATTGTTGTATGGGAACCCGCCTTGAATAATAGTTTTTCTTTTAAATTTATTTGTTTATTTTCAAGGTACTTAGTTATATAATTATAACTAAGTATTCTGTGAATATTTCAAGCGTTCTACCTGTTGCCATTATAAATATCGACAAAAAAGGGGGGAAAAATCACGTTTGTTGTACAGGAGCGCCATTAAATATTAATTTTATTCCATTTTTTTTGTGTTTGTTGTTATGGCGGCAACAGAAATACATAATCTGTGAAAATTTCAACTGTCTAACTATCACGGTGTATAAGATACAGCCTGGCGATAGACGGACAGACAGACAGCGGAGTCTTAGTAATAGGGTCCCGTTTTACCCTTTGGGTACGGAACCCTAAAAATTAAATTCGAAATTACAGAAAAGTAATCATATATAATTGTAGTTCCGCGTGATCCAAACGGATCGGCAGCATCGGACTATGGGTGTCCATCCTCAGTTCAGAAGGCAAGACCAGCTCCTCAGGACTCTGAAGAAAGAGTACATCGACCTAAACAAAGACTTGAAGGTAAGTCCATCTGGCGATAGGCTCATTTAAAAGTGCTTTTAAGTAAATTGACCTAACAATGCCTAATACCGAAACCCGAAGTCCAAGGTTGTCAAATTAAGTACAGTTCCTATCTACACTCCATCTCAATAGTGTCTAGGGGTGTTCTCTTAAATGAAGGTTTCTCGTCTGACCACTATCTCACCTGATGGTAAGTGACAATGCGGTCTACGATGGTGCACGTTTACCTAGAAGTAACCTATTCACTCGACACTAGAAGACTCCCAGGCTGTAACTATGGGGACACACAGACTCCGGCAAGGAGTTCCACTCCTTTGCGGTACGCATAATAAATGTGCAGACAAACCGCTTCGTTGTTCGGTGATGGAATGGGCTTGGTGGAATTAAATTGAGCAATTCCGTCGCACACTCTCCGAAATGTATCCGATAAAAGACCGATAGGCTGGCGACTCTCGATGCTCAACGCTCTGTAGCCTTGCCTCAGCAATTAGCGGCACCGCGCGGTTTCCTCAGGATCCGCAAATGTTTACTCTTGACTCGTGATACTCTTTCACAGCGTATCATCAACGCTGTTGAAGCCACAAGGCGCAGTAAGAAATTATTATTTCCTACTAATCCTACTAACTTAAAATAAATGTGATAGTTTGTGAGTATGGATGGATGGATATTCTTTCACGCAAAAACTACTGAACGGATTTGGATGAAATTTGGTGCACATATACCTTATTATCTGGATTAACTCATAAGATACTTTTTGACTTATACAAATCAAGAGTTCCTGTGTCACACTCAATGCTGATGCGTTTCTCCCGCGTAATTCCCGTTTTGTCCCACGGGAACATAATATCGGGATAAAAAGTACCCTATTACTCAATCCTGGTTATAAATAAACTATCTGTGTTCCAAATTTCATTCGAATCCGTTCAGTAGTTTTTGCGTGAAAGAGGAACAAACATCCATCCATCCATTCTCACAAACATTCGCATTTATAATATTAGTAGAGAATAGGATTATAGAAATTGAAAAAAAAATACTTTCAGATAGCGAGGTCGGGGAGGCATAAGAAAAACGACAAGAAGATGAAAAGTGATCTTCGACGAGCTCTCTTACTCAGAAAGAGCGAGGAACAGGCTTGCGAGGGTATAGTATACAAAAGACTAATGATAATCTAGTCCCACGTCGTAACTGACAGTGACAGTGACAGTAGTCGTGATCGTGCGTCGTGACAGTTAAGTTACAAGATCAAAACGCGGGTAGTTGGAAACAACACTCGCGGCTCTCGACGGTGATACCCGCATTGTCCAGTCTTTCCGTGACCACGGTCTATGTAACTTAATCGAAACATCGAGGGCAGTCAAAATTGTATTTTGATATTAATCCGTGTGTGAATCAGACCCGTTTATAGCTTGTGAATACGAATTCAGTGCCCGAAAACTTAAGAACTTCTAGTCCAAGGTTGTTGCGACAGTCGAAAGAATGAAATTGGATGCAAAATTCCAATCGCATGTTCCTATATACATCTCGCTCCCCGACTGAACCAGATGACCTTCTGACTAAATCGACTGAACCAGATGATGTCCCGACTGAATCAAAATGTATTTTAACTGTTTCAAGTCAACTGACTCGCTAAATATGCAAAAAATGCAAATATCAATTGTAGTTACCAATCAAAAGAGGATGAATAATGACAATTTAAAATTATTGACTCCTTGTTGGTTACAGGAGGAAATTCCATTATGGAGGAATTAGATGGACTCCTGCTGATCAACACTAAGGAAGTGATTCGGCTGAGGAAACTGGCTATTGTTGACCAGGGAGAGGTAAAAAATGCGTTAAAGGCTTTTATAGTGGTATGCCTCTTCTGCAAGATATTCATCCACCAACCAGTAGTGTGCGAACATTATTATGTATCGATTTGAAAGTTACTGTTAACAGTATAATTACTGGCAATATGGGACTTTAGAACCGTCTCAGGGTTACGAGCGCAGTACAGTGCTGCGCAAGGTTATGCAATGCAAAGTTCTGGGTAGCACTGCAACTGTTATTGGCAGGCGTGGTGCGTGACTTCAGAAGAACGACTTGCTCGTGTGGTTACGCAGTAACATTAACCCTCATAGCTGTGGCGTTTTTTCCTCGCAGATGGACACTCGCCGCTTCCAAAGCGAGCATAGGCTGATGTCAGCTGAAAACCAGCTGGAGACCGCCATGCTGCGCTTCAACTCCATCCAGTACGAGAACAAGAAGATCCGGCAGCAAATCGATCATATGTTGAAGGACAGGTCAGTAGCGAGCGAGATCGAGATGTCAAGTCGGCCGCTGTTAGGCACAACTTAGCAAAATGGGGCTTCATAGACCAATTTCTTGAGCATTGCAGCTGTGGATCCCCAAAACAAACGATGTTCAACCTGCCGTCATGATACATCCTGCACAATAGAGGAGCTTTCCGCAGCCTCAGACAACACGGTGACGTTGGCAACGTTTCCAGCCAAGGTCCTATGAGTTACGACCATTGCCTCTAAAAGGAGAAGAAGGAAATTCTCGCAGGCCATGCCATCGACTGCGATTCCTTCGAGCTTAGACTGATTTGAGCTTTCAAAGAGCATGCGCAGAACGAGCGTCAGTAGATTCGGAACAATCGAAAAACATCTCGATGCTTTAGTCGGAGAGCGAGATGTTTAAGAACTCGATTGTAATTTTACACCGGATGTTATTCATGCACACACAAATCAATTCTTTATCCTACAGAATATTTGGAGAATTTTCTTCATGAGTACAATAATCTTACAGAAATCCCCCAACTGCTTCACTATCTTCTCAGATTCCTTTTCAATCAAGCCTGGGACAAGATGCTGACGAGCCTGGGGACCGGGAAGAAGTTCCTCTCAGACCTCTTCGAGTCCTCGACTCTAGCGTATGATCAGCGCGACGAGTGGTGCCACAAGCTGAGGTCTATCCAGGAGAAGGGGAAGATGGATCAGATGCTGCAAGTTCAGGTGGCTTACCACAGCAGCAGGAGACTTTGAATGAGGTTTTTTTTTGTGTCAGTACTGGCAGACGCTGGTTGAAAAATATGGGATTAAACAGTGTTGAAGCTAATGTGCTTCTAGATATAGTTGTTGTGCAGTTTCGTGGAAGATTGGAGATTTTATAAATAAAAGGGCGAGAACGTAGCTTCCATGAGCGTGTAATTTTTCTAAGCCTAATACAAAAGATTCTAAATTAACCAATAGGTGCGCGGGCATATGACGCGATCGCTTATCGCGTCATGTATCGGTGCGGTGATTGGTTGCCGCTCCTATTGTACCCGATGCATCTGCGCGAACATGCCCCCGGCCTTGAAAGCAGTGAAGTAGTGGCTTTCAATGAACAGGAGGTACTGCAACTCTGTCTTGACTCTCGTGCGTATCTTGGAACAAGGGGCATATCTTAGCGTAGGCTCGCCTGATGATTCCCGTAGCGGTGCGAATATCTGCAACTCGCGAGACGCCATCCTTGCCTGGGATTGTCCGAAGCACGCGACCCATCAGCCATCTCAACGGCGGCAAATTGTCGTCCTTGATGACAACAAGTGAGCCTGGTTTCAGCTCATCTTTGTTCTCTGTCCACTTGTTCCGGACTTGCAGCTGCGATACGTATTCTTTGGCCCAACGTGACCAAAAATGCTGGCGAAGCTGTTCCACCCTCTGGAAACGTTGTAGTCTGGTAGCTGGAACATCGCGCAGGTCGTCGCTGACTGGCGCTGTGAGCGGTCGACCGACCAAGAAATGGGCAGGTGTGAGAGGAGAAAGGTCTGTTGGATCAGTAGAGAGTGGGGAGAATGGACGCGAGTTGAGGATTGCCTCTATTTGGATCAGTACTGTACTCAATTCCTCAAACGTGAGAGACGCATTTCCTACCACTCGCCGGATATGGTACTTACACGATTTTATTCCTGATTCCCACAAACCACCAAAATGACTTGCATAGCAAGGTATGAAATGGAATTTAATATGTTGACTTGTTGCGTATTCTAAAATGTCTGAACTACACCTACGTAAAAAATCTGAAAACTCGTTCATGAGACCAACGAAATTCCGACCATTATCTGAAAATATTTCTGATGGTTTACCACGTCGCGATATAAACCTTTTTAGCGCTAATAAATATGCCTGACTAGAGAGGTCACTGACCAGTTCCAAATGAATAGCTCGTGTTACAAAACATATAAATAAACAAATGTAACATTTAGTAGTTTTCGCGCCCCTACCTTTGCGGTTTAATATAAGCACTGGCCCAGCATAGTCCACTCCGCATCGTATGAAGGGAAAACCTGGGGTGATACGTTCCTTAGGCAAGTTGCCCATTAGAGGCGTGAGAGTCCTACCTTTCAAACGTGTGCACGTGACGCATTGATGCATCACTTGCCGCGCCAAATTCCTACCACTTATGGGCCACCATGATTCGCGTATATGAAAAAGTAAAGCCTGTGGCCCTGCATGGAGCAGTTGCGTATGTTCATGGCGAAACAATAAACACGAAAAATGATGTTTACTAGAAATTAAGATTGGGTGTTTTTTATTGTAATCAAATTCATCTGAATATTCTAAACGACCACCTACTCGCATGATTGCATTGTCATCCAAAAATAGATTTAATTTTGATAAAATTGATTTAGATTTTACGCTTTTACTTTGTTTTAGTGAATTATATTCTATGGGGAATGATTCCCTTTGTGAAAACCTAACAATCACAGTTTGAGCTTGTTTTAACTCATCGACACTCAAAAGTCCATCGCGTTTATTAAGTTTGTTACGAGTATTATGTATGAATCGCATGACATACGCCATAGATCGCAGCATGCGCTTAAATTGTGAGAACCGACTGAATGGAAACAGAGATGCGTCACTCAGCTCCTGAGTCACGAGCGCCGTTACAGCTGATTTGAGTTCAGGCAGCTGATCGTCGGACTGGAGCGAGGATGTGTCTGACGTCTTAAATGTGTCGAGTGAAAACTCAGGATTGCATAAAAATTCTGGCCCCTGCCACCATAAAGTAGAAGAGGACAGGTCACTCAGGGTGGCCCCACGTGACGCAATGTCAGCTGGGTTATGTTTAGTACGTACGTGGTACCACGGAGTGTCTTGCGTTAATTCGTGTATCTCGGCTGTCCTGTTCTGAACGAACGGTTTTAAGCGATTGGGTGACATTTTCAACCAGCTCAACACTATAGTCGAGTCCGTCCAGAATACGACACACGCGAATTTCAGATGCAATGAATTTCGTACTTTGTCATACAGCCTAGCACCTAGTAAAGCGCCGCACAGTTCAAGTCGTGGCACGCTTATTGGTTTCAAAGGCGCAACCTTTGCTTTGGAAATCAATAAGCGCACCGAGACAGTACAATCATGATTGACTGTGCGTACATAAATGCACGCGCCGTAGGCTGTTTGGGATGCGTCTGTGAAAACATGCAGTTCGATATACATAGGCTGGGTACCTATAGCAAGTCGAGGAACGCGAACAGCATTGAGATCGCGCAGAGACATAGTAAACCGGTTCCACGCGTGGACTACATTTTGCGGGACTGCGTCATCCCAGTCTAGTTTTAAAAGCCATAATTGTTGCAGTAGTATTTTTGCGACAATTATTACAGGGCTTACAAGGCCCAAAGGGTCAAATATTTGTGACACGTTTGATAAAATTGACCTTTTAGTTACTGTAGCGAGATTTTTATTGCTCTGGCATTGCGAATTGAAAAAGAATTCATCAGACAAATTAGACCAGCCTAAGCCTAAAGTTTTCGAACTGACGTTATCATCTAGCGTTAATTCCTTTGACATGTCAGACAGCGATTCTTCTTCATTGCATGTGAAATTGTAAATCCACTTGCGTAGTGGTAGACAACCTCGAGCCAACGTATTTTTAAGTTCGCTGCATAGTCTCAGCAACTCGTGCTTATCATCCAGACCAGTGATGACGTCATCCACATACATGTCCTCATTGATTACTCTCTGGACTTCGGGGTCTGGAGATTCAATGGCCAGTTGCTTAAGGCACCTAACACTGAGAAATGGCGCTGAAGCGGTACCGTAGGTTACGGTATTCAGTTGATAAATACCGATTTTTTGCGACGGATTATCGCGCCACAGAATCATCTGTAGGTTCCGTTGCGAAACGTCGACTAAACATTGTCTATACATTTTACAAACGTCAGCGCAAATTACGTATTTGTGCTGCCTGAAACGTAGTAAAATGGCAATTAAGTCGCCTTGAATAGGCGGCCCGACCAGCTGTAAATCATTGAGCGATTTACCCGTGCTCGACGCCGCACTTGCATTGAACACGACGCGCAGCTTCGTCGTCGTGCTATGCTCGCGGTACACACCGTGATGCGGCAAGAAATAACATGGCGAAGAATAACTATCTATCTTGGTCATGTGACCCAACTCGAGATACTCCTGCATGAAATTAGCGTATAACGACTTATACTCTGGTGAGCGCTGAAGTCGTTTTTCCAATGCGAGAAACTGGCGTTCTGCAGTGGTGTGCGTATCGCCTAATACGTCAGGTGACTGTTTTAAAGGAATGCGTACACAGAATCTTCCATCGCTCATGCGTGTAGTAGTGCGGATGAAATGATCCTCACATGCACGTTCCTCGTCAGTCTGCGCGTCTCTGACCTTAGGCACCTCCTCCAGCTCCCAGAACATCCGAAGTTGTGATTCAAGGGCATTGGAAAAGTTACATCGAATTTGTTTGTTTGAATACCGTGACTTAGAACTGTTGTGAACAGGACCAGAAATAATCCATCCTAATCTTGTGTTTTGCAAGACAGGTCCCGTAGGTAATCTGATGATCCCGTCGCCTAGAAGTTCCCAGAACTTATCTGCGCCTATCAACAAATCGACCTGTTTTGATTCTACAAAATGCGGATCAGCTAATTGAACATTCGTCGGGACGCTTAGCCTTGCATGTAAATGAAATGCGCTCGGTATAGGAGAAGTTATTTCACGTAGGACAAAACATCTTAAAGTTGTAGTGTAAGTTTTATCGACGCAAGATTTAATCTTGATATTACAAGTTTTCGAGCAATTTATAACTGAATTACCTACGCCTCTTATTTCGAGAGTGGACTGTATTACTTGCGTTTTTAAAAGCTGACATAAGGATTCAGTCACAAAACAGCTCTGGCTGCCGTTGTCGAGAAGAGCGCAAGCCTTGTGATAAACGCCTTGTTTATCTGCAACCTCAACTACAGCTGTTGATAACAGAACGCATTCAGTAGAAGTATTACATTCGTTTTGAATAAAATGTGATTTATTTACCTGAACTTGAATGGGAAGGACGTCAGCAGAGGAGGGCGCGCGGGTAGCGGGGACGGGAGGAGCAGCTGATAAGACTGCACTCTCGTGGTACCTCTCACTCTGGGCTTCGGTCGGCCGTGATGAATGAAATGCAACGGTATTAGCGTTATCATTATGTAATAAGGAATTATGTTTAGAATTGCATTTTTTGCACGTACCGAATTTACAGTTATCACTTGAGTGTCCTGATCGTAAACAGTTAGCGCATAAGTTTTGCTCGCGTACTAATTGTAATTTAGATTTTAGATCGCTGTCAATGAATTTTTTACAAGAATATATTGGATGATTACCCTTGCATTTAAAGCACGACAGTTTGTTGTTAGATGAAACGTTGCAATGTGAAGTGGATCTAGGGTTTGAAGTGATTATAGGTTTCTTGACTTCGGTACCTAGTGCATCTTTACTATGTGACAATTGCAACGTTTCTAACATGTCAGCCCTGCTTTTTAAAAATTGAATTAAATTATCAACTTTGATCAACTTGTTAGAATCATTCGAGAATAATGACGACTTATGCGATTCCCATTCACGCTCAGTAGTTTTATCTAACTTAGATACGATGATGTAATTAATTAATGTGTCCCAGGTGTCAGTAGGCTCACCTAAGATTTTTAGTGCACGCATATTTTTTAGTATGGTGTCAATTAGCGTTCTGATAAGAGACGATGACTCTTTAGTTAGTGGAGAAAGAGTGAACAAAGCCTTGACGTGGTTGTGAACCAGCAGTCTGGTATTGTTGTACCTATCTAACAAGAGCTGCCATGCAACACGATAGTTGTTGGCTGAAAACTCAATCGACTCAATTATCAGCTGTGCACTTCCCTTTAAAGCGGATTTTAAATAATGAAACTTTTGAATATCGCTAATATCCTGATTATGAACCAATGACAGGAACGTGTCCCTAAACTCGAGCCAGCGCTCATATGAACCGTCAAAAGTGGGCATGGCAATAGTGGGCAATTTGACAGCTTGTACATGAGATCTGTGACCTGATTTACTAGGCGAACAATCAGTGGCCTCTCCTGAGTCAAGCATAGATTCAGCATGAGCCATAGTGGTATAATAACTGTCTTCGAATTTCTCGCGTTGGTTCAGCTGATCAGATACTTCAACCTCAGAAACATTCTCCTCGATTTTGGTCTGAATCTCGTTGAACTCACCAAATAAACTAGTAGCCCCATGAACCCTTAGTTTTAAATCGATGCGACTCTGACCTACTAAATTAGGACTACTTTCTTCTAGTGTTTGTAAATATTTTGTAAATTTTGTAAGCCTGCCTTTAATAATGCCCCGTTTTCTCACTAACTCACGAACTTTAGCATTACTTTCTGCAGTTACGGGTTCTACACTCAATAAATTAGGAGATGGGTCGCGAGATTTATCAAACAGCATTTTGGTGTTTAAGAGAATCAGGAATACTTACGATTTATAATTATGAAGAACACTGACCACGACAATCACTGTAATATATATTCACTAGAAGCGTGCACGTAATAAATAATATGTATTGATCCTGGACTAGAATAATCCAACACTCACACTCGAAAATAGAAATCACTCAGGGCAGGGAAGGTGAAGGGAATAATTGGATGGGCCCACCAGATAGCGCTTTCTGATGAGTTGCCACTCCTGCGTATTTATTCCTGCTGCGCTTGGCCTTCGAAGTCCTGCTTTCTTGCGTACGTAGATTTGCGTAGTTCTCCAGCTTCCAAGATACCGGTTGTTACCGGTGAGGTCGCGGCTGCCCCACGTCGAATTACGAAGATCTGGATATGCTGCTCCAAATGGTGATATTCGGCTCTGAAGGTCCAAATGTTGAAGCTAATGTGCTTCTAGATATAGTTGTTGTGCAGTTTCGTGGAAGATTGGAGATTTTATAAATAAAAGGGCGAGAACGTAGCTTCCATGAGCGTGTAATTTTTCTAAGCCTAATACAAAAGATTCTAAATTAACCAATAGGTGCGCGGGCATATGACGCGATCGCTTATCGCGTCATGTATCGGTGCGGTGATTGGTTGCCGCTCCTATTGTACCCGATGCATCTGCGCGAACAAACAGCTTTTTCTTTTGAATAGTTTTCTTTTTTTTTGTCTGTCAATGACGATTTTCGCACAGGGCAAGAATTAGTGTAAAGCATAGATATTTGCTCTGGAGCCAAGGTATTTGTGCGAGCATGGTCCTTGTAGCTTTGATTCTTTAGACGCAGGAAAGCCTAGTTATTGGTCGTGATACCTTTTTTTTAAAGTAGTGTAGTTACCCTGTATTTGCATATTACTGTTACTTGGGAATTAACCTTTTTTCCCACACGGTTAAGTTGACGTTTGCGTAATACAAAATGTTTGCAGAAAGGAGTGGAACCGCCTAAAACTTTTTCTGTTTGTCCATTCCACAGGAAATGCGCGACCTCAAGAAAGCCTACGACCATGAGATGAAAATTTACAACTTCCTCGCTAAGAAAGGAGTGAAGAGAATTAACAGACATGAAGAACAGAGAGAAATACTAGAGAGACATGAAAAAGAAGAAGAGATCAAGAAGAAATTTGACGAACACATGAAAATTTTGGATGAAATTTATGTGAGCTGTCTTAATTTGTTTACAGTCCCTACTTTACACAAGTGTGTCTTGGTCTTGTGTTTACCCCTACGGTTTTGATTTCAGTCAGTGATGATAAAATAAAAAGTAATTCCAACTTAGTTTTGGTAAAGTTATAAAAGATAGATGTATTTATTATAAAATCCTATAACCATTTTGCTTTTTACATAAGGGTATCTCATTAAATAATCATTTTATCCGTAAAATCTTTGCAATGCGCTATTTTTCAATGGTATCCATGTCCTCCCCTTTTGCCTTTTGGTTTTTTGAATAATTTCCAAAATTTCGAGTTTGTTCAAAGTTCGACAGGTCATGTATATTTTTCAGGACTACACCAACGAGTCTAGTCACAAGAGGATAATAGACAATTTTGTCAAGAAAGAGTTTGAGAACTTTGCGATTTACAAGCTCCTGACAGACTACTGCGCGGAAAATGAAGTTCTGAGCCGTGGTGTGGAAGTGATTCGACGAGATATCCGTAAGAACCCCTGACATCCCCACTGGGGCATCACCATCATCATCATCATCAGCCCATATCCGACCACTACTGAGGTCTCACTTCACTTAGGGGATTGGCCATAATCTACCAGCGGGGAGCCTAGTTCAGATTGGAGGATCACACTCCTTTCATTATACTCTTTATTTTTATAGTGTGGCATAAAAAAATTAGAGACAATATTTTAAAAATTACATCTCCCTAGAGTCTCTTGGTGCTATCTTCTCTGACGGGCGTATTTCCGAAGCGTTATAGAGTTTCCTTTTCCTGTGCGAGATTCAGGCACGAGTCACCTCTTGAAAAGGAAATGTCCTTTTTCAAACTCAAACCATAATTGAATAATCATTAGTTTAGTAGAACATAATTATTTCACTTATTTTTTATTTTTCTCTATGTAGAGACTTAAGTGTTTGACTTTTAAAAGTGCATTATTTTTGCCTATTTTAAAATGATTTCAGTCTTGTCTTTGAAAATTAAAAAAAAAATTGTAAATTTTTAAATCGGAAAATGTGGGCTTCCTCATAGAAGGTAGATTTTCTTTAATTTTCAATATTTTTTTCATTTCTTTTTCATAGAGGATCGCCGTGATTTTAACGAAATGAAAGTATCCAGACATGACCAACACCTGGAAAGTCTGCAGAAGCAGTTAGAAGACCAGAAAATCAAAACAGAAATAATAAGAGGGAAGAGCGAAGAACAAATTCAACTTCTAAATAGAACTATGGAGAATATACAAGAATTGTTTCGGTGAGTTGGTTGTTCTAAGGTGATTGAGGCGTGGGGTTGTGGGTTTGATTCCAGCACCGGGTCAATTTGACAACTTGCACACACGCGCCAATTGTGTTGAAGCGTGATGAAGCGGTGGTAGCCTACTGGGAGAACGTCCGCCTTCGAAGGAGAGGGTGAGGAATTTGTGAGTTTAAATCACATTGCGGGCATGAACCAATGTGTTTCTTGTAAAACATATGTACGTAATTATCACTCGCTTTACGGTGAAGGAAAACATCGTGAGGAAACACATACCTACCCGAGAATTATTTCGGAGGTATGTTATCCGGGACCGGGCCCACTTGGTAGATTATGGCCTAACCCCCCTCGCGAAAGTGAGGGGAGACCCGTGCCCAGCAGTGGGACGATATGGGTAGATGATGATAATGATGAGACATTTTTCTATTACTGTAGTTAGAAAGAGTTCGATTTTTTAACACGAGCCGAGCAGGTCCTTCTTCTGATGGTAAGCGCTTACCACCCCGAATTCACAATAATACGGACAAAATTTTAACCCCCAGTTAATTAGTAACAATATTAAACTACTTAACCCTACAGCCGTTGACAGCGTGACACGTCACGCTGTCACGACGTAATTAATACGCGTGTCAGCGTCAGCCGCCGTGGCGTGACGCGTCACGTCAACTAACGATCATTTGATGCAAATGATCCGATGATTGTTTATTGGTAGAGGTGTTTTTTTGTTACCAAGAACGTATTTTGTATATTGAACGTATATTATTATAAATATAGATTGGAAAGTCCAAAGTTTACATTTTGTCGTAACGAGGTTTTTCCCACAGATCCATAGCCTATTGCTATCGAAAAATTAGCTTTCATACATTCATCATCTCCATTTTTAACGAAGAAACAGTGAAATAGGAAAAAAAAACATTATGAAGTAATACTTCTTTACATGGAAGTTGAGAGGTAAATAAAAAATAAAAATGAATAAATGATAAATGAATCAATAAATTAAAAGTGATAAGGGGTAAGGGGTAAGGAAGGGGTAAGCGGATGACAGGTGACAGATGACAAATGACAGGGGGCATGTGGCAGGTGACAGGGGGCATGTGGTAGGATAGATAAAATTTGTTTTTTAAAAATTATAAATATATAATGATAAACAATAATAAAAAATAATCAATAATGATAACAATAAATAAATAATCTCCTAGTTAGTCCCTCCATGCATGGTTGTCTGGAAGAGATCGCTCTGAGCGATAAGACCGTCCATTGTGACACTGATTGTTAAACTTGTTTGTATTATTATTTTAAGTTTTCTGTGTTTTCACTCGCTTTTCGGTGAAGGAAAGGTAGGTGATCCACCAAATGTCTCTGAATCTGGCCCCCATGGTGGATTATGGCCTAACCCTCCTCCCGAAAGTGGGGGGGGGGGACCCGTGCTCAGCAGTGGGACGATATGGGTTGATGATGATAATGATGATATCAATAAATAAATAAAAAAAATATTAAAAATAAAAAATGAGCTGAAGAAGTTGCATTGCAGTCGTGTGGTATACAGTACACTCGTTTTTTTCAGATCAGATTCTTTAGAAACACCACAGTAAACTTATCATCAGGTATTGCAGCTTTGTTCGACTGAATAACACCAATCAATTATACTTTCGACTTTAAAATAATATCAAATAGAAAATGCTTTCTAATTTACTATAAATCAACTATCAAAACCATTCCTTCGTAGACTTCCAGAGCTTAGAAAAGCACATTCGGTACACTACCTGACAAGATTAATGACACATCGGAGGGACAACCTTTCAGTACTGACGATTGTCTTGAAAATGGACTGACAATGAAATTTCTTTTTAAATTACACATAACAAAGCTCAGCTTTTGTTTGGCGCCGGATTCGGGTGCTATACGTTAGCATTGTCGTACGCATATGCATCGCACGTCGGCCGCACTCCACGGAAATCCACCAAAACAATCAACAAAAAGGGATACTAAGGAAACATTGTGCAAAAAGTAAATTTCATAAAGTTAGTTATGTCCATGTGTTTATGTTTAGTAGTGGGAAGCCTTTTCTGCAAGAGACCGCCTGGGGAAGTACCACACCTTTGGCAGATATTCATCCGCCAAGCAGTAGTGTGGAAACATCACTGTGTTCAGGTTTGAAGGGCACTGCTTCCTGCGAAATTACTGGGCATATGAGTCTTTAGAGCCGATGTGACGTGACGAGCGCAGTGCGGTGCCGCGTAAGATTATGCATTGCAAAGTTATAGGAGGCACTGTAACTGTTATGGACAGGCGTAGTGCTTACCATCAGGTGAACAACTTGCTCGTCTCCACACACAGTTAAATAAAAAAAAAATGGTTATACTCTCCCATTCACAAATTTTTGTTGATTTGAGGCGTGCCAACTTTGTAGCCTTACACTGTATTTCTATATCGTAATCAATTTTGTAAGTAGTTGCTTGAAAGGTAACGTAATGGATTGCTAACTGGAACAGTTTCTACGTGTTAGAAATATAACTTCTACTAGAAATATAAAGTAAACGAGTCGGTAATTCTGTAAAGACTATTAAAATTACAGATCTATATATATAAAAATGTTATGTTGGTTTGTGTACGCTTCAAAAACTCAAAAAGTTCTGCACCGATCGAGCTGAAATTTTAGCATGATATATAATCCGCATCAAGGATTGTTTTTATCTATTTTTTCATCAGTGACTTAACAGCGAATGTGCGAATGTGCCACAGCGAAGCGTGGCAGGGTACAGCTAGTTATTTAAAAAAAAGGTTTTAAGTCGCATACAATAACATAGATGTCGTTAGTAGTTATATTGTTGATACTAGCTGTGCCCCGCGGTTTCACCCGCGTAGTTCCCGTTGGGAATACGGGGACAAAGTATAGCCTATGTTACTTGCTGATAATTTAGCTTTCCATTAGTGAAAGATTTAAAAAAAAAGCTACATTTATGTATGATTTTAGGAAGGAAAATACTGAAGTGGAAGCAATTGAGGATGAAAGTGCTAAATAATTTTAGTTTTTTTTTTTTACTATGTTGTGATCACTTCCTGGTAACTAATAAAAGTAGATTTTAGTTTCTTGGGGTTGGCAACACTGACTGTAGCCGTACACTTATCAATACACACATCGCTATAATTGAGTCAGTCCGTTAGTTTATGCGGACACTTCTCCCTTCACAGATCTAGAGCGAATAGATAAATGCATGTGCATAAAATTTGAATTGAAATTTTGCCGACATCTTCTGAGATCATGATGGCTGTGGACAGGTCTGATGATAGAGACAGGTAGACTGGTGACTGACGGGTGGCTGTGTTCCAGTTTGAATGGCACTGTTTCCAGCGAAATTAATAAGCTGATAAAGCCGATGTCACGGGGTGACGAGCGCAGCGCAGTGCCGCGCAGGATTATGCAATGCAAAGTTCTGGGTGGCACTGTAGCGCTTACTATCAGGTGAACGACTTGAACGTCTCGTCACTCAGTCAAATAAAAAAAAAAGACAACGTAAATCTTCAGTTTTTTTTTTGAGTGACAATGCGAGCATATCATTCGCCTGATGGTAAGCGCTATGCTTGCCCATAACAGTTATGTTTATGTTCTATTCTTGAAACTTTAAGGTACACTGTATCTAGTCTAGACTATCTAGTCTAGACTATCCAGTCTATTTAGGTCTTTGCATGCACTAAATGCGGGCATATCCATTATGAGAACAATGGCGCCTTAATCCAATTGAATTGCAATTGCATTAACAATGTAACTAAGCCCTGTGGACTCTTGATAGCAATTACAGACGGAATTGCATTATTGGGCTTATAATAAAGGTTGACAAGCACTGGTTGTAACAGTATAAAGTGTAACCAAACGCAATGCGTTAAAATGTATTGTCATCTCGCTCACTCGGGGCCCTCTCTCTCTCTTACGATAAAGATGGTGATCAAAAAGTATTTGTAACTGTGGAAGTAATTAATAGAAAAAATAAACCACACGTGTAGTTATCCTGAAGAAAATCGTTTATTTAACAAACATTACACTGGCAGCCTAGTGGGAGAACGTCCACCTTCCAAGGAGAGGGTCGTGAGTTCAAATCTCACTGCAAATCGAGATTCCCCAAGTGGCGTTTATTTTTGAGAAGATACTTATTGTAGCTTTCATAATCTACTAGATGACTCCAGCAAATTTTAAATCTCGGCATATTTTCATTTCAATTTTACATTTGTTTTGCTATTCCTTTTATTTCCTTTTCCCGTGCGAGATTCAGGCATGATTCACCACTTGAAAGGGAAATTTCCTTTTCCAAACTCAAACCATAATTAGATAATAATAATTAGTTTTGTAGATCATAATATTTTGACAGTTTTTTTTGTATTTCTATAGTTCTGTATAAGATATTATTTTTGACGTGTAAAAGTGCAATATTTTGCCTATTTACAATAAATGATTTGACTTTTGACTTTTGAGTTTTATAGAATGCTGGAGTGCAGTCTGGAGCCGTTCCAGGATCTCCTGGGGGACAAGCAGCCGACCTTGTACACGATCAGACTGTCTCTCCTCCTCATTACTGAGAAGATTAGGGAACACGTCGAAACAGTTTACTATTATGTAAGTATTGAGTGGAGTTGCACAACTTGATTCCTCCATCTCCTTTCCACCATCGGACAACAAGACGTACGGAAACACGGCATCCGTATACGGTTGATATTCCCCCGATTCGCACGAAGTGATTTGCATCCACATTTATAATCCGAATAGCGAAGGAGTGGAACACCTTGCCAGCGTCTGTGTTTCCCGAAAACTATAATCTGAAAGTCTTCAAGTCGAGATTGAATAGGTATCTTCTAGGCAAGCATGCCCCATCCTCGACCGTGTCGACACTTACTAACAGGTGAGACTGCGGTCAAATGCTTGCCTATTCTGCAATAATAAAAAAAACAATTTAATTCAGATCTGTAGCTACAATCCGCGTGTACGTAATCTTCATTTTGGGAGAGCTAGGGTGATATATCCTCAAAAGTTCTTTGAGTATTAGCAACACAGTAATCGTCATCATCACCAGCACACACTAGTCCACTCCTGGTTTAGGCTTCTCCCAATGAACGCCACTGAGCCCGATCTTCAGCTCCTCATCCAGTCTCCACCAGCCGTCCCGCGAGTCGCCACTCCACCGGCGGCGTCCTACACTACGTTTGCCTAAACGCGGTCTCCACTCTTGAACTCGTCTACCCCAGCAGTTGTCGGCTCTTCTAGACATGGCAATAGAAATCTCCAAATCAGCTCAGGACTTATTTTTAGTAGTAGGCTTCTTCTGCAGCAATTCGCTTGAGGGAATAGTATCACACCTTTGCCAGATATTGAATCACCAAGCAAAAGTGTGCAAACATTACTGTGTTTAGGTTTGTGGGGTGAGACTCTTAAACTAATATCTCAGCGTGACGAGCGCAGTGCAGTGCCACGATTTTTTTTGAAATGCAAAATACAGGCCATTGCAACTATTATGGGCAGGTGTGCACTTATCATCAGATAAACGACGTCCTCATCTCGTTAGAATAAGATTCTGATATGCAAATCATAGATATAAAAAAACTCGCCAGTTTGGGAAGATGTCCTCAAATGGAGAAAGCTTTAAAAGTATATTAACTCATTTTAAAGGAACACGTCCTGAAACACAAAGAACTGCTTCCGGGAAAGGGGATCACCTCCCGCCTGAAGAAGTACACCGTCCGCGCGGAGCCCCCGGTCATATTCGAGCCGGTGCCCCTCAACCTGCTGGTGCCTGCTGACCCTTGTCCCTCGTAAGTAAAGAAAGAAAGAAACTGTCTTGGTCAACTGCCCATGTGCCTCCCTGGTGACTAACTACTAACAGTACCTATAAAGTTTTAGCTACATTTATCTGTAAGACTGAGATCCGTGCTCAGCAGTGAGCAAGAGGATGATGAGTGTCGTGTTAAATGAAGCTCAAATTTGAATAAAAATCAACAATTTATCCATCAATCCGGACCGGGTTCTGTGGTGGATTATGGCCTAACCCTCCTCACGAAAGCAGTGGGACAATATGGGTTGACGAGTATGAGTAGAAATTATAAATTTATTTTATTAGGTAAAAAAAGAGTGTAATTTCTAGCTGCATAGAAACTCGGTGGTTGTCCCGGGTGTCCGAAGCTCCCGAGGCGCCGTTCGGGCGGCAGCAGGCGCTGGGCGCGCTGCGGGCGCTGGGCGCGGAGCCGGCCTACGCGCGCAGCGACCGCGTGCACGCGCTGGCCGACTGCCGCGCCAGCGCCAGCCGCCGCCTGCTGGCCACAAGACATGCGCAGTACTAGGCGAACACTATAAAAAAAAAAGTTACATACTTACATATTATTATAGTCACGCATTTCTACTGTTGGGATACGCAGAGACGATCCCAATGGTTTCTGGAACTCCAGACCAATAGGCCGTGTATCGTCACGTTACCTAGTAAAACAAAAAAAATACAGCTTACGCTAATGGACGGTTAATGTGCGGAATGACAACCCTATTTGATTTAAATTAAATTTATTATCCACCACACTGTGTCCACTAATTATTAGATTACTTAATAAATTATTCACTTGAACTGTCATCTTTGTTCTTTCCCAAAATCAAAAGTTCATAATATGTCTATCTATCTATTCAGCCAGTATCCACCCACTGCTGGGTACAGGCCTCCTCTGTTTCACGCCATTTGTTCCGGTCCTGTGCCAGTCTCATGCATTCAATACCGACGTGCTTTGCGATGTCATCCGACCATCGAGCTGGTGGTCTGCCTCGCAGGCGTTGCGCTCCTCTTGGCCACCACTCCGTTATTACCTTCGTCCATCTTCGGTCATCCCGCCTTGCCGAGTGTCCTGCCCATCTCCACTTAAGCCTTGCTATCCGTATACCTACATCTTCAACTTTAGTGCGACGTTGAATTTCGACGTTAATATGTACGTAATATATAATTATCATTCGCTTTTAGCTGAAGGAAAACCTCGTGAGGAACATAACCGAAAAACTAAAAATTACCCGATATTTTTTTTGGGAGGTAGGTATGTTATCCACCAATCCGGACTGGGCCGCCATGGTGGATTGACGCCTAATCCTTCTCACGAAAGTGATGGGTGACCCGTGCTCAGCAGTGGGACGATATGATGCTGCTGATTATTATTAACCAAATATAAGTAGAAAAGGTTACCTATCAGTTTTATTCTGAACTAGCTGTGCCTGCGTGCCTGTGCCTGTGTCCGCGTGGAATTTGATAACATTAGAATTTTTATAGAATAAAAGTTGCCTAAGTTACTCCTTTTTACATCAACTATTCGCCAGTGAAAGTTTCATAAAAATCGATCCAGCCGTTCCAGAAATTAGCCGGCACAAACAGACAAAAATTATAAAAAAAATATTTTGGTATATATACCGTATATACACTCATATGCATGTAGTAAAAAGCGGTTATTTTAATATTACAAACAGACACTTAAATTTTTTTTATGCGTAGTTTCGCACCCTGTCTCAAAGTAAAGTTACGGAAGAAAACTAATTTATTGCCTATCGCAGGCTCGTTCATCAAAACGTTGACGGAGCTCTAACTTTTTTTATTACATGTCACCGAGAACACACCTCATAGTGGAGCTAGGGGCCAAAACTCGTTGGGAAATAAAAAATAACGCGTCAAGATCCCATACATAGAACCTGACCACTTAATAGAATAAGAATAAGAATAAATTTTATTCTATAAAACTGTGTGTATAAAGATCAAAAATTATTTATCTAGCAACAGTCTATATCCATTTCGGATGTACAATATATATTTTTTTAAGGATATATTTATGGACCATGGTCCTACAAACACCCATACTCAGAGCAAATAATTGCGGTTCACACAAATTAGGGAATGGAACCCTCAACCTCACGTTTCGCAGTTGGATATCACCCACACTACGTCACGGGGGCTGTCAATATTTTACTAAGAATTTAGATTTCCTACGAACAAATTCGTCGATCTAGCCAAATCCTAGTTCTATACCTACTTGAAATCCTTCCAACCAAGTGAACTTACCAAGGAAGTCTTACTAAAGTAAAAGGAATCCAAACTAAACAGAAAACTTGTCACTAGTTCACTTGTTTTGTTCACTAAACCGTCCATAACCCCTTCGATACATGATAACTTACTACTGATACCTCACCACGAACAGTTAAATCCACCCAGTTTAAGGCCTTAAACTGAACTGCCCTGCTAACTGTCACCACCTAAATCGCTCAGCGTTCATAAATCGACCAGAGACATTTATCCAAAGAGATCGCAACAATTTGTTTGCATTTGTGGGAGTTTATGTAGCTCCATCTCATTCTCTTCAATCTATTTTTCAATGACGTCACGTTATGTTTGTCATTTATGAGTGTGTGGTGCCAATCTAGGCCGTTCAGTTTTAGGTCTTAAAATGAACTGCATGGAACCAGAATAAGTACGTGGTGACCCCCCTGGATAAATCTATTTTGCGGGTTATACTTGAAGTAACAGAAGTTTTCTATTTCACTCACTCTCGTGTACGCTGTATTACTAGAGGTGAATAAGAGAGCTGTGAGACAGCTCCTGCCTTTAATATTCCTTCTGTAGCTTGTTGTTCTTACTCTCAGGAACTTACATTTGTTTGACAATCCAATCTCCGATTATCATGCGACGCGGCGCACCGACGCCCTCTGTCGTGCATCTGGAATACTGATGCATTCGAAACATATCTCTAGACACAAATAGAGAGGAGATTTTGGCAGAATTATTTATTTATTTATTTATTAATATAGCACAGCCACATCTTACACATTAACATTTAATTAGACGAGTTACAATTCTGATGTGTACGGCAAGTACCCGCGTACATGATATACACCGTGGGAGCTCGATGAGCAAAAAACAAATTTTAATATGAGTGAAATGTAATTTAAACAATAATAAAAAGAATAAGAGAAGGAATGAAAAACATGCAAAATTTTGTAAATTACAATTAATATAAAAGAAAAACTTAAATTAAACATATTTGTCTTCTGGAGGTCTTTGTAAGTAAGAGTTACCAATATCCATCCTCAAAAAACTGTTATGACATTAGTGGGAAGTAGCATAGGACGTTACTACATGCGCCAACTGCGTATGTAAGTAAACAAATATATTACGCGACCACAACAAAAGATAACCCCTAGTATGAAGGTTCCCACAAACCTATCTATTAAATATGGGCGTGTAATAATGACAGCCTCCCAATTGCCCTCCCGATTGCGGGTGCAGAGAAGCAAATCGCGCGGGGTGAAGTATCCGTTCTGTGGCTACGTACTATGTCCTCTCTGACCGCACAGCCAGTATTAATTATTTCAACTGCCAAAGGTAAAGTCGGCGCGCTAACTGGTACAAACAAGACGTTCTGTTAACTCCCACGTAATGGGTACTTCCGGCTGGATGCACTTGTGTTCTTCCAATCAAGCTTGGCATGGGGTACTCTGAAAGGCTCAGAAATCATTTAAGTCAAGAAAAATGTCAAGAATAGAATAGAATAGAAAAGACAATGCTTGCTTTTTTGCTTTTATCATCATCATCATCACACATCGGCACATAGAAACATGTAATTTTTTTATCCAAATTAACGGTTTCCATGGGATAATACGCAACGTGAGTGAAACAGCGGGGCGCAGCTAATGACTTAACACGTCACAGCTGAACCGCTTTACTTTTTTTGCCTATTATGCAAATCTTCACACAACGTGTGTGTTTACTGTTTACTGGCGATGTGTCATAACTAAACTCAATCAGCTGTGCAGGCGCAGACGACTGGTGTCACAAAATTGTCAATACAGCAGTGCGGGTTCGCACGCCAGTTCTTTCTTTCTTTCTTTTTCTTTTCGCTTGCCGTAAAATTACAAAAACAGACATGTGTTTTCAGCAGTGAACGTGTTGAAAAATAACATATAACGATACGTGTGACTTAAGTAGGCTATTATTGCACGGCGTGAAGTTAGCACCCGAGCGCAGCGACTTTGCTAAACGCCGTGCATTACTATCGGATACTATTTTATAGCACTTGCGACATAAACCCGCATTTAAGTCACGCTTTTCCGTGTTAAAAAGGGGCTATTTAAGTTAAGGAAAAGCGTGACTTAAATGCGGGCTTAGGTTACACTGTGCTATAAATGCAGTTTCGCAGTAGTTCACCCATTTTCATCACGATGCCAAATAAACAGCGCAGTGCATTCGAACAATTACCGACATTGTATTGGCTTGTTACTTTGAGCTGCACTTCATTAGAACAATTATTAATGGTACAATTGATTTCTTTTTTTTATTTGACTGAGTAACGAGACGAGCAATTCGTTCACCTGATGGTAAGCGCGACGCCTGCCCGTAACAGTTACAGTGCCACTTAGAACTTTGCATCGCAATAATCCTGCACTGCGCTCGTCACCCTGAGACATCGGCTCTAAAGTCTCATATGCCCAGTAATTTCGCTGGAATCAGTGTCCTTCAAACCGGAAAATAGTTATGTCTGCACACTACTGCTTGGCGGATGAATATCTGGCACAGGTACTTCCAAAGGCGGTCTTTTGCAGAAGAGGCCTCCACTACTAACGATGTAATATTCCTATAACCTGTAATATTCACGACTAGTTGCGTCCCGCGGGCTAGTTTCAATTGAGTTGAACTGAGATGTAAATTACACTTTGTGCCAAGATAGCGACCTTTGTCGGTCTATAATTTTAGCCCGGGTTTCTAGTTCAGTCAATGTGAAAAATTGTTAAACATTCCAAACTTTTAACATTTTATCAGTAATCGAAAAACAGTTTATTTCAATATACGAAACGTAGCTCTCTCTCTTTCTATCTTCACTAACTTATGTCTCCCTCTCGATAAGATAATGTAGAAATATATAGTTTTAATTCCGCCTAAGTTGTCTGACGAATGTATGTATGTTGTACTTAGGCGGAATTAAAACTATATATTTCTACATTATCTTATTGATTATGGATTTCCGCAAAATAACGCCTGATTCTATTAACTATCTCCCTCTCGACTTCCGTTCGCCTCGCCCGATCACACTTTTCGTAACGCTCTCGTCGCGCATTCACCAGCTTACTCGCCAAGCCAAGCGTGCGTAGAGAAGTTTTACTTCAAAAATCGAAAACAGTAAAAATCTAAAAAAGGGTGTTTTATTTTAGTTAGAGTTTTAACAAAAGAACATATTTTTTTTTATATTTTTAGGGTTCCGTAACCAAAAGGTAAAACGAGACCCTATTCTAAGGCTCCGCTGTCTATCTGCCTGTTCGTCTGTCACCAGGCTGTTGTTCATGAACCGTGATAGTTACGCAGTTGAAATTTTCACGGGTAATGTATTTCTGTTGCCGCTATACCAACAAATACTAAAAAATATAATAAAATTAATATTTAAGGAGGCTCCCATACAACAGACGTGATTATTTTGTTCGTTTTTACTCTTTATTGATAACGGCAACAGGTAGACGCTTGAAATATTCACAGAATACTTAGTTATTGATTCACTTTAATAATATATAATGAAATAAAAATAATTTTGCCGTTTTTGTAGATAATGGTACGGAACCCTTCGTGCGCGAGTCCGACTCACACTTGGCCGGTTTTTCTCATAACCGTTAGCAAAAGGCTACACGGATATAATTATTATTTACAGACACAACATACCTTAACCCTTTAGCCGTCCGCATTGTCCAAAAACGTAAACGCTGACAATGTTTTAGAAAACTAGTGACCGTGAAAATTCGTTAACAAGGGGGTAGGGGAGTTATTTTAATGAGCACCCCTGGCCGGCGTCATGTGGTTGTAGACTTCGCCGCGAGTGGTTTATTATACCTACCCCTACACCTTTACAAGGGTGGAAATATAGGTAGAATGGCTTACTTAACACGTTCACTGCTGAAAACAACTGTGGTGGTTTTCATAACTTGCCGCGAGTGCGGGAAAACACAACTGTTGTGTTAGCTGTATGGGAAAACACTATGGAGTGTGCAGAGCCGCACCCGTGGCTAGACAAGAAAATCGGAGCAGGGAAAGTGTTAAGGTGAAACGTTTCGCATATGGCGGGTAATTTAAAATTCAAATAGTTTTTTCGTTTTCAGAGTTATAGCGTGTAACTAATGTAAATGGTAACGTTAACAGGGACAATCGAAAGTTACGTTTTACGTAATTTTGTAGAGATCGTAGTATTAGGCCTCTTCTGCAAGAGACCGTGCCCATAATTCGCGGTATTTTAAATTTCCCGCCATAAGCGTAAAGTTACACCTTGTTTTTTTTTCTTTTAAATGAGTGACGAGACGAGCAAGTCGTTCACCTGATGGTATGCGCTACGCTGCCATAACAGTCACAGCACTACTGCGAACACTGCATTGCATAATCCTGCGCGGCACTGCACTGCGTTCGTCACCCTAAGACATCGGCTCTAAAGTCTCATATGCCCAGTAATTTCACTGGAAACAGCGCCCTTCAATCCGGAACACAGACCACCTTAATGACACGGAGATTTGTAAAGGCATTTCACTTTTACAACTTTAATTTACTACTATATACAACAGGTGGACGACCTATAAACCATTTATTTTTTAATTTTATGATGTGAAACATCTAATGCACCGGACTACGGGATAAACAAAAAAAATTTACATTTTAGTTTAATAATATGAAGCCGTAATAAAGCAGTCTGTCGTGCATATTTTCTTTAGAAAATAGTTTAGATGTTTAACATCTGCCAGGCGTACTGCGTTGGTTCAATTTTTTTTTTAATTTTAATTTTTTTAAGATCTGAATCCACATGTGAGTCCGGTTGATGCGGAGGCCTATTTCGTCACTTCGATTCAGCTAAGTTTTGTGGCGGGGAGCTCCACGCAGGCGCCAGCTCCCGCTGCTCTCGGGGAAACAGGGATACCAGCGCGGGGACGATGAGTTAGAACGGGGAAAATAATTTAGGAGCTTGGAGTAATTTTCCCTGATATATCCAAAAATATTTTTTTTAAATGTTCGGAGTTGCTAGACTGCTTGTGTATTTTATTTGACTGGACAAAATCACTGTTGTGTTGGCAAGTGCGGCATTATACTTTTACTGTATATCTGGTTTATATTTATTATTGTATATCTTTATAATGGGTATGTAGAGTAGCGTTCAATGCTAATAATATTATATATACACTGTGAATATCTAAATAAAATAAAGTCAGTAAAAAAAAAATGCTTCTAAATCCAGAGTCTCGGATATGAAGAAAACTATAATATGAGACCTATATCTTCTAATGAAAGTATTCCAGTTTTAGATAAAAATAACTTTTGCTTAATAACGCCTTCAAATGAAGTAAAATTCCCCAATTAACAGCGTTAATAAACAACCAAAAATATCTACAAACAATTTCATTGCAAAAACTTCCGTCTGTATTTCCAATCTATGGCAAGCGCAGATGAATAATAACATGAAAAAAATTTTTTACGCTAACCAGTCGGCAGATCATTTTCAGAATACCGCCACACATTCCCCTAAAATTTTCAATTTACCCCGACTGGAAGCTGCCCCACTAACATAGCAACCCAGCCATCTCTTTTGGTCAGTCGTTTTGGCGCCATCGTCGCGGCCGGTCGTCGCTGCCGCTCTCCCGCGCCACACATCGTGTCCTAACCAAAAAGATATTCAAAGAATAAATTCAAATGTGTCATTTCAACTGTGCCATGTGTCAACAGTGCCTAGTGTCTCAGTGAGTGAAGTGGGGAGAAAAAGTAAGTGGTAGAATTAAGTCTGCATTTTCTCACTTACGCTCCAGATTTTTATAAGGTTTTTCTTGGGGTGACTTCTACGATATACGTAAATAACATCTAGGGCGCGAAGGGTAGGATTGAGCAGACACAGCTTTTATTAATGCAACTGGGACTTCGAGACTTATATTCTTTAGAGAAGATTATTTAGCTATCTATTATGGGTTAACGTTAAGTCGCCATGCACTTAATAAGAGTGAGTTAATTATAGTGAATTTATTTCAAAAGACGCGTGGTAAAAATTTGCTAATTTATAAAAAAAATAGTAAACTACTTTCGGGCTTTGTTTCAGGGTTTAGGTTATTCCATGGGTTAAAAAATATATCAGTAATTTTTTTAGTGTTTCCGTACATATCCATTGTTATCCAAAAAACTCCGTTCATCGACTTGTAAAAATAAATTGGTATAGTTGTAAGATGTAACCAATACACGAGTAAACGTAATATTTGACGTTACAGCTGAGTAAACAGTTTAGTTATTTTGAGTTATTTTTACTAATGTATGAACCTGTGAAACTGGGTTTTAAAATATATCAGATATCTTTAGAAAACATTAGTTTTTAAAATAAAAGACGGCAACATTTAGTTACAGTGACGTACGTTATGTTTATTCTAATAATATGCGATAAAACCATGTCTAGAAGTAAGAATTTATTATAAGGATAAAAATACTTATTTATGATCAGAACCTACTCAGAAAGTAAAATTGAAGTGTTCAAAAGACACTAATGTAAAATATACCAAAAAAATAAATAATTAAAAATAATTTTTTTTTATTGTGTAAATCAATTTACTATAGTTAAGTTCCCTTTTTGATTGAAATTTGACTTTTTGGTTTAGTTAGAACACATTAAAAAAAAAACAATAACTTATTACTTAAAAGTGATATTTTAGGAATTGATTTTGATTAACGAGAAAGGTAAAAAAAATATAACTGTATTGGATGTATGTTAAATAGTTACTTTATTATAAATATAAAACACCGAAACTATTCTACTATTTATATAAACAACTTCTAAATAACCGGTTTTTGATAAATATATTGCTTATATCATATTTTTTCTCATCATCATCATCAACCCATAACGTCCCACTGCTGGGCACGGGTCTCTCCTCACTTTCGTGAGGAGGGTGATTTTTTCTAATAAATATTATTATCTGAAAAACATAATTATATGAAGTGTAGTACAGAGAAACTGAAAAACAAAAATAAACTTAAGAATTAAAAAGAAATCTAAGCATCTTCACCATATTTTTTATTAACCATAAAAGTGAACAAACCATTTTCCGGAAAGTGCTGAAAACATTAAAAACCCTACTATGCTAAATCAATTTCATCAAAATGTATTCAGCTGTAATGAAGCAGTGTTAGCAAACATGAAGCCGGGTTCGAATCCTTATCCGAAATCGTCCGCACCGATGACCTAATTTCATAATTTGTGACTCGGAGGGAACAACTCAGTTGTTATCGATTGACAGCAGCTCATCTATGTCAGAGGCCCTTGGGCGGCCTAACGAACTCTGAGAACTAGAAACCCTGGTCCGATAGAAAAACCCTGATGTCATGCAGTCACGGTAATCGAGTACCTATGTTAGTTGGCTTAATATTTTCCTCTCTATTTTTTCTTTTGTATATCTATTACTATATCTAGGTATTATTTTTATTTTTACCTTATATATAAAATAGTGTGATAATTACGAACATATGTGTTACAGAAACACACTGGTACGTGCCCGCACTGGGATATAAACATAAAGGAATACATTACATTACATATAAACAAGCGGTGGTAGCCTAGTGGGAGAACGTCCGCCTTCCAATCAGAAGGTAGCTCAAACCCCAGTGCAGGCACGTACCAATGTGTTTCTGTAAAACATATGAACGTAATTATCACTCGCTTTTCAGTGAAGGAAAACATCGTGAGGAAACCCACATACCTACCCGAGAATTATTTCGGAGGTAGGTATGTGATCCACCAATCCGGACTGGGCCCCCGTGGTGGATTATGGCCTTACCCTCCTCACGAAAGTGAGGAGAGACCCGTGCCCAGCAGTGGGACGTTATGGGTTGATGATGATGATGACATATAAACAACACACATGAAACTATTCTTAATAATCACCCACAGTACGTCCTTATAGTCAACGCAGGTGAAGTCGCGGGCTTTAGCTAGCATTATATGTAAATACTAGAGAACTGTAATCATGACTACATGGTTCACTATACGGGTAAAAACGAAATCCTTATCCATTGCCATCGTTAAAAAGTCTACGGGTAGTAATAACCTACTTTCAAACGTCAGTATTTTTAAAAGTAAAACTGTTAGAACTTTAAAAATATATGTATAGATTGAACTTTTCAGAACTTTTTAGTATTTTCTCCATTAACCTTTATCGGTCCACTGTTCAGCACGGATTTTCTTCCACTTTTGTAATGGTCGACTTCGAATTTCGAACGTTCATATTCTGCGGGTTGACCAGACAGACGTAAACTACTGTACTTTCAAACGTATCGTAGGTAAATATTTCATAAACTAAAAATGTTTAAAAAGAAAACACGGAGTGAATTTCTCATAAACGTGTATTTTTCGGAAAAAGAAAAATTTCCATCATTTTTTTTACTGTCCTCAAGTGAATTTCTTAGTAAGTGCTTATCAATATTAGTTTTCTAAATGAATAGGTCAACAATAATGTACTTATCAAAGTTTTCTATTACAAAGTTGCGCCCCATACCAAAGTCCTTGTCTATCGTAGCGGCGTCATCATGTTTAATTGCATAAACAAATGTTGCGCCGCTGCTAAGAGCATCAATAATTGTAAGAGCATCAAATTGACATGACACCGTTCACTAAGAGGCCCCTTACGTTACGAGCCATGCGTGTCATTGCTTACGTCAGCTACAGCCCTAAAGACACCCATACACGGACTGCTATCGCCAGTCAAGACGTAACGCATAAGCCGCTACTGCATAGATAAATGTCATAAAAACTGCCAAGTCAGAAAATTTGAACAATGCCTATTGCGGGGGATGTGACGTCATGGCAGTCGACAGCTGGATAAGAGGATAGCAATCAGCGTATAGCTTGCAGCTGCTCGATAGACACCGAGTGCTGGAAGCATTGTCGACGGCTGCTGGAGCGGTCACGCCATCTCGAGTATGTTTAGGCGTTTTTTTTTGACTGACGAGACTAGCAAGTCGTCCACCTGATGGTAAGCGCTACGCCTGCCCATAACAGTCACAGCACTACCCAGAGCCCAGTGCTACATTTTCATGCCAGTTTGCCAGATATTCATCCGCCAAGCAGTAGTGTGAACAACTGTGTTCCGGTTTGAAGGGCACTGTTTCCAGCGAAATTACTGGGCATGTGAGACTTTAGAGCCGATGCCTCAGGGTGGCAAGTGCAGTGCAGTGCCGCACTGTATCAGTTATGGACAGGTGAACGATTTGCTCGACCCATCACTCAGTCAAATAAAAAGTCCGAACAATGAAAGTAATATTAGTGCGTTTACTAATTCTAATGCCAGTGGCCATGGCTCGGATTATTGCAGTTATAAATAAAACATGTTATGTACTGCTATAAAACACTGTAATACTACATACGTAGTAAATGCTAGTGAATACGTTTCGTAATTTATTTTATTAGCATTGTTCCGAATTGTTTTTCGCGCTTGAACAATCTCGCGTGATGGTAGACGGTGGTGCGGTTTAAAACGGTAACGTTAGTCATGGCTATTCATTTGTTTATTTAATACTTTATTGCACAGATTAACTAACTAGTACAAATGGCGGACTTAACGCTAAGAGCATTTTCTACCAGTTTTGGTTCTTTATTTCAGAATCGTTAGTAACAAGTAAAATGATTTTTCCACTATATCATCATTAATTCATCGCAATTGCACCATTTCTACATTCGGTAAGCGAAATAATTCAAGTGTAGAATAGAATAGAATAGAAACTCTTTATTGTACACCAGAAGCAAAAATAAACACAGTACAGAAAAATTACAATAGGTAAACAAGGGTAGTACAGTGGGCGGTCTTATCGCTGAAAGTTATTTCTTCCAGACAACCATAAGTATTTCATATTTCTAACGTTTTCTTCTTCAGTCTGACTCTGATTTATCCATATCTCCTTCATTACTCATGATTACAAGCTTCATCATCATCTGAGCACTGCCGAGCACGGGTCTCTCCTCACTTTCGTTAAGAGGATTAGGCCATATTTCCATCACGGGAACCCGGTCCGGATTGGTGGATAACATGCCTACCTCCGAAATAATTCTCGGGTTGGTGTGGGTTTCCTCACGATGTTAAGCTTTTTTATGTGCATAATTATATATAACTATTATTTAAAACTAGATTTCAGAATTTAATTTCCTTTCTTGATCTTACTAATATTATAAATGCGAAAGTTTGTGAGAACGGATGGATGGATGTTTGTTCCTCTTTCACGCAAAAACCACTGAACGGATTCGAATGAAATTTGGAGATAGTTTATAACCAGGATTGAGTAATAGGGTACTTTTTATTCCGATAGTATGTTCCCGTGGGACATAACGGGTGCGACGCGCGTGAAACCGCGGGGCGCAGCTACTAAAAAATAAATCAAATATGATCTACTAAACTAATGATTAACTGATTATGGTTTGAGTTTGCAATATCTCTTTCAAGTGGTGATTCACGCCTGAATCTCGCACAGGAAAAGAAAACTAAACTCTATTCCCTCTACCAGTGCTAATTATTGAGATAGATTTAAGTTTCTAGTTACGCAGTTTCATAGGTTAGTTTATCAATATCGCTTTTATAATAATGTTAAATTCAATTTATTACAATGCTTATTAAAACAGTACAAATTCGAAACTGTGTATAAAAAGGGAAAAGTGGCTTAAAACACCAAACTTATTCAAAAACTGTCCCGCAAAAGAACTCAAGTGGACTTAAGGCAACTCACAGACCTATTTGCTTTCTAAGAATTTCAATCTAAAGCATAAGCCATTGCGTAAACATACATTTACATGTTTTTGACTTGTAAACGGGCTGCTAACAGCTTGAGGGCCTGCAAATATACTGAATAAATAAAAACACGTAAAAAATCTTCTATGGCAACTTAAGGGCTGGTGACGAAAGCTTTTAGCCTAAGTTCCTATTAAAAAATTCAAGAAACGGCTATTCTAATTATGTACCCTTAAGTTCTAGGGAAATGCTCGTTTGCTTTGTGAATTTTTCAGTGAACAAAGTTGGGATTGACAGACTGAAATACAACTGGCTGAAAATTAAAGCGCGGTGGAAAACAGAGCAGGAGCTTGGGCTTCTTTCCGATTGGGTTGGTACGATATCGGCGCAGTATCTGTAAAGCGCTTTGTTTTAGGTAGACGTTCGGGGCACTTTTGTTTCGAAGCGCGATGGCACGACCGTCACTTGTCATCGAGTGTTTGCTTTGTACTGAGACCCGGTTTTTCGAGCCCTTCTCGCCCCGCTTCCGCGCCATGGAACACAGATCGTTACAGAAAATATCATACCGATATCGTACTGACCCAGAAGAGGCCTAAACCTTCATACAAACCCTTAACCTCCTTTATTTTTTCATCCCATCATCAGTATTATCATAATTATGACAGCAATCCATCCATATCCACCCACAGCTGAGCACAAGTCTTTAGTGAACTGATAAAGCCATAATCCACCAACGGGACCTAGTTGGGATTGGTGGATTACATTCCTCCAGAGACGGAAGGTAGACAACAAAACTCTTCAGTGATGAACAGTAGTTTGATAGTGTTTTGACTCATTTTGATCAGCTTGTAGTACCGAATAAATATTTAAAAAAAGATTGTCTGGAATTGTGTTTTTATTTGTCTTGTTCTAGATTTTAAGTTTTTTTTTGTTCTGTGGCATTTCAACAAAGAGTTTACCTATCTATCTATATAAAAAATTGCATTGAAAATACAGCCCAAAACACAAGACTTCGCGTACTGTTTTACACAAATCAATAAGCGAAGTAAGTTCTGAGAAAATTAGAGTGGTTTCGGTTCAAACGTTTGATTATTTATAATCAAGGAAAAGGAGTTTCCCGGGAAATCCCCTAATCCGGATATTCAGGGTAAATCCGTTTAATGTTATACGTGGATATACATACGTATAAATAGGAATTTTGTATTTATTGCTGGAGATAGCTCTTTAGGGTAATTTATATTAAAGAAGGAAGAAAGGGATTGAAATAGGTATTTTATTATATATGATAGAGTCACGCGGCGAGCCTGATCACCTGATGATAAGCGTTACGCCCGCTCATAAAAGTTACAGTGCCACCCAGAACATTGCATTGCATAATCTTGCACTGCACTGCGCTCCTCACCCTGAGACATCGGTTCTAAAGCGTGCCCTTCAAACTAAGTTAACCTTCCGCCTAGATATCTAGTAGACAACTAACGTGCCCTTTAATCTAAGTACAGGGTCTGTGGCTGTTAAGCCAGTAGATCTCAGAGACCGTGACTCCAGGGTCAATTACACCCGGGGTTCCCTACGGTGGCTCTGTTCGATCGAGGGTCAAAGCCGAGAATTAAATTCAATTAAAGTTTCCGCACAGTGAAAGAGTTTCCTCTAGTTATGTAGTACCACAGTCTAAATAAGTTTATATTAAGCCATCGCGTCTCGTAATATGCTTTTTGTCTACACACTACGCAAAAATATCTTAACAAAACATTGTCATTTATATCAATTACATGATGATGACCAGGTTTGATGCTTTCATACTATACAAGACCACCGTCCTATAATTTTTCGTTTCTATCCTCCATGCATGGTTGTCTGGGAGAGATCGCTCTCAGCAACGAGATCGCCCATTGTAACACTAATTGTTAAATTCTATTTGTTTTAGTTTTAGCTTGTCCTGTGGTGTGTTCAATAAAGAGTTTATCTATCTATCTAAGCTATTGTTGTCCAAAATTACATGTTTTGTGTAGTGATTAGACCAAAACGCGGCTGTAGGAGCAGGCGTGGCGCATACCATCAGGCGAACGACCTGTTCGTCTCGTAACTCAGTATAATAAAGAAAAACGTAATTAGTTGTTACCGCGTAATTAGTTAAAATGGCTAGTAATTCCCAGCTAAACGGAGTCAAGTAGAACAGGTTTGTAAGTAAATACCTTTGATACTGTTGTAATTGATATTCCACCTTCGACGTCAATTTCCTCCTTGGGATACCATTAGTATGCAGATCCGTTCGACCTGAGGAATCCCACCGCTAGCAATTACACTGCGCTGCAGCCCTAATCCGGCACTGAGGTCCTTTATCCGTAGCGTATTCCAATCCGGATGTGTTGCGTCGCCGCTAGCTCTAAGCAGGCTTTAATAGGACCAGCTTTTCAATTAAACTGTTTTTAACCGACTTAAAAAAGAAGGAGATCCTCAATTCGGTTGGATTTTTTAGGGTTCCGTACCCAAAGAGTAAAACGGGACCCTGTTGTACTAATTTGTTTGCGGTGTTTGTCTCCTTAACCTTTAGTGCTCTTTTTTTTCGGTTTTGGCTTCGCCCGATTTGTGCTTTTAGTCAGACGGTACCTCATTGACTTTTAGGCTTTATAGGGTTCCGTACCCTAAGGGTAAAACGGGACCCTATTACCATACAATAGATAGTACCAAGACTCCGCTGTCTGTCTGTCTGTCGGTCACCAGGCTGTATCTCATGTACCGTGATAGTTAGACAGTTGAAATTTTCACAGATGATGTATTTGTGTTGTCGCTATAACAACAAGTACTAAAAAATTGAATAAAATAAATATTTAAGGGGCTCCTATACAACAAAAGAGTTTTTTTTTTTTTTTTTTTTTTTTTTTTATTAGTGGGAGGCCTCTTCTGCAAGAGATATTCATCCGCTTAGGAGTAGTGAGCAAACATTACTGTGTTCCGGTTTGAAGGGCACTGTTTCCAGCGAAACTACTGGGCATAAGTAGGTGGCACTGTAACTGTTATGGGCAGGCGTAGCGTTTATCATCAGATAAACGACTTGCTCCTCTCATCACACACACAATTTAAAAAAAATACCTTGATGTCACAATTAATTATTATCGAATCGTGCTGGGAGTTTTATGGCGAACACGAATTTACATGTTTTTTGCGTTTGTCAACATTTATCCGCAATGTCGCCAAACAAATAAACACAAGTCAAAGAACAAAGTACTAAATTAACAACGCCGTTAAGAACACAGTTTTCGCGGAAAACCGAAATGTGACGGTTTTTCCCTAAAACTCCGTAACCATATAAAACTTAGTAGAAAAAGCTACTTGACAAAAATCTACCCCCGCCACAGCGTAATATAATTTGCAGACAAGTGTTTCCCTTTGAGACCGCGCGCTATACTACTTATTTATTCTGTGGTAATACTCGCGCCAGTTTCCCGGAATCCATCCGATTCCACTCAGTGCCGTGCCTCCCGACGACGACGCATGACTAGCGAAGGGCCGGTGCGAGATGTAGAAACAACCGAAGAAATCGCATTCGAAAAATTACAACCGAGTCTGTAAACATCTCGCTCCCAAACTATCGAGTCCCGATGTTCCAAGTCGATTGACTCGCCGTTGCGAACAACGCACGCGGTCTCTCGCTCGCGTCGTGTGCGTAAACTCGAAAGAATCACATTCGGTGGCACCAATGGCAATTATGCACTTTCGGATGTTTAAAAACAACTCGAATTCACATAAAATCGATTGAGAGAAAAAATAATCGAGAACAATCGAGATGTTAGAACAATCGACTGAAACATCTCAGGCCCATCGCTACGTCACATGACTTCGTTATATTCCTCGGGAAACGTGCTGACAAAATGCAACGTGAGTCGTGGAAACCGAACGGAAACTTGTCCGCTTCGCAATCAGACTAGACACGGTTCGGAACCGGTACTAACCCTTTGACTGTCACACTATGCTATGACTAGCCAACCTCCTTACGTCACGGTAATAATGTCTTATGAGATATGTTAGGCTGCCATGGGGTAGTGGGTGATGAGCTGAATGCCCTGAATGGTTTAATTCCCACGCAGGGCAAGGCTTTGTGAATACCACAAGTATTTGCTCTGAGTCTGGGTGTTCGTAAGACCATGGTCCTTGTAGCCCCTGATTCCCTAGATGCAGGAAGTTCAAGTTAGGGGTCGAGATCTATGTACGTGATCGCTTTATTTGCGTCATTGGCGATCAAAAGTGTATGACCGGGTTGTAATGCGAAGCGAGGACATTTGATACCGCGGTGGACCCTGCAGTTAATACTGTATCATATAGCAGCATTTATTTCTCAGAGAAAAGGGAGTAAGAAGCAAACGTTAATAAGAGTGCTGTCACATGCTACAGTGTTTCTCGCTCTAGCGTACGATGTTTTGAACGAAAGAAAAGGATGGTTGGGATTCCTCGCAGTCAAGTAGCAAGCATGCACTCTTTTGAATGTAACCTCTCACTCTTCTTCGATGACCTTGAGTAAGCGTCCTAACAAATAGATAGCTATAGGTTGTGCGAAGATATTGAAGGTTGCACTCAACAAAACAAAACAAACCCAAGGACGCACCTTGACCGCTATGAAGCCGAAAAAAACATATTTAAACCCAGTTCCCTAAATTAGATTGATTTCGCGAATAAATCACCATCGGGTGGGGATAAGCGGCTAAGCCGAAAGAGGCCTGTGCCGCAATTTGTTACGCTCCCTACCATCCCCTCGTAAGTAGGCCGCTCCCATTAATACTTTTAAAACGAACGGCTTTAGACAAATTCTGAGTTGACACCTCTGATCTGAATGTAGCCAATCCACTCTGCGTCAGCGGTTCACATGCTACATTTATGACAATCTATGATATTTCGGAAGTAGGTATGTGATCCACCAATCTGGATCTGGCTCCTCTGGTGGATTAAAACCCAACCCTCCTCACGAAAGTGAGGGGAGACCCGTGCTCAGCAGTGGGACGATATGGGTTGATGATGATGATGAATGATCTATGCGTGGAACTTGCAGTTCAATCAATCCAAATCCAAACCCAATCTGCTTAATCTTACCTCTACGTGTTTCATTTTCTGATACAATAGAATTTTAATTATACTATGGTAAGATCCTGTACAAAACATTTAGATCGGATTCCGATTGTATAGTTTCATACTGAGCCAGATATGAACACAATTCCAATAACAATCCCATTCCAATTTTTTCCAGAGCAAGTCTGCTTTTCCAGATCCAATAGAGTTTTAATTATTGTATGGTAGAATCCTTTACAAAACATTTCGGTCGGATTCCGATTGTATAGTTTAGTACTGAGTCAAATATGAACACAATTTCAATAACAATCCAATTCCAATTATTTCCAGAGCAAGTCTGCTGAATGATAGAATTTAAATGGCACACATATGGTATATAATAAGTAAATAGTAGCCATCGTTAAAATATTATCTCAAACGGTCCAGGTGCCCATCCGTTTACTCTAGAAATTGGATCAACATTGGAATTCCAAGCTTTCCTACTGTACGACGTACGTATCAGAGTAGAAAACGACATAATTTCAGTACCGGCATTTACCAATCACGGGAAAACGCAATCCGCTCCCTTACGATTGCGATGTCTCGAGAGCGCCTTCAGTTCCTGTGTAGGAACCCTTCAGAGTTGAACTCCGAACTAACAACTGCTCATTTAGGGTCCACGATCGACCCGTCCACATCTAATCAATTTAACGTCGGACTGGTCATTTAAGGTGGTTCGTTTCTGTTCTGGCGGGAAATTTAAATATCAAACAGTTATTTCGTTTTTAGAGCCACGCCGGGTCACTGATATGAACGAGACTGTATTTCGCGCCAACCGTAAATCATTCTTTTCGTCTTTACGTTGAAATATTTAGCACTAATGCACCGTATCGCTCAAATATGTCAATAAACACTGAAATAATCAGTTTGACGGTTTATCGGCATATGCTATAGCTCTAAAAACGAAAAAACTGTTTGTAATTTAGTATTAAATTTTTTCTCGGCATAACAGAAACGTACCACCTTAACCAGTAACTTCTACCTACATTCAACTAATCAAAAGTCTTTCGGAATACTTCAACAACTGTTCATCTGTGGGCTTCGACAGCTCCGCCCCAAACCCGGCTTGTAATCGCTGAGCTGTCGCCGCCTCGTCGCACTTCGAGAATAGTTTAAATTTTGGACTACCCTCGAAACGTGCTTGGAACTAGAGCCTACAAGGACCACAAAGGGGTTCTATTCTAAAACTACCCTAATTTATAACATCCCTGGCTATCCCTCCGAGTGTTTATGAGGAAGGATTAAGAGTAATTACAAGAGAATTACTGGGGAGCCTGTAATCCACTGGGGTCTTGAGAATTTTCTTTGGCGAAGCGAGCAGCGCACTCCATTATCATCTTTGTTTCTCATAAAAGAAAGAAAAGAAAGAAAGAAAAAACATTTATTCTGACACAGGAGGCCTACCATGACGTCTTATAGCGATTCAGTTCAGGACCTAAACTGAGCCGCGTCGCATAAGCGTACCGTGACGTCTTATTTTTCATGTTGCTGCCATTTTCAAGCTAAACTGGATCCATTTAAGGTTGAAAATTGCAGCAACCTAAATTGAGTCGCTAATAAGCCAATCTCAACCTAAACTGGATCCAGTTTAGGTTGAAAATGGCAGCAACATAAAAAATGAGACGTCACGGTACGATAATGCGACGCGGTTCTGTTTAGGTCTTCAATTGAATCGCTACAAGACGTCATGGTATGCCTCCTGCACACAACAGCGAACAACGTACTTATTTAGAGACAAGACAAGAAAATGAAAACACACTATGAACATAATAGTGTACGCAGATAGCCGGCGAGCAGTGATGTCAGACAAGGCCTGAACTCAGCATAATGCTGTGGTCAAACCACAACGCTGATTTTCAGCTCTTGCCTTTGGTGACACACGGACTTAAAAAAGACTTCAAAAAATGTCGTATATATAACATATTTAGGTCATTTTAAATAATAAAAGATAAGAGAAAATAACCCATAAATACATTAATAGTAAAAAAATTATAATCCAATAATTAGGGAGGGGTAAGAGTGTGAGTAAAAAAAGGAGTGAAGGTGAATAAGGTGAAAACAATATACAATGAAACTTGGTTAAGTGGGACCTGGATAAGTGAGAAACCTCCATAACTGGAACTCATGCTGAGGTCCCAACACTTATACCTGTATATCTGAGACACTGGGTAAGTGGAATACCTCTATAAGTGAAACGACATTGCAGGTCCCTTGATGTTTCACTTAACCAGGTTTCACTGTACTTCAATTATGTAAAGGAAAAAATTCAGTTACGGACGGATAAAAAAACTCACCTGATTTTATTGACGATTGTTTTACGCAGCTTGAATATTTATTTTTAATTTAATTTATATATGACAGATTTTTTGAAAGCGTCCTCGTTTCCCTCATGGAAGACGCCAACAAATTGCAACGCCACTTTAAACCTTACCAATATAAAAATACGGTTCATCTAGTCTTGTGCTGTGAAACTACAGCCACCGTCCACTATATTTAATCACATATTTGTAACATAATAGTAAAAATAATTTACCAACGCGTTACGAAGATAATTGTAAAATATAAAAAAAAAATAGATTTTTGTGTCTATAACCAGTTAAACAGTATACATTTGTATATATCTCGTTATTCCTCTCCACGCATGGTTGTCTGGAAGAGATCGCTGGTTTATATACCTTTCTATACAGTTGGCTCTATACCCTGGGACACCTATTTCTAAGTTCTAAGCGAAGAGATTCATCCTCATTAAAATTCACCATCTTCAATGAAAAGTTAAATGTTTCGCCTCGCTTTCAGTGGGTGGAGGTCCTAACTCATAAACCTAGAGCTTGCTGCTCGGCAGTTTAGGGCATAGGCATAACTCATTGTTAAGTAAAAACTAAAGTACTCGGCTGGGACTGCGGCTGGCCCTCGTAAATTCTAGTGTTCCTAGTGCTCGTCAATTTTGTAAATTTTGTTTTGTTTTTTTGTAAGTATAAATAACATATAAGATTAAGTTATTTTTTTGTTTTTTTAAAACCATTTAGGGCTTAAACGATCTAACCAATGGACCACGCAGTCTCACGCACACGCCCTTTGCACCCCCTTTGCCAAAGTTTTATGATCGACTGTTCATGTATTAGTAACTAGCTGCGACTCGCGGTTTCACGCGCGTAGTTCCCGTTTCTGTGCGAATACGGAGATAAAATATAGTTGATGCTACTCATGATGCTGATGGTTTAGCCAACCCTACATATTTTCATACAAGATTTCGTCTCCTTTTTTCATTTTACCCCCTTAGGGATAAATTTTGTACAAAATTTAAATGTCATATTTATTTGTATCTAATCAAAAGACTAAAACATAAGTTTCAAGCATCTACCTTCAAAAATGTCGAAACTTCCATACAAACTTTCATCCCCTATTTCAACCCTTTTTTCGCATTAAAAAGTAGCTTATGTCCATTCTCAAACTATAGACTATCTCTGCATCAAATTTAATTAAATCGGTTCAGTAGTTTAGGCGTGAAAGCGTAACAGACAGACAGACAGACAGAGTTACTTTCGCATTTATAATTATTATTAGTAGGGATTGGTAGGAATAAACTCGCGACCTCCGCCAAAAGTGACAGCATTTTTTTGTTTACACAGTTACGTGCCGGGTCCATAGAGTACATTATAAAACGTCCATGGCGAAGTCGAATATCGTGTATCTCTCCATCAATCTAGCCCTATTGGTCATCGTATTTATAGAGGGTGTTGTAAATAGGTCAAATATTACACAATGACAGTTAACAAGGATTTATTGTGAGACGATCGCTGGATCTGTTATTATTCTGTGCGATCGTGAGGAAAGACGCACGAACGGGATTTGTGATACTGATGCTTGAGCCGTCTGTCCGAGATCATGACCGACGCGAAGGTCCTGAATTTTGCTCGTCTTTCAAACTAACTAACTAAGGTTGGCGCAATGACCCAAAATGAGCCTTGGCCTTCGATAAGGCAAGGCATCTTCTGCAAGAGAACGCCTGGGGAAGTACCTTTGTCAGATATTCATCCGTCAAGCAATAGTGTGCAAGCATTACTGTGTTCCGGTTTGAAGGGCTCTGTTTCCAGCGAAATTAGTGGGCGTATGAGACTTTAGAAACGATGTCTCAGGGGGACGAGCGCAGTGCTTAGCTGCGCAGAATTTCGTAATGGAAAGTTCTAGGTAGCACTGTATCTGTTATGGGCAGGCGTCGCGCTTACCATCAGGCGTACGACTAGCTCGTCACGTCACTCAGTCAAATAAAAAAAAGAGCTCAGTTAGTGAGACATCATTATTTGACATGTAAAACTCCTTTTCATCCCATGTATTCGAAAAGAGGCATTTTGCTCCTCACTAAGTGCGAGCAAAGTGGGTCTTTTCCACGCACTTAATAGCAGTGACGAAATGAGTTTTCAATTTGGAACACTGTTTAATTAAAAAGTTTGAACGCAATTCGCTTCAGTAAAGTCCTGGCCGGTTACAAAAAATGATTTAAGTTTTGTGTCTCATATCATTTAATTAGTCCTAAGGCCTATCTTCGTGACCGATGACCATTACCGAAGCTATTTACACTTCGTTCATGGCTTCCCATAAATTGTAAGAGGCATAAAGTTAAATTTATAGTTTAGTGCGCTATTAATAGTTGGACGATGTGATATAGCAGCTTGCTACTAATCCCTTGACACCGCTCGTGTTCGCACTGATCTTACGACCGGGGAATTATAAATACCTATGCCCACTCCGCCAAGCAGTAGTGTGCAAACGTTACTGTGTTCCGGTTTGAAGGGCACTGTTGCCAGCGAAATTACTGGGCGTATGGGACTTTAGAGCCGATGTCTCAGAGTGACGAGCGCAGCGCAGTGCCGCGCAGGATTATACAATGCAAAGTTCTGGGTGGCACGTGTCACATTTCCACCCGAGGTTTCCCCTCAGATGTAGGTTGAAAGAGTCCTTTCTAATAACGGTAGGCAGCGCACCGGCAATGCCACTGGTGTTGCCGATGTCTAAAGGCGGCGGTGACCACATATCATCGGGTGGGCCGCATGCTTGTTTGCCACCTATATTATAAAAAAATCATGTCTGTTGTATGGAAGCCCCCCTTTAATATTTGTTTTATTTTAATTTAATTGTTTGTATGTTGTGTATTTTAAATCGAATGTGTATATATGAATAATCTGTGAATATTTCAAGCGTCTACCTGTTGCCCTTATCAATATTGAGCAAAAACTAACAAAAATTTCACGTTTGATGTATGGGAGCCCCCTTAAATAATAATTTTATTCTATTTTTTAATACTTGTTGTTATAGCGGCAACATAAATACATCATCTGTGAAAATTTCAACTGTCTAACTATCACGGTTCATTAGTTACAGCCTGGTGACAGACGGACAGAGGAGACTTAGTAATGGGTCACATTTTACCTTTTGGGTACGGAACCCTAAAAAGAAGGAGTATAAAAGTTCTAAGGTAAACAACAATAAAAAAAAATACAGTCGAATTGAGAACCGCCTCCTTATTAGAAGTACCACCTCACGTTTTCAATTCACTTCAAAATACCCACCATTAATTATTAGTGTAACGCGACAAAGCACTAACTTCTTGCAGTTTATCATACGAGAAACGAGCGTGTTTACCTTGGTCTCAAATCATTTTTACTTCAAGGTAATGTAAGTTTTGTCGTAAATTGTTTTTCAACCGACATTATCTGGCACATATCTCCAGCTCTGCACATTTTAGCTATTTCAGTAGCTTCAACTGATTTTGATCAACCTAGTCATGAAACTAGAAAAATAATTTATTTACACAGCCAACTTTTGACGCTCTATTGCATCGCTCTAACCTAAGGTTGACTGGAAGAGATCGCTATTAGCGATAAGCGCCTTTGTATACATTCACATTGTCATATTTACTGAGCAATAGATTCACTGCCGAAGTGCCAATTAACACGTTCAGTGCTGAGAACACAACTGTCGTGTTTTTCATAACTTGCCGCGAGTGCGGGAAAACACAACTGTTGTGTTGTGAGACTTTAGAGCCGATGTCTCAGGGTGCCGAGCGCAGCGCAGGGCCGCGCAGGATTATGCAATGCAAAGTTCTGGGTAGTGCTGCGACTGTTATGGGCAGGCGCAGCGTTTACCATCAGGGGAACAACGTGCTCGTCACTAAAAAAAAAAAAATAGGGCATCGGCTTAAAAATAATCGCATAGTTAAATATAATTCGGCAATTCGTGAACTGAAATAACTTCAATGTTTACGAAAGTCTATTTGCCCACACCTTCCTCCTTACGTTCACCGGTCTGTTTTGACACACTCTGTAGGTATATAGCTGAATACTCATCACGCAGTTGCGTCACTTCTGGATAGCGATGGGCGTATCCGAGTTGTTAATCGAATCGATACAATTGCATTCGTTGCAAAATTACAATCGAGTTTTACTCTCCCGCTTCCCAGCTGACTCGCCGCTGCGTTCTTCGCTCGCTCTCTCTAAAACAAGCGAATGTTTATTTCACTCCCCGATTGAGTCAGCTCTTTTTTTTTATTTTTGACATTGTAGCAGGATGTTGAAGTTGAAGAGAATTCTCTTTGATTGAATGTTGGACGCGCTCATAGAGCAAAGAGGATAAAATAAATAAAGTTAGAGAACTACCCGCAGTTTTATATTTTTTTATTTGATTGAATGACGAGACGAGCAAGTGGTCATCTGATGGTAAGTGCTACGCCTGCCCATAGCAGTCACAGCACCGCCACCCAGATGAGACATCGGCTCTAAAGTCTCATAATATGCCTAGTAATTTCGCTGGAAACAATGCGCTTCAAACCGGAACACAGTAATGTTTGCACACTACTGCTTGAACATCTGGCGAAGGTGTGGTACGATGATTTCCTTCATCGAAAAGCGACTGATAGTTACGTAAATAAAAAAAAAACAATACAAAAAAAATTAATATCCAATTTGACAGCAAAAAAATTACAGAGAACTATCGAGATGTTTGAACAATCGAAACCATCGATTAAAACATCTCGGACTCGCTCACTACACGTGGATTCATTATGCGTCATTTCAAAAAGTCGAACAGTTTAAATTTTTTTCACAGTTTATAGTTTTCTTTGTAAACATTGGTTTTATTTCAATAATTCTAATTGTTTTCAAAGTAAACATTTCGGCTGAGTGGTAAACAGTGCGCTTTGCAATCTAACGACACTGGGTTCGAAACCTCGACCCTGCTCCAATGAGCTAATTTCTTATGTTATGGGCAGTTTTTCTTTAGAGTTACGAACCCTTGGTTGCCCTTACAAACCCTGACACCAGACGCCGGCAAAACTACTACTCCATTCGAAAAACGATCATTTTTTTATTTTAGTCATTGTTTTCAACAGTGGTAATCGTTATGAAACAATCCAAGACGGTTTCCATTTGTCTTCAACAGTGATAATCGTTATGAAACAAGACAGTTTTCATTTGACTTCAACTACGATTTCAATTGTTGCGCTTCATATTAAAGTAGTCACTAACGGGTAGTAATTATATTTATTTCTTTTCGCTTTTTCACATCCAAGCTTATTTTCAACTTATTAATAAATGAAAAGCATTCCTGCAGAGATTCGCAGTTCCTGCATTAAGAACTTCTTCAAAGGGCATAATACTTTTTATTCCAAGTAAACTTTACAACTTTTAACAACGCTCTCAAAGGATGTTTGTTGCTAGTAACGATGGTGAGATTTTTTTCTGTTGCTCATTAATGTGAGGAAAAACAATTTAGCGTCGCTAGAAACTTGTAATAAGTTTGCTTAAAAAATAAGTTTTTAAAACGCTTAGAGAGCTACGTCCAGCTGTGGACAAGAGTGGGCTGGTGATGATGATGATAAAAGACTGTACTAATATAGAAGAGGTGTATTACCACTCGCTATTCGATGAAGAAAAACATCGTGAGGAAACCCACATACCTACCCGGGAATTATTTCGGAGGTAGGTATGTTATCCACCAATCCCAACCGGGCCCCCGTGGTGGCCGTGGTGGCCTAACCCTCCTCACGAAAGTAAAGGGAGACGCGTGCTCAGCAGTGGGATGTTATGGGTTGATGATGAATGGAGGTGTATAGGAGAGACTGCTTTCTGGATTAAACTTAAATTGCTTCACGGCATAGTCCGAAAAGTCGTTAAATTTTAACCCAAGCCAATCTCGGTTACTCAGTGGGCGATTCCCTAAGGGCCAAACTCCAAGCCAAGTCACTATGCAAGTACATCCTGCAACTTTAAGTTGTGATTAATTAAGCAACTGGTGCTAGTCGACCGGCCAACTTGGATTTCTGTGATTAATCGCCGTGATATGTTAGAGGACGTGTTTAAACCATGGATGGTTAAAAATAAACCAATATTACACATTAACCTACAAGGAAACCCAAGTTGAAAACCAAAGAAAAAAAAAATTACGCGGCACGATCACATTTTGTAGTTGGACCCCTTAACTAGGATTCCCTGTATCAAGGGAATCAGAAACTACGAGGACCATGGTTCTATAAACACCCAGACCACAAATGTAACATTTTCGGTTTCCTGCTAATAAGTGCTCAAAATTTGTATATGTTATAGTAAAATTATGTTTTAAGAGGGTAGTTAATAATTATTAAGGGCAGAGCCAGTGCTGAAATATCGAAAATATGAAATTTTTTTTTGCAGCAGTGGACGAATATAGGCTGATGAGGATGACCTCATCAGCCTATATTCGTCCACTGCTGGACGGAAGCCTCTCCTAGTGAGCGCCACTGAGCCCGATCTTCGGCTCCTCATCCAGTCTCCACCAGCCGTCTCGCGAGTCGTCACTCCACCTGCCAGCGGCGTCCTACACTACGTTTGCCTAAGCGCGGTCTCCACTCTAGAACTCGTCTACCCCATCGGCTGTCGGTTCTTTCAAAGATGTAACTAGCCTAAGCCACTTCAGCTGGCTAATTTTTGGAGCTATGTCGCTTACTTGGTTCTCTGTCGGATGATTACGGATCGGGAATTCAAACAAATAGAACGCGAAGCAAATCTGCAACTTACAGCTTTGTAAAGAGATATTTCAATGTAAAACGCGATGGTATCACGACTGGAGTTATATAGCGGCCATTGAAAAATAACAGCACATTTGTAAATATGTCAGGATGTCGGGGGTTGTAGGGAACGAAATGGAGGATACAATTTAATTCTTGCAAAATGAAATGTATGAGAATCCGAGATTTATTTTGGAGTGATGTATTGGCATTCATTTTGGGTATCTCTTACAACAATCATCATCATCATCACCAACCCATAAAGTCCCACTGCTGGGCACGGGTCTCTCCTCACTTTCGTGAGGAGGGTTAGGCCATAATCCACCACGGGGGCCCAGTCCGGATTGGTGGATAACATACCTACCTCCGAAATAATTCTCGGGTAGGTATGTGGGTTTGCTCACGATGTTTTCCTTCACCGAAAAGCGAGTGATAATTACGTACATATGTTTTACAGAAACACATTGGTACGTGCCCGCATTGGGATTTGAACTCACGACCTTCTGATTGGAAGGCGGACGTTCTCCCACTAGGCTACCACTGCTTACAACAATAAAGTACAATAATTATATATTGAACACTATATGCTTCAGTAAACACAGTCTCTTCATAGGTTTTATTAATTAACTAAAGGAAAATTCGAGAAATGAATACGAATATTTGAAAACCAGTCGAACAGGATGTTTTCCTGATGGTAAGCGTTTCTCAAAATTGGTGACTCAATAGTATTAATTTATATCACACTCGTCACGCGATCTCGGTCTATATTAAAAACGCATTTGTCGTAACTAATTATATGTAATTTTTATAACATCGAAATATGACGAGAAAGCAAAAAAAAAGTAAAGTTATAATACGAATATACTCACTTATCATTGTAAAAAGGATTATTACCATGTATTCTATATGTTTTTATAGGAAGTGGCGCTTACTATCAAATAACGGCGTCCTCGTCTCGTAGCTTTTATGGCCATAACTTATTTAAAATGCCACCATAAAGTCAGTGTTTTCAAAATCAGCGACAAGTGTGAAAATCCGAGGCCCTAATTCTAGAAAAATAGACATAATGTCGAATTCGACAACGTTGAAATTGGTAGAGATCCTACTAATATAAGAAAATTTGGAATATTAGATGTTTCTTACACGTCAAAACGGCTGAACTAATTAAATAAAAATTGTTATTAAGGTCTCTAGGTCTTGCATAGTATACATTTCATACACAGATGAAACCTTATGGCGTAATAAATTGTTTCTAAAATTCGCATTATCTCGAACATTTTACGAGGAAACCATTTAATCTAAACTACAACAGACATTACGAATGATATGAGAATGACACGAAATTAATATGAAAATGTAGAAATCCTTACTTATATTATAAATGCGAAAGTAACTCTGTCTGTTGCTGTTTCACGCCTGAACTACTGAACCGATTGAAATGAAATTTGGTACAGAAATAGTCTAGAGCCTAGGGAAGGACATAGGCTACTTTTTATCGCAAAAAATGCATTATAAGGGTTTGAAATAGGGGATGAAAGTTTGTATGAAAGTATCGTCATTTTTGAAGCTAGAAGCTTGAAATTTATTTTTTAGGCTTTTGATTAGATATAAATAAATTTGACATTCAAAGTTTGTAAAACTTTACCCTTGAGGGGTAAAATAAATACAGGGGATGAAAGTATGTATAGGAATATGTAAAGTGTCGGCTTAATTTTCTTTAATGGAAAGCTACATTGACAGCGAGTAACATAGGCTATATTTTATCCCCATATTACGCGGGTGAAACCGCGGGGCACAGTTAGTATAATATAGTTTAAATTCCGCCTAAGTTGTCAGATGAATGTATGAAATAAACACGTACATTCATACATTCATTAATTTTTTATCATACATTCATTCATCTGACAACTTTGGCGGAATTAAAACTATATATTCCTACATTTTCTTATTGATTATGAGTTACGCCTGTTTCTAATAATTGACACGAAATTAATTTTCATTCGAGATATTATTGTTTCCTTTTATCGTCTCTACGTTGTCGAATGCGACATAATATCTACAGCACTTGAATCAAAACCCACGAAGGCACGAACAAAGCACCTGAGTTGGCGCGAACACAACTTTAGGGTTGTCCCAAAGTTTCGGGTACAGTACGTAATATTTTATTTCTGTTGCGGAAACTTAGTCGTAAGTTTTTTAATTAAAATGAAATCACAGTGTGAGAGAGAGTGAGTGATTACCCACTGCGTGCATAGGGCGCATAAAGTGAGGGATCATTTGTCACGGTGTTGCTACCGTTATAAATAGCTGGGATTTTGTTAGGAAAAATACGGCGATACATTACGCAGGGCTTATTGTACTATTTTTCCATAAAATTCTTGCCAAGATTTAAGAAATATTAGGAAGAATAAAAAACTTATTTCACGAATTTCGTTGTTAGTAAAAATTGTAATTTATTTTAGTTACTTAATTACAGACTATAATTATAATAATTCCCACCATCACACGAGTAAATATTGAAAAAAAATTAAAAGCTATTTTTTTTACCTTAGAGTATTAAATTAAATTTAGATTATTAACCGTGGAAACCTACATACCTACCCGAGAATTATTTCGGAGGTAGGTATGTTATCCACTAATCCGGACCGGGCCCCCGTGGTAGATTATGGCCTACCCTCCTCATGAAAGTGAGGGGAGACCCGTGCTCAGCCCTATAGCGGAAATGGAACCTGCAGCCACCACTCACCATCACAACTCTAGAAAACATATCAACACATCTAATGGTTTCCATACAAATTACATTGCGAGTAAAACAAAAGGTCGCGTAACCCATCCCCACAGTTCATTCGTTCATTCCGTTCAATCCGTTCACTCATTCGTGGCTTTCTAATTAAAATCGGTTTCCTTTGACTGTTTCCGCGTTGAAGATTTCTTGTGTTTTAGTTATTTGTTTTACTCTGTGGCAAGGGGCTTTAAAGGTAATAACATGGCTGAGGAGGTTTCGCGCTCTGGAGACATAACTTCTTTGGTTTAAGACTAATGAAAGGTGTTTAGCATTGAAATGATGGGTTTCAGGATTTCCTTTGTATAAATGAAATCGGCTTAAGCGATTCAGTCATTCAAAGCTATTTTGCTAAATTAGTTTGCGGGAATGTATAATATAAAAATTATGCGTTATTTGACTGCGTCTTTTTGTGGGTTTTTGATGTTTTTTAACATCATTAGTAATAGAAGTAAATCGGCAGTTCAGTATCATTTAATGCTCATATTTTTGTCTTACTAAATTCTTTTAAGAAAGCATAGCTTAGAATTATCTTTTTTGTATATTTTATAAGATGTGTTTCCGCAATATAATTCTAGAATCCATCAATTCTTTAATTCTGATTTTCTGAAGCAGTGACAACCTGGTGGGAGAACGGCCGCCTTTTAAGAAGGTGGGTCGTGAGTTCAAATCCCAGTGCAGTGTGTTTCTGGTAAAACATTAATATCACTTGCTTTTCCACGAATTAATTCCACTAATCCAGATTAGGTTGTGGTGGATTATATCTGAGTCCTTCTCACGAAAGTGAGGGGAGACCCGTGCTCAGCAGTAGGACGATATGGGTGGTTGATGAAAATGCTAATTAATTCTTTATATTAATTACACGCTGCGCATTTTATTGCTGTAACGTAATTTTGACAAGTTAAATACAATTAACTGCTTTTGAACCAGAGTTTGCTTCAATTTGATCGCATTTAATGGAATTGAAATTAATTGGTTCCATTTGGAAATTGGTAATCGTTTTAAAATGAAAAACTGTTGAACACGACAATAGGTAATGATAACGACAATTGTCACATTTTTTATTTTACTGAGCAATGAGCATGTCGTTCACCTGATGGTAAGCGCTACACCTGCCCATAACAGTTACAGTGCCACCCAGAACTACCCAGAACTTTGCATTGCATAATCCTGCGCGGCACTGCACTGCAGTCACCCTGAGACATCGGCTCTAAAGTCTCGTAATTATGCCCAATAATTTCGCTGGAAACATTGTTCTTCAAACCAGAATACACCGGTTCCGGAAATTCTATACTTTAATTAACTCGGACGCAAATAACGGAAAATTCAGTTTTTTTTTCAGAATACAATTTAAATGTTGCTTATTACCAAGGTATCAGATGTTTACACATCATGCGACTACTGTAAGGCTCGCCTGTTTTTTTTATTTAAGGCACAACCTACACAGCATTTCTGCTTTCGTTCTTCGCCTAACATGACACGTACCGCCTTGGGAGCAATTTATTTATTTCCTCCCTTGTACCCCGAAAGCAATCTTCGCTAAAGACTGCGCCGGGATAAAATTATAACCGTACATGATTTCGCTTCACAAAAAGCGCAATCACCCTATATTGTGAGGAGTTTTCTAAATTTCTTCTCGGGAAAAATTGCAAATCCTGGGAGAGACCTGCGGGGTATGCAGCACGGTGCGGATGACCTTGAGTTGTTTTCATTTTGACGTTTGATTGCCACGGGGCTCGTCATTCGTATTGTAATGAGGAGCAACACCGTGCTACATAGCCCCGCAGGTACCACTACCCTGTTTCTACACTTCTACACTATTATTTCAAAAAGCGAAACTACTGGCATAAATGAGACTTTAGAGCAGATGTCTCGGGGTGACGAGCGCAGTGCAGTGCCGCGCAGGATTATGCAATGAAAAGTTCTAGGTGGCGCTGCAACGGCTTTGTGCAGGAGCCCATTAGATATTTATTTTATCCTGTTTTTTAGTACTTGTTGTTACAGCGGCAACAGAAATAAGATAAGATAACAACTCTTTATTGCACTCTGTTAGCGCGGCAGCTAAGCTGTATAGGCTGAGCGCGCCTCCAATGGCGGGGGAAGGATGGCTGGTAGAAGAGTAGTACAAAGGAACTTGGCGACTAACCTGGTCTCCATGCAACTGCAATCACCTCGGTTCGGGTCCGTCTCCAAGCTGCTTGTTCCTTCAGGATGTTATGACGTTCGATGTAGTGGACTGTATTTTAGGCGGTTGGTGCGTGTCGGCAAGGAGCGTTTACGCGGCGGGTTTATAGCGGGTTTTGTTTATATTTGCGCGTCGAATTCACGTGGACCACCACAGAGGAGCAGCAGATCCAGAACTTTGGATTCGGCGAGAGCGGCAGCCGCGAAGGACGAGGGTCGATCGCAGACTACTTGCGGCGGCAAGCAGTTTTCTCGTGGATACCACGATATGAGCGACAGAGATAGTCGCCAAGAAATGATAGGAATAGGAAGGTAGGAAGGTATTATGAGTGCCAATGTAAGTGGCGCGAACATTTGCCCCCGGCCTAAAAACCATTGGTTTTTAAAAGAAAGCGGGAAATAAAAAAAAAAAAAATAAGAGTTAAACTCTTAAGCGGTCAACGGGTTAAATATAACATAGCGGTTGACCGGGGAGCAAGGGGTTAAATTATTGGGTAGGTAAGATACATAAACGGACGACGGGTCTCTGGTAGACGCCGGTCGCCGTTTTTACTGACGCTACTCGACAGATGCCATCGCCGCCGACATGAGTGGCCACGACGACGCCGAGAGGCCAGGATAGCGGGGGAATATTATCAGTGATAATAAGAACAATAGAACCTATTGTAATGGGATTCAAAGGTGTATTCCATTTTCCTCTAGATTGAAGTAAGTGAAGATATTCCAACTTCCACCGTTTGGAAAATGATTGTACCATTTGATCCAATAAAGCGTATCGTTTCAATAAGTGTCCAGGTTCATCGGGAACCGTGCAAGCGGGTAAATGCTTCAGCGGTGCGGTCATTAAGAAATGTGAAGCACTCAGCGCGGTCGGCTCAGACGGATCTTCGCTCAATAACGTTACAGGACGAGAATTGATAACGCATTCTATCTGTGTGAGTACGGTTAACATTTCCTCATAGGTGAGTGACTGTGAACCGATCGTCTTATGAAGATGACTTTTAAACGCTTTCACATATATTTCATAATTCCCCCCGAAGTGAGGACTTCGCGGTGGATTGAATTTCCAGTGTATGCGATTAGCTGATAACTCATCTGAGATAGACTTATTATATTCGTCGGAATTTAAAAGATCCGTTAACGCATTTTTCGCATTTTTAACGCATTCCGTTAACGCAGAGACGGGAAGGGAGTCAAGGAGCGCGGGTGAGTAACTAGCCCATTTGACGAGATCGAAGCCCCCGGCCTTGAGCAACTCGCGGAGATCGTCTCTGAGTTGTAAACAAGCAGACAGAGTAGGCATGGAGTAGCACACGTCGTCCATGTATGTGTTGTCGCTGATAAGAGATGCTGCGAGTGGGAAGCGGGCACCGTCGGCGGCGCACAGCTGTCGCAACACTCGCATCGCAAGGAACGGACTGCTACGTAGACCAAAACAAACGCGGTTGAATTGGTAGGTATCAAGCGGAAAAACGGGATCGAATCGATACAGGAATTTTTGATATTTGCGTTGGTCCTTATTTATCAAAATTTGTAGGTACATCTGTTTAATATCGGATGTAAAAGCGATTGGGTAGTGGCGGAAATCCAAGAGGATTGTAAAAAGATCGTTTTGTAAATTATCCCCGGTATATAAAACTTGATTCAAGGAGAGGCCTGAGTCAGTTTCAGCACTGGCGTCCATCACCATACGCCATCGAGTTGTTGTTTTTTGTAGTCTCGCAATGGCGTGGTGTGGCACGTAATATCCAGTAAAAGGACTATCATTGTCGATCAGTGAAATGTAACCCTTCTGAATGTACTCTTTGATTATAGCATCGTACTCTAAGCGCAGAGCAGGTGTCGCGGCGAGCTTACGTTCGAGATACATGAAGCGTTTTTTAGCGATAGGGTAAGAATTACCCAGAGAGGTCGCGGGATCGCGGGAGAAAGGTGACGCTACAGAATAGCGTCCCGTAGGATCGCGGGAAACGTTATTTGTAAAAATGCGTTCACATTCTATAGCGTCTGGGCTCAAAGTCGGCGTGCATTGCACCTCTTCAAGCTGCCAGAAGCGTTGGACAAGATTATCTAAACGTGGTCCTTCCGTAAAGGTACAGAGGGAAATATGAGAGCGGCATCTATCTTCAACCAAGGGGTCAGTGATAGAAACAACGGTTTCAATATGAGCGGGCGTAACATGAGCGGGAGTAACATGAGCGGGAGTAACGGGAGCGGTCCCGATTACGATAAAACCAAAAATGGTTTCAAAAGCGGTTGGAGTACCAGGCGGACCAGCGGCGCGGCCTGATAGCAATATTTCAGAAAAGAGCGGCGCGCCTATAAGTATGTCGATCTCGGAAGGCGAAGCGAAACTGTCGTCTGCCAGAGGCAGGCAGTTCAGGTATGAAAGGCAGGATACGTCAATTTTCACTGCCGGTAAATTGTCTGTTATGCGGTCGATAACATAGGCGTCAATTGCAATAAAATTATCATTTAGGCGGGAAGACAAAGTAGCAGAAACTGCTCCCTTGATTGGGTTAGATGCGGAACCTATCCCTTTAACAACGGTGTTCGTCACCTTATTGCATTTTAAATTTAATTTAGCGCAACATTTTGAAGTTAAAAAGTTACTTTGGGAAGCCGAATCAATTAAGGCGCGTACTACATGGCGGCGACCATTTAAATCCGTAGCATAAACTTGTACGGTTCCCAGTAAACAAGTAGTGTCATTAGGCTGCGAAGCGGGGCGTATATTACACAGCGACACCTGTTGTTGTGATGACTGATAAGCAGTTGTAGGTAAGTTCGTCAGCTGAGCGCTAGCGGAGCCCGCGACGGGCGGCGGCGATGCCGAAGGCGGCATGTGATCCCCGGCGGCGGAGAAGTTGCCAGTTCGCGCGCGCGGAGGCGGCGCGTGCGCCTGTGACGGAGCGCTAGGGTACGGGCGATTGTCTTCACGGGAAGATGATACTTTGCGGCATAACATAGAATGATGTTTACATCCACAATAACGGCAATTAAATTTAGAATTGCAAGCAGTATTTATATGCGTAGTGCTTAGACAATTAGTGCAACCTTTGCTTTGTTTTACAAAAGTGTACCTGTCGTCGATAGAAAGCTTATCAAATGCAGGGCATCTATATAAGTTAGCGTGATCGGCTTGTTTGCAAAGCGGACAGTGAGTGACGCATGATGCTGCAAAAGACTGCGTAGACCTTGCAGTACCCGGCCTGTTATCACTGCGGCTAAGAGAAACGGTCGTAGTGCGTTCCAATATTTTGCTTTGTTCGCGGATGAATTTTAAAAGTTCATTGTATGTAGGCATAGATTTACCTCGCATGTGCATTTCAAACGACCGTGCAGTACTTGAATCTATTTTCTTCAAAGCGAGCGATAGTAAAATAAAATCAGACACGTTATCGAGCTTGAGAGACTTCAAACTTGACACAGCCGTGCAGAATTTATCTAGGAATAATTCTAAGTTTTTATTCGTCGCGGTGTTAAAAGATTTAAAATCAAGCATTTGATCAAGATAAGCGGAGGCTAGGTTACGTTTGTCGTTATACTTATCGACGAGCGTCTGCCATATGATCGGATAATTATCACCGTTAGGTACGATACCAGAACAAACTGCAAGGGCCCGGCCTGACAATTTATTAATTAAATATTGGACGCGTTCGTGATCAGTGAGATCGGGATTTTCGTGAATCGTGCGTTTGAATGACTCATAAAATATCCTCCAGGTCATCGGATCTCCATTGAAGACCATCAAATCGAGTTCAGGAATTCTGATGGATTTACGTTGCGGGGCAACATTGAAATCAGCGGTTTTTAAAGGGGGGTTAAGTTTATTATAAACAAACTGACAACGGCAAAACATATCTTCGAAGACGTTTATAGATTGGTAGTTTACCGTGTACGAAGCGTTGAGAGTCAACTCGGTGACATTTAATTTGTTCACAATTTCATTGAAATCGGAGCGTAAGCGGTCTAACGAGATCATTCCACATAGAAATAAATCTTTCTCAGTATCATCAGTGAAAGCCTTTAAAGATCGGTTAAAAATATGTTGTAAGCGAGAAAATATAATGTCACGTTTACCTATCAAGGTCAAACGTTCGATCTGTAACGTATCGAGCGCTTTTGCGTCCTCGTATACTTCACTATCTTTGTCTTTTGAACGAGTAGCCATAGCCATCTTAACAAAGTATAAAAAACTAGATAAAGTATGAAATTCCTAATTTACTGCAACTGCCTACAGCATTTACCTGCCACGCGCGCGGCGTATTGAATACCCACGTGGAGACGCACGGGCGGTCGTTAGGAATACCTTCACTTTTTAATAAAAATTAAGAATTACGGAAAAATCGTTATTTTTACTATTTAGGAATGCGGAATACACGAAATAAGTATATAAGAGCGTAGTAGGATAGTACAGGGTACTATCTGAACTGTAATTGCGGGCGGGAACACGATAATTATAGGAAATTATCGTTGGTAAAAATACCAATATAAAATTGCGGGCGGTTATAAAGAGGACTATATGAGGCCTAAGAGGGGCCAGAGAATAGCGGGAGGACCAAAGAAGATCCGGCGGCGGAGGACCAACAATGTGTTAGCGCGGCAGCTAAGCTGTATAGGCTGAGCGCGCCTCCAATGGCGGGGGAAGGATGGCTGGTAGAAGAGTAGTACAAAGGAACTTGGCGACTAACCTGGTCTCCATGCAACTGCAATCACCTCGGTTCGGGTCCGTCTCCAAGCTGCTTGTTCCTTCAGGATGTTATGACGTTCGATGTAGTGGACTGTATTTTAGGCGGTTGGTGCGTGTCGGCAAGGAGCGTTTACGCGGCGGGTTTATAGCGGGTTTTGTTTATATTTGCGCGTCGAATTCACGTGGACCACCACAGAGGAGCAGCAGATCCAGAACTTTGGATTCGGCGAGAGCGGCAGCCGCGAAGGACGAGGGTCGATCGCAGACTACTTGCGGCGGCAAGCAGTTTTCTCGTGGATACCACGATATGAGCGACAGAGATAGTCGCCAAGAAATGATAGGAATAGGAAGGTAGGAAGGTATTATGAGTGCCAATGTAAGTGGCGCGAACACACTCCAAGACATACAAGAAAAAGTAAAAAATCTGTGAAAAAAAATATAACATCATTATAATCATTTAAAAATCATCAGTCTAAATATATCATCTGTGAAAATTTCAACTGTCTAACTAACACGGTTCATGAGATACAGCCTGGTGACAGACGGACAGACAGACAGCGGATTCTTAGTAAAAGGTCCCCGTCTTACCTTATAGGTAGGGAACCCTAATAAATTAAGAAAGTTTAAATTTAAGTCCTCGTTACAGTTCAGAGAGCCTCGTTCATAATATGAGAGAATATAAAACGCAGGTATTGTGGCGTCGGGGTTGCCACAAAGAAAATTGTGACAAAATTGAGTTTGGCAGTGGGACTCCGCGGAGACTGGCCGCGTCCCTTTTATTTAATTCTACCTCTTGCATGGTTATTCTCGTGTAAGTGAATACAGCTTTTATAGACCTCCATACCTGTTTGGGGAACTTAATAACACTTGCGAGTTTTGAGGGGAAATATTATAATAGTGTGTGTAAGTTTGAGAAAATTGGAAAATTGGATCTGTTGAATTATTATAGGCGAAGTTTTACTTCCTTTTATTTGATCCGAATTTAAATAATAGTTAAATTGCATGAATAAAATCAGGTTTTGTCGGAATAAATGTTTATTTTCCTTCTTTGTCAATTGAAAAAAATTAAAAGAAATAATTAATTTTCTTTTTTTTTATTTCTTCTTTTAAATATAGACACATTTTGACCAAATAAGATTTAAATGGTATATTCTATGGACCCCGCACTGTAATGAGGTGTGATCAGCGTGCGTGCTCCTTTCATTAACACATTTATTCATAAAAAATATACAATTTAAGCGATGCAATATTACTTCATTTTTTCCAAAAAAGTGGCTCCTAAATATTGTTCTATAATAGCTTTTGCCGAGCTGTATGAGGCTTCCCCTCCTGGGGTGGTAATAGCCGAACATTGGGCTAAAGCTTTTTAGCAGCTTAATTTATTAAATAGTCTCGTGGATGCTGAACCACCGATACGAAGAAGAAGATAGCTTCTGCCCACGGCTTTGTACACGCGTGGAATATCACGAGCATGACCTGTAAATTGTAGAAGAAGTCAGAACGAAAGGTACATAGTTTCATTTCACGTAAATATAGCCTCGTTGTACCTTTGTTAAAAGCATTAGTTTGATGAGACAAGGTACAGTCGATCGATTGTCCCGTCAGGCGTCAGTGGAGCATCGATCGACGAACCTAATTAAGATCTCTCGATAGCGCTTCCTGTTGTTAAGGCGGTTTCGATAAACAGCATTCACTCAGTTGTACAATGTCGACTTCCAGTCAATCAGACAGAAGTTTAGTCAAACCGCTGTCAACGCCTCGATTCACTAACGCCGTGGGTCCATTACTGAAAGTTCCTGGGTGTGTTGGAAATAACACGAAATGGCCTGTATAAATAAAATACAAGCACTGTTAATGTGACAACCAAAGACAACATAAATATTAATATAAATAAATTAACTAAAACTAAAACTTAAAAATCTAACAAAAGAGGGAGTCCATGAAGCGTGGTGCCAAGAACACTGTCTGCATTTCCACGTTGAATAGCAATAGCTATTCTCTGGGCGAGAAGTGAGCCAGCCCTCTTGTCACAAAATAAAAAAAAAAATCTAAATAAATAAAAAAAAAAAACCAAAGACCTTATAATTAAACTTATTATCACGTTGCATAATCGTTTTAAAAGCAATTTATTCCGTGTTTTGTTTGGCAATGGTCACCTCATTAGAAAAAGACAGACTACCAACAGGAGCCTCTCGCTCGGACCGTTTTTTGCGCGATTACGCTCAGTCTAGTTAAAAATATAAGGTCTTTGAATACAACATACAGAATGGCCACTATTCACCCCACGGAACCTCTGCAACTGGCGGGACAGTAAGGAGGACAGTCAATATTACACGCCCAAATGTAATAGACAAACGATTTGCATGTACCTTCGTACTAGCGGGTTGTCTTTTGTTTTGGTCGCGTAATATGTTTGTTTCAAGCATTAATTATCACTCGCTTTTCGGTGAAGGAAAACATCATGAGAAACCTACTATCTACCCGAGAATTATTCCGGAGGTAGGTATGTTATCCACCAATCCGGACCGGGCCCCGTGGTGGATCATGGCCTAACCCACCTCACGAAAGTGAGAGGAGACCCGTGCTAGTGAAAGTGAGAGGAGAGCAGTGGGACGTTATGGGTTGATGATGTAAGTTGTCAAATTATCTTATTTGTATGAAGTGTCCGGGGCGTGGTTACAAGCTCAATTCCAAAGATAATAGCTAGCTTTATTCGTTAGTCACGTATAGAATATCCAGTCCTTAATAATTCCTTCGACCTCTGAAAATGGTAATACGTCACAGACGTTACTAGCAAGGGATCGCTATGCGGACGTAATTTAATATCCACTATCCATAGATGAGCCAATCGCTAAGACAACACACACTGGCAAGGGATCGAGTGACCCCGGATGGGGATACGTACCTTTACTATCGCTCTGGAAATGAGTAAAAATCTGTACATTTTACATCGTATTCGAAAAATATTATAAGATCTCTCCGTCATTCGCGTGTTATAACTCACTCTCAACGGAGTGTGCCTAACATTACCTAAATCTAACTCGGTCAAAAGGTCTCCTTTCCTTTAGGAAAACCTTCAATAGGCAAAGGTCATCGCGGGACGAGTGTCCCTTCATTGCCCCGTTTGACCTAACGTCTCCTTCCCCTAAGGACACCCGATCTGTTTCCGGTACGCACTAAGTACGTGCGTACGTGTTAAGTCATAGGCTATTTTTTTTTGTTCATAATTATCTGACTCCGTACTAAAATGTTTACATGGCGTCTTATTTACAAATTTATTTCATGATTAGTTCATCAGCAACTTATTTTTATATTATTTTATTTGACTTAGTTACGAGGCGAACAAGTCCTTCACCTAATGGTAAGCGCTACGCTCATGACACCTGCTCATAACAGTCACAGTGTCATCCAGAACTTTGCATCGCATAATCCAGCGCGGCACTGCACTGCGCTCGTCACCCTGAGACATCGGCAGGAAGATTTCAAAATAGGCCTGTTATAAATCCTTCATGTACCTGACCTTCAGACAGCATCTATCAGTAAGGGAGAATCAGCCCCTAAAACAACATCCCTAAAGGTACAGGGAACGGCTCGGTCTCCCAGGGGAGGTGAGGGCAAACGGGGCCAATCAAAGACCACTCTTGTCAGGGTTGCCATGTTTATGGCAATTCTCCCTGGACATGGACCTTTTTTTAAAGATCTGTGTGAAGTTGAGGGTATCCATAAATTGAATTTGGGCTTAGGAATGTCAGTTGAATTTTTAAGGAAATAAATTTCTTTTACTGAATTTTTATACGATTTTCGCAGTATTTCAGACAGGTTTTATTTCGTTATATATCGTTGTAATTTATACTTTTACATACTTTTTTATATATTTGTCGCGTATTTATATTTCTGTATAATATAATATAATATATTATTGAGAGACACCATCGGTTTGCTGAATAATCATATTAAGTTATGTTTTCTTTCTTGTAATCATATTCATGGAAGATATCGCATTTAGCAATAAGTCCGCCCATTGTACTATATTTATTCCAATAAGTTCTATTCGTTATTTAGCTTGTGTATTTTTGAACTGGTGTACAATTGTGTATTTTCTATTTTATTCTATTCGTGTTGTTAAAAAAGTGTTTATCTATCAGTTTACTAGCTGCGCTCCGCGGTTTCACCCGCCTAATTCCAGTTTTCCCACAAGTGATCTGCATTATAATAATAATTGCACAGAAAACAGCCTATGTACGAAAATATAAGACTGAAGATCGCGAAAAAAAACTAACGTCACCCCATGACTTCATACAAAAATGACACAAAGAAAAAAGGCATTTTCCTAAATTTTTCAACTTTTCGGGCGACAATTCCTTTTTTTTCGTAATAATTTGTTTGGAATAATTGCAAACGTTTTTAAACAAAAAAATAGCGAAATAGGTCTGGCCGTTCTCAAGTTATGGCGCAGCCAAGGGAAATAGTGATTCATTTTTAAATAGATTACTTGTGTTATACCTAATAAAAAAAAAACACTTCAAAAAACTTTGTTCATATTAAAAAATATAAATTAAGCAAGAATACAGGTAAAAATATTAATATAAAATCAATTCAACACTATCTCATCTTGTCAACCCTAATAGAAGCGGTATATGCTTTGAATATACAGGGCGATCTCATTTCGGGTTTCATTTTGAACGTTAATTGAACACCCTGTAGTTTCATAACAGACTTGTCTGATAGCTTTTGATTAATAACGCGGTATATTCTCTTTGAAGTGTTTTAATGTGAATTGTATACGTGTTTGTAATAATTGATTAAATGATTACTGTTTCATTATAATAATATATATAATTGTTATGTTTATTGATGTTAATTTGATGGGACTTCCGCATAGCATTTCAGTTATTGTTTGTTCGTACTTGATTGATGAAAGAGCTTCCATTATTATAGATTAATCCATGATAACATGACTCGCGGCAAACAGGTGAACAAACTAAAGTATACGGAAATTGCCGTGGCGGTGGTAGCCTAGTGGGACAACGTCTACCTTCCAAATCCCAAGGTCGTGAGTTCAAATCCCAATGCGGACGTACCAATGTGTTTCTTTAAAACATATGTACGTAATTATCTCTCGCTTTTTGTTGAAGGAAAACCTGAAGCACGGGTCTCCCCTCACTTTCGTGAGCAGAGTTAGGCCATAATCCACCACGGGGCCCCGATCCGGATTGGCTGATACATACCTACCGCCGAAATAATTTTCGGGTAGGTTTCCTCACGATGGTTACCTTCACAGAAAAGCGAGTAATAATTACGTACATAAGCTTTTACAGAAACACATTGGTACGTGCCCGCACTGGGATTTGAACTCACGACCTTCTCCTTTGCAGGCGGATGATATCCCACCGGGCAACCATCGCTTCCTTCACCTTTCTGTTCAGTGAAATAAAAAGAAAAAGTTAAGTAGGTACTAAGTTTCATTTGCAGAAGAAATCCTAATCCGTTTATCAAGGGACATGAACAAATCAATGGAATCTACGCGAAAGGTCAACTTCGCTCACAGACCGGCAGTATTTCGAATTATTCTCTACTATCTTATCTTAATGGCCCCAGTTCTAATTAATGTTGATTATGTTAATCAAAGAACTGTGACTCATTCGACTCTAATCCCTATCTTGTCCCAATAAGTAAGCTTTTCAGTTAACAGGTCGAAATTTCCCTTTTGTGACGTCAACGATTTCCAATCTACTACTGATTTTAATTTCAGCTTATATAGCTTCGCCTTAAGTGCTCTATCAGTTTGTTTAATTGAAGTTTCTTTAATTAAATCGCTTTATCTGATTAAATTTTGGTAATGAAGAAGTGTAATAAAACCTCGGGGTTGTTGGAACTTATTTTATGGAGTCAGAGGTGGCAATTAAAATCTTTTTTATTAAGATTTTAAGAGCATATCATTTTGGGGTGTTTCCAGAAATGTCCCCAGTTTATTGTTCTCGAAAAATTTACTTTTATAGAATAGAAAACTCTTTATTGTACAACAGAAACAAAAATAAGCACAATACAGAAAAAATACAATAGGCAAACAAGGGACAAGGGGGTATAGGGGGTTCATACATTATTTTTAGATTTTTTTAATTTTTTTTGTTTGACTGAGCGACGAGACGAGCAATTCGTTCGCTGCCCTGCATTGCCTGCCCATAACAATTGCAGTGCCATCCAGTACTTTGCATTGCATTTGAATCACTTCAGTATTAAACCAGTGCTACTGAATTTCGATGTCTTAATTGATCCTTATAAAGCATTAAACTCTCTTCCAATTAAGTTTGTTTTCAAGTCTCATTTTGCTGAAGTGGGATTTTTCTCAGAGAACAGGAAAAATAAACTTTCTTACTTTAGTTAACATTTTCATTAATAATAATTATAACGAATCATGATCACATACAAGTATCGTGACCCTTTACTAGGACTCCCTGCATCAAGGGAAGGAGTAGGACGAGGACCATGGTCCCACAAACACCCAGACTCAGAGCAAATATTTGTGGTTCACACAAATCTTGGTGCTGCGCGGGAATGGAACCCGTAACCACACGCTTTGCAGTCGGCTCATCGCCTCCCTTTCGCATCGTGCCGGCATAGCGCTTACTATCAAGTGAACGACTTGCAAGTCTCGTTACTCAGAAAAAAAAAACAAAACGAAATGTGTGCTGGAGCACGCAGTAGAAGTACAACAAAAAATTATTTTAAATTTTTAAAATAATTTTATTTAAAAAATATACGAAACATAAGTCACTCTCTATCAGCTATCTTCACTAACTTAAATTTCCCTCTCAACTTCTCTTCGCCTCGCCCGATCACACTTTTCGTAACGGTTTCACCAGCTTACTCTCCAAATCAAGCGTGCGTAAAGAAGTTTTACTTATAAAAAAAAGAAATGCGTAAATTTAGATAAGCACCTTAAAAATCCAATTAACGTTTCATTTTCGCGCCTTTAAAAAACCCAACATTAAAAACGAACCAGTTACTGGACCCACGGACGTTAACCAGATAACGCAGTCGGGAGACATCCGGCTGGCTGGGGAGATAAAAAAAATGAATCCACCCTTAACGCTGACGCTACATTGGGCAGCGACGCGGCTTCCGACAATTAATCAATTTTATTTTATTTAAATACATAAGTACAACAAAATAATATACAAAATTAAAACAAACTAAAAAGTATAATATTAAATATAAATAATTATTTTTTGAAATTTTTTATATTTGTGAAACAAAAAAAAAAAAATGAAAAAAAAAATTGAAATTACGCGAGTAAAACGCGGGGCGCAGCGAGATCATAGTGAATATTCATTTTACTTGTTTTAATCGCTATTTGTAGCGTGTCGCGTCCCGGCCTAAGGTAGGCAACACGTAAACGGGAAGGCAGGGAAGTAGCCTCGTTACGTCAAGAAGAGCGATTATGTCGGTTTGGCGTGAAAAGGTAGCATTTTTCTTCTAAATTAATTGTAACATTTGTTTAGCAATGAGCGTAGAGGTTTGGATAAGCATTTGTTTTTCTTTTACACGAACTTTTCATTCGTATTTATAAAAAAACACAACATTGGTTCACGCGTTCGGGAGCCACGAACACACACACAGACCATCAAACTTATAACATCCCGTCGTTATTGTGTCGGGGATTAAAAAAAAAAAGAAAAAGTAAAGTTCAATGCAAAGTTCTGGGTGGCACTGTAACTCCATTAACTCTACCAGTGCTTCGGAAATACGCCCGCCAGAGAAGATAGCACCAAGAAACTCTACGGGGATGTCATTTTTTCAATTTTCATCATTCATTTTGTTATGCCACTTTATCCTTACCTATATTATAAATGCGAAAGTAACTCTGTCTGCTGCTCTTTCATGCCTAAACTACTGAACCGATTGAAATGAAATTTAGTACAGAGATAGTCTTGAGCCTGAGAAAGGACATAGGGTACTTTTTAATGCGATAAAAGAATTGTAAGGGTTTGAAATAGGGGATGAAAGTTTGTATGAAAGCTACATTGACAGCGAGTAACATAGGCTATTTTTATCCCCATATTCCCGCGGGAACAGGAACTACGCGGGTGAAACCGTGGGGTGCAGCTAGTAAAGTATAAAAATAATCGATTCTAAAGACAGCATTGTACTTGCAAATGCCAATAAGATGCCTCAAAATAAAATCCTGGCAAGGCATAGAGTGTAGAGTGTAGAGGCAAAGCGGTGGTAGCCTAGTGGGAGAACGTCCGCCTTCCAATCAGAAGGTCGTGAGTTCAAATCCCAGTGCGGGCACGTACCAATGTGTTTCTGTAAAATATATGTACGTAATTATCACTCGCTTTTCGGTGAAGGAAAAACATCGTGAAGAAACCCACATACCTACCCGAGGTTTATTTCGGAGGTAGGTATTATCCACCAATCCGGACTGGGCCCCCGTGGTGGATTATGGCCTAACCCTCTTCACGAAAGTAAGGAGAGACCCGTGTCCAGCAGTGGGACGTTATGGGTTGATGATGAAGGCATAGAGTAATATAAATAACTGACCAATACTCGCTACATCCTAATAACTGAACCGCAACCCAATTCTCTTACGATTTCTCCACGTCTCTCTACTGTCAAACCAAAAGGGTGGCCGAATCAGATTTGGCCACAAAAGAATGAATTAAGCGATGTTTGTTGTTACTACCCTTATATCGCGAGGGAAAAAAAAGAAAATAGTCATTCTATTGGACACGGAAAACCTCTTAAGGATTTTCGGATAATTCGCCTTTTTCTTTGTAAAATAGACAAGGGTGGAGAGAGACGTTGCGGACTTGCGTGCAATGTTTTATGCGTTGGGTGATAAGGTGTCAGGGTGACAGTTTTTTTAGGGGGACGCAGGGGTAACAGTTTTGTGGATGAGGTTGTTGGCTCTCTTTTGTTATATGAAACGTTTGGAATTCATGGAGCGTTGCGTTCATAGAGACGGCTAACGCTTTCGCGTGTGCGATGTTCTGAATTGTTTGCAGTGAAAGATTAAAGAGCGGTGGTTGAGTGGTAACTTTATCACAAACCATACCGGGTTCAAAGGTTGTCTGGAAGAGATTGCTGTTTAGCAATAAGGTCGCCCATTGTACCTTTAGTTATAAGATGTTTTTACTTTTGTTTGTATGTCTTGGAGTGTAATAAAGAGCTGTTATTTTATCTTATCTTGTAAGTCATGTGCTCATTTCCGTCGCTCCATGTTCCGGGGGCACGTTAAGCCGTCGGTCCCGGTTGTTATCGATGGATAGCAGTTGCATTTTGACAGCGCAGCGCGGCGCTGTCAAAATGCATAGTATGTAATTGACATCGTTTGGAACTGACCATTGATTTGTTTTTCGGCTTAGGAATACAATAATTTGGTTAATATCTAGATGCAAGTATCATCATTATCATCAACCCATATCATCCCACTGCTGGGCACGGGTCTCCCTTCACTTTAGTGAGGTAGGTTAAGCCTTAATCCACCACTGGGCCCCGGTCCTAGTCTAGTTACCCAAAACACACCCGTCGTTTTTAGAATCACGGATCGATTTATCAAAACACCACTAGGGAACGCTCCCGCGAATTATGAATGCCAATTAATTATAAGGACCCAAAAAGGTAAAAGCAACTCTATTCAAAATCCACCAGTAATATTTCCACTGGGTCTAAGAGCAGGAGACAGGTACCCTCTAATTTGTAGCCCCTGCCGGGGTGGGGCTACGAACAAATATCACAAAGGAACGTTCAATTATTCATAGATGTGATTTGTTATCTCTGGCACTGAAGACTTGCTTTTGTTGAATTCCTTCAGGACTCAGGAGTCACTTTCAGAATTAAGGCATTGAATACTTAATAGTACAAGAAAAAGGTCGCTTCCTTTATTTTTAAAGTGGCTTATAATTTACAGTTGCGATTTTCTTTGTGTTCCTTGTGAACCTTGAACAATTTAACCGAAGGACCACGCATGCTCATAACCAATCCCAAAGTCAAAGTTATATGATCGAGTGTTCGCATAACGATCGTAAACTCACAATCTCAGACTATTTCAATCGGCCTTTGTTTTTCGCAATCACTGTCCACCTTCCTCGTCCCCAGCGACCCCCGACAAAACTGACAGATTTTATTAATTTGCAGAATAAGATTCGTGCCGGAACCATACAGTATACGTGTATAAAACGTCATTGGTCCAACAGACTGTGGACAAAAAAAGACAAACAAACAACTAGAAACAAAACTAAACGTTATTTTTACATTTCGTAAAGGAAAACTAAAAAAAAAACAATAGTTGAATCAGCCCCACTGAAAACCTTCCCCCTTTTTAAAGTATCGAGTGCCGCGCATACTGTTTAAACAAAATAAAACAAAAGAGTCCACACTAATTGAGAGATACGAGACCGGTTAAAAAGGAAAAGACAATCTTTTGTCCGACCCAACGGACTGAGTGGCGATAGCCTAGTGGGAGAACGTCCGCGTTCCAAGCAGAGACTTGCGAGTTTGATTCTAGGCTTATGGGCCTCACTACGAACAGTTAAATCCATCCAGTTTAAGGCCTTAAACTGAACTGCCCTGCTAACTGTCACCATCAATATCGCTCAGCGTTCATAAGTCGACCAGAGACATTTATCCAAAGAGATCGGAACAATTTGTTTGCATTTATGGGAGTTTATATAGCTCCATCTCATTCTCTTCAATCTATTTTTGAATGACGTCACGTCACGTTTGTCATTTATGAGTGTGTGGGGCCAATCTAGGCCGTTCAGTTTAAGGCCTTAAAATGAACTGCATGGAATAAGGATAAGTAAGTGGTGACCCCCCAGGTATTGCCGTGTTCGGTTTCGCTACGTCTTGTAACAGTAAACGTCAGGATTAATGAATGTGATATTGTGATATTTAATTTACGCGTCAAATAATTTTTTCTTTCGGAAATGTAATCGCATCCACCCCCCCCCCCCCCCCCGTTGACATCTTTGTACGCCCCCCTAACCCCCCCGGTTGGAAACTCCTGCCACAGAGGATCATGGCCTCATCATCTTAACAATTTTACTTTTTGGCGTTGCAATCCGTTGTAGCTATACACTCACAAACCATTCACACGCACACATCCACAGTACACACATTTGTAAGCAGGCAATTAATTCTCACACAATGACAAAACTTATCAAATGCATTATTCTTATTTTTATAAATTAACTAGCTGTATCCTGCCACGCTTCGCTGTGGCACATTCGCACATTCGCTGATATGTCACTGATGAAAAAAATAGATAAAAACAATCCTTGATGCGGATTATATATCATGCTAAAATTTCAGCTCGATCGGTGCAGAACTTTTTGAGTTTTTGTAGCGTACACAAACCAACATACCATTTTTATATATATAGATTCGGAGGTAGGTATGTTATCCACCAATCCGGACCGGGCCACCGTGGTGGCTTATGGCCTAACTCACCTCTAAGAGTTTATTGTCGTTTAAGTTTACTTAATATAGTCTCCCATGTTAGATTCTTTTGTTTAATACATTTTATTATTAATGCAATTATGTTGTTATTACGAAAGTGAGATGAGACCAATGCCCAGCAGTGGGCGGATATAGGATGTGATGATGAATAGAAACAAACTCCTGGTCAGCTCAGAAGTGGTACAACAAAAACTTGTACAATATAAACTCTGCCTACCCAACCGCAGCCTCATTACGAAACTCACGACAGACTTGCGACTGCCGTAAAACTCGCGATCATTACTGTTAAAGGTCTCCTTTAAACAAAACAAAAATAACTTTAAATTGTTTTCATAATTGTCATTGCAGTCGAGTCTGTGTTAATCGATACTTACAACCTATGAGCCTTCAAGGCACGAGTGAATAGGTTACTTCTAGGTAAGCGTGCACCATCGTAGACCGCATTGTCACTTACCATCAGGTGGGATAGTGGTCAAACGCGAACCTATTTACTAAGAAAAAAAAAAAAAAAAAAAACACACACTTTAATAACACTGCAAGCCGAACTAAATAAGTTCAGCTTGCTATTAAAGCTTATTTTTTAATTATTTTGAACTGTATTTTTTTAATGTCACTGCATCGGTTCTTGATAAGTGTGCGAAATTTCGATTCAATCCGACGTTTTGAATGGGGTTAAATCATGTTCAAAGTTTCCGTTACATTCATACTAACATACGTCTGAAGCTAATAAAAGCGTTTTAAAAGAAGATTTCTAGTAATATTTAGCGACTGGATTGCTGTCGCTTTGCTACTGCAAAGTTTTACGTAATCTGGGGGCGGGTCAGATGGCCATTAATATCCGAAATAAACGCGTGTTCATTACTCCCAGGTCATTTGTCTACGTCCGTCCGTGGGCAGGGGTGTCTTTGCAATCCCCGATTTTTATATACATGATGGAGCTATCTGGAATAAATTTCATTTACCGGACATATTATTTATCAGCCTTAGTCATTTTGGTTTAGACTCTACGAAATATTCCATTCACATACTGTCCCGTTAATAAATCGTCTCAGTTGCAGACTGTCCCATTAACAAAACGTCTCTGTTTTAGATTATCCCATTATCAAAACGTCACATTTACAAATTGACCCATTTTTGAAGCGTCCTAGTTGAAGACAGTACTATTATCGAAAAGTCTCAGTTGAAGACTATTCCATTATCAAAACTTCTCAGATGCAGAGTGTTCCTTTATTAAAACTTCTCAGTTGCGGAGTGTTCCATTATTAAAACTTCTCAGTTGCAGAGTGTTCCATTATTAAAACTTCTCAGTTGCAGAGTGTTCCATTATTATAATTTCTCAGTTGCAGAGTGTTCCATTATTAAAACTTCTCAGTTGCAGAGTGTTCCATTATTAAAACTTCTCAGTTGCAGAGTGTTCCATTATTAAAACTTCTCAGTTGCAGAGTGTTCCATTATTAAAACTTCTCAGTTGCAGACCATCCTGTTAACAAAACAACTTAGTTGCAGAATGTTCCATTTGTTGAATACTTGTTAATGGTCACATTAAAGTTTCAGTTCCATTTGCATAATGTCTTATTCTGAAACGATAACCCATTCAAAAGTGTTTTATTTGGCTTAAGATCATTTGTGCATTAAGCCACTGTCAAATTTGTTTTTTTTCTGACTGATTGACGAGTGGAGCTAGTCGTTCACCTGATGGAAAGCGCTACGCGTGCCCATAACAGTTACAGTGCCACCCCGAACTTTGCACTGCATAATAAAAATACAAGAATAGTAAAAATAGTATAGTAGTGTTTCATCAACAACCCATAACGTCCCACTGCTGGGCACGAGTCTCCCCTCACTTTCGTGGGGAGGATTAGGCCATATTCCACCACGGGTGCCCGATCCGGATTGGTGGATCACATACCTACCTCCGAAATAATTCTCGGGTAGGTATGTGGGTTTCCTCACGATGTTTCCCTTCACAATCATAGTAGTATTTGGTGTTAATTAAATTATAATTGAAGTATTTCATGAAAACAGTCAAGATGACAAAGTCAGGTAGTTAGAAGTCCAGTAAAGTCACAGTCGGCATCACGATTCAACAAAGTGGGAAGATGCTTTACTAAAACTTCCTGGAAGTTTTTGAGAACACGAAATTAAATTGTCGGAATACTCCATCGCTTTACCAACTGAGCAATCTTGAGTCGGATTTGGTTCCTTAAGTTCAATTTGACATCATGAATCTAGAAATCCCTTTACTAGGTCAAAACTTGTCATTAGCAAAATAAAAAAAAAAGCAGGAAATCATAAATTTCAAATCAATAGCTTGCAGTGGTACTGTGACTGTTATGGGCAGGCGTAGCGCTTACCATCAGATGACATGCACGTCTTGTCACTCAGTCAAATATAAAAAAAAAATTACATCAATTACAAATTCAACTATCCATCCGATACGAGAATACGGACAAACCCGCAAGCGGCTAGTACATTAATTTCGTAAATACCCCCCCTTCATTACTCCCTAGGTAATTTATCTATGTCCAAGCTTTAAGGGAGGACGGACAACGGAAAAATGTCTTTTTGGCCCCAAGTTTTTTTTTATATTGATGGATTGATGGATAATGAAAATTTGTGTTTTCGCCGGATTATGGATAAGGTCTCTTTTGATTTGGATTAATAGGGTCACCTTGTGTGCCGATGAATATGACCAAGCGAAGGTCAAAAGGGAGGCAGGGTGCTTTAAATGGAAACTTTGAAGAGTGAATAGATATATTGCGAGCGGCCTTTCAGATTTTTCAATGTTCGAGTATGGACAGAATAATAAAACCTTTTTGGGACTTGATCGACTGCTTTTCTATCGGAGAATTTATTATTTGGAAAACAGCTAACGTTAGGTTTTAATCGATTCAGTACTTTCTGTGAGGTTAATATGTAACTTCTATCTATTGCGAAAACAAGCGGTGGTAGCCTAGTGGGAGAACGTCCGCCTTCCAATCAGATGGTCGTGAGTTCAAATCCCAGTGCAGGCACGTACCAATGTGTTTCTGTAAAACATATGTACGTAATTTTCACTCGCTTTTCGGTGAAGGAAAACATCGTGAGGAAACCCACGTACCTACCCGAGAATTATTTCAGAGGTAGGTATGTTATCCACCAATCCGGACCGTGCCCCCGTGGTGGATTATGGCCTAACCCTCCTCACGAAAGTGAGGAGAAACCCGTGCCCAGCAGTGGGACGATATGGGTTGATGATGAAGCGAACACATCATTGTAAGGTCCGGTACTTTGTCAAGCAACGCAACTACCGTTGCTGTCAGATTCAATGAAAGAATGATATCCCCTGTCAAAACATAGCAACGAGATTTCATCAATGGTCGCTTTGCTTTGTAAAATTTTACGTTATCAGGCAGTCGAAGTTTCGTTTTTTATATTCAAACATGTGAGAAAAAGGGTCCAACTTTAAAATAATAAATACATCTTGCTATGATGCTCCCTACCGTTCGAAGCAAATTGGTCTAGACTTTAATAAAACCTTGTACCCACTTATAGGTCTGTCCAACTGGTAGTGGTCTGTCCAACAAATGAAATTCCGTTAAGGCGGTGTCACACTGAGTGCGCGGATCGTCGATACGCGCACGCCGTATGTTATTGCGTATTGGTTCGCAACTATTTTCAATAGTTATTCACTCATTTAACAATAGCCTCAGTTATCTGTATAGGGACTGCTTTGTTGAGAGATGTTATATAAAGGAATTAAAAAAGAGAGTCAATATGCCTCTATCTCTATGCCGTGTCCACGTTTCGTGATAGCCATGAGACGGGCCGTCAGCTTGTTTGATAATTTATTTAAAAAAACTGAATCCCAAAAAATGAGACAAAAATTTTAAGTACATAAAATTAAAACATTTTTTTTTATTTGCTTGAGTGACGAGACGAGCAAGTTGTTCACGTGATGGTAAGCGCTACGCCTGCCCATAACAGTTACAGCACTACCCAGAACTCTGCATTGCATAACACGAATATAAAAAAAAAGAGTATGCTTTAGAACACACGACTGAAGTAAAACTTCTTTATGAGAGAAAGAGAGGAAGAAAATGTTTGCTCGCACTTCTCTCTCTTGCCGCTACAGTAATATACGATACGCAACTCTCTCTCTTTCTATCTTCACTAACTTATATCTCCTTCTCAACTTCATCGATCACACTTTTTGTAACGCTCTCGTCATGCTTTCACCAGCTTACTCCCCAAGTAAAGCGCGCGTAAAGAAGTTTTACTTAAAAAAAAAAACAAAATAAATACCTACCAACTGAACATAATACAGAAACAATTGTAACTGCATTTCATTATATATTTTTAACGAATTATTTATAATATAGAATAGAATACGTTTATTGTTAAAAACTGTGTAGGTAGATAACAATATTGTGGTCTAAAAATTTAGAAAGGTCCAACATATTGTCCATTTCGGACATACAATAATTTTTTAAACATTTAACTTATGCACCATTGTTTTTTCCACGTTATCTAACGTCATCATTCATCGCGTATCACAAACAATACGCACGTTACACCCCCCCCTTAATTTTAGTCCCAAATCAAATAAAGGCCGGCCCACTAATCGGGAACCGTACTTAAAACTTTTACCCCAAAATACTGTTAATTGATTCCAAACTTTTACCGGATAGACACGGCAGGACGGGGTGGAACGGGGGATGCTTTATGCTAGTGTTAGTGAGAAGGGATGAAAAAACTGCTTTAGATATATCGAAAAAAAACGAGAATGCTTTAGACCACACGACTAAATGAAAACGTCTTTACCTCCATCTATTATGTATGTATATATAACTGGCTATAAGAGAAAGAGAGAAAGAAAATGTCTGCTCGCACCTCTCTCTTGCCCCTACAGTAATATGCGAAATGTAACTTTTTCTCTTTCTATCTTCATTAACTTATATCTCCCTCTCAACTACCGTTCGCCTCGCGCGATCACACTTTTCGTAACGCTCTCGTCACGCATTCAACAGCTTACTCCCCAAGTCAAGCGCGCGTAAAGAGGTTTTACATTATGTATTATTTATTTACACCGCCAACGTTTGAAACTCCATTGCTTCCCTCCATCCAAAGGTTGACTGCAAGAGATCGCTTTTATTTAAATATTTATTTAATACTTTATTGCACAGATTAACTAACTAGTACAAATGGCGGACTTAACGTTAAGAGCATTTTCTACCAGTCAACCACCCATAGTGAAGGAGAGACGGTGTAGGCGTGCATCATACTTATTGATAAGTATGTCCATTGCACTATATTTAATTTTATTTCAATAAGTTTCATTCTTTCTGTACCTTGTGTAGTTCACTGATCTACAATTAAATATTTTCTATTCTATACAAAATAAAGGATATGAATGAAATGACCGAAAAGAATGAAATGAACGAAAGGAACGAAATGAATAAAAAATATTGAAATTGGTATCAAAATAAAAAAAAATGCATGTTTGTCCTCTTTGTTTGTATTATAAAACCGTGGTAGAGTATTTTAAAATAAACTTGCGTCGTTGTACCCACGAGGGTTTCTTGCTCAAAAAATAACGATTTAACTTTAAGCGGCATCACAACGCATTTCTGGAACAGCTATTCTATAATAATAATATACAAAGTTGGTTCGTGTTTATTACAGCGACAGTGTAGGTGTTAATATTTCGTCTGTTTTCTCTAACTTCGACAATATATCATCCGAAAATTCTTTCAGCGACACCTCATATTTTAGAATACGTACCGAAGTAGGCTAATACGCGAGGAGCCCCAGGCGTTTAGCTAAATAAAATTACGACTCAAATTGCAGAGTACATTTATTTTCATTCACTCGTTCGTTCCCCGCTCGTTTGCCATTAGTCATTCCCTTTCGTTTTGTGCGTTTAGGCTGGGAGCTTTGGGGGATTTAATTACTTGTTGGATTTGGAATGAATGGTTTGGTTGCGTGGTTGAATCAACATGTATTATTAGGTCTGTAAGTGGGATTTCGAATTGTAATTTTATTTATATTGAATAGGTCTGCGTTTTAGTATTATCTCGTTAGTTTTATATCTCACGTAATGGTACTAAAAGTTAAATTTTGATCTAGTCTGATACCTATAATAAAAATTATAAATACAATTTTATAGACACTACCGTGACTGTGTTTTCCTTTTTTCAGTCGAGTATTTTGATTAAAAAACGTGCTAGTGCTAACAGTTTATAACATTAAATCATATTCATAGCCTTTATTAAGTGTCGCTTGAACATGTAGTTTTTTGAAGTAATTAGTTTATCCCACATCACCCGGTCTATTTCATTCGTTCCCAAAGAGTGCTTTCGCATTAAAATTCGTTCGTAACTCCGAGAGAAAAATTATGCTTGCAACAAAAGATACGCGCTTCGTACACATGCGTGCCACAGTGTACACACGTACAGCCGCTATGGCAGTAGGACCATTCCAAATGCAATTCCAAAAATATCATAACTGATTTGTACCCTACGCTCATACGAGAAGGGCGATATTACACTGCGCCGCTCGACTCAAGGACACATAACCATACTTAACTTCACAGTGGACAGGCATGCTAATACCTAAAGGACTGAGTTTGCCACAGACTAACCTTAAACTACCCTACAGTCCAGCTAACAAGCTACTCCAACGCAATTCCCGCCAAAATTCACCAACAATTGCTTCACGTCCAAAGCATTCTCATTTGCAGACAATTTGCGTCACTACCCTGTAATGCGAACATGGAAATAGGGTTACCAAATGTCCGCTTTTGACTGGTTTTAGCCGGTTTTGCTAACCCTAATCAAAATTGAAGCAATTTTCTCAATAATTGTCGTAAAATGGTGGTTTAATAAATTTCTTTATGTAACGGACGAAGCAAAGTATTTTCATTAATTAATAAATCCTTTATTTGAAGATGCCTCAGGCTTATGGTGTATAAATAAAATTTTTGACGTTGCTTGACATTTGATTGATCGCAAAAAAAATTAAATATCTTATTGACACTGGCTGAAATAAAAAAAGAAACCTAATTCTATATCAGCTGTTTTACCACCATTGCTCGTCTCGTCACTTAGTGAAATAAAAAAAAAAGTCTCACCAACATGGCAACCCTAACTTCAAGAGTGGATGCACTGTACCTCGCTACTCTGTGACGCGTACATGTTAATAGAACCGGAATGAAGCCAAAATTGTTTTTGAAATTGGGCGTAAAATTAGGGAATTCATCACTTGTTAATGTGGAGTCATTAATATTAGCTTTGTAAGTGTAATTAACCCTTTGACAGGAATAGAAACAATCTAAGCTTTTATAACTGGACTAGTACAGTCATGGCAAAAGTACAAAGTAGCGAAAGGACAAAGTAGGAAAAGTACAAAGTGGCAAAAGAAAAAGTAGGAAAAGGGCAAAGTGGCAAAAGACAAAGTAGGAAAAGAGCAAAGTGGCAAAAATACAAAGTACAATACGGAATGGAAAAACAAAATGTAGTTGATAGTAAGCAGCGGGGTGACTAAATAGAAATAAATCTTACCCTAAATAAAACCTTCACAAAACCTTTTTAAATATGTATTTCACCAAAGTAATGCCTGAATTTACCAACTTTGTAATTTTCACGTAAACTGTAGGCATAAACTTTAACAGTATGTCACCCAGTTTCATGAATTTTCTTTCCTCGCTTGGTTCACGAACTCACAATACGAAATAGCTAATGAGAATGCACGCGTCACGGCACTCTCGGCGCTACGTACTGCCAGTATGGACTCTATGGACAGAAAAAACGTTTTCCGTTTTGCAGTAGCAAAGCGACAGTAATCGAGACGCATTCCGTCGTCAAAATCATATTACAGATTATTAATTTATCGAAGTAAAACTTCTTTAAGCACGCTTGATTTGGGGAGTAAGCTGGACAATGCGTTACGAAATATGTGACAGGGCGAGGCGAATGGAAGTTGAGAGTTAACATAAATATTCAAATCACAAATGAATAAATGGATAAGAGAGACAGAGAGAGAGTGCAAGCACACATGTTCTTTCTCTCTATCTCAAGTTTTACTTCGGTTGTGTGGTCTAAAGCACACTCATTTTTTTTATTTATTTCAATTAATACAGCCGCAGCCAATTATAACATTCGAAGAAAACATTTTAAGAAATATTACAGTACAACACAGTTATTACAAAATACACATTCAAAGTTTCACTCTCGGTCTCTTTCACAAAAACGCAAGCATTCCATTTTCGCGTGTAAGGCGCAAAGTACACGGGCGTTTCTCCCGCCATGGCAAATCGCACTAGATACAGTTTAATATGGAATTTTTCTATGCGTACAGCAAAGGAGTGGAAGTCAGTGCCTGAATCTGTGTTTCCCGATAGTTACAACCTGGTAGCCTTCAAGGCACGAGTGAATAGGTTACTTCTAGGTAAGCGTGCACCATCGTAGACCGCATGGTCACTTAACATCACGTGAGATAGGTCAACGCGAGCCTGTTTATGAATAAAACGATTTTCACGCTTTCTGTTCGCCCAAAAAGTGGACATATATACATTATAAACAGTATAAATATAGCTCATGGAAAGCGTTCGGCAACAATGACGTGGGTTCCTTGATTTTTGTTCACCCAAAAAGAGCTCTTCGCGCCTAATTGAATTTCACTTCAAAAGTAAAAATAAAAAAGCTCCCAAGAAAACCCCAACTTGCCCTACTGCTAGCTTATTGTAGAGTACTTTGTTCCGTATATCAAAATGGTTTGTTTATGCTCCACGTAACGGTGTTGACTTGAATTTGAGGGACTTGGATTTAGGAAATCTCGGCTCAGTAATGCCACAGTATTCACAGAAATAGTGCTCAGTGTTCAATCAAAACAACGAAGGCTGGATATATTTCACTGTCGCGGAACTGGGTTCTTTTTGAAGAAAGGATTTCATGCTATTTATCAAATTTAATCTGAATCAGTCTTTTGGGTTAGCTATTTGCGTAGAATTGTGTTTTTCTGATATTTTCTTCTTATTTGACTGAGTGATGAGACGAGCAAGTCGTTCGCCCGATGGTAAGCGCCACGCCTGCCCATAACAGTTACAGTGGCACCCATAAATCTGCACTGCGCTCGTCACCCTGAGCATCGGCTCTAAAGCTCTCTCAGTTCTCTTTTCTCTTCTTAAATTTTACCTCCTTTTGGAAACTTAAATAAATAAGTAAGTAACTAAATATTGTTGTTTTTTCTTATATTAGGTTATATAATATCTAAAATGCCTTTTATAAATGAATACGATTTAGCTTATTAAAGTAAAACTTCTTTACGCACGCTTGACTTGGGGAGTAAGAATGGTGAATGCGTGACGAGAGCGTTACAAAAAGTGTGATCAATGAAGTTGAGAGGGAGACATAAGTTAGTGAAGATTGATAGAGAGAGAGTTACGTTTCGTAAATTACTGTAGGAGAGAGAGAGGCACACATTTTTTCTCTCTTTCTCTCATAGCGAAGTTTAATTTCAGTCGTGTGGTCTACACTAATTTTTTTCATTTATGCACACATAAAGCTAAACATTACTGCTTTCTACTAGTAATCTAGAATAGAATCTTCGCTACTAGAGATCCAAGTGAATAATTCAAAATTCACGTCACTTATAGTGGCGTACACGCCACGAGTTATAGGGTACTTTTTATCCCGATAGTATGTTCCCGTGGGACAAAACGGGAACCACGCGGGTAAAACCGCGGGGCGCAGTTAATAGTATATAAAGTAAATTTTCTTACATTTAAGTAAAGAATTCTTGTCATTTTCTTAAGCGGTTGTTAACAGAATCTTCTACACAATTGGCGGCGTCGCGTCTTTAAAAATAATGTTTTTTTTTTCAGAGAAAGTCCCCAGTTCTGTACACTTGCTTTGATTTCCCGAGTTTTAGAGCCCAAGTTTTTAAGGCGCAGTTTTTGAAACAGTTTTTTAGTACAATGATTGTTTTAACGATGCTCTGGGGGCTTAAAAAGTTCTGTGTCTCGAAATGTTAGTCTTTCATTAAAACGGTTAAGTTTCTCTTCTGTCTTTTTTATATCGCGACGAATCGAATCGCTTTCTGTTTGGTCTTTCGTTGGAATGTTAGGGCCACGCTATTTTTGCAACTTTATTGGTTACTCTTGTTGCCGTATCTGCCATCGCTGCGGTGGATTTTTACCTTATAGTACCTATCCTTAGTTATATTATAAATGCGAAAGTAACTCTGTCTGTTGCTCTTTCACGCCTGAACTACTGAACCGATTGAAATGAAATTTGGTACAGAAATAGTCTAGAGCCTAGGAAAGGACATAGGGTACTTTTTATCGCGAAAAAACATTGTAAGGGTTTGAAATAGGGGATGTAAGTTTGTATGGAAGTTTCGTCATTTTTGAAGCTAGAAGGTTGAAATTTATTATTTAGGCTTTTGATTAAATATAAATAAATTTGGCATTTAAAGTTTGTAAAACTTTACCCATGAGGGGGTAAAATAAATATAGGGGATGAAAGTATGTATAGAAATATTTAAGGTTTCGGCTTAACCACTGCACCGATTTAAAAAAAAAATTCACTAATGGAAAGCTACATTGACAGCGAGTAACATAGGCTATATTTTATCCCCATATTCCCGCGGGAACAGGAACTACGCGAGTGAAACCGCGGGGCGCAGCTAGTAAAGCATAAATCAGTATATTATACTGCTTTATAGCATTACCTATGACAACAATTGAAAGCTAGAACATATTTTCAACTCGGTGGGCGGCCGCCGTAAGCGCTAAGCCTGCCCATAACAGACACAGCACCACCAGAACGCTACATTGCATTCCTGCGCGGCACTGCACTGCGCTCGTCACCCTGAGACATCGGCTCTAAAGTCTCATATACCCAGCAATTTCGCTGGAAACAATGCCCTTCAAATCGGACACAGTAATGTTTGCACACTTCTGCTTGGCGGATGAATATCTGGAAAAGGTCTGGTAGTTCCCCAGGCGGTCTCTTGTAGAAGAGGCTTTCCACTACAACACTCTTCCAGACAATTCAAAAACCTTCTAATTCTAGTACACTAACTAATAGTAAATGTCACATCAAAGTTGCATTCTCACTGCAAACAACTTAAATAGCTCTTAAGGTAGCTGCAGTAAACAGTAAACACAAATGAGACTAACTTAATGTAAATACGTACATATTTCGTGTAACTTAAGTGTTAACATGAGACTACGGGCCAGCGTTTGCAATTACTCGCTAGTCTTAAATCTTACGGTCTTGAATGTGAGCCAGGGAATAAGCGGTTGGATATGCGGTAGCGATTTGTGCTACAGATTTCATAAGAAGTAGCGATGTGTGCGTGGTGAGCGCTACGAGTGCTACAAATTTCATAAGATGTAACGATATCTACGTGTTGAGTGTATCAAATTTCATAAGCGACAGCGGTAAGTGCTTTCGACGAATTACGTACCGCTTTTTTTAAGGCGATCTAGGCTGTATTTCAAGGGCTTATTGATAGTTTGTAGTGGTATAATTATGTGAATGAAGAACATTGATTTATTCCAATGGCTTCCTTCCAGTCTTGCGCTTACAATCAAAGGTATAACCTGCACGTTTCATACTATAACAAAGTATTACACTACTTATTTTTAAGACTGAAGAATATGTACATTGGAAAATCACGCAGAAACTGAAAATTGATCCATTTTGTAAGTCTTACCTGTAAATTTTTATACTATTGTATGTAATTGAAGACATGGTGAGAATCATCACATAACCACCGCTCGTTGTGGCGTTCTAGAAAGGTCTATCTTTACCTGTAGACGTCTTACGGCTGATGATGATGGACACGTGAAATCGCGATTTTCATAGCCCTAAACTGTTCTGAAATTAGGGTACAATCCCACGTGGTTAACGTACGCCCGGATTACGTTCGGACGTACCTTTTTTACCCGCACAGACTATCAAAATGCTACGCAGAGCTGTAAAGGGAATACATCCTTTTATTTGGTCAGTTTGTTACTCTTGGAGACAATCCTATTAACAGTATGGCGACAGCGGTACCCATTCGTATTTATAGTTCACGTCACACAGAATGTGTAGCTTATTATTGGAAGAAAATGCTTAAAATTTTGATAAAAACAAAAAATAAAGTAACAATAAAAAAGTATTAAAAAATAAACAAGCGACTTCAAATCAAAAATAGGTACTCAAAGGCGAAAAATAAATTAATAAACAATCATTGAAAGCGCTACCCACTCATCTATTTGAAGTCGGTGCCATCCAAGTCTGATAGGTAGTACATAGATACTACGTATGTAGTAAGTAGGTAGACACTCCAAAGTTACGAGGTAACTATCATAAAAAAAACAGTCGAATTGAGATCCTCCTCCTTTGAAGTCGGTTAATAAACTAACAATAACAACCAACGAAACAATCAGACGCTACACATTAACACTAAAAATTGGAAAAAGCTTTCATAGGTCCTTGATCGAAGTTTCATAGGCAAAATTTTACTGAGGAGTAAGGAATTCCAAAGTTGACTCCCTGCTGGCTTACTATGTCTGAGGGGGAGGCCTTGGTGATGCACGTCACCCCCCATAGGCGTAGACACCCGGACACTACCCGGGACTACCGCTAGGATAAGACGGTAAACGCTAGCGCGACCCCATCGCGCCCCAGTTCGGTAGAGGTTCGGATCTGAATATGCTTTGGATATTGGATAGCCGATAACCATTTTTAACTCGTTTTTATCAGCTTCATACGTATGTTAGTATGTGTGTATGTAAGGGAAACTTTAAACATGCTTTTGACTCCTTTCAAAACGTCAGATTAAATTGAAATTTTGCACTCATCAAGGACCGATGCCAATCAGTGTTCACAACCTGACGCGAGGCACCTATCGTACCAGAGCCGTAGAATTATCGTATATGGACCAACATAGGTCAAAAATATCGTACAATTCAGGATAATGGCTGTAGTATAAAAAAAATTAAATGTTTGCTTGGACACATAGTTGAAAACTTTCACTACATGTACGATAATTATCGTACGGTTGTGAACACTGATGCCAATACAATAATAAATTAAAAACAAAATCTAAATATTGATAAACAAATCTTAGTAAAAATAAAAACATGGTTAAAAAAAACTATAGCAAGCCGTTTTTAGTTCTTTTTTAAATTAAATATGCGGGCCCTGCTTTGCCCATACTATTTTTATATCGCTTTCGGACCTTGAATTTAGGAGGTTGACATTTCTTTTACGCGAGGATCACCTTTATGTCCTCAGAAAACTTTTTATTGTACAAGTGACTTTTTTGAAGCTATGTTCTTTTCAAGGTTAAAATAGGAAATGTAATAAAGATAATAGTTGTGTCAGTGCCGTAGTGCCAAGGAAGTTGTACCAAGGTACAGGGAATCCATACTAAACTGCCAACTTGTCACTTGTTTTGTTTACCAAATCGTCTACAAGCCTAACTGTTTTCTGTAGTGGGAGGCCTCTTCTGCAAGAGACCGCCTGGGAAAGTACCACACCTTTGCCAGATATTCATCCGCCAAGCAGTAGTGTGCAAACATCACTGTGTTCCGGTTTAAAGGGCACTGTTTCCAGCGAAATTACTGGGCATATGAGAGTTTAGAGGCGATGTCTCAGGGGGACGAGCGCTGTCCAATGCCGCGCAGGGTTATGCAATGCGAAGTTCTGGGTGGCACTGTAATTGTTATGGGTAGGCCTCAAAAAAGTCTCGGGGCGAAGTTTCCTTTCTCTACGTAGCATAATAATTATGAATTGTGTGTAGCAAAAAAATTACAGCTTTGCATTGTTGCGCTAACACGTTCGCTACGGAGCCACTTTTCGTGGACTTTCAGCCAGTGCGTATGAGGTCTTTTTGAGGCAAATTTGAACCTTTTTGCAGTTCATATGAGACCTTTTCGGCCTCACAAATTTTTGTTTCTAAAAAACGTCAGCCCAAATGAGACAATAATTGCTTGAAAGTCTATCATTATAAACTTAAATAGACGCTAAAATTGAATACAGCTTCCCCACAGTTATGACTTTAGTATTGAACAAAATAAGTACATATATTAGTGTCTGTTATACTCAATCAAAGTTAACATAGCTGTCTCCCGCACAGAGCGAAAGAAAGCGATTTTGACTGCCGCACTTGCGGGAAGTCACGCATGTGGCTTATTCGACCTCATAATGCAGTGTACGTGTAAACTTAATCCTCACGCACTGTTTAATTTAAAACTTTATTTATAATCCTCGGGGTGGTAAAGTTGGACACATGTCCAGAGAAGAATTAGGGAGCATCCGGCTTTGTTTAACAAAAACATTATAATATTTGGTCAACCAAAATCCCTGGAACAATTAGTGAAATTACAAGCATTAAATTATTAAATTCTAGCTGCGCCCCGCGGTTTCACCCGCGTTGTTCCCGTTCCTGTGGGGATAAAATATAACCTATGCTGAAATTTAGTCGCTAAAGTAGCTTTAGATTACTGAAAGAATTTTTTAAATCGGTGCAGTGGTTTAGGCGAAACCTTACATATCACCATACAAACTTTTATCCCCTATTTTCATTTCACGCCTTTAATGGTACATTTTTAGTGTCATATTTATTTATGTCTAATCAAAAGCCTAAAAAATAATTTTCAAGGCTCTAGCTACAAAAATGACGAAACTTCCATACAGATTTTCATCCACTATTTTCACCCCTTTTTCACTTTAAAAAGTAACCTATCACTCAATCCAGGTTGTAAACTATCTGTGTTCTAAATTTCATTCAAATCCGTTCTGTAGTTTTTGCGTGAAAGAGGAACAAACATCCATCCATCCATTCTCACAAACTTTCGCATTTATAATATTAGTAGGATTGTTTGTTAATACTAAACAATATTAATTTTAATACATTGACCTGGGGGCCTACCATGACGTCTTATAGCGATTCAGTTGAGGACCTAAACTGAGCCGCGTCGCATAATCGTACCTTGACGTCTTATTTTTTATGTGGCTGCCATTTTCAACCTAAACTGGATCCAGTTAAGGTTGAAAATGGCAGGAACCTAGATTGAGCCGCTAATAAGCCATTTTTAACCTAATCTATATTCTGTTTAGGTTGAAAATTGTAGAAACATAAAAAATAAGACGTCACGGTACGATTATGCGACGCGGTTCAGTTTAGGTCCTCAACTGAATCGCTATAAGACGTCATGGTAGGCCTCCTGGTCTCTAGTGAATAGTAGGAATGAACTTTTATATTACTTGTGGGAGAACGTCCGCCTTCCAAAAGAAGGTCGTGAGTTCAAAAGCCAGTGCGGGCACGTACCAATGTGTTTCTTGTAAAACCTATGTACGTAATTATCACTCGCTTTTCTGCATACATATTTTGAATTCGCCATCAAAACCGAAATCGGTCAACGATTGTACAAAGTAAACTAATTACAGTATAAAAATATATATAAAACGACATAATGCGATTTTCCCACATCAGCATAAAATCGATTAAAAATCAAATTGAAGCGCTCGCCCCTATTTCTGCAACGCCTTATCCCACCGAAATAAGGTTCACATTGGACCCAAAAACTGCTCAATCTAACTGTTGTAGATGTAATTAAGGCACTTGATTGGGGCACCTTCGTCAGGTAGGCCCTTGAGAGGCCCTCTCGGATGCTTATTAAGTAGGTATGTGGAAACAGGAGGGATTGGGGTATTTACTTGGATGTAGGTTTGGCGAAATATTGTAACGAACTGCGTGGTAGAGTAGTTACATGTTATCTTATCATTAGAAATGGGATATTTGTAGCTAAATGAAATCTTGGATCTGGTGGGAACTACTTCATGGATTTATGGGAACAACCCATTTTTTTATGAGATCTCGATATTTTTCTATTATTATTGTACTGTTTGTTTTTTTTTTGTAATTTTCCGTTCATATTTCGATAATTAGTGAAAATGACATTTAACAAGCTTATGGTGATAATTGCCTTAGAATATTTCAACCGCCAAGCAGTAGTGTGCAAACATTACTGTGTTCTGGTTTGAAGGGCATTGTTTCCGGTGATATTGCTGGGCATAATATGAGGCTTTAGAGCCGATGTCTCAGGGTGACGAGCCCAGGGTTCTGGGTGGTGCTGTGACTGTTATGGGCAGGCGTAGCGCTTACCATAAGGTGAATGACTTTCTTGTCTCGTCACTCAGGCAAATAAAAAAAAAACGTGTACCTTTGACTATACGACTGCAGTATAACTTCCTTTGCTCTTTTTTTTATTTATTTCTTTATTTTTATTTTATTTTTTTAAGTATTTTTTTTATTTTCTTATTAATTATTTACCTCTCAACTTCCATTCGTTTCGCCCGATCACATTTTTCGTAACGCATTCAGCAGCTTACTCTCCAAGTCAAGCGTGCGTAAAGAAGTTTTACTTCAAAAAGTTGTCTATATGCCATGTAAACAGAACTACTAGCAATCTCCGTCAACAAATACTTCTATTTTTACCAAAAATAATGAATCAGTTGTGAAACTTTACTTCTATGCGGGAGTACCAAAACAAAACGTTAACGTACGAGTTTCCGTCTCGTCGCATATTGTTCGCTTAGTAAATCCGATATTGTAGGCAGGGAGACAGCAGTAAATTTTAAATACCCGCTTTGAAAAGTTTTAACACCACGATACACCAATTTTTTTTTAAGTAAAACTTTTTTGCGCACGCTTGACTTGGGGAGTAAGCTGGTGAATGCGTTACGAAAATGTAACCGGGCGAGGCGAACGGAAGTTGAGAGGGATATTTATAAGTTAGTGAAGATAGAAAGAGACAGAGAAGTAGAAAGAGTGTTCCATTTCTTCCCTGGTTATTAACTATAATTCACAAGAACACATATCAGAAAACACAGCTACAAGAATTTTAGCGATAATTCCGTCCCCGGTACATTAGATTCTGACGATTACTCGCCATAGTAATTACTTAAGTTTTAGTATCATCGATGTATTAGAACTTGTTTTAATTAAAAAATTGGTCTAGCTTCTTGTCAGTTCGTCTTGCATCAAAATATTCCAAATCTGGTGATATTCAGTTAACTTGCCATGTGAATAAATATTTTTGGTTTCGAGTTGCAGACTTAGTCAACCAAAGTATAGCCTGAATTTTAAACTTAACTCTATTAATCATAAGTAGGCGCCCTCACATGGAATCTTTACCTTAGCCTTCCCAAAGCACCTTAACTGATCCAACAGCCACCTCCCGCACTATAGTCTAGATTTCAATTTCAAATTCCATGTTTTTCGAATGATGTCGCTTGCCGCCGACCGGTGATTTGACAAAAACTGTCTCGCCGCTTATTCCTGGATTTAAATCAACTAGAGACGGGATTCTACAACATAGCTCGGTGTTTGAGCGCTTTTTTATATTTATCCTAAACTGTCTGCGTCCCGTGGTTTTTCCCGCGTTATTCCAGTTTTCACGCAAGAATTCTGCATTGCACAGGCTAAAAACAGCCCGTAAGTGGTAAACAACAGAAAAATCTGAACAATTCTAGGTAATAGTAAAACCGAGTTCATGAAAAAATCCCATGAATAAAAAACTTGCAGTTTTTCCCAAGATTTTCAATTATTCGCACCATTTTCCCGATGTTTACACTACCATGGCAATGCCAAACGGAACTTTGCATTGCATTGTAGTGTTGAGCGGCTTTGCACTGCACTCGTCACGCTGAAACAACTTTATCTAGCGACCGTTACAAATCCTGAATAGCTGTGGATTCTCTATTCATAAAACTACTACTCAAAATGCAAGTAGCAGTAGTGCGCCAACATTACTGTGTTCCGGTTCGAAGGGCACTGTTTCCAGCGAAATTACTGGGCATCTGAGGCTTTAGAGCCGATGTCTCAGGGCGACGAGCGCAGTGCCGTGCCGCGCAGGATTTTGCAATGCAGTGTTCTGGGTGGTGCTTTGACTGTTATGGGCAGGCGTAGCGCTTACCACAAGGTGAACGACATGCTCGTCTCGTCACCAAGTCAAATAAAAAAAGAAGTAAAACAGGAGTCTAGTAAAAGCTATTGTCATTTAACTTACAAAGAGTAACGAAACAATTTTCAATTCCTACGCGGTCTCTAATCTTAAAACTAGTACTTAAAGTTAAGTGTTTTTGTTATTTTCTCTAGAAATTGCCATTTTCAGCTACGTAGGAATGGCCACTAAAATTCTGGATCTAGATTTTTATTGAATTTTTTATTCTTATCTTGGAGAGTGCTACTTTTACGGTATAATTGCAGTAAGGGAACTTCTGCGGTTTCATTGGAATGGCAAAGTTGCGTATTACAAATACTTCTTTATATGAACCGTGATTAATGAAAAAAGCAAAACATTAATGAAATAATTAGTTTTTAACCGACTTCAATAAAGTAGAAAAGGTTCTCAATTTGACTGAATTTCTTATGTTTATTACGCGGTTATTAACAACTATTTCAAAGTGACGAGCGCACTGCAGTGGCGCGCTAAATGACGCAATTAATTACTATGGGTGACACTTGCTATAAGATGAACGACCTGCTTTTCTTACTACACAGGTATATGAAAAAAACGAGATTTCACCATTATTTTAAACAAAGAAAATAAAAGAGTTTTTAGCTCTATTGTCTCGTTTCATTTACAAAACAACTATTCTAATATGCAAGTTTAAAGTTGAAGCACTGTTCTCTAGCAGGGGGGTAACCACGTACTTATTCTTATTCCATGCAGTTCATTTTAAGGCCTTAAACAGAACGGCCTAGATTGGCACCACACACTCATAAATGACAAACGTGACGTGACATCACTCAAAATAGACTGCAGAAAATGAGAGAGAAAGAGAATGAGATGGAGCTATATAAACTCCCATAAATGCAAACAAATTGTTACGATCTCTTTGGATAAATGTCTCTGGTCGACTTACGAACGCTGAGCGATATTGGTGGTGACAGTTAGCAGGGCAGTTCAGTTTACGGCCTTAAACTGGATGGATTTAACTGTTCGTGGTGAGGTAAAAACATGATTTGCTTTGTTTTGAAATTGGCACGCATCTTGACCCAAAATTCCTTACTGTCTCTACTATTCCCAGCGATTAAATTGAACGTAAAATATTTAAATGCACCGCCAGTAGTGCACTCGCAAACATTTTAGCACAAAGTTACTTTAATATTAAACTGTGGATTTTCTACCTTGAAAATTGTGAAACGAAAAAATAGACTAATGTTTAGTCTGGAGAGACGACTGGGGTCCGGAGACTGAGCTATTTTCACTTATAGCTATTAATAGATTTTAGCTATTTTCGTTTTTTTCATTCTTTTACCCAACTCACTGTGCATATAAGCACTATGTAAATAAGCATGACAGCATGTTTATCAAGGCTGATTTTGACCCAGTTTCGATTGTTCGAGTTGTTTGTTGTGAAATTTTGCAAGTTTTGCCTGCTACATAGCAGCGCACGTCCACGTCTGTGTACAATTTCTTCGAACTACTATCCCAGGGTTACGAGCGCAGTGCAGTGCCGCGCAAGATTATGCAATACTGTAGATGACACTGTAAATGTTATGGGCAGACGTAGCGCAACGAAATGCACGACTCGCAAATCAGTCAAATAAAAAAAAAAACCATACCTATTTGCAATAAAAAAAAAAACTGAGGCCCTTGGCGGCCTGACAAACTCTGCCGCTAGAGGCCGCCACTACTACATTCAACAAACAAACAAACAACAACTCCCAGCTATAGGCAAATGAGGAAACAATGATACAGCAAAAGGAGAAGGCTTCTTTTAGGCGAATGATATGAAAGGAAGCAAACAAAAGTATTCATTATCGCTGCATTAGATATTAGCTGCGTCATTTATTAGGAATAAGCATTAAGCATCAGGAAATATTACAGAGGAATAGATCAGTCTTATTTATGCATAAACTAGCTGTACCCACCCTGCCACGCTTCGCTGTGGCACATTCGCACACCCGCTGATATGTCACTGATGAAAAAAATAGATAAAAACAATCCTTGATGCGGATTATATATCATGCTAAAATTTCAGCTCGATCGGTGCAGAACTTTTTGAGTTTTTGAAGCGTACACAAACTAACATAACATTTATACATATATAGATAGAGATAGACTAGCTGCACCCCGCAGTTTCACCCGCGTAGTTCCCGTTCCTGTGGGAATACGGGGATAAAATATAGCCTACGTTACTGGCTGATAATGTAGCTTTCCTATAATGAAAGAATTTTTAAAATCGGTGCAGTGGTTTAGCTGAAACCTTAGATATTTCCATGCAAATTTTCATCCCTTATTTTTATTTTATCCCCTTAAGGGTAAAAATTTTCAATGTCATATTTATGTATATCTAATAATAAGCCTAAAAAATAAGTTTCTAGGTTCTAGCTTCAAAACTGACGAAACTTCCGTAAAAACTTTTACCCCTGTTTCATCCCCTTACTACCTTTTTTCGCATCAAAAAGTAGCATATGTCCTTTCTCAGGCTCTAGACTATCTCTCTGTATCAAATTTAATTTTAATCGGTTCAGTAGTTTAGGCGTGAAAGCGTAACAGACAGACAGACGGACAGAGTTACTTTCGCATTTATAATATATATGTTACGTAGGGAAGTGGGGATAGTAAAGATTTAACTAGCTGTTATCCACGACTTTGTGTGCGATGTTATATTTATAATCCACTAGCAGCGCCCCGCGGTTTCACTTGCGATAACTATTTTCTCACAGGTACCGTTACTTTTCACGGGTCTCTCTCTCTCTAACTTTTATGAGGATGAGTTAGGCCTTAATCCACCACGGGGCTCAGTCCGGATTGGTGACATACCTCCAAAATAATTCTCGGCTTTTTTTATACCCTCTAACATACCCAATGTATTTCCAAACATGTTTGTATTTTAATAGATTAAGGTAAATATTACTTTAAAGCATTTCATTATCTCATCTCACTAATAATATAAATGCAAAACATTGTGTGTTTGTCCTCTCTTCGCGTCTGAACGGATTTTGATGAAATTTAATATTCAGATACTTTAATTCCTCGAATAGAACATAGGATACTTTCATCCCGTAAAAAGTGACTGTCATCGCGGGTGCAACCGCGGCGCGCTGCTAGTATACGAATAATTATAGATCCCCCAGACGCTCACCAAATATTTTCTTTTACGACATATTATATAACCTATTATCATATTCATGGCTAGAATAAGGTCTTTAACAATAAATCCTGACAGCCTTATAACTTCCTATATGTGAATACATACTATTAGTTATGTGTTACAGCGTCGCAGAGAATAATAATGTTCAATATTAATAAAGAAAAAAAAACAAATCGCTCGAGGCCATTACTATTCATTGGTGCCAATAAAACCTAAGTGAAGCCAATATATGGAGTAAGTGCGGTACTGTGAATGGGTAGGGTGGGTCTACAGTGCGGGCGGGGAGCGGGGATGGCATTTTTAATAATAATTATAAAGCGTCACGAGCGCAAACTTAGATCCTGAACGCTAACTAGGATTCCAAAAGGTATATAAGTTTTGTAGTGGTTGGTCTCTTTTGTAAGAGACAGCTATTCATCCGCCAAGCAGGAGTGTGAAAACAACTGTGTTCCGGTTTGAAAGGCACTGTTTCCAGCGATATCAATGGGCATATGAGACTTTAGTACCGATGTCTCAGGATGACGAGTGCAGTGTCGCGCAAGATTATGCAATGCAAAGTTGTGAGTGGCGCTGTAACTCTCTGGGCAGGTGTAGCGCTTACCATCAGATACACAACTTGCTTGTCTCGTTACTCAGTCAAATAAAAAAGCACCTAAACTCAGAGGAAAAACTTGAGATTCACACAGATATTCAGTTTTTGTGGTCTGCCAACGTCATTTCAAAATATGGAAATTAAAAAAAAAAAAACTAAATAATACGGCAGCTGGTATGATACTTTGGTACTGTGAATTGGTAAGGGTGAGCTTATATTGTTGGCGATGAGATAATGCCAAATTAATTTCAGCTACATCTTACAAGACATCTGGTCTCCTATAATTAAAAATAGGGATGGCGATCTGAGATCGATTAATCGAAGAATCGATTTTTCGAGTAGAAAATATCGATTTTTTAAATCGATATGAAGTACTGTATCGATTCACTGAATCGATATATCACCCTTGAAAATCGACATTCGATTTTTTCTGTTTTGGTATAAACCATACAATTATTTGCATTTAGTTGAATGTGCCTGAATTATAAGAGTGCTGCCGGTTAAAGAGTTAACTACTCATAAACTCGCGAGATGGCTGTATTTTTAGTATCCTTTACTCTTACTAAATGGCTAAGTGAAAGTAAAACAGTAATTATAGAACGAAAAAGATAGTTAATTTAATAAAATTTATATTTTTCACTACTAATGCATCAAAGTTATGAGCGTTTTTAGAACTAATATTAAGACTCTGATATTATGACGTAATGTTTTCGAACGTTTCTGACGAAAGTTGCCAGTGGTTTTTGTTATAAGGAATTGATAACTATGCATTGTTTACCCACGGATTATTAATAAAGGGAGTGTGTAACGCATATTCATAGCTTACTCACTGTATAGTAATACAGTTGTTACACAGATGTTTAACTTTTTTTTATTAGTAAGGCCGTTAGTATATAAATACTTTTTTTTTTTTATAGTTGATCTTATAGTTTGATACGCTAATAAAAATAATAGCTATTTTTGAATTCCCTGATTTTATTGATAAGATATCGTTAATTGCAATATTAATCTTGTTGAAACTTGAAACTTGAAAAAAAGATCGATTTTTTAAGAATCGATTTTGTAGGCCTCGATTTTTTCGTGAATCGATTCATTAGACTACGATTCGAATCGATTTAAAAATCGATCTTTTTCGTAAAGAATCGCCATCCCTAATTAAAAACAATATATAATACTTAACCATACTTGCAACATACCAATACTTTATAATTATTGTATACTGAAATCTCATCAACTTTGAAAAATTGTAGAATCTTTGTTTAAGAAACATTAACTTATGATAACACGATCTCATTAGTTCCTAACTTCCTAGTATTGTAATATTAAATATTTGTTGAATATAAGAAAAGCACAGTTAAATAGTACATAATTAATAGTTTAGTCGAAACTGTATTGCATGATGTGGTCTCCTATAATTAGAGAAACACAATGTATAATAGCCATACCTAGAACATACTAATACCATGTATAGTGTAATCTCTGTTGGAGATCCAAAGTATAAATAAATAAATAAATAAATCACCCGCTACTTCTCATTAGATATATAATAGTTACAATTTAAGTGTAAGCCACTAAAAACGCTATCCCCTACAACACGGAACACACAACAGGCAGGATGCCAAATAAAATACTAAATGCCCGTGACATGTGAAAGACCATCGCTATCGCTAATCCCTATGACGTATGCCATTTATTAATAAAACGCTATCCGCTACAACTGGGACCGCATAGACGATGCCAAATGAAATCTCTACATCACGTTAAAGGGCATCGAGAGCGCTCTTCATTTCTCCGGTATATAAAAGTTATTGATAAAACGCTATCCGCTACAACTAGGACCCCTTAGTAGGCGTGATGCCAAATAAAATCTCTACATGTAAGGACATATCCACTGCTCGCCATTTCGCTAACGTATTTGCCGCCATTTCATAAATGACAGTTGCGTTTCCTCAAACCTGAATATAATATATTTCGTGTCTCAATTACGTTATCTCTGGGGGAAATCTATGGAATTATTGTAAGTAGGGAGTTCTGGAAAGGCTTTTTTTTAACCTTCTATCATCTGAGTTAACGGTAAGTCCCGGTGGGTTGCGTTTATTTCTTGCAGTTGATTACCGCTATGAAACTGCTCTGTACATGTTGGTTGAAAGAAATAAAAAAAAAACAGCCAAGTGCGAGTTGGTTTCGCGCAACGAGGGTTCCATACAAAGTTCTAGGTCTGAGGCTTCCAACAATCAACTTTTTAATAATGAAAGAATTTTCCGAGGTGGATCAGTTTTTTATTATACTACAACCAACTTTTTATTATAGTTATGTGCTAAGGTTGACGATCAACTTTTTTTTATTTGACTAATTTACGAGACGAACAAGTCCACAGACACACTGTAACAGTTAAATTGCCACCCAGAACATCACCATGCGCGGAACTGCACTGCGCTCGTCACCCTGAGACATCGGCTCTAAAGTCTCATATGCCCAATAATTTCACTAGAAACAGTGCCCTTAAAACTAGAACACAGTACAATGTTTGCACACTACCGCTTGGCGGATGAATATCTGGCACCCCAGGCCTTCTTGTCTATTGTTATTTGTCGTATGGGCGTGTAATATTGACTGACCTCCCGATTTCCCCCCGGACTGCTGGTAGAGGTGCGGGGAAGCGGACCGCGGGGGTAGAGTGTCCATTCTGTATGTACATTACTATATTATAATGTGTATATGTGTTCTGTGCCGCGATGACAGAATAACGAACAGTACAAGCCATGATTAACCCCAAGAGTGTTAATTAGTTTAATTAACAAACGCACTATCGGATAGTGATAATTATCATAAAAATAATTTAGTGTTCGCTTGGGATTCAAAAATACAGTATGAAGTGACAGTAGTTTTTGCAATTCGGGTTAATTATCAAGGGCTTTCGAAACGATTAGTTTAATTTCGCATAGTTTGTTTGTTGATTGCTAATTACCCTTGTTTCTAAAGGAACACACACACATTGGATATTTATTTTTTTCGGTTTACTCGGCATTATGAGACTTCAGAACGAACGTTCTTCCACTAGGATCCACGGCTTGACTCATTGCTAGCAATAGAATAGACTAGAAAACTCTTTATTGTACACCAGAAACAGAAATAAACACAGTACCGAAAAATTACAATAAGTAAACAAGGGTAGTACAATGGGCGGTCTTGTCGCTGAAAGCGATTTCTTCCAGAAAACCTTTGGATGGACATTAAAAATCATTTTTCGATAGTAGGGTGGGTGGCATACTTATATTATGACCAATGTTTCATTGAGTCCAATCATGAGAGTAAGTAACGAGACGAGCAAGTCGTTCACCTGATGGTAAGCGCCACGCTTGCCCATAATAGCTACAGTGCCACCCAGAATCTGTTGCGGCACACTGCGCTCGTCACCCTGTGATTCTAAAGTCTCGAATGCCCAGTAATGTCGCTGGAAACAGTGCCCTTCGAACCGGAACATAGTAATGTTTGCACACTACTGCTTGGCGGATGAATGTCTGCCAATGGTGTGGTACATTCGGCCTACACCAAGAGGTGTTTTATGATTTTATCAAAAAAAATCACATTAATATTTCTATCAACTTTTAACTTCCATCTTATCCGAGCAGCCCTAAATCCTGGCAACATATTGACCTTAGTTTCCCCAGAAGGCCGGTCGCCGGTCCTTTTCAAACACGCTTCAACAAACACCGTATTAAGGCGCCGTATTCACCGAATTTATAATTCAAAAGTCGTAACGGACAAACAAATGCTTATGAGAATATTTTTGCCATTGATTTGCGCTTTTGATGTTTGTTGAAGAACCTTTTGGATAAACTCGATAATTATGCGTAATTTGATATTTTAATGGCGAATAAATATTTTCATTGCGTTCATTTTGTTTCGTAAAAATGGTTTTATTTAATTTTCAATTATTGGTATTGGTTTTTCTTTTTGGCAATTGAGAACTTTCCGTCTAAAGGTGTTACCATACTCATTGAAATCGATGGCATAGATCGATTGATGTGGTACAGGGGCTTCATCACGAACAGTTAAATCCATCCAGTTTAAGGCCTCAAACTGAACTGCCCTGCTAACTGTCACCGCCAATATCGCTCAGCGTTCATAAGTCGACCAGAGACATTTATCCAAAGAGATCGGAACAATTAGTTTGCATTTATGGGAGTTTATATAGCTCCATCTCATTCTCTTTCCCTCTCATTCTCTGCAGTCTATTTTTGAGTGACGTCACGTCACGTTCGTCATTTATGAGTGTGGGGTGCCAATCTAGACCGTTTAGTTTAAGGCCTTAATATAAAATGAACTGCATGGAATAAGAATAAGTACGTGGTGACCCCCCAGATGACAGATGCTAGACCGACTCTAAATCTATGTCCATAATCAGGTATCTCTGTGGGTGAACGATTCATGATAAATCAATAAAAATTTAGAAATCGAGCATTTTTTTTAAATTGAATGATTGACGACACGAGCAAGTCGTTCCAGCTGATGGTAAGCGCTACGCCTGCCCATAACAGTTACAGCACCACCCAGAACCCAGCATTGTACAATCCTGCGCGGCACTGCATTGCGCTCGTCACCCCGTGGCATCGGCTCTAAAGTCTCATATGCCTAGTAATCTCGCTGGAAACAGTGCCCTTCAAAGCGGAACGTTACTGTACGTTTGCACACTACCGCTTGGCGGATGAATATCTGCCAACGGTACTTCCCCAGGCGTTCTCTTGCAGTAGAGGCCTCCCATTACTAATAATATAACATAACAATTTACCGTAGTAGTTACAGTTGATTGATGTCGACTTATCTCATTATACTTTCGATAGAAAGAAACAAAAAAAGTAAGAAAGAAAACTATAGAAATGTACACTAATCTCAGGTCAAGTCGAGATCAAATTGAGAGATCAAATAGTTCTAACTCAAAATAGAATATTGTAGGGTGGTCATTAAGTCACCAATGTAAATCAACTTTGGAAAGTTTCAGCGTCTTAATTCTTCCCAAAGCTAATTAAGCACGCGCTTTATCCGTTACAGTTAACTGACCAAAACAAATTGCTGATTCTTTCGAAGTTCTGACTAAATTTGAATTTGTTAAAACGCCCCGGAGCTGCAACGTATGGAATAAAGCAGTATGAGCAGATCGTACTATTTGAATTGAGCTTTTATTTTAGATATTTTGTCATATTAATATTATAAATCCGATAGTTTGTGTGTTGTGTGTTTGTCCTCTTTTCACGCCACAGTAGTTGAACAGATTATATTGAAATTTGGTATAAAAATACTTAAGGCCTTGTAAAGATAAAATACGTTTAACCCGTAAAAAATACGGTTATGAGATAATAGTCAACGTAGCTTCTCGTTTTAGCTTTTGACGGGTAATAGCTTCTGAGTATGCTTAGTGCAGAAGCAAAACACTTATATTATTTCTGTCTGAGTATAAAATACATCTATACTAACTGTGTGCAAAACCGCGAGTGCTTCTTGCCATGAGCCGTCACCTATTCTATCTTGTCAATATAAAATGTACTTTATTATACACGATTTAACACCCTAATTTGAATTGTAAGGTATTTATTTGTTGTGTGGGAGCGGTGGATTTCTTTTTTTAATTTAATGTTGTACTGAGCGATGTTTATTAGTCTCAAATTTTGTATGAAGTTGACTTACTGTTTCCCCGTGTATTAGAGTGGGCCTTAGTGACGGGGAATTTAATTACTATTGTTTAAAAAAGTTCCTCTTTCCGGCCTCACTGTTTTGCGGAGTTGGTAAAAACGACCCTAAAGCAATTTAGAATTGAGTTCTGGATGAAATAAATGTCAGTTTTTTATGAGATACAACTAAGTTAACAATGCAAAAAGAACAGTTTCTGAAGTTGAAATTATAATAGGAGATAGAGTGGACCAAGTGAAAGAATTTGTGTACTTGCTATCAAAATTTACGAGGGATGGAAAATTTGATAGTGATATTGAGCGAAGCTTATTGGTAGGAAATCAAGTGAATGGGGCAGTGCATAGCTTTGTTAGCAGTAAGAAAGTGCCTAAAAAGGCGCAGCTGGCTGTACATAGAAGAGTGATGGTTCCCACACTTATAGATGGTAGAATTCTGGGTATTACAGAAGAAGCATGAAAGTAAAATTGAGAAGTGTGATTGGAGTGACTGATGAACAAAGAAGAGAACAACGTGATAAGGGAAAGATGTGGAATGGTGGAAGATGTAGTTAGAAAAATAGAGAAAGGGACAGGAGAGGATGGATGAAGGAATATTGACGAAACAGATTTATGGATCAGTATGAATGGACTAGACGGTAGGGATCGACGTGGCCGAATGTACCTGGATCAAATAGTGGATGCACTAAAGAAAAGCCAAGTAAAAAGTAACCAGCGAGCATGTATGAAGGGACTCATGAAAGTGGAAGAAGCGAAAGAGGTGTGTTAGGATCGTAGCATGAGGAAAGATGTAGTCTCTGCCTATCCCAACGGGGAAAGGCGTGACTGTATGTATGTGAGTGACGTTTTATAACAAACTAATACAACAAGATAGAAAAAAATTTGAAAAACAGTAAATCAGTATGAGATCAAGGTCCTTTCTAAGAAAATCAAACTGAATAGTTCGTTAAGCTCTTTTACCCGGATTTTCCATAGATATTGAGTAAAAACAAGTATTTAATACAATTGCATATTTATTTTACGATACTAAGAATACTCAATTTATGAAGCTAATATTGACAAAACCAATAAAAAGGAATAACACATTACACAAACATCGATATTTCTTTGTAATCAAACATTCATTCAATATAATTCGTCGACATTAGTTTAGTGATGCGATTGTAATAATTTAAGCCGGATAGACTCCAAAAATACAGCCAAAACGAAACATAATATACAGTTTCGAAAGTCGCTGAACATTTTTAATGTTTTAATTTAGTATTTTCTATTTGATTTATCAATAGCTTTCCCTTATAGACTACTTTTAGAATAGGGTTATGTTTTTCAATGGTGGGTAAGGTGGTGTGTTCCTTTGGAACTTTCTATAACCTAAAAGGTTTGAAAGATTTTGATAAATGAGGTATCATTGGATCAATCGCGAAAGGGATATATTATAATACATTGGCATTCCGCTTCTTAAAAATAAATATTCACTAACTTATTTATCCCAGTTGACATGACTTTTCAATAGAAACTGTAAATTTACGGGTTAAAATTACTATCAGAAACAATATATTTGAAGCTTAGAATTCTATAACCTTTTGAAGCGGCCGAAATAATAAACAAAACTTACAAGGAAAATGTACATGAACATAAGAAGTTAAATGTATACATACGTAGATAAAAAGTGTCCGGATTTAAGCCTACAATGTACATTGTCCGGATAAAGATTCTATTCGTTTAAGAAAACAATATTGAATCCGAATCAGTTTGCAGAATTATGTAATTATGATTTCTTTTCATTTGATCTGTAATGTAAATGGTTTTTTCGATTTATTTCCCGGGTTCGCGTTGGATCCAACTGCTGGGAACAATGATGGCCTTGTTTAGGCCCTCCGCACACTTGATGCGTAACTAGTTTCGCCAACAGTTGCGTGTCTACTATCGCTAATGCCTTAATTTTTTTTTGTTCTATCATTATTACAAATTATTGTCAAAATTCTGTTTATCATTTCTATTTTTGCTCTTTTTTAAGTGTACTAATGATTAGTACCCAAGTATTTAACTTAAAATGCTTAAGTGCTGCACCATTAAATAATCATTTCTTCTGAGCTTCAGTTTATTGGTATCAAAGCACATTTTTGATAAAAATATACGTCAAATTTAACTTTCAAGTTAAATTAAAAATATCTAAGTACAGCAATTATCTAAATAAGTCGGAAAAGTTGCCAAATAGCAATAATTAATCAAGCATTTAATTACTATTTTTGAACTTAGTGACATTGCTAGATTAGTAGTGTTAATTAGTTTGAATGCGGTAGTTAATATTGTATCATAATCATTTGCTTTTGATTCTTGTAGACTAAACAGAGTCTGAAGAGGTAAACAAAAAAAATTCAAATGGGCCCTGAGAGGCCACTTGCGAACCTTCACTGACCCTACCGCTAGATACATCTAGAAGAATACATTCAATCAATCAAGAAGAACAGAAAAAAGAACCGGCAAGAAACTCAAGGTCTCAAATAGAGGCCACAAAATGTGTCAAGTGTGCGGTGGCTATAAGACTGCGAATGAAAATATTCCCAACAAGGATTCTTTGTTTTACTCCCCCTGGTAACGAATGGATGGAGCTGTCAGATTAACGCCTGTCAAGTTGTTTGATGGAATTAAATAGTACCATAGAAATGAATACAAAGCTTTGACAGCCTTTTACTTTTTAAAATTAAATTTTCTCTCAAAGAAGTTGAGTACTTTTAATTTTGTTTATTGACGGCTTCAGTGGCGTAGGTGAGGAGAGGACTGCAAAGTGTGAAGTAGCGGCTACGATTACCGCTTAGGGTAAATATTTAGGGATTTCATAGATATTTTTCTTGATTTTTGGTGTGGACCTCATAGTGTATGATTCCCTAGAATCCTACTTAAGGGTGAAGTTCTATGGGGGGGGGGGGGGGTTATGTGGGACTCCTCCGCCAGAACGCGGTGTGACGGGGCTTACCCACTAAAACCCCGGGGTGTTCTCCTCTCCGCATTGTGGAGGTGGCCACGGGTACGAACGGCGCTTCCGCGACCACCTCTGCGGGTGCCCTCTCGGGCTCGGTACGTGAGGCTTGGGCCTCTTTCTCCGCTGGGTGCGTCCCGGAACACACGGGCCGCACCTCAGCTCGGGACTTCTGACTTGGGCGTTGGACCCCCCGATCCACGGGCCAAAAGTCCCCGTTTTGGTCCTTCACTGTGCCCCCTGCTGATCAGGGGGACACGCGAAGGACCTCTTCCCGCCAGGTTATTTGCTACGGCCACCAATTCCCCTAGGAGAATTGCTGACCGAACCCCAGGGTGCACCGTCCCAGCTGCTGCCCTTCCCTCCGGATGCAACGCATCAAGAGGGACGAACAACAGCCGGGCACTCGTGGAGGTTACCTGGCCCGCACCCCAAGTTCTATGTACCTATAATGTATGTGGTGTAGTGTGGTTGTGTGTGTTTGTCAGTTTGAATATATTATTAAAGAATTTTTCTAACTGTTACATCATTAACATTATATTTTTTAAGCAACTGAGTAAAAAAATGTGACGAGCTGATGTGTCTCTTGATGATAAGCGCTACGCGTGCCCACAATAGGAGCAGTGGCAGTCAGAACTTAGCGTTGAAAAATCTTTTGCAGAAAACTCATCAAATGTATGGATTTTCAAATTGCAGTCAAATACAGGCTTATTAATTACAAAAAAATACTAAACTGTTCTTGTTGATTCTTAAAAAAACATTACCTACCCAATAAACGGACGAGTTCATCTATTCTATGACAAGTTGGTGGTACTTAATTAAATAGTTAATTATCTTATTAAATTTAATATTGTTTTGTGAACAATAAAACTAGCTATAGCCCCCGACTTTTCCTTGTCCAAGTCTTTAAACTTAATCAAGTCGATACCCTATTTCGGACGTTAAACCAATTTAATTTTGTCTCCATGGGTCACAGTGTAATCATAGCCAGTGAAACATCTCAAACGTTTGTCAAATAAGATATAAATTATAGGTGCATTCAAGCTTTTAGCGTTGTAAAAGGCTTTTGTCGATCCACTGCTAGACATAGGCCTCTTCTTTATGGCGCCAATTTTTACGGTCTTGAGCTTTCCTTCCCCATGCTTGACCCAGTATGCGGACGATGTCATCTGCCCAAAAAAAAAAATTAACAATAATAAATAATATTTGAAAATAGAAGTACAGTTGGATTTTTTTTTTATTTTTTTTTTACAAAGACAGAATGTGGAGTTGTTTTACTGCATCTACATTTCCTGTGCCAGGGTGAGGTATTAGGAATTACGACAGGCCCTGGCAGGACCCAGGAGTTTAGGGTAAATCGTATTACACTATATCTTAGTGGAGATCACTTCTGCTTGGTCAATTTCAGTTCCGTTCAGTTTGTAAGACTTTACACGTATTATATTTACTAGATAAAGCGGGTTTAATTCCCGCATAGATTCATTTTAAAATGTAATTTGGACGCGTGTCGTTGGATATTTACTTATATCAATGACAAATGGATGCATATTTTAAATTTTCAAAATTTCAGTTAAAACTGCTATTTATACGATGTCTAATCATAAATGATCGCTTTTATGATTTTTGTCTGTCTGTTTGAAAGTCTAGAATTGGCTCTAAAATGGTTCAACATATTTCAATGAAAATTTTAGGAATTTAAACAGGAATTTTAACTCAAATTTTCATTTAATAAAATAATATGTTACATTCGACATCTTGCAGGGTTCTGTATTATTCTCAAGTATTGGAAACCTTTCAAATCCAATTCCGACGCATTCATTCCCGATGCGATGCATTCGAAAAACAACTTTCCGATGGTAATTGTGAATAACGTTTTTTGAATGCATCGTGAAATCGGGAATGAGTCGGAATCAGATTCGAAAAGTTTCCGATACTTGTGAATAAGGGAATAGAAAATAGGAATATCTATAGTTTCAAGCGCGAACGAAGCCGCGGGCACAGCTATTACATCCTACAACTTTCCAAAGAGGAACGAAGGTGTTTTTAGTGTCAACTTACCAGAAAAATAAGCTTAATGGAGGTCGCTACAAATATGTAACGAAAGCTCTTTGAAATAAGGTATAAAATATATCAGCACGCGCTGCAATCTGAAAATACTTTTCAAATACATATACGGTGATTTTAAAAATTCGCAACCTCCAGTGTAAAGATTAGGGCTCCATTAGTGTTCTCGTTCCTTTTTGCTTTGCCGTAGTCCGGTAAAAATAAACCTGCCTAAACTTTAGAAAGATGCACAACAGCTTTATTCATTTACTAGCTGCATCCCGCGGTTTCACCCACGTAGTTCCCGTTTCTGTAGGAATATGGGGATAAAATACAGCCTATGTTACTCGTTGATAATGTAGATTTCCATTAGTGAAAGAATTTTTAAAATCGGTGCAGTGGTTTGGCCGAAACCTTACATATATCCATACAAACTTTTGTCTCCTATTTTTATTTTACCCCCTTAAGGGTAAATTTTTTGATGCCATATTTATTAAAATCTAATCAAAAGCCTGCATAAGTTCCAAGCTTCTAGATTAAAAAATGACGAAACTACCATACAAACTTTTATCCCCCTTTTTTTTCTTTTTTTTTTTTCCTGGGGAATGCAATTACGCATACCACCAGACCCGGGTGAGGGCCGGGTGGTTATATGGGTCCTGGAAACTTTTATCCCCCTATTTCAACCCTTCACAACCCCTTTTTTGCATTAAAAATTATCATATGTTACTCCTAATACCTTCGAGAATATGTGTACAAAGCCTCATGATGATCGGTTAAGTGGTTTTTGCGTGAAAGAGGAACAAACATCCATCCATCCATTCCCACAAACTTTCGCATTTATAATATTAGTAGGATGTATCTATGTCAAAAACCCATTTCATTTTAACAATGCCTAAGATATTCTAACAGTACGCTATCTAAATATTATGGGAGAACAGAGGTTCAAAAGATATTGAGCTAATCAATTTTAGTGGATTTATGTAACAGAAAGAAAGTTTTATCAAGAAAGCCAAAGGAAAAGGGCTTTGCGCCCCAATTTTTGTTCCAACCCCTATTCAACGTATCTCAATGTAAACACACCTAGAAGTGTTTCACTTCAATATGATATGAAGTTTCCTTTTGTATCAATTTCTTGGAAATGTGTTTTGTTTTTGGGTGTATACATAACCTAACAAGGTCAGCGGGTTGAGGGGGGTGTGTGAAGTTGGTAACCAACACAACTTCTTTATTATCTTCAGTTTAGTTTTCAGTGGTTAAAATACTACACTACAAAAATTAATTCTAATTAAAAAAAATTATGTCACTGACACATATTTTCATCCGCCAAGCAGTAGTGTGCAAACATTACTGTGATTCGGTTTGAAGGGTACTGTTTCCAGCGAAACCACTGGGCATATGAGACTTTAGAGCCGATGTCTCAGAGTGACGAGCGCAGTGCCGCGCAAGATTATGCAATACAAAATTCTGGGTGGCACTATAAGTGTTATGAGCAGGCTTGACGCTTACCACCGGGTCAAAGAATTGCTCGTCTCGTTCAGTCAAATAAAAAAATATGTAGATTCTGTGAATAGTTCAAGCTTCCTGTTGCCGCTATCAATATCGAACCAAAACGAGAAAAAAAAACACATTTTTTGTATGGGAGCCCCCTTAAATATTTATGTTGTTCTGATTTTTAGTATTTGTTGTTATAGCGGCAACAGAAATACATCATCTGTGAAAATTTCAACTGTCTAACTATAGCGGTTCATGAGATACAGCCTGGTGACATACGGACAGACGGCGGAGTCTACCGTCCCGTTTTACTCTTAGGGTACGGAACCCTATAAAGCCTAAAAGTCAAAGAGGTACCGTCTGACTAAAAGCACAAATCGAGCGAAGCCAAAACCGAAAAAAAAGAGCACTAAAGGTCAAGGAGACAAACAACGCTAGAAAAGCCTTCATCTCGAAAGTCGTGCTCCAGACGCGGCCGCTTGACCGAAGGGCTATTGGATAGGGCTCCTTACAAGAGTGTACAGTCAACATCAAAGTAAGTGACGATCTGTGAAATTTCAAAAACCATGACCGGGGTGTAGTGCATTAAATACTTATCATAATTTCTTTCAATATAATCTGGTTCTATAAAATATATATAACTCCCTCCCCTTTTCCTCTCTATTCATAAATTGATCCCAAATCTATTAAAAGACTCAATAACAAATAAAGACACCAGGATTCAGTGAGGGACAGGGAGTTATAGCATTGCTAAGGAATCAGATTATGTTATATTAAGGGGTTGAAATAGGGTATGAAAGTTTCGTCATTTTTGTAGCTAGATGCTTGAAAATTATTTTTTAGACTTTTGATTACATATAAATAGATTTGATATTAAAAATTTTACCATTAAGGGGGTGAAATAAAAATAGGGGATAAAATTTGTATGGAAATATGTAAGGTTTTGGCTTAACCAATGCACCGATTTTAATAATTATTTCACCAATAGAAAGCTACTTTAGCGACTTTTATATTTTATCCCCGTATTCCCCCAGGACCGGGGAATTACGCGGGCAAAACCGCGGGGCGCAGCTAGTTGAAAATAATTATGCCAAAACTTAAATGATTTATTGCAAGTAGGCAAAATTAATGCACTTTTACAACTCAAACACTTAAGTCTCATATACATAGAGAAAAAAAAAACGAATATGATCTATCAAACAAAAAATTATTTAATTATGGTTTAAGTGTGAAAAAGGACATTTCCCTTTCAAGTGCTGACTCAGGCCTGAATCTCGCACAGGAAAAGGGAACTCCATTAACTCTATCAGCGCTTCGGAAATACGCCCGTCAGAGAAGATAGCACTAGGAAACTCTACGGGGATGTCCACGGGGATGTCCTTTTTTGTAACTTCCTCATTAATTTTTTTTATGTTACAAAAGGTACAATATCAAAAATATTATAGTATATTCTAATGATATTGGTTTTTGAAACTTGTCTGGAAATAATTTACTTTTGATGCTGACTATACTTGTGTGCGTCGATTAGGGTTGCCAGTATCTTTTTGTTCTGACGATGAAAGTGCTGGGGTGACCCTAGCACCTATTCGTAGCACTGTATAAAAGTTTGTGATATAACGTAACGGTATAAATATAATTATGATGTATTTGGATTTAGATTACTGTTCGCGCCGATGCATCGAGTACCATAGGAGCGGGAACCAATCACCGCGCCGATACATGACGTGATAAGCGATCGCGACATGTGCCCGTTCACCAATTGGTTGATTTATATTCATTGCATTTAACTTAGAGAAATTACACGCTCATGGAAGCTACGTTCTCGTCTTTTATTACTATAATGTCCAATCTTTCAAGAAAGTACATAAATACTTCATCTAGAAGCACATTAGCTTCAAAAAATTCGTTTTGGTTAACTTTTATCGTCTGTAAAATAGACCTGTAGATATTTTTTTGTACACCAGAGTAACGGGGCTATTAGGTCATTGTCCTGATGGTAAGTGCCGTTAGATTGATAAAAAAGGTAGATTTCTGTTCACGTAATTTGAGATACTAGCTGCTCCACCAAACGGTTTTACTCGTTTTCCCGGAATAAAACATCCTATGTCACTCGAGAATAGTGTAGCTTTCTAACAATAAAAGGATTTTCTGAAGCGGATCAGCAGTTTCAGAGAATAGTTGCAACAGACTAACTAACAAACAACTGTTTATTATAGTTATGAGCTCAGATATAGGTTTACTGAGTTAGATTATGACGCGTCGCATCACGATAATGGCATAGCTCCTGACCCCATACTGGGATTTTCTTTGTCTAGGGAACCAGGAACATTATTTCTAAAACCTGATCTTAATAGTTGCGATCAGGTGTTGAAGAAAATAAATTGGAAAGTTGGCCGAATATTTTTTTTTATTACGAAATTTTATTAAAAAAATAAAAATCGGCCAACTTTCCAATTGATTTCTGTGTTTTTTTTTTGTGAGATTGGATCTCACCCGATGGAAAGTGACGATGTGGCCGAAGGTGATGTACGCCTTCCTAGAAGGAATAGGAATAACTTAAAGCGCGTTTTATGAACTCACAGTTTGACATTTGTGTATCGCCATATCAGTTGTTTAGTTTCATATGTGACATGGGCTGTTTTTAACCTGGAAAGCACAAACTCAAACTCAAACTCAAACTGCCAATATACTGTATATTATACCAACTGCACTATCACAGATTAGTTATTAAGCTGGAACAGCGTGTAACCGCAGCGTGGCACTAATTCTAAACCTTCGCAGCCCTACTGTCCCGTTTCATTCATCTTGTGTTTCGTGTTTGGGCTCTCCCATCTGACAGCTCGAATCCGAAACATGTCAGCGGTAAGCCGGAATAAATGAGTGGGCGAGCGCGGTGACAGGTGGAGCGATAAGCGGAGCGATTAGATCGTCAGCGTTGGCATTATGTTAAAATTTACCTAAGCGGCAAGCATGCCTTAATTGAAAAAAGTCACATAGAATTAAACCCTAGATGAAATCTACAGTTTTATTTTTTATTATATTATAGTGCAACTGAACAGCAATAAATGATATTATGCTCATAATGACGTCATCGGGTTGAAATCTTTAATAATCTTTACCTATTTAAAAAAAAAGAGATCAAATCTACCGATCAAACAATGTGAACAATTCCCATTAAATTTTACACACTTAATTTATTTTTTCGTAAGAAATTTAAGTAACTATTAAGTTAGCTATTTTTATGTAAGTTTTATGGGTTTTTCAAATCATAGAGATATTATGTTATATTAAAAAAATCTAATAAGAATTTCATAAATTATATTTAAAAAAATATACGAAACGTAACTCTCTCTCATTCTATCTTCACTAACTTAGATCTCCCTCTCAAATTCCCTTCGCCTCGCCCGATCACATTTTTCGTAACGCATTCACCAGCTTACTCCCCAAGTCAAGCGGGCGTAAAAAAGTTTTACTTCAAAAACTAATTACAAAATTGAAACAACAACATAGTTGGTATCGTTATAATCAGAAAAAGAATTATTTATTCAGTTCGTTGTTGAACATCAGAATTTATAAGCAATAGGTAATATTTCACCCCAAGAAACTCGTTCTATTTTTAGCCTAACAGAAGGAATATCGTAACATGTAAGAAATATCATTTGTAATAAGTAGGGTTGAGGGGAATTGCTGTTACGGACACATTATCAGAAAATAGTTGAGAAACCGGACAAATTATAACGGATATAGAAAAACAGATCGAATACGGAAATAGAACCGGTAATTTTGGTATTACTCCTTGAATAGATAATATTCCAAATCCAATGGTAGAGATGTGAATATGAATAAATTTATTTGAATTTTAAATTTTGCGGCCCTGTACTAAACATACCACTTATTTTTTAATAAAAAAAATCCAATAAATAAAAGGAACTCACGCGGAAACTTTATTAAGCCTGCCCACATTTCATGTGCACCTTTTTATCTGGTCAAGTGATCACTATAAACCATCAATCATCATTGGTAAATTTATACCCGATACTATAATTTCGGTTTTGGACTATTTTTTTGTTTAATAAAAACTGGAAATCGGGAATCCGAACTCAGAGGGCCGTGTACCTAAAATACCGATACTTAAAGGAAATACCTGTACAGTAAGCCAGGTAAATATTTACCCTTCTTTGGAATCGAATCATTTGCCTTCTCATATTCATATTCATATTCATACCATGTAAATAGTTAGTTTAAAAAAATACAGTATAGAATCTTACTACATGGAACCCTGGCGGGCACTACTTACAGAATGTTTGTATGAGGGTAGGATACATTAGTTAACAAACATTAATATACAAAAAAAGACGACAAGAGGGACAGATCTCATTACCAATTACAGATCACTGATCGTTCTCATTACCAATCTCATTTATTTTTCTTATCGTAATTTATCTGGATGGTGTTTATTTTTTCTCTGGTGTACAATAAAGAGTTTTCTATTCTATTCTATTCTATTCTACCAATTACGCCAAGGAGGCCGACAACTACTCATATCCGATACTTTCAGTTACGGACACTGATATTCACTACATCACTAGTAAAAAAGTTATTTCAACTCTTAGTAACCTTGACGTATAACTTCGCATGTCACGTAGTGATGAATGATGTACTACTGTCTGCTTGTAATATACATTATTATATGCGGTGTATACTATACCTATATATAAAGGTTATTATGCTATGGGCCTATAATATTAATCTGTGGTGTGTTCCGGTTTGAAGGGCACTGTTTCCAGCGAAATTAATAGGCGTGTGAGACTTTAGAACTGATGACTCAGGGTAACGTTTGCAGTGGACTGCCTCACAAGATTGTGTGTGGAAAGTTCTGAGTGACACTAGCAGTTATGGGTATGCGTGGCGCTTACCATCAGGTGATCGTAAAAAAATAGTAAATAAGTACTTCAATTCTAGTAAATTTTTAATTATTGTTGTGTATAAATAAAGTAAACCCATCACGATCACATTTGCACGTAAATTCTGAGCCCTAACTACAACTCCTTATATCTAGGGCACCAGGAAATACGAGAACCATGGTCCCTCAAACACCCATACAAACTACACTGTAATGACACAGTTAACATGACCAACTCTAAAAAAGTAAACACAAAAAAGTGGTAATATGTTTTATTTTTCTATCACCACGACGTTTCAACCAAAACAGCCTATCACCACAATGGTTGAAACTCGACCAAAAAAGACATTACTAATCGCGCCGCTTATGAATAAGACCCACCCTATCAAAGCCTACGGTAAGACCATAAGGGAAGAATTTTGAATTGTTACACCATTGGGATAGTTTTCGGGTTTCCTTAGTGAAAAACTAAGTTTATCTCAAGCTTAGCCACTTACCCTCGTGACGAGAACAACTCGGACACTCAGTACAAAAGCTGATTTGACAATTCACACATGAAGAGGACGTTTACTACTTGCTTAATTATATTATTTTTATATTGTACCTTATGTAGCGTAAAAACAATGTCGAAAATTGAAAAAATGATACCCCCGAAAGTTTTTGGTGCTATCTTCTCTGACGGGAGTATTTCCGAAGCATTGGTAGAGTTAATGGAGTTTCCTTTTCCTGTGCGAGATTCAGCCATGAGTCACCACTTGTAAGGGAAATTTCCTTTTTCAAACTCAAACCATAATGAGGTTACTCAGTAGTTAGTGGATCATATTTGATTTATTTTTAATTTTTCTCTATATATATGAGAGTTAAGTGTATGACTTGTAAAAGTGCATTATTATTGCGTAATTGCTATAAATAGTTAAACTTTTGAGTTTGTACACGCGCCAAATGCGAGTGTAAGTACTTAAAGATACTGTGCGACTAAAAGAAAAGACGATCGGTTCATACTTTTTGTCGATTGTCATTTGTCATTTGAGCGTGTAAAATTGACTGGCCTCCCAATTTCCCCCCGGATTGCGGCTAGAGATGCGGGGAAGCGGATCGCGAGGGTAGAGAGTGTCCATTCTGTATGTCGTACTATATTTCTTCCACGATGAGAGGGTGTTTTAGTGGAATCGTTTTGGTTTTTAAGTAGGGTTGCGTTGGAGTTGCGATAAGTGTACTTGGGTGATGTTGGGGTGAAAGTAAAGTTTCAAAGATTTAGGGAATCAATGGTTGATGAACTTGGTGTAAGTCACTCTTGGGAGTGTTGGGTTAAACTGAAAAGGTGATAAAACGACTTTTTCTGTCTACTGATCATCATCTACCCATAACGTCCCACTGCTGGGCACGGGTCTCTCCTCACTTTTGTGAGGAGGGTAAGGCCATAATCCACCACGGGGGCCCAGTCCGGATTGTTAGATAACATACCTACCTCACAAATAATTCTCGGGTAGGTATGTGGGTTTCCTCACGATGTTTTCCTTCACCGAAAAGCGAGTGATAATTACGTACATATGTTTTTACAGAAACACATTGGTACGTGCCTGCACTGGGATTTGAACTCACGACCTTCTGTTTGGAAGGCGGACGTTCTCCCACTAGGCTACCACCGCTCTCTACTGATACCTACTTTTTAATACTTATTCTAATGGTACTTGAAATAAGATATTGATTTTATAAACAGTTACCCATGAATTGAACAATGTATCCTACTAATATAAAAAATGCGAAAGTTTGTGAGAATGGATGGATGGATGTTTGTTCCTCTTTCACGCAAAAACTCCTGAACGGATTCGAATGAAATTTGGAAAACAGATAGTTTATAACCAGGATGGAGTAATAGGGTACTTTTTATCCCGATAATATGTTCCCGTGGGACAAAACGGGATATACGCGGGTGAAACCGCGGGGCGCAGCTAGTATTTATATGGTGCAAAAAAAATTGTGCTCGCTCTACTATTCGTAGAACTATACTAATTTTATAAAAAAGTAGGTTTGATGAATGTGAATCCTGGAATATAAAAGATTTCTGTTTTACTAAATCACAAGCAAGACCCTTGGCAAGATGTGGCGATGGCAGGTGGAGTAAGTCCCTGACAGAATGGTGGCCACGTGTGGGTAAGCGCGGCCGCGGAAGACCGAACCAACGGTAGGCCGACGACATTATAAAATTTTTAGGTAACACCTGGACCAGATCGGTTTAAAGCTGGGATGAATGGCGTAAGATGGAGGAGGCTTATGCAGTGGGTTAAATGAGCTGTCTAAGATAATGATGATGAAATATAGAAAAAAAAAAAAACAAACTACGGGCCTATAAAATCAAACCTAAACGTTCTTAAACTCTGATTACCCATAAACCTGTCCATTCTAATATAAACCAGCTGTGTTGTTTCACCAAACAGGCCTATTCCAGACTCATGTCGAATTCGGATTCCGATTCCAATCTCAATCGATAACCATTTCGAATGTTGTGCTCTTGAATAGCTTTGGATATCGATCAATATCAAAAGTGAATATAGCTGATTCCATCCCACTCAGATTTAGTTCTCTTGTTCGCATAATATTTTGTTTATCTACTTGTTATAAAGAAGTAGGTAAAGGAAAAAACTATTAAGAGGGGTAGAAGATAACATATCAAAAGCTGTTGAAAATTTGTTGGAAATGCAGCCAGTGTTCTTGGCACCATGCCTTATGGACACCCTCTTTTGTTAGATTTTTAAGTTTTTAATTTTAGTTAGTTTTTCTTTTATTTATTTTGTTATTTAAGTTCTGTCGATAAATAATTTATTCAAAGTGTAAAATTTGTTGTATTTATTTTCACATCATATTAAAGATACTGAACCGATTGCAACCGTGTTTCAATTTACATATAGCTAAGTATCTGACTTAAACAAATTATTATATATTTTATCTTTATCAATATACATTTTAATTAATTTCATCAATTATAGTAGAAACAGGGCTATTGATAAGCTAGACGGCTGGTATAATTCACTGGGCGCTCGTGTAAAATAGTCCACTAATATCGATATCTTTGAACCACGTTACCTATACATTTATTTGAAAGATACATTATCGGAGCATAAAGTAAGATGCTGAAACAATCTGATTTCTTTGATAGAGAGTAGTAACTAGACGCGTTATCATAAAATACCCTTTCATATTTTTTGTACCCTTCAATTTTTCTTGCGTAAAACAATGAAGTTCGTTTCTTATCAAAACGACTTTTATACTAATTATTATTATTTACTTGATAAGAGGTATATTTATAGCTTTTCAGAGGTTTAAAACATAGTGACAAAAAAATACCTTCATAATTTAGTCGGATTATAGGCTGCTACTTTTGGCGGCCAAGTTCACACCGGTTAAAAAAATAACAAGCTGGTTTTGCTCTAAATATTTGTAAACATTTTTTTAAAATTGAGATCGTTATCTCACCTTTTCACTGTGGCTTTTTTTTTTGTTTTTCTTTAGCCAGGGTGCGGTTTGCACATTGTGGCATTATTTGTCGTTCAGGAATAAGCCCGCAGGTTCATCCCAAACACTCCCACACGCACAATAGTCCGCTCCCTCGAGGCCGGACTACAGACCAATTCTAGCTTACAATTGTGTTCATTTCAAAGTTATGAACGTCTAAAACCAAGCGGAGTTTAGACTACCCACTAAATAAAGGTCCAAGAGACTTAAAACTAGATAAATGGTGGCTATTGTGTTTGTTTGTTGAGGTTCCAAGATAATTAATATTTAAAAAACCGGCCGAGTGCGAGTCGGACTCGCGCACGAAGGGTTTCGTACTTTTTTGTATGGGAGCCCCCCTTAAATATTAATTTTATTTTAATTATTTATTTTTAAAGTGGATATATAACTAAATATTCTGTGAATATTTCAAGCGTTTACCTGTTGCCATTATCAATATCAAGCAAAAATTAGCAAAAATATCAGGTTTGTTCTATGGGAGCCCCCTTTATTTTTATTTTATTCTTATTTTAAGTATTCGTTGTTAAAGCGGCCACAGAAATATATCATCTGTGAAAATTTCAACTGTCTAACTATTACGGTTCATGAGATCCAGCCTGGTGACAGACAAACAGACAGACAGACAGCGGAGCCATAGCAATAGGGTCCCGATTTACCCTTTGGGTACGGAACCCTAAAAAAGACATAAACATCACTTTCTTGAGCATACTGTTAAATAGAGGTGATAGGTAATAAGTTAGTACATTGATAATTTCATTTCATTTTTAAGGTAACAAAATGCGGAACCGATTAAAATGCGATTTTCACAGATTTGTAGCTTATATTATGACTTAAAATCTGATATACAATACATAAGAAATAAACAAGAGCCTGACCTATTGATCAAAACTGTTTGTATAGGTCGCGCCAAGCCACCTCAGTCTGGCGCACTAGGTAGGTCAAAGAGTTCAAAAATATAGAGTTAAAACAAAATATCTTGGCGAGTTTTTTTATTTGTATGAACGATGACACCGGCAAGTCGTTTGCCTGATGGTAAGCGCTACGCCTGCCCATAACAGTTACAGTACCGCACAGAACTTTGCATTGCATAATCCTGCTCGACACTGCACTGCGCTCGTCAACCTGAGACGTTGGCTCTAAAGTCTCATATGCCCAGTAATTTCGTTGGAAACAGTGCTCTTCAAACCAGAACACAGTAATGTTTACACGCTACTACTTGGCGGATGATTATCTGTCAAAGGTGCGGTACGTCCCCAGGCGGTCTCTTGCAGAAGAGGCCTCCCACTGCTAAACCACGAAGAAATTTGCGGGTGGCAGCTACTACATAAGCGCCAATCGTAAGGCGGTTGTAAAGCACTGGGTTGCTATTCGGCCGCTGTTTCTACAATTAATTAATGTAATAATTAATATTGCCTAGCTAAAGAAACTTTAGATCACACGTAAAGCTGAGCCATCGCCTGGCGGCATATTTAATCAGTGCTCAAGCTTTCATTAAATCCAACCTGAATTAATGAATGGTTTGAATGCGAAATTACTTAAACCGCGTATAATTTATATTTGAAACATTTGCTTGAGTGTCGTGGTGTCTGTTTAACGCATCTGCGCAAAGATTTCGTAAGTTTCTTTTTCACATATTATAGATTCTGAATGGATCCTGGAAAATTTTAGCTGGAAACAAAAGGTATCAATAAACACTAAATCATACAACACGAAACACGAAGGTGAAACAGTATCTATAAAAAAAAATATCGGGTTTTTCAATCAACAAGGTCATATTCTCGGTTTTCCGTTAACACTCTACACACCTCTGGCCGAGTGTGGGTGGTGTTTGGGCCCCTAGTACGGGTCGCTGATCAAAGCAGATCTAAACATAGTTTCATTGAGACTACTGGACTTAAAGGCATCATAACACAATTTTTTTTTCTCACTTATTTGGTATTTGGGAAAGCGAGAAAGGTGCGATTCTCGCGGGCTACTTTCGTACCTTTTTTTTTACGACAAGTATAAAAAAAACTATTCGCTATCAAGAAATTATCCATAAAAATCAGTTAAAATATGATTGATTCTTAGCAGGTACATAAATTAAACATATAATTAGAAATTATACCGAAAAAGTTCGCACTTTTCCAGATTTTGTTTTGGATCGAGTAAAATAAAATTTATCGTGTTTCTAACCTTTATAAAGATGTAGGTACATATCTGTGACAAAAAATATTTTCTGTTCCTAAATATAGTAATTTGACTATTAAAAATAATTTACAAAAAAGTTAAGGATCATCTATCCACCTGCTTTTCTCATCACCGGATTCAATAAAAAAAACACTAACTACTGCATAATTAAAAATCATAGTCCTCATATCCGGTTAAATCCGATAAAAGACCACAATAAAATCTCCATTCTCTTTCTAAAAATCCCGAAATTTCGAGAAAAGAAAATAATAACATTAAAAATTGTGAACGCAGTCTCAAAGTAATACCATTTTATAGAGTTTTGCATAATATTGCTCATTCATATTCAAACACAATAAAATTTTATCATCAGTTTTAAAATTCACCTACGAATAGGGTTGCCTACTCATTGACCATTAGAACGAAACTATTATGTGCGGGAAGCTATACCGGCTTTATCTATTATGTACGGATGGCAATGCCGCTTTTATCGGTATCCAACAGGCGTTTGATATCCTTCGATTTCAGCGTAATATGTAATAAGGTATATCCGGACTGGGCGTACACTCACTAAACCCGATTTGTTCCACCAACACAATAATTAGTTAATATAAGAACGATAATTAAGTGAAAATAAATGAAAGTTCAATACAATTGCGTAGAAAACTGATTTGTTTTTAAAGCAAGATAAATTTAATGGGGGTTTTATTGCAATATTTTAAAAATACAGCAGTTCGAACTGAGTCAAAAGATGGCGCTGCAAGTTATTTTTGGAAATCATACCAAAGTATTGTCATGAAATATGATTAATGGAAAGTTTAATTTTATTATTGTTGGTGATGTTGAAAATCGCTTTCTTTGGCTACTGAAGCCGCAACAGGTGTAATGTAGTCTTCTTTCACCTCTGAAAGCTTAATAATAATTGATAGAATAGAATAGAAAACTCTTTATTGTACACCAGAAACAAAAATAAACACAGTACAGATAAATTACAATAGGTAAATAAGGGTAGTACCATGGGCGGTCTTATCGCTGAAAGCGATTTCTTCCAGACAACCTTTGGATGGACAGTAAAAAACATTTTTCGATAGTAGGGTGGGTGGATAATCATTGACCGAAATATAAAAACTAACTTATTTAAACTTAATAAACTAACTACCTCCGATAATAATTTAGGCTAGCTAGCTTTCTCGTAAAAAAACTATTTTTCGTCCCCTATTAGATACGATAACCTGGTGTAGCAACTCGTGTCGGACACAGTGCGTACACGCCCTTTAACCAGATTACCCAATCATGGGTGTTACGGCTAACCGCAGACCTAGTTATTGAATATCGCGGGGGCAGCGAGACTTATAATCCGAATTTGGTTAAATCAGATAATTAAGAACATAACTAGTGTTCTCGATTATCATATTTTTAGACATATTTTGAGGTTCAGATATTAGAATAAAATTGAATCGAAATGTATTTATTCACATCTAAAACAAACACTATAACAGTAAAACAATAAAAGCTAAAAGTTATTAGGAAGTTTCTTTTTTATTTGATTGAGCAACGGGACGAGCAATTCGTTCACCCGATGGCAAGCGCCACGCCTGCCCATAGCGGTTACAGCGCCACCCAGAACTTTGCATTGCATAATCCTGCGCGGCACTGCACTGCGCTCGTCACCCTGAGACATCGGCTCTAAAGTCTCATATGCCCAGTATTGCCTTTTTATTATTTACGGTTTCCTATTCTTTTTAATGCCTATGGGTTATGCCTACCCGAGAATTTCGGGGGTAGGTATATTATCCACCAATCCGGACTGGGCCCCCGTGGTGGATTATGGCCTAACCCTCCTCACGAAAGCTTCTCCTCTTCCCGTGCCCAGCAGTAGGACGTTGTGGGTTGATGATGATGATTCTTCTCACCTTCTTCTTTAGTTAGCGTCGATGATGCAGCCTTATAAATGATAGGTGAACGAATTCAGACCCTCCGCGTCACCGCGTGTCACCCTACGACCATGACCTTGAACGACAAAACAAACAGACAAGTATAGACATAATCCTATAATCCTTGTTCCTCAAACCAATTCTCGCAAAATTGTAAACAGCAGAACGGTCTCTCAATCCGTCCGATCGGATATTCCACAGCCGTCCGTCTTGTTTATAGCCATCAGCGAATGCTAATCCTTTATTTAGATCCTTGCCGCTCTGTCCGGTTGTGTTTCATTCTAGGCTGGGAGCTGTGGGAGGGTATAGTTACGAAAGGATCGGGAAATATACCTCGAGACAAAACCGATGTGAAATATGACAAGTTTGGTTGTAGCCAGGTCAAATAGTGCTATTCTTTTGTCTGTGTGACGAGACGAGCAAGTCGTTCACCTGATGGTAAGCGCTACGCCTGCCCATAACAGTCACAGCACCTCCCAGAACCCTGCATTGCATAATCATGCAAAAAATAACTTATAAATCAACGAACTAATGATCCTTTGAAAAGGCATGAGTAAGCTACATGCATTTTGAAAATTCCCTTTTTAATTGACTTACAAAAAGGGGAAGTTGTCAACTCAACCGGTCTTACTATGTTAATTAATTTTACATTTCCGTGAATGGGTACTTTTTTTTAATTAAAAAAAGTAGCTAATAATAATTTGTTGCTTTTTTTACTAAAATATTTTAAATACTTATCTGGACAACTGGATTTGTCCAGATAACCAAAATGGTATTTTTCACAGTTGAGGGATACTCATACGTCATGGAAAATATCAATTAAGGCAAAAAAATCACTGATATCTTGAAGTAATTAAACCGCCCTGCAGCTCCCGTCGTGGGCTGTGTGTCATTCTATCGGGTTGCCAGATCGGGTGGACCTTATTTATTACATAGTTAAATCGCGGAATACCCAGGATTTGGTGGGAAATGGAATTTGAATTCTGCACGTAGTTTTTTGGTAAGGGTTATTGGATTAAGTATATTGGGAAGCTGATTTTATTGTTGTTTTTATTTTGGCAAATATTCTGGTAACTCTTCTATACTTGTGTTTCTAATGATGCTATAAGAGCTGCTACTGCTGCAAATGCTACCCTGGAACTCAAATTTATGTTGGCTCCAAAATACATTCACACTGGAGCAAAATGTGGATATGTATTATGACGCAGTACTGAATCCAGGGAGAGGGGGGTCTCCCCTCCTCCTTATACTTTAATTACTATACTGCAGTTGCCACCTTTACACTTGTCCGGAAACTGTATACACGGACTAGAACTGTTACGGTTCCTGCATCATCAAAGGATTCTGTTTCCCCTCAATGTAGATACAGTTGAACTCCCCCCCCCCCCGTGTCAAGTCCCACCCAAATCAAAGTCCTGAATCCGTCTCTGGCTGATTGTATAAGCATCTACTATCTATTTGATATTTCGGCACGTCGTATCGCAACGCATCAGTTCGCATCGCATCACGTTCTCGCTTATCTCTCACTAGGACATCGGGTGACCATTTGAATTTCACTCCTGCAATTCAGGTATCTTCTCAAAATTTCAGTCCAGCCAATTATTTCCGTAAAATCATATTGTCCGTCAATATTGAACAAAGAACGCTTCCGAAACCGAGCCCTTAGAGTGCTTCCCCACGATTAAAGTCCTAAGTGTTCCAACCCTTCAAAATACCCTTAAAAATTAATATTCCCAACTCAATAATATCTATCCGAAACTTAATGGTCCTTTCGGAACAGCATCTTTCCTAAAAACGACAAAAGATTTGATAAAGACTGTGACGTCATCCACCCTTTGCCCTTCTGTGCTCCCTTGGCTAGTACAAGTTGTGGGATATAGCGGCGAAGTGAAAGTATTGGCATAAATAGGGACAGCATCAGCATCAGTGACAGTGACAGTGATAGTGACAGCGATAACGACAGCGATAGTGATGGGGGCATTATCGTTATTACTAGAATTATTTCAGCATGCCCATCAGCATTTGCTGATGGGCAGCATTTGCTGTCGTGCCCTCAGTGCCCTAACACCTGCACCTTAACCGACCTCTATGAGGCTTCTGCCCCCGGCGTGGCAGTAGCCAATTACTGGTCCAAAACAATCTAGCCGTGGATCATCGACACGACGAAGAAGAAGAAGACTAGAATTATTGTCCACTTACATCTCACTGTCATTGTTTTCGCATCTCACTTCAAGAACATCAAGAAACCAAAATTTTTTTTTTTTATACCAAAAACTGTCCTGATCAGCTGATCGATGAGCGATTGAGCCTGATCAACTCTGATGTCAAGGTTGTTAAGCCACTAAAAGTCTGACATGGCTTAACGACTGCCATCATGTATACCAAATAGAATAGATGGCTTAACGTGAGTTCCATAGCAGAAAAACGTTCATAATGCTACTAAAAACTCAACTTCTAAATAGCCTAGCTTCTAAAATAAAGTATCTTTACCAACTAGCTTGTTTATTGAATGAGCTGTTCTCAGCCTCTGCTGCCAGAGTACTTTAAGTCACGTCAGAGGCCGTCACTAGGGTTCTGACGTGACTTACCGGACTGATTATCAATTCGACCAATTTCTGAATGCTGTAACTTGCACCAATTCATCCGACATTCCGGGGTCGGCCGTCGTCGTCCAACGATATTAAAAATGATGAGTATTCATCGTGACCTTAATATAGACTTATTGGTACTGGCTGCAGAATCAGCCGTGCAAAAAACGGACCTCAGCTTCTTTCGCACTGGTGTTGCGTTTGATCGACGCTTTTCAGTAAAGAGTTTATCTATCTATCTATCTATCTAGCAAAACATTAATGACTTTTTCATCAGTATTTCATAACGCATGTCCGTAAAAAAATTCAGCAAATAAAATAATGGCACCTGAAAATTAATTTCCCAATTTTTCCGGGCGCTGCATTTAACTAGACTAATAAAATCACTTAGAATGATCAGTTTTCAAAGTTTTTCCACATGCGCAGCAGTTTTGTTTTCTCCTTCGACTTCTAGAGTTATGTTGACTGCGCTCGTAAAGTTTGCGAATTCTCTCAATTTTTAGTGGCATTGATTTGATTATACGTAATACTTGGGTCATTGTGATAGCCATGCAGCATCTCTTTGCTTTTTTCTTTTTTTTTCTTTCCAATGCAGAGTTCTGGGTAGTGCTGTGACTGTTATAGGCAGGCGTAGCGCTTAACATCAAGTGTACGAAGTGCTCGTCTCGTCACTCAGTCAAATAAAAAAAAACTAAACGACGGTTCGAAACATCAGTTCCAATGTCTTAATGCCATTAGTTTTATGCAGATCCTCAGCGCTCCAAGCTTCTGAGTGCACGTTAAGTCGTCGATCCTGGTTAATATCAATTAATAGCAACCGTTAAGCCACGTCAGAGGCCCTTGGGCGGCCTGACAGACTCTGACGTCAGAGTTCAGCAGACTTTTAATACATATACATACAGTCACGCTTTTCTCCCGTTAGGATATGCAGAGACTACATCTTTCCACATGACACCCTCTACTGGTTTCTGGAACTCCATACCAATAAGCTGTGTAGGGTCCATGCTAGGTGGCGTCACATCCTTTCCGCCTGGTCTCATTCACACAAAGAACACCAATCAGTCTTTTACTCATCTCCCTTACTTCCTCGACCTTATCTTTCATGGCTCCTCCAATATTTGTCGTAGCAAAGTGGCTTTCAATAGAGCTTATAAAATTAATAATTACTTTCGTTTTGAGTTGAAATGAAGCCATATTACGTTTACGTGAACGTGTGGCGATTTCTAAAACGTTTTGCTCGCGCAAGTGTGAAAGACTTTAAATCCGAAAATCTTATTTTTTGACCTTTACGCCAATATTGGCTGGCTTCAATATATCCCCAGTATAGATTAAGGCGCCATGTTGGTCTTTCAAATATAGTCCTTCATAAAGCAATCATTATAAAAAAATGAAGGTAAAATTTAATAACTTAACGTTTCCTATTGTTAGTTTTTAGTCAGATATTATATTATTATACCAACTAAATTTAGCAAAGGCCCGCGGTATTGCCACTATAGATGACTAATTTCAGCCGAAATAAGTAATGTCCCACAGGAACCGCTAATTTTTACGGGATAAAAAGTATTCTATGTTCTATTCCAGGACCTAAAGTATCTGTATACTAAATTTCATCAAAATCCGTTCAGACGTTTAGACGTGAATAGAGGACAAACACACAAACATACAAAATTTGTCATTTATTAGTATAATTTATAAGATGTTTCATGCAAATAAGCAATTACATTTCATTTCGTCTCTTATGCCAACTTTTACAAATAAAACGATAATTTTACGCCATAAAACCGGTTTTAATCAGTTGCCTTAACTAGTTTGATCTAGTTTTATGCAGATATTCAGATGCTCGAAGTATTTTCATCATTATACGACCGGATATGAGAACGAAGGTCCGACGGGACGCTAAGTGAAGCGCAGGTGAAGGAGTACGAAGTGAAAATGGAGTTGGATGAGGTATCCGAGTGAAATATATTTTCAACCCATCTTTTCACAAGTGAAATATAAATATTAATAAATTCTGTATTGTTCTGAAAAGTTTACTTCTTATATGTCCTTACAAAATGAGCTGTAACGATGGAAAAAATAAACATCTGGTTTTGGCTTTGCTGTAGTTGGGTAAACTGAGTGAATCTTAAATTATTTTTATGTCAGTAATAGGAACGTAGAAAGAGAGTTATTAAACTAACTCTTTGACAGCCAAGCGATTTTTGAGATATGTAAATACGAGTAAAATAAGATTTTCACACATACGTACAACTATTTTATCCAAACTGTAGCTGAAACTGCAGTTCAACACCTGTCTACCATTTATCAGCAGAATTACCACATCAATCCCCCTTATTTTCCCACCTCCCCTTTATTCCCACCTCCCCTTTATTCCCACCTCCCCCTATATTCCACCTCCTAAAATCTCATCAGAGGGAACTTTCATTTACAGTTTGAGCACTTTAAATACTGGATACAAAAGGAAGGTGGATCACGTGATTTTACTTCGGGAATCGTGAAACGATTTCGCCTCCATTGTTTTCTGATCGATTGTCTTTGTTTCGGTTTGTCGATTGCGGAGAATCGATTGGGTGAAATGTATTACATTGTTTAATGTAATATTCTTTGGAACATGTTTCAAGCTTTGTTTTAGAACTTTGTAGAAGTAGAGATTGTTTATTACAAGCTGCATCCTGCAGTTTCAATATACTATCTGTGTGCCAAGTTCAATTTAAATTAGTAGGAGGCCTCTTCTGCAAGAGACCGCCTGGGGAAGTACCACACCATTGCCAGATATTCATCCGCCAAGCAGTAGCGTGCAAGCATTACTGTGTTCCGGTTTGAAGCGTCATTGTTTCCAGCGGAATTACTGGGCATGTGAGACTTTAGAGCCGATGTCTCGGGGTGACGAGCGCAGTGCAGTGCCGCGCAGAATTATGCAATGCAGGGTTCTAGGTGGTGCTGTGACTGCTATAGGCAGGCGGAGCTCTTACCATCAAGATAACGACTTGCTCGCCTCGTTACTCAGTCCAGGGAGGTCACCACGTACTTATTCTTATTCCATGCAGTTCATTTTAAGGACTTAAACTGAACGGCCTAGATTGGCACCACGCACTCATAAATGACAAATGTGACGTGAAGTCACTCAAAAATACACTGCAGAGATTGGGAGAGAAAGAGAATGAGATGGAGCTATATAAACTTCCATAAATGCAAACAAATTGTACCGATCTCTTTGGATAAATGTCTCTGGTCGACTTATGAACGCTGAGCTATATTGGTGGTGACAGTTAGCAGGGCAGTTCAGTTTAAGGCCTTAAACTGGATGGATGTAACTGTTCGTGATGAGGCCCCAGTTTCGTATCCCAGACTTGGTGGTCTGTCAACAAGTGCACGCTCTCCGTTCTCTAATTGAAACGGCTCGCGAGAAACGTCGCTCTGACACGGCAGCCGGGTACCACGGGCTCTCGAACGTAAAGTTACAACCGGGGAGTCTTCAAGGCACGAGTGAATAGGTTACTTCTAGGTAAGCGTGCATCATCATAGACCGCATCGTCACTTACCATCAGGTGAGATAGAGGTCAAACGCTATTAACGCTAACTATTTACTAATAAAAAAAAACTAAATGTGTTCTGAAACTCATAGTAGAAGTAAAACATTAACTAAAACATTATTTCTAAAAAATATATTTAAAAAATAATTTCATAAAAGATATTTTAAAAAATATACGTAACGTAACTCTCTCTCTTTCTATCATCACTTATTTATCTCTCCCTCTCAACTTCCATCCGCCTCGCCCGATCACACTTTTCGTAACGCATTCACCAGCTTACTTCCCAAGTCAAGCGTGCGTAAAGAAGTTTTACTTCACAAGGCGATGCGAGAATTAGAAATTTAGCTTGTAATTCTTCTAATAACACAAAGTAACACCTTTGCCAGATATTCAACCACCAAGCAGTAGTGTGCAAACATTACTTTGTTCCAGTTTGAAGGACTTTGTTTTCAGGGTAATGACTTCACATATAAAACTTTATAACCCGTAACTGCGGGCGACGAGCGCACTGCAATGCCGTGCAATATTTTACAAAATACTCGGTGTTACTGTATTTTTTATGGTCAGACATAGCGCTTACCATCAGGTAAACGACCTGCTCGCCTTACTACTACATAATTTAAAAAAAAAACTCGAATATGAATAATTTTTCTATAGTAACCCCTCCCCATCAACCAAAGTCTTTTTACTCCTCGATTGAAACAGCAGTAAACGTAGTGGTAAAAAGTGGCAACCCTAGCTGTCAGTGTTGCCAGTGATTAAGATTTACCTGTGTTACTAGTATTAAAAACTCGCTAGTCCGCACTAGGTGCTATTTTTTTTATTTATTCTCGTTTTAATTACTGGGTTTTAATTGAAGAAAAGTCTTCTATCTATATTTATGTAAGATGAAACTAAGGTGTTAGCTCAGCAGTGGGAGAATGTCCGCCTTCCAAGCAGAGAGTTGCGAGTTCAAGTCCCAGTACGGGCACTTATCAATGTATTTCTTATGAAAAGCATCTCACTAAAATTATAAATGGGAGAGTTTGTGTTTATGCTCACTTTACGCCAAAACGGTTGATCGGATTTTGATGAAATTTCATACGAAATTTCATAATTAAACTAAAATTTTAAAATTATTAAATTTTAATTTTTTTTTTCTTTTTTTTTTTGAAATTTTATAATTTCTAATTGTGTGGCGCTGGGAAAGTTGCTTAACTTTGGTCTGAGACCAACTCGACAAGACGTCACGACAATAAATTTAAAAAGCCTTAGCTATAAACACTCTCGATCAAGTCGCCTTACAAACAAAGACAACTAAATCAAAACCGGTTCATCCGTTTGAAAGGTACGTTACCATAAACAGACACACATGAACACATTTTTTTATTTTACTGAGTGACGAGACGAGTCGTTCACCTGATGGTAAGCTCTACGCCTTCCCATAACAGCTACAGTGCCATCCAGAACTTTGCATTGCTGAATCTTGCGCGGCACGACACTGCGCTCCCCGAGACATCGGCTCAAAAATCTCATATGCCCAGTAATTTCGCTGGAAACAATGCCCTTCAAACCGGAACACAGTAATGTTTGCACACTACTGCTTGGCGGATGAATATCTGGCAAAGGCGTGGGGTACTTCCCTAGGCGGTCTCTTGCAGAAGAGGCCTCCCGCTACCAAACCATATATCGACGCTAGAAAGCGTAAACGCTGTAACCCTTTGACCGACCCGAAAATACTTTTTTTACATGTTTGAAATTTATGTTAAACGCAAATTACTCATTAGTCTTTCAGGCTAGATCGTAATTTTAATGACGTACTTGTTGATAAGAAAAAAAAAAAAAACATGTTTGGAAACAAACGCTGTAACCCACATTTCAACGTCCCCTAGAAACTTTAGGATATAACCAAGGTAGCAGTATTGTAGCTTTGTATGAAACACACCAAATATCCAAAATTTACGTTTTTAGGTCGAGTAGATATTGAGTTATGATTTTTTTTCAACAAAAAAAAAGTTTTTTGGCTCTGGTGAACAATTTTGCGTTTCAAGGTTACAGCGTTTACGCTTTCTAGCGTCGATATACACATATTATAATATGTTTTGCGGCGGAGGTTATAAAATACAAACCTATTCTATTCACCAAAACAACCTTCATTTTTTACCCCAAAACTATCAATCGTCAGTCGTTTCTTTGACAAATTACCCGGGTTTCAACGGGTACTGTCCGGGTAAACCAGAATATACCCGGGTAATGGCGTACCATCAGGGTGATGGACCGCTCAGGGGACATTGTATCGGTTCTGACAAGTTTTTGCCGGGACCTGATATATTGAGTTATATCGGATACAATGCTTGAAGATAAAGGGAGAAAAAAATTTACTTATATAGATAGATAGATTGACACCAAATTGTATAAAACACACAGAGAGAAAACACAACTTAATAATAGGTACACTGGGCGGTCTTATCGCTTAAAGCGATCTCTGCCAGACAACCTTTGGATGGACAAGATAGAGAGCAGGAATAGGATTGAGCTAGTTGACATCAGTGTCAAAATATAAATACATGTATATTAATTAATTACACAAATAAGCGAAATCTATAGAATAGAATTAAGTAGAATAGAAAATACTTTATTCTACACCAGTTAAAAGTACATAAGGTACTTAAAGAACAGGACTTCACTATTTGTATATATTTTAATCGATTTTCTTGAAAAATTTAGCTATAGTTTTTTTTTAATCATTTTTATTATTATTAATTTACGTTCATTTACGTCATAGAATACCTACGATTAACATACATAGTTGTTTTTATTCATTTACTTTTGAGCATTGCATGTCATGGTTCAAATTCATGTTCTTCCTTTTATTTCTGACACTATGTTATTTGGAAAAAAATAATCCTTATGATGAAGCCTTTCGATCGATATGATAAATCTACAGGGTGATTATTTTTCTCGTCTAACGGGTCCGGTTCCCGGTTCAACCATGTAGAATAGAATAGAATAGAATAGAAAAACTCTTTATTGTACACCAGCAACAAAAATGAACACAGTAATTAATTAAAATGTAATAATAATAATATGTATGTAATTATTTAAATATCTATGAATGCAGTTAACATTGTTTTTTAAATTCAAATAATGTCTTCTTTCAGTACAATGTTCCATCTACAATATTCAAGGTACTTTCCCTCCATGTGCTATATCTGTGAGACACCATGTATATAGAAGAAGAAGATTATGAAGTAAATTCGAAACTCTCGCCGAAAAAATTCCGTAAAAACTAAAAGGAAGATACACTCGTCTATAATTTGGGAAGCTCTTCCATTTGCAGTCAGCTAACAAATCGATATCCGCAACCGAGTGGAGAAGAAGTAAAAAGTACCGCCATCAATTAAAACCAACTCCGCCACCTGCCTAGAGAGGGGATAGTCATTCTATAGTCACTTAGAATAGATTTATCGACATTTTTATAAAAGTAACGAAAAGGTACTCGATAGTGAGTGTTGATTCCTTTTTATTTTATCGATTTTTTAACCATTGACTTGAACAATCAAAGCCAGAAGTGGAACTCAGTGGCTGAGTCTGTGTTTCTTGATGGTTACAACCGGGGAGTCTTCAAGGCACGAGTGAATAGGTTACTTCTAGGTAAGCGTGCACCATCGTAGACCGCAGCGTCACTTACCATCAGGTGAGATAGTGGTCCAACGCAAACCTATCTATTAATCTATATATCTATTATCATCAACCCATAACGTCCCACTGCTGAGCACGGGTCTCCCCTCACTTTCGTGACGAAGGTTAGGCCTTAATCCACCACGGGGGCCAGATCCGGATTGGTGGATCACCTACCTACTTCTAATCTATATCTATATCTATGCTTCTATACTTAATATATAAAGCTGAAGATTTTGTTTGTTTGAACGCTAGGATCTCAGGAACTACTGGTTGGAATTGAACAATTATTTTTGTGTTGTTTAGTCCATTTATCGAGGAAGGTTATAGGCTATATAACATCACGCTATGACCAATAGGAGCGGAGTATCAATGAAGAATGTGGCAAAAACGGGGAAAATATATTGCTTTTAAGAGAGTTATTGCGGGAAAACTTGAATTATGCGGGTGAAACCGCAGGGCGCAGCTAGTTACAAATAAAAAAACTCTAATACTCTATACAAATAAATAAAATTAAAGTGTTTGTAATATTAAAATCCCCAATTGTTATCCACCAATCCGGACCAGGCCCCCATGGTGGATATGGCCGCCTAATCCTCGAAAACTGGGCTTTTTGGGCTACTTTGTTATAATATGTTCGACATAAATATTATTATACTGCAATTATTTATACCTACGAGTACAAGAAAGATAATTAAAAACTTTTAAAGAGCATAATCAAGCAGTAAAGGGCCAAAATATTACCGGAAAAAGGACCACAATTTTGAAAATTACCTCCCCATAGAGTTTCTTGGTGTTGTGCACTCTACCAGTCATATAAAAAATAATACAATAGTTTATTATAAAAAGACCCATGTTGGTTTTAACACTTTCAGTTCTGAAAACACAACTGTCGTTTTTTTCATAACTTGCCGCGAGTGCGGGAAAACACACCTGTTGTGTTTCTTGTATGGGAATGGAAACTATGGAGTGTGCAGAGCCGCACCCGTGGCTAGACAAGCAAATCGGCTCAGCAGTGAAAGTGTTAATATAAACATGAAAATCAAATTTGCATAGAATTAAAAAAAAAACCATTGTCAATTTAATCAAAATAAGTAAAAACAGCATTACCGATACTCTCGAGTGTAGATTATACAAACGTTTATTTACCTGATCAAATAACTAATGCAAACTTAATTTCCTAAGCGGTTTTGTCGATAAAAATACTGCATAAACCTACTATAGTTGTAGTGACGTGACATGTGTCAAATTCTGTTGTGTGTTCAATCGATAGTATTAAGCACGTAAGCAAAGAAACTTTGAAATAATGTAAACAAAAATATTTATGTGTTCCGATTTGAAGGGCGCTGTTTCCTGTGAAATTACTGGGCACGTGAGAGTTAAGAGTCTCAGGGTGACGAGCGCAGCGCAGTGCCGCGCAGGATTATGCAATGCAAAGTTCTGGGTGGCACTGTAACTGTTATCGGCAGGTGTAGCGCTTACCATCTGGCGAAAGACTTGCTCGTCTCTTAGTCAAATCAAATAAACAAGTTTGACGATAAAAAAACGAGTGTGCTTTAGACCACACGACTGAAGTAACACTATGCTATGAGAGAAAGAAAATGTCGCACCTGTCTCTATTGCCCCTACAGTAATATGCTTAACGTAACAGTCCCTCCCTCTCTATCTTCACTTATTTATATCTCCCTCTTAACTTAATCGATCACACTTTTCGTATCGCTCTCGCCACTTATTCAGCAGCTTACTACCCAAGTCAAGCGTGCGTAAAGAAGTTTTACTTAAAAAAATACTTTCCGCACCCATAAACCCTATTTTGTACTATTACCTCGTCACGATGACTACTTTTTCCGTTAAGTGTAAATTATTTAGAATAACATAGCTTAAAGAGTAACCAACTGCACTTCATAAACCTACTATCATTATTTATACGGTCGAATTTCCAGCCTACGATCAACTATTAAAAAGCATCACTTCTTTGTACGTTAAGGTCTAAATTCGCAGCACTTTTACCACTTCCGTGCCTTAACTTTTTAACTGCCTCAAGTCTACATCGATAAAAGTTTGCCGAGCATGCCCCATCACTATTCAATCAACCGACTGCCGGTCAACTCTTCCAATTAATTAGCCGACAGACCAGTGGGTTCTTTACGAGGAATAAAGTCCAGCATTTGCTGTTTTTTTAGAATTCCACGAGGAAACCAGAGATCTTATGCCGAAGGATTAAAGTTTTAAATGGGGTTATTTTAAATTTTGTTTTTTATTGAAGGACTAGTAAATACACAGTAAGTGGAGGTGTCCGGGATTTGCTTACACATTCAACAAGTTTTTTCTTCCTTTTATTGTCTTGTTCTTTTGTATTCTGTGTGACATTTTTTAGAGATATTAAAAAAAAGCAAATTAAAATAAATGACTTATGATTAACCTAAAAATATTTACTAACTATTATTATAATATGTTATTACTAAAATTATTTCTGACTTTCCCAGATTATAACTAATTCAACCAAAAACTCATATGCAATTAGATTTACAAAAAAACGGGTCTGCCTACACTTTTGTGAGAAGGGTTAGGCCTTAATCCACAACGAGGGCCCGGTCCGCATTGGTCAACATACCTATCTCCGAAATATATCTCGGGTAGGTATGTTTCTCACGATGTTTTTCACCGAAAAGCGAGTGATAATTACGTATTCACATATTACTTTAACATAACATTTATGCCATTTTATCATATTTTATTTCATATTTCGAATTTTAAAATAAAAAAATATGTAATAGATAAAAACGGAACCCAACTAACCTTATTAGAAACATCCCCTTGGCGCCATTTTCCGTTCGAGGCAGTTCCCGCGCTCGAGATACTGCCAGCTAGGTAGTAATTAAGCGATTCCGGTAGTCAGCTGTCAAAAGGCGATTCCGGCGGTGATTCTGTTGCTGAATACAGCTGAAAAGTTGTTTCAGCTTCAGGGGGGTATTCTCGCTTGTATTTTATAATCTCTACATATGTTTATCTTCGACTTTATGTCGCATATTACGATTTTAAGTAGGAGATAGATTTATCTGAGTAGATGTTTGATAGAGATAGACAGATAGATAAACTCTTTATTGAAACACCACAGAACAAAGAAAACTTAAAAACTAGAACAAAACAAATTTAGTATACATAAATACAAATTTTGTATTTAATTTTGTGTGTGTAGTTATAGTGTTTGGATTATTGTTAGAGGAATGAATGATTGTGTGAATTTTATAGAGTACTAGCTGTACTCTGCCACGCTTCGCTGTGGCACATTCGCACATTCGCTGATATGTTACTGATGAAAAAAATAGATAAAAACAATCCTTGATGCGGATTATTGAATTAGTTGAATTTGAACAAATGTTCAAAATAAATTGTATCTACGCGGCGTACCATCACTGTCATTTAACATTGTTTGATTTCCGATCTTATCATTGACAAATGCGACCTCTATGTGTTTATAAGGGATAATTTATGGTAAAATCATTTATAAGGTAAACGCAGTAATAATGTGTTATCATTGAAAACAAAAATAGAATAGAATAGAATAGAAAACTCTTTATTGTATACCAAAAATAAACACAGTACAGAATAATTACAATAAGAAAACAAGGATAGTACAATAGGCGGTCTTATCGCTAAAAGCAATCTCTTCCATTCACTTAATGTTGATTAAGTACATCTTTCTACAGCAGATGCTCGTTTCTATTATCCTAAAGTACAATTCTAATGAATTAAGTCATTTATCTCAATAAAACGACAGAAAACGATTTCAAACGCAATAAAAATTAGAACAAAGCTACGTAAGGCGTCAGGCAGATCAGTGCAGCGCGCCGCAGCGTCCGGCGGCGAGCTGCGTCACTTTTATATATATTTTTAATGAATAAATTATAAGTAAGTAAGCGAGGTGATGAGTAAAATACAGATTGATGTTCTTTGTGTGAATGAGACCAGGCGGAAAGGATGTGACACCACCACGCACGGACCCTACACAGCCTATTGGTCTGGAGTTCCAGAAACCAGTAGAGGGGGTCAGGGAGTTGGTGTACTGCTTTCCGCTGGGATCGTAGCATGTGGAAAGATGTAGTTTCTGCCTATCCCAACGGTTTGTCATAAAGATAAATATTTATTTATCTATTCATACTCTCATCATCAACCCATAACGTCCCACTGCTGGGCACGGGTCTCTCCTCACTTTCGTGAGGAGGGTTAGGCCATAATCCACAACGGGGGCCCAGTCCGGATTGGTGGATAACATACTTACCTCCGAAATAATTCTCGGGTAGGTATGTGGGTTTCCTCACGATGTTTTCCTTCACCGAAAAGCGAGTGATAATTACGTACATATGTTTTACAGAAACAAATTGGTACGTGCCTGCACTGAGATTTGAACTCACGACCTTCTGATTCATACTCTAGCACATAAATATCAATATCGAGCATTCCACTGTCATCATCAACCCATAACGTCCCATTGCTGAGCACGGGTCTCCCCTCACTTTCGTGAAGAGGGTCCGGATGGGTAGATAACATACCTACCTCCAAAATACAGTATTATATATCCACAGCATATCAGTTTCATAGATACAGTGGAATTGAGAACTGCTTCCTTTCTAGTGACGTTACGCAGCGCGCCGCGTGCCGCTCCTCTTCTGTCGGACTCGCGGCTAATATTCTCATGGCGACGATGTCAACAATTTTTTATTAATACAAAACACCGTAATTGACACTTTGCGTAAGCATTCGTAGGGAAAAAACAGCTAATAAGATGTAAAAGTGTCAGTCTTAATTACACCGCTCGTTACTATAATTTATTACTAGTTTCCCGCGACTTCGTTCATGGAGTTTTTTTATATATCGATATTAGAGGACAGTTTTCTTTGACGTGTTAAGGCAATATTTAAATGTGACCTCATAATTTTTTTTATTCTTTTATTAGATGCAATGTATAAAATTTTTTTAGGTCAGATTTCAAGCTACCTTACAGTAAAAATTTCATCATAATTTGTTCAGCAATTTTCACACAATGCAAAAAATACAGACAAAAAACATTTTCAAATGTATTATTATATTATATTCCTGTTCACTTGCTTATTAATAATACGAGTCTTATAGACTTTTTAAATATATTTTTTTGTACAGACTTTTTGTCCTGTACCAAAGTAAATACAGAAATTAGAAAACAACATCGTACCTTATCGCAATAAGAAATTGAACGAATAGCACGTCAAAGACTAAGGAATCAGAAGAGATATTTATTATGAAAAGGGAGCAATTGCGAGCGTGCTTGTAATTATTAACTGAGAATATTAATCTATGATACGTTTGTTACAGGTGACGTCACAGCACAGCAATCAAGAAAATAGCTGTTTTCAAAGCCCGCCTTGAAGGAAACACGCAACATTAGATTACAATGACGAGATATTAATGACCGTTCATTAAAAGTCAGTCACGCGGCCACAATGACAGTTTATCTACAATAATGTAACTGACATGACGTAAAAACTTAACATTACCCAACAAAAATGTTTGCGATCTCTGACAAGTTCTGGGACCGAAGAAAGGCACTGGCACGATGACGTCGCGGTACCGCTTCTACGATTGCATAAAATAATAAACTTTCAAAACCGGTATATCATAATAACGCTTCGATAGTGAATAGTTGCGCTTTTTTGTGTGTCCACTGTACATCGCGAGTGTTTAAAATTTATTTTGCGGTATAATTTAGATAACAGTGTTCATTTCGGTATCATTTCCGTCTCTAAAGCAATAATAAATAGGTATAGTGCAAGGTTATTTGTAAATTAATATTTCAACTCGAATTTAGTTTAGAATAATTTTAAATTAAATACGCTTAAAACACAAAGGTTCGATAAAACGGGTATTGAGTGTAAGTAAATTTAATTTTAATCTAGTTTCGGTATAATTCCGTTCCTATAGGTAATATTTTTCTTATTCACATTAAGGGGCCAACCAATAAAGTCGACGTAACTTTTAACAACGCCGACATTTTTTGTACCGATTTACGTGAAGTTGTCTACCGAAATATCTGCCGAAAAACCGGTTAAAAAACAAGATGATACCTAATGCGACGACGTTGCTCGCAAGGACTACAGTACCTACCCACTTCAATGGGACCCTGGGATTGAATTCGACGTTCCTGGTACCGACTTACATGAGCCAGGAGGAATTCCTGGCTCTGCAGATGACAAATACCTCAGACGCGAACACGACGATATCGAACGATACCACTTTCAACCTGGTACTGCAGACTTGGTACCCCAGTGAGTACTCACCAGCTCACATCATCATAGCTTCAGTGGTGGTGACAGTTCTGATGATAATGGTGGTTGTGGGGAACATGCTAGTGATAATCGCGATTGTGACGGAAAAAGCGTTAAAAAACATACAGAATTGGTTTATCGCGTCCTTGGCTGTGTCGGATTTCTTCCTCGGGCTAGTGATAATGCCGTTCTCTTTGGCTAATGAACTGATGGGTTACTGGATTTTTGGATTTTGGTGGTGTGAAATACATTCGGCGATGGATGTGTTATTGTGTACCGCTTCTATTATGAATCTGTGCCTCATATCGCTGGACCGGTACTGGAGTATAACACAGGTGAGTGTTAGCCTTAACTTTTTTTTTAGAATTATGTTTCTGTGTTTTTTTTTGGTGTACAATAAAGAGTTTTCTATACAATTATACCCCGTTTTTAACCTTTATGGTCCTTACTAAAAAGGTAAAAATGGGGTATCACAACTATTGACCCGTTGGATGTTTCAATTGTATGGATTCTTTTGTTTAAACTAGACACTCGTGGACTTTTATAGGTCACGTGCTTTATTTTACTTTTCTCTCTCTATTTAGTTTGTCGTGCTATGTCGCGCCAATAAAATCATTATTAGACAAAATATACTCATTTCAATTCATTTTACATAATAATATTTAAAAAAAAACTGAGAATTGTGAATTATTTAAAAAAATAATTATGATTGCAATTACGTTAAAACTCAAGTCATTTACTTTAAGTAGGTAAAAATATTGCACTTAAAAATTTAAGTGTCACAAACTTATAAAACAATAAAAAATAAGTCAGAATATCATCTACTAAAATAAAAAAAAGTTACAATTTAAGGTCTTAGGTATTGATGTTATCTACCTACCCGGGTAATGAAAGTAATTGTTCAAATGATGTTTTTCGTGTTATATCCTATTTTTACCTGTAATCCTTTTTTTTGTTGTTTTGTCATTGCAACATAAATATGGTTTTTAACACTTTCACTGCTGAGCCAATTTGCTTGTCTAGTCACGGGGCGGCTCTGTACACACCATAGTGTTTTCCCATACAAAAAACACAACAGATGTGTTTTCCCGTTGTTTTCCGGCCAGTTATGAAAAACACGACAGTTGTGTTTTGAGCAGTGAACGTGTTAACGGACATCCCACTTCGCATTCCGGTCTGAAATTGAAACAGGAGCCGTTCACCTGTCGAACACACGTTATTAAGTGAAGAGGCTACCTCAATTACTGCGAGGCCCAGTTCACCGACTACGAACATGCAGTCACCGATTACAGAAAACTAGGGATGTCATTTTTTATCCGTAATCGTTTTTTTTTACTAAATTGTTTTTTTTTATTTGACTCGTCGACGAGACAAACAAACGCCTGCCCTTAACAGTTACAGTGCCACCCAGAACTTTGCATTGCATCATCTTGCGCGGCATTGCAATGCGCTCGTCACCCTGAGACATCGGTTCCCTCATAACTGCTTAACTACCTATCTTTCTTACTGATGTCAACTAATTATACTCTATACCTGCTCTCTACCTTGTCCATCCAAAGGATGTCTGGCAGAGATCGCTTTAAGCGATAAGACCGACCATTGTACCTATTATGAAGTTATGTTTTTTTGTAATCTCTGTGTTTTTATACATTTTGGTGTCAATAAAGATTTATCTATATATCTATATATATATCTACTTATCACGTTTCTTAAGTGAGATATCTCTATGTGACGTCACAAAAAAAATATTGCACTCTAAGGACACACAGGACTTAAAGTCACGAAGGAACAAAAATCCGCTTATTGCTGCACTACTCTGTATGTCTAATAAAAACGTTAATTAAGTTAAACTTAAATTAATACAAAGGCCGAAATGTAAAACTCATAATTAATAGATAAATCAGCATTGGGCTGTAACCTCTTTTCAAAGATGGCAGCCCTGAAAATTGAGTAGGCCGAGGGGTTTTTGTTTATAAAACATGGCGAGAATCCTTGATATATAAAGCTGTTGGATGGAAGATTATAATTATACAAGTAGTATAACTAAAGGTAAATGGTTTTATTGGTCTGCAAAGGGTAAGAAATCAGAGTTAAATTAATATAAAGGCAAATTAATGGCACTTCAATTCAATAAAAAATATTGTATTCTAAAATGTACTTCCACATTTCTACCAATAAACGTCTTTACACGTGCGCGAGCGATTTGAAATTCGATTCTACGTAAATCTAGTTTACACTGCTGCATACCGGCTGGAACCAGCTCTCACTGGTCTTACACCAGCTTACCCCGGCTGTAACCGGATATACCGGATTTATTTAGCCGTGATATTTCGAACCGGTTCAAACAGAAATATGGTCTGCATCGTGTTCGAATTGCGGGATTGATCGGTTTTATTGCAAATTCGTTCTTATTTAGAGATCCATGGTCTAACAAAAAAAACAATATGGAGTTTTGGCGGGAAAGCGAAGATGTGACGTTGTTGTTTTTATGTTCTTTTCTCGAAATTTTGTTATTTTGTAAAAAAAATAATTAAAAAAGCTCCTGTTCTTTTTTTTTATTGCCGAATAGGCAAGCATTTGACCGCAGTCTCACCTGTTGGTAAGTGTTGACACGGTCGATGGTGGAGCACGCTTGCCTAGAAGATATCTATTCACTCTCGACTTGAAGAGTTTCAGATTATAGTTTTCGGGAAACAAAGACGCTGGGAAGGTGTTCCATTCCTTCGCTGTTCGAATTATAAAAGTGGATTCGAATTGCTTTTTTTGGATAGCAGAAATATCAACCATTATACGGATGCCGTGTTTCCGTGCGTCTTGTCCGATGGTGGAAAGGAGATGGAGGAGTTAAGTTGTGCACTCTATCACACACTTCTTTTTTAAATTATGAATAGGTTCGCGTTTGACCAACACATGATGGTAAGTGACAATACGGTCTACGATGGTGCACGCTTACCTAGAAGTACCTTATTCACACGTGCCTTGAAGACTCTCAGGTTATAACTATCGGGAAACACAGATTCCGGCAAGGAGTTCCATTCGTTTGCGGTACGCATAATAAATGTGGAGGCAAACCGCTTCGTGCGTATAGGTGGGACGTCAACCATAAAACGGTGGCGTATCGCCGTACGTCTGGTTAGCACCCTCCAAAATGTAAGAAGACTGAACGAACTCGTGTTCAAGGCTTTGAAGTCTAGCTTTCATCCGTGCATCGCAGCCAATGCCATTATGAGAATACCGCAATCGTGACGTCACGCCACTGGACTAATGTCAATCGCCTAGGGGCTTTTCTAACCGAAATGCACCAGATTTATTTAACCGTAACATTTCCCGCGCGTACCGGTCAATGCGAATCGAACCCATTATACCGGTTAATATCATATGTGCATAATGTGCACAGTTATTGATTGCTGTGGTGATTTGAAATTATAGTTAAGCCTTTGTCAATATTGTATGGGTAAGAAATTAAAAGAAAAAAAAAATATATAAAATATACTACGCTTTGGGACAGCTTGGGTAATAATTATGTCTTATACACATAGTAGTGGTAGGCCTCTTCTGCAAGAGACCACCTGGGGAAGTACCTATGCCAGATATTCATCCGCCAAGCAGTAGTGTGCAGGCATTACTGTGTCCGGTTTAAAGGGCACTGTTTCCAGCGAAATTACTGGGCATATGAGACTTTAGAGCCGATGTCTCAGGGTGACGAGCGCAGTGGAGTGCCGCGCAGGATTATGCGATTCAGGGTTCTGGGTGGTGCTGTGACTGTTATGAGCAGGCGTAGCGCTTACCATCAGGCGAACGACTTGTTCAACTCGTCACACACTCAAATAATAAAATAAGGAACGGTTTTCTTATTTCACGATAAGAAAAGAACGTCTAGAAAAAAGAAAGAAATACAACAAAAATCCAATATACGGTAACGGCGACAGCGTTTTAAGGCAAAAAGCAGCCCCATGTATAATTCACGGGCACACTATATCATTGTACAAGGCGGAGACGGAGGCCTCCCTCGGGTTTCCGAGAAAAAAAAAATAGAAAAAACTATATTGTTCCTTTGCAAATAAAGCGGGTCAAGTGTGAGAAAAACTCGCGTGACGAGGGTCCCGTGTGTGCAAGACAGAACTTCTTAAACGATATTACACGAATGCAATTAGAACAGGGCTGTGGTGCGTAACACGAGAGGGAAAAATAACGAAATGTGTACTTGGACACATAGTAGAAGTAAAACTTGAAATAAAAAATATATTTTTCTATAATATTGAAAAAGGAATTTAAAAAAATATACGAAACGTAACTCTCTCTCTCTTTCTATCTTCACTAACTTATCAACTTCCATTCGCCTCTCCCGATCACATTTTTCGTAACGCATTCACCAGCTTACTCCCCAAGTCAAGCGTGCGTAAAAAAGTTTTACTTCAGAAAGTTGGTGCGTGTCAGCTCCAAAGCACGACTAGAGTTCTCTCTCTAAGTATTGTTTTTTGAATATACGATAGGCAAAACACGCAAAATAAATAAACTCACAACTTTGATAATTAATATCATCATCAACATCATCATTCATCATCATTCATCACCATTCATCGCCATTCATCATATGACATCTTAGGCGGAATTCAAACTATATATTTCTAACTACATTTTCTTACAATATTAGATTTATTATTAGAATTAAGTTTATAAACTATTGTATTGAAAGAATTTTGCTTTGGTTGGCCCCCAATATGTTCGAATCTCACAAGTATCCGCCATCTTGACGAGAGGCCGACATCTTGAGCGAGAAGTGTTAACTTTCGAGTCGTCAAGTTGTTTGTTGCGGCAAAGGAACCCTAAAATGAAAGCCGCTGGCCATTTTCTATTGATTCTTCATATCAATTTCAGATTGTTACGTGTGGATATTGTGCTGGGTTTCTTTGTCGCCGAATAATTTTTGATAGAATGTGTGTGAACATTGGCGTCGGAGCGTCTCGAATACCTACCGACAAAGAAAATATATCTATTTGGCTTATGCGTATGTACGGGACCTAAAGTAACTATAAACCAAATTTCATCAAAATCGGTCGAGCCGTTCAGCGCGAGAAACTATCATACACATACACTTTCGCATCTTACTTATGTGGTCCACCAATCTGGGCCAGGCCTCCGTGGTGGATTATGGCCTAATCCCCCTCATAAGAGTGAGGGAAGACCCGTGCCCAGCAGTGAGCTTATATGGGCTGATGTTAATTATATGGAAATTTATACAAAAAACAACTTGTATACACAAGAACCACTCGGCTTTATCCGTAATTATTAAATCCGTATATCCGTAATTATTCAATATCGGTTTCAAAGTATTAGGGGTTTATACCGCTTTATGTTTGTACCTACGGTGTTTTATCCGTACGCGATAATTGAAACCGGATAACGGAAATTGAGTTTGGATTATCATAATGGTGTTCAGTGGTATGAAAATTAGCTTATGATTACTGTTAATTTAATGTATGCAAGTATAAGCGGTGGTAACCTAGTGGGAGAACGTCCTCCTTTCAAGGCCGTGGGTTCAAATCCCAGTGCGGGCAACTACCAATGTGTTTCTTTTAAAACATATGTGCGTAATTATCACTCGCTTTCCGGTGAGAGTATTGGCATAACTACCCGAGAATCATTTCGGAGGTAGGTATGTAATCTACCAATCCGGACCGGGCCCCCGTGGTGGATTAAGGCCTAATCCTCCTCGCGAAAGTAAAGGGAGACTAGGGCTCAGCAGTGGGACCATATGGGTTGATGATGAATCCAGTTTGTTACCAGTCATTTCCGTAATGGCTGAACGGGTTTTGATAAAACTTGGTTCTCCAAGAGACATCCTTATAGAAACTGCTTTAGAAAGCATGCCAGTTCAATTTTATATTGCAGAAGCTCTAGTTCCGATTCGACTTACCGCATTAAAATTAACCAAGGGCGAGTCGGACTCGCGCACGCAGGGTTCCGTACTTAGTTGTATGTACCCCATAAATATTAAATTTATGTTAATTTAATTATTTATTTTTAAAGTTACATATACATCATCTGTGAATATTTCAACTGTCTAACTATTACGGTTCATAAGATACAGCCCGGTGACAGACGGACAGACAGCGGATCCATAGTAATAGGGTCCCGTTTTACCCTTTGGGTACGGAACCCTAAAACGATTTGAACTAAATGCCGTTCAAAATGCGGTGGAAAATGATACTGTTCGTAGAAGCTACACAAACCTTTTCATTAGTACGGGTATAATTGACAAGTCTAGTACCGCTTAAAACGTCTTCCTAGTAAGTGGTATTTCTTAGAATACCGCGCTGTCAATACTACATTATGGAGTGAAACAAAGAGCAAGGAAAAAGTATAGTACATAAGTATACTATAATATAAGCGGTGGTAGCCTAGTGGGAGAACGTCCGCCTTCCAATCAGAAGGTCGTGAGTTCAAATCTCAGTGCAGGCACGTACCAATGTGTTTCTGTAAAACATATGTACGTAATTATCACTCGCTTTTCGGTGAAGGAAAACTTCGTGTGGAAACCCACATACCTACCCGAGAATTATTTCGGAGGTAGGTAAGTTATCGACCAATCCGGATTGGGCCCCCGTGGTGGATTATGGCCTTACCCTCCTCACGAAAGTGAGGAGAGACCCGTGCTCAGTAGTGGGACGTTATGGGTTGATGATGGTGGTATACTATAATATAAAGTATAGTGTGCAAACATTACTGAACGAACGATTTGAAGGGCATTGTTTCCAGCGAAATTTCTGGGCATATGAGTCTTTAGAGCCGATGTCTCGGTCAACCGACAGCCGATGGGGTATAGACTAGTTCTAGAGTGGAGACCGCGTTTAGGCAAACGTAGTGTAGGAAGCCGCCGGCTGGTTGAGTGACGACTTGCGGGACACGGCTGGCAAGGGCTGGATGAGGAGCCGAAGATCGGGTTCAGTGGATGTGTGTGGGCTGATCATAACATAGATTCCATAAGTACCTCATAATAAGATTCAGAATCGCGTCCAGTCCTATTCACAAAATATAAAAAAAGGAAATCTACGCCAAATCTGATAATGCAGTTTTAATCATGGCATTTTTCACCGCGGATCATAATAGAAAAATTAGGATTCCGCAGGCGTACTCCACGACAATTTATTAATGGGGTCCGTAGGGGCTTCCACCCCTTCGAGCAGATTTATTGTACACGCTTAGGGTTGTCGCGTTTTAAAAATTAAAAATATTTGTTATTGTTTGTTGTTGTATGCAATTGCGTCAGAATAAAGGTTTTTCTTTCATTCATTCTAGTTGCAAATCACGCAAATTATTATTAGGTCTAAATCGGCTTACTTGGATTTCCTGTATTTCCTAGCGAATGAGAAACTACGAGGACCATGGAGAATAAGTGCAAAAAAAATGCAGATGCTGAAAAGAAATCCAAAAAAACCATGAAAGTTGATAATTTGCTCGAGTAAAAACCAAACGTGGCAGCCCTGCCGCTCCCTTATCTGAAATTAATCCGTGATTTTACGTGAAAACGATTTTTTATTCTAATAACATGGTGTCTTTCTTTAGCTGGGTAATTAAAAATGAAAATCCAATTAGAGCCGTGTGGTCGCCATCTGCGTCACTTCCGGCAACTGGTTTCCGTTACCTACCTTATGTGATTAACCGGGATATGAGATTAGCATTCAATTTTGCTACCCGGAAGTTGAATAACGGTTAAATCTTTGGGGTTGTTATTATATACCGGACCGGAAGATGTAGGATGGCGTCCCACGAGGTGGACCGACGACCTGGGGCCTCATCACGAACAGTTAAATCCATCCAGTTTAAGGCCTTAAACTGAACTGCCCTGCTAACTGTCACCGCTAATATCGCTCAGCGTTCATAAGTCGTCCAAAGACATTTATCCAAAGAGATCGGAACAATTTGTTTGCATTTATAGGAGTTTATATAGTTCTACATTCTATAATAGTAGGGTAAAATGAAAATAAGTTACATTTTATTTCAAAGAATTGTAGAATTCATTCATCCACCAAGCAGTAGTGTGCAAACATTACTGTGTTCCGGTTTGAATGGCATTGTTCCTAGTGAAATTACTGGGCGTATGAGACTTTAGAGTTGATGTCTCAGGGTGACGAGCGCAGTGCAGTGCCGCGAAGGATTATGCAATGCAGGGTTCTGGAGGGTGCTGTGAATATTATGGGCAGGCTTAGCGCTTACCATCAAGTTAACGACTTGTTGGTCTCGTACTCGGTATAATAATAAAAAAATCTGTCATGATTTTTGTAATAAAGTCGTGGATTTCAACAATAGCATATTCTAGAAATATTCTAGAAAGTTTTAGGCAGATTTCATGGTCAATAGCATTACTAAAGACAAAGGTTTTACATATAAAAAGTAACCTAAAAATCGATGCACACAAAGCACAGATTTGCATGTTTAATTATATAAGGCAGCACAGGGTTGTCAATCAATGTCAAAGTTACGTCGTTAAAATTAAAAAGTGCCCGATACGCTTGATGAATGAGGCTTGCATAATATTATTATTTACCTATAAAAATCTATACAAATAATAAAATCAAAGTGACTATTCGTACGACGAATAATTTATATTTGTTTAGTTTGATTCCCAACATCCCCACTGCTAGAATGGTTAGTGGGCCTGATGGGAATCCAAATTCCCAGCGTCCCCACTGCTAGAATGATTAGTGGTCCTGATGGGAATCCGAATTCCCAGCATTCTCATTAATATTTATAGTGGGGACGCTGGGAAAAATTATTCTTAGCGTCCCCTTGGTGGACCAGTAAGTGGACCCTTGGGCGCATATCCCTATATCAATGAATACAGCTATTTGTATGCATAATCATTAATGACCGTATATAGCTTATTGTCTGTTGGAAAATATGTCTCGAATAGGCTCCGAAATGATTCATTGGATTTAGCATGATGACTGCTGTAAACACACACGTTTGTGTTTTTATATTTTTACGGCAAGCGAAAACACGTAAACAGTTAACACACACGTTGTGTGAAGATTCGCAAAAGTGCCGAATAAAACGGTTCAGCAGTCGACATGTAAAATGACAACTTGCTCGTCTCGTCACTCAGTCAAATAAAAAATGAGCTTTTAGTGATTAAATCAGAAGTTCTAACGTAAAAAAATGAAGGTTCAGTAGGTATGAATATTAATATTTGAAAAAAAAAGAAAAAAGCCGCGGCACGACTAGAAAAAAATAAAAGTATCTAAGCTTTCCATGTTACTGTGGAAAGTAACACGGTTTCCCCAACACCGCTTTGCATAACACTCCGGCTTTGATGTTTACGCCAAAAATATATTTTCTACTTCTATTTAAGCCGCCTTATCCGGAGTCAGATTGTCCTTAATCACCCGCGTTGCTTTCTGAGCGATTTGATTCGATTTGAGTTGGTGTCACGCCGTAATAGGCGAGTTCAGTAGTTAACGAATTCGCAGAATGTATAAGGACAGTCAGTGACTAACCTTCAAACGAAATATTACGCTCGTATCGAGGTGGTGAGAGATTGTGTCCGATAGTATTAAAAAAAAAACATAACACTGGCTAAACACACAAAGCGTATGAATTTTATTAAAAAAAAACATGTTTATGCTGAATATGTACTATGACTCAGTGACTAAGCTTGACTATAAAATAATTTGTAATACATTGACGCAGTTAACCGGTGCCAAAGTTAAACGCTAGGTTTTTAAACTTCACAGGCATCTTTACAAAAGATCTTTGAAAACATCCTCTGCGTAATTTGGTGATTACCCAACTGCAAAGCGTGGGGTTGTTGCTTGGTTTCCAGCACTGGGCAAATATTTGTGTGAAACACAAGTTTTCGCTATGTGTCTGGTTGTTTGTGTGACCTTGGTATCCCTTGTTCTTGAATTCTAGATACAGGAAAGCCTACTTAGGGGTCAGAATATGCAAATTAATATCTGATTGTGCAGCACTATTTAGCTGTGGGAAGAACAGCAGAGCAATTTCAGTTACCACCATTTAAATAAATCTTATAAATCCTTTAATATTATGTAATTTAAAAAAAAAAAAATTATAAGGCTGCAGTTTTTACTATTTAACTTCGAAACCTTTCAAGATTAGGTTCAGATTACATACTGACAGTGCTGTATAGTGCAACACGGGCCTGTTAGCGGTGAACGCGGTTTGAATACAGATATTCGGGTATTTATTCGAAGAGCTTTATCATATTAAGGGGCTGGCTCACCACTTCCTGTTTAAAATTATCTAGGGGTTATTAATTGTCCTTAATTTTAGGTTGTTATCGCGTTTCGATGTTGTGTAACATGAAACCCTGGGCCATTGTAATCTACGGTACGATAATCCTGGCCTATTAATATCATAATAATTGCCTGGCTATCATTCGACTCGGTCCCGGATACTCCACACAGAGCAGTTTCCCATGACCATCTAGATTTTATAACGCGCAAATTTTGAACTGTCAGTTGACCTGTCAAAATAGCGTGTGGGAAGAAGAGGCGCGTTCTAATTTAAGAAGTTTCGAGGTGCAAAATAAGTTTAAAGCGCGTTATGACATCACGCGTTTCCGGCAAGGAATTAGGGCTCTGATAAGCAGATTTGACCACTCATATATATATGACGTCACATATATAAAAATGTCTGTGTTAGTACAGAAACTACGCGACCAAAACAAAATACAATCAACTAGTATGAAGGTTTATATACAGAGAGTTTGTCTTTTAAATTTAAGCGTGTAATATTGACTAGCCTCCCAATTGTCTGCCAGATTGCGGGTAGAGGTGCAGGGACGCGGATTGCGCGGGTGGAGAGTGGCTGTTCTGTATGAGTACAACATACTATATCTTCTGTGGTTTAGTCTTCGTGTATCTTTATGTTTGCCTTTCTCTATTTAATTAATTTGGAAATGGGACTGTCACGAAATTATTTTAAGGAAAAATATGATGCTGCCTTTTAATTTTTCTTATTGTTGAATATGAAATTTGGCTTTTCTTTCTCTTTTATTAATTAATATTGTTATATTAATATTTTACCTGACGCGCGTCGCACTTAATTATGTGGAATCTTATTTTTCACCCCCGCATGGGCTAACACACTGTTTCTTAGAATAAATACGTTTTTCTAATTGAGAAGCATTTTTAAAGCAATAAAAACGTTTTATCGCTTGTCAAAGCCACTTTTAATGACATCATGTTGACACTAAAGACCTACAACAGTGCGCTACAGTACCCAAGATTTATATAAGTTTATCGCGCAATAGGAATAACGTTTATGGGAATTATATACTGCTGAATACATTATTAGAAGCGGTGACGGCCTACAGGGAAAACCTCCGCCTTTTAAGTTCTGTATATATAAATAAAGTTATTTACTTTTAAAGAAAAAAAGAAGAAATAATCTTAAATAGCACGTTTTAACCACAACCCGAATAGAATAGCGTGAGATGCTTGATATTAAATGTTAATATAAATTTATGGTAAATAGCACCATTATTTTTAATGATGGTTTAACACAATAAAAAAACAGCAAAGTCACAATTTTAGTCACTGACTGTCGACCCCACACCACCATAGGTCGTAATAAATTTAACGTCCGTAGGTACATGTCGTTATGGACACCATTACAGACACACTGACATTCTAGCCGTATAATTATGACATCGTAAAGACTGGGTTATGCCATAGTAGAAACATGAAAGTACGTCATCTTCGTAGACTGGTACCAAGCGCGGCTCGTATGTGTGCACGCCCTATACGGACGCATACAGCACGCACACAGTGAAACTGATTCAAAAGGTAGGATCCCGAGCGTCCGTGGCACACGCCACTACGCGCGTGACAGATGCGCGCAAGGTGTCATACATTTGTATTGTCTAGTCTAGAGCTTAAAAATAATTTATGCACATTTGACATTTTCGGCTTTTTTTATAACAGGAGGCAAACAAGCATGCAGCCCACCTGATAGTTAGTGGTCACCGCTGCCTATAGATATCTGCAACGCCAGGGCATTGCCGGTGCGTTGCCTACTCTTATTAGTAAGAACGTATGACATATCGCGCATCTGTCACGCGCGAGTCGCGTGAGTTGCGGCGCACTGATATTTACCCATAATAGCGCCAGCATAGGTGCCTTAATAGTTATTACTGTCGTTCCATCATTGAGCGCACGCACACAGCCGCGTTTGGTATCCTTGTAGGAAGATCTCTTACTTTTCATTTTCTACTATGGCTATACCGCTGTCGCTCTGCTGACACGGAAATAAAGCGGTGGATGGTCTAGGGATTATCTTGGTAGTAAACTGGTTTAGGATTTGTGGAGGAATTCTGATCGTTTATTGAGATAACTTCAGAGGTTTTCATATCTTTGATTATTTTTTTTTCGTTTCCATAAGTAATACGGTAATACATCCAGGATGGTATCATATAAATTTAACTTGGTGACATTCTGTCTGTTTGAGGGTGTTAGAAAGCAAGGCAGCCAAAAACCAAGTTGTTATTAATAAAATTAGCCGCGCCCCCCCATTTTAACCCGCGTAATTCCAGTTTTCCTGCAATACTTTTGCTTTTTCTAGGTTGAAACAAACATGTTACTTATTAACTGAAGATCGAGAAGAAAACTAATGCCAAAACGTGGGGTCACACAAAAACTCATAGCTAAAATAATTCTTAATTTTTCTCGAATTTTCCAATTTTCCGGAAAATTTTCAGTTAAGTCGCTCTTAAGTTATAGCGTGACCAAGGGTAATAAAGATTCATTTTTAACCGACTTCAAAAAAGGAGGAAGTTCTCAATTCGACTGTATCTTTTTTTATATAAATATATTGCAAATTATGCCCCTTGTTTTATCCTGGGTTTTATAACAGGGGATATTGTCGGAAGGGGTTCTATTTTGATATAGTGTGGCAATGCTGCCAGCATTTTGGGATCTTTGCCTAGTTGTAGAGGTTTATTAGATTAGTGTAGGTTTTATTTTAGGCTATTTAGATTGATGACAAGCGCTCCTCATGATGGTTAATGGTTACCGCCATCAATAGCCACCCGTAACGCCAGAGCTTCCTATGAACACTCGTTCTCTTTACAGAAAAACGTTGATAAAAGAATTATCAACCTTATCTAAAAGGTAAATGACACTACAATATTCAGAAAAACGTCATCCGAAATGCCATCTTTGTATTATTTCATAGGGAACCAATAAAAACATAATAATTCACGTTTTATCGACGCCACTGGCTCTTACACTTCTCCAATGTCACATTCGTAAAACATGAATTATTATATTCCTATAAAATGTTTATGTACTAGCATCGATACTGGATATACTTTGCTGGTAATGGGATACTGATAATCTGAAATGACATTCGCATCCACGGACTTTATATTTGTTGGTGTTAAACCAAGGTTAGCGCTGGATTTAAAAAAAAAATAACTAAACTGTAACAAGGTAACCGACATAGCCCAAAGGATTAGCAAGCTGAAGTGAGCCAATGACATCTGTGGGAGAACTGACAGCCGATGGGGTAAACGAGTTCTAGAGTGGAGACAGCGTTTGGCCAAACGTAGTGTAGAACGCCGCCGGCTGGTGGAGTGACGACTCGCGGGACACGGCTGGCGGATACTGGATGAGGAGAGCCGAAGATCGGTCTCGGGGGCGTTCGCTGGGAAAGGCCTGCGTCCAGCAGTGGACAAGTGTGGGCTGATAATGACGATGATGATATAATTCTAAAAGAATTTCGGCGAGTTGAAAATTATTCATACTTAACACTGGCTAAATTCATTAACTATGTAAAACCAAAAATATTTCTAATTAACACTCTTTTGCTGAAATTCCTAGAGTATTCCTATTCCTAAAGTATTCTATTCTGTTCAAATTTTTTCCACCCAATGCAAAGCCGGGGCGGGTCGCTAGTCTACATATTAAGTTTGTATTATAAACAGATTTTTCTTACTAATCAATTTAAACCTTTTTGCATCGTAAGACAGAGTGTTTTTGTATAACTAAATAATATGAGCATTCTGAAGTGTTCAGACGACCTTGCACCGATCCAGTGGCGCGTTCAAATGGCTAAATTTGCGAGACTGCAGCCTTCGCACGGCCGACGTAATCTGCATATACGCGCCCCAATGCAATACAGTTCATCTATCCTTCAAACAAATAATGAAATAAATTACTAAGCACCTATTTATTAAAAAACTAGCTGCGGCCCGCGGTTTCACCCGCGTAGTTCCCGTTTTGTCCCACGGGAACATACTATCGGGATAAAAAGTACCCTATTACTTAATACTGGTTATAAATTATCTATGTACCAAATTTCATTCGAATCCGTTCAGTAGTTTTTGCATGAAAGAGGAACAAACATCCATCCATACATTCTAACAAACTTTCGCATTTATGATATTAGTAGGATAGTGGTTTGGAGATAAATTTTATATTTACTGTTCAATACTACGTTTAAATAAATAGTTTCATATGGCACCATTGAAATAAAACTACACGAATAATTAAAAATTTACAAAACGAATTATTCTTCCTGATCACCAAGAAAATAGTTGATGATTTTCAAACGGCTGGACAGATTTTATTAAAACATAGCAATACTACATAACAATATAAGTACACTCTCGATAAAGTCACATTAAAACAACAAAAAACTAAATCAAAACCGGTTCATCCGTTTAGGAGCTACGTTGCCTCAGATACACACTACATAAATAAGATAATATAGAAATATATAGTTTTAATTCCGCCAATTTTTAATTTACGACACGTGTTTCGTCTCTGCACGAGACATCCTCAGGTGCTGTTGACTCGCCGAGCGCTAGCAAGAGAGTGACCGTACAACGCCGGGCGGCCCCTTTATATAGTACTCGGAGCGTTTGTACGAATGGTGGGGATCACTGCGCTTACGCTGTGTTAAAAATTGGCGGAATTAAAACTATATATTTCTATATTATCTTATTGATTATGGATTTCCGCAAAATAACGCCTGATTCTATCAACTACACACTACATACTTATAACATCCCCTCTATTTCATCGCAGATTAAAAATAGTGCAATGAAAAAAATAAGATAAAAAAGTAATTCATAGCGTATGCAACAAATTCTCACTCTTATCCTTACTGTCTAATTCTTAGTCACTGCAAAAAACTTCGTCTATGGATGGGTTAACTGGTTTCCACGTGCCTACATGACAAAGAGAAGAAGAAGAAAGAAGGAAGCACAGAAAAGTCCAGACTAGTAAGCAGACCACCAGCCCGTTGTCAGCCACAAACCACCAGTAAGTTAGTTGGAAAGCAGTGGATACGTCTCGTACAAGACCGGAATAAGTGGCGTGAAGGAAAGGAGCCCTATAACCAACAGTGGGTTGATACGGGCTGAGATGGTGATGATGATGAGACAAAAAGTGGGCACGCAAGCTCGCTGCCTGTCCCAGTTGCCTGTACATCGTTTGCATCATGAAACGAGTCTATAAATATTGGCATCGGAAGTCAAACACAGTTTTACACGGCTTCGAGAGCTAAACAAGCGTCCGTGAGCCATGATTTTTGAGCACGGAAGAATTCTGTAGAGGCGAAATGTGTATGTTGATAAATCTGACATTACTATCGAAGTAGCAAGCCTTATATAACGGATGCGGGCGTGACAGGAGGTGTTGCCAATAGCCACGTCATTTACTTGATTAATTAATAGTTGTAGTTGAAAATTCCTGCAATGTGGCGCTGGTTTGGACACTGTTTGCTACCGGTCAAACGAAACAATGCCCATTATAATGTTGATGTTTAACCCCTGCATTAAAATATCATAGGCTTGAATTAATAATCGACTAAGTTTTATAAATACTAGACTTGGTTATTAAGTAGAATAACTTATAATATTCCTACTAATATTAAATAGTTGGATGTTTGTTACTCAATCACGCAAAAGCGGTTACACGGATTTTATTGATATTTGGAACATATTCAATACAACTATAGATAATAAGCCACTGTAATGTTGACTTTAATAATATTGCAGCAATATTGTACGCCCGAAATGGGAAAACTGTTGATACCTAATTGAAATTACTTATGACCTTTGTACACAGTTATTACAATAAAATATATTCTATTCTATTCTATTCTACTTTTTATTACGTAAAAATTGCGTAATAAGCGGTGGTAGCCTAGTGGGAGAACGTCCGCCTTCCAATCAGAAGGTCGTGAGTTCTAATCCCAGTGCAGGCACGTACCAATGTGTTTCTGTAAAAACATATGTACGTAATTATCACTCGCTTTTCGGTGAAGGAAAACATCGTGAGGAAACCCACATACTTACTCGAGAATTATTTCGGAGGTAGGTATGTTATCCACCAATCTGGACTGGGCCCCCGTGGTGGATTATGGCCTAATCCTCCTCACGAAAGTGAGGGGAGACCCGTGCCCAGCAGTGGGACGTTATGGGTTGTTCATGATGATGATTACGTAAAAATTACGTGAGGCGATCAGTAAATACTTGCAAGCATTATCCGATTTCTTTGTGCTGTTCCACTGATTATCACCATCACCATCATCAATCTAAGTTGCTCCACCACTGAGCACGAGTCTACCCTCACTTTCGTGAAGAGGATTAAGCACTGATGATTTGATTATTTCCATTTGGTCGTAAGTTACGCCTCCAATGAATTGTTCCTCCAATGTTTTACATTTTTACGCGCGACGAGTATGCGTGAAGGTGTAAACCCTCCGAGCCCCTAAATCTAGTAGTGTTACCCCTTTGAGGGGAATTTCGAAGGGTATAACGAATAACAGTAAAATGTTATGGGGTTTTGTTGTTCATTGGGGTTCTTTGAGTCGCTGAATGCGGTTAAGGTATGGAGATGTGTGGCAGTTTATTGAAATAGCCCGCGGAGGAGCTCTGTTCTTTTTGAACCGAATTCAGCGGTAATAAATCGGTGGTTTTAATTTTTATTGTATTTTTTTTCTTTATGTTGTGTTTAGTGTGTGTTAAGCTATGTTTCCTGCGCGTGTTTTGGTCTACTCACTACACACAAGAAAAAAACTTGTCAAAAATTTTTAATTTGACTTTTAGCCGAGCAAGTCGTTCACCTGATGGTAAGTCACAGCACCACCCAGAACACTGCTTTGCAAAATCCTGCGCGGCACTGCACTGCGCTCGTCACCCTGAGACATATGTTCTAAAGTCTCATTATGTCCAGTAACAGTGCCCTTCAAACCGGAACACAGTAATGTTTGCTTACTACTGCTTGGCGGATGAATATCTGGCAAAGGTGTGGCTTCCCCAGGCGGTCTCTTGCAGAAGAGGCCTCCCACTACTATGGATGTATGTACGCATGTTCCTTTGCCGTATCTTACGGCTAAACGGCTCGATGGATTTCGTTAAATGAGGAATGCGAAAATAATGCAAACCGAAAGCAATGTAACGAAGTTTGCTTCGCTGTTTGGACAAAGACATTCCTGTGGCCAAGATATGCGACAGCGGCCGAGATATGCGAGCAAGCTCGGCTGACCTGGACGTAGCCAGGCCTAGCTTTAGAAGGGTGAATACCTTCTTTGTTGAGCTAAATAGTTCATGGTTAGAACTATTTGAGACCATTTCTAGAGTAGAATGGAAGACATGTTGTCAATAGTGAGCAAGTGCAAGTTATGTGGTGGGAGGCCTCTTCTGCTAGAGGCCGCCTGGGAAGTATATTCATCCGCCAAGCAGTAGAAGTTTGAAGGGCATTGTTTTCAGCCAAATTACTGGGCATATGGGACTTTAGAGCCGATGCTCAGAGTGACGAGCGCAGTGGAGTGCCGCGCAGGATTACGCAATGCAAAGTCCTGGGTCGCACTGGGTTTGGATTATGGATAGGCGTAGCGCTTACCAGCCAGGTGAACGACTTGCTCGTCTCGTCAATTCGCCAAATAAAAAAAAAATACTAAATGTTTGTGAGACACATAGTAGAAGTAAAACTTCAACTAATAAATTGTTAAAAAAAAAATATAACAACTATTTCAAAAAAATATAAGAAACGTAACTCTCTCTTTTTCTATCTTCACTAACTTATATCTCCCTCTCAACTTCCCTTCGTCTCGCCCGATCACATTTTTCGTAACGCATTCACCAGCTTACTCCCCAAGTCAAGCGTGCGCAAAGAAGTTTTAGAAGAAAAAAAGTATTTAAAGCAAAACGTCCGCTTTGCTTAATGTCAATACACAAATGAACAGTCCTCCAAATCTGAACGTCCAGGAAACAAACAAACCAACAGCGCAAACTAAACTCAATGTACAGAAATTTACATTTATGTTAGGACATTCCACTAGAGAAATCTACAGAATTCAAGTTAAACAACAAAGGTTCCTGCTGAGCCATTCCAGTCCTTATTTCTATGTGTTAAAGTGGGTTTTTTAGTGGACTAATTAGTGCTGAGTGTAAACTTTATGAACGGTGGCCTTTGAAATCAATGTGACAGCCGAAGTGGTGTCACAAACAGGGAAGCGACTACTATGAGTTGTCGATCGTAACTCACTCGAATTTACCCATAATGTTTGTCACCTTTATGAAGCAAAACTTCTTTACGCACGCTTGACTTCCCATAATGGTCACAGCTCCACCCAGAAGCCCGCATTGCATGATCCTGCGCAGCATCGCACTGCGCTCATCACCCTGAGACATCGGCTGTAAAATATCATATGCCCAGTTATTTCGCTGACAGTGCCCTTCAAACCGTATTACAGTAATGTTTGCACACTACTGCTATCTGGCAAAGGTATGGTACTTCCCCATTTGCAGAAGAGGCCTCACACTACTAAAATTAACATGGTAGGGGTGCATTAACACAAATTACACCAATTTAGCACATCCGAATTCTGTTACTACATAGGGAGGCGGGGGGTCTGACTTTACTCCTGTTACACCTATGTCATCGCCTCTCGACCGCATCGTCGCTTAGCACCGAATGGGACATTGGTCATACGCAAGCCTATTGGTAGGGTTTATAATCATGATGGAGCTCGCGGTCGATCACCCACGCGATGGACGGGCCAACGGGCCAAATAAAGACCCTCACTGGCCTTCCAATACTTGATGCCATGATAGTGGCCGAGGACAGAACTTCTTGGAAGAGTTTACTGCGGAAAGTGATGCGGGAATCTTTATCTGAGCCACGACCTTCATTAGTGAAATAAACGACTAAGAAGAAGTAATCGTCATCATTCATTTCCGCCAGCAGTTGCACATTACTGTGTTCCGGTTTGAAGGGCACTGTTCCAGTGAAATTACCGGACATATGAGACTTTAATATGTCTCAATGTGACGAGCGCAGTACATTGCCGTGTAAGGTTATGCAATGCAAAGTTCTGGGTGGCACTGTAACTTTTATGGGCAGGCGTAGCGCTTACCATCAAATGTACGACTTGCTCGTCTCGTCACTTACACACGAAAAAAGACAGCGCCGCGCAGTACTGTGAAAATGTATCAAACTAAAACCGCGCGGCGACGGCCGGCGGCGCGCCGCACGCCGCACAGCATTAATCTGGTTTTTGCCCTAGCGAATCATGGGTAACCCAAGTGTTTGACTCGCCATCAGTTACCAGCGCACCCCTGCTGGCGGCTTAGCCCCGTTACGATGAGCAAATTTCAAAAGCAATCTAAAACACGAGCCTAATACATTTTTGCTACATTTTTGATCACCTAAAAATGATCGGTTTTTAAATTAATCCTTTTGTATTTAAGTCTACGGGGAACCGGCCCGTTATTTTGTAAATTATGAATTTATTTCGTTATGCGTCGTCGGTTGGAACAACAAAGCGTTCTATGTTTTCGTTTAATACGCCTGGGAACGAGGCGATGATTAACCAAGGGTCCGGCCAATTTTAAAACTGTTCCCTGTTGTTTATAAAATTGTAAAAACGATATATTATTTTAAACCACTTATTTCTCAAATACCTAACGCATAGAAATTCTGAAATGAATCCATTATCCAACGTTTTGGTTTATTCTATACAATCTCATTTTTAATATTCAGTATCCTCATATTGGCCCACTGCTGAGCACGGGTCTCCCCTCACTTTCGAGAGGAGAGCTAGGCCATAATCCACCAAGAGGGCCTGTTCCGGATTGGAAGATAACATACCTACTTTCAAAATAACTCTCGGGGAAGTATGTGGGTTTCGTCACGATATTTTCCTTTAGCGAAATGCGAGTGATAATTACGTACATATTTACAAGGAACACATTGGTAGGTGCTTTTGGATTTGAACACACGACCCTATCTTTGAAAGGCGGACGTTCTCCCACTAAGCTACGGCTGCTAAGTTTATTACTAATATTATAAAAGTGAAACTGTAAAGAAATATATCGCTGTGATATTGAAGGCTCTATTGATCAAAATAATCAAATTTTTAATACATTTTCAACAGGCACAGAATAGATAGTACTACGCAGTTGCGGTTTGAAGGGCATCGTTTCCAGCGACATTACTGGGCATGTGACTTTAGAGCCGATGTCTCAGGGCGAGGACCGCAGTGCAGCGCCGCAGGATTTTGTAATGCAGGGTTCTGGGTGGTGCTGTGACTGTTACGGGCAGGCGTAGCGCTTACCATCATGTGAACGACTTGCTCGTCTCGTCACTCAGTCATTAAAAAAAACGCCTTTACTCCAATTTAACAGAGTAGACTAGTTTTGTTAAAACATATATAATTATCTATAACTAGCTGTGCCCTGCCGCGCTTCGCTGTGGCACATTCGCACATTCGCTGATATGTCACTGATGAAAAAAATAGATAAAAACAATCCTTGATGCGGATTATATATCATGCTAAAATTTCAGCTCGATCGGTGCAGAACTCTTCGAGTTTTTGAAGCGTACACAAACCAACATAACATTTTTATATATATAGATGAATTGATACCAGACCGAACGGTTGATTAGCATTGAACCACTAACCTCAGTTTTGTTTGCATAATGCAATATGTGGCTAATTTCAACAATTTGAATAACAAATTTAGGCTAATAAATCGATGTTTATGCAAACACGAATCGGTAGATAATTATGCATCTGTTTTTATTGAGTCGTCAGCCATGTCATGTTCCTATCTTCGTGAGTTCAAATCCCATTGCCACCAATGTGTTTCTTGTAAAACATATGTACGTAATTTTAGCTCGCTTTTCGGTGAAGTAGAACATCGAACAGCGATAAGACCGCCCATTGTACTACCCTTGTTTACCTATTGTAATTTTTCTGTACTGTGTTTAATTTTGTTTCTGGTGTACAATAAAGAGTTTTCTATTCTATTCTATTCTATCGTGAGGAAACCCACACACCTACCCGAGAATTATTTCGGAGGTAGGTATGTTATCCATGAATCCGGACTGGGCCCCCGTGGTGGATTATGGCCTAACCGTCCTTAAGACAGTGAGAGGAGACACGTGCTCAGCAGTGGGACAATATGGGTTCTGATCACGATGATGATGGTAGTTATTTTTGTATATTTTTTATTAAAATTACAGTAAGTGCCAAAAAAGATTAAGTTTTAGTTAGGGGTTAGTTAAGAGAGAATTATCAGGAAAAGATAAATGGGCTCCTGATATTTCAGCTTCTTTTCAAATGTCGCTGACCCTATGACCTTGTAATATACGTATCCGATGGTAACCAAGGTACTTAACACTATGAATGGCAAAATTTCAGTTTCTGTCTGCAATTTCGAAGACAAGGCCTAAATTTAAGTGATAATTGCTATAATTCCTAATCATAAGTTTTTGGAATTTTTGTCGGTATATCAAAAAAAATTGTATCTGAACGGCTCAACGGATTTTAATTAAAATTTCAGGGATTGAAACAGGAAATTTAACCTTAATTTTCGTGTAAAAACGTGTGTGTTTCGTGTGTTTTCGTGTATTTTTAACAGACTTCTTAAAAGGAGAAGGATACAAAAGTTGCCAATAGTTATATTATTTTATTTAAATTATAGGTATTTTTCACTTTTTAGTGTAGTTAGTGCCTTTTTGTAATAATTGAAGTTGGTTGATTTTTTTTACCAAGTTATTGATATCAGATAATTGTTTTGGGTTGGAAAATATTAATAAAAATCTATTTGGTGAAAAACCGAGCGAACAAAGTCGCGGGTTTCATCTAGTTATTATTATCAGCGGCGAGAACCGCCGACAAAAGTAATTGATGGATGATGATTAATGAACTTATTTCTTTAGGGAGAACTTTTTCCCTGAAGGGTGAGGTATTAGAAAAGTTTCAGACGTATAACCCAATAACAAATTTGGGAAAAGGGTAGATTGTACCATTCAGCCATTTAGGGCACAGTTTTAAATTAATTCCGATGGATTGAATGTATTAAAAAGGTTTAATTATGGACTTTTTTTTGGGTTCAGTGAAGAATATCGATTTGCCTTTTGGATCGACATGCTTGTAATTTTTCAATGCAACGCATAGAAAAATTTACTAAAATCAAGTAAAAAACGAGTGCGCTTTAGATCACACGGCTGAAGAAACTTCGCTATGAGAGAAAGAGAGAAAAAAAATGTTTGCTGGCACCTCTCTCTCTTGCCCCTACAGTAATATACGAAAGATAAAACTGTAGCGCAGTGCAGTGCCGCGCAGGATTATGCAATGTAGGGCTCTGGATGGCACTGGGACTGTTATGGATAGACGTAGCGCTTACCATCAGGAGAACGACTTGCTCGTCTTGTCACTCAGTAAAAAACTTTGAAACTTGATTAAAATTGGCACCCTTCTATAAAAATCTCATAATTCAATTTAAAATCATTCAATCAATGAACGAAGTGGTCCCAAAGCTGTACAAAGTGACACGTCAATTCAATGCACACCTTGTAAGTATAGTCAGCTGTCACGCCCCTTTGAGTACTCAGTAGGGGCGAAGCGTGACGTGGGGTAGTGACACCGCCGACACGACGCCCCTGCTAGTTAAAATTGCACTTTACTACTGACAAACTGAATTGTACTTTGTTTATTGAAATACTACCAAGCACTTTCTCAGCATCTTATGACTTTTGGTTTATCTGTACCATACTGTAGAAAGAAACAAACGAGACATAAAATGAAACTTCTATGACGATGCGCCTTTTAACTAAACACAATGGTAACGAAACAATAAAAAAAAAATACAAACAATTAACAAACAAAGAAAACATAAACACAAAACAGACACAAACAATTTTTTCAGTTTTTAAGTTTTCACATACCTACTCGAGAATTATTTCGGAGGTAGGTATGTTATCCACCAATCCGGACTGGGCCCCCGTGGTGGATTATGGCCTAACCCTCCTCACGAAGGTGAGGAGAGACCCGTGCCCAGCAGTGGGACGTTATGGGTTGATGATGATGAAGTTCTCATTGTACTGTGGTGTTTTAATAAAGACTGTACCTATTTGTCTATAAACAAACAATATTTTTAAAATCATCTCAATTTCGTCGAACATTCCAATTCTCCATTTTTCATTATCACGGCCAATTTCCTATTCCCATTAGTTTATGCCGTATACAATCGTTAGTGCGATAGTGCACGCGATAATGTTTCGAATCGCAATGACTGCAGTAAGTAGAAATAATGAAGACTATTAATCGCAACACGCAGTCGCGAAGTGCAGTCGCGTTCATATAGTAACCAGGCTTAATACTATATTTACCGCAAAAATGAACAGGGCCCTCACCACGAACAGTTAAATCCACCCAGTTTAAAGCCTTAAACTGAACTGCCCTGCTAACTGTCACCACCAATATCGCTCAGCGTTCATAAGGCGACCGGAGACATTTATCCAAAGAGATCGTACAATTTTTTTTGCATTTATGGGAGTTTATATAGCTCCATCTCATTCTCTTTTTGTCTCATTCTCTTTTGTCACGTCACGTTTGTCATTTATGAGTGTGTGGTACCAATCTAGGTTCAGTTTAAGGCATTAAAACGAACTGCATGGAATAAGAATGAGTGCGTGGTTACTCCCCAGCTCTTGCAGGATAATACTTAACGGGGGTGAAGCCGCGGCGCTCAGCTAGTTATGCATAAGGCTTCAGGAGGCCGACCATGGACCATGAACTGGATCCAGTTTAGGTTGAAAATAGCAGCAACATAAAAAATAAGACGTCGCGGTACGATTATGCGACGCGGTTCAGTTTAGGCCTTCAATTGAATCGCTATAAGAGGTCATGGTGTGCCTCCTGAGCCTTTAGTATTAACTCAAATTTATAATCCTTTCGGAAATTAGGTATATAAGTATATAGTTCAGATAGTAATCAACATATGAACACTCACGTCTAAACTCCATTAAGGTAGTAAAAGTGTAAATTTCAACAATTATTTTCTACCAAAGCTGCCGGGGCCTCAATGATTTCACTAAGCTGTTATAATATTAATCTGTTCCCTGTAACAACCAAAAATGGCCTAGTTTTAAGCCTCTTCGAAGCCATTACTATCAATTTACTGATATTAGCTGTAAGGGTACATCGTGGGGACCATCGAGGAAGAACAGTCAAGAAAAATTTTTCATTAATGTATATAAAATTCCAATACAAAAGTGTAATTATGTTTGTCTTAGAAAATTGTTTGTTTACCTACCTTCGCACCATACCTAAAAGTGGGTAGGTATGAATATCTAACCGTGTCTGTCGGACAGACGTGCGCCGGAAATACCCGAATACCCTGCCCTGGTTCTTTATAGGGTATTATGCAAAGCTCGTAATTTACAGGAATCTTGCACTTGTAGGTTAAAAAAAGCTCTACCAGAGACAACGAAAGGAGTTTACTTTTCGCCAAAATCAATGCTTACCCAATCTGCTCAGGTCGTTTTTTTTATTTTTTATAGTCTACGGGTGCTTGGAAGATTTACTATTGAGCCCAGCATTTAGGATATCCGTTCTGCCTTTATCTATGCCCCGTTTCCCGTGTGGTGAAATGGCTATTTGATGGTCTTAACGTGCCCCTATTTGTGTCAGGGGCCCATTCAGGTGTATATAAATTAACATTGTTTTGTGCTGGAGCGATATTAGGTGTAGGAGCAACAGTATGGATGGTCGCGCGTATCGGAAACAAATCTGATCTTAACACGTTGACTGCTGAAAAGACAGACGTTTGTGTTTTTTATAACGTTATGCGATTGCGGGACAACACACCTGGTGTGTTGGCGCAGTTTCGTGCCAACTGTGCGGCGAAACACAGATGTGTGTGTTTAACACGGCGCTGCTACAGTGCGGCTCACACAGACGGCACGCCAGTGCTGGATAACACACACGGTTCGTAACGGTGTTCAAATGTAAAAACATTTTGGGACCATTTTTTGCTCTAGACTTTTATAGCTGATTTTATATAATAGTAATTTCAGTCGTGGGATTTCCGGTTTTTCGCAGATACTATAATTTCCGGGATAAAATCTTCTTATCACTCAGTTCATCATCATCATCATCAAACCATAACGGCTCACTTCTGAGAGCGGGTCCCCCCTCACTTTCTTAAGGAGGATTAGGCTACCGAGGCCCGGTCCAGATTTTTTGATAACACCAATATACACTACCAGTCGGCAATGAACCCGAAATTCTTCCAGCAATGCAACACTAATCCAACAAGCGAAAAAAGACAGCATTTAGTCTCTAATACCATTGACTGTCACTATCCAGTGTAGTGGCATTGACGAGCACAGTGAAAGACATAGCAATTCGCAATCCAATGTCCAGGGTGTGCGTAGTGACGCGACGCGATACCGTGCAAACATCAAAAATATAGCTCTACTTTTTTTTTATTTGACTGAGTGACGAGACGAGAACGTTGTTTACCTGATGGTAAACGCTACGTCTGCCCAAAACAGTTATAGTGACATTCAGGACTTTGCGTTCCAAAAATCTTGCGCGGTACACTGCGCTCGTCGCCCTGAGACATCGGCTCTAAAGTCTTATATTCCCAGTAATTTCGTACTTACCTGTAGTTTTGTATCGCCGCTGATTGATTAAGGTAGTAACATAGTCCACGTGTACGAGTAGGTAACGCATTTACTTAGATATTTTCGCACTTAAGGCATCGCATCGCATAGTGTGGTGGCATTTGGCGTCCACTTAGGACAGTAATATTACGTGTGTGACTGAGTCTGACAGTCCATACTGCCCCTATTTATAGGGGATGTTGGCTCGATAAACCAGGGGTGGCTGGTGACTTTACACCACGTAGGTTGGTTTGCGGCCGCGTGAGGGGCGCTTAATGGCTAGATAGGTTTGATTTTTTACTCATGGGAACAATGGATTACGAACCAATTTGGATAAAAGTAATTTTAATCGATAAATCAATTGAAGGTTATGTTTTTAACATGTAGGTATGTATTTTTTTGGATTTCCCGAGGGGGCCAAGAGAGGACTACAGAAAGCCACATTGCTACAATGAATGTTAGAGGAGGCATGAAAGATAAGGCTGAGGAAGTATGCGAGATGATGAGCAAAAGACGGATTGATGTTCTTTGTGTGAATGAGACCAGGCGGAAAGGATGTGACGCCACCACGCATGGACCTTACACGGCCTATTGGTCTGGAGTTCCAGAAACCAGTAGAGGGTGTCAGGGAGTTGGTGTACTGCTCTTTGCTGGATCGTAGCATGTGGAAAGATGTAGTCTCAGCCTATCTTAATGGCAAAAAGGCGTGACTGTTTGTACGTATGTATGAATGTGGTATGTTCCGCCGTAGCGCTTAAATTACTCACCCGATTTTGATGAATGAAGGTGCTAGTTATTGATTATTATGGTCCGAGTGACATGGGATATTTTTTTTCAACATTAGTGCGGCCTACGTAGGCGGGTTTTAGTAATTATTCGGACATTCGCTCGTTCCTAGATACAAGGAATCATAGTCAAGGACCAGGATTTATGTATAGGTACGATCGTGACCTAATATTTACTTGTCATCAGTTTTGGGGCCCCGTTTGTGCATGCAAGGGCCTCACCACGAACAGTTAAATCCATCCCGTTTAAGGCCTTAAACTGAACTGCCCTCCTAACTGGCACCACCAATATCGCTCAGCGTTCATAAGTCGACCAGAGACATTTATCCAAAGAGATCGGAACAATTTGTGGGAGTGTACATTGCTCCATCTCATTTTTTATTTCTCTCATTCGTCACGTCACGTTTGTCATTAATGAGTGTGAGGTGCCAATCTAGGTCTTTCAATTTAAGCTCTTAAAATGAACTGCATGGAATAAGAATAAGTACGCGGTTACCCCCCAGATCGAAATCAGCCCTTATCTACCATTGAGACGGAAACCTGAGCTCCGTAGTCCAATTTCCGTCTTAACCAATCAGATTTCCATTACACTGTATTATCGTCGAATTTGACAGGCATGTAACTACTCCATTGAATAAGGGGGCTGTCAATATTGACCTGCATGATTTGGTCGTAACAAACATCTCTTCTTACATACTAACTAAGGATTGGAACTGTGTTTCCTGATAGTTACTGCTTGGGAGTCTTGAAGTCACGAGTGAATGGGTTTTTTATATTAATAAATAGGTTCACGTTTGACCATCTGATGTTCAGTGGCAATGCGCTCTACGATGGTGCACGCTTGCCTAGACGGAACCTACTCACTCGTGCCTTGAAGACTCCCAGGTTGTAACTATTGGAAAACACAGACTCCGGCAAGGAGTTCCACTCTTTTACGGTACGCAAAATAAATGTGGAGGCAAACCGCTTAGTACGTACAGACGTTACTTCTAGGTAAGCGTGCGCTATCGAAGACCGCATTGTCACTTATGGATAGTGGTCAAACGAATAATGCATGATGAATATTGAGTATTCAATATGAATACTTACATTCATATTGAAAACAATTTGTACACTGCTTGTAGGTGGAATACTTATCAAGTTCCTAACACCCGAATGTATAATACAATAAATTTATACCTACAAACAAATGATATAATTTGATTGGCACATATTTTATTTACAGAATTTAAATAACAATAATTAGGTTAAATATGAAGATAAAAATAATTAAGATAAATTAATAATAAAGATAAACCTTAAGAACCTAACAAAAGTGGGTGTCCGTGAGGGTGCCAATAAAACTGGCGGTATTTACACATGTTTTGATATAGTTACTTTCCAAATTTTTTCTGTTGCATTTGATTAGATTACAAAAAAAATACAAAATGCGAAATAGAGTTTGTAAAAACAGTTCTGACAGCTCACGTTTATTAACTTACGTAAAACCTTTCATTGGGTTCATTATCGTTGAATTGAATGCCAGAGTCATGGCGATATGGAATCTCGCTTATCACCCCCTGTAAAAGGGTTGAATACCCATTCACAGGGTGTTAATAACCGCCTGTGTGTAATTATAGGTGGCAAACTATTTTAACTTCGAAGCTTCCGTGGCGTAGCGGCTGACTGCGAAACGTGAAGTTGCAGGTTCGATTGTTGAGCAAATTTTTTTGTGAGAATTACGTGTGTGTATGTTGTGAGACAGATCGTGAGAGAGAGTGATACAGGCATATAATTATGTCCTTTTTTTATGAACCCTCTCTCTTCTAGTTCCCGATTTCCTAAATACAGCCGTGTATCATAACAAACACTGCCCCACTACTTCTTTGCATGTGTTGACACAACTATAATAAAATAACTGCGCCGCGTGGCTTCACCTGCGTCGATAACAAGAAGCCACGTCAAAGTACCTTGGTCAGTGACTAACTTTGACTCCAAAGGTCGGTACCACCTAATACTACAACTTGTACTAACAGCCATTATTGGAGCCAATTCTGTTACAAGCTGTTCCAAATTTTAGTTTCAGTTTCAGTTGGTTCCAATGGTTTGTTCTCTCCTTTTAACCCGATGAAAACGAAAAGGACGGCAATAACTTTAGACCTGTCAAATTAATTTTCAGTTTAGCTTGTGGCAGCATATTAATTCAAAGTCAAGATGTCTTTGCCACTAGCAAGGAACTCTTCACTCTTTATTAAATTTAATACTGAATTAAATCAACTCTTCTCAAGTCAAATCTAATGACAAGTAAAAACAGGTCACGATTCTCTTCACTTTTAAAAGGAAAAATACGGAAATCAGGATTCGCGTCAGGAGTGTGGCGTACATAATAATTTATACCGTAATCAGAAGGTTAGGGCTGGCGGGATCAGCCAGCGAAGCGAAGGGAAGCGAAGGCAAAGGAAGCACGAGCGAAGCAGAGAAAATGCGAAGTACGTTTGGGATTTTGAATCTATTTAATGACTACAAGAGTTTGCCCCTTTTTCATCTTCCAAAGATTTATTTTGGTCTGAACGACGAATCGATCACGTCATGCACCTGATGGTCAGCGCTACGCCTGCCCAAAACAGTTCCAATGCCATCCAGAACTTTGCATTGCATAATCCTGCGCGGCACTCTATTGTTCTCATCACTCTGAGACATCGGCTCTAAAATCTCATTATGCCTAGTAATTTTGCTGGAAATAGTGCCCTTAAAACCGGAACACAGTAAGCAGTATGAGCACGCTACGCCATGCGCGCCGTGCCGTGTTCGAGGTAAGAATGAACCACTAGTCAGTGGACCGCTCCTTTTATAGCCATATGGGTGGGGGACCGACGACATCTAACCAGTGTTGCTATTGGTATAAATTTAAATGGTACTACAGATTATATTACTAACCACGATTATAATTAAATTCTAACAATTATTGCCCGCTGCGCATGGTGTTTAAAATTGCTGGACGATAATTATTAAGTTTTTTGTATAATTGTAGTAAGTGGTTACTTTTTCTTTATTTTAATACCTTGAATGTTCGTCGTGTTTTGTTTTTTCATTTTTTTTTTCAATAAATTCGTATAAACATATGAACAATCTGACAAGTTCCTCTCGACATAATAATATCTTTTTGGCTTCGCTTTGTGTCTCCAGATTTACAGTCCTTATACAGTATCTGTTTAATATTCGAAACGTTGACGTATTTTTGCTTTTTTTTTGGCGGTGGGCGTTGCAATAGGACGAGGAAGTCCTTAAGGACACATTAATAAATAACAACGCTTATCCAAGGTGAGAGAAAAACTTCTTAAGGCACGTTTCAGTTTATTTTATTTAACTGAAGGCTGGGGCGTAAAGTCGTGCAAACTCAAAACTCAAATCAATTATTGCTAATAGGCAAAAATAATGCACTTTACAAGTTAACATTTAAGTCTCATATAAAAATCATAAATTAAGACAAATATGATCTACTAAACTATGATTATGGTTTGAGTTTAAATAAGTAAATTTCCCTTTCAAGAGTCATGCCTGAAACTCGCACAGTAAAAGGAAACTCTATTAACTCTACCAGTGCTTCAGAAATACTCCCGTCGGAGAATATTATTATTATAATATTATAATTATTATCATTCTAACTTTGCAGGTATTCATCCGCCAAGCAGTAGTGTGCAAAAATTACTGTGTTCTGGTTTGAAGGGCACTGTTTGCAGTGAAGTTACTGGGCATTATGTGACTTTAGAACTGATGTCTCAGGGTGATGAGCGTGCATAGCTGCGCAAAATCTAGCTATGCTAAATTCTGCGTGACACTGCAATATTTATGGGCAAGCGTAGCGCTTACTATCATGTGAATGACTTCGGCGTCCCTTTACTCAGCGATATAAAAAAAATGTTTAATAAAACCAAATGAAACTCAAACTTAAATCAGCACAAAATTAAAACAGAAAAAAGCCAAATCGCTTCTTTCCCCTCCATAATCTCATAAATATTTATAAAATTCAAATTCCCAGTAAGCCGTGTGTGTCGCCAACTTTACCCAGATTTCCCCTTAATTTGGGGGAAGTTAGGATAAACAATGCTGTGGAATACTTAATTACTTTATGCTGTCTTTTTCATATTGATGAAGCTGAAGTACGCTTTGAGATTTGGGGGTACACTTGAGCGGTTTGCTTTCGTGCCTATTGGGGAGCCTTTTTGTTGCCGACGTCTTGATTAATTTACAAACAAAGTTTTTTCTTCGTTGGACTTCTAGAATATTGCGCCTTTTTCTTAGCAAGGATGCTCCGAATTGATACTACTATAATATTTAATACTATCCGCGCTAACTATTATCCCACAAGACCCATCAACTTTTACGGAATAAAATGTATCTTGGTTCTAATCCGGGACATTCCCATTTCCAGGATTTTTGGTATCTATATTTTATCAAAATTCGATGAGCCGTTGAAGAGGCAACAAACACACACAGATACACACACACATCATCATCATCGTCATCATCCACCCATTTCGTCCCACTGCTGAGCACGGGTCTCCTTTCCTTTCGTAAAGAGGATTAGGCCTTAATCCACTACTGGATCCCGGTCCGGATCGGTGGATTTCATACACACACACTTCATTATATTTATAATACGCACACGTTATTTAAACCAATATTAAAATTTTTGATGCGTAAATTTGCTAACTTTAAAGTAAGTTGTTCCTATTCTGTGTCAAGCAAAAAACTAACAAAACTTATACTTAAACCGCCTTTCATTAGCAATACTAACTACGTCTCTTATGTAGTGCTTTACCTCCAAAAGAAATAAAAAGTTGGTAACCAAAAAAGTGATTACTATCCGAATGCCTGATTACGTAAAACTTTGCTGTAGCGACAGCTATCAGTATGCGATTAGTCTCAAAAATGTCATTAGAAATCTTATTACGAAAACCGTTCGCACACTGTCCCGCCTGACGCAGAATGCTCTTTGGGCTTAGATTTCTGTTTTATTAATTTGGCTGAGTTACGAGACGACCAAGTCGTTCACCTGATGGTAAGCGCTACGTACAGCAACGCACTCATCACCCTGAGACAAAAACAAATCGCTGTAAACAATGTCCTTCAAACCGGTACACAGTAATAAGTAAGTTTGCACACTACTACTTGGCGAATGAATATCTTGGATGAATATTCTAGCGTAACTAGCGACAGGGCCGCCATAGATGGAAACAAAATTGTTTTACCAGCTTAAAGTAACGCATGACAGCAATGATCGCTAGATTTAGGCACCTCTGTCTGTCGCAAGCCTGTCGCGAGATTCGTGATAAGGCAGCGGGCATTCAGCCGCCATCTGCTCTCGATATAGTTAATTTTATTGGACTCGTTACTTCCAAGCACCCCTGAAGGGCTCTCGAGGGCCTAAGCCCTATGAAAAGGGCAAGGGAAGGCCCCAGATTTTTATCTGTGAAGAACGCCCTTCAATGACATGGTAAAGTTGGTCGTCGTGAATGCGAGGTGAGCTCTTTATTGTTTAATGGGGCGGGATGGCTTTTTTCCTCCTTTATATAGGTTAGTTTTATCATTGGAAAAGGGATAATTGTTTGCCATGGATTTTTTTTCATTTATCATATTACTAGCTGACCCAGCGAACTTTGTACCGCTATATTTTTTTGCCGTCATACTATCTAAAATCTAAGATTGAAGATGTCTCACAGTCTTCTGTCTCATTCGCACATGCACTTTTCGGACATTTTTTAAATACTTGCTATTACTTTTTTAAATATTTTATCGTATAGTTGATGCCATCGAGAATGCCAGGAGTGGTGTATAACAGATTATTTTCTTCTTTATTTGTTCCCATTTTTACTGTAATAGATTCGCTCAGGTTCGAATTTTTAATTAACTTAGACACAACCCTATCACAAATATTTTCAGAACAAAATATCGTCAATTTAGTTCTGTATAAGTTTCTGATTACAAAAGCAACATCGTTCAAACTCTCAACTTCTCATCTAAAATCTAGACAGCAAAGTGGTTTCTGATCCGCACTCTTCCCCGCTGCATCGCGATCGAGCGAGTCGTTATATATAACAATATATCAAGGATTAGTCCGTCCGTCTGGATGCTTCCGCTCAAATAGCTCCTTTCTAACTAAGCTTTCTATATCGCCGGCACAAGTTATGAGCGGAGGAAGTTTTCCTTTACATACCGTCGGCACAAGTTATGAGCGTAGGAAGCTTTTCTTTACATAACGCTGGCATAAGTTATGAGCGGGCGTAGCTTTTCTTTACACATCGCTGGCACACGTTATGAGCGGAGGAAGTTTTTCTTTACATAACGCTGGCACAAGTTATGAGCGGAGGAAGTTTTTCTTTACATAACGCTGGCACAAGTTATGAGCGGAGGAAGCTTTTCTTTACATATCGCCGGCACGAGTTATGAGCGGACAAAACATTTCTTTATCCAGCCCGAAACGTTGATCTGACCCGGTGTAACAACAGCTGGAAATGTGACTGACAATTTGACTGAGTAAAGAGACGAGCAACCGCCGCCGTTCACCTGATGGTAAGCACGGCAAGACGGTAAGTCTTGCACGTCACTGCAATGCGCTCATAATCTTGAGACATCGGATGAGAGATCTAAAGTCTCCAATGCCCAGTAATTTTGCTGGGAATAGTGCCCTTCAAACTGGAACACAGTTATGTTTGCATACTGCTTGGCGGATGAGTATCTGGCAGAGGTGTACTTCCCCAGGCGGTCTCTTGCAGAAGAGGCCTACCATTTTTTTCTTTAGTAGCACATGGTCGCTAGGCATTAGAATATTCACTGTCAACAAACATAATAGCTAAAATTAAAAAATAAGTGGAGTAAGTAGGACAGTTCCTGTCACTTCAAGATCAACCTCTCCCTTGCACCATCCCCTTAATCCAGGTTGGAACTCAGATTGGGCGCCGCCATTTGTCTAACATTATTATTTTCATTATTACGCCGCGTCAGAAGATTGGAGCTGGTGAGTTACGGCCGATATCAGCAGACCCTAAATTGGTTTGGGGTTTTTTCGCCTGAAATTAAACGGCTATTGCCTGCAGATAGATCGGACCTGTGGATGTGATTTAGGGTGATCGAATTGGATTGTGGGGGGAGAAATTAAGATCGACGATTTTGGTATAAGATTTCTTTATTTATTTAAATAGATTATACTCAGAAACTTTCTAAAAGACAACATTTTATTTCCAAATTTTTTTAAAATATCTTAGTGTTGAGATGAGCAAGTCTTTCACCTGATGGTAAGCGCTACGCCTGCCCGTAACAGTCACAGCACCACCCACAACCCTGCATTGCATAATCGTGCGCGTCACCAATAATTTTTAATGATTGATTATTTTTTTTTACTTTGAATTTTTTTTTCTAATTAACTTACCACATTTCAAAACACAAATTATCCCTTACTTATGCTATTTTCCCAATGTCCTTTTTCATAAATATACTTTGATTTGCATTGGATCATTCGAATACATTTTTCATTCATACCTAAACCAATTTAGCCGAAGTAAATTTCCCAAATTTCCACACTTAAGTCCCAAATGAAAATCTCAAAGCCAGACCGACACCGCTTCATACATTAACCTACCGCAGGGTGCACCTAAATAAATCCTCTTGGTTATATTAAGGTATTACTAAATCCCCCTAAATATATAGCCCCAATAGGCCAAGTAATCTGTCTTTCATTTAAAACGGGTGTTTCGATTCCACTGATAGGGAATTCCCTTTGGTTGCGGAACCGCAGTGAAGGTTCTTGGCAGAAGATATAAGAGGTAGCGTTTTTACTAATCCATATCTATCGCAAGAAACTCAATGGGAATCTATATTGCTTGGTGCTATCTTCTCTGACGGGCGTATTTCCGAAGCACTGGTAGAGTCAATGGAGTTTCCTTTTCCTGTGCGAGATTCAGCCATGAGTCACCACTTACCGATGAAATTTCCTTTTTTTAACTCAAATCATAATTAGTTATTCATTAATTTAGTTGATCATAATTTTATTTTTGTTTTTCTTTGCCTATGTAAGTATAGTAAAAGATTCGAGTTTCAAGTTTGAAATTGAAAAAAAAAAAACAATTTAAAAAAAAAATATTTTTTTTTACACCACGATTACATAAATATATTATAACATGTAGGTCCTGACCCATAGATCAGTATCTCTTTGATTTCAAAATAAATGTCAAAATTTAGGTGAAAACTGCTATTCATACGATATATCGTATGACCTAGATTTATTAGTTATAAATCCTTGTTTTATTAGTAATAAAATAAGGAATCGTATAAATAGCAGTTGTCACATAAATTCAAGCATTTATTTTAAATTCACGGACAACCACATCAGTTTTATTGTTTCTACGTAAATATTTTTACTGAAAGTAATAAAAAATTGCAGTTTCACTGAGTGATCCTTTAGGATGACAAAGATCTGGGATGTATTTTCAGAAATAGTTAAATATCATTAATTATTACTATTGTCAGCCATGGTTGTCCCACTGCAAAGGCCCCCCATCCTTCTTCCATTCCTCTCGGGTCACAGGCTTCTGCGGCCAGTCCTTCCAGAAGGCGCCCAGCTCACCCCGCCATCTCATCCTGGGCCCGCCGCGGCGTCGTCTAACATTGTGTGGGCTCCACTCAGTTCCAGGTTTTGCGCATAGCTCGTCCGAAAAAAGTCTGGTACATTTACACAGATCCTGGGGGGTAACCACGTACTTATTCTTATTCCATGCAGTTCATTTTAAGGTCTTAAACTGAACGGCCTAGATTGACACCACAAACTCGTAAATGGCAAACGCGACGTGACGTCACTCAAAAATAGACTGAAGAGAATTAGAGAAAAAGAGAATGAGATGAAGCTATATAAACTCCCATAAAGGCAAACAAATTGTTACGATCTCTTTGGATAGATGTCTCTGGTCGACTTATGAACGCTGAGCGATATTGGTGGTGACAGTTAGCAGGGCAGTTCAGTTTAAGGCCTTAAACTCGATGGATTTGGGTGAGGCCACTGGACAATCTACGCTGTTCTCTTCAACTTACGCCCTGTACTATTGGTTATGTTAGTATCCGTTTTGGGTTAGAGAATAAAGAAGTACTACCTACACTCGTGGCGAGTGTTGGAGCGCGGTTAATACATTACTCTCCGGCTATATACACCTTACCGCTGCTCTGCAGATCTCGAAGCAATGTAGAATAGCGCAGCCGCAAACGCGACCGAAAGTACCCTTTACTTAGCTCTATATACAAAAAGTTTTTCAAATTCAACACAGTAAGCTGTATTTTTTTGTTGGGTAACAGAAAGAGTTACGTTGGTTCTGTATTTTTCTCTATTTTGAGTGATATCACGTCACGTTCGTCATTTATGAGTGTGTGGTGCCAATCTGGGCCGTTCAGTTTAAGGCCTTAAAATGAACTGCATGGAATAAGAATAAGTACGTTGTTACCCCCCTGTTGTCTCAGTCCGAGATGTTGAAACATTGATCGTCCCCTTGAAAGGAGGTAATCGCTTGGAAGTGGACAGTCACGCCACACCCCTGACACTCCATACAAAAGCTGAATTGACAACTCACACAGACAAAATGACTTCACTACACGCGCCAAATACGTGTGTGAGTACTCAAACAGACCATGCGAAGAAAACAAAAGACAACCAGCTGATACCAAGATTCATACAAACCCGTCTATCTATTACGTAAGCTTGTAATATTGACAGCCCCTCTATTTCCCTCCGAATCGTAGGTAGAGGTGCGGGAAAGTGGATCGCGTGATGTAGAGACTGTCCATTCTGTATCTAATGCTATAGTTATTCTGTGTCCGCGGCTTGGAAGCTTGAGAATCTGATTTCCATGGGGGAACTGAGCCGAAAGTTAGCTGACGTTCTGGCCACTATTGGAAGCTTAACTGAACATCCGCGATATGATTCTGCCGTAACTGTTCTGAGCTGTAAGGCCGTATTAAGTCGTTAGTCTTATCCTTACGGTCAGTACTGCCGTCGGTCGTCCGGTATATGGCTATGAAAACCGTGCGTGCATTTAGCAACGCTCTGAGCGCGTCCGCACGGTTTTCATAGCGATTGCTACGAACCAACGTCAGTTCCTACTGACCATCAAGATAAGACGGTATAAGACCTTTTTGCACATAAATATTCATGACAATGCATCTTATTGTGTAATTTTTGAAGTGAAAACTTATTTATGAAAGTTCGGATAGGGAAGTAAATTAGTTTTTTTCGCCATCGACATGGTCACGTGACGGGTTAACGATAACATTACATATCTTTTTCTATTAGTATAACTTATTGCGCTGGGCCAGCTGTGTGTGCATGTGCTGGTCTGTGTGTGTGTGCTGTGTATGTCACAATGAGCGGTCTTATCGCTCAGCGCGATCTCTTCCATGCATGGAGAGCAGTACCTAACGAGGAAATCGGCCGGTGGTTTTTCGTATAAATTCGAAAACCATAAATACATAATAACGTATGGTGGATAAATTTAATATTATAATAATGATAATTATGATTATAAATAGTAATAAAATTATGTAATAAACATATATACTAAGATAAATACTACATAACTAATACTATAAGGATTGAGACGGAATCACTACTAGTTATTGCAATAGATAAGATAACTTTAGAAGGACCCTTTGTTCGCAGTCTGTTTGTACATATTAAATCCACCCCGTGTACACCTGAATCCGGGTTAAACTTGGATCCCGGAACTTAAATCCTGGGATCTTAGATCCTGGGTATGTTTAGATTCCGGATGACCCGGGTTTGATGCCGTTGTGATGCCCCGATCCGGGATTAGCCAGAGACCGGCGGTCAATTGAGGTTCGCAAGTTGGCTTACAATCTTAATTGGTGATATATTCTTGAAACTGAGCGTACATTCACAATTGCTATATCGGATTTATACCGGTTAAAATGATTGATTATCCGATACAACTGTCTGGTTTGTCCGTACACGGTTGATATTCCTCCAATACGCACAAAACGATTTGTAATCTCCTATATAATTAGAATAGCGAAGGAATGGAATGCCTTACCATCGTTTTTTTTATCCTTCTGTGTGACGAGCCGAGCAAGTTTTTCACCTGATGGTAAGCGCTACGCCTGCCCATAATATTTACAGTGCCACCCAGAACTTTGCATTGCATAATCCTGCGCGGCACTGCACTGCGCTAGTCACCCTGAGACATCGGCTCTAAAGTCTCATATGCGCAGTAATTTCGCTGGAAACAGTGGCCTTCAAACCGGAACACAGTAATATTTGCACACTACTGTTTGGTGGATGAATATCTGGCAAAGGTGTGTGGTACTTCCCCAGGCGGTCTTCGGTTTTCTAGGCAAGCATGCTTTATCGTGAACCACGTGAACACTTACCATCAGGTGAGACTGCGATCAAATATTGGTAGAGTAACAACTTGGTTTTGAACAATCGTTGCTTCTGCTTGTCAAATAACTAAGAAGATTTATCGCCGACCTTTTCTGTAGAGTTATAGACCGTTGACCTCAAAGTCTTAAATACAATTCTCTAGCTAATGGATGCTGTAGTTCTATCAAACTGTGCTTAGGCAATCGTTAAAATAATTCCAAACCAACCGACTGTTAACTATTTGACAAATCGTCTGAACATTTTGCGGTGCGGTGGAATGCAGTGACTAATGTCAAGACAATTATGAGTTTCTTGGTTATTTCTTAGTCATAGTTCTTTATTGATATTGGTATGCAGGTTGATATAGGTATATTAAGTACACCATTTCATAATTTTATTTATTTGGTAATTTGGAAATCTCCATAACGCTTTTACAGATTGAGGTAAATTGTGGTTCAATGCGGATTTCGCTCGTTTAGCACTAATCCGTCATCAGTTCCAGTTGTTAACAGACTTTATTCCACACCAGAGGCCTGACAAAGTCAGAAACCAGTTAAGTAGTTACCTATTTCTCAAAAAAGTTTAACAAAATATAATATAATTTAGTGCACGAAAAAGTTATCGATCAAAATACGAATCTGCGTAAACTGCAGAATCTTAGTCACTGTTTCTTTCTTTAAGCATTCGACCTCTTAACCTTGGGAAGACATTCAAATCTGAAAATTAGTTTAATTGTTTACCAATAAATAGAAAGCGATGTTTACGACTATAGGCACTTAATAAGTTTCAAAAGCATTTCGAAATACGCATTAACCGCATTTCGTGCTTTAAAATTAGAAAAATAAAGCTGCTTCAGATAAACACTTATGAAATACGCACTCGATACTGTAAGCTGATGAAAATGAGCGCAAATGCCATCACTCCAGATCTATTTCTCCGAGGTTCCGTTTCTTTAGTCTCTTTTAGATTGGCTTAGCATAATATTATATTGTTATTAGAACTTGACAGCTATGTAAAACTTCAACTCCAATCAAAAACGAGAACTTAATCAAAATATACTTACAAGATTTTAGCTATAGAAACACCCATCCCTGTTTCTATACGACAAATTGGAATTTGGATCGAAATTTACTGACAAAATGACCTATAGAAAAATACGTCCATACTAAACTAGCACAGTTATAGACATGGAGATAGATAAACTACTAGCTGCGCCCCGCGGTTTCACCCGCGCAGTTCCCGCTCCCGCGGGAATATGGGGATAAAATATTGCTAAATTGGCTATTAAAAAATAGGGATTGGTGATAAAAGGGTAAAAATTTAGGGTTGTATGTATTTTTTAATGCGACATAATAAAAAAAATAAAGAAATCAAACAAAATGTCTAAAAATTAAAAAAAATTGTTAAGGGTGGACAACCCTTATCACTAAGGGGTATGAAAAATAGATGTTGGCCGATTCTCAGACCTACTCAATATGCTCACAAAAATTCATGAGAATCGGTCAAGCCGTTTCGGAGGAGTACGGGAACGAACATTGTGACACGAGAATTTTATATTTAAGATTTATTGACACGCCACTGAACAAAGAAAACTAAATTTAAAAGTTAAAAAAGAAAGAAGAAAATTTGTTGAAGTCAAGTAGAAAGAGGGAGATAGATAGAGAGGGGAGAGACAGAGCAAGAGAGAGTGGTGGAGTTGAAATTATGTTGGATAATTATATATGTTCATTATGTTATAATTGTAATTATAATAATACAGATATGTGCAAAGTAAAACGACTAATTAATACTTCTATTTGAGTATTTTAAACTTTAGAAAATACATTTTGAAGACACAACTTAAATAAAAATAATTAAATAGAAAACTAACTAAAACTAAAACTTAAATATGTATCTGGTATTTCAGGCTTCGGGTGAAGCCACTCGGTCAAGGTTTGTCTGTGACTCGATTGTAGTTTGACTGGATTTAGAATATCGTTTCTATCTCTCAATATCTTTATTTAGGATTCCCATATTAATGACTCACTATTTGGTCGAGCGGTGGTAGCCTAGTGGGAGAACGTCCGCCTTCCAATCAGAAGGTCGTGAGTTCAAATCCCAGTGCAGGCACGTACCAATGTGTTTCTGTAAAACATATGTACGTAATTATCACTCGCTTTTCGGTGAAGGAAAACATCGTGAGGAATCCCACATACCTACCCGAGAATTATTTCGGAGGTAGGTATGTTATCCACCAATCCGGACTGGGCCCCCGTGGTGGATTATGGCCTAACCCTCCTCACGAAAGTGTGGAGAGACCCGTGCCCAGCAGTGGGACGTTATGGGTTGATGATGAAGATGATGATGATTTGGTCGAGCAAGCGAGGTCTAGAGTATAATGGGACAAATCGGAATGTCTACATGGGTGTGTGTCGTATATTATACTTTGTCCAACAAAGCTTGTGTACTGTTAATCCGGTACCTGATTACGTAAAAGTTTGCAGTAGGTAAGCGACAGCAATCAATCGTTCGCCTGTTGTCCCGCCTATCGCAGAATGCAGTTTGGCCATAGAAGTGACAGAACTGCTGAACGCAAATTAGTGCAGTTTTTGTTGTTGTTAGAAGGTGATATCACCACGCATGGATCCTAACCAGCCTGTTGGTCTGGAGATCCAGAAACCTGTAGAGGGTGTCAGGGAGTTGGTGTACTGCTTTCCGCTGGGATCGTAGCATGTGGGAAGATGTAGTCTCTGCCTATCCCAACGGGGAAAAAGGCATGACTGTTTGCTGTTTGTATGTATGTTTATTTTACAGTTTCTAAAAGTGACTAGTCTTACAGCAAAAATCGCGGATTTTACGTCTGTCGCAAACCTGTCGCGAGATACAAAATAAGGTCGCTGATCTTTATGAAATTTTAACACATATCAATGTCATCGTCACCATCAACCCATATAGAGTCCCTCAAACGCAGGTCTCCCTTCACTTTGGTGAAGAGGGACCATCAACCATCATCACATCAGGAGGTACTCCTCTATTACCGTGTACCTACTTACTAATAAATTTAGTACATTTTAATTTTAATTTATTTATTTAATACTTTATTGCACAGATTAACTAACTAGTACAAATGGCGGACTTAACGCTAAGAGCATTTTCTACCAGTCAACCACCTATAGTGAAGGAGAGAGGGGTGTAGGCGTGCATCAAAATATCTTATACAAAAAAAAAATGGAAAATATTAAATAAATTTTAAATTTTCTTCTCTAAATATCTTTTCTTTGTGTCCAAACCCCAATTTGACACAGTTCTATAATTTTTGACACATTTTTCAATAGCGGCTTCAGTCGAGACCATTAGTTTTAGGGGTGGGCAGGCAGGGATGGTTGTAATTTGGTCGTGCCGTCACGCCCTCGGCCGCCCTCGGTAATGGCGTTCTGATGTTGCCAGACGTTGTTTATTTCGCCTTATTATGGGTTAAAGGTTGTCTGATGGAAATATTGATTGTAGATTAGTGGAAGTTTTAAGTTTTGAAGGTTACTAATGTTACTCAGATAGATAGACTGCGGTTTTTGTACAAAATGTGTTTTTTTTTGACGTGACAACGTCTAATAAATCGATGGTCGCCGGCTGCATGCACGAAAAAGTTGATACATTGTCCCGTAACGCTCATTGTACGCTTGTGCCGCGTCTATCTCTCTTCTCTTCTTGACAGGTTAATTATTCTTGCATTTAAAAAATCTGATTACTAGTATAATTTCAAGTATTTATTATTTTATTATTAAAAAACGATTCAATTTTATTCATAAAAGTATGCAATCATTTCATCAATGTTTTGTTATGACGTTGTTACGTTAAACTATCGCCCGTAAACCAACTTTACAGACAACCAATTTTTTTAATTTGCCTCAATGATGAAACGAGCAAGTCTTTCACCTGATGATAAGCGCTACTCCTGCTCATAACAGTTAGAGTGCCACCCAGAATTTTGCATTGCATAATGTTGCGTTTTCCAAAGATGGACGAAGGTAATAACGGAGTGGTGGCCAAGAGGAGCGCAACGCCTGCGAAGCAGACCACCAGCTCGATGGTCGGATGACATCGCAAAGCACGTCGGGATTGAATGGATGAGACTGGCACAGGACCGGAACAAATGGCGTGAAACAGAGGAGGCCTATACCCAGCAGTGGGTGGATACGGGCTGAATAGATAGATAGATAGATAGAATGTTGCGCGGCACTGCACTGCGCTATGCGGCTACACTGTGTACTGTTTTATTATAATTGTGGTTCTATTGCTTGTTGTTTTATTTTTGATAAGGTTTGCAAGGGTTTTTTCTTAGTGGCAAGTCTCTTCTGCAAGGGTCCACTTAGGGAAGTAACACACTTCTACCAGATTATCATCGATTAAGCAGTAGTGTGCAAACTTAAATGTGTCCCGATTTGAAAAGCACTGCTCCCAGCAACCCTTTTGGGCATATAAGAGACTTTAGAACTAATGTCTCAGAGTGACGAGCGTTTTTGCAATGCAAAAATCTGGGTAGCACTGCAATTATTATGACCAGACGTAGCGCTCGACATTACGTTAATGATCTGCTTGTTTAATAACGCAGTGTCATAGTGAAAAAATCATAGACAGACTTAAAACAGCCCTTGCATATAAATATTGACCTTAATTTTGTTCCACCGTTGGTATAGTAAACTTTCTTCACCCTAGCTACGAAAACACATCCGTTCAGATTGACTGGAACGAAATATGTCCCTCTCCATGTAAAAACTACAATAGACAGTTCCCTAACATAGATCAGGGCTGATATATCGCGATTGCTCGCGCAGGATCGCATCGCTTTGTTTGCTTAGGACACTATACTTTTGCTATTTTGGGATTCAGTAGCTACTAGCGGGAAATGATTTGGCACTTGGGTTTGGGTTGTCGATAGTTTGTGGCACTGTAACTGTTATGGATAGGCGTAGCGCTTACCATCCCATCAGGTGACCGATTTGGTCGTCTCGTCACTCAGGCGAATAAAAAGTACTGGTTATATTCATCGACTAAGGCAAGATCTATATTTAGTACCGGTTTATCCTTTGGAAAGAAGATCGGGAAATGGCGTTTGGATGTGAGCAATTCTGGCCTCCTTTTGCTTTTGTGAAATGAAAAATTAGGGTTCCCTGAACGGGATCGGTACGATTTTATAGAGGGTCCCGCTTCCGAAAATTGTTTGTTGTCTTTGTAATTGGATTTGAATGGGGTATTTAGATGATATGCGATATAAGGGTACAAGGTTTAAGGTAGCATTCATACCTTTCTCTCATTTACTAATTAATCAAAATTAAATTTCACTAAGTTTATAAATGCAAACTTTTGTATGTTTGTGCGTTCTTCACGTCGAAACGGCTCAACGGATTTTGACGAAATTTCTCATATAGACACATTGAGTCCTGGAATAGAACATAGAACACTTTTTATCCCGTAAAATCGACGGTTCCTGTGGGATAATAGTAAACGCGGGTGAACTTAGTATTGAATATATGATAAACTAGCCGCGCCCCGCGGTTTCACCCGCGATGTTCCCGTACAAACTTTCATCCCCTAGTTCAACCCTTTTTTGCAATAAAAAGCAGCCTATGTACTTTGTCAGGCTCTAGACTATCTCTGCACCAAATTTCATTCAAATTGGTTCAGTAGTTTAGGCGTGAAAGCGTAACAGACAGACAGACAGACAGACAGATGTGATAATGTATCGAACATAATGATAGCGTTGTGGTCTACGATGGTGCGCACCTACCTAGAAGTAACCTATTCTCTTGTAACTAGACTTGAGGTTGTAACTATCGGGAAAAACAAACTCAGGCAAGGAGTTCCATGACGCATAATGAATGTAGAAACAAATCGCTTCGCCCTAATATGTTTACCGTTGTGATGATGGCACATTGTCGTACGTCTGGCTGTTCGATGATGGAACAGGCATGATATGATAGAACCAAAAACCCACGTAATGTACAGTAGTGTCGATTCATCAAGGCCATCGTGAAGTTAGCCGCAGAAAGCGTCAAGGTATTCGTATTTTGGAAGCGAGTTAGAATTTGGACAGTTAGGGTTGGTCGCCTGGCATTTCCCGCTATTTCCCACCTACTGAGAAAAAGGCAAGGCACGCTAAAACATTTCTTCGTGCATGCGCAAACTTTCCGAGGGCCTGTGGTCACGTTGGCCTAGATCCGTCAACACTACTATACAACTGAAAAACACCAGGCATTCCTAAAGGGTTCCACCAAAACTGATTCCGCCAACCATACATCACATATTTGACATAATAAATGTGACAGCTGATCAGCTATCGATCATCACTGTAGGTATATGGTCCCCGATAGATTTTCAGCGACACGAATTGAAAACGTTCCAGTATTTTACTATGATACATTCGGTTCATTTCGTCCTATTCATACCGTGAATACATTGGGATACTGTGAATATATATAAATTTGAATTTGATTTATCAGCACTAGTTGCACTAGGGCGCAAACCTCTTCCAGTTTGAAAGGAAATGTATATATTGTAGAAAAAAGTTAAAAACTTTAGTTGTTTTAAAGGTAGGCAACGCACCGGCAGTGTTCCTGGCGTTACAGATGTCTATAGGCGGCGGTGACCACTTACCATCGGGTGGGCCACATGCTTGTTTGCCAACTATTATACAAAAAAAAGATAGGTGTCTAGCCTTACCTGGTTTAAAAACCAATGTCTCAGTGTGACGAGCGCAGCGCAGTGCCACGCCAGATTTTACAATGCAAATTTCGTTTGTTTAAGGCATGAGACATGTAATCGTAGACCGCATTGTCACTTACCATCAGGTGAGATAGTGGTCAAACGTGAAACCTATAGTAGTTTGTAGTGGGAGGCATCTTCTGGAAGAGACCGCCTGTCGCCAAGCAGTAGTGTGCAAACATTACTGTGTTCGGGTTTGAAGGGCATTGTTTCCAGCGAAATTACTAGGCATATGAGACTTTAGAGCCAATGTCTCAGGGTGACGAGCGCAGTGCAATACCGCGCAAGATTATGCAAGTAAAGTTCTGGGTGGCACTGTAAATGTTATGGGCAGGCGTAGCGCTTACCATCAGTTGAACGATTTGCTCGAAAAAAAATAATTTGGTGTTTAATTAAAGTAGCATAACAAACGGTTCAAAACCAAGTGGACACAGCCAATCGCATTAGCAAATCAAATAACACGATTTGTAGTCCCATAATTCCCTCTATCCAACTAGGTTACAAGTCCGCGCGTAGTTTGCGCATAATTAAGTTCTCGGCGCCCGGACGGTCGTGTGAATGCTGCCTAATTAGGGTGACGTATGCTGAATAACAATGACCTTTGTGATGATGGTAAGTTCCAACGAGACAGCTACTGCTTGGCGGATGAATATCTGGCTACTGGCTGGTACTTCCCCAGGCGGTCTTTGGCAGAAGAGGCCCCCACTACTAAAATTTTTTTTATATTTTTTAAAGATTATACCTAAAAAATGCAATTCAAATGGCTCAATGACCCAAAAAGAGTCTTGGTCCTCGATAATAAGAGCTGCCGCTTCGGTCTGTCTTGCACCACCTACTGCCAGTCCAGCGCCTGGAGCTCGCGCTAGTTAGACCTTCTCTGTTTCAACTATCCAGTGATACCAAAAAAAAAGTAAAAATTTCAAAAGTTCTCATTTGAACAAGAATTAATCCAATAAATACTTAATAAAACGTTAAATTTCGACACGAATTCCTTAACTTTACATAGTACTAGCTGCGCCCCGCGATTCCACACGCGTAGTTCCCGTCTTATCCCACGGGAACATACTATCGGGATAAAACGTACCCTGTCACTCAATCCTGGTTATAAACTATTTATTTGCCAAATTTCATCCAAATCCGTTCAGCAGTTTTTGCGTGATAGAGTAACATACATACATCCATCCATTCTCACAAACTTTCACATTTATAATATTAGTAGGACTATAAAAGGTATTTTATTTCTATTTTAAGGTCATTTCTCGAGACGGCTCTAGAAAACAAACAAGCTAAAAAATAACCCAATACATTTTGTTTGTCATTCATAATTTCACCAAGATGTCTTCACTAAGTACAATAAATAAACCTAAAACTACAGCATTATAGGTGGACTGACCCTTAATCATTCTCTATCATTTATAGTGAGCGAAATAGAGAGAAATTATTTCTATATCTATGGAATTATTGGTTTTGGCTACACTGATGTTTTGCTCTTAATTGTTTATGAAAATAATCCACTTACCTCCAAATACGAATGTACGTCGGACCATCAGAAATCTTCTCTATTATTATTTTCCTTTATTTTTCCTTGGCTTTGGTTTCGCAGAACTTCCACATCTGGACAGTGTTCAGAACAATATTTCAAGTTTACTCAGAACAAGACCTATAGAAGGAAGATTAAAGGCAGCTGTCTCACAGCTCTCTTATTCACATCTTGTAATACAGCGTACACGAGAGGCAGTGAAACAGAAAACATCCGACAATTTTTATTATTTCAAGTATGGTTCACAAAATTGTCAGGTTGTCTATTTGCTACTAACCTATGTCATTCCTAGAAAGTTTTATGGACGGTTTGGTGAACAAAACAAGTAACCCATTTTGTATAGATTACTTAATAAAACTTCCTTTATAAGACCATACCATATTTAATGTCAAAAGGTTTGGACCACACCGTATTGAATGTCAAAAGGTTTGGACCATACCATATTGAATGTCAAAAGGTTTGGACCATACCATATTTAATGTCAAAAGGTTTGGACCATACCATATTGAACGTCAAAAGGCTTCAGCACGCAGAGTGCGCAATTCCGCAGTCAATGTGTCCGCTTGTTCCAAGTTATGCGCGTTCGAATGAGTCCAGGTGAAAGGGTTTACGTAACAGGATTAGTCTGATTTCATTGAACATTGAACTTGTGTATGCGCGATACGATATGGAAATATTGGTACAGAATAAATACTGTTCTATATACCAAATGGGCATACGGTAGCGTAGAGGGAGAACGGCCATCTTCCAAGGAGAGAGTCCTGAGTTCAAAATGAAGCACATTGTACCAACGTGTTTCTACTTTTTTTTATTTGACTGAGTGACGAGACGGGCAAGCCCTTCACTTAATGGTAAGCGCTAAGCCCATAACAGTTACACTGCACTGCGCTCGTCACCCTGAAACCTCGGCTCTAAAGTCTCATATGCCCAGTAACTTCGCTGGAAACAATGCCCTTCAAACCGAAATACTGTAACACCAACTGCTTGGTGGATGAATATCTGGCAAAGGTCTGGTACTTCCCCAGGCGGTCTCTTGCAGAAGAGGTCTCCCACTACACTCCTCTACCCAAATGTAGTAGACGAACTGTTTTTTCTTCAATAGAATGTATTTATAAAGCCAACGCCCACCTAAGCACCGTGGTGTTATTCTAACTTAACCATACAAATTGACAAGCGACTTGTATAAGTTACAGACGATAATTTTTGCTAGATCCCGTCCTATGTTAACTTAGGTGAGCGCCTAAACTAAGTTATATTGCTAATGAACTTACAGTATTGTCTCAAAAGGGCTCATCTCCAATCAAATTCTGCTATACCAAATTGAACCTTCCCCCTACCCCCTAAGGTTTACCTGACGACCACTTAATTACCGGATATCAACCAGTTAGACAATGCAAGCGTCCGTCAATGAATCGATTGAAACGTGACGTGTCCGGGCCGATAACGGAACGGGCATGGGCTATAATTAATGGGTAAAAGGAACCAATTAATTGGTTTAAAAGATTAGGGGTCAAGTTAATTGGAAGAAATTGTTTTTGAAGTAACACGCTTGACTTGGGGAGTAAGCAGCTGGTTAATGCGTTACGAAAAATGTGATCGGGAAGTTGAGAAGTTGAGAGGGAGATAAAAGTTAGTGAAGATAGATAGGGAGAGATTTAGTTTTTGTATATTTAAAAAAACCTTTTTTTAATAGTTTTTAAAATAGTTTGTTTTGGAATATTTTTAACTCACCAGTGGCCGGGTACGAAATGTATGGCGTCATACCACTCAACAAACTGAGTAGTGGAATGCCTCTTCTGCAAGAGACCGCCTGGGGAAGTCACCACACCTTTGCCAGATATTCATCCGCCAAGCAGTAGTGTGCAAACATTACTCTATTCCGGTTGGAAGGGCATTGTTTCCAGCGAAATTACTAGGCATATGATACTTTAGAGCTGATGTCTCGGGGTGACGAGCGCAGTGCAGTGCCGCGCAGGATTATGCAATACAAAAACTCGCAACAACAAACACAACAACATAATGTAAAAAAAAAAGCCATAGTCGCTTCGAGAACATTCTTAGGTTTCTTTTACATTGTGGCGTCGCGTGTACTTGAGTATTCTTGACACAAAAATATGATCTAGTAAATGCTTCCATCATCAAGATTTATCTTCGAGGAATGTTTTATTTCGGGCGAGAGCGGAAAAACAAGGTTTTTCCCTATTTTGCGTAAACGCGACATCCTATTTACATCGAGTGACTATTTCTATACAAAACTGAGTGGTGAGCAGGTTATTGGTATGATGGTAAGTGTCTCGTTTGCCTTTAAATCGTGTTACACGGAAGTTTGAATTTGCCCGCTCACTGCACTACCTTTTCTTTTACCACAGTGCCCTTCAAGAAAGGTGCACACTACTGCTTGGCGGTTTAATATCTGTCAAAATGATTAAACAGTCAGCTGCAGAAGTAACTAAACATGTCTTTTTTAATCTAGGCACGCTTAAATACTATTACTCAGGGTCTCTGTCTGTCTCAGGGTGACGAGCGCAGTGCAGTGCCGCGCAAGATTATGGAATGCAAAGTTCTAGGTGGCACTGTAACTGTTCTGGGCAGGCGTAGCGCTTACCATCAGGTGAACGACATGCTCGTCTCGACACTCAGTCAAATAAATAGACAATATAATAAAAGCTTATCTGGATACATATTCTTATCTAAACCTTTTTATATCATTACTAGCTGTGCCCTGGCACGCTTCGCTGTGGCACATTCGCACATTCGCTGATATGTCACTGATGAAAAAAATAGATAAAAACAATCCTTGATGCGGATTATATATCATGCTAAAATTTCAGCTCGATCGGTGCAGAACTTTTTGAGTTTTTGAAGCGTACACAAACCAACATAACATTTTTATATATATAGATATATGAGACTTTAGAACCAATGTCTCAGGGTGACGATCGCAATGCAATGCCGCGCATGATTTTGCCATTCAAAGTTCTGTCTCTATTCTTATAGGCGGGCGTAGCGCTTACCATCAGGTCAACGATCTATTTATAACAGTTGTCCAGTAACATAGAATCCAGGAGCGTCCTATTACGCCCGAGCGGCTGGCTGGCGCGGTGCGTAGAAATAGATTTTTATCCATAGCTCGGCGTCTTTTAATTAGATTTACATGGAACGTATATCAAATTATAAGTCAGATTCAATGCTACCATTCGGTGAAAACTGCATTGCATTCGCTTCAGTAGTTTTTACGTGATGCGATTACAAATACAGACAGACAAACTGTGCCATTTATAAAAGTGTACAGATACTTATTCTGATTTTTCTAGTACAAGTGTTCATTTTGGTCAATATTCAGACTTATTGTTCCATACCACTTTATTATAAGAATACAGAGCTGTTAAGCAAATTGTTTGTACTTTGTTACAGAAACTGACTATGCGTTTATTGAATGATGTAGTTTTAGCAATTGCATAATTTCTGTATCATCTTTACATTGCCATGTTGATGGCAATGCTGTGTTCCGGTTCGAAGGGCACTGTTTCCAGCTAAATTACTGGGCATATGAGACTTTAGAGCCGATGTCTCTCTCGGGGTGCCGCGCAGGATTATGCAATTCAGTGTTCTGAGTGGTACTGTGACTGTTATGGGCTGGCAGCAACATAAAAAATAAGACGTCACGGTACGATTATGCGACGCGGTTCAGTTTTGGTCTTCAACTGAATCACTATAAGAGGTCATGGTAGGCCCCCAGGAGGGCATTGAGTGCATGACGACGGAAAGTTGGTACCCCGCTTCATTCCAGAATCTCAAGTTAACCAAACACTCGCCATGTTCAACAAAAAACTAGTTCAACAACATTTCCGCAACAAAAGCCGCACTTGCACTAAAATTCCATTAAAACTCCGCTCACAAAAATTACAATATGCATAAAACAGTTGTTGCATACGGTTGCACAAAGTTCTAAGTGGGACCCAACAGGTGGGAAATAATGGCCTTTAAATTTAAATTTCAACTTTGCTGTTTTACTGGCGAGTTTTAAAATTTAAAGTAGGGAGGGGAAAGTTTTGGCCGGATGGTATTGAGTTATGCCGGAGCTGCGGCCTCCTCTTCACCCACGTTTAGTGGTATTCCACAGGAATTATTAACTTTAATGAAATAAAAAGGGTTCTATGTGGTAATTCAGGTAATAAACTATCTGTGTGTCAAATTTCATCTAAATCCGTTCAGTTGTTTTAGCGTGAAAGAGTAACAAACATCCATTCATCTATCGTCACCATCTTTCTCATTATTAGTAAGTTTAGTAGAATGGGATTGGGCAGTGTGGTAACCTATGACATTTTAACTCAAACCGAGATTCTCTGAAACAAAAAAAAAAACTATAAAAAAAATTGTCACTAAGTCAAATAAAAGAAAAAAATGTGTAAGTATAAAATAAAAACAGGTAATACTTATAAGTAACCTGTAAAAACAAATTGTATGTTATTTGGGCTGTTTTTTATCTCATAAAAATGAACGGCACCTGTGGAATGATAATTAATGTTAGTGAGACCGCGGGGCGCCACTAGTGTTTACGATAGCACGAAGCTAGACTATTTGAATTGTTTTAAAATAAGATGTATCTCCCAAATTTACAAAGCACCACACACGGTGCAGAGTGCACCCTCATTTTCCACGTCGTCGGAGAAAGTTAAATTCAATATAACAGTGGCGCGGGGTATTAGTGAGTTGGCGGCATGCGGGCGCCTGTGTGACGCTGCTTTTATAATTAACCCCTACTATGTGTGTTTTTGAGATTCAAGAAAATGAGTTTTTTTTAATTAAAACCGTATTTTAGCCGAACAATACAATAAGGTTGAAAATTCTGCCATTGCCATTTTTAATAGTTTGCCTGTTAAGTATGGGGTAGCTTTTGTCTGCCATTTGACCTTGTGAAGATGTTTTCAAATTCTCTACAACATAAACTCTCAACGTTTGTGTTATTTGATTGATTCACTTTTTTGCAATGCTAGACTATTTGAATTGTTTTAAAATAAGATGTATCTCCCAAATTTACAAAGCACCACACACGGTGCAGAGTGCACCCTCATTTTCCACGTCGTCGGAGAAAGTTAAATTCAATATAACAGTGGCGCGGGGTATTAGTGAGTTGGCGGCATGCGGGCGCCTGTGTGACGCTGCTTTTATAATTAACCCCTACTATGTGTGTTTTTGAGATTCAAGAAAATGAGTTTTTTTTAATTAAAACCGTATTTTAGCCGAACAATACAATAAGGTTGAAAATTCTGCCATTGCCATTTTTAATAGTTTGCCTGTTAAGTATGGGGTAGCTTTTGTCTGCCATTTGACCTTGTGAAGATGTTTTCAAATTCTCTACAACATAAACTCTCAACGTTTGTGTTATTTGATTGATTCACTTTTTTGCAATGATTGTGATTGATGCAGAACTTTTTGAGTTTTTGAAGCGTACACAAACCAACATAACATTTTTATATATATAGATAGATAAAAATAATGTATGTATACCATTACTACATATACTCGTAGTAAGCACCCACTGCTTGTATACAGCGCAAGATTGAGCTGCAGCTCGGATAAGTACAGCTGCGATTAACAGAGTTTTGGAATACGTAACGAGCTGATTTAAATACACGTCAAGTTTGGATGAAGGCTCATCCAGTTTTATTTTATAACGAAACTTGCTACACTTCAGAATCCCACGTGGTCTGTTATTCCCTAGAACCGTATATTTCCTCCATAAAAGTAGCTTACACTAAATTGGTCCATTGTAGGTAGATATCTTAGGGTGACAAGCTCAGTGCAGAAAAAAAAATGATGCAATGTTCTGGGTGGCACTGCAACGGTTATGGACAGGCCTGGTGGTTAATATTGGGTGGACATTTGGACAGCTTGCTCTTCTCATTTTCCAGTTTCCTTACAAACATAAAAAATTATGCTATATTTTATAGCTATATAACCAGACAAAACTTGGAGCCGCATTAGAATAGTTTTACGCAGCACTGCACTGCGCTCGTCACCCTCAGATGTTGGTTTTGGCGTGAATATATTTTGTAAATTAGGTGTCATGTACGAAAACTTAAGCTTTACTACACATGGTGGGTGTTATACGTTGCATTGTTGGCAAGTGAGATTGGGACAAATAGTTGAAGAATGATAGTAAAATTCCGCATAGTAGAATCATCCGCTAGATCAGGTATAAAGTGTGTTTCATTTTTTTTTTTTTATATTATAATTATATAATATTTATTTATGCGTTCGTTATTCTTTTTAACTTCAATTACTACTAGAACCTTCAAATTATTTTATTTTGTCATAGAAATAATTCACCTACGAACTAACAGTAAACCACCGTCCAATCTATTTGTTGGTCCTCTCTATGTATGGTTGTCTGGAAAAGATCGGTCTCAGTGATAAGACCGACTATTGTGACACTAATTGTCACATTTGATTTATTTTGTGTTGTTTCAATAAAGTTTATCTATCTAACTTGTGAAAGTGAGAGAAGACCTGTGCTCAGCAATGTGCATCAGTATGGGTTGTGGATGATGATAGAAATAATTCAAAGAGTGTATTTTATCTTGTTACAGGTAAATAAACCTTTCCAGCCCGATGAACGCTAAGGTTAGACACTATCAAAGTTTTCACAGCTGCCTAACTTTCAACTACATAAGATTAACTAGTGATGGAGTTACCCGGAAACTGCTGCACACTCGGAAACTGTTTATAAATATTTCAACAGTGGCCGAAAAATAAAAATATTTTTGAAGTGAAAATTTCTTTAAGCGCCTTAAGCACTTTGTTTTGAGGACATTGAACGAGTCTGGGCCGTTTTGGCCTCTTCAATGATCTCTCTCCACTTTTCTCTCTCTGTCTCCTCGCCTTCTCCATAATGCTGTCCATTCACCTGAAGTCCTCCTCTATACTACACAACCTTTCCAGCGTGTCCTGGGAGAACTTCTTAACAATGACGAAATTGACCACTATTCGGCGTCATTTAGGACGGTTATCCGGCAAAAACTAAATGTACCCCATCACTAACTTCTGTATCTAGGTTTATCGTCGGGTTAAGGTCAGTGCAAAGGTGAAGCAATCTAGGCTCTAAACTAAATCTAGATCCTATCAAGGCTAGATATTTAATCTCGTGATGTTGGCGGAACGTGGACGGAAGGGGATATGTTAATTTGTTATTCTACGTAGTTGGATTTATGTTAGAAACTTTGATTTGGAACTGGCGATGCTTTTTTTTATTTCACTGAGTGACGAGACGAGCAAGTCGTTTACCTGATGGTAAGCACTACGCCTGCCCATAACGGTTACAGTGCCATCCAGAACTTTGCATTGCATAATCCTGCGCAGCACTGCACTGCTCTCGCCACCCTGAGATATCGGCTCTAAAGTCTCATAATGCCCAGTCATTTCGCTGGAAACAGTGCCCTTCAAACCGGAAGACAGTAATGTTTGCACACTACTGCGTGGCGGATGAATATCTTGCAAAGGTGTGGTACTTCCCCAGGCGGTCTCTTGCAGAAGAGGCCTCCCACTACTGAGTGTACTGTGGAAAAATGTAGTCTCTGCCTACCCCGGAGGGGAAAAGGCGTGTATAAGACAGTACTATCTATCAATTTTCTCTTTCAACATAAATCCGAATCGTTGCCAACTACCAACCGTACTTGGCAAAAAAAAACCGTATTAAAAACGACCAGCGGAAGTAAACTTGGCATAAAAACAGTCCATATTTCAAAATGTAGCACGGAGTTGTAAACCCGTGCACTCCAATTGGGAAGGCTTATGAGTAACAGTTACTCAGAAGGTGCGTTCAACAGATCAGACCGCTTAGCGGAGCAGGCGGTGCAAGGCGCAAGAAGCGGCGATTGGTTTAACACATTCAGTGCTGAAAACACAACTGTCGTGTTTTTCATAAATTGCCGCGAGTGCGGGAAAACACAACTCTTGTGTTTGTTGTATGTGAAAACACTATGGAGTGTGCAGAGACGCACCCGTGGCTTGACAAGAAAATTAGCTCAACAGTGAAATTTTTAAAACTTCCAGCGAAATCACTGGGCATATTATGAGACGTTAGAACCAATGTGTTAACGGATAATCCACGTACGATCGACACCAGTATTAACCGTCAGTGTAATACTGAATACGACATTAGTATAGCTTTTGCAGAGATTTAATAGGATGGCAATATGATGTGTACTCACTGACAAAGGCAAAAAGATGGCGGCGATAGTAGAAACAGCGAATTGTTACCGAGAATCCGGTTGCAGAAAGACCACCAAGTGATGGAAATTTTTGAATTCCTACACTGCGGTGATGTGGGGGAAAACAGGGGCTGTTTGAGCGGGGACTTCAAAGGCCTCCTGTAGTGGCCGAGAGGAAGGAATCTTTAAGTGTATTAAAATGCAGGAAAAGACTGCTTACCAATCTACCGCCTCAGAAGCCTCTGCCTCCAGTTAGTGTTCATTCAAATTAATAGCACTTGTTCAAATAAATAACTCACAATGCTTTTTTTATAGGTTCACACTTAAACAGTATCTAACCTAGCATTTTCACTTAAATTATTTATAATATGCCACTAAATTGTCATTACTTAACTGTAATTCTTTGTTTAACCCTGTTATTCAAATCCCTACCTTCGCGACAAACAATTATCGCAAAACGTTTAATTTCACACAATTTCAAAACGCTACCTCTCATGACTTACACCAAACACTACAACATCGATTCTAAATCCACCACCGAACGATTCTGATTCTCGTTCATAAAATCTGATGTATCGATCGTTACGGATCATCGATAAATTATCGATAATAGCTTCGGTAAAACTCGAGTCTTAACCGCACAGAAATACCAGGTCTGCATATCGGAGCATGCTAGGGATTGAGTGAAAGCTTGCGATATATTCTCATGCTAGCTGCGCCCCGCGGTTTTACCCGCGTAATTCCTGTTCCCGCGGGAATATCGGAATAAAAATAGCCTATGTTACTCGCTGTCAATGTAGCTTGACATTAGTGAAATTAAATTTTTAATCGGTTCAGTGGTTTAGCCGAAACCTTACATATTTCCATACAAACTTTCATCCCCTATTCTATTCTATTCTAGCTTCAATAATGACGAAACTTCCACACAGACTTTCATCCCCTATTCAAACCCTTACACTGCTTTTTTCGCATTAAAAAGTACCCTATGTCCTTTCTCAGGCTCTAGACTATCTCTGTACCAAATTTCATTTTAATCGGTTCAGTAGTTTAGGCGTGAAAGAGCAACAGACAGACAGAGTTACTTTCGCATTTATAATATAAGTAAGGATTGAGATGGCAGAGTACCTCAATGATAGAAATATCTACTTAAGTATCTAGTATCTAGTAGAACTTAGTGCTACGGGGGCGTATTTCCGAAGCACTGGAACCGAAGATTTTTTTTTTATTTGACTTAGTGACGAGACGAGCAAGTCGTTTACCTGATGATAAGCGCTACGCCTGCCCATAACAGATACAGTGCCAGCCAGAACTTTGCATTGCATAACCCTGCGCGGCACTGCACTGCGCTCGTCACCCTGAGACATCGCTTCTAAAGTCTCGCAAGCTCAGTAATTTCGCTGGAAACAATGCCCCTCAAACCGGAACACAGTAAGGTTTCCACACTACTGCTTGGCGGATGAATATCTGGCAAAGGTGTTATACTTCCCCAGGCGGTCTCTTGCAGAAGAGGCCTCCCACTACAAACTACTTAAATTCGTATCAAAGTTAGTCATATTTCAGCTTATTAATAAGCTGATTTGATAAACTTACACATATACAAAACGAAAACAAAACGCCAATGTGCGTAAGTACGCAAACATAATAACCGACCAAAACAAAAGACATCCCGCCAGTATGAAAGTTCATACAAACCGTGTGTCTATTACATTTGGGCGTGTAATATTGACTGTGCTCCCGATTGACCGCACGGTTACGGATAGAGGTGAAGGAAAGCGGATGGCACGCGGTGGACAGTGGCCGTTCTCTATGAAGTAGAACTAACTATTATGTGTTCTGTGTCATTGTGAAACCTTTAGAACTGGCATTACGCTTAGCGATGCAAGCTGACTACTCAAAAAGACGCGCGAATGTTCATTCGTCGATAATAAAACCAACTTTGCCTGAAACTCTTTGAAATTCATGAGAGGAACTTGTGTAGTCGGGCTTAGATAGTGCATAAAGGCAATCCGAGTTCGCACCACACGGATACTGAGCTATTCAATGGAGAAAGAGATTTTTTTGAGCATACAAGTTAAGCATTAGATTACTGGAGGCACGAAGTAGGTACACCAGTGATCCTTTAGTTTTCATTATATAAGCACGGGCCTACCTCAATTTCAAGTGGATTACGCCAATATCCACCACGGGGCCCGGCCCGGATTGGTGGATCACATATCTGAAATATTTCTCGGGCGTGGGGGTTTCCTCACGATGTTTTCCTTTACGGAAAAGCGAGTGATAATTACGAATAGTTTACGTAAAAACTAAAACGAAAACGATCTCTACCAGACAACTTTTGGATGGACAAGATAGACAGCCGAAATAGAGTTCTATGTAGAGGTGGAAAAGATACCAATATATAATTATTTTGGATTTTAAAAACTGGAAAATGTAAAGTTTGCGTAATATTTTTAATATTATATATTTATATTTTTTTTTTTGACTTTTTTTTTAGTTATACGTACGTCTACAAAATGTTACTCGAGACTTTATTGGCGCAGTATTTAAATGAATTAATAATAACGCATCAACATCACCTAAGTAGTATCCTGTCACCTATGTAGGATTTCCTGTATTTAGGGAATCAGGAACTGCAAGGACCATGACCAGACTCAGAGCAAATATTTAGGGTCACACAAATCTTTGCCCTGTGAATAGAACCCGCCAGCTCACGCTTCGTAGTCGGCTCATCACCCACTTAAGACACATAGGCTGCATTTAGACATATAATATTACATTTATATCTTTTGAACGAAACACGCACGAAGGTAGATTGCATTAATCCCTAAAATATTCATAAAAATCCGTTTAGAATTTTCAGATCCTATTCGAGACAAACTTTCAGAACAACAAAACCTTTTTGAATATTATTGACTAGCTGCGCCCTGCGGTTTCACCCGCATAATTCAAGTTTTCCCGCAATAACTCTCTTAAAAGCAATATATTTTCCCCATTTTTGCCACATTCTTCATTGATGCTCCGCTCCTATTAGTCGTAGCGTGATGTTATATACCTTATAACCTTCCTCGATAAATGGACTATTTAACACAAAAAGAATTGTTCAATTCGGACCAGTAGTTCCTGAGATCCTAGCGTTCAAACAAACAAACAAACTCTTCAGCTTTATATTAGTATATAGATTAGGCATCGTATTAACACGTTTACAGCTAAACACACGTGTGTTTTTATAATTTTACGGCAAGCGAAAACACGCCTGGCGTGCGAACCCGCACTGCTGTATTGTCAATTTTATCACAACAGTTGTGTGCGCCCGCACAGATGATTGAGTTTAGTTACGACACAACGCCAGTAAACAGTAAACACACACGTTGTGTGAAGATTCGCAAAAGTGCCAAAAACAATGAAATGGTTCAGAAATGAACGTGTTAATTGCAGATTTTACATAAATTTTCCCATTCATTATTAATATACATTTACATTTTCTCTGTTTAATTATTCTAAATACATTTTACTCCACCTTTGAATAGACTAAAACTTAAGTAATTAAAATAGTTAAATACCAAAATGCATTACAAAAGCGTAACTCGTTAAAGTTAAGCGCCACCGTTGCAAATCTCGTTTAATCAACGCCATTTTGTGTACATTCCAGCATCTATATATATATATATATATATAAATGTTATGTTGGTTTGTGTACGCTTCAAAAACTCAAAAAGTTCTGCACCGATCGAGCTGAAATTTTAGCATGATATATAATCCGCATCAAGGATTGTTTTTATCTATTTTTTTCTTCAGTGACATATCAGCGAATGTGCGAATGTGCCACAGCGAAGCGTGGCAGGGTACAGCTAGTTGCTTATAAATTTCGCCATTCTGAATACTCTCGGCCATTTTTGTTTGGAGTTACGCCGGAATGGCAAGAAACTAGCACAAACTGTCGTTTAATCTACCGATGAATAGAGAGCTTGGAGAGTTGCCGTCATTGAAGAAACATTCTTCCGCCAAGCAGTAGTGTGCGAACATAACTGTGTTGCGGTTTGAAGGGCACTGTTTCCAGCGAAATTACTGGGCATATGAGACTTTAGAGCCGATGTCTCAGGGTGACGAGCGCTGTACAGTACCGCAATAGATTCTGGGTGGCACTGTAGCTGTTACGGGCAAGCGTAGCGCTTACCATCAGGTGAACGACTTGCTCGTTTCGTCACTGAGACAAATAAAAAAAAACACTGCCATTTTTGTTTGGAGTTACGCCGGAATGGCGAGAAACTCTTGCAAACTGTCGTTTAATCTACGGATGAATTGAGATTGGAGAGCTGCCGTTATTGAACAGATATGGAACGTAGTAAATTAAACTATTTCTGTAGTAATAGAAACAGACAAACACGCCGTTCATTCAAGTGTTGGTACGCGTGCTGGCTATTTTTATGTTATTGCGTAACGAGATGGTAGGCAGTAGGCATGTTACGGAAGTGGCACAATTAGAACCGAACTCGGAGTCGGAGTTTTTAAATTTGGTTTGTCGGAACCGGAGTCGGAGTCGGAGTTTTTAAATTTGGTTTGTCGGAACCGGAGTCGGAGTCGAAGGTGGTGGCAGAAGAGATATGTGTTAAGGGCAGGCCTCATAAAATAAAATAGTGCAAACATAATTCAATCAGCCTATTTAATTTCAATTAAACAATAATAAACTTACATGACATGAGAAAAAAATATTCATGTTTTCAACAAAGAGTTTATCCATCTATCTATCTTCTTAACCGTCCTTAAGGAGATAACACATTATAGTCGCGAGTGAGCAATATATAAAAATCTACTCACTATTAATAAATAAAAAAAAAAAAAAAATGTAAAATTTGTTTTGTTCTAGTTTTAAGTTTTCTTTGTTCTGTGGTGTTTCAATAAAGAGTTTATCTATCTATCTATCTATCTATACCAAATTAACGTTAAATCCTGGTTAAACCCGCGCCGCTTTACATAACCGACCGTATCACGTATCGTATATTAAATCAAATTGAGAGAAAACCGGCGTTTGAAGCTCCCACATCTAAATATCATACCCACAAATGAAATAAAGAATAATTTCCATCCACACAGCTGCCGGTTCCCTGATTTCCACATTATTCAATTGGCGTATTTCCCTAAAATTTCAATATACAGAATGGAAACAGTATGATAAGTTTAAAAATTAGCATGAGCCTATTTCACACGCGTCCACATAAAAAAAAATATAAAAGAATCTACACATCATATAAATTAAATAATACAAAACTCAAATAATTTATTGCAAGTAGGTAAAAATAACATAGAGAAAAATAAAAAATAAGTCAAATATGATCTACTAAACTAACGATTAACTGATGGTTTGGGTTTGAAAAAGGTCATTTCCCTTTCAAGTGGTGACTCATGCCTGAATCTCGCACAGGAAAAGGAAACTCTATTGGCTCTACCAGTGCTTCGGAAATAGGCCTGTCAGAGAAGATAGCACCAAGAAACTCTACGGGGAAGTATTTTTTTATGCCACAATATAAAAATAATCTATTCTAATGACAATATTATAACATCCTATTAAGAAGTGCCAATAAGATGCCTCAAAATAACAATTTTACAAAAGAAATTAAAAAAAAACAAATAAAATCGTTAATTAATCTAATTTATATTTGAGTGAATGACTAGACGAGCAAGTCGTTCACCTGATGGTAAACGCTACGCCTGCCCATAACAGTTACAGTGTCATCCAGAACTTTGCATTGCATAATCCTGCGCGTGCACTGTGGTCGTCACCCCGAGACATCGACTCTAAAAACTCATGTGCCCAGTAATTTCGCTGGAAACAGTGCCTTTGAAAACGGAACACAGTAGTGTTTGCACACTATTGCTTGGCGGATGAATATCTGGCAAAGGTGTGGTACTTCCCCAGGCGGTCTCTCGCAGAAGAACCTCCCACTACAAAGCTACTTGCTAGCATCTGAGCTACTGTTAATACTGTTACAATCCGTTCTTCCCAGGACACACGTCAAAAGAGAACATGCGAGCGACGTTCAAATGAAAGTATTATCCTTCTTATCCTAATCCAGCTATAATATAGATTGACGGTTTTTGGAGTCCTTAAAATGTGCCTATACAAAACGGCTGCGATATTACTTTAATGTTACAGATTTTATTGACGGAAAATTCTGATTCTGAAAGCTTATTCAATTGAAAATAATGGTTAGTCTGCCGCTACACGGACACTTCAAACAAAATCTGATTTGGCATTTCAATTCTAATTTATGTAAGCACACGCGCCAAATGCGTATGTAAGTACAGGGGCCCTCACCACGAACAGTTAAATCCATCCAGTTTCAGACCTTAAACTGGACTGCCCTGCTAACTATCACCACCAATATCGCTCAGCGTTCATAAGTCGACCAGAGACATTTATCCAAAGAGATCGGTACAATTTGTTTGCATTTATGGGAGTTTATATAGCTCCATCTCATTCTCTTTCTCTCTCATTCTCTTCAGTCTATTTTTGAGTGACGTCACGTCGCGTTTGTCATTTATGAGTGTGTGGTGCCAATATAGGCCGTTCAGTTTAAGGCCTTAAAATTAACTGCATGGAATAAGAATAAGTACGTGGTGACCCCCCAGGCAATAAACTATCTGTGTGCCAATTTCATAATCGTTTTTGGCATGAAAGAGTAACAAACATCCATCCATCCTCACATTTACAATATTAGTAGAAAGAAGGACAATCATTATACAGACAATCTGTCATAAAATACTTATTCGGTATCATAAGCTTATCAAAAGGTACCCAAACGTCATCAATCTACAATTAATCACCGAGGAAAACCATTGTTTACCTTGCGTGTCAATCATCAGATTAACGCGCAGTCACCACGATATTGTATTGTCATCGGAACTTCCGGCGAGCAAAATTTCAACGCAGTTGATTAGCGGGAACTGGTTCAAACAAAAATCCATTTAAACATCATACATACAGTCACGCCTTTCCCCGTTGGGGTAGGCAGAGACTACATCTGTCCACACGCTACAATCCTGACACATCAATTTCGCTTCTTCCACTTTCGTGAGTCCCTTCACGCTTGTTGCTATAGGTACTTTTGACTTGACCTTTCTTTAGAAGGTCCACGATTAGATTCGTACGTTCGCCTACGTCGACCCCTACAAGCGGGTCCACAAATTCTTAACACTTTCACTGCTGAAATCACACACGTTTTTGACGTGACAACGTCTAATAAATCGATGAACGCCGGCTGCATGCACGAAAAAGTTGACACATTGTACCGTAACGCTCATTGTACGCTTGCGCCGCGTCTATCTCTCTTCTTTTCTAACACGTTAATTATTATGTCATTTTAAAAATCTGATTCCTGGTATAATTTCAAGTATTTATTCTTTTATTATTAAAAAATGAATTCAATTTTATTCATAAAAGTATGCAATCATTTCATCAATGTTTTGTTATGACGTTGTCACGTTAAAATATCGTTCGTAAACCAACTTTACAAGCAACCAACTTTTTTTTTAATAATTTTAAGGTAAGGGAATACACGCCTGGCGTTCAAACCCGCACTGTTATATTGAAAATTTTATCACACCAGTTGCGTGCGCCCGCACTGCTGGTTGAGTTTAGTTACGACACAAGGTCAGTAAACAGGAAATACCCACGCTGTCTGAAGATTCGCAAAAGAGCCAAAAATAGTAAAACGGTTCCCCAGTGAACGCGTTAACCTAAAGATTTATTGATGTACTGTGTTAACAAATATCTAATTATAAATAACTATCTGAGACACGACCTACTAATAAGCTGACCATTTATTTTCTACCAACATTTTAGGCAACTATAACTTTCTTATTTACCCCAAAACTTAAACATATAGTATGGGCACAAACAATATTACCCGAACAACTCGGCCGCTTCAAGTAAAGTTGTACAAGTAATCCTGAAACTTTCTGCTAGGGATGTCACCGGTAAACATATCCGTAACTCTCGGATATCCGAAAAAATGTGGAAGAAATCGGAATCAAAACGTTCACCCACATATTAATGGATTTGTGGAAGTTCCACGACGACCTACCAGACGTACGGCCATGCGGCACCGTTACATGGTGTATATTCCATCTGTACTCTCTAAGCGGTTTTCCTCCACATTTATTATGCGTACCGCAAAGGAGTGGAACTCCTTGCCGGAGTCTGTGTTTCCCCATAGTTACAACCTGGGAGTCTTCAAATCACGAGTGAATAGGTTACTTCTAGGTAAGCGTGCACCATCGTAGACCGCATTGTCAATTACAAAAGGTAGGATAGTGATCAAACCCGAACCTATTTTATACAAAAAAGTCTTGTACTATCCGTTTCTCGCAATGTGTTCGGTCTCACGCCCGCAGAATGTGGAATTTTATTCCATCAGATGTTTTTTCGGAGAACTGTAGTATGGGGGGGGGGGGTGGGTGGGGGGGGGTGTTCTCCAAGAAGAGGGTGAAAAGCGCTCTAGAGAGTAGGCAATACATCGACAACGGCCAAGTGTTGTAGTCCTGTAGTCCATAGGCGACGGTAACCGTTTACCAACGAACGGGCTGTCAGCTCGTTAGCCACTGTATCATTAAAAAAAGAACGGAAATATGAGAAAAAAAGTAATTGAATTAAAAGTTTTAGATATCGTCGATTTGCTTGGTGGTTGGTCGGCATGTCTCAGGGTGACGAGCGCAGTGCAGTGCCGCGCTGGATGATGCAATGCTAAGATCTGGGTGGCACTGTAACGTTATGGGCAGGCGTAGCGCTCACCACTCAGTCAAATAAAAAAAAGCTATAGGTGTCCGTAACCACTCGTCTATGTCACATCCCTACTTCTAGCGAATCACACTCCTCCGGCTCCTGGGACTTGTTTCAGATATTGTTTACTCCTGCTCAGCCCCTGGGGGGCCGGTTTGTCCTGTAGGCACTAGGGCCAGTGGATTGGGATAAAACAAAATGTAGTGAACACTATAGTGTGAATGTGTGGTGTGAGTGTGTGTGTGAATTTAATTTATTTACTTATTAATAATTTATCCCTGACGCGGGGAAATTTAAGATTACCATACCTTCGCTTTCGAATTATAAAAGTAGATAGCTGTCAAAGGCTGGCGCAGCGCTTACCATCAGGTGAACGAGCTGCTCGTCGTGTCACTCATGCCAATAAAAAAAAAAGATGTAATTCGCTTTGTACGGGTAGGAGGAATATCAACCATATACAGATGGCGTGTTTCCGTACGTCTTGTTGACCGGTGGTGTCTATCTCCGTCTGTCGCTCTCTCTTCATCTCTCTTCTCTCTCTCTTCTCTCTCCCTCTTTCTCTCTATCTCTCTGTGAAAATACATCTATAACCATATCACCCACCTAGCTCGTTATTGCCTAACCTAACTAGTGGCTTAACGCGGCCTCGTTCAGGTTTACGAGGCTGTTTCCTTGGCATTTGTTATCTAGGCTGAGGCGTTAAGTGAGACCCAGCAGTTGTCGCTTATGAGAAACTGCGCGAGCATTTCGCAAGGATTTTTATACTCATCATCAACCCATAATGTCCCACTGCTAGGCACGGGGCTCTCCTCACTTTCGTGAGGTGGGTTAGGCAATAATTCCGAAATAATTCTCGGGTAGGCATGTGGGTTTCCTCACGATGTTTTCCTTCACTGAAAAGCGAGTGATAATTACGTACATATGTTTTACAGAAACACATTGGTACGTGCCTGCACTGGGATTTGAACTCACGACCTTCTGATTGGAAGGCGGACGTTCTCCCACTAGGCTACCACCGCTACTTATTTATTTATTTTTATAATAATGCTAATAAATCCTATTTAAGAACTCAAATAATATATTGCAAGTATGCAAAAATATTGCGCTTTTACATGTCAAACACTTAGGTATCAAATACATCGACATTACTGGGTGACGAGCGCAGTGCAGTGCTGCGCAAGATTATGCAATTCAAAATTCTGGGTGGCACTGTGACTGTTATGGGCAGGCGTAGCGCTTACTATCAGGCGAACGGCTAGCTTGTGTCGTCCCACAGTCAAATAAATAATAAAACCTGCATTTTTTGTATTTTATATTATTATTTATTTATTTATCTTCAAATATGTGGCATTAAAAAATACATTCAACCCTGAATTTTCACCCTTCTATCACCAACCCCTATTAATTTATAGCCTTATTAACGACTTGATCAGTTTTCCCCGCTTTTAATATAGTATTAATTTTAAAATCCTAAGAATGCACATTCAATGACTGTTAGGCGGTATGAAGTCCGCTGGGCCAGCTAGTAATTATATAGATTACTAGCTGCGCCCCGCGGTTTCACCCGCGTAGTTCCTGTTCCCGCGGGAATATGGGGATAAAATATAGCCTTTGTTACTCGCTGTCAATGTGCCATTAGTGAAATATTTTTTTAAATCGGTGCAGTGGTTAAGCCGAAACCTTACATATTTCCATACAAACTTCCATCCCCTTTTTTTACTTTACCCCACTAAGGGTAAAATTTTTACAAACTTTGAATGCCAAATTTATTTATATCTAATCAAAAGCCTAAAAAATAAATGTCAAGCTTCTAGCTTCAAAAATGACGAAACTTCCATACAAACTTTCATCCCCTATTTCAAACCTTTACAATGCTTTTTTCGCATTAAAAAGTACCCTACGTCCTTTCTTAGGCTCCAGACTATCTCTGTACCAAATTTCATTTCAATCGGTTCAGTAGTTTAGGCGTGAAAGAGCAACAGACAGACAGACAGAGTTACTTTCGCATTTATAATATACTAGCTGTGCCCTGCCACGCTTCGCTGTGGCACATTCGCACATTCGCTGATATGTCACTGATGAAAAAATAGATAAAAACAATCCTTGATGCGGATTATATATCAGGCTAAAATTTCAGCTCGATCGGTGCAGAACTTTTTGAGTTTTTGAAGCGTACACAAACCAACATAACATTTATATATATATATATATATATACACATATATATATATATATATATATATATATATATATATATATAGAAGTAGGGGAGTAAGAATATAATATAGGTAAGATACATAGCTGGTGGTTATTTTGTACATTGACTTAGTTATGTTTGTTGGTTCAAAGTGTTTCCCGTTTAGTGAAAGGCGCGAAATGCCGGCGGGAGAGGCGCTCGCAGGGGAAATCTGACGGGAACTGTTCGGAAGGAGGCACACTAGGAGCTATTAGATTAATATTTACGGGAGTAGATAGATTGATAGATAGATAGATGGGTAGATGGATAGATAAACTCTTTATTGAAACACCGCAGAACAAAGAAAACTTAAAAACTAAAACAAATTAATTTTAACAATTCGTATCACAATGGGCGGTCTTATCGCTGAGGGCGATCTCTTCCAGACCACCATGCATGGAGAAAAGCAACAAAGAGGTGGGACGATGGTTCACTGTTGAAATAAATAAATAAGTAAAAAGGTAGTTAAATACTGAGTACAAACATAACTAAATCCCTACTTATATTATAAATGCGAAAGTAACTCTGTCTGTCTGTCTGTTGCTCTTTCACGCCTAAACCACTGAACCGATTGAAATGAAATTTGGTACAGAGATAGTCTAGAGCCTAAGAAATAACATAATTGATATACTAACACACACACATACACACACAAATCCTAATATCATAAATGCTAAAGTTTATAATTATGTATGTGCGTCCGTGTGTTTGTCCTTTCTTCACGCTGAAACGGCTTATCGGATTTTGATGAAATTTAGTATACAAATATCTCAGGTCTTGGAATAGAACATAGGATACTTTTTATCTCGTAAAGATGCACTGTTCCTGTGGGATAATACAATAGAATAGAATAGAATAGATAATAATTTACTGTTGAACAGTTCAGAAATACACAAAGAAAATTAAGGATAAAACTTATTTATTTATATATATATATAGTACAATGGGTGGACTTATCGTGAATGATCGCTAACGCGGGTAAAACTGCGGGATGTTGCTTACACATAGGCACATACAATCACGCCTGTCTTCCGTTGGGATAGGCAGAGACTACAAAGCAATACACCAACTCCCAGACACCCTCTACTAGTTCCTGGAACTAAGGAGCTTTTTTTTTATTTGACTACATGACGAGACGAGCAATCGTACACCTGATGGTAAGCGCTACGCTTGCCCATAACAGTCACAGCACCACCCTGAACCCTGCATTGCATAATCCTGCGCGGCGCACTGCGCTCGTCACTCTGAGACATCGGCTCTAAAGTCTCATATGCCCAGTTATTTCGCTGGAAACAGTTCCTTTTGAACCGAAACTCAGTAATGCTTGGCGGATGAATTTCTGGCAAAGGTGTGATGCTTCCTCGGGCGGTCTCTTGCAGAAGAGGCCTTTTGTTAATGATTGCAATTTGTAATGCCAATGAGCTTGCTGTGTGTCAATCCTAATCGAAGAGTTCTAGTGCCTTTTTATTCGTCTCGATTGAAATTTATTTCACGCCCTTCTACATTAGTGCCGCGTCGCCGATGTTCCATCAGCAGAAGTGTTACTGACGTCACTACTGGTTTTTGACGATGTCAGATTGTTAATGACATTATAGGGGCCGTGTAAAATTGCGCAATGCAGGGGTGTTACGTTATTTTTACGTGTTAATCTCACTAGTGGTGTAAATGGAACAGTTTTATGTTAATGTGTTTGTTTTTTAGTTACACTTAAACAGTCGGTTTATCAAGATCCGTTCAGTCGTTTCAGCGTGAAGAGAGGACGAACACGCAAACTTTTGCATTTTTAATGTTAGTGAGATTTAGCATTATTTTTCATCAAAATACAAAAAATTCAATCTCAGTTGCTATAAATGTATGTTTACAACAAATCTTGTGCTAATCAATTTTGACTCAATTGAGATAAAATTATGTTTTTTTTTTTTCATATATTAATCTTAGCATTTTATTTCCTATCTCCAAGCAGCTTAAACCAGCTTCGTAAGTATGTAAGACCTATGACGTCAGCAAAAGCTCGTAGACCCGTAGCGCTACCGAGTCTACGCTTGCATAGTGCTACGGCTACGTTAGTGCTACGGCACCGCTACGAGGGCTCTATCGTAAATGAGCTACGAACTTGGAATGGAATAACGTTTTTCGTTTTTCGTTTAACGTTAAATTATCATTTTAGCGACTTCTGTATTTGTTTTTTTTTGGCTTTATCATAATTATTGGCCCACTGCTGAGCATGGGTCTCACTTTCACGAGGAGGATTAGGCCATAATCCACCGCGGTGGCCCGGTCCGGATTGATAAATCACGTACTTTTGAATAATTCCCCGGCATGTGGGTTTCCTAACGATGTTTTTCTTTGCGGATTAGTGAGTGATAATCACGTAAATATGTAGAAGAAACTCATTGGTCTCGTATGCCCGCCCTGGGATTTGAACTCACGAACCTCTCTCTGAAAGGCGAATGCTCTCTAACCCACACTTCAGATTAATAATTACAAAATATGCCAAGAGACTCTAGGAAAAAAAGTGTAAATTTATATTTCTTTTAAAAAGTCCGAGACAAATTGAAAGCGCAATTAAGAAAATCAACAAAAGATTTAAAAAAAAAATCAAAATTCAGAGCACGGCTGCCTTTATCTAGTTGAGTGAAAGTTTGAATGGAAAGAAACGCGCCTTGTTAAATTCAGATATTTTTTTTAAGGTTCCGCACATCAAAAGAGAAAAGAAACCCTTATAGGATCACTTTGTTGTCCGTCTGTCTGTCTGTCTGTCTACCCTTCAGTCTGTCAAGACCCTTTTTCTCAGGAACAGGTAAATGTATCTAATTTAAATTTAGATATAATACTAGGCTTTACAATTTCTTTCATCTGTAAAAAAATCAAATTTGAAAGTCAACGTGATCAAAAGGTATGACCGTTAATGTGGCATATTTTCGCATAATTAGCGCATTCATAAAGGAATCAAAACTTATAGGGTACTTACTGTTAACTTAAAATCACGAAACATTCTTTTACAGCCACACGTTAAAAGGAAAAAAATTAAAAACCGTGAATTATGTAGCAAAATAACAGAAAACAAAGCGAATTTACTAAAACAAACTTATTATTTGCGGTTGGCGCAATAACCGTGTCTAGGGATCGAACGACAAAGTTAAGTTTGTCGTTTAACCTAGTTTATCGTGTAGTTAGAGAAATAATGTTAAATGCTTTCTTAAGAACTACAAGTTTGTACGGAACCCTTGGTGGCTGAGTTCAACCTGCACTTGGCTGGTTTTTTTTTAACTACACCTAGTGAAAATAAACCAATCACTTGGTAACTAGGCACACAATGTTTTTCCCAGTCAAATAAATAAAAAACAACACTAATAAGGGACACTATAATTTTGAAATTATTTATTGACATAGGTTTTGAACACAGTAGAAATATTTCAAATAATTCACATATATCAAAATGTAGATGAAAATTTAATTCAGAATTTCTATCGCATTTATAAACACATAAATATAGATGAAACCAATAAGCGTGTTAATTAATAGGGTAGCGAGACGACCAAGTCGTTGACCTGATGGTAAGCGCTTATAACAGTAAATTATTTGACCTGAAAAAAGGGCATAAAATGTTCAATTTCGCCAGTCAGGGATCTTATGAAAGTGCCTTCGACAGTTTAGTCAAAGGAAGCAGAAATATAGTCAGTAGGTTAAGAAAATTCAATAGTTAAGAAGACTTCTGAAGTTACGGTGTAATTTTGCCAAGCCAATTAATTATGACTGAAGTCATGAGTTTTATTTTTTATTTTTATTATTAATAATGCTTCTTATCAATAAGTACATCATTAAAATTACGATGTAGCCTGAAAGACTAATGAGTAATTTGCGTTTAACATAAATTGCTAAGTAGAGTTAACCATGACTTCACTCATGACTTCTAAACTCTACTTAGAAGTCATGAGTGAAGTCATGGTTAAGTTTGTTAGTTTAAGTATTAAAGAAGAATTATTCATGGGAAGATTGAACTCTGCAGCTTTTGCTGTAGTTGCTTAGACATATGAGATAAGATTACACTACCGTTTCGCCTCTCTCTTTCTCCCTCTCTCTCCCTCTCTCTCTCCCGTAACAGTTTACTGTTTAATTTGACTAAGTAACAAGATGAGCTAGTCATTCACCCGACGGTAAGCGTTACGCCTACCCATAACAGTTACAGCGCCACCCATAACTTTGCATTGCATAATCTTTCACGGTATTGCACTGCGCTCGACACTAAGACATTGGTTCTAAAGTCTCATACGCATAACAGTTCACCTGAAACAGTGCCCTTCAAACCGAAACACAGTAATGTTTGCGGATGAAAATCTAGAAAAAAAAATAGTTTTTTTTTTTTATATATAATGAAATATTCCTTAGTGGATGAATATCTGGCAAAGGTTAGCTATTTCTCCACGCGGTCTCTTACAGAAGAGTCCTACCACAACACTTGTAGGCCTTGAAGGGTAACACGTTCACTGCTGAAAACACACCTGTGGTGTTTTTCATAGCTTGCCGCGAGTACGGGAAAACACAACTGTGGTGTTCGCTGTATGGGACAACACACTAGTGTGCAGATCCGCACCCGTCTAGAAAATCTGCTTGGCAGTCAAAGGCTAAGCGTTAAAGAATATTACCCTTACTATTAACAAGGACAACCAGTAATATTGGTAAAGCTTATGCAGGTCACGGTGGCTATCAATTTGAGGGCGACACGTCGCGTCCCGTCACCTATTAGTCGCATCAGCACACGAGTGCCGCCAGCATTTATTTATTTATTTATCCTTGAGCACACAAATGGAGTAAAAGGAGTACTTAATGCTAAGTAGCATTTTCTACCAGTCATCCTGGAGGTGTAACTGAAATGGTGGTGGTGTGGCAAAACGAGAGAGCAGAGAAAGGTATATTTAAAAGATATTTAGTGTTAGAATATTTTATTATAATAAAACTCAGTATTAAACTACTATGACTGTTATTAATAGCATTGTGGCTAAAAGACGAATTATTCATTAACTAGTTAGATAAGATAATATATACATATTTTATAACATTTTTTTATTGCAGTCCAAGACATACAAGCAAAAGTAAAAACTGTTTCTTAACTGTTTTTTTTTTACTGTCTCTCCAAAGTTTGTCTGGAAGAAATCGCTTTCAGCGATAAGACCGCCCATTGTACTACCCTTGTTTACCTATTGTGATTTTTCTGTACTATGTTTATTTTTGTTTCTTGTGTACAATAAAGAGTTTTTTATATTCTAAAAACATCTTATAACTAAAGGTACAATGGGTGGCCCTCTTGCTAAACAGCAATCTCTTCCAGACAACGTTTGGTGGGACGGATTAAAAGTAGTTGTTATTTACATCTTCATTTTGTTATCCAGTTTGGAAGATTTGGGGTTTGATAAAATTCATCATCATCATCAACCTATATTGTCCCACTGCTGAGCACAGGTCTCCTCTCACTTTCGTGAGGAGGGTTAGGCCATAATCCACCACGAGGGCCCGGTCCGGATTGGTGGATCACAGGTTCACAGGATCACAGGTTGATGATGATGATGAATTTTATCAAACAAGGAAACAAGGAAAATAGTAGGTTTCTCACGATGTTTTCCTTCACCGAAAAGCGAGTGATAATTACGTACATATGTTTTATAGAAGCACATTGGTACGTGCCTGCACTGGGATTTGAACTCACGACCTTCTGATTGGAAGGCGGACGTTCTCCCACTAGGCTACCACCGCTTCCCTAAATTTTAGAGATGGCTAACCTAATTTTTACAAAAATAACAATTTTACACGAATAAAGTGAATTCGTGTCTCTGAATACCTACAATAGTTTTGAGTTGAATTTGAAACTACACATAAACTGAACACGAATATAGTAAGACTAGCTGTGCCCCGCGGTTTCACCCGCGTAGTTCCTGTTCCCGCAGGAATATGGGGATAAAATATAGCCTATGTTACTCGCTGTCAATGTAGCTTTCCATTAGAGAAAATTAAGCCGAAACTTTACATATTCCTATACATACACCATATTTATTTTTATCCACTATATTTATTTAATCCACTATATTTATTTTACCCCTCAAAGGTAAAGTTTTACAAACTTTGAATGTCAAAATTATTTATATCTAATCAAAAGCCTAAAAAATAAATTTCAAGCTTCTAGCTTCAAAAATGACGATACTTCCATACAAACTTTCATCCCCTATTTCAAACCCTTACAATGCATTTTTGCGATAAAAAGTAGCCTATGTCCTTCCCTAGGCTCTAGACTATTTCTGTACCAAATTTCATTTCAATCGGTTCAGTAGTTCAGGCGTGAAAGAGCAACAGACAGAGTTACTTTCGCATTTATAATATAAGTAAGGATAAGGAAGTAAGCATGACTAAAAAGGATTAAACCTTTGGTGTAGTGATGTGACAGTGAAGTGTAGCTTAGTTAAACCTACTAGTAAAGAACACATTAACAAAGTTTCTACGCCTTAATAGAGACAGTAAGAAATGTGTTAATGGACTCAAACTTAGCAATAATTCAACTTAGAAATGTAAGTTAAACGCTAATTGCTCATTAGTCTTTCAAGCTAGATCATAATTTTAATGATGTACTTATCGATAAGATGCATCAAAACAAAAAAAAAACATGAAGAAGTCGCTATTTATTTATTTTATTCTATGTATAAAAGGAAACCCACCGTCCGATGTCCTAATTACTCCTCTCCGTGCATGGTTGTCTGGAAGAGATCGCTCTGAGCGATAAGACCGCCCATTGTGACACTAATTGTAAAATTTGTTTTGTTCTAGTTTATAAGTTTTCTTTGTTCTGTGGTGTTTCAATATAGAGTTTATTTATCTATCTATGTATCTAGAGCAGTGGAGAATAGTGGATCCATATTTCTATACTGCATAGCGCGAGCGAGCTCTAGGGTCGTTTAGATAGCACAGTCGTTACACTTTACAAGTAGGGTTTGGAGACAAACCTGCTCCACCTGGATAATGACGCTATTTTGGAGAACGAGGGTCGATTTTGTATTTTCGAACAGAAATGTAGAGAATCTTAGAATTTGAGGTTGGGAACTACTGATTGTTCAATTCAAATTATTTTTTCTTTTTAAGTGACGAGACGAGCGTGTCGATCACCTGATGGGAAGCGCCACTCCTGTCTATAACAGTTAGAGTGCATTGCACAAACTTGGACAGCACTGCATTGCGCTCGTCACTGAGACATCGGATCCAAAGTCTCATATGGCCAGTAATTGCGCTGGAAACAGTGCCCTTCAAACCGGAACACAGTAATGTTTGCACACTACTGTTTGGCGGATGAATATCTGGCATACGTGTGGTGGTATGTGCTCAACTAAAAAATATTAAAAAAAAATTTTATTAAAGATATTCAAAAAAATATGCGAAACGCAACTCTTTCTCTTGCTATCTTCACTAACTTATATCTCCCTCTCAACTTCCGTTCGCCTCGCCCGATCACATTTTTCGTAACGCATTTACCAGGTTACTCCCCAAGTCAAGCGTAAAGAAGTTTTACTTCAAAAAGTCCAAAGACTTTCGCTATTGGCCATTGAAAAACAATTTACAAGGGACACTCGTTTAAAAAATAACGAAATTACAAAATTAAGCGCACATCAAACGCGCGTTTTAATCGTCCGATATTATACAAGTTTCTAAGGGCCCATTTACAATGTTTTTCCCCTTGATCTGAAACTTTAACAGGTATAAATTAAATAAAACTTTATGTTTCATGATAAAATTTATTTGTAACGCAATAAAAAGTTACTTCTTGACGGTTTCGGAGTAATTTGATTCGGGATGTTTTTATGGATTTCCAAAGTTTTAGAAGCGCCGCTTTACAGGAATTAATTTAGAATTTAGAGTTGTTAATGTTTTGTTGTCAGTCTGTATTGTGCTTAATATTTTATGTTGGGTACGTAAAATGCTGAAAACGTTGCCTTTTTGTGTTTATTGTAAAAGGTCTTTGCCGGAGTCAGTGTTTCCTGACAACCTGGGAGTCTATAGGTTACTTCTAGGTAATCGTCCACCATCGTAGACCGCTTCAGGTGAGATGGTGTCCAAACGGTATCCTATTTACAAATAAAAATTAACAAAAAGCTGTTACCGTTTGCTATAAGGCCTTTTGCAGTCTATAAAGAAAGGTTATGTTTACAGCCGTATATGGATGAGTGTGTATTTATTATATTCCACCGCAGCGCCTAAACTAATCACCTGAGTTTGATGAATGAGGTGTCATTCGATACGTTATTTTCAATTGAAATTTTGTTGTTTGGACTCCTGATCAGCTGGCAGTACTGAATACGTCCCACTAATATTATAAATGTGAAAGTTTGTGAGAATGGATGGATGGATGTTTGTTACTCTATCACGCAAAAACCGCAGAACCGATTTAGATGAAATTTGGCATACAAATAGTTTTTAACCAGAATTGAGTGATACTTTTTGTTTCGATAGTATGTTACCGTGGGACAAAACGGGAACTACGCGTGTGAAACCGCGGGGCGCAGCTGTTTTTATGAAAGCTTGCCTGGAAAATAATATTTTTATCAAAAATTTATTTCTCTGTAACCCCAATATTGAACCCTGGCACAGAGAAACACAACGGTATGCTTTGCGAATTATTACCCAAACAACTTACAAAATACACAATACACGAGAATTTCAAAAATAAACTCTTCGTTCTGAACAAGTTAAACGAGTTTTACGAACTGAAAATGACGTTGGGTACTGCAGATTTTTGCACAAACCAACCCCCCTCTGACCCCCTGAGATGCCCCCTCATTTTCCAGAATCTCGGAAGGAACACGAAGCGAAATTATAAAGTTTACACCCCTAGTTTAAAGTTGGTAAGAAAACATTGTCCGTTAGGGACGAAATAGAGCTTACTATCTGTGGCCCGTGACTTTGTTTCCGCTGAATTTTTTTTTAATTCAGCGACGTAAATATCAAATGTTGTAAATCTCGTAAGGGTCATTTTGCTGTGAGTTACACTGAATCCACCATTGAACTGAGATTTATTTCTTCATCGATCTGTATAATCAATATTTTTTTGTTTCCTTCGGCTATTGGCTAAACATGTCACATGCGCGATTTAGTTTTTTTCTATTTTATTATTAAGATAACGCCTTAACTATATATCAGGACATTCTACAGATATAATATACTAATATATAGAAGACAATAATTTTCCACCAAAGCTCCAAACTTCTTGGGTGTTTTCGGGAAAACATAAAAATAACTTTTTTTATATTACATTTGTCCATCTATGCACGTTAACAAACACTTAATTGTTAATATAACACTCAAGTTTGACAAAATAAAAATTATAGTAGGTAGAAAAAAAAAACATAAAAGATAAACTAAACAATATACGAAACGTAACTCTCTCTCTCTCTTTCTATCTTCACTAACTTATATTTCCCTCTCAACTTCCGATCGCCTCGCCCGATCACACTTTTCGTAACGCTCTCGTCATGCATTCACGAACTTACTCCCCAAGTCAGGTTTTACATCAATAAAAAAGAAGTAAAATCCGCCATGTTAGATTTTCACATTCCCGCCAAAAATCTACAGCTTCTTCTCGTTGAATTCTATTCATAAATGCCACAGAGTATGAAATAAACAAAATATGCAGCCAATTATTCATCACAGCTGGAAACTACAGACTCCAACGAGGTTAGTCCGCACAAAGCCGGTTGATTGCGGCAACCCCGGCTAAATACGAACTGGATTTCAATATTCATATTCTATATTTGTGTTAATACAAAACACTGTAACTGTGTTAAATCTGAATTTGGAACTAATATTTCAGGAAAAAGTCTTTTATGGACAGCGCCGATGTTAAAACTCGCATTTTTTTTTTACAAATTGACTAAGCTTTTACTTAATTTTTACAAGACATAAGGGAGTATTATTCACGCACAGATTAATGTCAAAACAAAACGAAAAAACTGGGAAAACGTTCGCCTTCCGAGGAGAGAGTTGTGAGTTCAAACCCCAAATGTTTCTTGTAAAACATAGTACGTTATGATCACTCGCTTTTCTAGAAGGAAAACATCGTGAGGAAACCCACATACTTACCCGAGAATTATTTCGGATGTTGGTACCCACCAATCCGGAGCGGGCCCCCGTGGTGGATTACAGTATTATTCTGTGGGAACTATTATTTTTTCGAGATAAAAATCATATTTTGTGATAATCTAGGTAGTTAAACTATCTGTATGCCAAATTTCATCAAAATCCGTTCAGTAGTTTTTACGTGAAAGAGTAACAAACATCGATTCTGCCTCACAAATTTTGACAATTATAATGTAAAAGCACGATAGTATTAGTAGAAAGTAGGATTTATAATATTAGTAGGATATAAATGAATATATTATATTCTGCGGCTTGTATTACATTCATAATACGAAAACCAAAACTAAGTATTCACTACACGTAAGTGAAATAGTAGAAATATGCACCACAAGCAAAGCTATTTCTACCAAAGCGAACGATTTCTACCACCGACGGTCAAATTTCTATCGAAAACTAAGTAACTTACGGTTCCAGCATTGTTTTCAAAATTGAATTCCCCAAACTTGCTGTTGCGGAATCTTTCCGCCGTAATAGAATTTCACGATCGCCAAAACCAGTTAAAAATAATAGGATCCCCCCAAAATAGCCACAGATTTGTGTTTCAGTTTCCCCAATACGTCTTTTCAACTCTTATTATTCTACAAATGACAGCCTCATTTTTCTACAGATACCAACTTTGAAAACATTCCCTTCAAAGTCCAATATTCTATTTTAAAGTTGCAGATATAAAACGGATGGAAGTGACATTTCTATGCATCGGAAACGCGAATTGATACCACAGTGTGCATAACGCAGTAGGCCATGTTCTGTGGACATGGATTCGATATTGCTAGATTCAAATATATATTCCTACCAATAGTAGTACGAAGCTGCTGTATTAAATAAGGCTTAAACAATTTACATCGTCTTCTAGCTAGTCTTGTCGCCATGATTATTCAACTAAAACAACCAGCATTACAATGGAAATAGTTCAAACATCAAAGGACTGCAAATGGATTTTTAATCCTTTCCTACTTCATACTATCCTACTAATGTGAAAGTTTGTGAGGATGGATGGATCCATGTTTGTTAATCTTTCACGCTAAAATTAACAAACGAATTTTAATTAAATTTGGTACACAGATAGTTTATTACTTGAATTACCACATATAATACTTTTAATCCCGTAAAAATTAACGGTTCCTGTGGGATAATAGTCATATTTTTAAGGCTGAATATTGCTCGTATTAAATATACGAAAATCAACTATGGAACATTTATCACAAATTCTAGGCGGAATCTTCTATTTTTTTTTTCAAGAATTGCATAGAAGAACATACTTTTAGATAAACAATTAACAATTTCTTTGCTAAGTGTTGGCTCGCTTTAACTCAGTAGCTAACCAACTTGAAGCCCTGGTTTTCTATTATATGCATAGTCCATAATGTAAATTGTAACAGTAGTTTCCCTACTGCGATAGTGTTGACTGTGTGTCGTGCGCCGAACAGACTTGTGTAAACTTTAGCTAGAAGCGATAGGTTTTGATATCGAGTTAGGAATTGCACGTGTCGAGATGTTGACTTCGGAAACGGACTTTTTTATGTTTTGTATGTTCTTGACAGTTATTACAATCTATTGAAAGGTGTATGTGTGTAATTGAGTATGTTTGTGAGTATATGTAAGCGTGTGTTTGTTGCTATTTATCAGTGATACTCTTTTCTGATAAAGAATTGAAGTGAACTTAATTAATGTTCGAATATATTAATTATTAATAATTTAATTAGTTTTTGTTATTTTAATGTCTATTTTTTGTAGTTTTAATAACTTTTGTACAATAAAGCATTGATCTATTCTATATTTTTTCACCAGACTACGCCATTAGCCTATTTTGAATACATTTAAATTCAGCATACTATTAAATCGTGTTTTTGAGGTTTTGTAAACAGTAATTTGTTTAGTTTGTTATAAAAATGTTTTTTTTTAGTTCATAATGCATTGGCATAGGTATGTAATACGTGTGCAAATTTTCAAGTTAATCGGTCGTCTAGAAATTGGTGAAAATTACGTTTAAAAATTCCGTTGGTTGAACCTAGTAAAAATGTCTCCATTAAAAAGGCTATTAGAGATGTCGCTTTCATAAATTTTGTCCATACTTTTAAAGTAATTCCGAAATTAAAAGCAGTTATTTAGGCAAGCTTGCAGAGCCAAGTGTAAACAGAGACATTTCCCGTGTTTACACCCATAAAGGGGAATAGGGTACGTTTGCCGACGAGATTAAAGTTTTGAACGTTGTCGTCCCTAATTTTCAAGGTCTTGACGGATGAAGGAGGTATTAGGGAAATGTCAACCTTTTTTATTTCGTTGATTAAATTGACACGTGTAAAGTGGAGTTCTATAGATTATGTGTGTGTGAATCTTGTCCGAAGTCCTAATGCGGCATTTTTAAGATGTCAGAAATTTTAACAGAAGATCTTTTAGATTAAGAAAATAAACCTAAACAGCAATAAGTAAGTAAACACGTTTACGTAGTGGAAAGCCTGGGGAAGTACCACACCTTTGCCAGATATTCATCCGCCAAGCAGTAGTGTATAAACATTACTGTGTTCCGGCTTGAAGGGCACTGTTTCCAGCGAAATTACTGGCCATATGAGACTTTAGAGCCGATGTCTCAGGGTGACGAGCGCAGTGCAGGATTATGCAATTTAAAGTTTTGGGTGGCACTGTAACTGTTATGGGCAGGCGCAGCGCTTACCATCAGGTGAACGACTTGCTCGACACCCAGTCAAATAAATAAGTAAATAAAAATGCTCAGCTTCGTCGCCTATGGTTTTTACTGAAACATAAACATAAACAGGCACAATAATAGTTATAAAACTATTGTAAAATTGAGCTAGGGTTTTATAAAATGCAACAATTTTAGCACATAAACGCCCAACTTGAGATTCAATTTAAACAAATGAATACAGAGCAACAATCGAAATAGGAAACACGAACCCACTTTGCAACAATCACAAAGTTTTAACAAGCCGCAATTGGCGAACTAGCTTCGAACCCTTCTGACAAGAAAGGTTTATAAAATACAACTATGTATGTAAAGGTACAGTCTATCTGGACAGATTGCTTATTCTGTAGTCCGGATATGTAAGTATCGATAGGTATGTTCTAAAACTATGAACACAGCAAGCATCACATCTCATAATTAGAATAGAATAGAAAAAAACAAAGCAGAACAAAAAAGAACAGAAAATAATTGAATAGAATAGAATAGAAAAGAACAAAGCAGAAAAGAACAGAACAGAATATAATAGAATAGAATAGATTGGTCAGGTTTTCTATTTGCTACTAAATTATGTCATGGCTTGGAACCTTTGTGGACGGTTTGGTGAACATAACAAGTCAACGATTACTAACCAATTGCAATATTAGTATGGACTAAGTTTACTGTAGTAAAATTTTCTTGCATTAGACGTACGGTCAGTTTCAGAAACGTTACTTATTTTTCACAACAGATTCAATCGATTGCTAACTATTAGAGCCACTACAAAAGCGGTCAAAGCCCTTGGCGACAGAGTTGACAATCGCTTACAGACTTCAGACCCTGTACAGTTTTGGAAGGGACGCGAAAAACCAAATCTCCGTCTCCCGGCCTGTCGCTAACGATACATAGTATCAAGACTACGATCGCAAACACCAGCCCCAGTAATACGTAAGCCGGCCTCATTCGAAGTATCGAATTGTTTCGTTTGATTTATCACGGCCGGGCCGGACCGTTCCGACGGCTGTCAGTCGCACGCGGCATGAGCTACAACTCCTGGATGAGGCTACAATATTTTTCCCAGACACTCCGTACAAATAGTAAAAAAAAAAAAGTTTTATTTTACAGGAACCGTACATTTTTACGGGATACTTTTTATGTATAAAAATGTAATGTACTATCACATGAACATTCGTCTTATTACTAGGTCAAATATATATATATATATATAGTATAAGCGGTGGTAGCCTAATGGGAGAAAGTCCGCCTTCCAGTCAGAAGGTCGGGAGTTCAAATCCCAGTGCAGGCATGTACATGGTTCTTGTAAAACATATGTACGTAATTATCACTCGCTTTTCGGTGAAGGAAAACATCGTGAGGGAACCCACATACCTATCCGAGAATTATTTCGGAGGTAGGTATGTGATCCACCAATCCGGACCGGGCCCCCGTGGTGGATTATGGCCTAACCCTCCTCACGAAAGTGAGGGGAGACCCGTGCCCAGCAGTGGGACATTATGGGTTGTTGATGATGATGATACATATAGTAACCGCTACGCCTGCCCATAACAGTTACAGCACCACCTACAAATTTGCAATGCATAATCTTGAGCGGCACTGCACTGCGCCTTGTCACCTGGTGACATTGGTAAGCGCTACGCCTGCCCATAACAGATACAGTGCCAGCCAAAACTTTGCATTGCATAACCCTGCGCAGCACTGCACTGCGTTCGTCACCCTGAGACATCGCTTCAAAAGTCTCGCAAGCTCAGTAATTTCGCTGGAAACAATGCCCCTCAAACCGGAACACAGTTAGGTTTCCACACTACTGCTTGGCGCATGAATACCTGCCAGAAGTGTGGCACTTCCCCTGGCAGTCTCTTGCAGAAGAGGCGTCCCACTGCAAAAAAGATAAAGGATGATCAAGCAGGAATCGGAATCTTTGTAGTCACTTCCAGTCACACCCTAGGTCCATGTTTCACATTATTTACCATTCTATCATAACATCGGTCGACTTATTCTAACCAGCGTTTGCCGGAAACAGTTATGGCCACAATGCAGGATTCATATGGAGATTGGGGAATAAGGAACAGGAGGCATACCATGACCTCTTATAACGATTCAATTGAAGACCTAAACTGAACCGCGTCGCATAATCGTACCGTGACGTCTTATTTTTTATGTTGCTGCCATTTTCAACCTAAACCGGATCCAGTTAAGGCTGAAAATGGTAGGAACCTAAAATGAATCGCTAATAAGTCATTTTCAACCTAAACTATATCCAGTTTAGGTTGAAAATGGCAGCAACATAAAAAATAAGACGCCGCTGTACGATTATGCGACGCGGCTCAGTTTATGTCCTAACTGAATCGCTATAAGACGTCATGGTAGGCCTCCAGTGGGATGTCGTTTATCGCAAATCAGTCTCATTTACGTGAATCGGGCCTTTCTCGTATTGCTCAGTAGTCTGCTAGATGAATGATAGAGATTGACCGTCACGATACATACTCTCTCTAGGCCGGTTTTAGTGCTCGGCCGACCGTAGGCACGCGTATATTGCTTTTTTTCTCACAAATGACAAGCGCGGCTGACGTACGCACCGACGGTTGGCCGAGCACTAAAACCGGCCTTACATTGCACTAGCATTTCTACAAGACCAGATTTTTACATCCCCAATTGAAACCGGTATCCGGTATGCGGTGATAGCCTAGTGGGAGAACGTCCGCCTACCAATCAGAAGGTCGTGAGTTCAAATCCCAGTGCGGGCACGTACCAATGTGTTTCTGTAAAACATATGTACGTAATTATCCACTCGAGTTTCGGTGAAGGAAAACATCGTGAGGAAACCCACATACCTACCCGAGAATTATTTCGGAGGTAGGTATGTTATCCACTCATCCGGACTTGGCCTCCGTGGTGGAATATGGCCTAACCCTCCTCAGGAAAAGTGAGGAGAGACCCCTGCCCAGCAGTGGGACGTTATGGGTTGATGATGAATTGAAACCGGCTTAGCGGTAAAGACTGGACAGCTGCAAGTATTATGCCAAATTCAACAAGAACCCTCGATTTTTACGAGATAAAAAAGTACACTATGTTCTATTCTAGGACATATAGGGTCAACTTTGCAGTAGCAGAGCGACAGCAATCCGGTCACAAAATATCACTAGACTTTATTATTACGGAAAATCGTCCGCTTATTGTCCCGCCAATTATAAAACGCACTTTGACCATAGATACTACCTTACCTACCTTACCAGACGGTACCTTTGCCAGATATTCATCCGCAAAGCAGTAGTGTGCTAACATTAATTTGTTCCTGTTTGAAGGGCACTGTTTCTGAAATTACTGGGCATGTGAGACTTTAGAGCCGATGTCTCAGGGTGAGGACTGCAGTGCAGAGCCGCGCAGAATTAAGCGATGCAAAGTTCTGGGTGGCACTGTTACTGTTATAGACAGTCATAGCGCTTACCATCAGGTGAACGAGTTGCTCGTCTCATGACTCAGTGAAATAAAAAAAAAAAACTGTTTTTATTACTGTCATCGCGAGCATTACGTCTATTGCAAGGCTCTCACAAGATACGCAATAGTCCGTAGCCGGCTGCATTTACAGAGCAGTGCAGTGACTGTTGACTAATACAATTTTAATGCTGTTTGAAGAGTGACCCCACATCGTGAGGAAACCCACATACCTACCCGAGAATTATTTCGGAGGTAGGTAGGTGATCCACCAATCCGGATCTGGCCCCCGTGGCGGATTATGGCCTAACCCTCCTCACGAAAGTGAGGGGAGACCCGTGCCCAGCAGCGGGACGTTATGGGTTGATGATGATGATGATGAAGAGTGATCGTCTCTCATTTACGGACAGTAAATTTTACGACACAGTTTACATTCTCGTAAGGTTATTGAATATATAATGTGTTGTGCATTACATGGATGATAGTTCTGTCGGCTGAAGGCGCTTTACAATCTGTTAGCACCAGTTTGAGTCTCGAGTTGACATCTGTTAGTTTTTGACTGTAGCTGTTATTTGCAAGCGTGGCGCTCACCATCAGGTTAACGACTTGTTCGTGTCATTAACTAGTAACATAAGAAAAATTAGTTATGTGTGTTGGTAAAGAAAACATAGTGACGAAACCGGTATGGTAATTCTGCTAAGGTGATAATTCTCATGTCATAGACAATTTGTCGAATTAATATAATGCCGCTTACCTACTTATTCACACAGTTTAATTAATTTATCTATCACGCTTTTGGAAAAACCAAATGTCAATCTACATTAAAAAAAACTGTATTTACACACCAATTAGATATAATTGAAAATGTCCAGTTACGAATTACGACTTTTAGAACTTATAACTTTTTTGCAACGACAAAATATTATAACAGCTACAGACAATGCTCACAATAGAATTAAGCTTTTTGTCATTCCTTTTTACGCCTTTTGTTTTCTTTTTGTGACTGAGTGTCGAGGCGAGCATGTCGTTCACCTGATGTTAAGCGCTACGCCTGCCCATAACAGTTACAGTGCCACCCAGTACTTTGCACTGCACTGCGCTCGCTACTGCTGCTGTTAGTTCTATGTGTTGACATAAATAATTGTTTTGTTTTCCTTTTTAAAAAAAATCTATATCGATATAATATCTATGACTTTGAGAATCGCGTACAGTGCATAAATTCACTTTAGCACCAAGTAAGGGTCGTATCAGACTTGGGGTCCCAATTCGGGACCCCACTTCCTTATCTACGGCACTATATTTGCACTATCTAATATCCACTATCGGAATTGGGTTGAGTAGTTCTACAATAGTGGTATAAAAGCTGTAGTAATACCATGTAGTGTACGTGACTGTCAGACGGCACTGTTCACTAGTAGAATATGGATATTTTATTCATTACTTCTGTATCTGCGAATTGGGAAGAGTCCAACTGGTTTTATGGCTAAATGTGGAATGGTTCTAGGATATTTTGTTTATTTTGAGAAGATTTTATTGTTTGGACTTGTGAGTAGAGTGGGCCGGGGAGATTCGGATCACTTTTTAGGGTTCTGCACCTTGAAAGGATAAGGGAACTCTTATGAGATCACTTTTTTGTCCGTCCGTCCGGGTCAACAGATTTTAATATTTATTTTTTCTCAAGATTGCGTAAAAGCATCAAGTTGAAATTTACACATAAGTAATAAGCAAATAATTCTTTTACGCTGTAAAAAAATCTCACTTGTAAGTCAACTCGATCAAAAGATATGACCGTTTATGATGAACATTTTCGCAAAATTCGCAATTTCACAAGATTATCAGAACCTATGGGTACTTCCTGTTGACACATCATCATGAAATTTGGCAAGCTGTAATGTCTTACAGCACACGTAAAAGTTAAAGGCTGCAAAGCGTAGATAAATATGCCGTTAATAGATAAAAAAGCAATTTTTTTACTACAAACTTATTATTTGCGATCGGTGCAATAACTGTGTCTAGGGATCGAACGGCAAACTTAACTTTGTCCTTTAATCTAGTTTGTCGTTTAGTTGGTGCAATAATGTTACATGCTTTCTTAAGAGCTACAAGTTTCTACGGAACCCTCGGTGCGCGAGCCTAACTCGTACTTGGCTTTTTTGTTTAACACACATGAAAAGAGCGGTCCTCTGGGAAGCGTCACCCAGATTTACTCGTAAGGTAATGTTAATTTTTTTGGGTGATATCCCACGTCTGTCCATGGCAACCTTAAAGCATAATGATAATAGCGCATTACAATCTTATACATAGATCTTGTTCGCTAGCATACGATTCCCTGTATTTAGAGAATCAGGAACTGCAAGGATCATGGTCCTACAAACAGCTAGACTTAGGGCAAGTAATGGAAGGCCTCTTCTGCAAGAGACCGCCTGGGGAAGTACCACACCTTTGCCAGATATTCATCCGTCAAGAAGTAGTGTGCAAACATTACTGTGTTCCGGTTTGAAGGACATTGTTTCCAGCGAAATTACGGGGCATATAAGAGCTTATGTCTCAGGGTGACGAGCGCAGTGCAGAGTGTAGGTGGTGCTGTGACTGTTATGTGCAGGCGTAGCGCTTACCATCAGATTAATGACTTGCTCGTCTCGTCACTCAGTCAAATAAAAAAAAGCAAATACACAAATCACCCTTCATCAATTTACCCTGTGCGACAATAGAGCTCGCCACCTCACACTTCGCAGTCGGCGCATCAATCACTTATGCCATGGCGGCGTGCCTGCATGCATTAAAGATGGCGTAAAGTCAACAGAAAGCTGATTTCAAAATCTCGAGAGCTCCAACAGGGGTTGAGATCTAACCCCTTAATCAGTACTTCCAGTCGTAAGTTTACGACGCTCGCATACCTATGTATATTTTAGATCCACACCTACCATTAGTATGTAAAACCATGAATAATAAACGCGGTGTTCACCAGTAATACTCCAAGGGGAAATCTGATGCGAGATGGTGTTTTCAAATTTTCATGCGTGTCTAAATTCATGTAATGCTCAAATGTTCTGTTCTTTTCTAGGTTTGGTAAGTTAATTTTTATCATCATCATCATCGACCCATATCGGCCTACTGGCCAAGCATGGGTTTCCTCTCACTTTCCCGAGGAGACTTACCTACTGGGACCAGGTCCAGATTCGTGGATTGACCTTAGAAATAATTCTGGGGTCGGTGTGTGACTTTCCTCACGATGTTTTCCTTCACCGAAATGCGAGTGATAATTACGTACATATGTTTTACAAGAAACAAATTGGTTCATGCCCGCACCGGAATCTGAACTCACGACCCTTACCTTAGAAGACAGATGTTCTTCCTATTTTATAACTTCCTATTTTTGACCCGTTTCTTAATTATTAATATCGATTAGAAATTTTGCATGACTGTCAAAATTAGATGACAATACAATTTTATTCTTATTACAATGTGGCATTTCATATATTACGATGGCCGAAGATTGGGCTCAGTAGCATTAACTATGAGAGACAGACAGTAAATGATTCAGCACAGAATGTTAAACTCCAAAACCAATTTCAACATTGCTCAAAAGTAAACTCTCCGGGCAAAAGGCTAATAAAAATATTTTTATATCGCTAGAAAATGTTCGTCCTAATTCCAAAGCAAAGCAATATTCGTAAATATCGCTAAGTCTATCGGAGACATTCCAACACTACTCGACTCTAAAAGGGTCGCCTGCCAGTCTCTATAATATCTGACACGTGTCAACTGACAAACTTCTAGTTTCATTACGAAAAACGAAAGATACAGAGTAGGCGAGGGCTCGGAATCTTTGATGCAGCGTCCTATGTAGACGATTGGGAGCGAAGCTTGTGCAAGGCGATGCAATTCGCACCACCTAAAATGCATAAAGATGATGATGTCCTTGACGTATCCGTCAACGGCGAACCTTGTTAGCTCCGGAGGTGAAAGCGCAGGTGGCTGGCAAAGCCAAATTTTGTCTTGAAGGTCCTGTTCCACGGCGCACAGTGCACCTGACCAGTTGAGTTATAGATGTATGAATAGGAATAAAAATGCATAGAAACAAGTTAGCAGGTCGGGACGCCTCGATTCACCACAGATTAGTAAAATATACTTCGTGACAGCGGCACCTGTATTATCATTTCATACCTGTCACGCGCATATTTAAAGCTTGAGCTACATTAAGCACACGTGGGCCATGTACTCCGAACTGGACGCGTCGAAGCCTATACATTTTTAATGGCTCTTGTTATTCACATCTGACGCAGTTCGTCGCTTTTACCCTCACAAAGTTCCTACTTATCTGCTCGAGTAGACCGGGACCTTACTAGCCAAAAATAATAAGTCAAAACATTTAAAAAATTACTAAAACATACAAAAATCCAAAATCTAGCATTCATTTCGTCTCGCGGCGCAGCGTTATCCACGGGCGTCGATTCACGGATACTAAGCTTCGGTTTTTATTTTTATTTTTGCGTTGCGCCTCGCGTGGCTTTCGTTTAAAGTTCTCTTAGGTAGGACATCGCGTAGATCTGTAACATTTTCGCCATTCGTGCGTATAGTCAGATAGAGTGAAAGGTTGTTTCGAAATAGTTTGCTGAGGTGAAATTGTAAAAGTTGTGAAACGGGAAATTTCTATGGTTTTGTTATATGTTATTATACATTTTTGGAAATTATTCATCTATCTATAATACGTCACAATAAAATCAACATCTCAGCGTAATAAGGAATTGCAATTTTTCTGAGTATGTGGCAGTTGGAGCTGAATTGATGTTTTTCAATATTTTTTTTCTGTAATGTGTTTTTTTTTTAAATTTATGCGAATTTCTTTTACAAGAACTGATAAAGAACTCGACGATGAAAAACATGTTTTGCAAATTTTCAAAGGCTTCTGTCACCGTAAAAACGCAGTTTAGCAGCGGGACTTATAAAAAAGGAAGTGGGGGGTGGTGGAGGGTCATGTTTTTTTTAAATGCTACGAATTTAGGCTCCGGTCATAAACTTCAAGAAGAATAATTTATCAAAGTTTACTAATCTTTTTCTTTCTTCTTCAGGCAGTGGATTATCTTAAGAAGCGGACGCCCGCCCGCGCCGCGCTCATGATTGCGGCGGTTTGGCTGATGAGCGCGCTGGTCTGCATCCCCCCTTTGCTGGGATGGAGGGTCACTAGGCCCACGGAACAGTTCCCACAGTGCAAGGTCAGTTTTACAATAAACTTTTACTATACTCCACTCACCCGGGCCTGGCCCCTGTGGTGGATTTTAACCTAATCCTCCTCATGCGGAATTTCAACTTATTGATATTGGTCAGAGAGTTTGTAAACAAAATAATAATACAAAAAATATATTTTTTTACGTGATATGATACAATATAAATATGAATATTATAGCAACATAAGTTGTCTTGAAAAAAGAGCTTTGAAGGATAAGACCGGACATTGCCACATTAAAAAAAAAAATAAAAAAAAACAAAGTCGACATTTTTTTTTCAAAATTTTTGTAGATAGAATGTGAGTGTTTGAAATTTATTATCATACTTTAGAATTTATCTAAGTGTAAAATCTTAGCTCCTAAAGTCAACTTCAAAATGATAATCTAACTTAAGTGACATTCGACGCAAACTACGTGTATCTCCATTTGTGCTTAACCAATCCTACTTAGGTCGTAATTTAAGGTGTCCGATTGAGGTTAACCTAGTTCAAAACTTCAAGTTAGGTTTAAGTTAGGCTTAAATTAAGCTTAAGTTTAATAGTAGAAACAGCTGATTGTGACGTTCCAACACACAGGAAATAAGACTCGGTCTCCAAGTAGAGGGTTAATTCTAACTTACGCGACTTAGTGATAGACTTTTTGTCTATTAAATTTATTAAATTGTCTGACCTCGCTAGATATCGATACAGTTTTCAGATATAAGGATAATTACATAAAAAAGAGAATTGTTTGATGGCAAGCGCTTCTAACATAAAATGAAAAAAATTGGTTGTCTGTAAAGTTGGTTTATGGACGATAGTTTAACGTGACAACGTCATAACAAAACATTGATGAAATGATTGCATACTTTTATGAATAAAATTGAATGTTTTTTTTTTAATTAATAAATACTAGAAATTATACTAGTTATCCGATTTTTTAAATGCAAGAATAATTAACCTGTCAAGAAGAGAAGAGAGATAGATGCGGCGCAAGCGTACAATGAGCGTTACGGGACAATGTGGCAACTTTTTCGTGCATGCAGCCGACGTTCATCGATTTATTAGACGTTATCACGTCAAAAAATAAAAACAAAATTCAATCAATAAATCAATCTTAAATTTAATTTGTCTTAGTTTTTAAGTTTTATTTGTTCTGTGGTGTTTCAATAAAGAGTTTATCTATCTATCTATACATAATAATATCTGCTATACATAGGTATAAATAAACATAGAACCCGACAAACGTGTGAATAATTTGTGAACCCCATGGGTACAATAATTATACAAATGTAATATTCTATAGGCAAATAGAGCACCCTCTATACGCAAAATCCTTAAAGGCACTTTCACATTAAATAACAAACTTTATGCGGTATAATGACGCAGATTTAAAACTGAATCGAGTGACGAAATGGATCAAGTGAGTTAAACGATAAGGTTGATCAACTGATTCAAACACTGAGTGGAATAATTGAGTTGAACAAATAAATGGGTCAAGAGAGTTGAACAACTAAGTAGGTCAACTGACTCGAAAGCTTAACTGAATCAATTAGGTCAAATTGATTGAGAAATTGGAATTAAAACAGATATGTAAGTGAATCTGAATGAGTCCAAAGACCATCTACTTCTAGTCACTAAGAAAATTGTCTTTATCATCAAATCAGCTCGTTCTCACCTAATATAATATATTATAATATATTATTCTACATTTTATCGTCATCGCAACTTATTTTTTCATTTTACTGAGTGTCGAGACATGCAAATCGACAAGCAACACCAAGCAAGCAAGCACAAGCACAACACAAGACAAGCATTAAACATTTCAACTCAACTGAACAACGGTAATTGGCTCAAAGTTGAGTCGAAATATGAACACAACCAAACATTAATCGATATAACACTAAACCTTGTCAAAATGAATGAAAGGAATGGAACACCTTACCAGCGTCTATATTTCCCGAAAACTATAATCTGAAAGACTTCAAGTCGAGAGTGAATAGGTATCTTCTAGGCAAGCGTGCTCCATCATCGACCGCGTCGACACTTACCACCAGGTGAGACCGCGGTCAAATGCTTGACTATTATGCAATAAAAAAAAAATATACTAATTTTAACAAACTCTTCTAGTCAAATGTGAAAGCAACTTATTGCAAGGGTCTTATTTCTCCAAATTACAAATGTACAAGAAATACGTTTCAATTATTAATAGGAGTCTATTTCAGAGAATTTAGATCAAGGTGGCTTATTCTGTTTACGTTTTGGCACAGAATATCTAATAGTAGAGATGTAATTTGAGATGGCTTAGATTGAAACCTCGGGTTTCAGTGTGTTTGGGACGATTATGCAAATTTTGAATGTTTTGAAACATACAGTTGCGGTGCAGACGGATAAGGCGGTTGTAGTGATTCAGTGTCTCTTTGAACTTTCGCTTTATTTTTTGAAGTACGCTTTTTTACGCACGCTTGGCTTGGGGGTTAAGCTGGTGAATGCGTTACGAAAAATGTGATCGGGCGAGGCGAACGGGAGTTGAAAGGAAGATATAAGTTAGTGAGAGAGTTACGTTTTTTTTTCTTTTTTGTTGAAGATTTAATTTTACTGTGTTTCCCAGCACACATTTAGTTTTTTTTTTTAATTATACACCCGAAGAACATAACCGTCTTTCTGGACAGTTGAGTAAATATGCACCCCATATGCACATCACGTACAAAATCTGCGATAAACCAGAATTAACTTCTTTACGTTTGAGATTACGAACCTACCCTACCCCGATGACCCGTTTTTTCCGTCCCCTTTTTCATTTTCCCCGTTAAAGGAGATTAGCCATCTTGATCCTACCCTATGGACATTTAAATTAACCCCTAATGAACCCCTGCTGTAAACAGGGATCTTAAATATTTGCTATTTTATGTGCGTTTAATCAAATTCGTAGGGGTGGGAAGTAATCGGAGGGAGGAAGTCTTGCGGTTTTCGTCTTATTTATTTACGTATATAAATATGTGGTGATAGCTTAGTGTGAGAACGTCCGCCTTCCAAGGAGAGGGTCGTGAGTTGCGGGCACGTACCAATGTGTTTCTTGTAATATTTAATAATTAATTAAATGATTAAATATTACCGCATTTAGTCATGTGTTTTAACAATGTGTTTTCCCGGTTTTTTTTCCAACCGTGTTTTCGAAAAAAAGTAAAAAATTAAATACATACCATCATAAAATTTAAAAAAGCTTGTAAATTACTTTTCGCAAATTATCTCAAACAAAATTTATGAGTTAGTGAGGTTTTGACAAATCCGCTAGTTACCGAACCATACCCTTATCTACTGTTCTGTCCGACTCAAACTTACTTTCACCTTTTTAAAAAACTCTTATGTACAGCGGCATCTATCGGTGGGAACGCTCGAACTATTTAATTAATCAAAACTGTTTTTCGTGTTTTCTGTTTTTTTATAATGTATGTGGGTTATAAACTTCTTCAAACTACAACGATATAATTGCATAGTAATAATAATCATTTATTTCAGATAACTATGAAAACCCATACAAAAATCAAATAATTTACTAAATAAACAATGGAAATAAATTTAAATAAAATAAAATAAAATTACAAATAAATGTCCGAAATTAAATTACAACTTATACCTAACTATATTTTACCCCCCATCAGCGTCCTCGTTCGTCGGTTCTATATGGGACAATCTTGACACAACCATCTGCTGGATTCTATTGCGCAATGATGACATAACGCATAAATCGTGCGAAGCCAAAACTAAAAAAGCTAGACGATTCTAGAAAAAAAAAGCTAGAAGCCTTATTCATGCTGCAACTTTCCGACTAGACAAGATGTTCAAAAGCTAACATCTACTAGGTAGCTATTTAATATTATTCGCTAAACCGTTTTGGCAACGGGCAACGCATAAATCTCCCGGTTATTCACGAGGTCGGACTCTTTGAAACCCTTTTAGTGTCTCCGTAACTTAACTGGAGAATTTTAAAGTAGATTATTTTATATGAGCACCCTGTATACTTAAACGGTCTAACCAAAGGACGACGCTAACCCTCTGCCAAATTTCTTTTTTAGGGTTTCGTACCCAACGGGTAAAACTGGACCCTATTACTAAGGCTCCGCTGTCTGCCTGTCCGTCTGTCACCGGGCTGTATCTCATGAACCGTAATAGTTAGACAGTTGAAATTTTCACAGATGATGTATTTCTGTTGCCGCTATAACGACAAATACTAAAAGACAATGTAAAATAAATATTTAAGGGGGCTCCCATATAACGAAAGTAATTTTTTTTTTGCTTGTTTTTGTTCAATATTGATAACGGCAACAGGTGGACGCTTGAAATATTCACAGAAAATTTTCACTTTAAGAATAAATAATTAAATTGAAATAATTTTGCCGTTTTTATAGATGTACGGACCATTCGTGCGCGAGCCCGACTCGCACTTGGTCGGTTTTTAAATTTTACGTAGTAACGAGACGAGCAATTCGTTCGCGAGATGGTAAACACCACGTCTGCCTTCAGCAGCTACAGTGCCACCCAAAACTTTCCATTACAAAATCCTGCACTGCACTGCACTGCACTGCGCTTGTCACCCTAAGACAATGGCTCTAAAGTCACATATGCCCAGTAATACGTGTTACATCTTTAGTACAGATATCTTTAAAACAGTTAATATGATAATATTTTATGAACTGATTCTTTGCAAAACCTAAAAAAAACAATACAAAAACCAATTTCCACTCTTCGCGAAATAATAACCCTTTGTCTTAAACTGTTGCAAAGACAACACAATTTCTTCGTTCACCCATTCAAAATAACATCCTAGATAAATTGCTTCATACTAATTACCTACTTTAAATATAATTCCCCTTTAAGCCGTTCTAAGCCTAAATCTTTTGTTACACGGTTCACATTACAACGTGTTCTGTTAGTCGTTAAAGTAAAACCACAGGCATGCATATGTAAACAATTTTCGCGCTTTTCTACATGAGAACGCTTGAAATGGAACATTCCGGTCGTCCCACGGTATGCCATATAATTGGAAACAGTAGCTTATCTCGGTCGGTGTCCCATAAAGTCCGAAATCATTTATTGTAAGTAAGCAACAGTAGGAAGCGGTGGTAGCCTAGTGGGAGAACGTCCGCCTTCCAATCAGAAGGTCGTGAGTTCAAATCCCAGTGCAGGCACGTATCAATGTGTTTCTGTAAAACATTATGTACGTAATTATCACTCGCTTTTCGCTGAAGGAAAACATCGTTAGGAAACCCACACGCCTACCCGAGAATTATTTCGGAGGTAGGTATGTGATCCACCAATCCGGACTTGGCCCCCGTGGTGGAATATGGCCTAACCCTCCTCACGAAAGTGAGGAGAGACCCGTGCCCAGCATTGGGACGTTATGGGTTGATGATGATGATGTGTATTGTATTAGTGTACGTCTTTTTTTCAAAACAGTGCATCTTAGGGCACGACAAAGCAACAATTAAAGCGTGACCAAATGTTGCAAATTTAAGCAGACAGTAACAAAACGTATCTGTCGAAACATAGACTACTGATTCGCGCGTATACTGTGTCAGAGCTCTAATAAATCCTTATAAAACCTCTGCTTTATGAATAAATTCAAATACGCCACTTACTTGCGAGAGAGTTAGAAATGCGTGACTGATTTTTTAATGTGGAGATTATGTGCGGATGTAGGGCTTTTAAAATTGTTTTATTCGGTTGAATTGTTTAATTTAGAGGGAGTCTCTATAATAAACAGCGGACGGCTTTCCTAATACGTCCCATCGCATGGAACGTGAGAATTTAACGATGTGATTTTGTAATTTTTGGCAGTAAATTTTGATTTAGTAAAATGTTTTTTACCGTCTAATATCTTACTAACATACCCCTCTTTCCTGAGAAGGTTTCGGGCTTAGTCCACCACGGGGGCCCGTTCAGGATAGATGGATTACATACCTCTGGAATAATTCTCGCGTATATGGGTTTTCTCAGTGAACACCTTCACTGAAAAGCGAGTGATAATCACGTACATATAAAAAATATTTTATAAGTTTATTTTACTGAGTAATAAGATGAGCTAGTCTTTCTCCTAATGGTAAGCGGTAAGCCTGTCCATACCAGTTACAGAGCCACCCGAAATTTTTCATTGCATAATCATGCGCGGCACTTGTCACCCTGAGACATTAGTTCTAAAGTCTCATACGCCCAGTAATTTCGCTGGAACCAGTGCCGTTCAAAGCGGAACACAGTAATGGTTGCACACTGCTTGACGGATAAATATCTGGCAAAGGTGTGGTACTTTCCCACGCGGCCTCTTGCCGAAGAAGCCTACCAATACAGAACATTGGTACGTGCCCACACTGGGCGTTGAACTCACGACCCTCTCCTTGGAAGGTGGATGTTCTCCTACTAGGCTATTACCGCTACTGGGTACATGTTTACTTTAAAATAATATATTATGCTCATTAAATTAGTGTCCTGTTGCTTGGTCGTAGCTGTGATATGTACCTTATGGTTAATTTCTATAACTATAAATAACTAGCTGTATTCTGCCACGCTTCGCTGTGGCACATTCGCTGATATGTCACTGATGAAAAAAATAGATAAAAACAATCCTTGATGCGGATTATATATCATGCTAAAATTTCAGCTCGATCGGTGCAGAACTTTTTGAGTTTTTGAAGCGTACACAAACCAACATAACATTTTTATATATATAAGTATATTCAGCGTAGCAATGCACTCTGTCACCATGACAGCCGCCTCTGCCCACCCTGTGTTTCCAACTGTCACCCGCACCGCCATTGCCACAGCATGCATATATATTTAACACGTTGACCGTTGAACCGGTTTTTACATTTAGGCAGTGGTACGGACCGTGTGTGTATCCAGCAATGACGTGTAGTAGCGCCGCGTTAAACACACACGTCTGTGTTTCGCTACAGAGCCGGCACGTAAACTGCGCTTACACAACAGGTGTGTTTTCCCGCACCCGCGTAACGTTATAAATAACACAACAGTTGTGTTTTCAGCAGTGAACGTGCTGAAAAACATCACAGCTGCCTCTAACATCCAGCAAACACGACAATCACTCACCCACTCGATAATACACGATAATAAATATTAAAAGCTTCGAACTTCAACAACATTATTTTTAAACATTAATTTTAACAACATTAATTTTGTTTCTGGTGTACAATAAAGAGTTTTCTATTCTATTCTATTCTATTATTTGCCTAGGTCGTCGCAACTGTCATACATTGTCGCCAACTAGAAACAACTTTGAGGAACTCTTTCCGACCAGAAAACGTAAAGAAATAACATTGGAATAGAGTTTGGCGGGAGACTGAAAATGTGAGGTTATTGTTTTTGTTTGTTTCAAAAACTTGTTAATGTCGACGCTAGAAAGCGTAAACGCTGTAACCCTTTGACCGACCCGAAAATACTTTTTTTACGTATTTGGAAGCAAACGCTGTAACCCACATTTCAACGTCCCCTAGGAACTTAAGGATATAACCAAGGTAGCAGAATTGTAGCTTTGTATGAAACACACCAAATATCCAAAATTTACGTTTTTAGGTCGAGTGGATATTGGGTTATGATTTTTTTTCAACAAGAAAAAAGTATTTTTTGGCTCTGGTGAACAATTTTGAGTTTCAAGGTTACAGCGTTTACGCTTTCTAGCGTCGATGTGTAATGTTACTCATTACTGGGCATATGAGACTTTAGAGCCGATGTCTCAGGGTGACGAACGCAGTGCAGTTCTGCGCAGGATTATGGAATGCGAAGTTCTGGATGGCACTGTAACTGTTATGGGCAGGTGTAGCACTTACCATTAGTTGAACGACTCACTCGTCTCGTCATAATATAGTCAAATAAAAAAAGTCAGATGAAAAAAAAAAACATAGAATTAAACTTAGGGCGGCTTTCACCAATACCCTTTTATATGTTAATTGGGAATTTAGTGGCTAGCTTAAAGTCGCCAGTCAAGTTGTCATTTGTTTAAATCAAGATTTAGGTACACTAAGCGGACGTCGTGCATACAACCACAGCAACAGATATATTCAAGCTTAAACCGATCTCAAATTGTGTTAATTCTGGATTTGGGAATTGAGTTTGTGAAAGTGGCCTTAAACTTTTAAATTCGATTTGGGTTATGTATCATAAACCCACACTCATATACGTTTACGAACGTCATAGTTAATCTTCAATCAATATTGCAATAAAGCAAAAAAAAATGTTTTACGAGAAACTAAACGTGTGACTTTGTTGATTGTTTGTTTCATTATCTAGAGTTAGATGTACACTTTATAATGTACACATTAAGGTGGTTCGTTTCTGTTATAAACGATACTCTTAAATATGTTGATAAATACTGAAAACATCAGTTTGGCGATTTATTGACATATTTGAGCGATACAGTGCATTAGTGCTAAATATTTCAACATTAAAACGAAAAGAATGATTTACGATTGGCGCGAAATAAATTCTCGTTTATATTAGTGACCCGGTGTAGCTCTAAAAACGAAAAAACTATTAGAAATTTAAATTTCCCGCCATAACAGAAACAAAACTCCTTAACACATCAATATGTACACGTTAACACTCAAAGAAACAAGTTTACGAAAAAAAAAAACAGCAAAGACTCATGTCCAGCTTCCCGTCAAAACTATTTTTTTTTATTCCTTTTTTTATTGACCACATTAAAAGCAGGCTTAAGTAAAAGCACGTGTGAACGTTCAGAACCACATAAGATAAGCGACCTTTATAAACGAACCGAGTATGACAGTGGAGTAGGATGATCTATGGCCCCTGGAATGATGCATGAATCTGCTACTGCCCACATTAGAATATCATAACACCAATGTGCTGTAAGAAGACTCGCTTGTAAGATTAATGAGGATTAAAACCGTACCTAACTTAGCATGTTAGCCACCTTCGGCTACGTCGTCACTTAACAGTATCCGGAGCACTTTACCAACGTCTTTGTTTTCAGATTGGTATATTCTGGAAGTATTCAAGTTGAGAGTGAATAGGTATCTTCTAGGCAAGCATGCTCGCCGACTGCGTCTATTCGAAAATTACAATTAAATAGTATGGAACAATACTGCTTGGAAACTAAATATAGTATAATAAAACCTCGACTTTCCAAATATTTACAATTTCTGTTGACATCACAAGGCTTCGAATCAAATCAAAGTTAATTACCAAAACTTCTAAAAATTTTAGCCCAATTTCACCGGATATCTAAATAGCTAGAAAAGCGTCAAACTTCCAGATATTACAAGGCCAATCCAGAATTTATCTGGAATCCGTGAATGTATTTAGAAAGTAACTCTCAGACGTAAATATTCCGGGTCACGGCACCAAAGCAACAAATTAGAGGCGTCACACTCCCTTAAATTCCGCAAATAATCTAATCTATTCAAATAATATCCGTATCGCCGGGAACTCGGTTAAATTCCTTTATAATTATTACAAATTGCCTATTTTAACACTTTACCCTTGGAATTATTTTAATTTGCATAAATAACCGTAAATTTCCAAACAAAACTGTGTACGAAAGGTTTTCTTAGGAAGTTTAGAGGCAGTTAAGCTGAGAAATGAACGGTGTTTAGATTTATTGTAATGCTAAGGAGGGTTATTAAAATAATTAGCGCCCAAACAAGGTTTAAATAATTTTAAAACTAGCTAAATCGTGTAAAAAGCTATGTAGTTGACAAAATTGTTTGTGAAAGCAAGACAGTAATGAAGAACACGATAATAAGTTATCATCAATCCATCTAGATAGCTCGAGGGCAGCGTGTGTGATATGACGCGAGTTCCACGCTTTTTATTTTCCCAAAAAGTAATTATAGTTATAATTATACACAATATACGATAAAAAAAATATATCAGATAGAAAGCGTTCGGTGACGATGACGCGAGTTTCATGATTTTTTTTCACCCAAAAAGTGCTCAACGGCCCGAAAGAAGTTTCCACTTCAATAATCTAATAGCTCATAACTATTTATTTTTGAATTATTTTTGATTTGTAAAGAAGTGTTAACGACCATATTTTGACGTGACAACGTCTAATAAATCGATGAACGCCGGCTGCATGCACGAAAATGTTGCCACATTGTCCCGTTACGCTCATTGTACGCTTGCGCCGCATCTATCTCACTTCTCTTCTTGACAGGTTAATTATTCTTCCATTTTAAAAATCTGATTACTAGTATAATTTCAAGTATTTATTCTTTTATTATTAAAATGGTTTCATTTTATTCATAAAAGTATGCAATTATTTCTTCAATCTTTGTTATGACGTTTTCACGTTAAAATATCGTCCGTAAACCAACTTTACAGACAACCATTTTTTTTAAATTTGTATCTATATCTACCAACAGTAAAACTTTAGCGAGAACTGCTATTAATATGGCCCCTATTCATAAATGACCGTTTTTAGAACTTTTGTCCGTTCGAAAGTTTGTCTCGAGTAGACCCCGGAACGGTTCAGCGGATTTCAATGAAAATTCTAAGGGTTCAAACAAAAAGTTTCACTAAAATGGTCGTATGTGTTCAATTTCAATAATCCTCTAACATTCAGAATATCAGGGGGGGTCACCACGTACTTATTATTATTCCATGCAGTTCATTTTAAAGCCTTAAAATGAAAGGCCTAGATTGGCACCACACACTCATAAATGACAAACGTGACGTGAAGTCACTCAATAATAGACTGAAGAGAATGAGATGGAGCTATATAAACTCCCATAAATGCAAACAAATTGTTCCGATCTCTTTGGATAAATTTCTCTGGTCGACTTATGAATGCTGAGCGATATTGGTGGTGACAGTTAGCAGGGCAGTTCAGTTTAAGGCCTTACACTGGATGGATTTAACTGTTCGTGGTGAGGTCCTAGAATATAAAAATATTATCGCCCAAAACAAATCGCAGGCACAAATAATTAAAAATAAATAGCCCCTTCTATTTATTTTACACTTAAGATGAAGATTTTTTCTGAAAACGTTAATTAATTCATATTGTGAAACTCTTTGCCAAGCAAACAGTACCTAGAGGTGCCGCCATCCATACTGTAGTTATTTTTACTACAGCTGAGCGTATTTGCCGAACGCAAGCAACCGACGCGACGCCGACGTGGAGAACGCGTTACTTCTTTTATTAACGGAAATGGCGGCGCAAGTCATGAGAGGCTAGCGGTTAGAATACTTTTTTTTATTTGACTGAGAGCCGAGATGGCACACTAAGCACACTAAGCACACTAAACGCACTAAGCGCTATGTCTGCTCATAATTGTTACAGTGCCACCCATACCTTTGTATTTCATAACCCTGCGTGACACTGCACTGTGCTCGTCTACCTTAGACATCGGCTCTAACCTCTCATATGCCCAGTAATTTTGCTAGAAAGGTTCAAAGTGCCCTTAAAACCGGAACACAATAAAGTTTTCACACTACTGCTTGGAGGATGAATATCTAGCAAAGGTACCCCAGAACCTATCTGTGGTTAAAATATTCATATTACACGAGCTGCACCCCTCGGTTTCACCCGCGTTGAGTATTATTATTCCATGGAGACCGTAAATTTTTACGAGATAAAAAGTATTCCATGTAGTAATCCAGGTAATAAACTATTTGCGTGCCAAATTTCATCCCAATCCGTTCGGTACTTTATGTGTGTAAGAGTAACAAACATCCATCCATTCATCATCACAAACTTTCTCATTTATATTATTAAGAAGGAAAGTAGGAAGTAGGATACAGCACACCTGTGTTTTTTTAATCATTTTTAAACTTTAATCGTTCAAAAATATTTAGCCCTAAACACACAGCTTCATTTCACATACCCAAATGTCAAACTCCCCGCTCCGCTTCTCGCCCCGCTATCAGCCCATGCCTTCCGCCCCTCGTAATAAAAGAAGGAATGTGGCCAAGCATCCCCTTCATAGACCGGCTTAAGACCAAGTCAAAGTTCAAACGGGAAGAATTAAGTAGGTACATATTAAACTTGAAAATATTTTTCGCAGACAGACGGCTCCATTGAGGAATTTCCCTTTTCTATTTCCTTTTTAATTTAGTGAGGGCTCATTGGATTTTTTGTTCGAGCAGAAGTTTGACTTTGATGTTTAATAAAGAGAAGAGATCGTGTGGAGTCTAATTGTAATGACGCAGCCTAACAGCAGCGTTTAGGCAAACGTAGTGAAGGACGCCACCGGAAGGTAGTCGTGACGAGTTGCGGAAAACGGCTGGCAAAGACTGGATGAGGAGAGCTCCATTTGGAGAGGCTCACGTCCAGCAGTGGACAAGTGTGGGCTGATGATGATGATGAGCTCAAAACATCATCATCATCAACCCATAACGTCCCACTGCTGGACACGGGTCTCTCCTTACTTTCGTGAGGAGGGTTAGGCCACAATCCACCACGGGGGACCAATCCGGATTGGTGGATAACATGCCTACCTCCGAAATAATTCTCGGGTAGGTATGTGGGTTTCCTCACGATATTTTCCTTCACCGAAAAGCGAGTGATAATTACGTACATATGTTTTACAGAAACACATTGGTACGTGCCTGCACTGGGATTTGAACTCACGACCTTCTGATTGGAAGGCGGAGGTTCTCCCACTAGGCTACTACCGCTCAAAACATACTTAAACTTAATTTGGCAGGTCTAAAGTTAATACTTACTGAATAAGAAAAAATAAAAAACAATGTCCCAGTACCTTTAGCTAACGGCGACCGACCTACTTAACTGGATAAACTGTTCTTCAGTTAAAAAATCTAATTTCAAAGTAATTATAAATACATCGACGAAGAAAGCCACTATAATAAAGAGATAAAACTTAGATAAACTTCATAAAAGTTAGGAAAAACCAATAATAAGTTTGAATTTATTGTAATATCGTATAGTTTACTTTACTTTGGGTACGAGAGTATGAAAGTATCAATGGAATCTTGAACTATTGAGAAAACAGTTTAGAATTTATAAATGTGAGTATTTAAAAAAAAAAACGAAACGTGTGCTGGGACACAATAGTAAAACTTCAACTAAAAAAATATTCTAAGAAAAAAAATTCACTAACCTCTAAGGCCTCATCACGAACAGTTAAAACATCCAATTTAAGCCTTAAACAGTCACAACCAATATCGCTCAGCGTTCATAAGTCAACCAGAGACATTTATCCAAAGAGATCGCAACAATTCTTTCTTCTTTCTGGGAGTTTATATAGCTCCATCTCATTCTCTTTCTCTCTCATTCTCTGCAGTCTATTTTTGAGTGACGTCACGTCACGTTTGTCATTTATGAGTGTGTGGTGCCAATCTAGGCCGTGAAATTAACTGCATGGAATAAGAATAAGTACGTGGTTACCTGATAAATACCTTGATTAACGCGAAGCCAAAACATAAAACAAAAAAGAAATCTATTTTCATTATTCTTTTGAGCAGTATAATTAAAGTTCAAGTGTTTAATAGTCTGTGGGTATATAATACCCGGTTCGATGGCCGAGCACGAGAGAATGTTCGAGATGTGCTGATATGCGCGTATTATGTTGTACGAGATGAATGCTTTTCATTATTATTTGATATTTAAATTAAGCGTGTGTCACGATGGTCTTCGAGACTAGAATGTCGCATAAAGAATTTTTTTAATAAAAAAAAAACGAGATGTGTACTGGGACACATAGTAGAAGTAAATAATAATAAATCATTTATTTCAGATTTAAAATCCATACAAACATAAAAATAAACCATACAATAAAAATTAAATAAAATTACATAAAAAAAAAAAAAAAAAAGAAAGAAAATCACAAAAATTACAAAATTAAAATTAAAAAATTAAAAGTAAAACCACAACTAATAAATCATAAAAAAAAGATAATATAAAAGATACACGAAACGTAACTCTCTCTCTTTTTTATTTGCCTTAGTGACAGACGAGCAAGTCGTTCACCTGACGGTAAGCGCTATGCCTGCCCATAACAGTCACAGCGCCACCCAGAACCATGCATTGCATAATCCTGCGCGGCACTGCACTGCGCTCGTCACCCTGAGACATCGGCTCTAAGGTCTCATATGCCCAGTTATTGCCAGTAACAGATTTGATATAGGTACACTTATTTATTGCACCTAAATTGCTAAATTCAAGGCTGAACAAATGAAAAAGTTTTTTTATAAACGATTTACACGCAGCGAAAGGAAAGTTCGGAATAACTTGCTCCTGTAGAAAAAAATAGAATAGAATACGTTTATTGTTAAAAATTGTGTAGGTAAAAAACAATATTGCTAAAAAAAAAGCTAAAAAAAAGAAACAAAAATTAAAGCATCTCTCAAGTTTTTTTTTTATGCTTATAATATTTTCTATCATTGTCATCATCATCATCATATCATCAGTATCATCTTATCAATCCATATCAGCCCACTGCTGAGCAAGGGCCTCACCTTACTTTCCTGAGAAAAATTAGGCGATAATCCATCACGGAGACCCGGCTCGGTTTGCTATGCTTAATTTGATTTTCAAACCAAGTTTCTGGGCGACACTGAATTCGCGAAAGCTAGCGGTTACTATCAGGATTTCATAAAAAATAAAGTAACGAAGCGAGCAGGCCGTTTACTCGATGGTAAGCAACTCATCTGCGCATAAAAATAAATAATTACTTTATCGGTGTGAGTTATAAATAAGCACAAAATTACCCAAAAACTAAGGTAATTACTCGCAAAATCGGAGTAATTGCGTAAAGCACGTTCGGAGCTGAAAAAGTTAGTAATGGAACAAGGTTTTATTGCTTTTTAAAGATAAATGGTTATACATTTTATGTGTTAAAGCGTCCATTTTTAACCCACAATCACACCCGAATATTACCTACAAAAGCTATAATAATTTGACAATTCACACTTATAAATGACAATTATACGCGCGCCCAATGCGTGTATATAAGTACTCAAACATATTAAGCGACCAAAACAAAATACAAGCCGCTAGTATAAAGAATAGAATAGAAAATTATTGTACATCAGTTCAGAAATACACAAGGTACAGAACTTAGAAGGGCTTAGAACTTAAAATGTTCATACTAATCCGTATGTCTATTATATTTGGGCGTGTAATATTGACTAACCCGCCGATTGCCCTCTCGATCGCGGGTAGAGGAGCGGGGATGCGAATCGCGCGGCGTGAAGTGTCCATTCTGTATGTTTCTATGTTATTTGTCTACAGTGTCACGACGCAAAAAAGGATGTTATAATTTTGAAGCCTTTATCAGCCGCAGTATCTTAAAAGGAAACCCTTTCCATCCCTTGATACCCCATAAGAAAACATACCCTATACAAAATATGGAAACTACCCCAAAATATACGTGGAAACTTACAAGCTACTTCCGTTGTTTCCAGTCCCTCGTTAGGTAAACCATAGTAAAAGCAAATGAGTAAGCTATCTTCAAATGCAAAGAATATACGTTCAGTAGATACTGCGGGCCATCACATCGGTCGGTCACATTCTGAAACAAGCAAGAAATATTCATGACCACCTAGATTTGTAACGCGCTCATTTTGAACTGTCAATTGAACTGTCATAATAATGCGCGGGAAACTAGCGCGTTTCGAGAAGTTTCGAGGTTCAAAATAAGTTTAAAGCGCGTTATGACATCACGCGTTTTCTGTAAGGAATCTCACGTGGCATAGCGAATAAGGGCCTTGTATTTATCACGAGTATCGTATATTTTAGACGTGAAATGTCATGAAAGATGAGCGAGAGAAAACATGTCTTCTTTCATTGCTGTCCAATGCGTTCTGACGCGATACCGTGATATTTGCTGATCGTGCAGTCTATTGTATCAATTATTATTTTATTTGAGTGAGTGACTAGACGAGCAAGTCGTTCCCCTGATGGTAAGCGCTACGCCTGCCTATTTCAGTAACAGTGCCACCCAGATATGTGCATTGCATAATCTTGCGCGGCACTCGACATCGAGTCTAAAGTGTCATGCCAAATTGTGTAATTAATCATAATTATATAAAACGAAATAGGTCACTTACTCTTCCGTTTCTACTATGGTAAACTATCGAACTGCCATACTCATATTTCACAAATATATTAGTCGATTCCGAAACCAGAATGACGGTTCATTCGGTAATCTGCATTTTGCCGTAACCACTTCCTTCTCATAGAGTATGTGTACAGATGTTCCTACCTCTAAAACTGCCAAATAAGTTAGTGGCTTTTTGGGTGTCTTGAACCGGTGGTGTCTGGGTTTGAAGGCCGCTGAAATCTGCTCTTTGTATTCTGTTTGTAATGTATCTTTTTGCTAGAAATAAACCGAAAGGCTTATAATTCTTTTCTCTTAATTTGGGTAAAATACGAAATTTTCGTTCTTGTTTTTTCGTCATGAAATCGAGTTACTACATACTAGATTCACGATTTTTAGTTGAGTATTTTCACGTTATTTTATTCTATTTGGAATAAGACACAATATACACCATGCCTAGAGATTTTTCTTCGTACAAGTGAAAATTATTCCCTACCGTAACAAACACTAAATAAATCACCAGCAACCTACATCGGTGATCACTTTAGTGAGGAGGATAAGGCCATAACCCACCCCGGGGGCCCGGTCCGGATTGGTGGATAACATACCTACCTCCAAAAAAATTCTCGACATTAAATAAATATTCTACTTTAACACGTTCACTGCTGAAAACACAGATGTTGTGTTTTTTATAACTTTACGCGGGTGCGAGAAAACACACCTGTTGTATCAGCTTAAGTGCCGGCTGTGCCGCGAAACACAAACGTGTGTGTCTAACGCGGCGCTACTACAGTGCGGCTCACACAGACGGCACGCCACTGCTGGAAAACACACGGTCCGTAAATGTAAAAACCGGTTCAGGAACCAATGTGTTAACCGAAAACGTTAGGAAATACCTTCCCTCAACCGTCACATCTATACTCTCACATCTTTGCCCCTAACTCCGGGGCAAACATCGCGAATCGATACGCCTTATCTTGCTTGGGAGCGAATTTATTGAATTACTCGACCTGCCGGCAAATAGCCCTTAATTCCACCCTGCACCTTTGCACGGTAATATGATATACAAAATATGTAAATATGGTACGAGTGGAGCTTAAATAGGGCATTGTGTCGTCTCTACTTCGGATTCGGGATAGTTAAATTGGAAATGTAGGTAAATTATTATTAACCTGGTAAAGGTTGTCTGGAAGAAATCGCTTTCAGCGATAAGACCGCCCATTGTTAACGTGGTTTACCTTTTTCTTTTCTCGCGGGGAAATGCATTAGGCATACCACCTGGCCCCCCGGGGGGGGGGGGGGGGGGGGGGGGGGGGTTGTTATGGAGGTGGTCATGGGTTCGCTTCCGCGACCTCCTCTGCGGGCGCCCTCCCGCCACGTGAGGCTCGCCACGTGAGGCTTGGGCCTCTTTCTCCGCTGGGTGCGTCCCGGAACACACGGGCCGCACCTCAGCTCGGGACTTCTATCTTGGGCGTTGGACCCCCGATCCGCGGCCCTAAAGTCCCCGTTATTGGCCCCTCGCTGTGCCCTCTGCTGATCAGAGGGACACGCGAAGGACCTCTTCTCGCCAGGTTATTTGCTACGGCCACCAATTCCCCTAGGAGAATTGTTGACCGAACCCCAGGGTGCACCGGCCCAGCTGCTGCCCTTCCCTCCGGATGCAACGCTTTAAGAAGGACGAACAACAGCCGGGCACTCGTGGAGGTTACCTGGCCCGCACCCCCAACGTGGTTTACCTATCGTAATTTTTCTGTACTGTGTTTATTTTTGTTTCTGGTGTACAATAAAGAGTTTTCTATTCTATTCTATTCTATTATTTGTGTAAAATTGGTACTTCTTTATAATATTAGTATAACATAGATGGAGTTATTGATTGCAAAGGATTCTAAACACTATTTTGTACCAAATAATAAATAAAATTCTTAAGGTAAACGTACGGTTAAAGTGCTATTTCAAAAAATTGGTTATACCTTCCTAGAACAGAATCGTGGCGCGCTATTTTTGCAGAAGCCTATTTATACACCTTGACTCAAAACAATCAATTCATACCTCGATATCAAATTCATTTAAATTTAATCGTTTGTTTTTTATTTTCTGTCTCAAATATAACTTTATCAGTTTTTAATCTCGACAAAAATTATACAAAATAAGAGCAAATGAAATATACAGAACTTTTTAAAACGCTACCATATAAGTGTCAGCTCTCTTGGATTATGAGTCATAACACAATCAATCACAAATCACTTATAATCTACCCACATAATTACCACCTCATCAATTCAAATCACGCGCCACTATTTACGCCACTTCCGGTGAAAAACGCGACCGGAAACGGTTACCGCGGCCGTTTCCGGCGGCGGAAGCTCGCGTGTCCACGATAATGGCGACATCCGGTTCTGGCGGATCATTAATGGCGCGATTGTTTCGCGCTTGTTTGTTTCCACTTACCGTTTGTTTCATGTTTAGTTAAGGGTTTTTATGGATAGTTGTCTGAAAGGAAGCGAAACTAAGCTTACTTCCTCCAGCCCACACCTGTTTTTAAAAGTTGCAAGCTTTACGTATTCGGGTCAAATCTTGCAGCTGAATTTTAACACGTTGACTACTGAACCGGTTTTTACGTTTAGGCACCGTTACGGACCGTGTGTGTTTACCAACAGTGGCGTGCCGTCTGTGTGAGCCGCACTGTAGTAGCGCCGCGTTACACACACACGTCTGTGTTGCGCCGCACAGTCGGCACATAAGCTGCGCTAACACAAAGTCTGCGTTTTCATTCCTGTAAAGTTCTGATGACAATACATCGTTATGGTAACAGCAATCTGACCTGATGATGGAGACGGAAGGTAGACGACAGAACTCCTCTGTGACTAACAGCAGTATGATAAACCTCAAAACTCAAATAATTTATTGCAACTAAGAAAAAACAGAAAGAGGAAGTGAAGAAGAAGAGAAGAGGAGCGCGACGACCAGCAGACCACCAGCCCGATGGTCGGACGATATCGCCAAGCACGTCGGGATAGACTGGATGAGACTGGCACAGGACCGGAACAAATGGCGTGAAACAGAGGAGGCCTATACCCAGCAGTGGGTGGATACTGACTGAATAGATAGATAGATAGGAAAAGGCATTTTTGCAAATCAAACAATTATATCTTACATAAATAGAAAAAAATAGAACAAAAATCATATATACATCAAATCTTTACTAATATATAAAGCTGAAGAGTTTGTTTGTTTGAACGCTAAGATCTCAGGAACTACTGGTCCGAATTGGACAATTCTTTTTGTGTTGAATAGTCCATTTATTGAGGAAGGTTATAGATTATATAACATCACGCTACGACCAATAGGAGCGGAGCATCAATGAAGAATATGGCAAAAACGGGGAAAATATATTGGGTGAAACCGCGGGGCGCAGCTAGTATATTATATAATCAAATAAGTCTCTCATACACCCAATAATTTCGCTGGAAACATCGCCCTTCAAGCCGGAACACATTGTTTTCAAACTATTGCTCGGCGGATGAATATCTGGCAAAGGTGTGGTACTCCCCCGGGCGGTCTCTTGTAGAAGAGGTTTACCACTACCTAATAATTAAAGACAGTTTTATTTATAGTACTAACATTGTTATTTCGGGTTCGAAGGCTATAATATAAATGTAACAGGTCGTGGTTATTGTAACTGTTAGCTTTAGTGCGTGTAATTAGTGTAACCTAGTTGTATTTCCACTTAAAACATGGTTAATTCGCCCAGTCTATGTTATTTTGAACAGCATTAACATGAACATGAACACGAACACGAACATTAGTCTAATTAACACGAATAATGTATGTTGTGATTGTTTGGCGAAACCTAGCTCGTGGTTTAAAGACGTGCGGAATTATAATATATTTTTATGTCTTAAACACTTTGACTGCTGAGACGAATTTCTTGTCTAGCCAAGGCTACGGATCTGCACACACCGTTGTGTTTTCCCGTACTCGTGGCAAGCTACAAAAAATACAGCAGTGAACGTGTTAAGCGGCGGTAGCCTAGTGGGGAACGTCTGCCTTCCAAGGAAAAGCTCGTGAGTTCAAATCCCAGTGCGGGCACGTGCCAAAGTGTTAATGAAAAAAGCATATGTACTTAACTATCACTCGCTTTTCGGTGAAGGAAAAAATCGTGAGGAAACCCGCATATCTACCAAAGATTAGGTGTGTTATCCACCCGTTAGACAGTTCAGTTTAAGGCTTTAAAATGAACTGCATGGAATAAGAATAAGTACGTGGTGCCCCCCCAGGTCTTTATAAAAAGAAAACAAAAGATTCCACAAATGTGCGATGCCCGACGGGTTAATAAGGAGAGAGGTTATCCATTCTTATTGGTTGCGATAGTTTCCATTCATTCCAGAACATAAAAAAACGACCTTTTAGTAATTTCAAGATCAAACGACGATAAATACTTTTGTTATGATAGCTTCTCCGATTTTTATTGAGTCTAACATTTGATGTTCTTCTTATTGTATGACATCTAGGGTTGTTATGGGTTTCGGTTCCGGATTATTGGTGACGGATTGATACGCGTATTGTTTGAATTGGGAAATAGTTACGGATACGGGTGTTTTTGTTGGTGTTCTGTTTAAGACTTTTGTTATGTTTCATATAAAATTGAACGAAAATGAAAGGTCATGGTAGCTTTTATTTTATTTTATTATCCCATGATAATGAATAGGGGGCTAAATGAAAATACAAAAGCTTGGGTTGGTTTTTTTTTAAATCGGTTTCGAAAATTTATTAACGTTGTGACAAGATTCCATCTGAGCAAGTACCATAGCCTTGTCAGATATTCATCTGCCGAGTCTACAAATTAACTGTGTTGTAGAAATTACTGGGCAGATAGAATAGAATAGAATAGGATAGAATAGAATAGAATTTTTTTTATTGTACACCTTAAACAAAAATAAACACCGTACAGAAAAATTACAATAAGTAAATTACAAAGGTAGTACAATGGGCACATGTGATTTTAGATTAGAGTATCTATATAGTATGCCGCTTATACGAAATTTATAATTCAGTTCAGTTACGGACACGTATATAATTCTTATATCGGATATCCGATACTTTCGGTTATAGACAGGGTCACCGCGAACACCCCTATTCGAATCTGTATTGTTATTTGTTTTGAGTTTCCCAAGAACTTGTCCCGTGCCATCTGCATATTATCTATTATCTATTATTCTGCTTTTGTATTGTGTAGTGTATTATAATGAATCGCTATATTTATACTGGTTACAGATGTGGCCACTTCTATCTATTCAGCCCGTATCCACCCACTGCTGGGTATAGGCCTCCTCTGTTTCACGCCATTTGTTCCGGTCCTGTGCCAGTCTCATCCATTCAACCGCCGCTGGCAGCTTGCTCTTAAGATTTTTGTTTTAATAATGTGTAATGGAGTATTTTATTTTACTAAGTCACACGACATAATAAAAAAAATATATAAAAAACTATAAGTAAAATTAAGGCTGTTTATTTTTTTATTTTTTTTATTTTACTGGTTATAAGAGACCGATGTTTTGGGTTGACGAGCGCAGTGCCGCCGTGCCGCGCAAGATTATGCTATGCAAAGTTCTGTGTGGCACTATAACTGTTATGACTAGGCGTAAAGCATACCATCAGGTAAATGATTTGCTCGTTTTGTAAATAAAAAAAAATAAAAAAATAAAATGGACTTCTCTAAAGTTCAGTTAAAAATAACTCCATTAAACTTCGCAGCTCACTCAAATTATAAAGGCGAACATTTTTGTGTTTATGCGTTTTTATGCTTGTGTGTTTGTCCCCTTTTTACGCCGAAACGGCTGAACGGATTTTGAAGAAATTTAGTGTATAGGTACTTTAGGCCTTGGAATAGAACATAGAATACTTTTTATCCCGTAAAAATGAAGGGTTCTTAAGGAATAAGGGATAATATTCGCGGCGGTCCTAGTCTGTGCCGCTGAGGTCGGTTGCCCAGCTAGGATATAACACGACTTGTAAAAGTGCATTACTTTTGCCTGTTTGCAAGAAATGTTTTATGTTTTAACGAGCATTAAGCAAAAATATTGTTTTGGTTATTCTTTCGGGATGTTTTTTATCCAGTAATAATTAGTGGGATATTACTTAACGCGGGCGAAAACGCAGGGAGCCGCTAGTCTTTAATATAAGTGTGAAATTACCTTCGTCGTCGTGTAATCGTGATGATAAAAAATTACAAAAAATACACCGCCGCCATTTGTCACTTTTCTTACCCACTGTATATTATTTTTAACCTCTTAAAGATATGAAACGTCTTTTATGATGGATTGGCTACGAGGATGGATCCAGAAAAGCGGAAGTAACGACATTGAGTCCGTGTGATAACAGTAAGAGCTATTATGTCTATAAAAATAATTTTACTCCTGACGAATCACTTTGTATAATAACAAAAAAAAAAAAATACCTGACTGCACCAGTAGGATAAGAAGGTTAACAGTCGATCATATAACTTTGGCAGAGAGGAGCTGTGTCTGCGTGAGCATGCATGGTCCTTTGCTTGGTTTTTTCGGAACAAATTGCTCGCATTTATGGAAGTTTATATAGCTGCATCTCATTCTCTTTTCCTCTCATTCTCTGCAGTCTATTTTTGAGTGACGTCACGTCACGTTTGTCATTTATGAGTGTGTGGTGCCAATCTAGGCCGTTCAGTTTAAGGCCTTAAAATGGACTGCATAGAATAAGAATAAGTGCGTGGTTACCCCCCTGAGCACCCTTACTGCTAGCGTAACTGTGAATCACCCTGTTATTATATTGTGAAATTGATGCGTTGTTGGATTATTGAAAATGGGAGAGAGATAATATTATATAGGATACCTAATACCGATTTACATACGGAGAAGGATTGATATTGAAATGGAAAATTGTTTGAAGTTGGGGTTCTTTGGGAAAACAGGAAAATGGATTCGGAAATGTTTTTCTTGGGTAAATATTTTAATCACTGTAATGGTATCGACACACTCCTTATTACTCCATAATATCTCTGTTTATTTCTCAATTTCACCCTTTTTTCCGTCTCTCATACGTTTTTGGTAAAAATATATTTTTCCAAAAATATAACGTCCGCCTAACAGTCAAAGGGTCGTGAATTCAAATCCCAGTGCAGGCACGTACCAATGTGTTTCTGTGAAAACATGTGTACGTAATTATCGCTCGCTTTTCGGTGAAGGGACACATCGTGAGGAAACCCACATACCTACCCAAGAATTATTTTGGAGGTAGGTTATCCTCCAATAGAGACCAGGCCCCCGTGGTGGATTATGGCCTAACCCTCCTTCTGAAAGTTAGGGGAGACCCGTGCCCAGCAGTGGGACGTTATGGGTTAATGATGATGACGATATTTTTCCAACTAAGAACCAATCTCTTGCAATGTACAGTTATAAATGGTACTGTTCCTTCAATAAGAAGGAACAGCACTGTATCTTTGTTTGTTTAAAGCAGTGTGTCCTGCGCGTGTTTTTTTTCTACACACTACACAGAAATCTCTGCACAACATTTTGTTGATTTTGTCATCTCTTTGAAAGTGTTTGTTTTCATATCAATCAAGATAATCTCGTTGTCAAAAATGACAATGTTTTGTCTAGAGGTTTATGTGTAGTGGGTAGACTTAACCACGTGCAGGAGACGCGGTTTTAGGTGGCTGTTCGTCTCTTGACTTTGAATCCCATTCATCATCATCATCATCAACCCATATTGTCCCACTGTTGAGCACGGGTCGCTCCTCACTCGTAAGAAGAATTAGGCCGTAATCCACCACGGGGGCCTGGGATAGATTGGTGGATAAGAATGTCATTGCAAAAACTTTATTCTGAAGGTAGAAATATTTGATGATGCATTCATTTTGTATCCCATTTCCACAATAAATATGAAGAAACATATCACCACACAAGTTAAGAAAACCACTCGAACACCTCAACCGGAAACAAACACGCGAGTCACAAACATAATAGTGATTATTAACCAGCTATCTAACAGTTTCCGCCAAAATCCAACGTTAACTTCGCTAATAACTTAACGTTAACCATTAAAGAGCGAGTTATCAACACATAACGCAGAAACTTGCGTTAAAGATTCGATAGCGAGAAACATAGTTTGACAAGTCCTCGCTCTTAAACCGTAACGTTTTATGTACAATCTAGCTGGAAATGAAAAGGAAATCTAACAATAACGGGACAAGGTTGAAATTACGCTGGAGTGTCCATAAAAGGACTTTTGGTAACAAATTACATTTTTACAAGGAGATCTTGAGATGAAAGTTGTCGGATACCAGTTTTTTTTTCGGCGTGAAATCACGATTTTAGACTAGGGAACTTTACGCAGTCTTATCTAATGAGTTATAAGCGAGAGACGAGTTTTGGCCCTTTTAGGGATGTTCCGGATATCACTTTGGCCGGATAGCTCCGGCAATCTTTGAAAAGGTTGTCATAGAGTTTCAGCATGCATACTTTTTAAGAAAGTTACGAGGACGAGGCTTTTAAAAATAAATTACTTTAATATCTTTGTATCGATTACATTTCGTTAGTTATTGCAGACCGCTCGTTCAGTTCTACATTTTATGCCAAACAAAACACATTACATCTAACTAAGTTTCGGTTGTTCCGAAATATTAAAAACTCATCGTACTAAAATTCAAAGTGTAGTAAATAATTATCCTGATCCTAGAGCTAATTATTCTTGTGTTACTGACTAAAACCTTCTTCTAAATAAAGAAAATTAAACCATAATTATTTGACTTAATTTTTGCTTACTATCAGTTGTTATTAGATTAAGCCCATTTGCATACTAACATAACTGTTTAGCTGTAAAATTGTATAAGCCGTAATACAATAAAAATGCCGGAATCCTCCCGGCCGTAAACAAAAAATGGCCGGACAACCCATCCCTAAATTTTACGGCAGACGAAATGAAATATCGCCAGATAAAAATCATGATGAATGAGGAATTGTCTCGGTGTCAGGATTAGAAAGCGTAAAAAACATTTTTTTAAGAAATAAGTTTGTTTCTTCCAAAAAACACGACCAGACTTTGTGCGAAGTGTCAGATGAGATGAAAAAATGTTGCCATAAGTTTTTATTTTCTTCGTCTGTGGACAAGATGAAATTGTGTGAAACTGCGGAATTAATAACCTTTTGGTTTACGTCATCATGGGCCTGCTAAAGGTTGGAGGCTACCTAAGTGATCCGACGTACATGGCTTTGAATATATAAATAAAGCAGCTGTTCCGGGTAGGCGTGACGCTTACCATCTGCAATATGACATGGTCTTCCAGTCACTCAGTTTTATGAAAATAAAATATGGAGGTAAAAATATAGAAGATAAAGAAAACGAAAAACTCGACTGTAAACAATACTAAAACGTGAAATGCGGTCTTTTTCTTTGACTGAGTGACGAGACGAGCACTTCGTTCCCCTGATGGTAAGCGCTACGCCTGCTCATAACAGTTTTAGTTCCATCCAGAACTTTGCATTGCATAATCCCGCGCGGCACTGCACTTCTCTCGTCACCCTTAGACATCAGCTCTAAAGTCTCATATGCCCAGCTATTTCGCTAAAAAAAATTTAGATATAAAACAAAACTCATACGTTAAAGTGACCACTTACCGTTAAAAGTTACCTTTGCACGTAGCACCGAAGTTTTAATGCAGAAGTTGGTAAATATTGGCGTTTTAAAAACTCGCTATTTACGATATTTCAGTCGATAAATGTTGAGTGCAACTGGAAAAGTTCAATGAATATTTCAACCACGCTGCGTTTCATTTTTTTCGTTGAGGTTCCGTAGAAAATTACTGCAAAATCATTCTCTCATCAAAACATAATTGCTAAAAGTTGATTTATTAAAAAAAACCTGGGGCCTCACCACGAACAGTTAAATCCATCCAGTTTAAGGCCAGATATTCATCCGTGAAGTCGTAGTGTGTGTGTGTGTGTGTATATTCCGGTTTGAAGGGCACTGTTTCCAGCGAAATAACTGGCCATATGAGACTTTAGAACCGATGTCTCAGGGTGACGAGCGCAGTGCAGCGCCCGCAGGATTATGTAATGTAGGGTTCTGGGTGGTGCTGTGACTGTTATGGGCAGCCGTGGCGCTTACCATCAGGTGAAGACTTGCTCGTCTCGCCACGCAGTCAAATAAAAAAAGGCTGAACAATATTTCTGGAATCATAGCTAAGAACACTCTCAATCATGTCACTTTTCCAAAAAAACTATAATCATTCATAAAAATCTGTTCATCCTTTTGCAAGTTATGATGCCACGGGCACACACGCTAAATTTCTAACAGCAAAATGTTTTTCATTCACTTGTCATGATTACAAGCATTAACGTCGGTCGTCAAAAATAATATTTAGACGTGCTTACTTATCTATATTTATTCAAAAAATACCATCAAAAACTACAACTTAAACAGTACCAGTTTGGAATACACAATATTGCTCCAAATTATCTCACAACAATGGCCGTTTCCAGCCGCCGCCCGCCGACCCCTGACAAAGCGACAGCACTGAAGCATACGCTTTCAATCAACAAAAACTTTATTAACCCATCCCACTGTATATACACTATGGGTCGATGACATAGAGCACTGCCACAGCCTATCAAACTATGTACCTAGTTTTATAAACTGTGGTACAAAGAAATACAGAAAGAACTGTGACAAACATTACTGTGTTCTGGATTGAAGGGCATTGTTTCCAGCGTAATTACTGGGCTTATGAGATTTTAGAGCCGATGTCTCAAGGCGACGAGCGCAGTGCAGTGCCGCGCAGGATTATACAATGCAAAGTTCTGGGTGGCACTGTCACTGACCGACACGCTCGTCTCGTCAGTCAAATAAAATTAAAAAAAAATATCATTGACTAGCTTCCCCCTGCGGTTTCACCCGCGTTGACTATTATAGTAATTTTGCGAAAAACAGTGCCCCTTAAATCTGAATACAGTAATGTTTGCACACTACTGCTTGGCGGATGAATATCTGGCAAAGTTGTGGTACTTCCCCAGGCGGTCTCTCGCAAAACAGGCCTACCACCACAATAATAATTTATAACCTAATTCCCAGAAGAAACTGTCTCATAAGTACAAAGATTACTTAGGACATAATCCACAGATCTCAAACAAATAAGACCGTGTGCTAACTGGTAACCCGCGGAATAACTTCCCATATCGTTATAAATCAGGCTCGCCCCTAAGCCACAGATTATGTAATTAAGTACCGGGCTTCGTGCCGTTCTGCGGATAATGCCCGAGTTTATAATGGTATGTGTTACTCTGGGTCACCTAGCTGAATATCTTTTTAGTATGCGTGTCACATCCTAGACAGCTCCGTGCATTGCATCCGGGTGCCCGTGGTGGATTGTGTCCTAATCCTTAAAGGACTGAGGTGAGGTCCGTGCTAAGCAGTGGTAAAACTTCTTTACGCACGCTTGACTTGGGGAGTAAGCTGGTGAATGCGTGACGAGAGCGTTACAAAAAGTGTGATCGGGCGAGGCGAACGGATGTTGAGAGGGAGATATAAGTTAGTGAAGATAGAACATTACATTTTAAAAGTGCTTATTTTGAAAAGTACCCATTATGAAAAGTGCTTTTTTTTGGAAAGTGCAACATTTTGTATATGTACAAAATGTTGCACTTCCCAAAAAAAGCAAAAAAAGCACAACCCCTTATTTGATTTCAAAATTTATATGTAGTAACTACGTTGCCTTTCAATCAAACGAGAAGAAATTGAGCAATTCATGAAAACTTTTGGTCAACTTGCTGCCCTGGCTGCGGTCGTAGAGTTTTATCAACAGCCACGGCTGAACCATCCTCATCATCATCATCATCATCATCATTATCAACCCATAACGTCCTACTGCTGGGCACGGGTCTCTCCTCACTTTCGTGAGAAGGGTTTGGCCACAATCCACCACGGGGGCCCAGTCCGGATTGGTGGATAACATACCTACCTCCGAAATAATTCTCGGGTAGGTATGTGGGTCTCCTCACGATGTTTTCCTTCACCGAAAAGCGAGTGAGTTCTCCCACTAGGCTACCACCGCTTTTTCCATAACCGCTTTTTTTTGAACCATCATATTGTAGTAAAAAATACCACCACGAACAAAATTGCAAGTAATAACTAATCCTTATACACAAATACTACAAACTTCATGTTTTCACAAAAAACTATTACATAAACAAGTGGTCAAATTCTTTTGCCCATTTAGCAAAAAATACCATATTTTATCATAGCATATTGTGTACGTAAATACGCATAGCAACTGTTTTCGTAATCTTTCTTACAACAGTATTAAGAAATGGCAGTAAGGGAGTTGTAGCGGGAAACTAAAAATGGGACCTTGATTGACTTTGTGCGGTTTTCTGAGATTTGTAAACTAAACTAAATTTCCTAAAATAAACTCTGACCGCTTAAGCCAGCACTGCCGTATTTGAAATTTTGGTAGAATTTTAACTAACAAGCTTCATTTACACTAGAGGAGGTAAAAACAATACACAAATACATTGTGACACTAATTGTAAAATTTGTTTTGTTCTAGTTTTAAGTTTTCTTTATTCTTTGGTGTTTCAATAAAGAGTTTATCTATCTATCCATCTAAATACTCACGTAAGAAGTGAAACTATTCCATCTTATTTGACTCTCATTCCGACCCGTCAAATATGCGACGCCATTCGTTTGGTAAACATCATGGCGCGTGACGGTCGAGCGTAAGAAAAAACAGTGCTTTCATACCCCCTCCATGGTAGCGTTAAACGTTTAACGCTACCTTGTTGGAAATCGCATTAGAAGTTTCACTTTAAAAAGTATAATTTCCTGCCGTACTAATAAATGCGAAAGTTTGTTTGTTTGTCCTCTCTTCACGTCGCAATGGATGAACGGGTTTTGATGAAATTTGGCACGTAACTAGGCCTTGGAAAATAACATTGGATATTATACATCTCATAAAATTGGCAGTTCCTTTGGAATAACAGTTGACGCGACTGAAACTCAGCACTTTATGCTATCGATTTCTTCTAGATTTCCATTGTTACATAGAATTGTATTGTACACAATAACTACAAATTGACCAATTGACTTGATTTACTGTTTATTATAATATAGTGTGTCGTTACGTAACAATAAGCCGATAAATCTGGACCATGCCTTAAGTTCACGACCTTGAGGACGGTGGCAGGATGCCAAGGACTTAAGGAATGCTGTAAGAAAATAATATTATTAGGGCATGGGTAAAAGGACTGAAGGGCAAAAGGTGTCTGTCTTGACCTGACCTTTCTAACTTCAAAAATGAGGAAGGCCTGGGCTATTTTTTATTGACATCTTTCCACTCGCTTTCCTGCGATCTGTGGGAGTGATTGTGAAAAGGGACGGATGTGTGTAACAGGAATCCGGGGAAGCCAGTGCTACTCGTATTTGATTTGACCACTATCTCAACTGATGTTCAAACCGGAACACAGCATTGTTTTCACCCTACTGCTTGCCGGATGAATTGAATATCTGGCAAGAATATCTTGCAGAACAGGCCTATCACTACTAATTAATTAATAATAATTGAAACAGACGTCTCCAAAGGAAAAAGCTATGGATATCTCACAGAACGTACTATCCATTAACACGTTCACTGCTGAAAACACAACTGACGTGTTTTTCATAACTTGCCACGAGTACGGCAAAATACAACCGTTGTGTTTGTGGTATGGGAAAACACTATGGCGCGTGCAGAGCCGCACCCGTGGGCAGACAAGCAAAACGGCTCAGCAGTCAAAGTGGTCACATTCACCCACTCCGAATTCAAACCTTCCCTCCCTTTTCTCCGTTCCTATTATGGACGTTCAGTCCTTCCTACACATTCACTCTACCAATCCCCTTCATTCATTCACTCTGCTCTAGCAAACAACAATACAATTATTGAGCATAATGAGACTGTAGAGCTGATGTCTCAGGGTGACGAGCGCAGTGTAGCGCCGTGCAGGATTATACTGTTATGGGCAGGCGAAGCGCTTACCATCAGGTGAACGACTTGCTCGTTTCGTCACTCAGTCGAATAAAAAAAACAAATATAATTAGTGAATAACAATCAGTGTACCATTAACAAATAGGAAAAGGGGTCTCCAACGACGCAACCAGAAGAACTTCGAGTGTCGGCTGCCGGTGAGTGTTTTCCCAAGCAATTTTCCTCTTCATAACCTCAACATCTCTAGATACAGTCCATTCGCTTTAACACCAGTCTCTGAGGCAAGCCTTGTTAGCCGAATTCCTCTTTTTCTTACATAATATTTCAAGAACTGTCGCCTTCATCTATTACGAGATTAGTTTAATACAATGTAACCATGTAACGCCATGATGAAGAAATAGGCCAATTGCCAGGAAAACAAGGGAAATGCTTTTGCTTACATTGTGTCTGTAATAATTTACATGTATTTTTCCGATGTTATCTTGAAAGGGGAGGAAATCTCCAATTTGTACAGTAACGAAATGTTGCTAATTTAGATATGTAAAAAAGACAGTATCTTCTAGATAGCTGGGAGAGATTGCTGTTAGTAATAAGGGAGTAGTGGCAGACTGCCTGGGGAAGTAGACCTTTGCCAGATATTCATCCGCCAAGCAGTGGTATGCAAACTTTATTGTGTTCCAGTTTGAAGGGCACTGTTTCCAGCCAAATGACTGGGCATATGAGACTTTAGAGCTGATGTCTCAGGGTAGTCACCTTACGGGTACGCGTAGCGCTTACCATCAGTTGAACGACTTGCTCGTATCGGCACTTAGTCTAATAAAAAAGGGACCACCCACAAAGTATGTCACACATTCAGGGGGGAGGGGGTCGACAAAGTGTAACATTATGTGACAAGGGGTGGGTGGGGTCCTAAGTTTCGTGACGTCCAATTTCAAAATCTACTACACCTAAGTATTAAAATGACAAAAACAAGTAGTTTTGGAACTAATGTTTTAATTTAATAATTTTTAGATGTAAAATTGTAAAATATGTGACGTCACACTAGGGAGGGGGTCTCACTAATGTGATCGAGTGTGACAAGGACGGGGGAGGGGTTAAAAAATCATGAAGTGTGACGTACGTTATGGATGACACCTAAGGCCTTCATTATTTGTACAACGTTATAACTGTTTTTTTTTTAATTTACTTGCATTTTTCACCGCTTGGTAGCTCAAAATAAAAATAAATGGCTATATCCCAAAATCTCCTAGGCCAAAAAAAAAGACTGTCATACTTTTCGAATATCCACCGATCCTACCAATAACTATTTAGTTTGGTCATCATCATCATCATCAACCCATAACGTCCCACTGCTGGGCACGGTTCTCTCCTCACTTTCGTGAGGAGGGTTAGGCCATAATCCACCACGGGGGCCCAGTCCGGATTGGCGGATAACATACCTACCTCCGAAATAATTCTCGGGTAGGTATGTGGGTTTCCTCACGATGTTTTCCTTCACCGAAAAGCGAGTGATAATTACGTACATATGTTTTTACAGAAACACATTGGTACGTGCCTGCACTGGGATTTGAACTCACGACCTTCTGATTGGAAGGCGGATTCTTCTGATTGATTGTTTTTTTTTGGTATTTCAAAATATTTTTCTCTCTTATATCAAAAATAAATAGAAGACGCCGCTCATTAAGTTATTTGTTATGTAACTTACGTCTAAGAAATGTCTTGGTTAGAATTAGACTGAATATAAGGAGAATAAGGTTTTTGCCTAACGTATCGTGGGATTCTGGCGGTAAAACATTAGGTGCAGTCAGCGACTAAAACAGCTATCCATTTTACTAACACCCAATTCAGTTTAACACACGCGAAATAAACACACGACTACTAAAAACGAAAAACTAACATTTCAGTTTAAATGTTACAACACATGACTAATTAACTACTTTAGTAAAAACACACGGTCAAGTTACCTTTCGAACAAATTAAAACAAATCTGTTTATTCCTTTGGGAGGAAGAATAAGTTGTTACGCAATTTTTGTCGCTGACTGTACATACCTAACTTAGCCACATTTTTAGTATTATTTCTCCTATTTTCGATGCGAATAAGACGAATAAGAATTCAGTAATGGACATGTATTTGTTTTTATCTTAATTATGAGAATAAACATATTTTATTTCAGTCATAGAAAATATTATTTATCAGGACGGTATAGGCACTTTTACAAAGGTCACATAAGTATACGAAAAAAAAAAACTAACGCGTCAACAGACGAAAACATTACGAGGAAACCCACACTTATCCGAGAATAAATTCGGAGGTAGGTATGTTATCCATCAATCCGGAGCGAGCTCCCGGGGTGGGTTATGGCCTAACCCTCCTCACGAAAGTGAGGGGAGACCCGTGCCCAGCAGTGGGACGTTATGGGTTGATGATGATGATGTTGATCGACGAAGAAGTCTTATAATATGTATTGAGTAATTGCATTTCCTTCCATTATTGTAGTTTGTGAGATTCGTGATTTGATTTTGGACAGAAAACACTCTTAATATTTATTTTCCAAAAAAATGCTACTATTTTAAAAAAAATAGATATAATTCCTTATCAATAGCTAATGTTTTCAACCAATGGTCGAAACTTCAATACGAAAAAAGAAGTTGGTACTGCCATATTGCAACCAATGCTTTCAAAGGAAACACAATTTCCAAGTTTTCTTAGTTTCCCCATCCTCGTTTTGCAAATAACAAACCAATTACTTAAAGTTCAGCGGGAAACAATATTCTGCATTGGAACAAAACAAAAATCTACATTTTCTATAGGTTCAGAAACTTAATAAAACCAAGTTACGGTACGCGATGTTAACGTACAGACAGTATGGTAACTCTGAGTTTTAATCTTAACTAACCTAACTAATATTATAATCTCTAATGTGAGTTTGTTTGTTACGCTTACACGCTTAAACTGATTTTAATATTTCTTTCACCAATAGAAAGCAAAATTACCAGCAAGTAACACTGTCGCCCAGAAATTGGCATTGAATAATCTTGCGCGGCACTGCACTGCGTTCGTCACCCTGAGACATTGGTTCTTCAGTCTTATATGCCTAGTAATTTTGCTGAAAACAGTGCCCTTTAAATCGGAAAACAGTATTGATTTCACACTACTGCTTGAGGATGTCTGGCAAAGGTGTGGTACTTCCCCAGGCGGGCTGTTGCAGAAGAGGCCTCCCATTACACACAAAAAATGCAATGTCTCAAACAAAGACAGCACTATCTCAAGCATAGCAGCTAGATTCAGACTCTGGGATAAAAAGTTTTTTCTTAGATTTATCAAAGAGCTTGATATTTTTTTAATCGAAAACAAATGTTCCCTCACATGCGACGCACGAATACATGCCCCGTATCAATAACTGAATTCCTTGATGTTTTTACATTACGTTACATTTTCGCGTATTGGGTTTAGAAAGAGATGCAGCTATGCACAAATGATAGCTGCGTCCCTTTCCCACTTCACAAATATTTGCCGAATAACGTCAAGTAATGTGGAAAGTAAGATAATGTTTGAAAAGTGCCTAATAAATATTTATTGATCATTTTTATACTCTATACAGAGAGGCATGATACAAACGCCATTTTACAATGTCAATAAGGTGTATATTTGAACTTCTAAAGTTCCAACCAAGTAAAGATCGTCCGTTACGATGAATTATTCAATTTGTAGCAAGTTGATCTACTGTTGATTTGTTCTACTGACGGCAGAATAACTTAAAAGTTTTGTATCGAATTGGTGGAGGCGAGTGTTGAGAACAATTACTTGCTCGCGTTTTAATGTTGGAACAACTGGCTTGAGTTTGGGCTGTTTGAGGTGGTACAAGGCATGAGCGGAAGCACAGGCGGCAGCGGGTGCGGTAACTTAAGACAGTGTCTTGTCTCTCGAAAACAATTTGGCTATGAAAATTAATACACGTTTTTTATGTAAACCTGTCATTAATAATTTCGACCAAAGAGGTATATACTTAAAAATAAATTTTTAAACAGCTGTTTTATATCAGACGTTCATTTTGGGATACCATTAATGATTTTAAAAATTTACGTCAACACAGGGGAAGTCCACACCTTCGCCAGATATTCATCCGCCAAGCAGTAGTGTGCAAACATTACTGTTCCGTTTGATGGGCATTGTTTCCAGTGAAATTACTGGGCATATGAGACTTTTTAGGGTGACGAGCGCAGTGCCGTGCCGCGCAGTATTCTGCAAAAGCACATCCTCTGGCTTAGTTGAAAACGTGTATCTATCAACTTCAGCAATATAACTCAATATCGCTTGAAGTTCACACCTTGCCCCAAACAATTAAAGTTGGAAACTACTAACAAATAACACACACATCTTAAATGTTCATCCCAATTCAAAACGTTCACGACGTTTGAATGTTTGCAAATTGACTTCTTGTCAAACACTTAATACAAATTTAGACAAACGTGCCTACTCGTGTATGCAGACCTTTATCAAATTACATTGTCAAGTTGCTGGAATGTGAACTTTACTGTTTACTTTGTAAGTTACGCACGATTAACTGATTCAATGTCAAGTTATTAAGTTTGAGTTTAGTGGGAGGCCTCTTCTGCAAGAGACCGCCTAGGGAAGTACCACAGCTTTGCCAGATATTCATCCGTCAAGCAGCAGTGTGCAAACATTACTGTATTTCGGTTTGAAGGGCACTGTTTCCAGCGAAATTACCAGGCATATGAGACTTTAGAGCCGATTCCTCGGGGGTGACGAGCGTATTACAGTGCCGCGCAGGATTATGCAATGCAAAGTTCTGGGTGACACTGTAACTGCTATGGGCAGGCGTAACGCTTACCATCGAGTGAACGACTTGCTCATCTCGTCACTCAGTCAAATAAAAAAATCTGACTAGCTCATTTATATACCTACATAATATCTAAATCCAAAAAGTAAAAATAAGTATTGATAAAAAGGTACAAAACTATCTTCTAATATCTTCATCGATATAAAAATTACCACCGTGAACAAAGTCACCGGGTAGTGGCTAGTTTTTTTCATAATCTATATATATAAAAATGTTATGTTGGTTTGTGTACGCTTCAAAAACTCAAAAAGTTCTGCACCGATCGAGCTGAAATTTTAGCATGATATATAATCCGCATCAAGGATTGTTTTTATCTATTTTTTTCATCAGTGACATATCAGCGAATGTGCGAATGTGCCACAGCGAAGCGTGCCAGGGTGCAGCTAGTTTTTTATATATCACTGCTTACTTAATAACATTCAAATGTACTAAAACACCACCACACGTAAAGACTATCCGTTCCAAGTTTATTCGTTCGTTATCAGACTGCGTTTAGCGATGGGCGAGTCTGAGAAGAATCGAAGGAATCGCTTTCGGTGTAAAATCACAATCGAGTCGACAAATATCTCGCTCCCCGACGGAACTATCGAAACGCTTATCGATTTTTCCGACTCGGTGGACTCGCCGTTGCCTTCTCCGCTCACTCTCTACCGCTCGTGTAGTACGCGTAGTAGTTGTAGCTAGTGTGATAGTATGTCGCAGGCGGTCTAAGCTCGAAATAACAATAAAATAGCACGGACCGCGATTCTTTCCTTTCCGATAAATAACTTAAATGCACTTTAATTCGATTGTGAAAGACAAGAAACGAGAACTATTTTCTAAACTATAAAAAATTCAAAAAGTTTGGTCTCTAACTTAAGTACTATCGTTGGAGATGGATTTTCCATGTACATTATTATGATCGTTTGAACATAATAGGTAGCATAGCGAGCTATGAAAAAAACTATGCTTGAAGTTTCTCTGAAGGACAGAATCCGTAATGAGGTAATCCGACAGACAATCAAAGTAACCGACATAGCTCAAAGGATTAGCAAGCTGAAGTGGCAGTGAGCCGGTCACATCTCTTGAAGAACCGACAGCCGATGGGGTAGACGAGTTCTAGAGTGGAGACCGCGTTTAGGCAAACGTAGTGTAGGACGCCGCCGGTGGAGTGACGACTTGCAGGACACGGCTGACAGAGACTGTATCAGAAGAGCCGAAGCTAGGGTTTATTGGCGTTCACTATGAGAAGTCTACTATGACGATCGTAAATATTTAAATTTCAATGATAGTAAACTTCTATCGAGATATTTGAACAATCGAAACAATTGATAAATCGATTATCGTAGTCACCCAACCCTACTGCGTCTTGCATTCGCGTCGCGTCAGATATTAACCTAAGGATATTAACCCGAGGAACCGTGTCGGTATGCTCAATAATATCTCGTGTTTCATACAACGATACGACCTTTATACAGGCAGTACGTAAACTCATGCTATATAATTATTTGAAACTAGCTGTACTCTGCCACGCTTCGCTGTGGCACTTTCGCACTATCGCTGATATGTCACTGATGAAAAAAATAGATAAAAACCAATCCTTGATGCGGATTATATATCATGCTAAAATTTCAGCTCGATCGGTGCAGAACTTTTTGAGTTTTTGAAGCGTACACAAACCAACATAACATTTTTATATAAATAGAGAAGATGTCACTAAATATTTCGTATGATATCCACCCATCCGGACCGGGCCCCCGTGGTGGATTATGGCCTTAACCTCGTTACGAAGATGAGCTTAGCAGTGGGTCGATATGATCTGATGATAATGATGATGATGCTGATTTGAAATGTTTGAATAAATATATTGCAAAAAAAATTAATCGACTCCAGATACGCAATTTCGGTATATTGGATGACATATTATTTTGATTTAAAAACCGAACCGCTAAGCCGATTTTGATGTAATTTCTATGGGACCAATCTAAAAGTATGTACTTTCAAATCCAAATTAGTTGATAAACGACGGAGTTCTAAGATACGTACTTAAAAAATATAGGCAAATGAGGCCCTCATCCTTTTATGAAGTCGGTTAAAAATTATGTTTTCATACAAAAAACTATAGAGCTATTTATTATAAATTCTGTTTTTTTTTTTTATTTGTAAGCGCTTTATTTGTATAACAGATCAATACGACGCGGCGTGCCCCTTCCGTCTAGATTACTCTTGTAAGCTAGAGAATGAAACATAAAAATAAATAATTATACACGAAATATTAGATAGATAGATAAAATCTTTATTGAACACCACAGAACAAAGAAAACTTAAAAACTAGAACAAAACAAATTTTACAATTAGTGTCACAATGGGCGGTCTTATCGCTCAGAGCGATCTCTTCCAGACAACCATGCACGGAGAGGAGTAAATGGGACATCGGACGTTGGCTTTCCTTATATACATAGAATAAAATAAATAAAGAAATAGATACATATTATACACAAAATAAACTTAAATACATAGTAAAATAATAGATAAACTTAATATATACCATAATATAATAAACATACATTGAAACTTGAATTTATTTTAAATCTCTTGAAGAAATTCGTTTTTGGAATTACATCCACATTTTTTCAAGAAAGTAAATTTTCTATCTCCTAAATAGATATTATAAGTACAAAGCGATCGCCTCAAAAGAAGATTAATCGAATTTCGACAATAATGACTTTCTATAATAGAAATGAATAATAAATTAGGTTCACTCGACAATGGAGTATTCAAATTTATTTTTGTTATTTATGATTAGGCGTTCGGTTCATTATATTTGGTGAATTATGAAAATCACTTCGCACAATGGGATCATATTGATAGGGAAAAACTGTACGTGGAAAGGTATTGATTTTTATTCATTTGAGTGAGCGACGGGACGAGCTAGTTGTTTACCTGATGGTAAGCCCTACGCCTGTCCATAACAGTTACAGTGCTACCCCGAACTTTAATGATTCCATGAGCGATTCATCAATGATATTTGTTAAAAATCATTATGGTTGAAAAGTGTAAAAGGGACCTTAATACACTGCACTGCATTTCACGTTCCAATACTTTTCACAGTTGGTTATTTTTTAATTTTTTTTCTACTTTTTTTATTTTTCCTGCTTACACATGATAGTTAGATAACTTTTTATTGACATAAATATTTATTGACACAAACACAGAGAAAAAAAAACTGAACTTAATAATAGGTACGATGGGAGGTCTTATCGCTTAAAGCGATATCTCTGCCAGATGTTAGACTTTAATTAAATATTTAATTAAAGTACCGCTGTCCCCGCGAGACGGGGACACAGAGTCCGGGGACAACGGGAATACGCCTGTAAAAGTACAATATTTTTACCTATTTGCAATAAATTATTTGAGATATGACTTTTGGGTAAAATAAAGATATTATCTAATAGTTACCCGTTAGCCTTCAAAAAAAAAAAAATATATATATAATTATATATACCCAACTTATATGGATTAGTAAAATGGACATAATTATTACACTACGTCAGAATTTCCCGCCGTTTTCATAGAAACATTCAATTTCCCCGAATACAAGCAATCAAGGCGTCGGTATATCGATACACAAATATAACATTCGAATTAAACGAATTAACGGGGCTGCACTATCGGAAAACGATTAGTGCGGAATCGACGCGCGATTAGCAACTAATGGCTTAAATTATAGATAGGGTTGACACACGTTTTCGTCGAGATGGGGGATTGAGGGACAAAGTTTCTCGCGTAATTTAATTAATTACGAATAAGATGCTGTATACCGCTGTTTGCGGGGGAAATTAATTTTAGTAGATTAATTCCTAACGTATTCAGTACCGTATTAGACATTCATGTTTTTTTTTTAATTTGAATTGACACTCTGTATACAACATGAGCACTCTTTCCAAAACTGTTTTTGCACTAATACACTTTGTAATTTCATAGTAATATTTAAAAAAACCAAGGTAGTAAAGGACCAACAATTAAAAAAAAAACACGAAAGCTAAAGAAAAAACATTAAGTGCCAACCCTATTAACATCCGTAGATCGATTATCTGCCACCCGCATGACTCGACGTCCGATGAAAGTTTAATATGTTACATGCGAATCCGGAATACTAATCGGTTTCGGGTCTAATGTTAATCGAATGAGATTGATTCGATTACGATTTAATGCGAAATTTTGAGCTGGACGACATTTTCGTGTATGATTTGGTCACCCTGCTGTCCATTTCGTTTGACAGGGTTATCGGCAAGCTAATGGAAGGTATATGAGTTAATACCGTTTACGATATAAATTAAATCGGGCCGATGAAACGCGACTAGTACGTGGTTACTTTTCGAGTAATTGATACAAACATATATCGATTTTAATATCATTCGAATAAAATCTATTTTACATTTTTTTTTATCCAAATAGATAACATGCAATTGTGAGGAAAATGACCAATACTTTGCTTATATTTAATTACGTCTGGTATACATTTAACCATTACTAACAGTTATAATCACTAACAGTCAGTTATTTTTTTAAATATGACTTTGTAACGAGACGAGCAAATCGTTCACCTGATGGTAAGCGCCACGCCTGCCTATAACAGTTACAGTGCCACCCAGAACTTTGCATTGCATAATCCTGCGCGGCACTGCACTGCGCTCGTCACCCTGAGACATCGGCTCTAAAGTCTCATATGCCCAGTAATTTCGCTGGGAAAAGTGCCATTCAAACCGGAACACAGTAATGTTTGCACACTACTGCTTTGTGGTACCACAAAAGTTGGTAGGAATAGTAACTAACCTAGTTTTTATTGTAGTTTAATATTTACCTTAAATTATGTCATCTAACACAATTTTACTTCTAATCGATAAACGGAATCGATTAATCTAAAACCATCGACAATGTTTTCCTTTACCCCGATTGTCCGTGGCCATTACTTCACTTCACCCCGGTGGTATGTGGCGAGCTTATTTCGCAAACCTAATTTGAGTCTGGACGGCGTCCCTTAGAGAACGGGGATAAACCTAGAGTAATAAAAAGTGGAGGATTCTGGACCAACAACCATGTTATATACGTGAGGTTTACAAAAATATGTATCCACCCTGGGACCTTTATACAGCGTGTTTGCTCTTGATATACGTTTATTTCAGGGGGATGTTTTGTAACTATTTTCATTTATAATTCTACCTCTTTAGCTATCTCACTCCCTCGGGAATGGCAGCCATTTATACTATTATTAAAAAATAAAATAAAATCTAACTCCATCTGATCTAATCTTCAAACGGCTGAACAGATTTTCTCGAATCATAATTCTAAGAACATCCTCAATCAAGTCACCTTTCATATAAAAAACAACTTAATCAAAATCGGTTCATGCGTTGCGAGTTAAAATAAGGCAGACGTCAGATGTTTGACGTAACTTAGTTTCGTTTCATGGACCCAGAAACAAATAAATCGATATTTGGGGTGGAAATGGCGTAAAAGCCATTTTAACAGGTTTTGCGTTTACCGATCTGTATATTCCAAGTTTAAATAGTCTCAAAAAAGTTGTTAATATTTCCCGGAATTTTTTATACTACAAAATTCTTTGAATAAATTTACCTATACGACAATATCATCCAATCCTCATCCTCATCCTATGGGTGGTTGACTGGTAGAAAATGCTCTTAGCGTTAAGTCCGCTTTTTGTACTAGTTAGTTAATCTGTGCAATAAAGTATTAAATAAATAAATAATCCTTCAATCATACCATCCAATTAATTATTAACTAAAAATGTATCGATAAACAATTGTGTAAAAGTTCACTATTTCAGATCAATACTAGTGTAGCAAAAGAAGTATAACTTCAAAAAAGTTCCACAAAACTTATAAAAAATGAATTTATTTGCTTATAGTCGGATACGTTTAATTTTTTCTTACGTTTTTCTCCTTCTCCTGTAAAGTTACAACTATGGTGTTTACGTCCTTTCCACTCTGAAGTATTGATATTAATATCTATGCTGTTTTCTTATCCTAATATGCATTATTCTTTTGTTTCAGGTACGGTAAAAAATAGGCAAATCTCACCTGACTTTTGACACTACGTCTTGTTACTACGGCAATTCCGCTACGGCTATCCATTGGGTATGTAAGAAATAGTTATATGATGGTCAGCGGTAAGAGATAACAGTAATACATTTATTTATTTAAGCCAAACCATCCCTTTGCAAGGCACGGCAAGAGAAAAAAAAAACAAAAATCTCGATTTCTAAAAAAAGATGGGGACAAGAAGAGTTATTTCTATCATCCACACCCTGTAAGTACATCCTAAGCCAAGATCCGTGCCCATTGGTTAGTTATCTTTAATCTTATTCTGCAAAGAGTAATATTCTTACTCACTCTCTCACCTATTGAAGCAGTAAAGGCCATCTGCTGCACAATTCCATGCCATGCAATATAGTGCGAACAGTCCCTCTATCACGAATTTCGTTTAATACAGTGAGTACTCGTATATTGTATAGATAGATGAACTCTTTATTAAAACACCACAGACCAAAGAAAACTTAAAAACTAGAACAAAACCAATTTAACAATTAGTGTCACAATGGGCAGTTTTATCGCTGAGAGCGATCCCCTCCAGACAACCATGTATAAATAAAACACAAACCATACATACATGATGCCAAAAAGCTATTTGAGCTGTATATATGGCGTTTGTGAAACTCAGATTGTGAATTTATCTTTAGATCTAGTTGTAAGAGCAGCATAATCTTAGAAATAAAACAAATGATTAAAAAAACCATAAACACACACATACAGTAAAACACTACACATATACATATAGTAATACATAGATAGATAGATAGATAAACTCTTTATTGAAACACCACAGAACAAAGAAAACTTAAAACTAGAACAGAACAAATTTTACAATTAGTGTCACAATGGGCGGTCTTATCGCTCAGAGCGGAAGGTGGTTGATGTTTATGGAGGGAAATATATTATTATAGAATAAATAGATAGATAGATGGATAGATAAACTCTTTATTGAGGCACCGCAGAGCAGGGAAAAAATTTAAGCTGGAACGGGGCAGGTTTTACAATTAGTGTCACAATGGGCGGTGTTATCGCTCAGAGCGATCTCTTCCAGACAACCATGCACGGAGAGGAGTAAATAGGACATCGGACGGTGGCTTTCTTTATATACATAGAATAAATAAATAGATACATATACACAAAATAAACTTAAATACATAGTAAAGTAATGGATAAACTTAATATATACCCTAATATAATAAACATACATACTAATACAAATATATTATATACCTACTATTAATAAACATACATACCTACGAATACAAATGCACACACACACACACACACGTACGGGACATATTTTACATAAGGTATAGTAAAACAGTTGCGTCGTGTTTTAAGTTACTCGAAGTTACCGCTAGGGGCGCTGCGCTGGACTTCATACAAAATGTTTTTACTCTGGTACTTCCTAGCGAGTGTAGTTAGCCAAACTTGTAATGGGGTAAGCTTTATAATTTAGCTTACCTATTTCTCCAACTTTATTTGCTACTACTATGTCTCAAAAAGGTATATTTCCTAACAAAACCCGAACCAATCAATTTTACGAATAGATGCGGAATCCTCTCTGACATTTCCTTCTAGCGCTTGACCGATTTTATGAGTACCTATAATCTAGCTTTTGCCCGCGGCTCCGCTCGCGATAAACTGAAACGAGCATCAGGAGTTACTCAAATATATAATAAGTAGAATTATTTCTTAACCAATCGCAATCAGTATATTTTCAGCTACATTGTCACTAAACCCATCAAGTGTCTCAAAATTTTATTTTCAATTGTATAATCTGAATGCGTACTCTAAGAGATAATAACATAGGCCAAGATTATGGTCTAATAATTAAAAATAAATATAAAAAAAAAATCTATACCCATTTGACTCTGTATAAAAATCTAAGTTAAAAAATAAAGTCTAAAGAATACATTTTTATTATTATATGTATGCCTCATCATCATCATCATCAACACATAACGTCCCACTGCTGGGCACGGGTCTCCCCTCACTTTCGTGAGGAGGATTAGGCCATAATCCACCACGGGAACCCGGTCCGGATCAATGGATAACATCCCTACCTCCAAAATAATTCTCCGGTAGGTATTTAGGTTCCTTAAGATGTCAACCGATAATAACGTACATAATATGTTTTACGTACGTACGTGCCCGTACTGGGATTTGAACTCACGACCTTTTCCTTGGAAGGCGCACGTTCAGCCACTAGGCTACCACCGCTTTTATGTATGCCTGCTGAGTAGATTATGCCAAAATGTAGAATTACTCCGGCAAGTAATCGGGACAGACAGACAGACATACATATTTCTAAATCACATAGACAGACGTGAGATTTACTCATATAAAAGAGTTTTCACGGTGTGTTAGTCATTGTAAAAATACAAAAGTATTTCGTAACATTTTTTCATTCGAGTGGCTAAGAGAGATTTGGTAAGATTTTTGGATTTGTTATGACTTTACTGTGTTTTATTTTACTGTGGATTACTGGATTTTGGTTACTTTTGTTCTATTTGTTGGGGGTTGTGGCTTTTGTAGTGAGAGGCGTCTTCTGCAAGAGGCCGCCTGGGGAAGTAACCTTTGCCTGATATCCATCCGCCAAGCAGTAGTGTGCAAACATTAATGTGTTCCGGTTTGAAGGGCACTGTATCCAGCGAAATTACTGGGCATATGAGACTTTAGAGCCGATGTCTTAGGGTGACGAGCGCACTGCAAAACTCCGTTACACATGCTCAGGGGCCTCACAACGAAGAGTGAAATCCATCCAGTTTAAGGCCTTAAACTGAACTGTCCTGCTAACTGTCACCACCAAGATCGCTCAGCGTTCATAAGTCGACCAGAAACATTTATCCAAAGAGATCGTAACAATTTGTTTGCATTTATGGGAGTTTATATAGCTCCATCATATTCTCTGCAGTTTATTTTTGAGTGACGTCACGTCAGGTTTTTTATTTATGAGTGTGTGGTGTCAATCTAGGCCGCTCAGTTTAAGGCTATGGAATAAGAATAAGTACGTGGTTTCCCCCCAGGTCAAGCTAATAAAAGCGTGTTCAAAATTAACAATTCTAGTAGGGTGATAGGTAACGCGGGTGAAACCGCGGGCCCAGATAGTATTAATTACATAAATACTGCTTTATAAGTGCCTTTAATGAATGGAATTAGTTTTGGGATCCTCTGACATCCGAAATCCACTCAAATACAGCCTTGTTAGTTGGTGACAATCTTAAGTAATTTCTATACGAAGTTTCTGCTAACATTATTTCCTAGTTAGGATTTAAGTGATAAGCGGTAGCGGGTTTTAGTTTCTATTCTAATATAAACAAGGTTGAATTGCGCTAGAATCATAATGTTTATTTCTTTTCTTTTGTCTTATGAGGGTGCAAATATTACTGTGCTCCGGTTTGAAGGGCATTGTTTCCAGTGACATTACTGGGCTTAAGAGACTTTAGAGCCGATGTCTCAGGGCGACGAGCGCAGTGAGATGTCGCGCAGGATTGTGCAATGCAAAATTCTGGATGGCACCTTGCAGAAAAGGCTTACTACAGCATTTTTTTTATTTATAAGAGCGTCTAGAAGTTAATTAAATACTTGCGAGTGATAGAATAGAATAGAAAAACTCTTTATTGTACACCAGAAACAAAAATAAACACAGTACAGAAGAAGTGATCTTTTAACAATTCAAAGTTCTAACACGACTGTGTGTAAAAAGCGATGATAACCTAGTGGGAGAATGTTCGCACCCAAAGAGAAGGACGTATGTTCAAATCCGAATGCGCGCACGTACCAATTTGTTTCTTGTAAAAACATATGTACGTAATTATCACTCGCTTTTCGGTGAAGGAAAACATCGTGAGGAAACCCACATACCTACCCGAGAATTATTTCGGAGGTAGGTATGTTATCCACCAATCCGGACTGGGCCCCCGTGGTCCGCGGTCTCAGCTGGTGGTAACTGACGACACGGTCGATGATGGAGCACGCTTGCCTAGAAGATACCTATTCACTCTCGACTTAAAGACTTTCAGATTATAGTTTTCGGGAAACATACACGCTGGTAAGGTGTTCCATTCCTTCGCTGTTCGCATTATTATTAAGGTCTGACCTTCGCGAAAGTGAGGGGAGACCTGTGCTCAGCAGTGGGGGCCCATATGGGTTCATGATGATTACGAAAACACCCTCATATTTACTCTAGCACACGCCACACTACTACCAGACAAAGATCCTAAACCGCTGTACCAACTCATTTGTTCCACTCAACTCTCCTGCCCCGAGGCGACTGGTACACTACATCCTAAACACTAAAATGCACTTAAAGCTCTTAGACATCGCTGTTTTATCTGTAACAACCCTGAGTGAAGATGAATTGGGAATTAGGATGGCAAGATTTATTAACTCCACTCAAGTTATCGGGGAAGGAAAACATCGTGAGGAAACACACATACCTACCCAAGAATTATTTCAGAGAGGGGAGGGATGTTCTCCACCAATCCGGACCGGGCCCTCGTGGTGGATTATGGCCTAACCCTCCTCGCAAAAGTGAGGGGAGACCCGTGCCCAGCAGTGGGACGATATTGGTTGATGATGATGATGAATCAAGTTATTGAGGCAGTGGTAGCCTATTGGGAGAACGTCCGCCTTCCAAGGAAAGGGTCCTGAGTTCCAATCTCAATGCGGGTACGTATCAATGTGTTTCCTGTAAAACATATGTGCGTAATTATAAGTCACTTTTTGGTGAAGGAAACTCTTGGGAGGAAACCCACATACCTACCCAAGAATAATTTCGGAAGGAGGAATGTTATCCACCAATCCGGACCAGGTCCCAGTGGTGGATAAAGGCCACGATTAAATGATTAATATTTGTGTGAACCAAAAGGTTTTGCTGTCAATTTGGGTGCTATAAGCCCATGATCCTCTTAGGCCCATTCCAGGATTTAAAAATGAAACAAAGCGTAAAGAAAACAAAGGTAGTTTTTGCTTATTTAACAAAAAATGCCTCGAAAAACCTTGCACTGCGAAATCTCCCGTGGCACTGCATTGCGCACGTTACGCTTGTAATAGATTATTCTAGAACAAGCCTTAACACAGACCTCTAACTCTGAACAGATGCTTTTACTATTAAGTTCTTAACTTATTACCTTAAACGTTCTAAACAAAGGACCACGCACGATCATTATCCCTCCCCTGTCCCAAAGTTACATGACCGACTGTTCGTTTAACGACTCGTGATCCGACTTTTTCAATCGTTCTTTGTTTTTGCTGACAGTAGTGTAATTGTGTCATACTCGACCCCTTCGACCCCTGCCTTAACTAACCGCCTAGCTGTAGTGTGCAAACATTACTGTGTTCCTGTTTGACGGGCACTGCTTCCAGCTAAATTACTGGGCATTTAAGACTTTAGAACCAATGTATCAGGATAAAAACTGTTATGGGCAGGCGTGGCGCTTACCATGAGATGAACGACTTGCTCGTCTCGTTTCTTAGTAACATAAAAAAAGAAAAAATACGACTGCCTCCGTTACAATAATACGTTAATACTTATTAATTGCTACTTAATGCTATGTCGATGGTTCTTATAAGTAGGTCGGTGTGTCAGATGGGTGCCAGGTCCATAGAGTATATATATAACGTCCTTGGTTATTACTGAATTATGTAAACTCTACACTAGTTTCGTTTAGCTAGCGTAACAGACGCCTGAGGCAGTTTGCTGAGGATGGACGTCTACGCTTGGGCAGTCCTTTGTGAGTGTGGTTAGAGAATAGGCTAAGAGCTGCCGGCTTTGTAGAATCAGGTGCAATATAAAACAAAAAAACTTAAATGTCCGATATACTCGTAAATAGGTCGATCAGTGATGTGTCACCAGTTTTATTTTTCTCTATATAATATGTGGAGATACAATACCATGTGATGTCATGTTATGGTGTAATGTGCGACACCAAACAGCTGTTTAGAGATAATTAGCCTAGTTTCTAAAAAAAAAAAACGCGTCACGATCAGTAATAAATAAATGATTAAAATGTATACGTAATGCGTGCAGTTTATTTACTATTAATCTGACGTCGCAAAACACTACGATATGGCGACTTATACAGCACAATTAAAAAAAAAAGTTTTATTTAAATTATGTTTTCCTACAACTTCATAGTAATTAATTAACGGGTTTATACCCGTTAAAACATAAACAAGTTAAAAGGCCACCTAATGAATAGCTTTCTTTAACGGTCCGCAATACAACAAATGCAAAATAGAGAAAAAAATATGAAAAGGACCCTAGTGAAAACGAATGGTTGTCTCCTAAGCTATAAGAGATCGTCATAAACGGTCGGTTAGCTGGCCTTTGAAAGGATCTCGCTGTTTTACGAGACACTAAATAACTTTATAGTTCAACTGGAATGAAGATCGAGTTAAATACTGGATTGGGTATAAAGAACTGACTAACATCGGCTTTGGCGGATGCAGTAACTAAAAATGAAGAAAAAAAATTGGTTGTCTGTAAAGTTGGTTTACGGACGATATTTTGACGGGACAACGTCATAACAAAACATTGATGAAATGATTGCATACTTTTATGAATAGAATTGAATCATTTTTTAATAATAAAAGAATAAATACTTGAAATTATACTACCATTCAGATTTTTAAAATGCAAGAATAATTAACCTGTCAAGTAGAGAAGAGAGATAGATGCGGCGCAAGCGTACAATGAGCGTTACGGGACAGTGTGTCAACTTTTTCGTGCATGCAGCCGACGTTCATCGATTTATTAGACGTTGTCACGTCAAAAATAAAAAAAAAGTTAAAATGGCAGTGTAATTCAAGTCCAAAATTTATACAGAGAAGAAAATCTTACATCGAGTGAATTGCAAGTGAAAAAGAAAGTACTTATGAAAGGTAACTCTTTCACAAGTATCAGGGTACAATAGCAGACGGGTAAAACGGGGTAAAGACGGGTAATTTGAGAGGGTGCGAGAATTGCCCCTCCTCTGTATTCCGAAGGCACGTCGAGCCCTCCGGGACTAATACTGGACGCTGTTTAAATTGTGAGTTGTGCTGCGTTTACATTTCGGACAGTAACTTGACGATATTATTATTGAAATTGGACGAGTAGTTTAGCCCCTACACTTGAATATACGTATATACAAACATACATTCATAGATTGCTCAGAACATAACCTTGGCTTTTTCGTGGGTGCGTAAAATGAGGAGGTTCTCATTTTGACGGTACTCTTTTGTGTGATATTTTATCATAACTCCGGGATTTTTTTATTTTCTGTTTTATTACATATATAGCTAAGGTGATCCCATATTAAAAAAAAAAACAATAAATTTTTAGGTGCTCATGTATTACCGTAAATTTTAAGTTTGTGATTTCAACAAGAAAATCGGGTAAGTTCGATTTAATAAGAAAATACTTACAAATTCAAGTGATTTGAATTTCTATAAAATAGAATCTTATGCGATCAATGTGTTATTAATTGTCACTAGTAACTTTACAAACCAGAAAAAAACCTAACTCTACTTTTTTTTTCTATATCGAAATAGCTACTTGGGCCAGCGACTCTCCCAATCCAAAGCGACCTCTTTTATCGACAGGTAGCTCTTCCATTTGTAAGAAACACGCACGTGATGCGATGTCGCGCCATAATGGACTCATGTAAGGCCCTTCGGGGGCACTGGAGGGTGAACGTTAGGGGCAGAATGGGTGAAGAGTGTTTCACAACAAATTTTTGAGTGAAATAGATATTAGAAAAAGATTGTGAAATTTCATTTTTAATTGATATTAGTTTTTTTTTGGGTTCTCTGTAAAGACAGGACATCATTATCGACGTACGACCCGAGCTTTTTTACATCGTAATTTTACATCACCACCCATTTCATGAGTGTGTTCATATTTTTTAATTATTATATTTTCTTTTTAAATGTTCTAATATAAATATTTAAGTAGATTTACAGAAGATCAAAACGCTTGAAACCGCTGGAAGCTCTTAAGTCTTTTTTTTTATTTGTTTGCGTGACGAGACGAGCAAGTCGTTCACCTGGTGGTAAGCGCTACGCCTGCCCATAGCAGTTACAGTGCAATCCAGAACTTTGCATTGCATAGTCCTACGCGGCAGTGCACTGCCAGTCTCGTGTCCATATCCAACAAAATGGTAAACACAAGTCAAAGATGTCCTACTATAAATTGACTACACACGTATTCTCCTGTGTCCTACTTAGAGATATTTTCGAACTTTACTAGGCCCTTCTTTCGCGTCATTAGCCCTCGCTGATTGTAGTACATTTATTAAGGATTTTTTTATTATTAAAGGCTTTTTATTCGAAGGGAAATTAGGCATAACGATCCGGCCCTTTTTCATCTACCTGGGATTAACCTGGAGAAGGAATGGAAAACTGACGGCCCGCTAAACTTTTCTTTGCAGCCCGCAAGTGAAACTAATTTATAAAAAAACCTATTGTGGATTCAATTGGACGAATTAGGAGGCATTAGCGATGCCAAAAGCAGTAACGCTGATTTTGGGTGCTTGTGGAACCGTGGTCTTTGTAACTACTGATTTTTCAGATAAGACTGTCTATGTAGGTGAGTATGACGCGTGTTTATTAATAATTAACATTTGATTAAGTTTATATTTTGTTAAGAATTTAAATTTTGTGATAAGATCATAATAAAACAAACTACATATTCATAATTTCAATGTAGCAAGCGTATCACATTGGCACTTTATAAATATTTTAAATTACATTATCCTTAGAATGAATTTAAATTGAAAATATGTTTAAAGTAGGAACTTTACAGTTTAAAGCACTTCAAATTAGTATTTCTTTTAGTTTATTGATTGTCGTCCCATGCGGCTCTAAAGTTTCTCCCAGCGACCCCAACACTCAACCACTTGAGCATACCTGCCCAAAAGTATTGCACCGTAGATTAATACTTTGTGAATTAATCTCCTTCATTTATGATTAATATTGCGATTACGTCGAGGCGGCTTTAAGTAATTTTTTCAAGTTTGTTTTGGTCTACAGCTATTTATTTTGAACTGAAGGATAAAGTTTCATGAGATTTTATTCAGCTTTAATCCTTCTTCTTTAGATGTTTTATTTAATTCTTAGTATATTTTATCATACTTCCAAAAACTAAGGATAAATTGGACTAGCCTAGTTCCTATTAATATTAGAGTTGCTAAAACTTGTGTGTGTGTGTTTGTCACAACTCAGTCTTGAAGCTTCGTGGGGTTTGAACCCATAACTTATGACGTTGCGTTCAACTGCACTATTAACTTAGCAATTATCGCTAAACGAATCTACTTTCAACCTATTTTTTGTTTTTAATATCTTAAAGTACAAATTGCCCAAACCGCTGACTATACATTTTTTTTTAATTTTATTCTTAGTGACGGGACGAGCAACTGTTTCACCTGATGGTAAGCGCTACGCCTGCCCATAACAGTTAAAATGCCACCCAGAACTTTGCATTGCATAATCCTACGTGGCACTGCACTGCGCTCGTCACCCTGAGACATCAGCTCTAAAGTCTCTTAAGAACTGCCATTGGATTCTATACAATTTTTTTTTGTTTTAAGTTATCCACGCCGGTTTTTATCTGCGACAACCATATCTCAAGATCCGCTAACGCGCTCATTTCCGCGTAAAGTTTCGTATGATTGATACGCCAAGTTTGGCGACTTCCGCCAATTTCATATAAATGCTTCGGATATTTTTGTATTGGAGATAAAATTATCTTAATTTATCGAAGAATATCGTGAGTAAGACCTTTTTATCATCAGCATGATATAAACATTTTACTGATGATTAAAATTTGCTAATATTCGACAAGATCGTGTTATACTGGGCATATGAGACTTTAGAGCCGATGTCTCAGGGTGACGAGCGCAGTGCAGCGCCGCGCAGGATGCAATGCAATGGACAGGCGTAGCGCTTACCATCAGGCAAACGTCTTGCTCGTCTCGTCCTTTTGAGGTACGGAACCCTAAAAAATACAACCGAATTGAGAATTTCCTCTTTTGTTGAAGTTTATAAAACAGTCAATACATCAATATGTAAGGCATGGAACGGCGACCCTAGAAGCTCTAGCCAACCAAAAAAATAAACCAATCGACGTACTCCTATTCCATACGCATTGCAGGACAGTTCTTGGACCACAGCCAGTTTCTTAACATTTCTATAAATATAGAATCTGTCCGTGCATAAGGAAAAAGGGGAAATCGTTATATATTATGTTGTATACAAGTCGTAGCTGTGTGCAAAGTATGTATGTACAAAAGCCTTATGTGGAGATGCATAAATTCTGGTCGTTGTTTTCGCCGAGACAGTTATGGGTAGGGCCAGAGAAAGCGAGATTTCCGCAAGGTTGCGTTGGTCCTTACTATATATTTTTCCAAGGGTAGTGTAAGGCCCTGTAATTCCATGCTGCTGTTTAGGTGTACCTTTATTCTTGCAATACAATGCTTTTATTTGTTAAGGTCATAAAACGAGGGATCGCTCTCGCATAGCGAAGAAATGGCGGTTAAATTTTGATTAATGTAATCTTTACAGTGACATGACAGAATAGCCAACTAAACTAAAATGAAATCGATAGTTAGACAGTTGAATTTTTCACAGATGATGTATTTCTGTGGCCGCTTTAACAACAAATACTAAAAAACAGAATAGAATAAATATTTAAGGGAGCTCCCATACAACAAACATGATTTACGGTAGACGCTTGCAATATTCACAGAATATTTATTAATATGTTCATTTTAAAAATAAATAATTAAATTGGATTTTAAGGGGGGCTCCCATACAACAAAGTACTGAACCCTTCGTGTGCGAATCCGACTCGCACTTGACCGGTTTTTTTTACTTTATATTTTGAAAATTAAGTCTCGTTTTTACCGCTGGATCCTAAAAACGTAGACCCACTATTTATATTTATGAGTAAATTCAAAAAGTGCTCACCACTGATAACAAATATTCACATTTCCTAAAAATATGAAAATAGAGGGAAAAATATCTCCAGAGATTATTTTCAAGAATATTTTCTGAGCATATTTTGCCGCAAGCCGAAGTTGCAGTCAAGAATTTACTTATTAAATATTAAAATGAATGCATTTTGGAATTCACTGGGAATTTTAGAAGTTATTTATTAACTAGCTTATGCCCGCGACTTCATACGCCATGACTTGAAGACTAGTCCAAAGATCAAAGTCTAGACAAATCGCTTAGTGAAGGTTCGCTATAAAAAATATGACTGAGTGACGAGACGAGGAAGCACAACCTGATGGTAAGCGCTATGCCTGCCCATAACAGTCACAGTACCACCCATAACACTGCATTGCATAATCCTGCGCGGCACTGCACTGTGCTCGCCACCTTGAGACATCGGCTCTAAAGTCTCATGTGCCCAGCAATTTCGCTGGAAACAATAATGTTTGCACACTACTACTTGGCGGTCTCTTGCAGAAGAGGCTTCCCACTACAAAAACTAGCAACTAATGGAGACCGAAAAGAAGTAAGCAACCAAAGAGAACAAAGAATAACCATAGATAAAGACGTATTCCTGATGTTAGTGAAGTTAGCAGAACATTTCCCAGCAGATCATAAATAAATGAGAGTTCCCTTCGCATGCAGGTGAGTTCTATAGTTCCTGATACTTTTCAGCGATAGTTCTGGCTATTTTCCTGAAAAAAATCCGATTGAAAAAATGATCTGCCAACTTCCGGTAGCAGATCAATTTCCAGGAAATCAAAAAAAAAGTTGTTTTATTTACGGATCCTTATGATTTACATAGTTCCTGATACTTGTTTTCAATAGTTCTGTTATTTTTATGGAAATAAAAATTATTATAAAATATCATCAAAAAAATTTCCAAATTTTTTCATAGGAAATCTAACAACGCTTATACTCACTCCCAGATACTAAAACTCTACAGCGTCTCAAAGACAAGTACAATGCCTATAATCTATAACTAAGCGTCTGTTCAGATCTTCAGCAGAAGTGTCAGCAGAGCATGGTTGAATATGTGAAAATGGATGAAATTTTTCTTAAATTGAATAATGACAACTTTGTTCAGCGGAATATGCCTGAGAGGCCAGAACTCCTCGTTTTCTGGTAGATTATCAACACTTCTATGACCTAGGTTCCAAAATCGGACCAGAACTCCCAAAAAAATGTCAGCAGAGCATGGTCGAATATGTGAAAATGGATGAAATTTTTCTTAAACTGAAAAATGACAACTTTGTTCAGCGGAATATGCCTGAGAGGCCAGAACTCCTCGTTTTCTGGTAGATTATCAACACTTCTATGACCTAGGTTCCAAAATCGGGCCAGAACTCCCAAAAAAATGTCAGCAGAGCATGGTCGAATATGTGAAAATGGATGAAATTTTTCTTAAACTGAAAAATGACAACTTTGTTCAGCGGAATATGCCTGAGAGGCCAGAACTCCTCGTTTTCTGGTAGATTATCAACACTTCTATAACCTAGGGCCCAAAATCGGACTAGAACTCCCAAAAAAGTGTCAGCAGAGCATGGTTGAATATGTGAAAATGGATGAAATTTTTCTTAAATTGAATAATGACTACTTTGTTCAGCGGAATATGCCTGAGATGCTAGAACTCCTCGTTTTCTGGTAGATTATCAATATTCCTATAACCTAGGGCACAAAATCGGACTAGAACTCCCAAAAAAGTGTCAGCAGAGCATGGTTGAATATGTGAAAATGGATGAAATTTTTCTTAAATTGAATAATGACAACTTTGTTCAGCGGAATATGCCTGAGAGGCCAGAACTCCTCGTTTTCTGGTAGATTATCAATATTCCTATAACCTAGGGCACAAAATCGGACTAGAACTCCCAAAAAAATGTCAGCAGAGCATGGTTGAATATGTGAAAATGGATGAAATTTTTCTTAAATTGAATAATGACTACTTTGTTCAGCGGAATATGCCTGAGATGTTAGAACTCCTCGTTTTATGGTAGATTATCAACACTTCTATAACCTAGGGCCCAAAATCGGACTAGAACTCCCAAAAAAGTGTCAGCAGAGCATGGTTGAATATGTGAAAATGGATGAAATTTTTCTTAAATTGAATAATGACTACTTTGTTCAGCGGAATATGCCTGAGATGCTAGAACTCCTCGTTTTCTGGTAGATTATCAATATTCCTATAACCTAGGGCACAAAATCGGACTAGAACTCCCAAAAAAGTGTCAGCAGAGCATGGTTGAATATGTGAAAATGGATGAAATTTTTCTTAAATTGAATAATGACTACTTTGTTCAGCGGAATATGCCTGAGATGCTAGAACTCCTCGTTTTATGGTAGATTATCAATATTCCTATAACCTAGGGCACAAAATCGGACTAGAACTCCCAAAAAAGTGTCAGCAGAGCATGGTTGAATATGTGAAAATGGATGAAATTTTTCTTAAATTGAATAATGACAACTTTGTTCAGCGGAATATGCCTGAGAGGCCAGAACTCCTCGTTTTCTGGTAGATTATCAACACTTCTATGACCTAGGTTCCAAAATCGGACCAGAACTCCCAAAAAAATGTCAGCAGAGCATGGTCGAATATGTGAAAATGGATGAAATTTTTCTTAAACTGAAAAATGACAACTTTGTTCAGCGGAATATGCCTGAGATGCTAGAACTCCTCGTTTTCTGGTAGATTATCAATATTCCTATAACCTAGGGCACAAAATCGGACTAGAACTCCCAAAAAAGTGTCAGCAGAGCATGGTTGAATATGTGAAAATGGATAAAATTTTTCTTAAATTGAATAATGACTACTTTGTTCAGCGGAATATGCCTGAGATGCTAGAACTCCTCGTTTTCTGGTAGATTATCAACACTTCTATGACCTAAGGCACAAAATCTGACCAGAACTCCCAAAAAAATGTCAGCAGAGCATGGTTGAATATGTGAAAATGGATGAAATTTTTCTTAAATTCAATAATGACTACTTTGTTCAGCGGAATATGCCTGAGATGCTAGAACTCCTCGTTTTCTGGTAGATTATCAACACTTCTATGACCTAGGTTCCAAAATCGGGCCAGAACTCCCAAAAAAATGTCAGCAGAGCATGGTTGAATATGTGAAAATGGATGAAATTTTTCTGAAACTGAAAAATGACAACTTTGTTCCGCGGAATATGCCTGAGAGGCCAGAACTCCTCGTTTTCTGGTAAATTATCAATACTTCTATGACCTAGGTTCCAAAATCGGACCAGAACTCCCAAAAAAATGTCAGCAGAGCATGGTTGAATATGTGAAAATGGATGAAATTTTTCTTAAATTGAATAATGACTACTTTGTTCAGCGGAATATGCCTGAGATGCTAGAACTCCTCGTTTTCTGGTAGATTATCAATATTCCTATAACCTAGGGCACAAAATCGGACCAGAACTCCCAAAAAAATGTCAGCAGAGCATGGTTGAATATGTGAAAATGGATGAAATTTTTCTTAAATTGAATAATGACTACTTTGTTCAGCGGAATATGCCTGAGATGCTAGAACTCCTCGTTTTCTGGTAGATTATCAACACTTCTATGACCTAGGGCACAAAATCTGACCAGAACTCCCAAAAAAATGTCAGCAGAGCATGGTTGAATATGTGAAAATGGATGAAATTTTTCTTAAATTGAATAATGACTACTTTGTTCAGCGGAATATGCCTGAGATGCTAGAACTCCTCGTTTTCTGGTAGATTATCAACACTTCTATGACCTAAGGCACAAAATCTGACCAGAACTCCCAAAAAAATGTCAGCAGAGCATGGTTGAATATGTGAAAATGGATGAAATTTTTCTTAAATTCAATAATGACTACTTTGTTCAGCGGAATATGCCTGAGATGCTAGAACTCCTCGTTTTCTGGTAGATTATCAACACTTCTATGACCTAGGTTCCAAAATCGGGCCAGAACTCCCAAAAAAATGTCAGCAGAGCATGGTTGAATATGTGAAAATGGATGAAATTTTTCTGAAACTGAAAAATGACAACTTTGTTCCGCGGAATATGCCTGAGAGGCCAGAACTCCTCGTTTTCTGGTAAATTATCAATACTTCTATGACCTAGGTTCCAAAATCGGACCAGAACTCCCAAAAAAATGTCAGCAGAGCATGGTTGAATATGTGAAAATGGATGAAATTTTTCTTAAATTGAATAATGACTACTTTGTTCAGCGGAATATGCCTGAGATGCTAGAACTCCTCGTTTTCTGGTAGATTATCAATATTCCTATAACCTAGGGCACAAAATCGGACCAGAACTCCCAAAAAAATGTCAGCAGAGCATGGTTGAATATGTGAAAATGGATGAAATTTTTCTTAAATTGAATAATGACTACTTTGTTCAGCGGAATATGCCTGAGATGCTAGAACTCCTCGTTTTCTGGTAAATTATCAATACTTCTATGACCTAGGTTCCAAAATCGGACCAGAACTCCCAAAAAAATGTCAGCAGAGCATGGTTGAATATGTGAAAATGGATGAAATTTTTCTTCAATTGAATAATGACTACTTTGTTCAGCGGAATATGCCTGAGATGCTAGAACTCCTCGTTTTCTGGTAGATTATCAACACTTCTATGACCTAGGGCACAAAATCTGACCAGAACTCCCAAAAAAATGTCAGCAGAGCATGGTTGAATATGTGAAAATGGATGAAATTTTTCTTAAATTGAATAATGACAACTTTGTTCAACAGAATACGCCTGAGATGCTAGAACTCCTCGTTTTCTGGTAGATTATCAACACTTCTATGACCTAGGTGCCAAAATCTGACCAGAACTCCCAAAAAAATGTCAGCAGAGCTTGGTCGAATATGTGAAAATGGATGAAATTTTTCTGAAACTGAAAAATGACAACTTTGTTCAGCGGAATATGCCTGAGAGGCCAGAACTCCTCGTTTTCTGGTAGATTATCAACACTTCTATGACCTAGGGCACAAAATCTGACCAGAAAGTTGTCATTTTTCAGTTTCAGAAAAATTTCATCCATTTTCACATATTCGACCATGCTCTGCTGACATTTTTTTGGGAGTTCTGGTCAGATTTTGGAACCTAGGTCATAGAAGTGTTGATAATCTACCAGAAAACGAGGAGTTCTGGCCTCTCAGGCATATTCTGCTGAACAAAGTTGTCATTATTCAATTTAAGAAAAATTTCATCCATTTTCACATATTCAACCATGCTCTGCTGACACTTTTTTGGGAGTTCTAGTCCGATTTTGTGCTCTAGGTTATAGGAATATTGATAATCTACCAGAAAACGAGGAGTTCTAGCATCTCAGGCGTATTCTGTTGAATAAAGTTGTCATTATTCAATTTAAGAAAAATTTCATCCATTTTCACATATTCGACCATGCTCTGCTGACATTTTTTTGGGAGTTCTGGTCAGATTTTGGAACCTAGGTCATAGAAGTGTTGATAATCTACCAGAAAACGAGGAGTTCTGGCCTCTCAGGCATATTCCGCTGAACAAAGTTTTCATTTTTCAGTTTCAGAAAAATTTCATCCATTTTCACATATTCGACCATGCTCTGCTGACATTTTTTTGGGAGTTCTGGTCAGATTTTGGAACCTAGGTCATAGAAGTGTTGATAATCTACCAGAAAACGAGGAGTTCTGGCCTCTCAGGCATATTCCGCTGAACAAAGTTGTCATTATTCAGTTTAAGAAAAATTTCATCCATTTTCACATATTCGACCATGCTCTGCTGACACTTTTTTGAGAGGTCTAGTCCGATTTTGGGCCCTAGGTCATAGAAGTGTTGATAATCTACGAGAAAACGAGGAGTTCTAGCATCTCAGGCATATTCTGCTGAACAAAGTTGTCATTATTCAGTTTAAGAAAATTTTCGTCCATTTTCACCTATTCTGCCATGCTCTGCTGTCACTTCTGCTGAAGATCTGAACAGACGCTTAGTTATAGATTATAGGCATTGTACTTGTCTTTGAGACGCTGTAGAGTTTTAGTATCTGGGAGTGTTATAAGTGTTGTTAGATTTCATATAAAAAATTTGGAAATTTTTTTGATGATATTTTATAATAATTTTTATTTCCATAAAAATAACAGAACTATTGAAAACAAGTATCAGGAACTATGTAAATCATAAGGATCCGTAAATAAAACAACTTTTTTTTTGATTTCCTGGAAATTGATCTGCTACCGGAAGTTGGCAGATCATTTTTTCAATCGGATTTTTTTCAGGAAAATAGCCAGAACTATCGCTGAAAAGTATCAGGAACTATAGAACTCACCTGCATGCGAAGGGAACTCTCATTTATTTATGATCTGCTGGGAAATGTTCTGCTAACTTCACGAACATGTATTCCTGTAAGTAGGCCATTCCCGGTCAACATATAGTTCATAGGAGAGACATTCACTTATTTCGACACTAAGCATAATAGCTGGATCCAAGACCCTTCTTCTAGATTCTCCATAACTAACTTTAACTTAACCCGTCTGAGCAGACAATCGACCCTACGCTAAATGGACACGTGTACCGAACCCTAATAATAGATAAAAAGCTGACTAAATAATTTCGGGAGTCGTTACAGTACGTGTCACAGTAAAACTCAAGTTAGTAGGCAAACTTGGAAATTTAATTGGTGTACTTTTTTTTGGTACACGTGATATTATGCACTATGCCTGCGCATAAAAGTAACAGTGCCACCCAGAACTTTGCATTGCATATTCTTGCGCGGCACTGCACTGCGCTCGTCATCCCGAGACATTGGTTCTAAAGTCTCATGCCCAGTAATTATACTGGAAATAGTGCCTTTCAAACCGGAACACAGTATTGTTTTCACACTACTGCCTGGCGGATGAATATCTGGCAAAGGTCTACTTCCTCAGGCGGTCTCTTGCATAAGAGGCCTACCACTAAAAACTATTCAAAGTGTTTAATTGGGAGGTTGTTTCTGTAAGGACATTAACATAATGTATTGGAAGGATAGATAGGGAGCCATATTATTAAAAAATAATATAATTAAAAATATACTTGAAAAGAGAACGCTTGATCAGCTGTTAAAATTCGTTACAAAAGTAATTAGTGTAGAGCTGAGAATCGAACTCAACGTCGCTGAGTTGCAAAGCGTACATGCTACCGCTCCTCCATCACAACATCGTGCTTTCAAGATTAGACCTCAAAGGGGATTGGGTTCCATGATTTATCAACGTTACTACAGGAGGCCTCTGTCTTGCATTTCAACAGATGTTAGATCACACTTTACCTACTGTTTCTATACTGTGTTCGTTGCTTAACTCAAACCCTAGCTATTTTACCAAAATTTTTAGATTCTTGGAAACGATCCAACGAGAGCTGGTCCGGTCGAATACAACCGTACTAGTATAGTGAGAGAGCTGACGTATGCAACGTGTGGCATAGCAAAATAATGGCAGATAATAAAAAAAATAACATCTCCGAAAAGTTTCTTGGAGCTATCTTATCTGACGGGCGTATTTCCGAAGCTCTGGCAGAGTTAATGGAGTTTCCCTTTCCTGTGCGTGGTTTAGGCATGAGTCACCATTTGAAAGAGATATTTAATTTATCAAACACAAACCATAATCCGTTACTCATATAACCTGTAGTGTCCCACTGCTGGGCAAAGGTCTCCCCCGATTCTTTCCACTTTTCTCGATAAAGGGCTAGTTTTTTCCAATCATTTTCAAAGATTTAAGTGTTTGACATGTGAAATGTCAAATTATTCTTTTGTCTGGAGTGTCCGGGTCTGCCTAGGGTCAAGTTTGGACTATGATGACTTCTGAAGTTCTAGCTACAAGCTCTAACTGCTAATAAAAACCTTTAAAATCTATAGAAATTTCGAAAATTGTGATGCTCACATTCATTTGTGGTTGTCCTTATTTTTCTTGAAACATATAAAAAAAATAACACCTTGCCAAAAATGGCCGCTAGCTCGCTTCCTACAATGTGTACCCAAACTTTTGAAACTATTGGGCTGTGGATTCCAATATTTACTTCGTGTTATAAGCGAAAAGTTTGGTGTTACTAAATATTTTAGCAGTTTTACTTTATAATGTATTTTTACCTACTCCGAAAGATTTCATCACCTCTAGAATTTAACTTATTTTTTCCTGATTACGGCAAAACCAAAAGGAACGCAACTCGAAACTGAAAACTCAAACCATTTATTGCAAATAGTTTCAACTGACACAAACTATGTTTCTATTTAATTACCAATTTGTTTTGAATGAAAAAAAAAACTTTTTTTTTACTGAGTGATTAGACGATGAAGTCGTTCACCTGATGGTAAGCGCTACGCCCGCACATAAAAGTTACAGTGCCACCCAGAACTTTGCATTGCATATTCCTGCACTGCACTACGCTCGTCACCCTGAGACATCGGCTCTAAAGTCTCATATGCCCAGTAATTTCGCTGGAAACAATGCCCTTCAAACCGGAACACAGTAATGTTTGCACACTACTGCTTCTGCTCTGGCACAGGTGTGGTGGTGCTTCCCCAGGCGGCCTCTTGCAGAAGAGGCCTTCCACTACACTTCTATATTATTATGGTGGTCACTTTCCATAGGTCTATGCTTGGATTCCCAGCCAGATCCACAGTTTTGCACCAAGGCATTTTGTCTGTGATTTAGGTAAATGTATCCAACCATACAATTTTTCCGCAAAAACGCATAACTCCTCCAAACTAATAAAACTCTTAACACAAACCCACCCTTTTTACCCCCCACCCCTGTAAAAATAATAACCTATTAAAAGTTGAGCAACGGCGGACATAATTCAATAACAGAGGATCTATATTTCTACATTGTTGAAACGCTGAGGAGCCCACGGAAGTTTGTCGTCGAAAAATGTCTAAGAGTTCAACCGTCTTGAGGGTAGATTTCGCTTTTTAACGGTCATTTTTTTAATGATTAAAGTGTAACTAACAGCTAAGTACTGTGTAATATCTGAAACTGTAAAGGGACGATTGATTAAATGTTTTAAACTTTAAGTACAAGTATGTTATTATAAGTACTGTTTCCAGCGAAATTACTTAATAGTTAGACAGTTGAAATTTTTACAGAGGATGTATTTCTGTTGCTGCTATAACAAAAAATACTAAAAAACAAGGTAACAAACAACAACAAAGAAATGTGATTTTTAGAAGTAGAAGTAGAAGCTTGAAATATTCACAGAATATTTAGTTGGATATTCATTTTAAAAATAATTGTAAAACTTAAAATTAAAATAACATTTCAATGGGCTCCCATACAGCAAAGTACGGAACCCTTCATGCGCGAGTCCAACTCGCACTTAGCCGTTTTTTTTAATTAAGTCTCCACTTTGCTTGACTCCTACATTAGTTACGGAATATTTTTCATCATTACAGTTAAGGGTTAATATACCGCCTCCACAAAATCTACCAAGAATACTCACGTCAGACGTGTGCTCAGGAAAAAACCGGTCAAGTGCGAAGTCAGTGGTAATTCCCCCGGACAGCCCCGCTTGCGTTTCCTTCCGACTCGAACGGAAGCCGGTGACTTATTATATTAGAACCTTTCTTTCTTCTATTGACGTGAAAAGTTTTAACGACTCTCCATGTCAAATGACTGAAAAGCTATGGGAAATAATTAACACGTTCACTGCTGAAAACACAACCGTCGTGTTTTTCATAACTTGCCACGAGTACGGCAAAACACAACTGCTGTGTTTGTAGTATGGGAAAACACTATGAAGCGTGCAGAGCTGCTGGAAAACACACACGGTCCGTAACGGTGCCCAAATGTAAAAACCGGTTCAGGGATCTACGTGGTACGAGTATTTTCTTTTTTTACGTCAAACGGCAAAGGCTCACTTATAAAACTTCTACAACAGAATCTGTCTGTTTGTTTGAATGATTGTGTCGCGGAACAAATAGAATTTCGCGAATTTCAATATCTCTCGGAGGTGGAAACTTCGCGAATAAAGAGACAGCCGCGAAATATAAAGACATCTGAGATGGATTCGTTTTGTTGCCAGGTTTCCTGGCGCTGAGATTATTTTGCACTAGCTCATAGCACGCGACTTCGATCGCACTATTTTTTTGTTATTATTAATACGTTTGCATTTGTCTAGTTCTTCCACCAGGCTATCGCCACTTCTTAATAAGGTTAAATATATCTTCAATAAAGAAACTTTTTTCTTTTACTTCCATGCATACAGTCATGTTTTAACTTTTGGGATAGGCAGAGGCTACATCTTTCCACATGCTGTGATCCCAGCGGAAAGCAGTACACCAACTCTCTGACACCTCTACTGGTGTCTGGAACTCCAGACCCTTAGGCTGTGTAGGGTCCATGCGTGGTGGTGTCACGTCCTTTCCGCCTGGTCTCATTCACACAAAGAACATCAATCCGTCTTTTGCTCATCATCTCGCACACTTCCTCAATATTATCTTCCATGCCTCCTCCAACATCCATATATCATTGCTGTACATGTGTTCACACAAAAAATTGCTCTACGAGGGATCGAACTTGCAACGTCACGGTTCGCATTCGGCTCTTCAACTTGCGCCATGGAAACTTACAAGGAGGTTCTCTCCTTACAAGGACTACTTATACGACCGGAAGTAAGCATGGACGTGATACAAACTCAGGATATTGACAGAACGCGTTGAGGGACGGAAATGGAAGATCGAGTGACGACGGAAAATATATAGAAAAGTACGCTGGGAAGAAAATACAGTCTATAATTTCGTCTGGTAGACGTTAACTATAACGTTAAGGCATCTTGGTCACCAGAACACATCTTCTTAAAAGATTTTTTTAATAATACATCACAGGAACTGTAACTGCTTACGGGATAAAAAGTATTGTATATCTTAATCCAGGTGATTAACTACTTGTGTGTCAAATTTCCTCGAAATCCGTTCAGCCGTTTTTGCGTGATTTAGCAAACATCCAAATATACACTTCCTAATTAATATTATAAATGCGAATGTGAGTTAGTTTGATTGTTATGGCTTCACGTCAAAACTACTAAACCGATATTAAAAATTCTTTCACCAATGGAAAGCTACATTATTAGCAAGTAACATTTATCTCCATTTTATTTATTTAAGCGGTGGTAGCCTAGTGGGAGAACGTCCACCTTCCAAGCAGAAGGTCGTGAGTTCAAATCCCAGTGCAGGCACGTACCAATGTGTTTCTTGTAAAACATATGTACGTAATTATCACTCGCTTTTCAGTGAAGGAAAACATCGTGAGGAAACCCAGATACCTACCCGAGAATTATTTCGGAGGTAGGAATGTGATCCACCAATCCGGATCTGGCCCCCTTGGTGGATTATGGCCTAATCCTCCTCACGAAAGTGAGGGGAGACCCGTGCCCAGCAGTGGGACGTTATGGGTTGTTGATTATTTATTTCCCTTTTCTTGCGGGAACGGGAGCTATGTGGGTGAAGCCGCGGGATGCAGCTAGTATTATACTTCTAGCTAGTTAATACTAATAGTAATGGTTTAAGCGCAAAAGCTTAATAAACAAACAAACACACAGTCGCATTTATAATATTAGTAAGGATTAGGATAAAGTAACATATCCTCATAATTCCTATGCTGACCCAACCCCAATTTTATATCTATATATATAAAAATGTTATGTTGGTTTGTGTACGCTTCAAAAACTCAAAAAGTTCCGCACCGATCGAGCTGAAATTTTAGCATGATATATAATCCGCATCAAGGATTGTTTTTATCTATTTTTTTCATCAGTGACATATCAGCGAATGTGCGAATGTGCCACAGCGAAGCGTAGCAGGGCACAGCTAGTTTTATTATATTTTTTTTATATTTTATTATTGTATTATAATAAAATATTCTAACACTAAATATATTTTAAATATACTTTTCTCTGCTCTCTCGTTTTGCCACACCACCACCGTTTCAGTTACACCTCCAGGATGACTGGTAGAAAATGCTACTTAGCATTAAGTACTCCTTGTACTCCATTTGTGTGCTAAAGAATAAATAAATAAATAACCCCTACTTAAAAAAAAAACGAGTATGCTTAAGACCACACGACTGTAGTAAAACTTCGCTATGAGAGAAAGAGAAAGAAAACGTGTGCTCGCACCTCGCTCTCTTGCCCCTACAGGAATACATACAACTCTCTCTCATTCTATCTTCACTAACATATAACTCTCTCTCACCTTCATCGATCACACTTTTTGTAACACTCGTCGCGCATCCACCAGCTTAATCCCCAAGTCAAGCGTGCGTAAAGAAGTTTTACTTCAAACATTATATAGAAAACCCTAGATTGTAACTTTAGTAAACTAGAACCTAGGAGCCTCGAAGGAGGCCTCTTCTACAAGAGACCGCCTGGGGAAGAACCACACCTTTGCCAGATATTCATCCGCCAAGCAGTAGTGTGCAAACATTACTGTGTTCCGGTTTGAAGGGCATTGTTTCCAGTAAATTACTGGGCATATGAGACTTTAGAGCCGATGTCTCACGGTGACAAGCGCAGTGTAGTGCCGCGCAGGATTATGCTATGCTAATTTCCGGGTGACACTGTAACTGTTATGGGCAGGCGTAGCGCTTACCATCAGGTGAATGACCACTCATCTATCTACCACTATCATCTAGAACTCGTCTACCCCAACGGCTGTCGATTCACCATACCATTTACTTACTCCGTTTACTAGAACTCGACTCGATCTCACTCCACTTCCGCAAAATTAACGTTTTCCGCACGTGTTGTGTACCAGCGCTCGATCTTCGATTTCCGTCGCTCAACGGCGTATTTGCATAAACCAATATCCTTTGCTGGTTATATGCTTACTGGGGTCCTACGAAGGAGCCTCTTGGAGTAGCGATTCATTAATAACTAGTGACGCACCGCGGTTGACTAATATTATTAATATTGGTGCAAACGTGAATAAATATGGGTAAATTATATAAAACGAATTCAAAAATCGAGTAATCTCAGCTTATTTAGAACAAAAATACCCATAAGAAAAGAAGAGAGCTGAAAATCAGCGTTGTGGTTTGACCACAGCATTATGCTGAGCTCAGGCCTTGTCTGACATCACTGCGCGCCGGCTATCTGCGTACACTATTATGTTCATCGTGTTTTCATTTTTTCTTGTCTTGTCTCTCAATAAGTTTATACGTTGTTCGCTGTTGTGTGCAGTTGTGTCAGAATAAATGTTTTTTTCTTTCTTTCTTTCTATAAAAAGAAAATAAATGTAACTTGGAAATTTCCCGCCAAGCTGCCGCCCACAGATTAACAATACCGCCACAGAAGCCGTCAAACACTTAAATACTGGCTGTAAATTTTTAGAATAGATCATAATAAAGATAATGCTTACACAAGAGGGTTCTAAAACAACATTGAAGCCATAAACAAACTTTCTAGTCTGTTCCTAGTCCTAACCATAAATCAGACCGTTATGATATAAAGATAATTTACCTAACTTTTTACCTACCCACCTTTCCTACTCACTGACAATAAAAAACCAACCTTATTTCTGAACTCCCAAAGTCTAAATTCGCCGAAGCAACTAATTTGAAAGCTAGGGTTGCCAGTAGACGTAATTGCGTGAGTTTAGGGCAATAATTTTATTTATGATCGCCCGTTTTCAGGGTTAGTTCGGAAAAAAACTATTTTTTTATGAAAGATCTCATATTTGGCGGAAACTTATGGGTGGTGATAAAGGGGTTGGAATGGGACATGATTTTACAGGGTAGTGAAAGGGTTGCTCGGAGTGAAGTGGGTGAAATTTGTACCCATTCATAGTGCACTTTATTCTATGGCGGCCTTCGTGGTTATGTTGGTTAAGATCCAACTGAGAAGTCTGATTTGTTTTTTAAGGAAAATCTAATAGCAATTGATTACAAAACATACATTATTGCTTACTGATGTGAATTATGCCTTCTCACGAAAATGAGGGGAGAACAGTGCTCGGCAGTGGGCCGATATGGGTTCATGATGATGATTTGAACGATTGTTGTGTAAATAATCAAAGTGAAATTGCGACAAAAACGTTATAAAATCACTTCAAAATTGTAACCAAACCCCAATAAAGTCCACCTATTTTACTATAAGTTCCTTTCTGTAAGTACCAGGGGCTGAGCCCCCTGGTACTGGATATTTAAATCCATTCAGTTTAAGGCCTTAAACTGAACTACCCTGCTAACTGTCAGCACCAATAACGCTCAGCGTTCATAAGTCGACCAGAGACATTTATCCAAAGAGATCGTAACAATTTGTTCTCATTCTTTTTCTCTCTCATTCTCTGCAGTCTATTTTTGAGTGACGTCACGTCATGTTTGTTATTTATGAGTATGTGGTGCCAATCTAGGCAGTTCAGTTTAAGGCTTTAAAATGAACTGCATGGAATAAAAATAAGTACGTGGTTACCCCCCTGGTGTATATTGTAAACTGGTGTGCAATAAACCATTTGTAGAAGATTTTATTTGACTTGCAATGTATGTGTGTGTGTAACTATGTTTGTTTGGTTGGAATCTTGCAACTCAATGGAAGCAGATATTTTCAACCGATCGAGATGATATTTTGGTGGTTTGTCCAGTTTTAATGATAATACAACATTACAGTGGCATCGAGCTGATCTGATGATAGAGACCAAGGTAGACACGGAACTCCTCATTGACTAACAGTATATTGATGGTGTTTGAACTCAATTTGATCAGCTTGCAGTACCAAATACGAGTGCTACCAAAGTTTGTCTGGAAAAAAATATTTTTACCAAAAACTTTTTTATTCTATTCTAAAATCACAATTAAATTGTGAAAAACCGCAACAATATCACTGTATAATCGCTTCCGCTACAAAATAGCCGTGATATTCCCTACTATGCCGGAAAAAATATCATTACGTTAGAATCGCCGGGTTACCCTTTCCCGCCGCGCACCTCCAAGTCTTATTCAATTGTGTTTATTGATATCCTGAGTGGCTGATTCTGTTACGAAATGTGAGAGAAGTGCCGATCTTTGTAAGCCGGGAAAATGGGTGCGCTGTCGATTTCAGTTACTTCCTAAAAGTACCTTAATTTCAGACTAATTCTTAGTGGAGATGCAAACTGTTGCCTTCTGCCCAAGCTGTGCCTGTGCCATTACCTTATTTACCAAATCCTCCTCGTCTAGTAGGTCGTGTGTTATGTAGCCGTCCGATGACCAGAATGATGACAACGCATTCCACAGCACACCATGCGACCGGCGGCGATACAGCGAAACGCAGATGCAGCTGAACTGTCCCATGTCTCTATATACTGTAATCCCCGTAATTTTAGGTGACTTCGGCTCCTAACATCGGACAAAACGTACACACTTTTTACTTAGGATTTAGATATGTAATTTTTAACTTTAGTAAACCTAGTATAAGAACATTTGGAGTTTCTTTGCACCCCCCGGCGGCGACCTCCAGAACTCGTGCGCTCACTACTATGCATCATTACTTCTCATTGTAATAACAACAGCTTATGTACACAATTAATACAATAAAAATATTCTGATTCTCATCCCTCGATCTGACTTACTATGTGGTGCCACGTCTGGCGTTCTTGGTACAGTGGATGGCATTGCTTGTTGCCCAGCTGTTCGGACCATCTTTTTTGGCTTCGTCCTCTTGGCCTCTTGCCTTTCTCCTTCCCTGTCATTAGGAGCTGTTCAAGATTATCAGCGGATGGTCACGCAATATGGCCAAAGTATTGCAGTACCCGCTGGAAATATGGTGGAGAGTCTCTGCTTTATATCCAAAGCTAAAATGGAATCAAGCAAATGAGCTAAAATAAATAGTATAGATAGATAGACTGATAAATAACTTTATTAACTAAAACATCTATATATATATATATATATATAAAAATGTTATGTTGGTTTGTATACGCTTCAAAAACTCAAAAAGTTCTGCACCGATAGAGCTAAAATTTTAGCATGATATATAATCCGCATCAAGGATTGTTTTTATCTATTTTTTTCATCAGTGACATATCAGCGAATGTGCGAATGTGCCACAGCGAAGCGTGGCAGGGTACAGCTAGTATGATATAATTATTATACTATGCTAGTATGATATTATTAGCTATACGTTCGGAATATATTTACTCTTACCTCAACACGTTCAGTGCTTTGAACACAACTGTCGTGTTTTTCATATCTTGCCGCGAGTTCGGGAAAACACAACTGCTGTGTTTGTTGTATGGGAAAACACTATGGAGTGTGCAGAGCCGCACCCGTGGCTAGACAAGAAAATCGGCTCAGCAGTGAAAGTGTTAACAGTCAGTATACTGACGTCGGTTGTCCGTAGCTATCGCTGTGAAAGCTTTAGAGGTACAGTCTCACGACTGTAAGGCTGAACACAGCCTACCACACTTTTCCCTTGTCACATTAAGTCGTGAGCAATTAAAGCATTGATTAATCGCAAATCTAAATCAAGCAAGGTCAACAAATTAATAGCACAAAGTACACAAAGCAACGACTCGTTTCGCCCTGGGGACTTGCTTAAGTTAAAACTTGCTCACTTAACGACATTGGAACAATCGCGCTCTTTGTTAAGTAATTAACTTTCGTTAAAGCTAGCTTGATTCGCGGATTATTACAAATTTACAAATCAAGTTTACCAGTTCTGTTTAGTTGGCACTTGGCTTAATGAACTGCTTTTGATTTTTATTTTGAAGTTCTGTGATGGACCTTTGTGTGCTGGTTAGTTATCATAACGTGTGCAACAATCTGTTCTTGTTTTGCCCCATGGGGCAGTACCAGGCTCTAGTGTCAGAGCTTAAGAGACTGTTATCAATTGATAACAACCGACGTCTTGACTTGCTCTCTGACAAGCGATGGAAAGCCGCACATAACTAATGCTGGCTTTACACGATGCTACCTGTCAAGCATGTGATTCACCTGATTGTAAGCGCTATGCCTGCTCATAACAGTTAATTCCACCTAGAACTTTGCATTGCATAATCTAGCGCGGTACTGCACTGCGCTTGTCACCCTGAGACATCGGTTTTAAAGCCTTATGTGCTCAGTAATTTAGCTGGAAACAGTGCGTTTGAAAGCAGAACTGTTTGCACACTACTGCTTGGCGGATGAATATCTGGCAAAGGTTACTTCCCCAGGTGGACTCTTGCAGAAGAGGCCTATAATATTTAGGTACTCGTAGATTGCCATTTCACCATTGAAAGAAGTTCTGAAGTTACTGATCCTGTCTACGGATTTTGAAGCCATGCCGATTCTCATCAGCGTTACTTTCGCTACTCACGACACAATTGTAATGAAGTTCATCCTCACAATAGCCAATTCCATCCGAAGACAATTGAAAGAAACTGCCGGCGACCTAATGAGAATGAAAATACAAAAAGTAATCGAAAAACAAAGCAAGAGAAGCTTGCGAGCCGAAATTAGGGAAAGCTGTTGACTAAACCATGGGCTGGTGGATCTGAGCTCTTATAATAATTGAATTAGAACTTTTTTATATCGGCAACCCCGACGAACAGATTATATTTCAGTAGAGGATTCCGGAACAAAAAGAATCTGAAGCAATATTGTTTGGTTGTTTGAGACTTCGATCACCGCGAACAGTTAAATCCATCCAGTTTAAGGCCTTAAACTGAACTCCCTGCTAACTGTCACCACCAATATCGCTCAGCGTTCGTAAGTCGACCAGAGACATTTATCCGAAGAGATCGGAACAATTTGTTTGCATTTACGGGAGTTTATATAGCTCCATCTCATTCTCTTCAATCCATTTTTGAGTGACGTCACGTCACATTTGTCATTTATGAGTGTGTGGTGCCAATCTAGGCCGTTCAGTTTTAGGCCTTAAAATAAACTGCATGGAATAAGAATAAGTACGTGGTTACCCACCAGATAACAATTAAAAAAACGAGCATCAGCTGTTGGAGCGTATACACTGGGGCACCGGAGCGGCTGGGTGCGGAGTCGCACCGCATCTCATTAATTTCATCATTGCCAACCAAAACCTTGTATAGTACGCAGCACTGCACTGCGCTCGTCACCCTAAGACATCGGCTCTAAAGTCTCATATGCCCAGTAATTTCACTGGAAACAATGCCCTTCAAACCGGAATACATTAGTGTGCATGGTTGGCGGATGAATATCTAGCAAAGGTCCCTTCCCCAGGCGGTCTCTTGCAGAAGAGGCCTCCCACTACTGTTGTTTGCATCTACTGTTACAATCCGTTCCCTAACCCTTCCGTTACATAACCCTCCTTTGGGCAGTCGGGTTTTAACAAACTTCTCATTCGCGGTAAAACCGTGTGCGCAATGCCAACACGTAAGCCAGATTAATTAATATCTATAGATACATATCACTAGTCTACCGTCTGACAGCAAATCTGACTAATGTGTTTGCGCAATCCGTTATCCGCTGCAATACGGGCCCAATTTGATTCAAAAAATGATATACATCAAACGGGGACATTCATCATACGGCGTGATTCGACGTGACGCCGGCTCGTGGAGAATGGAGGCTTATTTTGAGGATATACAACATGTTAGAGACTGTTCACTCACCACCACGAGTGGTATTTTTAACCTGTTAGAGACTGTTCACCCTTGCGATGGTGAGTGAACAGTCTCTAACTCTAAGGATATAGAACCTGTTAAAGACTGTTCACTCACCATCACGAATGGTATTTGTGAACCTGTTAGAGACTGTTCACTCACCATCACGAGTGGTATTTTTGAACCTGTTAGAGACTGTTCACTCACCATGACGAGTGGTATTTTTGAACCTGTTAGAGACTGTTCACTCACCATCACGAGTGGTATTTTTGAACCTGTTAGAGACTGTTCACTCACCATCACGAGTGGTATTTTTGAACCTGTTAGAGACTGTTCACCCTTGCGATGGTGAGTGAACAGTCTCTTATTCTAAGGATATAGAACCTGTTAGAGACTGTTCACTCACCATCACGAGTGGTATTTCAATGGCGGCTGTAAGTATTTAAAGTAGGACTTCTTTACGCACGATTGACTTGGGGAGTAAGCTGGTGAATGCGTGACGAGGGCGTTACGAAAAGTGTGATCGGGCGAGGCGAGCGGAAGTTAGTGAAGATAGAAAGAGAGACAGTTACGTTTCGTATATTTATTAAAATATCTTTTATGATTTTTTTTTTTATTATTATTTTGAAATATTTTTAGTTATATGTCCCAACACATATTTAGTTTTTTTTTTTATATTACTAAGTACTGAGATGAGCAAGTCTCGTCTGCCTATAACAACTGCAGTGTCACCTAAAACTTTCCATTACAAAATCTTGTATGGCACTGCACGGCAGCACAAAGCGATTTGCATCCACTTTTATAATTCAGACAGCGAAGGAATGGAACATCCTTCTTGCTTATTATATTCAAGAAGTATTCAGGTGGAGAGTGAATAGGTAAGGAAAGCACGCTCCATCCTTGCAGTCGAGGAGCCTGATTCTGTCACCACAATTTTTCAACAAAACAGTCTATCTGAAGATCCTATGGTTGAAATCCACACGGAAGATTAATCATTTTTAATTGCCTTTTCATTTGTTTTCATTAAAAACAAATGAGTTGTTTTTGATTTTCCTTGATTAGAGTTTTATTGGGGAGCATTAAGATTGTGTTTTGTTAAGTTCGACAGTACAAGGGCGTCATCACGAACAGTTAAATCCATCCAGTTTAAAGCCTTAAAATGAACTGCCCTGCTAACTGTCGCCACCAATATTGCTCAGCGTTCATAAGTCGACCAGAGACATTTATCCAAAGAGATCGATTTAACAATTTGTTTGCATTTATGGGAGTTTATATAGCTCTATTCATTCTCTTTCTCTCTCATCCTCTTCAGTCTATTTTTGAGTGACGTTTGTCATTTGTGATTGTGTGGTGCCAATCTAGGCCGTTCAGTTTAAAGCTTTAAACTGAACTGCATGGAATAAGAATATGTACTTGGCGACCCCCCAGTTCATTGGATTCGTCAGAGTTTTTCTCAGTTATTTGAATTGCAAATGTCTGTTTGTTCTTTTTACGATTTATCCGAGTTTATTTTTGTAACTTTTTTTTTTGTTAAGCTTTCTGTTTTAAATGTTTTTTAACAGGCTGTCATAAATTAGGTAAAGAACAGGCTTTATACTTTTAACTGAGTTTTTAAATTTCAGGGAGGTTTATTGACACAACTTAAGTAACAATAAAAATAAATTAAAATAAAACTTACTAAAACTAAAACTTAAAAATCTAATCTAGGTTTTAATCTATCATGTCTCAGGGTGACGAGCGCAGTGCAGTGCCGAAACAGATTCTGGGTGCCACTTTAGCTGTTATGGACAGGCATGGTGCTGGCGCTTACCATCGAGTGAACGACTTGCTCGTCTCGTATTTTTACCGATTGTCCGAGATACTATACTTTGAGTCCGTTATTTGGACTCACTCACGCAATAACTCAGCAAACAATTTATTCACGTTATCAATATAAATATTTCACGGAACTCCGTTATTTTTCGTTATTCCGCGGTCCGGTTATCCCGCTAATCCGTCCGACATAAATATAGGACGTAAATCAACGTTCATTGTTGATTCGTGCATTAGATTTATATATAACAGATATCGCAAATTAAACACTGCACTATTTCTAGATATTCATATTGTAGCTTACCATCGAGTAAATGACTTGTACGTCTAGTTACTCAGTCAAATAAAAAAAAAACATGTCTCCTAATTTATATTAAAATCAGCTAAAAGTTTAATATTCAAAGCATTTTACAATTACTCCGTAATACAATTTCGTCTCGTCATAAATTAACAAAATGCACTGCAATGTTTTTAAACAGCTGCGACAGGCGTTTTTAAGCGAAACGAGTACAATGTACTCGCAATATAAAATATAACAGTAGCTCAACTCTAAACTAAAAGTTTTTCCTTACAAGCTTTTATAAACTACTAGCTGTACCCTGCCACGCTTCGCTGTGACACATTCGCACAATCGCTGATATTTCACTGATGAAAAAAATAGATAAAAACAATCCTTGATGCGGATTATATATCATGCTAAAATTTCAGCTCGATCGGTGCAGAACTTTTTGAGTTTTTGAAGCGTACACAAACCAACATAACATTTTTATATATATAGACGTATTCGATACTGCAAGCTGATCAAAAGCTGAGCTGGTCCAAACACCATCAATCTACTGTTAAACGACTCTCGACAGCATAACTATCTATAACATTCGACTCATTAGAAATTCGATATTTGTTTTTTAATATTCATCTTAGTCTCATTCAATAAATACCAATAAGATAATATAGAAATATATAGTTTTAATTCCGCCAATTTTTAATTTACGACACGTTTCGTCTCTGCACGAGACATCCTCAGGTGCTGTTGACTCGCCGAGCGCTAGCAAGAGAGCGCTTAAAACTATATATTTCTATATTATCTTATTGATTATGGATTTCCGCAAAATAACGCCTGATTCTATTAACTATCAATAAATACCCACAAAATGAAGTGTTCAGTGCTCCTAAAGAAGTTTTTACTTCAATCATCATCAACCCATAACGTCCCACTGCTGAGCACGGGTCTCCCCTCACTTTCGTGAGGAGGTATGAAATTGAATATTCATATTTTGCGCATTACATTGTAAGGTAAGATAGTATGGATGACCTATAAGGTAATATCACTCCTAGACCACTGATAAACCATTTATCCAATTTCGTGGTAGACTTCTAGTTTGACACGGCCTATGCGGCTACAGATTCACTTCGTGTCTGGATAAAAAAAATAACAAAAAAAAATCTAATGTGATCAATCTTTTCTACATCCTACACGGAAATGTCTCGATGTACCTAAACTAAAAAGAGTGTAAAATATGGGTGTATGCACGCCAACAGCCTCAAGTTTGGCGTGCGACCAGTTTTTCTTGGCTTACAGATAGTGGAATTATTGCGAAAGCTTAAGAGAATTTTTCGCTTAAGAAAATTCATTTTGGTGTAAATGAGGGCAAATATCTGTTAGCATACGTAAACTGTACTTTACTACAAAATAATTTTCTATTTTATTCCATGTCTGTGGTAACGTAGTTACCTGATCGTCCACCTAAAGTTTAACTTATAATTATTAGTATTTCCTACCAATTGCTCAGAGCGTGGAACATAAAACGTATATTTTCCCAAAAAAATCATAGTCCAAATTCTAGTCTATTTTATTTAAAAACTACCGAACCTATTTTGATTATATCCATGGAAAAAATCTTGTTTTTTTTTTAATTTCAGCTTATTTAATAACTAAGTACTGTGTTCTTGACCTATTGAAATAATCAGGTGCATTATGTGTTGAAAATATTGAGAATATTCTAGCTCCAAACAAGAAAAAACTGATTGAAATGTAAATCTTCCGTCATATGCGAAACGTTCCATCTTACGCCACGCCAGAGCCTGACAAACTTTGACACCGGGACGTTAGACAAAAAAAAAACGAAATTAAAAAAAAGGTGAGTTGATGTACTGTCTGTAGGTGTACAATGCGATGTAGTTGCTACTAAATTAGTTTCACAAAATCTCTGGGGCCCCGTGATGGATTGTCCAACGCGCCTCTGTCTAACGCGCAGTATTTCACAAAATGCCAGCTTTTTATACAAATAACGGCTCACAATGTTCGAGGGATGATCGACAGGGTTGGGGATGGTTTTGTGTATATTTTGATACATTGGTGGTGATGAATTTTTACTTTTGTCAGAGCTGGTTTTAATCCTCCGCACATTTATACTCGTTGTATTTTAACCACTTTATGCACAGATTAAATAGAATAGATAGTAAGTAACAGAATGGTACATACAAAGTGGAAAAACGTCCGACTTCCAAAGAGAGGGTCGTGAGTTTAAATTAAAAGAACTGAAGCTCATACGCACCGTGCTGCATAGCACCGCAGTTCTTGTCAAAATATTTTAAAGACTGAATTATCCAGTTTGGGCTGCATTTTCGCAGTCCAAGTCTGAGGTGTTCTCAGTTTGAGATTATATAAATTTGGGAAGCCTCCTGTTTTTTCTCTAACAAAGTGTTCAAAACGAACACTGATGTGCGGTTTAACTTTGACAGCAGATTAAGTCTAACGTTGTCTCTATCTGGCACTAAACTAATGACAAAGATAGCAATAGGCTTATTGTCAAAGTTAACTAATATTGCGACACCAGCCGTATAATTTTCTAAAAGTTCAAGTTAATCTTTTATTAGCCTTGTTTTAATTGTAAAATTTAATTATAACCCGCCCAACTTGCTTGAGATTATAACAGCTTGGTTAATTAAACAAAACCTAGTGGTATAGTTTGTCCTAATTACTAATTACCTCTCCATCAGAATGTAATTAATTTTAGCAGTAGACCGGCTATGGTAAGTTTAGTAAGACATTAGCGGTAGCGATTTGAGTTGCGAATGATTGGATCATAAACCACGATTTTTAGCATGCGTCAACATCGTTGACCGTTCCGACTACATGGCGGCCACGTAACCACACCAACTACACTTTTGCAGGCGGCCAACTACACAAATATGACGCAACCACCATGAACCACAATAATGGTTTTCCTCTTTGGAGCCCAACAAACTACGACTGCACGGTTTTGTAGTAATCAAAAAGTAACCACTATTCTCACGTAACCACAGCTCAACCACTTTTAGTGGTTATGTTGTGGTACGTCTGATTGCAGAGTAACCTAGCGCGAGAACGTCCGCCTTCCAAGAAGAGGGTCGCGAGTTCATATGCCAGTGCAATGCGTTTCTTGTAAAAACATGTAAATATGTAATTATCACTCGCTTTTCGGTGAAAGAAAACACCTTGAGGAAACCAGCATACCTACCCGAGAATTATTTCAGAGGTAGGTATGTTATCTGCCAATCCGAACTCGGCCCGCGTGGTGGATTAAGGCCTAATCCTCTTCATAAAAGTGAGGGGAGACCCGTGCCCAGCAGTGGGACAATATAGGTTGATGATGATGATGTACTGTGTTTATTTTTGTTTCTGGTGTAATAAAGAGTTTTTCTATTCTATTCTATTCTATGAGGTTTGATGGAGTTCCTAACCGCTATATTCTGTGACTTGCGCACCTTCTAGGGCAGCTCTACTCAAAAACGCTTCACTCATCCAACAAATTAATGCCTGGGCACTGACGGATGGCTGTATCCAATAGTCAGGCAAGAAACTATTTTCCAGAGGGAGAATAATTTATGCGATTTAGACGTTTTAGCAGGAACTAGCCCAATAACTATAAATAACGGGCCTGGGAATCATTTTGTATAAGGAATAAACGTTTGTTTAAATTATGTGTTTCATTTTCGATGTTTAATATTCGGGATGTTGTCTATAAATTATGAATAAAATGTTTCACTTGTGAATTTACGTTCAGGAATATGTGCCGGTGTGTATAACGGAATGTGGATATTAATTATGAAGGGTCGTATATTCATTTAATTATGCGTTCACACAATATTCGTTAAACATGGGAATTAAATAATGTTTGGGCTTATGAATGCTATATTAGAGTAACGAGACGAGCAGTTTCACTTATAATAGTAAGCGCTACGTCTGTCCAAACAGTCGAAGCATTATCTAAAATGTAGCATTTTGAATATTGCGTGGAATTTTACTGTCCTCGTCACCCTAAAACAATAATTCCCAAGTTCACTCAATTTTTTTTTTTATATATACGAGTATATATTTGTTGAAATCCTTTTTCAAACAGGAAATCTACTAAACATTAGCACTGTTACATATACATGAAAGCGTAAAAATTGTAGAACTTCTTCTTATGCACTTTACGAGCATTGCGCTCGTGTACATGCCACCATCCAGTCGAATTCGACCGAAGATTAATGAACCTGGATGGATGGATGAATGGACCGAAACGAGCTGTTTGTATGAGTTGTATGAGTTGTATGTGATTTTGGGACTAGATTATGTAGTAAAATTTTTTTAAACTAAGAAACAATAAGTCAAGTCAAAAGACTACTAAAGCGCTACTTTGAATTTTCTTACTCATCATTAATACTTATTTTTCTTTACTGGCTAACCAGTTGAGCAAGTCGTTAATCTGATGATAAGCCTAGTTACAGTGCCACCCAGGACTTTGCATTGCATATTCACGTGCGGCACTACACTGCGCTCGTCACCCTGAGCCATTGCTTCCAAAGGTTCATATGCCCACCGCTTTCGCTGGAAACAGTGCCCTTTAAACCGGAAAACAGTACAATTTCTGCTCCCTATTACTTGGCGGTTGAATATTTTCTGGCAAAGGTGTTAAACTATATAAAAATTATACAAATATAAATACTATATACAAATGTTGTGACCATGAGTGTCCACGTCCAAGGACACGTGGAGAAAGATGGTGGCCGCTGGCATTGCCCCACTTCGGCGGAGGACTGCTTACGGAAAATTTTAGTGGGTTAGAGTCCAAAGAACCCTCCACTTTTTTTACCTGGAGAATACGTTACGCTTACCACCTGGCTCCAGGGAAGGGCAAGTGGTTATGTGGGACTCCCCGAAACCCCAGAACTCGTTTCGTCGGGGCTACGGGAACGTAGAACGTCTTCCGGCGCCCGGTTCGCCCTCCTTCCATCGTCATTCCTTTTACAAAATGCCAAGAACACTGGCTATATTTCCGCGTTAAAAAATCCGTTTCTACATTAACTTTTCGTGACATAAATCGCGTATTCCAAGCTACCCCTTTCAGTTATATCTGGTTTTACACCCCAAGTTACAATGACCGTCTATAAAAGCAAAAATCCAAAGTACCAGCATAAAAAGTAACCCTGTACAGTAAATTGAGCCAGTGAGTGCGGGGAGTGCATGTCGCTTTGTATTCATAGAGGGTTTATCAACTAGAGGTGGGGTGTAATGGGTGGTTATCGATTTTAATCCTTTTTTCTTTAAAAAGGTCTCAGCATATCAAGTTAATCATCATCATTCGTGTTTCATAGTGAGAGGCCTCTTCTGCAAGAGACCGCCTGGGGAGGTACCACACCTTTGCCAGATATTCATCCGCCAAGCAGTAGTGTGCAAACATTGCTGTGTTCCGGTTTGAAGTGCACTGTTTCCAACGAAATTACAGGGCATATGAGACTTTCAGGGTGTACATATGTACAGGGTGACCAGCGCAGTGCAGTGCCGCGCAGGATGATGCAATGCAGGGTTCTGGGTGCTGTGACTGTTATGGGCAAGCGTAGCGCTTACCATCAGGTGAACGACCTGCTCGTCTCGTCGTTCAGTCAAAAGGATTCAACTCTATTACCATTACGATGCGGTTTAGAGTCGATTTGTAGAGGCTCCTCAATCGCCAATACACATTATTATGGTAAACGAATACAATTTGACATATTTTTTTTATAAACTAGCTTTTGCCTTCGACGATACCACTATTTCGCTGTGACTATTCCTTTAAACACCATAATCGATACAATTAATTGCAACGATGTCAATTCTAAACTAATACTCAATCTGACAGTGCTAAAATTATAACTGTAAGGGACTAAAATGTTTGAAAAGGTGTTGTTGACTTCAATAATAAAAAAAAATTGTAGTTCGTGCATCCAAAATTGACAGAAGTATATCGATAAAAGTTAAGTGCATCACTAAAAATCATGTTTACATAATAAAACTACTTCTCTCCGTATCTCGAATCATAGCGTCGGATGTGTATTAGAATATCATAAATATTTACCACGTTCCCATTCTCTGTGGAAACATCAAAATTTTATTACAAGTCTTTTTAACATTTTATAACGTAAATAAAATACTCGTACGCACTTACGAGGTTGTCGTGCTAGCTGCACCCCGCGGTTTCAGCCGCGGTTACTATTATCCCACGGGGACCGTTAATTTTTACGGGATAAAAAGGACTTACAAACTTGTGTAAACCAATCAAATTTGTTACGTGGCCGTCCGATGACCAGAATGATGACACCGCATTCCACAGCACACCGTGCGACCGGCGGCGATACAGCGGAACGCAGACGCAGCAGAACTGTCCCATGTCTCTATATACTGTAATGCCCGTAATTAAGGTGACTTCGGCTCCTAACTTCGGACCGAATGAACACTTTTAGGTTAAGATTTAGCCATGTAATATTTTAACTTTAATAAACCTAGTTTAAACACATGTATTTCTGAAAAACATAATTATGTACGTAATTGTCACTCGCTTTTCGGCGACAGAAAACATCGTGAGGAAACCCACATATGTTACCTACCCGAGAATTATTTCGGAGGTAGGTATGTTATCCACCAATCCGGACTGGGCCCCCGTCGTAGATTATGGCCTAACCCTAGACCCGTGCCCAGCAGTGGGACGTTATGGGTTGATGATGATGAAACACATTTGGGGTTTCTTTGCACCCTCCTTATGCGGCCTCTTTCACGAATGTGTAAACCAAGGGACAAACACACACAATTACACACACACGCTTTACGTTACATTGGTAGTGGGATGTTGTAAGTGATGTATCGATACTTTTGACGTAAAGTATTGAAAATAATTGCGTTTGTTTATGTGTGAGGATAATGTGAAACAAGTTATTTATAGCAGTGTATTTAATAGACTTATGTCCGAATCCTCGATCGGGACGAGTGTATTGAAAATAAAACTGAATAACGAATGTACTAGCTTGATATTATTAGAATAGAATAGAATAGAAAAAACTTTATTGTACACCAACAGTTACTTTACTGTGTTCCGGTTTGAAGGGAAGCAGTGTTCCAGCAAAATTACTGGGCATATGAGACTTTAGGACCGTTGTCTCAGGGTGCAGTGCTGCGCAAAATTATGCAATTTAAAGTTCTGGCTGCCACTGGAATTGTTATGGTCAGGTGTAGCGCTTACCATCAGGTGCACGACATGCTCGTCTCGTCAGTCAGTCAAATAAAAAAAATGTGAGTAAGGCCCTTTCAAATGAGTGTCAATTTATATTTTTTTAATCCCCGACGCAAAAACGACGGGGCGTTATAAGTTCGACGTGTTTGTGTGTGTCTCTGTGTGTGTGTCTGTCTGTGGCATAGTGAACCGATTTTGATTTTGTTTTTTTGTCATAATCCAATTCTTTGAAATCAGTCTATGGCTAGCAATACTAGAAAGGAAACAATATCTTAAACTACCCGCAATGCAAGAAATCCACAGCTCGGTTCACCACCGGAAGGCTTACGGCGGAAACTTAGCATTCCGCAGACCGGAAGTGGCGACCGATGGTTACCGCAAGTTTCCGGTGGCGCCACTGTCCTGCTCTACTATTACTTATTCTGTGAACTTGTTGAGTTTAGAATAATTTGTGACCAATGTAAAATGTAAATAATTTATGTATTTGATGTTTGTGTGTGTTGTATGTGTGTGTGTAATTTGTGTTTTTTGTGACTGACAAAGTTAGTAGTTCACAGTAAACACTGTACAGATAGATTAGCTATGTTATGTCATCAGTTGCCTAGAGTATGTGCGCTTACCATCACCTTTGCCAGATATTCATCCGCCAAGCAGTAGTGTGAAAACATTACTGTGTTCCGGTTTGAAGGGCATTGTTTCCAGCGAAATTATTGGGCATATGAGACTTTAGAGCCGATGTCTCAGGGTGACTAGCGCAGTGCAGTGCCGCGCAGGATTATGCAATGCACTGTTCTGGGTAGTGCTGTGACTGTTATGGGCAGGCGTAGCGCTTACCATCAGGTGAAACACTTGCTCGTTTCGTCACTTAGTCAAATAAAAAAAAAAGATAAATAATTAAATTCGCAATGTTCACTCGAAAAGTCCAATTATAAAAATAAAAACTCTTTTAAATTATTAAAGTTGATCACGGTTCAACAAAATGCACTTAAACGAACACTTTATGTGAAATTAACATCATGAAAAGCGACGTTAAAGTTAATTTTGAGCTTAAATTGTATGAAAGGATCCGCGTTTAAATTATTATGGTAATTTTTGTTTCATTTTATGAGTTGCTTAACAGTTACGAATTCTGCTATAATATTATTTAATTAATCTCACTAATACTATCGCGAAAGTGTGTGTGTTTGTCCTCTTTTCACGCCCCAACGGCTAAACAACTTTTCATGAAATTAAAATAATAAATGCAAACAAATTGTTCCCATCTCTTTGGATAAATGTCTCTGGTCGACTTAGGAACGCAGAGCGATATTGGTGGTGACAGTTAGCAGGGCAGTTCAGTTTAAGGCCTTAAACTGGATGGATTTAACTGTTCGTGGTGAGGACCCTGGAACGTTGACTGGGGTGGCAGACGAAATTAATTTGAAAAACATTAATAGACTCCGTTTTCCGCTAACAGTGTCCAAGAGCCCTCCAAAAAAAACTTAATTCAAACACACCGAACTGTAAATAAAATTCTCTGAACGAGGGTCACGAGAATTGTCTCTCTTATTTTTTTTTTTCTAATAATCTTGGAAATAAATACTCTTTTCTCCAAAGCCTTTGTAAACGGCCAGTCAATAGATTTTTGATTCGTACTTTAAAATGAATGGTGGCTGGCAGGTGATACGAATTTATTATTTATCTCCAAGTTCAAAATACAAATTGAATATTCTGTTATGTTTTTTCTTTTCAGCCTGTCCGCGATACCTCATTGTTTGAAGGATCCAATGGAATTGAAAAAGTTAAGTAAAGTATGAAAATAACACTGGCAATGACAGGCTTTTGTTATGCAAACTAAATTGCTTATTAAACATTTATATTAAAGTAAACTAATACCTTTTTATATCAAAATATTTTTCAGAGCTAGCTTAACGTCTAGCTTTGAATAAATGAGTGATAAACATTTTTTTTTATCACACAGCAGAATAATGAGGCCGCAGGTCATTCACCTGATGGTAAGCTATACCGGTCATACAGTTGCATTGGCACCTAAAACTTTGCATTATCTCTAACTATTTATATTGCAAAATGGTATTACTTGTCCAAAATGTTGTATGTTCGAAATGGACAGACTGTTGGAACTTTTTAAAATTTTAAGACCTTATATAGATAGATAGATAGATAAACTCTGCATTGAAACACCACAGAACAAAGAAAACTTAAAACTAGAACAAAACAAGTTTTACATTTAGTGTCACAATGGGCGGTCTTATCGCTCAGAGCGACATATTTATTTGTACCTAGGTACATAGTTTTTTGACAATTAACCTATTCTATTCTATTTTATTCTATTCTATTCTATTCTATTCTATTCTAGAATTAGTTGAGGTCTCATCTGTATTCAAAAGCCGTATCTTCTCCAATAGAAATCTATCATCATCATCATCATCATCATCATCAACCCATAACGTCCCACTGCTGGGCACGGGTCTCCCCTCACTTTCGTGAGGAGGGTTAGGCCATAATCCACCACGGGGGCCCGGTCCGGATTGGTGGATAACATATCTACCTCCGAAATTATTCTCGGGTAGGTATGTGTGGTTATAGAAATCTATAATAGAGGCAAACACTACGCATTACAATATTGTATTTAGGTAAATACTATGCAAATTTAGAGTATACTTGTGTCAAGTGTGAGTGCTGATTGAACTGCTATGTTTGAGGTAGTGTTGGGTCAGGCCGAGATATCTTAACAATCGACGGAATCGATTGTAAAAACATCTCGATCCTTGACTGAACCATCGAGACGTTTAGGGACTCGATTGTAATTTTGTTCAAACAACTCGAATCTCTTTTTTTATTGTGTGATGAGACGTGCTAGTCGTTCACCTGATGGTAAGCGCGACGCTTGCCCATAACAGTTTCAGTGCCACCTAGAAATTTGAATTGCATAATCCTGTGCGGCACTGCACCGCGATCGTCACCCTGAGACATTGGCTCTAAAGTCTCATATGCCCAGTAATTTTGTTGGAAACAGTGCCTTTCAAAACGGAACACAGTAATGTTTGCACACTACTGCTTGGTGAGTGAATATCTGGCAAAGGAGGTACTTCCCCAGGCGGCGGCCTCCCACTACAATGACATCTATGATTGTGTATAGTTTTTTTTCTTTTTCTTTTATTTGTACGTTTTTAAAGTTGTGTACAGTTTTGTTGGAATATATTTTTTTTTTCGTTCTTTCCCACACTCTCATCGCTGTGTCCATCGTTCGTTCTTCGTCATGGATTTAGAATAAAATGTATTCACATTATAATCGACTATGAAAGAAAATCGATAAGCATCGAGATATTTGAACAATCGAGACAATCGATTCAAACTTCTCGACTCGCCCATTGCTAGTTTGAAATACTACTGAGTAAACTGGCGGGGACGGAAACGTTCTGATATAGGTATTGTATTGCAGGGAATAACTTACTTGCTAGTTAGTGGGGGTGAGAAGAGGGGTTGAATTACTATGAATTTAGAGCTGACAGGGAACTGATACGGTAGTTGACTGAGCTAGGGTTGTTGGGTATAGGCTCTAGCTCATTCAATACATTCACTGTTGAAAACACAACTGTTGTGTTTTTTATAACTTGCCGCGAGTGCGGGAACACGCCTATTGTGTTAGCGCAGTTTACGTGTCGCCTCTGTGGCGAAATACAGACATGTGTGTGTAACGCGGCGCTACTACAGTGCGGCTCACACAAACGGCACGCTATTGCTGGAAAACACTCACGGTTCGTAACTGTGCCTAAATGTAAAAACCGGTTCAGCAGTCAACGTTTTAATCAATCATCATAAAACCTACTATATACCTAAGTCTTTACAACTATTCTACTCATTCTTTCTGTAGAATAGAAAACTCATAATAGCACACCAACAAGAAAATGAATATTTTAAAACTACAAAAAGCAAACATAAGGTTGGGCGGTGTTATTGATTAAAGCGGTTTCTTCCAGACAATATTTTTCTATCCTAGCCTAAAATAGAAATACACAAAGTACATGAAGAATAGTACTTATTGAAATAAATATAGTACAATGGGCGGACTTATCGCTAAAAGCGATCCCTTCCAGTCAAGAGAAAACAGAATTTTTAAACGGAACATAAGAAGATTTGGGAAAAACCGCAAGAGATTTTTTTCTTTAGGATTTTTCTATGTACTCCCGTTTTCCTACTTTACTGGAATATACGTGTCTCTATGTAATTATTATGTGTAAACATTATTATTGTATTTATAATTACATCATTTCACAGACCAAGCGCCTAGATATGGGTAAATTACACCATGTTAATCATTGTCGCCGTCCTTAATACATAATGCATTCATAATTAACTTGGACCGATTTGATGATGCTGTATAATATATTTACTATGACATAGTACTATCTACGAAGTGCATCTGCAGCCGCATAGGCCGTGTCAAACTAGAGGTCTACCACGAAATTGGATAAATGGTTTATCAGTGGTCTAGGAGTGATATTACCTTATAGGTCATCCATACTATCTTACCTTACAATGTAATGCGCAAAATATGAATATTTAATTTCATCATCATCAACCCATAACGTCCCACTGCTGGGCACGGGTCTCTCCTCACTTTCGTGAGGAGGGTTAGGCCATAATCCACCACGGGGGCCCAGTCCGGATTGGTGGATAACATACCTACCTCCGAAATATTTCTCGGGTAGGTATGTGGGTTTCCTCACGATGTTTTCCTTCACCGAAAAGCGAGTGATAATTACGCACATATGTTTTACAGAAACACATTGGTGCGTGCCCGCACTGGGATTTGAACTCACGACCTTCTGATTAGAAGGCGGACGTTCTCCCACTAGGCTACCACCGCTTAATATTTAATTTACAATTGATTAAAAGAAACTGCTTATAATATGAAAATACTTCATGTACAAGAATAACACTGACCGCCTCCGTGGCGTAGTGGGTGATGAGCCGTGCGAAGCGAGGTTGCGGGTTCGATTCCCGCACAGGGCAAAGATTTGTGTGAACTACAGGTATTTGTTCCGGGTCTGTCTGTTTGTAGAACCATGGTCCTTGGAGTTCCCGATTCCTTAGATACAGAGGACCCTAGTTAGGGGTGACGACCTAAAAAAAACAGGCTACTTTTTATCCCGGAACATTGTGGGGTTCCTTTAGAAGACAGTTAGTGTAAAAGTGCAGTTAATATGGACTCATTCTTTAATTTATCTGGAAGTCAAAAATCAAATCGAAATTAATATTAAAATTAAATCTCACATGCCCAGTAGTTTCATTGGAAACATTATCAAAGCTAAGCACAATAAAATTTGCGTACTACTGCTTGGTGGTTAAATAACTGACAAAGATACCCCGGACGGAAAGCAAGACCACTTTTCAATGACTTATTTAACTTTTCCAATTATTTGCATAAAAATAGACCGTTAAGCCAGCGCAAGCTTTGCAAAAATAAAAAAGAAGAAAGATTACATCATCGCCTTATTGCAGTGACTTAACGACATATGCAATACAATGGGCTGACTTATCGCCACGCTTAAAAGAGCCATTATAGAAGCACTACAATCGCAGATTTGCAACCACTTCATTATGTTTTAATTGTTAACTAATAGCTAAGCTAAAGAATAACTTCAAAGCTAAGCCGAGCTTCAAACTTCAAAGCTAAGCCAAACTCTAAGCTTCAGTAGCAAGTTCGATACGGAGGCATCTTAATATTCACACAATAGTCAAGTATGCGCTAACTTGCAACCCCTGAGTGCACGGATTAGTGGCACAAGACATAAGCGACAGCGGGAGCATAAATGCTACTAAGCTAGTAGCGTTTTTGTTTTGAGAACTGTCAAGTTAAGGTTCTAATTTTTTTTTATTAACACGTTTGCTGCTAAAGACACAGATGTGAAACACAGACGTGTGTGTTTAGCGTGGTGCTACTACAGTGTGGCTCACACAGACGGCACGTCATTGCTGGAAAACACACACGGTCCGTAACCATGCCTAAATGTAAAAACCGGTTCAGCAGTCAACGTGTTAAGCATGGACAATGGTCATACAAACACGAAGCGGCCTTAGATTTGTGATTGTGTTTGTGAATGAAAAATATGTGTTTTTTGCACTCACGTTATAATAAAGTGAAGTATAGTACAGATGGCCATCTTGCAAGTAAGAAAAATAATGAACAAGATTCTGAGATGTGTCCTTTCTTCGCGCCAAAACACTTAACGGATTTTGATGACACTTTAGATCCTGGAATAGAGCATAGGATATATATGACGGGTGATCAGATCCAAGTACCTTTTTAAAAATAGTGATGTCAGCATTGCTGACATCACAAGCACTATCATCATGGTGATCACTCATTCTCAATTTTTAAGTAAAAGTAAGGTGAACAGTTTATAACTTATTTATTCAACAGAGTACGTAAAATGAGGTGTAAAGGAGGTCCGAACGGTTCGACGGTTCGAGCCAGAATGAGGCGTGCTCTGTCGGGTGCCCGTATTTATACTAAAACCTGGGTCCTACCCGCAATATTTATAAAGTTTATAAAAATGACTAATATTCGCCCAAGTTTAAGTTTTAACCACTAACAATGTTTTGCAGTTACTATTAATTGATTATGAAATGATTTTGACAATAAAATGATTCGTTATTCAAACTAATATTAATCAAAACGTTTTATGACAAATGATTCATCAAATAAACAAATCGTGGCTAGTAAATAGTTGTTATAGAATCAAATCTATAACCTAATTATTTAATTATTATTATTATAGTTTGTTATTGAAGCTTCATAACGGCTTTGCGCCGATACGGCCATTCTGACAGGCGGTGCGCGCTCTGCACCAGCCTGGTTTTGTTTCTGAAATAAAGTGATAATTTTCTTCTGAGTTTGGTATCTGTAAGCAACCTGCGTTGCTTATAGTTTAGTTTGGCAGCATAACATTTTGCATGCTTATTGTGTTGGGTTCATCATCATCATCAACCCATTACGTCCCACTGCTGGGCACGGGTCTCTCTCCACACTTTTCGTGGGGAGGGTTAGGCCATAATCCACCACGGGGGCCCAGTCCGGATTGGTGGATAACATACCTACCTCCGAAATAATTCTCGGATAGGTATGTGGGTTTCCTCACGATGTTTTCCTTCACCGAAAAGCGAGTGATAATTACGTACATATGTTTTACAGAAACACATTGGTACGTGCCCGTACTGGGATTTGAACTCACAACCTCCTGATTGGTAGGCGGACGTTCTCCCACTAGGCTACTACCGCTACTTTGTCGGGTTACTTTGTTACTTGTGTTGGGTTATTGTTAGTTATTGGTTCTCGTAGATTCTCGTAGGGTCTCGTAGATTCTCGGAGGGTCTCGGAGGGTCTCGGAGGGTCTCGGAGGTTTATATTAATGTTTATAAGGAAAGAAATGACACTTGAGTTTAAGCACTACGACTAAGTGCTTAAAAGCATTTGTTATAATAGACAAGGAAAAGTTTATAATAATGAAGGATCTCACCCTTTTAATTTGTTATTCTGAAGATATGTGTTTATCACCATCTCGAGCAGGTTGTAGCGATGGGCCTATTTGTGACCTCAACGGCATAGGCTCAGCTGGAGTGGTGACTGTGTCTATAAGAGCTGGTGTTGACGAGTCATCTTCCGCCGATACGGTCCCTTGATCACCAGTTTGTGGAGAACGACGAAGCTGGTCATGAGCGACTTTCCGTGGTCGCCCTCTTCCGACGACTTTCTTGAAGAATTGTGACATTCTTCGTACATGTAGGGTAAGTGCTTCCATATCGATGGTCTGGTTGTAAATGTCTACCTGGTTCAGTAGGTTTAGGTGGAACACAGTGTTTTCGTCCAGTGATGAGTGTAAGCGGAGCAACTTCCGTGACACGGTGAGTTGTACAGCTCATCGCCAGTTGTAGTTCTTCAAGTGTGGAGTGCCATTAATCGCCATTAAATGTGCGTAGTTTTTGATCATTATCAATGCGTGCTTTAATGTAGCCACGACTCTTTCAACTTGTCCGTTTGCTCGGCTGACTCCTGGTGCTATTAGTTAGCGGCTCAGTTTAGGCTCAGTTCAACTTAGGTTCCTAAACTGAATCGCTATAAGACGTCATGGTAGGCCTCCAGTACGTATTTCGTGAAGGCATCGACCGTGACAATGACGTACTGGTGGTCATTTTGGGTTTCCATCTTTCCTGTAATGTCCATGTGAATCACTTGGAAGGAGATTCTTGGTTTTTGGATACCTCTTTTGAACGGTCCCAGCCGTTCCTTTGGAGGTTCTACATATTACACAGTCGTCGACAAATCTCTGAACGGAGGAACTCATTTCATGGAACCAATAAGTTTCCTTAATTTTCTGTATTGTTTTGTCCCATACAGGATGTTTTCAGTGCAGTTTGGAAAGAGTTGATGACGCTCCATTGGAAGGACTTTGGTACCACGAAGCAACCTTGCTATCCGAAGATGGAGTCTTGCACTGTCTTTTTCATCATGTCCTTTTCTAACACATAACCTTCCACTGGGTTATTTTCTCATAATGTGTCCATTAGTGGTCTTAGTTCTTCTACTTTGAGCCAGTCTAGATCTCTTGGCATGACGTTGATAGCGAGCTCACTGGGATTCCGGCTGAAGAAACCTGCATGTTGCGGTACTCCACCTCAAAGTCGTAGTTTTGCAGGAAGCCCACCAATGATGTATTCTTGGTTAAAGGTCTTTCTTGTATTCAGAAGCTTTGAGTGCATTACAGTCTGTTATTATTTTAAATTTGCGTCCGTAGAGATATTGGCGAAAGTGTGTTATAGCTCGTACGGTCGCCAAACTCTCCAGTTTGTATGAGTGGTAACAGCTTTCGGCGTCAGTGGTTCACGCTAGAAGTCAGTGAACGTTCTCGTTTGTAGCATGCATCATAAGTATGCCCTGGTTTCTTGCAAAAGGTACACGTAGGTACACTCGGTGGCCTAGAATCTTTGTTAGCAGATTCTGGTTTAGCTTCAGGATGCTTGAACCAGCAGTTGTCCATCGTATGGTTTGTCTTCTTGCAGATACGACAGCTTGAAGATGACTGCGCACCCTCATTAAAACGGGGACGCTTGTTTTGCATTGTGGTGTTCATAATTGGGTGAGGACGCTTCTTCCTTATTGATGACGCAACCGAAATGAGTTCAGCTACTGTGGTTGCCTTTGTGTTCAGTAACTCAATTCGTAAGCGTTCATCATTGATACATCCGATCACCGCTTCCACTGCATGATTGTTATCCAGGCTGTCCTTGGTAACTCTTCTCCACAGGACCCAGGCACGTGACAGAAATTCAGCAATATCCTTTGACGAGTCGTAAACATGTTCCCTGAATCGTAGGATATCACGGGAATACCTGTTCTCTGGTTCAAATGTGGTGATGAGGGTACTACGAAGTTCTTCCCATGTGGATGTGGTGACCATCCAATCGTCTACCCACATTTTAGCACGTCCTTTCAAAAGGCTACATGCTTTCATCCGAATGTCAATATCCTTGAGATTGTAAGTCTCAATGGCTTTGTCTATGTGTTGGCACCATTCACGGACACCAATATTAGCATCTGGATCAAACGATGGCAGATACACATCGTTGATTTTCACTCGTGACTCGGTAGATGGAGCACACAAGCGGTCTGACATCTTCTGCATCATCTCCATCATTTGCGTGAAGAACTGTGGTGGTACCCCGGCCATAGATGGATTGGGGAAGGGCATGTTCAACAGCATGCCATGCTGCTGTGTGATGTTGTCTCGACGTGGTGCAGCATCCGGCGTTGGATTAGGCATCCGCAGGGACGCCTTATGTTGAGCAGCTACAGGGCCAGTTCGTTGTGGTGGATCAGGTGATGAACGAGCTGATGAGGAGGTGGTTTGGATTGGATTCCGTTCCAATCCCACTTCTGATGACGGGTGATCAGATCCAAGTACCTTTTTAAAAATAGTGATGTCAGCATTGCTGACATCACAAGCACTATCATCATGGTGATCACTCATTCTCAATTTTTAAGTAAAAGTAAGGTGAACAGTTTATAACTTATTTATTCAACAGAGTACGTAAAATGAGGTGTAAAGGAGGTCCGAACGGTTCGACGGTTCGAGCCAGAATGAGGCGTGCTCTGTCGGGTGCCCGTATTTATACTAAAACCTGGGTCCTACCCGCAATATTTATAAAGTTTATAAAAATGACTAATATTCGCCCAAGTTTAAGTTTTAACCACTAACAATGTTTTGCAGTTACTATTAATTGATTATGAAATGATTTTGACAATAAAATGATTCGTTATTCAAACTAATATTAATCAAAACGTTTTATGACAAATGATTCATCAAATAAACAAATCGTGGCTAGTAAATAGTTGTTATAGAATCAAATCTATAACCTAATTATTTAATTATTATTATTATAGTTTGTTATTGAAGCTTCATAACGGCTTTGCGCCGATATATATAAAAAAAAAACCTGAAAAAAAAAACCTGTAAAAATAATTATCGTAAGTGTAATCGCGGGGTACTGCTAGGCAATTTATAAAGTTACATCCTAATAATCCTATGATATTATAAATGCGAAAGTTTGTGAGAATGGATGCGTGTTTGTTCGTCTTTCACGCAAAAACTACTAAACGGATTTGAATGAAATTTGGAACACAGACAGTTTATAACCAGGATTGAGTAATAGGGTACTTTTTATCCCGATCATTTGTTCCGTGGAACCGCGGGGCGCAGCTATATAAGTATAAATACATACAGTAGTAAAAAAAAAGTCAAAAAAGCACCGGATCCTTATGCTGGATAGTCTTCAGGTTCTACCCGCTATCCGCTTCGTCCTTGCTCCCTGGTCGAGCTAGGTATTGTATTTGCAGTAAGCCATCAAGTCAAGTATTTGTGTTTATCTAACTATCCAGCTAACTGCGCTGCTGGTTCACCGCCTCTGAATATGTTTCTTTTAAGAGTTATTTGAAGAGTTCTGTTCCTCCTAACGCTTTGTTATTTTGCGAAGTACTCTCTCTAGTCTTAGGGAATGTGTTTCCTGTAAGAGGATAAGGTTGAAAGAAAAAAAAAACGGAATGTGTGCTGGAGTACTAGAAGTAAAACATAAACTAAAAAAATATTAAAACAAAAAATTTCATTAAAATAACATGCGATACGTAACTCTCTGTCTTTCTATCTTCTCTAACTTACATCTCCGTCTCAACTTCCGTTCGCCTCACCTGATTACATTTTTCGTAACGCATCTTCAAAAATTGCCGATAGATTCCCTGTTATAGGGTGATAGCTAGCAAATAGGCCAGAACATCATTCATCGAGGAAGTGAACCGAAATATCCTAACGCAACCCACTTAAATTAACTAGACTGTAGCAATCCCTACTTCCCTACTTATATTATAAATGCGAAAGCAACTCTGTCTGTCTGTCCATCTGTTGTCTTTCACGCCTAAACTACTGAACCGATTGAAATGAATTTTGGTACAGAGATAGTCTAGAGCCTTGGAAAGGACATAGGGTACTTTTTATTGCGAAAAAACTATTGAAAAGGTTTGAAATAGGGGATGAAAGTTTGTATGGAAGTTTCATCATTTATTAAGCTAGAAGCTTGAAATTTATTTTTAGGCATTCAATTAGATATAAATAAAATTGGCATTCAAAGTTTGTAAAAATTTACTCTCGAGGGGGTTAAATTAATATAGGGGATGAAAGTATGTATGGAAATATGTAAGGATTCGGATAAACCACTGCACCGATTTAAAAAAATATTTCACTAATGGAAAGCTACATTGACAGCGAGTAACATAGGCTATATTTTATCCCCATATTCCCGCGGAAACAGGAACTACGCGGGTGAAACCGCGGGGCGTAGCTAGTAATTTCCATATATAAAATTTATCCGCACTCCAAACTACGGCTGCGTAACTTCGAACGCCAACGAGCGACGCACGCATGAATGCGTATAAACTTAAACCTTTTGCAGGGAACTTGAGTCATTAACAAACGTCGCCGAGAATTCGCACGCTTCGCTTGTGACTGGGGCCGGTCAGGGCATGAGCGTAGAGTAGACTTTAGAGTAAGATAACGTAGAGTTTCACTGTAAAACATTTACTTGGAGAATACGTTTGTGAGGATGGATGAATGGATGTTTGTTACTCTTTCACGCAAAAACTTTTGAACGGATTGGGATGAAATTTGGAACACAGATAGTTTAATACCTTTATTAACAAATAAGGTACCTTTTATAGCCTTTAAACTAACAGTATTTGTAGGATAGTACTCAATTTGGGTGAAACCGCGGATCGTAGCTAAGTTTTTTATAATTTAGGACCACCAAAACAAATTTAAAAAATAGCCGCCTCGCTCTTATAACTTAACCCACACCGATCGTGGCTTCTTAAAACAAACTTGAAAATAATAAACATAGTGACTTACGAGCCTCAATTCCATTTCAAGGGCTAAATTTACTTGAAGTCGTGAAGTTCGACACTTCTACAAAATATTGAAGGTTACTTCTAAAGTAATTTTGAAATTTTCAAAAGGAAATTTGTGTTTAGAAATAAATAAAAAAATAATAAAGAAAATAAAACCCACCAAGATAAAGAAAAAATAAAATAAATAAAGAAGAAAGAAAAAGATGAAGAAGAATAAAAAGAAATAAGAAGAAAAATAATAATAGAAACAAATAAAAGTAAGTTAAATAGGGAGAGGGGCTAGTTATAGGTAAGTAAACTAACTTTTTTATAAAGATAAACAGCTACACAATGCGGTGCCACGCAAGATTATGCAAAGCAAAGTTCTGGGTGGTATTGTAACTGTTATGGGCAGGCGTAGCGCTTACCATCAGGTGAACAACTTGCTCGTCTCGTCCCTGGGTCAAATAAAAAAAGCATCAAACTATTTTTACATTAAAGTTAAGGTAAGTGTACTTAACTAAACAGACATTAAGCGAAGCGTGTGCTAAGTTAAGTTACTCGTAGGTTAGTTTTGGACTCATGCCATAAACGAGTTAGCACTTAGGTGTTCAGCTGAGCCAAAAAGAATTTCGTTAACTGGGTATTATATGTGTCTTAGATAAAGAAATCGTATCGAAATCGTTTTTTTTTTTTAATACTTATTTGACTGAGTTACGAGACGAGCAAGTCGTTCACAGCGCCACGCATAACTTTACATTGCATAATCTTGCGCGGCACTGTACTGCGCTCGTCACTCTTAAACATCGGCTCTAAACTCTCACATGCCCAGTAATTTGTGAAACAGTGGAACAGTTGTGATTGTGTCTGTTGACAACTGGAAACAGTGCCCTTCAAACCGGAACACAGGGCATGCTTGGCGGATGAATATCCAAAACCTCTCAGAGCTTCTGAAAACCTCAACTTTTCAATTTGTCACAAGCTTTCCCACACCTGGCGTTATCGAAATCAAACAAACCTAACGACGTCGCCGTGAAAACACCTATTGTCACGTGACAGTCACGAGATTAATAACGCTCCGGGTAAGGCACCTGTCCCACCGCCGACGAGGAAGCCAGCACGAGGCAGCAACAAAAGATTTCATGGTATGCCTCCAGGTGGCTACCTGGAGGCATACCATGAAATCTTTTGTTGCTGCCATTTTCAACCTTAAGCTGATTCAGTTTAGGTTGAAAATGGCAGCAACATAAAGAATAAGACGTCACCGTACGATTATGTGATACGGTTCAGTTTAGGTCTTCAATTGAATCGCTATAAGATATCATGGTATCCCTCCAGCTATCGAATCTTTCCTCGCTCCAGATACATTAAAGACGTTACTAAATAAAAAGTACCTTGTATTTCTATTCCAGGACCTAAAATATCTAAATACTAAATTTCACCAAAATCCGTTCAGTCGCTTAGGCGTGAAGAGAGGACAAACACACAATGAATCAGTTTATATAGCTCCATCTCATTCTCTTTCTTTCTCATTCTCTGCGGTCAATTTTTGAGTGACGTCACGTCACGTTTGTCATTTATGAGTGTGTGGGGCCAATCTAGGCCGTTCAGTTTAAGGCCTTAAAATGAACTGCATGGAATAAGAATAAGTACTTGGTTACTCCCCCAGTTGTTAGCTTTAGTCGCTTGTCGCTAATAGCCGACGGTGGGACAGGTGCCTTAGACGGGGCAGGACAGGGGGTGCGGGGGAGATACGGGATAAGCGGATCTCTTGTGATTGTTTGTTAAGATGATTAATTAGGAGATTTGAAGAATACGGGGTGGGTCTTGTCTTGTTGGATTATACTAATGTTATGTAATTCCATTGCGAGCCCAATCTCCTCTAATTTGGAATTTTATACCAAGGTGATATATCGTCTGTTTGTCAATGGCTCCTGAGGATTAATGGTTGAACCAGCTTTGTAATATTGCACAGGGATGGAACATAGAAACACTAGATAAACTCTTTATTGAAACACCTTTGCCAGATATTCATCCGCCAAGCAGTAGTGTGCAAACGTTACTGTGTTCCGGTTTGAAGGGCATTGTTTCCAGCGTAATTACTGGCCATATGTGATTTTAGAGCCGATGTCTCAGGGTGACGAGCGCAGTGCAGTGCCGCGCAGGATTATGCAATGCAGAGTTCTGGGTGCTGAACGACTTGCTCGTCTCGTCAATCAGTCTAATAAAAAAAACCAACAAAACAAAGCAAATTTAACAATTAGTGTCACATTTAGAGGTTTTATCGCTCAGAGCAATCTCTTCCAGACAACCGTGCATGGAGAGGAGTAACTAGCATATCGTACGGTGGTTTTCCACTAGCTGCGCTTTCATCCACGTTGACTATTATCCCACGGGGAAAATGTATGACTGTATGTATGAATGTATGTAACTAATATTATAAATGGAAAAGTTTTTGTGTTCGTGCGTTTGTCTTCTCTTCACGTCAAAACGTTTGAACGGATTTCAATGAAATTTTGTATGTAAACATAAGTTTGAATCCCGAAGAAGGACATAGAATAATTTTTATCGCCATAAACTGTACTCGCGCGGGCTAAATCGCCGGCGAAAGCTAGTCAGTTATATTTTCCAGCGTCTCACCATTTAAAATTACAAAAACACAAACCGTCTTAATCAGGACAGCAACAACGAAACAACAGACGTGACTTCGCAAATCCAAAAAGGCTTCTTCTTTAACATTCAAACCGAGTCTCTTTGAAAAGACTACAAAATATCAAAGCACACTCCTAAAATATTAAAACGGGGACGAGATATCAACGCGTATTCTGCGTAAAGGTGCATTCACATAAATATACTTTTAAAATCTATTTAATTTTTATTTAATGCGTATATTCTCGTATGGACTAGGCAAGCGGCCTCGCGAGGCCGCACGCAGCAACTGTTCCGTCAGTCAGGACGTGCCTCGTCCGAGGCAAATCGATGCTCCGACTCTCCCGAACGTGGAGCTGCCCGAGCTTCGCGAGGCTGTTCCGTAATCAGTACGAAGCTAAGGGTAAAGCGTTTGACCGCAGTTTCACCTAATGGTAAGCGGGGACGCATACTTTGCCTTGAAGATACCACTCTCGACTTGAAAACTTCCAGACTGGGAGGGTGTTCCATTCCTTCGCTGCTCTAATTATAAAATGCTGCAAATCGTTTTATGCAGATAGGAGAAATTTCAATCATAATACGGATGCCGTGTTTTCGTATGTCTTGTTGAACGATGGTGTGAAAGGGATGGAGGAATTAAGTTGCTCCACTCCATCGCATGGTCCGAAATGATTCATATAGATAACTGACCAACTGGCAACTTTGTGGCAATTCCTAAGGCTTTGAAGTCTAGCCTTCATTTAACCACCAATTCTCAACAAACAATTTTTTTTTAAGAGTGGCCAACAAGCAAAGTTTGGACTGGTCCTCAAGCTTGAAGTCGCTCAGCGAGCTCTGGAGCGAGCTATGCTGGGAGTTTCTCGGAAGGACAGGATTCGTAATGAGGTGATCCGCCAGAGAACCAAGGTTACCGACATAGACCAAAGGATTAGGAAGCTAAAGTGGCAGTGGGCCGGTCACATCTCTAAAAGAACCGACAACTGATAGGGTAGACGAGTTCTAGAGTTAGGCGTTTAGGCAAACGTAGTGTAGGACGCTCGCTGGCAAGGTGGAATTACAACTCGCGGAAGACAGCTGGCAAGGACTGGATGAGGAAAGCCGAAGATCCGGCTCAGTGGCGTTCATAGGGAGAGGCCTACGTCCAGCAGTGGACGATTGTGGGCTGATGATGAAACAAGCAATGAACCCGGCCAGTGGTAAGAGTTACCGCCGCCTATGGACTTGACACACGAGCGTTGTCGAAGCATTGCCTACTCTACAGAGCTCTCTTCGCCCTTCTCTTGAAGTGTCATGTAAATGCACCCTAACCCTACGTAAAACTTAAGCCCAGAATTTTAGGCAATTACGCCGGTAATCTTAGTAATTTCCGTAATTCCGCCTAAATGTAGGCGCACCTTCGCGGTGTGACTTTCATTTGTTTATACTTAATGGCCTATTAGTAAATGTAAGCCACTACTTAGAGAGACGAGCAGGCTTTATGTAATAATTGCTTTATTTGCAGGGTTAAGGTTGTAAAGGTTGTTGGTATGATAAAGCCTTTGCGGTGTATGAGTGATGGGGGCTGACAGGTCAGTTGTACCCTTAAAGTAGTAAATTGATTAGTTTTTTTTAGCAGTGTTAGATTCTATCTTAATCGCCATGAACCCATTTATTTACTTTATTCAATTGAAACGGCCGCAGCCAATTAAAACAATCGATTACACAAAACACAGTAGAATACAGATAACACAAAATACACATTCAAAGATTAACTCTCACTCTCTTTCACAAAAACGCAAGCATTCTCACAGTATATCTGACCATCCATCCGCATACACATCACAGCCTGGATTGGCGTCCAGGAGAGCGTTGAGTGCGGAGAGGGAGCGAGGCACGGGCGAGTTCGCGCGCGCCACTGTGTGACAAGACGGTACGGCGAACAGCTTGTGCCTTCTGCTGCGACTATAGTTGACAGGGGTGAAAAGTCGTGATAGCTCACCATGCAGATCAGGGGCATCTAATCTTCCACGAAGAATTTTGCACATGACTACAATCTGATTGGTTCCCCGTCTAACTTCTAATGAGTTGTAACCCAGACAACCTAAAAGAAATTTTGTAGGGTACAGATAGGGATAGTACTCGTTAGTGCGCTTGTAGAGGTACCTGAGGAAAGCTTTCTGTACCTTTTCGAGCAGCAGGACGTACTTGCTCTCGTGAGGGTTCCAGACACACATAGCATTTTCTAGCTTACAACGTACTAACGCACCAAAAATAAGCTTCATCACATGCTGGTTCTTAAAGTCCCGAGAATTTTGCAGGACGAAACCCAGTCGCCCAAAAGACTCTTTCGCCAGTGTGACGATATGGTCATGGAAAGTTAACTTTCGGTCAAATATAACACCTAAATCCTTTATTGTTACCGAGCGAGTCACATTATTACCATTTAATTTGTAGTCGTAAGTCATATCTATCATATCGTCCCACTGCTGAGCACGGGTGTCTCTTCGCTTTCGTGAGGAGGGTGAGGTTATAATCTACCATAGGGGCCCGGTCCAGATTGGTGGATAACGTATGATCTACCTCTGAAATAATTATCGGGTTTGTGGCTTGGGGGTGTGGAATCGCTCGTCTCGCCACTCAGTCAAATAAAAAAAATGGGACGGAACCCTAAATTAAAAAAAAACGGGATTTAAAATTGGAAACAACTAGGAATAATCTTCAGAATCCAACAGCAGACTGATCTGACTATCACCTAAGAAACTCCCAACAAATACATTCTGTCCCAAACAGCAACCGACATAGCTTCTGAGGGCGCTGTTGTCTCAACCAATTGAACTCCAAACACAAACAATTGGTTTCCCAAATTAACCGCGTCTGTTGATACAGCGGACACAGTAAAATAAAACATAACAGTAAGAGAAGACAAAGACAAACAGTGGCTAAACTGAAGTGTCCACAGGGTTCGTTAATGAGGTAACACTTTACGTGTCTACCTCTTAACTATACAAACATGGGATAACCACCCTTAAAGCCCACCAGTTTAAAGTTGCTTTTGGTTTACATAAAGTTATCTACCCCTTACTATCAGATACGTAGAGAAACAAACTCTAAGACAAAGGATTGAGGTAGGTTTTCGCATAATACTGTCAGATAAGCCTACTTCAGAATAAGCTTAGCAAAATGATATCTTGAGAAACGGACTCGGGTGCATTTTTATATTTTTCTATAAGTCTAGGTGAAAGATTAGATATCGTTAAAATAAATGTTTAAATTGAATAATACGTTGAGAACTTTATAGCAAAAGTTAAAAGAATCCTTTCTAATAACGGTAGATAACGCAACGGCAATGCCCCTGACGTTGCCGATGTCCATAGGCGGCGGTGACCACATATCATCGCATGGGCAGCATTCTTGCCAACTATTCAATTAAAAAAAACTATTGTGAGAATCTTCTCTTCTTCGTCGTGTCGATGATCCACGGCTAGATTGTTTTGGACCAGTAATTGGCTACTGCCACGCCGGGGGCAGAAGCCTCATAGAGGTCGGTTAAGGTGCAGGTGCTAGGGCACTGAGGGCACGACAGCAAATGCTGCATCGTTTGCGCAGAAACGCCACAGTCACATTGTGACCTGTCCGGGGCGAGATAACCCCATTTAGTCAGGTTGCTCTTGCAGCGGCCCACTTGGGTCCGGAGTCTGTTAAGAGACTGATTGTGTGAATTATTTGATACTAGCTGTGTTTATAATCATGTTCTAAACCATGCAAGGTATCGAAATGGAATATACACGGTCTAAACACGACTGAAGTAAAACTTTCGTATGAGAGAAAGAAAATGTGGGCTCGCACCTCTCTATCTTGCCCCTAGAGTAATGTACAAAACGTAACTCTCTTCTATCTTCACTTACTTATATCTCCCTCTCAACTTCCGTTCGCCTCGCCCGATCACACTTTTCGTAACACTCGTCAGGCATTCTCCAGGTTACACCCAAGTCAAGCATGCGTAAATGCGTTTTACTTCAAAAGTAGCCATAGGCGACCTCCCTAAGAACCCACAGATTCTTAAGGCTCTGCTCTGATGCGCTTGTCGGTATGAAAACGTTACCTCACCCCCCGCAAATGTGCCGAGGGCGTAAAAATGCAGCACAACGTCGCTTTAAGCGAGATTGCTAGCCCATGCAGGCCATTTGTTCAGCGAAACTATCCAAATAACAGCTCTCCCCAACAGACTGTAAATATCTGCACCTATTTAAAACACACAATTGCATATTTCCATAACAATGTAGGATTACCAATCCAAACAAAATATTAAAACAAACAAATTTACCGAGAAACTGCCTGTTTAGCAAAACGAATAGTTCGCACACATTTAGAAAACGAGTGTTTATTTTCGCGGGTAATTAGCCCCGTGCTGATTTGGATTGATCGAGCTAGTGAGGCGAGTAACTGGATCAGTGCCGCTGGAGAGCGAGATAAATTGCTAGCACGCGGGCTCGGCGAGTCGTGCGAATTACGGGCTTAGATGTTCCAGTGGACTGGAATCTGATTGCGTGGATCAGAGTTGACTTTTTAGATTTTGGTTTGTAAGTTGTAATATTAGGTATGGAAGTGTTGAAATGCAGCCAGTGTTCTTGGCACCATGCCTCATGAATACAATCTTTTGTCACGTAGTTAAAGTTTAATGTTTAGTTTTGTAGTTTTTGCATGTAATTCTTTATACGCTCTCCATCGGCTCGCGTATAAGCCTGTATACGAGTATTATTATATAATAGTTTATTCCCATTTACTAACGTATTTCACAAACTAACGCTAGTTAGTTAGAACTTATGTAATAGAAGATTCATATAATAAGTTGACCTGGGCATTTAACTTGATACATTTTCAATAACAATCTTCATTAGACCAACATGATCTTATCGCAAGAACGCTAATTTACGACAACAAAAATACAATATTATAATATAATAATAATTTATTGAACACCATAAAGCTTCAGTAAACACAGTAAAATAAACATTTAATAAAAAGATGCTACAACGTGTTGTCTTTAAACGTCAGATAGCACGTTCTTATCGCAAACGAGCTGTACATTAACTGGACCAGTTACTGGATCAAGCTGCTAAACAATTCTTACCGCCACCGATTCTGACGCGTCATTTAGCTTCGGAGCGCCACTCGAAATAATTTATCGCTCAACGATTGGTTCCAAACAAAATATTGTTGTTATTTCAGTGCGTGCCACAACGAGCAGTGCCTGTGAAATTGTTCGTGTAATTTTTTAAATAAACGTTTCTGAACGCAACTTTCTATAGCGGAAAATTAACACAGTAAGCGTACGCACTATGAGCTTAACACGTTCAGTGCTGAGAACACAACTGTCGTGTTTTTCATAACTTGCCGCGAGTGCGGGAAAACACAACTGTTGTTTGTTCTATGGGAAAACACTATGGAGTGTGCAGAGCCGCTTGTGGCTAGACAAGAAATTCGGCTCAGCAGTGAATGTGTTAACCGGACGACCGGACGGTTCCTATACACACTACGAGAATCACATCATCATCATCAACCCATAACGTCCCACTGCTGGGCACGGGTCTCTCCTCACTTTCGTGAGGAGGGTTAGGCCATAATCCACCACGGGGGCCCAGTCCGGATTGGTGGATAACATACATACCTCCGAAATAATTCTTGGGTAGGTATGTGGGTTTTCTCACGATGTTTTCCTTCACCAAAAAGCGAGTGATAATTACGTACATATGTTTTACAGAAACACATTGGTACGTGCCCGCACTGGGATTTCAACTCATAACCTTCTGATTGGAAGGCGGACGTTCTCCCACTAGGCTACCACCGCTTACTACGAGAATAGTAAGCAACAGAGACATGAATGGCGGTACTCTTACTCTCTTGTTGGCCAGATATTCATCCGCCAAGCAGTAGTGTGCGAACATTACTGTGTTCCACTTTGGAGGGCACTGTTTCCAGCTAAATTACTGGGTATTTGAGACTTTAGAACTGACGTCTCAAGGTGCAGTGCCGCAACAGATTCTGGGTGGCACTGTAGCTGTTATAGGCAGGCGTGGCGCTTACCATCTGGTGAACGACATGCTCGTCTCTTTACTTAGTAACATAAAATAAAATATATTAAAGCGCTTAGTTTCGTCAAAAGGGTACTTTCTAAAGCAAACTCCCTCACGGCTTATTTGAAAAATCAGATTAATAAATATTTGAATTTATTAATACAAATACAACACTCAGATGTATACTTTTATTATTAATTGTTACGCTATTGTTGTAAAAAAAAAAGACATATTCAAATCATGCTATTTTTTTAATGGCGCATCTTCTACCAAACGGCTTCGGTGATTTGACGTATGTCATTATAATTAAATTATTATGTCAATTGATAGATAAACCTGACAAATAAAAACTGAATTACATACATATTTTTACATTTATAATTACAAATAGCCATTAGCCGTTCATTAATTTATTATAAATAGTTGAAATATCATCGAACGATTAATTTGTAATGCCATGTGATAATAAATATTGTGAGGTCAAATTGATAGCAGGATAAATATATTAGTGCTAGAGTGTTGCCAATAAAATCAGTGAATTAATGAATATTATTATATCGCTTATATTCTACTGAATTTACGGTAATTATAGCGATTATTTCAGTAACATGCTGTGTACACGAAATGGTTCGTGCTTACTAATTTTAATGTTCATAATTAATTATTATCTTCTGAACTCTTAAAGACATTGAAATAGGGCATACACGAAAGTTAAAGTTGATTTTTTTCGTAGATATTTCAATTTTTATTTTCCGTTTTAATCCCTACTTATATTATAAAAGCGAAAGTAACTCTGTCTGTCTGTTGGTCTTTCACGCCTAAACTACTGAACCGATTGAAATGAAATTTGGTACAGAGATAGTCTAGAGCCTAACAAAAGACATAGGGTACTTTTTAATGCGAAAAAAGCATTGTAAGGGTTTGAAATAGGGGATGAAAGTTTGTATAGAAGTTTCGTCATTTTTTAAGCTAGAAGCTTTAAACTTATTTTTAGGCTTTTAATTAAATATAAATAAATATGTCATTCAAAGTTTGTAAAAATTTAACTTTTGATGGGGTAAAGTAAAAATAGGAGATGAAAGTTTGTATGGAAATGTGTAAGGTTTCGGCTAAACCACCGCACCGATTTGAAAAATTATTTCACTAATGGAAAGCTACATTGACAGCGAGTAACATAAGCTATATTTTATCCCCATATTCCCGCGGGAACAGGAACTACGCGGGTGAAACCGCGGGGCGCAGCTAGTCTTTAATATTCTCATTGTAATCTGTTGAACCGTTTCGAAGCCTATTCGAGGCAAACTCTTAGACATGCTGACAAAAATTGTAAAAATGTGCTTTATAGACATCGTAATAAATAGCATTTTGCAACAAGTAGTTGAAATATATACACCCCACTCTACCCCTAACTGTTTATTACTTCTTATCATACATACATCTGACAAAGCTATCTTTTTCCACTTCGTCTTGTTGAATATGGATTTCCGCAAAGTAATAACTAATTTCACTTATATATTGTGATTTATTTTGAAAACAACTGACTCATTTTACCCCTTATATGAAAATTTCCCGCAAAACGAAATACTTTTGTTCGTTTTTTTATTTAACTGTGACGAGCAATTCGTTCACCTGATGGTAAGCGCTACGCCTGCCCATAACAGTCACAGCACAAGCAGAATCTGCAAAAACTTTCATCAAAAACAACAAAATGCTGTTTCTACAACAAAATCCAAAAAATGCAAAAGTAAAACCCAGTGCAACGTGTAATTCCAGCTTCAAGTTACACGTTTAAAGCCGAAACATAAATTCAACAACATTCCGCGTACACATAAAGAGCTGAAAAGCCGGTCCATTTTACGTCCCAACGCGGCAAAACCGCAAAACTAAACTAACATCAAAAGCAGCGCATGCAAATAGTTCTTCAATTAACCAGACTTACGTGTAAAAGTATGAAAAAAACTCTACTAAGCTCATGCTTTTTTTTTTGAACAAGTCGTTCACCTGATGGTAAGCGCTACACCTGCCCATAACAGTCACAGCACCACCCAGAACCCAGCATTGCATAGTCCTACGCGGCACTGCACTGCGCTCGTCACCATGAGACATCTCGGCTCTAATGTCTCTTTATGCCCAGTAATTTCGCTGGAAACAATGCCCTTGCAAAACTTACCAGACCAATCAACCAGATTTACATTTAAAAGTATAAAAAAAACTCTACCAAGCTTACGTTAAAATTATACACTGAAAGAATATCGAAATTAAATAATTTATGAGAGTTTAAGTTAACTAACATCGTTAATAGAATCAGGGGTTACTATGCGGAAATCCATAATCAACAAGAATGTGTATATATTTATAATTAAAACTATATATTTTTACATTTTCTTATTAAATAACATCCCTGTTTTATTCTCTGTGATTTTTATTGAAATCCGCTGCGACATTTTGGAGGCCTATTCATACCGAAAAACAAACTCAAAAAACGGCCATTTACTTGTTTGATCAGGCATTGCATACGTAGCAGTTTTCGATTCATCATAATCATCATCAACCCATAAGGTCCCACTGCTGGACACGGGTCTCTCCTCACTTTCGTGAGGAGGATTAGGCCATAATCCACCACGGGGGCCCAGTCCGGATTGCTGGATAACATACCTACCTGCCAAATAATTCTCGGGTAGATATGTGGGTTTCCTCACGATGTTTTCCTTCACCGAAAAGCGAGCGGTAGGTACAGTTTTCGATAAAATTTCATTATTCGCATTATATAAGTCAATTGTTACAAGCTCTACACAATTGAATACAAACTTTCGAACCACGTTTGCGGCTCGGCCCGTTTTTAATGACGTTTATTCATTTAGGAAAGAATACACGACACAGAACTGTCGGCTGACTCTCTGGTAACATACGTATCGGGTATGTGCGAGGTTTAACGTAATATATGTGTGAGTGTGGGGCTGTGAAACCGGCGGGTGTTGGTACCGCGGATCACTTATTAGGGGCCTGTTAATATGTAATTTAATGTTTGTGTGTGTGTGTGTGTGTGAATAGAATAGAATAGAATAGAATATATTTTATTGTAATAACTGTGTACAAAGGTCTTGTAAGTAATTTCAATTAGGTATCAACAGTTTTTCCATTTCGGGCGTGCAATATTGCTGCAATATTATTAAAGTCAACATTACAGTGGCTTATTATCTAATAGGTATAACTACGCTTATCATTACAGTATTTTTTAGCTACACCTCCTCATAAATAATATTCCTTTAAATTATAAAACACTTTAGAAACTATTCGGTGCTAAAACAACATATAGATTTGGAAATATACGCTTAGGTAGCGTTGGTCCGTAACCAGTCTAGGGAAAGGTGGCCTTGAATATCGAACCCGAAATAAATTCTCCGTTCGAAATAAGTAGCACCCACTTCGAAATAAATATATTGCAGACTTTTTGTAGTAGTAGGTCTATTCTGCAAGAGGAAGTACCACACCTTTGCCAGATGTTCATCCACCAAGCAGTAGTGTGCAAACACTACTGTGTTCCGGTTTAAAAGGAACTATTTCTATTTTTTATTTATTTTATTCTATGTATACACGAAAAGCCACCGTCCGATGTCATAATTACTCCTCTCCGTGCATGGTTGTCTGGAAGAGATCTCTCTGAGCGATAAGACCGCCCATTGTGACACTAATTGTAAAATTTGTTTTGTTCTAGTTTTTAAGTTTTCTTTTACTGTGGTGTTTCAATAAAGAGTTTATCTATCTATCTATCTATCTATCTATTTCCAGCGAAATTTCTGAGCATATGAGACTTTAGAACCGATGTCTCAGGATGACGAGCGCAGTGTAGTGCCGCGCATGATTATGCAATGCAGTGTTCTAGGTGGCGCTGTGACTGTTATGGGCAGGTGTAGCGCTTACCATCTGGTGAATGACTTGCTCGTCGCGCCACTCAGTAAAATAATATAAAAATAAACAACCGCCAACACAATGGCCCCACACGAACAACACACACGCGCGCGCCCGCTCTGAGGAATGCAATAAGACCGTCGCCATCCGGAATGGACGGAAAAAGTGTACCTACCGTCTATCTAATGATAATATACCTACTGCGGGCCGGCGGTAATATTCTCCTTGAAATCGGGGTTTCACGCCATAGACTAACAGTTGACGCCACGGCAACAGCTGGTCGAGGGAATGAGAGAAGCTTAAGGTCACGTCTGTATTACAACCGGCCTGTGTAGCGGTGAACCTCTTTCTGGTTTCTTTTTCTTTTTATCGTCGTTCGTTTCGCTTATGGCGGGAAATTTAAAATTCGAACAGTTCTTTTTCGTTTTCGGAACTATACCGGGCAAGAAATTGGAATGAGGTTGCTACCGTAGAGTATTCTTTACGTCATTTTGGGGAGATTTTAGCATTAATGCGCCGGATTGCTGATGATTGACCTCTTTGAGCAATCAGGGGCAGATAACATGTCAAATGTATTTACAAAAAACGTGGACGCGATATTGCATTAACGTAACTAACAAGGCAAAAATATACTTGGCATCTGCTGCAGGTTAGCCAAGTCATTACCAACTTGCAGCAGAGGTATAGTGTAAGGGTTCATTAGAATTGTTTCAATGAATAGATTGTAGATAAATGGTAATCAGGATTTGTTTTTTCATGTCTCCTTTTTTTTTAATTTTAGAAGTAAAACATCATTACGCACACTTGACTTGGGGAATAAGCTGGTGAATGCGTTACGAAAAAGGTGATCTGGCGAGGGGAATAGAAGTTGAGAGGTAGTAGGTGGTGGTAATAATAAATAAATAATACATAGTATTGAATGATATTCATCCACAACCCATAACGTCCCACTGCTGGGCACGGGTCTCCCCTCACTTTCTTGAGGAGGATTAGGCCATAATCCACAACGGGGGCCAGATCCGGATTGGTGGATCACATACACCTACCTCCGAAATAATTCTCGGGTAGGTATGTGGTTTCCTCACGATGTTTTCCTTCACCGAAAAGCGAGTGATAATTACGTACATATGTTTTTACAAGAACACACATTGGTACGTGCCTGCACTGGGATTTGAACTCACGACCTTCTGCTTTGAAGGCGGACGTTCTCCTACTAGGCTACCACCGCCTTACCACGAATGATATTACATAAAGATAAAATAAATAAATAAAAATAATTAAATAAACAAGGTCTAAAGAAGTTTTACTTCAGTCGTGTGGTATAAAGCACGTTTTTTTTTTTTTATTTTTTAAATCTTTTATACTTGTTACGTTAGGCTTCGCTCAATATCAGTATTTAGCCAGTATCGCCTAGTTGCAAGGAAGCTATGCTGAAGTAAATGCAAAGGCGTCCTACACTACGTTTGCCCAAACGCGGTCTCCACTCTAGAACTCGTCTACCCCATCGGCTGTCGGTTCTTCAAGAGATGTGACCGGCTCACTGCCACTTCTGCTCGCTAATCCTTTGATCCACGTCGGATTACCTCATTACGGATCCTGTCCTTCAGAGAAACTCCGAGCGTAGCTCTCTACGTAGCTAGCTGAGACTTTAAAACCTCTCACGTAAATCGAAATAAATAAAATGTTGAAAAGTTTATTTTATAGTAATAAATTAAATACAAATTAATTCCCAGGCTCAAAATATTCAAAACACAATTAAAAGCATCAAGACGGCATCCATCTGTCCCTCACACCCACATGTCACATGTTAATAAATTCACAAAAAGGTTCCGCGCCCCTGCCTCTGAATTATGGCGCCAGAGGTCGCCAACGGTTGGTGCGAGTAATTTATTTAGAAATATACTTTTTATGGTACATAAACGTTACATTTTCTGGGCACAGTTTCTTTATGCGAAGCAAAATTTTCTAGATTTATCGTTTGTGAAATTTTATACATGGAGGCAGTAAAGGGTTGACGTTTTCTCTATTTGGGGTAAATGTGTAAAATATGTGTAAGAAATGACCCGTTGGAGATGGGTTTCGACGAGAGATAGGATGTCATGGCTTATGTCATTAACCGTAATTTAACAACGGGTCTCGGAATCGTCCGTTTACTTTGACGATGCATTAATTCTATTTCTATCTTTGTCTAGCACAAAGCAAATAATAAAGACAGCAAGACTTAATCGGTAATCAAAGTTGAAATAACATTCCTAGAAACTGATTTTATGAACTGTTAATCGTTATAGCCTTATTATAATATGATAAGGTTCAATCAGACAAAGACAGTGGTGAGCGTAGTCTTGTGGTGTCCAAACCATCATAATAGAATTTAAAAAAAAAGAGTCTTTTCGTTTCCCGCCAAAACTCTATGAGATTGCTTCAGCGCCATCTGTCAAGTCTATCAAAACTATTTTTTTAATGTGTCATTCAAACTCTTTACTGCCAGTGCTAAAAGTGGCCAGTACATAAACTCTTTCAATAAAACCTTTTTCCAAATTCAACGTTACATTTATAGGGACTCCCAATCGACCCTCGGTGTAACTGTAAACCCTTGACATCATGCGGCATGCGGTCGTTCATGGCATTTCCCTTCTGTTCATATGATATCTTCATATAATTTGATCTTTTTTATTAGCATAATAACATGGTTTGGTTTATATATCTGTTTAGATAGGCCGGATTTTATCGGTCACTTGAAATGGGATTATGTAGGAAAATAACCTAATTTAACCTTAGGATATTGTGATAGAATATTGGAATTAATGTCTCAGGCTGATGTGACCAGTGTATCGTCGTGCAAGATTTTGCAATGCAACTTTTACAGAAATGTGGCGTTTAACACTAGTGAAACGACCTGCACGTCTCGTACGTAGAAACTGCCTGTTGATGAAGATACAATCAAATGTATATCAAAAACAAAGATCCAATCTTAATTTAAAATAAAAAATATTCTTATATTAATTTTAAATGAAAATCCTTCAAAAAAAAAATCCTCAAAACGGAGGGTAATTCCATTTGAATAAACATTCTCAGCAATTAACCTTCTTAAGTTAAGACTAGCCAACACGAGCAAAGAGCTGCCAATAACGCCACAAAAAAAATTACCAATAAAACATAACACGCCAAAGACCAAAAAAATAACAAAACCAGAAGCGCCCAAACAATATCTCAACATTTAACCAGCTAAATTATACCTACGCAGAAACGATACGTGCGAGGCGATAACTCAAGCCTCAGCGCGACTCAGCCTGGCTCAAACGCCGCTCGCGCTTAATTGCCGAAACGTGCCCGTTCTCAAGTAGAAATTGCACATACACACCTCTGTATTAATCTAGCCTTTGTGACGTGTTACACCGAACAGAATTTGCGATGGAAATTAGCCAATGTTCGGATAGTGGAGCGGCGAGTCCCTTCTGTATCAGCGTATAATCTTTGGCATAGAATTATAGTGGCTACAAACGTAGCCTGACATTATATGACCCGTCAGGTTGACTGGGGCTTGGCTGACTATTGACTTGGAATCGACATTTTGACCATTAAATTAAAAAAAAATCTTCAAATATATCAGTACTGGCAGTTTATTTAGGCAGTATTTTATTGGATACCTTTTTTTGATACTCTGCTTGGTGGATGAATATCTGGCAAAGGTGTGTTGTGGTACTTCCCCAGGCGGTCTCCTTAATCACCTACAATCTGACTTCTATAATTATGTAATTTACTTCTAAATAGAAATCCGCTAAAACTATCGAAACATTGTAGTGGAAGGCCTCTTCTGCAAGAGACCGCCACACCTTTGTCAGATATTTATCCGCCAAGCAGTAGTCGGCAAACATTACTGTATTCCGATTTGAAGGGCAGTTTCCTGCGAAATTACTGGGCATGTGAGACTTTAGAGCCGATGTCTGCGGGTGACTAGCGCAGGGCAGTGCCGCACAAAATTATGCAATGAAAATTTCTAGGTGGTACTGTAACTGTTATGGGCATGCGTAGTGCTTACCACCAGGTGAACGACCTTCTTATCTCGTCACATCGTCAATAAAAAAAAAGAAATTGTTTCTATACTTCCTGGAATATCACAAAAAGTACTTTTCATTCGCGAATGAAAAAAGAGGGCGAAGCTATAATAATTTTAATTTTTTTAGTTAAGCGAAATAATCAAAAACACTTTCCCAAAAGGGTTTTTTATTTTATAACACTCTAGACACTGATCTCTAAGTAAGAAAGCGCACACAAAATCAATTGGTAGCTTATTAAGTATTCTGAACGAGTTCCATTCTCATTCCTGCGGGCCTCCAACGATACTACTCGATAACAATGCTCGAAAAGTATCTGAGAATTGGGATTTTGAAACGTATCGGAAATGTGATTTTGGAAATGGTTTTTCCTAAGTTACAGGCGTTCTTTTAACACTTTCACTGTTGGAACCACACAAGCGAGAACACGCCTGGCGAGCGAACCCGCACTGCTGTATTGTCAATTTTATCACACCAGCTGTGTGCGCCCGCACAGCTTACGACTTTAGTTACGACACAACGCCAGTGAACAGTAAACACACACGTTGTGTGAAGATTCGAGAAAGAGCCAAAAATGTAGAACGGTTCAGCATTGATCGTGGTAAGTTATAATTTGAATAGCTGCGCTAAACAACCGAAGATCACAATAAAAGTTAAAACATAATAACTAACTGTGAGTTCATACAAAAATCAAATAGTAAAAAACTTTTTTAGATATTCCCACACTTTCCTATTTTCCAGGTCACTATTATAATTCTCTTCACAAAGAACCTTCCCCGGACTTTGAGAAAAAAAATTGCCAAATCGGTCCAGCTGCTCTCAGGTTTTGCGCCTAGCGACACATTTACCCATTCATTTTTATTTATAAAAATAGTTACTAATGCGTTCATTTTTTTTTTAATTTAGTTTTTACTGAGTAGCGAAACGAGCAAGTCGTTCATAACATAACAGTTACAGCGCCAACCATAACTTTGCATTGCATAGTCTTGCGCTGCACAGGACGCCGACCATGATATCCTATAGCGATTCAATTGAAGACCTAAACTGAACCGCGTCGCATAATAGTACCGTGACGTCTTTTTTTATGTTGCTGCCAATTTCAACCTTAAATGGATCCAATTTGGGTTGAAAATGGCTTATTAGCGACGTAATTTAGGTTGCTGCCACTTTCAAACTAAACTTGATCCTTTTAAGGTTGAAAATAGCAGCAATATAAAAAATAAGACGTCACGGTACGATTATACGACTCGGTTCAGTTTAGGTCTTCAATTGAATCGCTATAAGGTGTCATGGTAGTCCTGCACTGCTAATTGCTAACTCCCTCTTCGGAGTTGGTTACTAAACCAAATAAAAACTCGACCCCGTTTCATTACGGTGTAACATCCGTCCTTAATACAATAAATAACGCAGAATTGTGCGTGTACATAATTTCATCGTTTCACCCAAACGATATGAATCGCATGATGTATTAAAGTATAATGATATATGAAGCCTATTCATTAATTACCGCTGTTGTTTCGCTGAAAATGGTGCAATTTTCCGCTAGTGCCAAAGCCTACGCTTTGGGTAGAAATTATTATAACATGTTTAGTTTAGGCAATGAATATTTACGCACGTTGTATGTATGTGGCTTTATTAGGAAACCGGAAGTGCTCAGTTGTAGATTTTGTATATTTTCTCTACCTTTTTAAACGTTATATCCGCCAATATTATAGTTTAAATGGCAGTTTCGAGCAATGTTAAGAGACGTTATAAAATTATTAAATGAAATTTTAATATTATCAAAAATAAACTTAATTGACTTCCATGCCTCATGGACACCCCATAATTTTATCTGTTCATCATTATAATTATTTATTTATACTTGAAAACCGGTTTTTATTTCATTCATTCATATATTTCGACCCATTTTTTTTTCTTAGACAGAATATTTTTAAACATTGTAGGTACATAAAATCATACATAGGTAAAACATTGGATGATCTAAAGATATCACATAAAAGTGAAACCTTTTCCTTTAGATATCTGAAGTGAACCATTTTGGGTTGAATCCCACATCCATGTTCAACAAATCCACTCAAAAGACCATTCTAGTGGTCAATAAACTAGATAAAAGACTTAAAAACATTGCCCGAATTAATTCCGCCAAACCAAACACCCCGTAGATAATTTCGGCATTTACCTATCCCTGATAATTCGTCCGAATGACATCAAAGGACAAAATATTCCGCAAAGAACGCAGGCATTGGGCTCGTTCATGACACCATGAAAATCCTTTACAATGATCTGAAAAAGCTCTCCTTTTGTTCTCAATTAGACCCCGGACCCGACTCACGTGGGACGAAAAAGAACCACTATTTGGGTCAATTTAGACCCCACAGGTCACGCAGTTTGGAATATCTGCAAGTGTGTACGGGATGACAGTTTCTTAAAGTGCAATTTTAATCACTCGAGTGGCAACTAAATATCTCACTAATATAATAAATGTGAAAGTTTGTGTGTTTGCCATATCTTCACGCGTAAACGGCTGAACGCATTTTGATGAAATTTCGTATTATATATTTTAGGTCCAAGAGTAGAACACAGGTTACTTTTTATCCCGTAAAACTGACAGTTCCTGTGAGATAATAGTTAATGCGGGTGTAACCGCGGGGTGCTGCAAGTTAAATATCATATTTTTTTATAAATAGGTAAGAAACATTAATTAGTTCCGTCTCAATGTCACAAGAACCTAAAAACGAAGGTCAAAATGATTGACTAAACTCAAAACAAATAATCAAAACATTTATCCAACTTGCATCCCCTCAGGTCAAACGGACCCCATTGTCCGAGGTCAAAATGACCCCAACAAAGGGCTCGGCGGCGAGCCTGCGAAGGGTTAATGAAATATGCTAATGTTGGTAATAGAATTCGTGACCTATCGGAAAAATGGCACCACGGAATCGTGAAGGTGGAAAAATTATGAATCTAATATTTTTACGAAGGAAACTGTGTAAGCATTTTGTTTGTTGATCGATTTTGAATGGGGTATTTTCGGCCTCCAGTGTCAGAGGTTGTCAGGCCCTTCAGCGGCCTCTGATATATTATATCTACTTGAAACATACTGAATTTTCAGGTGAGACTGCGGCCAATGCTTGCCTATTCTGAAATAAAAAAATAAAAGAAAATATATACACATTCCACATCTTCACCATCATCAACCCATATCGTCCCACTGCTGGGCACGGGTCTCCCCTCACTTTTGTGAGGAGGTTTAGGCCATAATCCACTACGGGGGCCCGGTCCAAATTGGTGGATAACATACCTACTTCTGAAGTAATTCTAGGGTTGGTATGTGGATTTTCCTTCACCGAATAGCGAGTGATAATTACGTGCATATGCTTTACAAAAACACATTGATATGCGCCCGCACTGGGATTTAAACTCACGACCTTCTCCTTGGAAGGCACACAACAAATTTTTCTTTATTGTATGCACGCCTTTTCCCCGTTGGGGTAGGCAGAGACTACATCCTTCCACACACTACGATCCTGACACAGCTCTTTCGCTTCTTCCACTTTCATGAGTCCCTTCATACATGCTCTCTGGTTATAGGTACCATTGACTTGGCCTTTCTTATTTGCCTTTATTTATTTAACTGCTTGCAAACGCAAGCTCTTTCCAAGTATTATTAGGAACATATTGTTTGTCAGCCGCTCTAAGCTTTGCGAGTAACGCAACGACTTAAGCGACTAGGGTGTATGCATTTTAGGGTTTTTTGGGATTTTGAGGGTGCAGTCAGGGAGACCCTTGACTGATACCCTCTTGAGTGAAATTGCGAGGGTCTCCCCTAGTTGAAATTTCATTAATCGCTCCCTATTAGCACCTTGCTGCTGGCCAGTTGAATATTTGACAGTACTAAGGTATTGACCAAAAAAAAAAGAAAAAAACTGTAAAGTGACTACATTTTATTATTGGTTGATTCAAAAGGCAAGTGGGGTGAAGTCAGAGGCCCTTGAGCCGCCTAACAAACCCTGGCATCTAATTCCGTTATTACCTAGTTTAAAAAAAAAAAAGATAAATAAGTTGCCCATATTCCTAGAAAATGTTAGACAAATATAAAAAAACGAGAATGCTTTAGACCACACGACAGAAGTAAAGCTTCTTTAGCTGTATTTTTTTTTTCATTTTTTTTTTATCAACATATAATTTAATATTATTTATTATTTACCTCTCATCTTCTATTCGTCTCGCCCGATCACATTTTTCGTAACGCTTTCACCAGCTTACTCCCCAAGTCAAGCATGCGTAAAGAAGTTTTACTTCAATAATTTACAATTCCATTAAAAATGACTTATTCGGCAAACAAAAAAAAATTATATCAATTCCCAAAACAAACTTTTAATTAAACAAACATTCTCGGAAACAAATTGTCATAGCTTACAAAGTCTGTGTTCAATATTCTCTCAAAAAACAAAAATAACTCAACTTTTAATTGAAAAGAACCTTTCATTAAAGTATTTTAAAGCCTCCTTCGGGTAATTACATTATTTAATAGGCATTCTTATTATTACCCTTACACGTTTTGTCAGAGGTTGAATTGTCCTACTTAATTCCTTAATTATGCGGGCCCTACTTATGTGGAGTACAGCCACAGAATAAGCAATAGTATCTATTTGGCGGGAAACCAAAAATGAGCCATGTTTTTTTTAATTTTTTTAATCGTGTGTTATATTATAGTTTTTTTTTTAATATAAACTATCCTATACCTGCAAAATAATTTAAGACGATACAAATTACGTATTTAAAACAATTTTTTTTTATTCTATCTACGTGACAAAAGTAAAATTCCGCCTGTCATTCTTTCACACGTGAATTAAACTAATAGCGAGTTTCTAACAAGTGACAAGTGATAAGCGGTGGTAGCCTAGTGGGAGAACGTCCGCCTTCCAATCAGAAGGTCGTGAGTTCAAATCCCAGTGCAGGCACGTACCAATGTGTTTCTGTAAAACATATGTACGTAATTATCAGTCGCTTTTCGGTGAAGGAAAACATCGTGAGGAAACCCACATACTTACCCGAGAATTATTTCGGAGGTAGGTATGTTATCCACCAATCAGGAACGGGCCCCCGTGGTGGATTATGGCCTAATCCTCCTCTCGAAAGTGAGGAGAGACCCGTGCCCAGCAGTGGGACGTTATGGGTTGTTGATGATGATGATGAACAAGTGATGAAGCACATTAATCGTTCGTTAATTCCGAAACTCAAGTTTTAAGGGCTGTCCTACTTAACGTCGTAATTATGCGGTCTGTACTTATGTGAAGTGTGTGAACTAAACGTTCCAAGTGTGAACCAGAAATTATTGTTCCGTTAGAAGAGAGACTCATTGTCCTTGGGGTACCGACACGCTAATTTGATGACGGAAGCGGCCGTGACAATAATTACCTTTGAAAAATAAATTGTAACATTTTTTGACGTTACAACGTCTAATAAATCGATGAACGTCAGCTGCATGCACGACAAAGTCGACACATTGTCCCGTAACGCTCATTGTACGCTTGCGCCGCATCTATCTCTCTTCTCTTCTTGACAGGTTAATTATTCTTGCATTTAAAAAATCTGATTACTAGTACAATTTCAAGTATTTATTATTTTATTATTAAAAAACGATTCAATTTTATTCATAAAAGTATGCAATCATTTCATCAATGTTTTGTTATGACGTTTTCACGTTAAAATATCGTCCGTAAATCAACTTTACAGACGACCAATTTTTTTTTATATTATCAAAAAACCATACTGACTAAAGAACTGAAGAGAGACAAGCTTAGATTCTGCATTTCACTGAAATCTTTATTTCATGTGAGATACATAATTGTAACTATCACCACATTACGTAAATTCCACCATGTAACTCGACATGTTTGCACAGCTTGTCCACTCAATACGTTTATATTGATTTGGTATATCCAAGGCTGCGTTAGTTTGACTATCCAACTACAGTGTTACGAAGAATAGTTATTTATGATTAAAGGTAGGCTACAACAATCCTAATAGTTTTTTTCATTAATATGCAAGAAATTTTTAATCACTCAGGATACATGTATCCTCTTAACTACCATGCCGTACACTAAATAACATATGTAACAAGCTTTGCACTACGGCTTCACCCGCAGATGAAAAATATTTGCACGCTTTGCAATCCATAATAAGTTACCTAATGCAATAAGTAACTTATATAAAGCGATTTCTTCCAGACAACCTTTGGATGGACAGTAAAAAACTATAAGAAGATTAAAAAAAAATGTCCCACTAAATCTATGAGCCATGGGGTCCCTACAAGATACTTGTGTCAGGCCACTCTCGATCGGGTAAACCGATGTGAAAGGAGGGTGTTGTTCTCAGGATAGGGGTAAATAAACACTTGAGTATAATTGGGACGTCATAGTCATACAAACAGATACATACATATATTGTACTAGCTGCGCCCCGCGGTTTCACCCGCTAGTTCCTGTTCCCGCGGGAATATGGGGATAAAAATAGCCTATGTTACTCGCTGTCAATGTAGCTTTCATACAAACTTTCATCCCCTATTTCAAACCCTTACAATACTTTTATCGCATTAAAAAGTTCCCTATGTCCTTTCTCAGGCTCTAGACTATCTCTGTACCAAATTTCATTCCAATCGGTTCAGTAGTTTAGGCGTGAAAGAGCAACAGACAGACAGAGTTACTTTCGCATTTATAATATAAGTAAGGATTGCAAAATAATATAAACATACAGTAAGAGGTAGGAGAGGTTGCGATTTGGAGAAATACAACAAGGATTGACATTAATAATTATTTGATCTCCCAACTAGTGTACATTATACTAACACTAGATGCGCCCCGCGATTTCACCCGTGTGGTTCCCGTTTTGTCCCGCGGGAACATACTATCGGGATAAAAAGTACCCTATTCTTCAATCCTGGTTATAAACTACCTGTGTTCCAAATTTTATTCGAATACCTTCAGTAGTTTTTGCGCGAAAGAGGAACAAACATCCATCCAGCTATTCACAAACTTTCGCATTTATAATAGTAGGGTAGGGTTATCAAAAGATATTATATTTTGTCAGTGTATTTATTTGTAGGTAATATCCGGAATTACTGATCCGAATTTGAAAGTGTTTTTCCTAATAAAAACTATTTTACGTTATCCTTGAGTGCTGTAGGCTATGAAAACAATTAAAATACATACATACAGTAAAAAACCAAAAAGCCAAAACCAAAACCATAACCAAAAAAACCAAAAACCGGAACCATAGAAAACCACAACCACCACCACCATACGAAGAACATATACCGGGAAAATGCATATTTCCTATGATAAAACGGGAATTAAGTGGACACAACCGCGCGCGGCACTTAATAATTTAATATACCTTGTATTTTGGTGAAGCATTTTCTATTTTACTCTATTGTATCTTACAAAGACCCAACCTTGACTCTTAAGTAAGTTATTAATAAGTTTTCATCATTCAACTTAAATTAATATCAGGCCATTTAACGTCGTAAAACTTTAACATTTAACCTCATCGGTCAAAGATAAGGCTGACAGCTCAGCTGTCAAACGTACCTGTCAAATAGAACTTGCGAACAATCTACGGAAACCGATATTGTTTGAACTTCGCGGGCATCAATCAAGAGGGCCAACTTAAGTGTCAAGTTGGAGTTAAGTAAAGTTGAGTTGATTGTCGGTTGTTGGTCGATTTACGGAATTACGGGTTTGGTTGATGAAATTGCAGGTGTTTTGTGTACTTAACGAGTTTAACTTAGGAGTTAAGTAACTTTTGCGAATTCAATTCGTATTTAATAGACGAAGTGGTGCTTTCAACAAATTAATTGAAGGTTTATCTGGTATAAGATATTTTGTGACTTAAAATTAATAATAATTACTTAATTTTGATCGCTTATAGGATTTTGTTTTAGGTTATTTTTTTTTTCTATTTTCGATGTATTTTTTGCATATTTGGATAAAAGAAAATATTACAAAAAAAAAAACTATGTAGGTACTTACGAATAAAACAATTCCAATAGTCTAAAATTAACCCAATCTAACAGCTCGCTTTACCTTTACCTAAAATAATAAATCTTACCAAACTCTCTTTATATTTCCTTCACTTTATTTCACTCTTTCAATATAAATTCTTTCTAGCTTTTAGATTTTAATACAGCCATTTCTTATCAGTAAAAAAGGACCATTTATCAACATAAATCTTACTCAGTACCGGATTGAAAAGTGTAAAAAACAAACGGACCTCTCCAAGGTTCGGATCAGCAGCGGTACGATTAATAATTCAGGTTTTAATGGATATTGAATCTGCGGTTGTATTCTCATGGGCCACTGTTACACCGTAGCGTATCGGTTCTGAGGCTATAGGCAACTTTGTTCGCTGTAACCTTTTTTTAGGTTCTGCTTATCGGAGGCCAAGACTCATTTTGTGTCGTTACACCATCCTAGTTTCCGATACTTGCAGCGCCCCCTGGTTTCACCCGCGATAACTATTATAGCACAGGAACCGTACATTTATATGGGGTAAAATGTGTCATAAAATATGTTATATTCCAATACTCTTCACTTTAGGTTCTGGAATAGCACATAGAATACTTTTTGTCTCGTAAAAATTAACGGGTCATGTGGAATAATAGTTAGCGCGGGTGAAACCACGGGGTGCTGCTAGTAATGAATATAGCCTTTATTACTCAAGGATAACGTATTATTCTAATGGTGAAAGAATTTAGAAATCGGGCCAACAGTTTTTGAGTTTATTCGTAACACACATACAGAAATACAAATCTTTCTTCTTTATACTATTAGTGTAGATTAGGAAAAAGTGCCACCAAAATTAGCACAATTTTACGAAGATATCATTTTTTTATACAATTGGTGGCAACGTGCAGCCTACCTGATGGTAAGTGGTCATCGCCACATATAGAAATTAGCAACACCAAGGGCATTGTCGGTGCATCGCCTATTATCAATATAAAAAACTGTTCTAAATTTTGTTTGCAACGTATTCTTATAATAATCAAGTATTAGTTTTCGAATCTCTTTGCATGGAATTCGCATTGAAATTGAACAAGCTCGCGAATGTTCGTGTTCTGTCACAACACGGTGTGACTGCGTCCAAGTAGGCACAAAGAACTTGCCTAAATTATTTGATAGGCATTTGTTACCCACAATCGAATGAAGCGAAGGAACGGTTTAATGGTCCATTTAAATGGAACTAGACATATTTGAACGCTGGGATTAAATATATGGATTTATAGCGTTAGTTTACTATTTATTTGTGTAGCAAAATTGACCCTTAACACTTTGACAGCTGAGCCGATTTTCTTGTCTAGCCACGGCTACGGATCTGCACACACCGTTGTGTTTTACCGCCCCGCTAACACAGCAGTTGTGTTTTACCGTACTCGTGGCAAGTTATAAAAAACACAACGTCTGTGTTTTTATCAGTGCACGTGTTAAGTGGGCTGGAAAACAGTGGCGCCAGAGGCCGGGCATTACCTCATTCGACAAACAAACAAAAACAAATTGCCGGGGAAATTTTCATCCTCACCGCCTTTCAATAATCGCATGGCTCTCCAATTTTGTTTACCCGATTATTGTTATTATTAAATTGACGGTTGTTTGTTCTTAAAATTTCGCCTCTGACAATTTTTTACCTATCTGTAATGGAATTGTAGGTACCTGGCGTGCGTTGCAAAACAAAAGTAAAAAAAAAAATAAAAAAAATTGTTAGTTTTGGAAAGAAACCCTCTGAAGACCCTGCTAAAGTGTCCTTGCTAAAGTTAAGAAAATCATAGAGTGTGAACGTTCATACATACATTTTTATTTATATAGAAGTAGCTGCGCCCTGCCGTTTGCAATTTCAGGTACAATTCCATGCATTCAAAGCATTATTGGGGCAATAATCTGTTATTTTTTACGGGATAAAAAGTATTCTGTGTCCATCCAGGTAATAAACTATATGTGTGCAAATTTTCATCCAAATCTGTTCAGTACTTTTTGCGTGAAAGGGTAACAAACATCCATCCTCGAAAACTTTCCCATTCAAAATATTAGTAGGCTTAAAAAAGTTCTGAAAAGTTCACTTCAACCGTTTAAATTTCCAGGAAGGCGTGGAAAAATGAAATTGTCTTTCCGGGCCGGAATGAAAAGCAAACATTCAGCGGGCATAAGAAAATAGATGCAAAATTAAGTTGCGCTCGCATCTTCGCTGTTATTAGCATATTTTCCATTAGGTGTGTCACTGGATTTTCCAGCTCCAGTGGAGAAGATTTTTTATCCTACTTTGCTACACTACCCGGACTAGACGGGCAATACAGTGCCATTGCAGTGCTGGCTTTTTTATTGCAGAATAGGCACGCATTTATCAGCAGTATTGCCTGATGGTAACTGTTGACGATGGAGCATTATTTACTAGAGTTACTGGGCATATGAGACTTTAGAGCCGATGTATCGGGGACACGAGGTGTAAAGTACTGGGTGGCACTGTAAATGCTATGGGTAGGCGTAGCGCTTACCATCAGGTGAATGACTAGCTCGTCTCCTCACTTAGTCAAATAAAAAAAAATAACGACTAATCGATCTTAAGTTATAGATTTCCAGATTAAAGTTTATCATTGTAGCTTCGAACGAAGCTATCGCATTATACCCTTTTTAATTGTTTTTTTTTTTTTATTTTAGTTAGTGACGAGACGAGCAAGTTGTAATTCCACGTCGTGATGCGTTTATGAAACGCGTTTTAGTTTATATCGCGTTATGCCATAACGTGTTTTTGGCAAGGAATCTCATGTGGCATTGCGAATCGCCCTGGATTGTGATAGGTTCGACATATTTTTTTCAAAACGACACCTCTGACTAGAAGTAAAAGGAAACCAAGCGACAGTTACCACCAAAGAAAAAAAGAATGGACCCTCCCTTGTGATAGAGAAAAAGAAAGTTTATTTTTATTTATAAACCAATAAAGGCACAGCGGTGAGACACTGTATCTGCATAGAGTTGTTAACACCTAAATTTACATACATAACTGTAACGATTTAAAGTTTGCTTTCTTTCACTTATATCGCTGAAATGGTATTTAATAGGCAGTAAAAATAGCTCAAATGTAAATTAATTAACAAGGCTGAAATTATTTTATTTATTATATTTTTTAAATGAAGAAACCCCTATAAAATGGTCAGTAGAATTACTGACCATTTTATATAACATCAATTCTAATCCAATTTCTACACAAAAAAAAAACATTAACACAAAATTGATATGTACAAGATAATAATAATAATAATAATAATAATAATAATATGTTAATATTGATATGTTGTGTATGTTGTATTGTATGTGTTTGTATGTTGTTTGTATGTTCTGTGTTTAATTTTGTTTCTGGTGTACAATAAAGAGTTTTCTATTCTATTCTATTCTACAAGGAGGACTTAATGCTAAGTGGCATTATCTATCAGTCATCCTGGAGTAACTTTTAAATGTTAATAAACTTTTTTTTTGTTCCAGGTAAGCGTATAAGCACATTCGTACGTTACTTGGTAAGTACTAATCAAACTACTGCATGAGATATAATGCGACATGTATGATCGCCCATTCAAAACCAAAATGTCACTTTCATGATTATGATGAATCTAATAATACCTCATTTAAAAAAACTTAGTAGTAGTTAGGTATAATTTGTAATTTAATTTTCGGACATTATATTGTATTTTTTTTTGTGTATTTTGTTAGTTATTTTATTTCTTGTATGGATTTTTATATCTGAAATTAAATGATTATTATTATTACTATAAAAAAATCCATCAAGTCGTTTGGCCTGTAGGATGCATCGAAAAAGCTTACCACCGAAATAATAACCTCTCCTTTGAGCCGTCGGGTAAAAAAAAAGATCATATTGTCAAAAACAACGAAGAGGCCGTCATTATCATCAATATGATAAAAGAGAAAACGGACACCAGGAACTTTCATGGCATTTGTTTTTTTTTTTATTTAGTGACAAGACGAGCAAGTCGTTCTTGGTGGTAAGCGCTACGCCTGCCCATAACAGTCACAGCACAACCCAGAACCCTGCATTGCATAATCCTGCGCGGTGCACTGCGCTCGTCACCCCGAGACAGACATGAGGCTCTAAAGCCTCATATGCCCAGCAATTTCTCTGGAAACAATGAACAGTGATATTGGTTTGAACATCTCTGTATGTATGATTATGTTTCTGGTACCTAGTCAAAACTTCTAAAGAATTCCGCTTGTGTGAGCTCGCCGACGCCACTCGGCCGACGACTCGACAAAAAGGCGTCGCCTTATTGATGGCTCGTCGTTCCACTACAGGCGTCGGTTGCCCTTTTAACTTCTGCCATTTTAATTATTGAAGTAAAACTTCTTTACGCACGCTTGACCTGGGGAGTAAGCTGGTGAATGCGTTACGAAAATTGTGATCGGGTGAGCCGAACGGAAGTTGAGAGGGAGATATAAATTAGAGAAGATAGAAAGAGAGATAGATACGTTTAGTATACATTTATAATTTCTTTTAAAAAAAAATTATAATATTTTTTTGTGATATATTTTTATCGAAATATTTTGTTAATTAAAGTTTTACTTTTACTATGTGTCCTAGCACACTTTTTTTTTTATTTACTAGCTGCGTCCCGCGGTTTCACTCGCGTTCAACCTGGGAGTCTTCAAGTCGCGAGTGAATAGGTTATTTCTAGGTAAGCGTGCACATCGTAGACCGCAGCGTCACTTACCATCACGTGGTCAAATACGAACTTATTAATTACAATAATATACAAATTATTATAATTAAAAAAAAACTATTTTCCCACAGGAACCGTTAATATTTACGAGATAAAAAGTATCCAATGTTATATTCCAGGACCTAAAGTATGCCTGCACCAACGGGAAAAGGCTTGTCTCTATATAATTACTAGCTGCGCTCCGCGGTTTCACCCGCGTAGTTCCTGTTCCCGCAAGAATATGTGGATAAAACATAGCCTATGTTACTCGCTGTCAATGTAGCTTTCCATTAGTGAAATAATTTTTTAAATCGGTGCACTGGTTAAGCCGAAACCTTACATATTTCCATACATACTTTCATACCCTATATTTATTTCACCCCCTCAAGAGTATAGTTTTACAAACTTTGAATGCCAAATTTATTTATATCTAATCATAAGCCTAGAAAATAAGTTTCAAGCTTCTAGCTCCAAAAATGACGAAACTTTTATACAAACTTTCATCCCCTATTTCAAACCCTTACAATACTTTTTTCGCGATGAAAAGTACCCTATGTCCTTTCTTAGGCTCTAGACTATCTCTGTACCAAATTTCATTTCAATCTGTTCTGTAGTTTAGGCGTGAAAGAGCAACAGACAGACAGAGTTACTTTCGCATTTATAATATAAGCAGATAGTAAAGTAAATGAAAAAAGTAAAAAAAATAAAGTGGTAAAGTATATAGAAAATTTAATGTTCACTTCTAGATCCGTTATTAAGTAAACTAAAATAATAAAAAAAAAACACTGAAAACTATGTTGTCTTGCAAAAACCCTTAATTATGACTAAACTAAAAGTATCTAGTTTGTATAGTCCTGGACCTAAAGTATCTATATAATAATATGCACTATAATAAATCTCATCAAAATCCGTTCAGCCGTTTCAGCGTGAAGAGAAGACAAACACACAAACACAAATTTTCGCATTTCCGTGCAACACTGTATTCCCATGGTTATAAGGTCGAATTTGGCGCACCCTATCCCAAATTATTTGCTAATATTTCTTATACCATAGTCTCGGTGTAACGCGGCTTTGCAATTCAAAATATATTGATTTAAAAAAATAAACCTGCTTATATTGTATTACTGGTGGTTTCCAGTTTCCATAAAAATAGCTCAGATTTATAGAAAATAAACACAATAGGCTTAAAAGCTCAAAACCCTGATTCATTTTAAGTTGAAAACTTTCCTAAAGCTATTTCCTAGGACTTAAAAATGTCTTACATAACCTCACCTTATGCATTTCTTTATTCACAAAATTATACTCTATCACCACAGCATAAAGCTTACATTTCTATTTATTTCATCCCAGTCTTTATGAAATACACTGACCTCTACGATATGAGACAGAAATAGCTCCTTATAACTACGCCGTAGCACTTGCTACAACAGCTCGTAGACTCGTAGCCTACGACAGGGGGTAACCACGTCCTTATTCTTATTCCATGCAGTTCATTTTAAGGCCTGAAACTGAACGGCCTAGATTGGCACCGCACACTCATAAATGACAAACGTGACGTGACGTCACTCAAAAATAAACTGCAGAGATTGAGAGAGAAGGAGAATGAGATGGAGCTATATAAGGCTCTCACCACGAACATTTAAATCCATCCAGTTTAAGGCCTTTAACTAAACTGCCCGGCTACCTGTCACCACCAATATCGCTCAGCGTTCATAAGTCAACCAGAGACATTTATCCAAAGAAATCGGAACAATTTGTTTGCATTTACGGGAGTTTATGTAGCTCCATCTCATTTTCTTTCTCTCTCATTCTCTGCAGTCTATTTTTGAGTGACGTCGCGTGACGTTTGTTGTTTATGAGTGTGTGGTACCAATCTAAGCCGTTCAGTTTAAGGCCTTAAAATGAACTGCATGGAATAAGAATAAGTACGAGATGACCTCGTGTCATACACTCTTAGCTTGCTACGATGTAGCTACTTGCTTCGCCGTTAACACCTACGCAGTATAAAAGTAAAACGGGGCTACAGTTTCTCTTTATTTGTTAGTATCTAGAAGATCCCGTTTCCGGCTGTCATATCGTAAACATCAGTGCCGACGCTCCGAACAAAATCAACTACAAATAAATAGAAAAACGCTACAGTTCCACAATTACAGCACAGAAAATCAAAAACCATAGTGATAATTGAGTGTTACTAATATCAAACAGTGCATATTGCTGGATTTCACGACAATTTAGAAGAAAAATCCGACGAACAAAGTGAGGTTAGAAATCACATTCATTCATAGACAAACATCAATATCATAGAAGACTGTCAATACGTACGTCAAATAAACTGTAAGTGTCATCTAAGTGCTACCAACAAGAAAAACTAAAACTCCGTATTTCATACACACATTCCGTTACACGCAAAATATGGAAGACCAATTTAAACTTTTGTTCGATAACATGAAAATTGAAATGCAAAAGCAAACAGTAGAATTAACCAACACAATAATGGTAAAAATAGACGAAAAACTAAAACCTGTTCTAGAAGAAAATAAAAAATTGCAAATTAAAGTAGAAAAGTTGGAAAAACAATTGGAATATCTGGAAAGAGAGAAAAAAAACAACAATATAATAATCCATGGGTTGAAAGAGGAGGAAAAGTCTAAATTAGAGTTACTTAATAAAGTGAAAAAATGCCTTTTACAAGAATTAAAAATAAATTTAGATGACTCGGAAGTAAATAAAATCTACCGTATTGGGAACACAAACAAAAACGAGAAACCGAGGCCTACACTCCTCTCCTTTACTAGCGGATGGAAAAAGAACAACATAATGAGGAATAAAAAGAAACTAAAGGAAATATATATAACCGAAGACTACTCAAAGGAAACCTTAGATAAGAGGAAGGCCCTACAACCCCAGCTTATGGAAGAAAGAAAAAAAGGAAACTTTGCATACATAAAGTATGACCAACTAATTGTCAAGGAAAACATTAATATCAAGGAAAAAAGGAAAAGAGAGATATCTGCCTCCCCACAAAATGAATCGCAACCAAGGAAACAACAGACATTAAATACACTAACCAATAAAAGAATAAACGCATTTGATATGATGAGAGGTAGATCCTTATCTTACTCCGGAAACCCAGATACAAAGAAACAATAGCAATTAGACACCGGCGATCGGAAACAACAACCAAACAGCAAGCAGAACAATAACACAACAAAAACAAAATACCCTCCCCCAAGCCGACTGGTCCTCGTGGGGGAAAAAGACCACAACCCTCCAAAGATGGTCAAGCACACCTCGGATATACACATAGCTACTTTTAATACAAGATCGTTACGAACTAATGGAAAGCGTATGGAACTCGAACTAGCCATAGCAGAAATAAAATGGGACATAATAGGAATTAGTGAAATGAGAAGATATGGCGAAGGGATAGAGGACTACGGGGACTACATCCTACACTACAAAGGTGAGACACCAGGATTATATGGTGTGGGCTTCCTAATTAAAAAGAGACTTGCACACAGGATCGAAGAAATCAAAGGGATATCTGAAAGAATAGCAGTGTTGAATATAACGTTACCCTTAAATAAAAACGAAAAATGGTCCATCATTCAAGCCTACTCACCAACTGAATCGGATAAAAGAGAAGATATAGTAAAAATTGAAAAATTCTATGAAGACTTGAGAACAACTATTACAAATTCCCACAGAAACATTATTGTAATGGGTGATTTTAATGGCCAAATAGGAATATGTAATAATAATGGAGAAGAATACACAGTAGGTAAATACGGACATGGTAAAAGAAGCAAGAATGGAGCTAGATTAGTCACCTTGGCTCTAGAAAATAAACTCAGGATTCTCAACAGTTTCTACAAGAAAAAGAAAACAAAGCAATGGACGTGGATTGCCCCGAATGGCCTACATAAAAACGAAATTGATTTTATTATGACTAATAATGCCAAAATGATTCAGGATGTGTCAATCATACACAATCTAAACTTTTATTCGGACCATAGAATGGTTCGTGCTAGACTGACAAGCACGCATATAAAGAGAAAATGGATGTTCCACAATGATAGCTCTCCCTTTACATACACCCATAATGGCGAACGACTTCTGACCAGTTTAAAAGAATCAACAGAAAAGGATATGAGAAACAATATACCAACTCAAATCAAGTATAAAAATTTTATAAACACCTTACAAACAGAAACCAAGAAAGTCAACCCAAGAAGCAATAAGGTCATCTCTGATGGAACGCAACAGCTGTTACAGGAGAGAAAGGAACTGATACAAAGGAAAGAAAACAAAATGAACCGCTACAAAATAGCAGAACTTAGCAAAAAGATAAATGAAAATATAAGGAAAGATAAGAAATTAAAAAGGCAAAATATATTGGAAAAACATATCGGAAAAACTGGAGGAACAAAAAAGGCTTTTAAAGAATTGAACTCAAAAAAGGATTGGATGCTAAGGGTGAAGACTAATGAGGGAAACTATACCAATAAAAGACCAGAAATACTTAAAACAGCTACAGACTATTATCAAAACTTGTACCGAAGTAAGAACCTAAAAGAAGCGATAACTGAAAGAAACATAACAGATCTTGAGCCGACACCACCAATATTAGAGGAAGAAACAATAAGGGCAATTAATACACAAAAAAGAGATAAGTCCCCTGGAACAGATCAGATAACAAACGAATTACTAAAAGCTACCCTACCAGTCATTGCTCCTACACTAACAGATTTATTCAATGAAATTATAGAGACCGAAAATATTCCTACGGATTGGACAAAATCAACTATAATTTTGATACATAAAAAAGGAGATAAAGGAGAAATAGCGAATTATCGACCAATCAGCTTAATGTCGAATATCTATAAGGTATTTTCAAAAATAATTTTGTACAGACTCACATCTACACTTGACGAAAACCAACCGAAAGAACAAGCGGGATTCCGAAAGAAATTCTCAACAGTAGATCACATACACGTTCTAAGACAAATACTACAGAAATATAAAGAATATAATAAAAGTTACTACCTGGGCTTTGTAGATTACAAAAAGGCTTTTGATTCCCTAGAACATGAATACATATGGGAAGCACTGCGTTCTCAAGGTATACAGGAAAAATATGTACGAATACTTAAGAACATATACTCTAAAAGCACAGCCCAAATCAGGCTAGAAACAACGGGAGAGGAGTTTCCTATAGAAAGGGGCGTCCGACAGGGCGACCCAATCTCACCCAAATTGTTCTCGGCGACTTTAGAGATGATATTTAGAAACCTAGATTGGAAGGAAAACGGACTCAACATAAATGGCGAAAACCTAAACCACCTACGTTTCGCAGACGATTTAATTATATTCTCAGAATGTCCCATAAAATTAGAGCAAATGCTACAAGAATTATCAGATCAAAGCATAAAAGCAGGACTTACAATGAACACGACAAAAACAAAAATTATGACTAATGCTTCACAAACATACAATATCATTGTGAACATGGAGAGGATAGAATATGTAGAGGAATATATATACCTAGGACAAGTAATAGCCGCACGGGATACGATGGATAAAGAAATTGACAGACGAATCGCCAACACGTGGAAAAGATTTTGGTCGCTTAGTGAAGTTATGAAAAACAAGGACATGCCAATCAAAGATAAAAGAAAAGTATATAACATGTGCATCCTACCATGCTTAACATATGGCTGTCAAACATGGGCATTAACAGAGAAACTAACTAACAAAATAATTGTATGTCAAAATGGAATAGAAAGAAGTGTAATCGGAGTAAGAAGAAAAGACAAAATAAGATTAAGCAAAATTAAAAATGTAACTAAATTTAAAGATGTAAATAAAATATGCAAAACACTTAAATGGAAATGGGCAGGACATATGCTTCGAGAAAATAACGAGAAATGGACTAAAATAATATCAGAGTGGTACCCCAGAGATGGAAAAAGAAAGAAAGGTCGACAAATTAAACGTTGGGAAGATGACCTCAAAAGAGTTGCGGGTCCAGAATGGATCAGAATAGCAAGGGATAGAGATAAGTGGAAGGCTTTGGAGGAGGCCTTTGTCGAAAGACAAGCTGTTTTTGAGAAAACCGGTCCTAAAATGGAAATGTAATACTTAAGCAATTTGTAAATTTTTTTGGAAACAGCAATAAAGGCTTATATTATTATAGAAGATCGGGGAATGGAATTTTACGGTTCCTGAACTGTTGGGAATATTTAAGTTAACGGAATGATTTTTGTGGTTTCTTTTATTAATTGAGTGAAGTTCCTCTTATTTCTGTCTACCTTAACAGTGGCATAAATTCAGAGTTTTGACGTGACAACGTCTAATAAATCGATGGACGCCGGCTGCATGCACGAAAAAGTTGACACATTGTGCCGTAACGCTCATTGTACGCTTGCGCCGCATCTATCTCTCTTCTCTTCTTGACAGGTTAATTATACTTGTATTTTAAAAATCTGATTACTAGTATAATTTCAAGTAATTATAATTTTATTGGTAATTAGTGATTCAATTTTATACATAAAAGTATGCAATTATTTCATCAGTGTTTAGTTATGACGTTTTCACGTTAAAATATCGTCCGTAAACCAACTTTACACACAACCAATTTTTTTTTTATGATACTAAGTAATGAGACAAGCAAGTTGTTCGCCTCAGTGAAATGTTTAAACCTTTTCATAGATATATATATATATAAATACTAGCTGTACCCTGCCACGCTTCGCTGTGGCACATTCGCACATTCGCTGATATGTCACTGATGAAAAAAATAGATAAAAACAATCCTTGATGCGGATTATATATCATGCTAAAATTTCACCTCAATCGGTGCAGAACTTTTTGAGTTTTTAAAGCGTACACAAACCAACATAACATTTATATATATATATATAGATATATGTACGAAGTATCACCGAAATACCTATTTATCCTGACGCCACCCCTGTCGGGGCCGGCAGAGACATGAAATATTTATTAGCCCCCACCCTTAACATAATTTATAGGACGTCAAACGCTGCGCTGTTTATTTTCTTTAATGATTAAGGCTTTGTGATGTCCCGAAGGTTTTGGCCATGTTGTGTTTTTTGTTGTGTCTTTTATGTGAGAATTTAGTTGAAAATACAAGAGATTCTTCACTTTTCAGCTCTTTAAGTGATTTCAATACGGGTTTTTTTTATTGGTTTTGGCTCCGCGCGATTTGTGAATTCAGCCTTTGTCAATAATTATGAATATTTTTCGGGTTCCGTACCCAAAGGGTAAGACGGGACCCCTTTTACTAAGACTCCGCTATCGACTGTCTGTCCGTCTGTCACCAGGCTGTAACTCATGAACCGTGATAGTTAGACAGTTGAAATTTTCACAGATTATGTATTTCTATTGCCGCTATAACAACAAATACTATAAAAGAGAATACAATACATATTTAAGGGGGTTCCCATAAAACAAATGTGTTTTTTTTGCTCGGTATTTATAACGACAAAAGGTAGACGCTTGAAATATTCACAGAATATTTAGTTATAAAAATTCAACTTCAAATTGAATAATTAAATAAAAATAATTTTGCTGTTTTTATAGATAATGGTATGGAACACTTCGTGCGCGAGTCAGACTCGCACTTGGCCCGTTTTAGGTATGTTTTTTTATGAAGGAGAAAGGTTTCCAGTCACAGAACCAAAAGTTAATTTAAAGCTCATAACTATCTTTGTCGTTATAACTGGCAGGTTACATAAACTAATAGCATTTCTTACGCTGTTTTTAGCTCGCTTTAAGAATTGGCCACATCCCAAGGCGTCACAGGTGGTTCATTCTGAAACAAATCCATTCAAATGTTATGCACATAATTGTATGTTATTAGAATCCAATTCCAATTTTCTGTAAATGGTGTGAAAAATGGTCTCTCTTTATATCATACTTGGTTATTTAAATTGTTTAAAATTAAAAACTCAAAACTCAAAACTTAAATCATTTATTGTAAATGTTGCACTTTAACACGTCAAAAATAATATCTTACACATAAGTATAGAAATACAAAAAATAAGCCAAAATATTATGATCTACGAAACTAATGATTATTATCTAATTATGGTTTGAGTTTGAAAAAGGATATTTCCCTTTCAAGTGGTGACTCATGCCTGAATCTGGCACAGGAAAAGGAAAACTCCATTGACTCTACCAGTGCTTCGGAAATACGCCCGTTAGAGAAGATAGCACCAAGAAACTCTACAGGGAAATCATTTTTAAAAATTTTCGTTTTTCATTTTTTTTAAAGCTTTAATATACTATATAAAAATAAGCTATTCGATTGACAATATTATGATATAACATCATTACCAAACTATCTTCTTCTTCGTCGTGTCGATGATCCACGGCTAGATTGTTTTGGACCAGTAATTGGCTACTGCCACGCCGGGGGCAGAAGCCTCATAGAGGTCGGTTAAGGTGCAGGTGCTAGGGCACTGAGGGCACGACATCAAATGCTGCATCGTTTGCGCAGAAACGCCACAGTCACATTATGACCTGTCCGGGGCGAGATAACCCCATTTAGTCAGGTTGCTCTTGCAGCGGCCCACTCGGGTCCACCAAACTATTAAATTACATTATTGAAATTGTATTAATTACGCTACTTATCATTATCATGGAGATTGGTACATTGAGGCCATGCATTTTTGTCTTTAACATAGTCATTAATAGTGGACAGTTTATAATGTTCCGTTTTTCATCTGTACATCTTACACGGTAATGGCTGCGTAGATTTATTGTATGGCAGAATGTTGTTAGTTATAAAGTTTACAATAATAAGATTACAGTATTACACCAATATAGCAGTGGAAGGCCTCGATTGCAAGAGACCGCCTGAGAAAGTACCACACCTTTACCAGATATTCAGCCGCCAAGAAGTGGTGTGCAAACATTACTGTGCTCCGGTTTGAAGGGCACTGTTTCCAGCTTAATTACTGGGCATATGAGACTTTAGAGCCGATGTCTCAGGGTGACGAGCGTAGTGCAGTGCCGCGCAGGCTTATGCATGCAGGGTTCTGAGTGGTGCTGTGACTGTTATGGGCAGGCGTAGCACTTACCATTAGGTGAACAAGTTGTTTAACTCGTCGCTCAGTCAAAAATAAAATAGAAAAGAAAACACGCTAACTTACTTAAAATTATTATTTAAAAATAATAATAAAATAATAAAAATGCCATATCTTAAAATTTACAAACCTAAACAAGACTTCATTTAAAATGCACTAAACAAAACTAATTTCAGAGGTAGGTATGTTATCCACCAATCCGGACTGGGCCCCCGTGGTGGATCATGGCCTTACCCTCCTCACGAAAGTGAGGAGAGACCCGTGCCCAGCAGTGGGACGTTATGGGTTGATCATGATGATGATGAAACAAAACTAAACTAATCAAAAATGAAAATATGTCAACGTATTGGAACTTGTATGTAAAACTGTTTAAAAGTGCCAAATATGGCTATAATTCAGTCTACCATTACCATATATCAGGAATTAGATATTTTTCAACCCGCACTGTACCAGCATAGTGGATTACGACCTAAACTATCATCACAACAAACTGCCGGATTCCTAACTAAAATAAAATTAAAAATAAACTTTATACTGAAATCATGATAATGATGCAACGATGATAAATAATTACGGCGGTAGTTACGAATAATCACATAAGGTTCAAAACAGAGACTAAGTTAATCGTACAAAAAATCAAATACCTCTAAGAAATCTTGTTACGGAAAGTGCCCATGTTCTCTTATAGAATTTTTTTTATCACCTATATTCAAAGAAACCACATAAGAAAAAATGGTCTGAAATATAGAACTATTTGCCTGCAAAATAAACATTATTTTTATCTAGAAACAGTTATTTATAAAACCTAGACAATCACCATTTTTTATGTCCCCAACATGCCCATACAAAGCAATGTCAGTTGATAACCGCATATTTCGACAGTAAGGAAAGTCGATCAAATCCATTAGGAGTGGTTATCATTGGACATCATACACACACACATTAGTTCAAATCATCAAACTAGTTCATCATCATCATCATCAACTCAACGTCCTATTGCTGAGCACGGGTCTCCCCTCACTTTCATGGGGGTTAGGCCATAATCCACCCCGGCCCGGATTGGTGGATAACGTACCTCCGAAATAAATCAAACTAGTCCATGGGGTCCAAGTACAAGGAAATTTTTGAAGCAAACATTTCCTCGGTTAATCGTCGCCGCTGGTGACAAGAGGGCTGGCTCATTTCTCGCACAGAGAATAGCTATTGCTATTCAACGTGGAAATGCAGCCAGTGTTCTTGGCGCCATGCCTCATGGACACCCTCTTTTGTTAGATTTTTAAGTTTTAGTTTTAGTTAGTTTTCCTTTTAAATATATTGTTATTAAATAAACTCCATAAACTAGTTACGACTGATATATTTTACTATTAGATCTTTGCCCTGTACGGGAATCGAACGCACTACCTTACGCTTTGCAGTCAGCTCATCGCTCACTTACGCCACGGGGGCTGCCAAAAATAATAAAGCTTGGTTACTGCAAACTTATATCTTAAACCAATCGATTGATGCACAACAAACATGGCGCATATTTTCATATAACTTACATACAGGCGGGTAACCACGTACTTATTCTTATTCCATGCAGTTCATTTTAAGGCCTTAAACTGAACGGCCTAGATTGGCCCCACACTCTCATAAATGACAAACGTGACGTGACGTCACTCAATAATAGACTGAAGAGAATGAGAGAAAAAGAGAATGAGATGGAGCTATATAAACTCCCATAAATGCAACCAAATTGTTACGATCTCTTTGGATTAATGTCTCTGGTCGACTTATGAACGATGAGCGATATTGGTGGTGACAGTTAGCAGGGCAGTTCAGCTTGAGGCCTTAAACTGGATGGATTTTACTGTTCGTGGTGAGGGTCCTGTATGTAAGCGTGCCCATACTGTTGGTGTTATGTAGATAGCGCGAAATATATTACGTACTTATGTCACCGCAAAGTCTTTCACCTTCAATTGACTCCATTACCTTGAAAGATAAACTATGCCAGAGTTGTTCAAACTTTAAATTTACCGGAAAGAAATTTAATCTCGTCCCGCTGTCCCCGTGACAGGGACATGGCGTACGGGGACAACGGGAATACACCTAAAATGTTTATCAAGTTCATTATCATTGTTAATCACTTTACAGATGGTCCATTTTGAAAGAAAATCTCTCACTTTATATATCTACTGCATAGCTAAAGCGGTGACAGCTTAGTGGGAGAACGTCCGCCTTCCAAGGAAAGGATCGTGAGTTCAAATCCCAGCACTGCTGAGCACGGGTCTCCCCTTATTTTCATTAGGAGGGTTAGGCCATAATCCACCACGGAGGCCCGGTCCGGATTCGTGGGTAATATTTGGGTTTCCTCACGATGTTTTCCTTCACCAAAAAGCGAGTGATAATAACCTACGTATGCTTTACAGAAACACACTGGTACGTGTCCTATATTTTATCATATCAGACATTAATTTATAATGTACATAATTATATTACACATTAACACACGAAGAAACACAAGTTTGAGTCGATAATACAAAATAACATCGTCAGTTTCGGTTTTTCCGCCATACTTGTTAATACTTAGAGCTCTGTAAGAATAAATGGGATTAATCTGCTATTAGAGTAAATGGCTAGAACTACGTAAAAATCATCGCTCAAATTCTGATACAGTAACATTAAAGTGTAACAGACGGACAGAGTAATTTCGCATTTATAATATTAGTAGGGAAGTAAGAATTGCAAAACAAATGTCCTGTAAACAACAAAAGCCGTAAAGCTTAATGCTTATAGAGTGGGACATTTGCTCCATTTTAGTTTCAAAAACATAAAACTGTAGTTAAGCTATGTGTGTGAAGAATAACTTAAATGAAAGATCCCGTTATAAAAACAAGAGATAGCTCCATTCGTTGTGCTTTTAACTTATATGTATGTTATAACTTTTATTGTGGTTCAAGTTTTAATGGTTTTGGTAAACATTGTAGAGTATTGTATGAAAACGAGCGTCTTAGAATGTTGTAATAATCTTCCCATTTCCTCTTGTAATCATTGAGTTTGTTGTTTCATTACTTGTTTTACACATCTTTACAAACAACTCAGGCGTAACCAGGGGGCCTACCATGACCTCTTATAGCGATTCAATTGAAGACCTAAACTGAACCGCGTCGCATAATCGTACCGTGACGTCTTATTTTTTATGTGGCTGCCATTTTCAACCTAAACTGGATCCAGTTAAGGTTGAAAATGGCAGGAACCTAGATTGAGCCGCTAATAAGCCATTTTCAACCTAATCTATATTCAGTTTAGGTTGAAAATTGTAGCAACATAAAAAATAAGACGTCACGGTACGATTATGCGACGCGGTTCAGTTTAGGTCCTCAACTGAATCGCTATAAGACGTCATCGTAGGCCTCCAGGTCGTGAATGTGATGGTAAACGCCACGCCCCACTAGCCCCTGGCATAAATGCAGTGCCATCTTGAACTTAGAAAGGTCATTTCTTGTTGGAGTGTATCAAAGACATGCAGCCAACAATTTTTTTTTTTATATAACTTATTATAGAATAAACCGATTAGAAGGTAAACATATTGTTACATAGATTATGTCTGAATAATCAAAAATTAAAAAAAGCGATGGTAGCCTAGAAAAAAGGACGTCAATTCAAATCCCAGTGCGGGCACGTACCAATGTGTTTCTGTACAGCATGTACGTAATTATCACTCGCTTTTCGGTGAAGGAAAACATCGTGGAGAAACCCACGTGCCTACCCGAGAATTATTTCAAAGGTAGGTATGCTATCTACCAATCCGGACCGGGCCCCCGTGGTAGATTATGGCCTGACCCTCTTCACGAAAGTGAGGGGAGACCCGTGCCCAGCAGTGGGACGTTATGGGTTGATGATAATGATGATGAATCAAAAAATGTTCACGCAGCACATTTTGTATGAAAAGTCGTACCACCCAAAGAAAATACTTCAATCCTGCCAACTTTTACTGTAATTACAAGACGCGCAATCCGCAAAACTAACCCCCAGGGGCAAATCCATCGTTTGGGAATCTCTGGCCTCTTCAAAATGGCTGTTTTGACACTAACCAGCAAGCCAGACGAAAGTGACGCGCCGTGCTGTGTGCGGCGTGCGGCACGCTGCACTACGTTACTCTATGCCTTGTTTAACTCCCGACGCAAAATGACGGAATGTTATAAGTTTGACATGTCTATGTGTGTGTATGTGTGTATGTCAGTGGCAGCGTAGCTCCCGAACGGATAAACCTATTTTGATTTTGTTTTTTGAAGTAACACTTCTTTACGCACGCCTAACTTGGGGAGTAAACAGGTGAATGCGTTACGAAAAATGTGATCGGGCGAGGCGAACGGAAGTTAAAAAGGAGATATAAGCTGTGATATAAGTTAGTAGAGATATAAAGAGAGAGAGAGTTACTATTAATTAATACTTTTAACTAATATTAAAATTATTAAAATATTTTTTATGAAAATGTATTTTGTAATGTTTCTTTTTTGTTTTTACACATATCAAAATGACAGCGCACCGCAGGTTACTGCGCCGCTTTGCATTGATCTGTCTTATGCCTAAAACGTAAAAAAAAAATACATTTCAAAAAAAGGGACTCCCAATCAGAAAAAAACCATCAGTCAGAAAATCCGCCTTCCTTCCCCGTCATTACAAGACGCGTAACCTGCAGAACTGCCCCCCGGGGGCGTATTCAGCATTTGAGAACCTCTGGCCTGCTCGAAATGTGCCCCGAGTTGTACAAGTTGAATTATACACCGGCATTTATTTGGGGCAATGCCGTTCATGAATAAAGCGTCTATTTGTTTTGTCGATGGCAAGCTGTGGCGGTCTCCGTTATTTGAAACGTTTGGACTAGTTATTTTTTAGGGTTCCGTACCCAAAGACTAAAATGGGACCCTATTACTGAGACTTCGCTGTCTGTCTGTCACCAGGGGCCTCACCACGAACAGTTAAATCCATCCAGTTTAAGGCCTTAAACTGAACTGTCCTGCTAACTGTCACCGCCAATATCGCTCAGCGTTCATAAGTCGAACAGAGACATTTATCCAAAGAGATCGTAACAATTTGTTTGCATTTATGGGAGTTTATATAGCTCCATCTCATTCTCTTTCTCTCTCATTCTCTTCAGTCTATTTTGGAGTGACGTCACGTTACATTTGTCATTTATGAGTGTGTGGTGCCAATCTAGGCCGTTCAGTTAAAGGCTTTAAAATGAACTGCATGGAATAAGAATAAGTGCGTGGTTCCCCCCAGGCTGTATCTCATGAACCGTGATAGGAGACAGTTGAAATTTTCACAGATTACGTATTTCCTTTGCCGCTTTAACAACAAATACTAAAAAAAACAGAATAAAGTAAATATAAGGGGGCTCCCATACAACAAATGTGATTTTTTTGCCCTTTTTTGCTCGATATGGATAACGGCAACAGGTAGACGCTTGTTTTTTTTTTTGTTTGCGGTCTAGGTAATACGTTGTTTGATGACAATGATGTATGGATGCCAATTGCTTAAGCACCTCCTAGTGACTACCATCGTGTTTTGTTTCAATGAAATTCACCGTAGATTTTGTTACCAGTTCTTCTCTTTGTATTTCAAATTAGGTGGTAGATAAAATATTAAAAGAGAAAGATAAAAAAATAAGTTAAAAGAGCCCTTACTAATAAGGGTAGACAACGCACCGGCAATGCCCAAAGAAAACATCGTGAGGAAACCAGCATACCTACCCGAGAATTATTTCGAAGGTAGGTATGTAGGTACGCCACCCACCCTACTATCGAAAAATGTTTTTACTGTCCATCCAAAGGTTGTCTGGAAGAAATCGCTTTCAGCGATAAGAGCGCCCATTGTACTACCCTTGTTTACCTATTGTAATTCTTCATTACTGTGTTTATTTTTGTTTCTGGTGTACAATAAAGAGTTTTTCTATTCTATTTTATTCTATGTTATCCACCAATCCGCACCGGGCGCCCGTGGCGGATTATAGCCTAATCCTCCTCACGAAAGTGAGGGGACACATGCTCAGCAGTGGGACAATATGGGTTATAGATGATTATTTTTTTTACTAGGCTCCGTAATTGCGACCGAAGTTTACGAACAACAATTTAGAGGAAAAGGGAGTTATAGTAATGATGACTCCAAATTACAGCGACATCAATGCGGCTCTTTGTCTTCGTGATTTATCGGTCATTTATGGCCCAATAAAAACTGAATTTCTCAGAGTCAGTTAGAACGCAATAGGGCGCATAAGGACTCATTTGTACACCGCAAGCGACGCTATTTCTGTACGCGTCGGTGGGACGTACTAAAGGTGAGATTTGGGGGGCCGAATTTCGTATTTTATTTTTATTTGACTTAGTGACGAGACAAGCAAGTCGTCCACCGAATTGAATTGTATTCTTTAAAAACAGTTTTACATAACTAAATTCGTTGAACATGTCCTAACTTGAAAATAGCTGTATAATTTTTTTGGTGAAAAATATTAAAATTAAATTGGCACTGTGAAATGATATTTGCCATTATTAGCTGATGTTGTTTGTATAACATAGCATACTCAGAACAAATCTGGTGGACTGGTGGAAGTACTCTCCCAAGCGGATGTATTTGAGCTGGTTATTATAACAAATAATCATTGTCATTGTTAGTTGTTGTCATAGTCATTGTTTCCCCAAAAAATAATAATTATTTAGCTTTGTCATAGATTACTGTGACAAAGCTAAATAATTATTATTTTTGGGGGAATGTCCCGATTATCTATCTATATTCACTATCAGCCAAAACTATAAAAGAAGTATAATAGTTGATGTGTAAAAATGTGTAAGCTGATATAATATTATTTTAAGATTCAATCAGCTTTTTTTTGGATAGGGGATTGAGCCCCTCCCCTGAGTACGTCCCCGTAGCAAGCGATGCTATTACTGTTCGCAGTGGTAAATGCTAGAGACGTGATGCGGGACCATACATGGCGACAAATTACTGTTGAGAAATAGGTTTCGTTATGGAACAGTTCCTGTGAATTGATTTTTTAATCGCATTAAGATGGCCGCCATGAATAGTGTCTTAACTTTATGCAGTCAATACATTTACCCCCTTATTTATAAAAAGTTATTGAACGTCACTTAGTACTGCGCAGTACAAATTTGTAGTGCGCGATTTTATGAAACGTCACATAACTTTTTATGAACAAGGGGGTTAATGTAAACAGTCATATAACTTAGACGGAATTAGAAACGCGAGTGTCCTTTGGTTGGACTGTTTAAGAGCTGTTCCAAACATTACTGTGTTCCGGTTTGAAGGGCACTGTTTCCAGCTTTAGAGTCGATGTCTCAGGGTGACGAGCGCAGTGCAGTGTCATGCAAGATTATGCAATGCAAAGTTCTGAGTGGCACGGTAACTGTAAATAAAAAAATAGTAATACATTTATTTCGAAAATCTCTCTTCTGTGAACGCACAGAACCGTTCAGTAACAGAGACGCGTCCCCAAAATTTATACGTAAAAATATCTCGCCCTAATTTCTGGAGGCATGAGGTAAACGTTCCTACCTTTTTGTACATAAAAAAGGAATATTTTCTCTTGAACGAGGCCTATGCAAATTTCACGAAAGGTAAGCGAAAGTCTAGATTTCAAGCTGGAGTCTGGTAAGGAATTGGTTCTGGAATATTTTATAGAAATGAGGGTAGAACAGTTTTGGAAACAAAAAACGCAGGTGATTGTAAAATCATTTTTGGGAACGGGTTCTTGTGAGGATTTCTTATTAGGTTTTCATTTTTTCTGTAACATGAGAATTATATTTTTCTCTCAAAATTAGCTTTCAATTTCATATAGTCCATTTTTAATTACACAACACGTCACGATCCTGACTCCTTACTAGGATTCCCTGTATCTAGGGAATCAGGAACTACGAGGACCATGGTCCTACAAACACCCAGATTGAGAGCAAATATTTGTGGTTCACACAACTCTTTTCCCTGTGCAGGAATCAAATCCGCAACCTCACTTTATAGGCAACTTCCCGTAGCTCCACAGTCCATTGATCTGGAAAAAGAAAGTGTGTACATTATTCCCAGAACTACAATTAAAATTGAATAGGACATAATTTTCTTCGTTTCTCATTACTTTTGATGTTAGCTGTACCTTTCCCATCTCACTCGTATTATTCGCTTTGAGTCTAATCGGAAAACCCCCAAAGTGCCGTCACCGAAATACAGGCAAATATTATTAAAAATGCTTTCAGCTAAAATTACCTAACACACACCAAAGTTCCTCAAAAAACATGAGCCTTTCAATATAGTCCTCGTAAATCAGTAAGGTACGAACCTATTGGAGGCATTTCACTTGTACATAACCTACCATACCTACTTATTTCATAAAAGAAAGCACTTTGCGAAAACAAATTTTCTTTACGCATCCTTGTCACCCTATAGCTAATAAACACTTCTTATTTAGACTCTAGTCTCCGAGGGCACAGTCGAAATTCGCTTGTCTGAATTTTCGCGCTTGTCACCCTTCAGAAATGGGATGAACATCGCAGGTGTTTCAAACTTTATGAAATGATGTTCATGATGTTATGAAATTGGATACATAGCCGATTTACTTGAAAAATAGGCTTTCTTTTGACAGGTATAGAATCTTTATTAGTTTGCGATAGTTGCGAACGCGTCACTTTTGGCTGCTGTGGACATCTGTAAGCATTGATGCAGGGAAGTTTAGAACTCTGTTCTTACATCTTTTTTGTTTTGACTATTGACGAGATACCAACTCGTTCACTTTAGGTAAGCGCCACGCCTGCCCATAACAGTTACACTGCCACCTGGCACTTTGCATTGTATAATTCTGCACGGCATTGCGCTCGTCACCCTGAGAAATCGGCTCTAAAGTCTCATAAGCCCAGTAATGTCGCTGAAAACAGTTCCCCTCAAACCGGACAGAGTAATGATTGCACACACAAGCACACAACTAAACTTCACTTACACTAATGCATTTAAAATTGGCAACCTCCTCCCAACGTCTGTCAATAAGCTAAATAAAATAGCAGCATTTTTAATACTCCGGACACTCCATACAAATAACTGTTATGGCAGGAAACCTTAAAATGTGACATTGTTTTATTTCTATTTTTTGAAGTAAAGCTTCTTTACGCACGCTTGATTTGGGTAAAACTGGTGAATGCGTGACGAGAGCGTTACGAAAAGTGTGATCGATGAAGTTGAGACGGAGATATAAGTCAGTGAAGATAGAACGAGAGAGAGTTACGTTTCATATATTACTGTAGGGGCAAGAGAGAGAGGTGCGAGCACATATTTTCTTTCTCTTTTTCTCTTATAGCGAACTTTTACTTCAGTTGTGTGGTCTGAAGCACACTCGCTTTAATTTTTCTTAAACAAATGTATCTTCGTGTGTTAATGTGTAATATTGATAGAGTTTTATCCATTAAGTGTACGTTGACGTGTGTGGACAAACACAAAAAAACGTATCATTTGGTGTTCTCTCCAAACCTCCCAAAAAGTTTCAGTAAAGCACCTACTGCTTTACTAAATCGTGACTTTAACTCTTAGCTTTTACTAAGCACTAATGGAACCCAAAATGAACCAAAACATAAACTAATTTCGCATATCGCACGTATAAATGCCGTTTGTGCACGCACCAAATACGTACCTCAAAGATAATACGCAAACAAAACAAAAGACAACCAGCTCAAATTAAGGTTCATACTAAAATGTTAGCCCAATGTCATTTGTCATTTAGGCGTGATATTGACTGACCTTCTAATTTCCCTCCGGATTGCAAGTAGAGGTGCGGAGAAGCGGCCCGCGGGGGTTCGAGTGTCCATTTTGTAGTGCTATGTATATATATGCTATGTGATACTGCGCCAGTGTCGGACACCTGTCTCCACGTCCCGGACACAGAAATGAAAACTTAAACTTTTATGCCACAAAGCTAGAAACAAGTTCAAAAGTGGTTGCAGACGGGCGATTATTTTACGTTGCTCGGGATCGTCATTTTTTTTATTTAACTACGTGATGAGACGAGCAGTTCGTTCACCTGATGTTAAGCGCTACGCCTGCCCATAACAGTTACTGTGACACCCAGAACTTTGCATTGCATAATCCTGCGCGGCACTGCACTACGGTCGTCACTCTGAAACATCGGCTCTAAAGCCTCATATGCACAGTAATTTCGCTGGAAACAGTGTCCCTCAAACCGGAACCCAGGACAGTTTGCGCACTTCTGCTTGGCGGACCACCACACCTTCATAAGGTTTTAAAGTGACATGTTCACTAAAATTTGTAAGCATGGTAAATATCTCGATTCTAATTAATTAATGCCACACCATTTATTATCAGACCAGAATTATCATTAAATTGTTCTGTAAATTTAATTCAAAATGATCTAAAAGAAAGTTAAAATAACAAATAGTATGAATAACAACTGTTGTTTCCAATAATTTATAACTTATAACCCACAATGAAGGTGTTTCTCTATCGGATGAAATATTCAACATGCAATGGCCGCGTACGAGCAACTAATGATCGTACTGCGATAGTTGCTTGTAAAGAATTAAGAAAAGTTGCCCGCGTGCGGTGACTCTTACGACTCACACAACACTGTCCAATTCTAAGATGACAGATGCAATTTCGAAATTGAATTTTTATGGAACCACGAGAGACTTATGTACGGACACTGCATCAAACATTCGCCTTTATGACCAAAGAACATAAAGACGACTGCAAAATTTTTACAACTTCAGTTACGTTGTAAAAATTTGTTGACTGAAGTATAAAATATATTATTGAATTATTTTATGTTGTCCAACTGTTGTTGTATGTAGTTGTGTGTGCTTTCTAGTAGGTCGGTTAAATTAACATTTCGTAACAATTTATTTGGCCAAGACGAGCGCAACGACTCGGCAGACCACCAGCCCGATGGTCGGACGACATCGCCAAGCACGTCGGGATTGAATGGATGAGACTGGCAAAGGACCGGAACAAATGGCGTGAAACAGAGGAGGCCTGTACCCAGCAGTGGGTGGATACTGGCTGAATAGATAGATAGATATAAAGAACAATTTATTTTCAATTATTCCGTTGGGATAAGCAGAGACTACATCTTTCCACATGCTACGATCCCAGCGGAAAGCAGTACACCAGCTCCTTGACAGCGTCTACTGGTTTCTGGAACTCCACACCAATAGGCTGTGTAGGGTCCATGCGTGGTGTCACATCCTTTCCGCCTGGTCTCGTTCACACAGAGAACATCAATCCATATTTTACTCATCATAAGTTTGCATACTTCTGTTGTATATCTATAAGCTGCTATTTTTAGAACAGAAATAGTTTCTAACGCTAGGCTTTGGAACTTTTATTCTAGCTAGTAGGTAAGTATGTAATCTCGCCCGGGGGTGTCGTGCTATCTCGCCGACCGGTGGTTACGTTAGATATATAGGGGTGCCTACCCCTGCGCCTGAGAAATATCAATTTTATTCCTTTTTAGTGAATAATTTTTGGCGTTGTTTATTCTTTTGAAGTAAAACTTCTTTGGGCGCGACTTCAGAGTAACTCAGAATATTTTTAACGCTCTGTAGACTGTTGACGTAGTTTCCGCTATTTAACATCTTTTTTTTATTATCATCTGTGCCCCGTGGTTTCACCCGCGTTGAGTATCATCCCACAGGAACCGTTAATTATTACGAGATAACTAGTATCCTGCGTGCTAATCCAAGTAACGAACTATCTGTGTGCCAAATTTCATTAAAATCCGTTCAGCCATTTTTGCGTGATTCAGTAATAAACATCCAAACTTACAAACCTTCACATTAATAATACTACGTTCCCGTAATAATATGGAAATAAAATATAGCCTATGTTACTCGCTCATAATGTAGCTCTTTCTATTGGTGAAAGAATTTTTAAAATCGGTTTAGTAGTTTAGGCGTGAAAGCGTAACAAACAAACTCACATTCTCATTTAAAATATTAGTTGAGTAAATAGGATAAATAGATTGAATATTATTAATTAATAATTATCACAAGTTGATGATTATTAATAAATAATATTCAATCTATCGTTTGTTTTCCCATAAACACATTCAAAACTGCATAATTAGAATTATGGTGGATACAAAATTATATTGTCAATTAAACAGTACAAGCATTGAACTCCACCGAATTGTGGTGAACAAAACGATTTACACAATTGCTTGGCTTTAAAATCAGACAATATTATAATACCAATACGGTTATGTGGACAAATATTCGGTTATTTAAATTATACGGCAATTTAACCGTATACGGTTGAACGCACGCGTCGCTTTATTAAGTTGGAACAAAACTCTTTACCATGTCGTCGGTAGCAAAGTTTTAATAGATTCGGTGAAACGCTTACGAATTTCACTGGCTGAATTTTTTAACAATTATTCGTATCTCTTTTGGGTAGATTTTCAATTTTCTACTTTTTACTCTTTAGATCTTGAACTCTGCACTCCTGTCAACGGTATTCTAGATAGATAGACAGATAACTTTTTTATTAATATAAAATAACACGGAAAAAAGAAAACTTAAAAAAATTTAACAAAGCAAGGTTAGGATAGGTTTTAGTTTTTTTTTATTTGACTGAGTGACAAGATGAGCATGTCGTTCACCTGATGGTAAGCGCTACGCGTGCCCATAACAGTCACAGCGCCACCCAGAAGCCTGGATTGGAGACATCCGTTGAAAACAATGCCCTTCAAACCATAACACAGTAAAGTTTGCACACTACTGCTTGGCGGATGAAATTCTGGCAAAGGTTTGGTACTTCCCCAGGCAGTCACTTGCAAAATAGGCCTTCCACTACAATCTACATTATAGTCGTTGTGTCAAGGAGCTGGATGAACCCCCAATCATAAATAGTTACATCAAAAGTCTACCGTCCGTCTGTCCCACGGGGATGTCTCCTGGGAATTGTACCAAAGCGAATATACGGTACATCGGTGTGCCGCTGACGTCTGTTAAACTTTGACGAATAAACTTCCGGCCATGGTAAGAAATTAGTTTCTTCCGCTGACAACAGCGGTCTGTGGCACAGGCTGTAGCGAGAGCGAGAGCGGGAGCGGAAAGTTGTCGATAAATAGTCTAATATTAATAATAATGGCATGATTAATCATTGTTTAATGATTATTTGTTTGTGTTAATTTGTTCCCATCCACGGACGAACGCGCTGTTAAGAGGCTATATCTTTTCACATGCTATGAACCCAGCGGAAAGCAGTACACCAACAAACGACACGCCGTGCCAACCTCTACTGCTTTCTGAAACAGACAAAAAGTATTAGATTAGAATTTTTTGATTCTAAAAACTTTATTAGATTTATATTTATTTTAATGTTTTGATACAATTTATATTTAACGACTAGCTGTGCCCTGCCACACTTCGCTGTGGCACATTCGCACATTCGCTGATAAGTCACTGATGAAAAAAATAGATAAAAACAATCCTTGATGTGGATTATATATCATGCTAAAATTGCAGCTCGATCGGTGCAGAACTTTTTGAGTTTTTGAAGCGTACACAAACCAACATAACATTTTTATATAACATAGATAGATTTTATTTTCAAAATGCTCATGAGTAATTATTTTCCAAATAGTAGTTAATAAGAAGTTTTATTAAGTAATTGTTAACATACAAGAAATATTTATGTTTGAATTTCCCTGGAATTGTTAGATTTTTAAGTTTTAGTTTTAATTGGTTTTAATTGTCTCTTTAATTGTATGTTATTATTGTTTTTTATGTTCTGTAAATAAAATCGTTTTCTATCTTTTAAAGTCAAATACATTCTTGGGATTCCAAATGATCCCGCTAATCCATGTTATATCTATACTAATATATAAAGCTGAAGAGTTTGTTTGTTTGAACGCTAGGATCTCAGGAACTACTGGTCCGAATTGTAAATATTTTTTTTGTGTTAAATAGTCCATTTATGGAGGAAGGTTATAGGCTATATAACATCACGATACGGCCAATAGGCGCGGAGAATCAATGAAGAATGTGGCAAAAAAGGGGGAAAATATATTGCTTTTAAGAGTTATAGCAAGAAAACTTGAATTATGCGGGTGAAACTGCGGGGCTCAGCTAATCTCTTATAACTTGTCCCACGCTCACACCCTGCCCGCATCTTCCGGGACAAGTTATGAGCGACCTGTCTCTGGGCTCATTGTTTACATGCCTACATTGTGAAACATATTGTATTATGACCTCCTGTCGAGGTGGAAGTTTCCTAAGTGGTTTGGGGGTTGTGATGTGACATCTTTACAATTGTTTTTTTTTTCTATGTTTCAGCTTGGGTCATGTTTACGTTGGTTTACTAGATTGATTGATCTTGAATGTGGTAGCGGCTTCTTTTGGTCTCATTTTCAAGGCAGCCCGAGGGCATTAAACATGATTTATTGGTTTCGAAGTAGAATAGAATTGAAAATACTTTGTATAGTTTTACTTTTGACGGCATCCGTGGCGTAGTAGGTGATGAGCTGGCTGTGAAGCGTGAGGTTGCGGTTCGATTCTCGCAAAGGGCAAAGTTTTGTGCGAATGCAAGTATAAATTGTTCTGAGTCTGAGTATTTGTAAGAGCGTGGCTTTCATAGTTTTTTTTTGTTTTTATTTGACTGAGTGACGAGACGAGTAAGTTGTTCACCTGATGGTAAGCGCCTTGCCATAATAGTTACAGTGTCAACCAGATTTTTGCATTGCGCTTACGCAGCACTGCACTGCGCTCGTCACCCTGAGACATCGGCTCTAAAGTCTCATATGCCCAGTAATTTCGCTGGAAACAGTGCCCTTCACGAAAGTGAGGGGAGAACCGTGCTCAGCAGTAGGACGAATATGGGTTGATGATGAACATCTAAATAGATTTAAAAAAAATGAAGCCATCACTCTTAATCAATTCCGTGGAAACAATAACAAAAAGAACGTAACGTAAAATATCCACGTAGGTACGTAAATACGTTGTAACGGCGTAACGGCGCTAAAAGCAAACGCTCGTTATATCGAATTAATGGTATTTCGGTGACAAGGAAGCTGTGAAAAACCGGATGTCGGTCTGTGGTTCCATAGGTTAAAATATAATACATATGCTTATGTAGAATTAACAAAGAATTTGCGCATGTTGACGTTTAAAGTTGGTAACATTCTCAGCGGCGCACATATTTTTGAAGTGAAACTATTTTATAGACGTAGGGGAGAAATTTTATAGCAATCGTCACACTTTTCTGTTGCGCTCGACCGTCACGTAAAATTTTACACTTTGAAATGTAGGTTTATTAAAAGAAGTTTGAAATAAGACAAAGAGTTGGGGAGAAAGAGGTCGTTATAGAGTATACAAAGGTTTAAAAATGTTTTGTATTCACATTTTTTTTTTATTTTACTGTGTAACGAGATGAGCAGGTCGCTCGCTTGCTGGTAAGCGCCACGCCTGCCCATAACAGCTAAAGTGCCTAGAACTTTCCATTTTCACATACAAAAAAAATTCCATTACAAAATCTAATACGGCACTGCACTGCGCTCGTCACCCTGAGACATCGGTTCTAAGTCTCATATGACTAGTAATTTCGCTGGAAACAGTGCCCTTCAAACCTGAATAATAATGTTTGCACACTACTGCTTGGCGGATGAATATTTGGCAAAGAAGTGGTACTTCCCCAGGGTAAATAAAAACATTTCTAAACGAAACGTCTGAACTCTAAAATCCAGGGTTGTCACTTATTTTTTACTACTCTCCCCGTAAGGTTTCAGCATTACTCCTTATTCCGACTCCAGATTAGGTACGTTCTAACACAAACAAATGATTATAACTCGAAAATGAGCACAATTAGGTCATTTGTTTGTGTTAGCATTAAGAAGTTGAATACAGGGTGTCGCAGAAAACAACCGGCGTAACGTTATGGAAAGACTGATTCTTGCGAAATTGCGAAAATCACATGCCACCTAAAAACTGGCTTAAATAAAATGTACACCGGACAACCCTTGCTTTTGAAATCTAACTAATATTATAAAAGTGAAGTTTGTGTTTTGGTAGTCTTCTCTTCACGCTAAAACGGCTGAACTGATTTTGATGTTAAGTATATAAATACTTTTGGTCCTGAAATCGAACATAGGATACATATTTAACCCGTCAAAATTGACTGTTCCTGCGGGATAGTAATTAACGCGGGTGAAACCACAGGGTGCTGCTAGTGCATAATAAATCTTTGAGCAAAAAACTGATTTCAATTGGATATACTAATGGAAACCAATTTACTGGACTATGGGAAGAAGAAATATTTCTATGGGAAGAACAAATTTAAATAAATGAAAAAAATAATTAAATTAAATGTTTGGGTAACGCAGAAACGATCGTTGATTTTCACTTCATATCATTAATTTTATCCTAGTAAATTTCCACTAATGGACCACGAACATTTTATTAAAGAGATATGCTAATTAAAACCCACAAAAACTTCGCTCCTATAAAACAAACCCATTTATTTAATGAAAGGCTCCAAACTAAGCAACAACTTCAAAGTTCAAACACCTAATGTCGCGTCACACGAAGCGACAAAAAAGGGCATACATTTCGCGCCAAGCGACAAAAACTGCTCAAATTTTGGTGAAAACTTCTTGATTATCAACTCGGTACAAGTTTAGTAAAACATTATACAGTACGCTACCCTCGAATCTCGTTTAGGGTAAAGTTGGCCACTTTCGCATCACCCTGTATAAATATAAGGCTTAGGACAACGCATAATTTGTAAGTTTAATTTAACATTTTTAGGTGAGGAGGTGTTGGTGCATATTGTTACTCAAAACGATTGTGTCAGTGTGTACGGTTACAAACGTGTGATAGACCAATCCGATCCAGATTTGAATGAAAATCGAATTCATTTGACGTGTTCAGTATGGACAAAATATCAAATGAATCCGATGTTCGTTTTCAATTGTATTGTTTAAAACGGCTGTGGGCCGCTGTTGTGGGTTATAATTGTTAAACCTAAATCCTTTTCACGAATGTAAGATGAGAACCGTGCTCAGCAGTGGGCGGATATCGATAGTGATGTTTTTTTTTTCTTTTCGTGATTATTATGATAATGTATCATAAGTTGAATTGTCAGAATTTTGCATTGCTTCACATCATTTTATGCGTGATATCCCTCCTATTTCCGTTTTGTTTCAACCTTCATCACCCGTACGGTTAAAAAGTTGAACTTTTTCCTGACAGCTAAGGATAATTAAGGAGTCTCCAAGACATGTTCACTCTCCTGTTAACACTTTGACTGCTGAGCCGTTTTGCTTGTCTGCCCACGGGTGCGGCTCTGCACGCGCGATAGTGTTTTCTCATGCAACAAACACAACAGTTGTGTTTTTCCGTACTCGTGGCAAGTTATGAAAAACTCGACAGTTGTGTTTCCAGCAGTGAACGTATTAAAAATGTTAAATGTACATAGTATAGTAATTGCGAGGCAGTACAATATTAGGAAGAGTAACTATAATTAACATTAGCTCCCAATCTATTTATGTTACTTGACCATTTCACCGCAAATACCTTAGGTCTTTTAGAGGTAATCTGCTTTTATTAATCACGTGATTTAATTTTCATACATTTGGTATTCATAGCTCTTTCTCAGGATATTAGAAATGGGATATTCACCATGATATTACTTCTGTCAGTGACCATATTACTTCAAAACCTCATAATCGCATGTTTTTGACAAATTGCGCTTTGTGCAAATGCCATTTGCTTGAAGAGAGTTTATATTCAAACTAGCTGCGCCCCGCGGTTTCACCCGCGCAGTTCCCGTTCCTGTGGGAATACGGGGATAAAATATAGCCTATGTTACTTGGTGATATTATAGCTTTCCATTAGTGGAAGAGTTTTTAAAATCGGTGCCGTGGTTTAGCCGAAACCTTACATATTTCCATACCAACTTTCATGCCCTATTTTTATTTTACCCCCATAAGGGTAAAATTTTAATGTCATATTTATTTATATCTAATTAAAAGCCTACAAAATAAGCTTCAAGCTTCTAGATTAAAAAAATACGAAACTTCCATACAAACTTTCAACCCCTTACAACCTTTTTTCGCATTAAAAAGTATCCTATATTACTTCTAATACCTCCAAAAATATGTGTGCAAAGTCTCATGATGATCAGTTAAGTCATTTTTGCGTGAAAGCGTAACAAACGGACTTACATTCTCATTTAAAATATTACTAGGTATTGTTTACGTATATACCGATTTCTCGTTTTACAGTTGCTTGCATTTCTCAACGAATTCAATGTTTAAGTGTCTCACAAATCTTTCAAACACGGTGACATTTCGAATTTAATTATATTTATCAGTTGACTCTCCCGAGGCGGAAATAAGCAATTCCTTGCATTCCTGCTGTATTTTAATGGAGTTCAATGAAAGATGAACCAAGGAATTCATTAGCCACGAAGCTCAATTGGTGTACGGAAGGCTTCGGAGCTTTGATCAACGACGCTGAGTACCAAACTTATTCTAAAATGGACCGGAAATTTTGATCAATGTTCAGTGTAATTGCATCGTATAATATTTAAGGTAAATATCAGTTTTCAATGACAAACCACCATATGGGATGGACGTTATTGAAGTGGGATAGGATGCGGGACGCATTAACACGTTTACTGCTGAAAACACACGTCTATGTTTTTATAATTTTACGGCAAGCGAAAACACGGCTTAACGTGCGAACCCGTACTGCTGTTTTGCTAATTTTATTACACCAGTTGTGTGCGCCCGCACTGCTGATTGAGTTTAGTTACGCCACAACGTCAGTAAACGGTAAACACGTTGTGTGAAGATTCGTAAAAGAGTTAAAAAAGTAAAACGGCTCAGCAGTGTACGTGGACAATAATAAACCCTATGCAATAAATAATAATGGCCACGAATTTCATTCCCGCTAAATGAGATACATAAAAAATCCTTAACGCCGGTTCTCAGGGGCGTCACCACGTACTTATTCTTATTCCATGCAGTTCATTTTAAGGCCTTAAACTGAACGGCCCAGATTGGCACCACACACTTATAAATTATGACAAACATGACGAGAGAATGAGAAAGAAAAAGAATGAGATGGAGCTATATAAACTCTTATAAATGCAAACAAATTGTTACGATCTCTTTGGATAAATGTCTCTGGTCAACTTATGAACGCTGAGCGATATTGGTGGTGACAGTTAGCAGGGCAGTTCAGCTTGAGGCCTTAGACTGGATGGATTGAACTGTTCGTGATGACGGCCCTGGAACCAACAAATTCCATTGACACCAAATGTAATTTGCGACGTAAATAAACAAAAGTATTTCACCTGCGCTACCACTGTCTCACAAGAGGACAAACACGGCGCGCGAAGAATTTTGATTACACTTGGCTGTATCCTATTTAAGTGTAATATGGGTGAATTGGGACGAGGGTTCCCTGTACATTTATTATTACAGGGCGGTACAGATCTGAGCATTTTTGCAACGATTTACGAAAGCGCCTTCTGAAAATTCAGATTCGAATTTTTTTTGAACAAGAGTGTATTTTTTGAAAATATATTTACCTGAACTTTTATAAAATACGCAATCGGCACTGCAGACTAATCAAAATGAGCCCATATACCATCTACTGTTAGTCACTGAGGAGTTCCGTGTCTACCTTCCGTCTCTATCATCAGATCAGCTCGCTGTCTCTTTAATATTGTATTGTCGTCGGTACTTGACAGGAATGAATATTCAAAACTGAGTCTAATTTTACATTAGCAAGCAGATTTTGAGCTAACAACCCTACTTTTAATATTATATGTATTTATTGACAGAACTTAAATAACAAAATAAATAAGAGGAAAACTAACTAAAACTAAAAATTTAAAAATCTAACAAAAGAGTGTGTCCATGAGGCATGGCGCCAAGAACACTGGCTGCATTTCCACGTTGAATAGCAATAGCTATTCTCTGTGCGAGAAATGAGCCAGCCCTCTTGTCACCAGCGGCGTCGACTAAACGAAGAAATAATTGCTTAAAAAATTTCCTCGTACTTGGACCCTATATTATATTATGTTACACTATTGTGGGTTAGCGGTAGTAGCCTAGTGGGAGAACGTCCGCCTTCCAAGCAGAAGGTCGTGAGTTCAAATCCCAGTGCAGGCACGTACCAATGTGTTTCTTGTAAAACATATGTACGTAATTATCACTCGCTTTTCGGTGAAGGAAAACATCGTGAGGAAACTCACATACCTACCCGAGAATTATTTCGGAGGTAGGTATGTGATCCACCAATCCGGATCTGGCCCCCGTGGTGGATTATGGCCTAATCTTCCTCACGAAAGTGAGGGGAGACCCGTGCCCAGCAGTGGGACGTTATGGGTTGATGATGATGATGATGATACTATTGTATTGTATTTAAATCTATATATATTAAATACATTTGCTTAGACCAGCAGCCTCTGATGCTTCATTATATCTCGCCTTCCAAAGGCTACAGAATGTCTGAAAGAGATCGCGTTTACCAATCAGTGCACAAACTGTACCATAGATCTAGTTTGTTACGTAGCCGTCCGATGACCAGAATGATGACACCGCATTCCACAGCACACCGTGCGACCGGCGGTGGTACAGCGGAACGCAGACGCAGCAGAACTGTCCCATGTCTCTATATACTGTAATCCCCGAACATTAGGTGGACTTCGGCTCCTAACTTCGGACCGAACGTACACACTTTAGCTTAGCATTTAGATATGTAGTATTTTAATTATAATAAACCTAGTATAAGAACATTTGGTGTTTCTTTGCACCCTCCGGCTGCGGCCTCCATAACTAGTTCAGTTTCATTTTACTCTGTGTATTTTGTAAGCTTGTATACAAGAAAGTATTTCTATTCTTTTCTTTCCGGTTAAACAGTTGTATGAAGAGTTGGTTGCCGTCAAAATCCCTGCTCTATATTTCCTTGCCCCTTCCCCCCCCCCCCTTATATTTGAAAGCCGCTTCATACCAGAGTTTCGCCAGCTCTGTATAAATATTTATAAAGCTTGCTTCTGAGCCGTGTACAGGTACCGGGTTATTAAAGTTGATGTATCCTCGGGCTCTAAGGTGGTACTGATGTGCTCTTTTAGTCTTGCAGTCTTGGTTTTGTAGTCTTGGTCTTGTTTTTCCAAGACCAGCCTCTACATAGCGTTGCCTTAAATGACACCAAAATATTACAAGTCTAATTTCAAATTTTTAAATCGCTGAAAATAGTTATGAGTTCGAATCGGCAGAATTCAAGACTGTAATAGACAGGTTGACATATATCTAATTTTTTAAAGATGTAATGGTAACATCCTCTTCCAAATGTTTATCTTTGTTAACCACACCAATGCAGTGCCGTGCAGGATTATGCAATGCAATATTCTGGGTGGCACTGTAACTATTATGCGTAGCGATTACCATCATTAACGACTAGCTAGTCTCGCCACTCAGTCAAAATAAAAAAAAACATGCTTTTTTCAAAAAAATTCCAAACTGAATTCCAATACTCTTAACAATTAATTGTCTAAATACAGTTCGGCACTTAATCTTGTTAGGGTTAAATAGTGTTGTCCCAAAATACTGACAATTGAACGTGAAACGCTTGTGGCACTGTGAATGTATAGTAATGTGATCGAAAATTGAACCGAAGCTAATTAAGCTGATCTATAAAAAACAAATGACAACAGCTCATAAATTGGTTACAAAAAGGACTGTAGACTAGTCTCAGTCTTGTTTTCTCGAACTATATTGTCCCAATACTATAAGTTGGCTTAGAACGTCGCCGTACAAGTTTCCATAGAAGCGGATTAGTTAGTTTTTAACTGAGAATAATGAGGATGCTCGAATAGGTAGCTACGTACACGAGTTAATTCTGTAAAATAAAGTTTTCGTGCTCCCCTGTCTTGTAAATGAAATTTGTATTCAGACGCCAAGCGCAATCTGAGGCGAAAAATAGACCAATGCAGCGTAGCGTGCGGTGCGCCGCGCGGCGCTGTCAGTATGATACATTTTGTAAGTATATAGTCTTTGCATTTTGTACAATTAGATGAACACTTATGAAAGTGACCTTCTGCGGCGCGACGTTTCACTTGAATATTTTTTTTAATTCCTGGGGCCTCACCACGTACAGTTAAATCCATCCAGTTTAAGGCCTTAAACTGAACTGCCCTGCTAACTGTCATCACCAAAATCGCTCAGCGTTCATAAGTCGACTAGAGACAGTTATCCAAAGAGATCGTAACAATTTGTTTGCATTTATGGGAGTTTATATAGCTCCATCTCATTCTTTTTCTTTCTCATTCTCTCATCATGTTTGTCATAATTTATAAGTGTGTGGTGCCAATCTGGGCCGTTCAGTTTAAGGCCTTAAAATGAACTACATGGAATAAGAAAAAGTACACGGTAACTCCCCAGATCTTATTCCTTCATGTCCACTTATTTGTCAGCCTATCCAACTGTAAAAAATAAGCCTGTACTTTTTAGTTATTCAAAAATGTATCTTATGCGTAGTTGGCTAATATACAAAACGAAACTATTTTAAGATGACCTCTCCCATATTTTTTAAACGGGGACAAAGTTTGCACCTGCTTTTGTAACTGGTATTATTACAAGCTTTATTTTTAACTTCACTTTAGTTTAACTTGCAAATTTATTTTGACCTAGTTTCCTGCGTTCACTTGAGTTTAGTTTTTGTATGCTGGTGAAGTTCCGAGCTGATCTGATGATGGAGACGGTAGGTAGACAACGGAGCTCCTCAGTGAATAATAGTAGATTGATCGTGTTTGTTCTCATTTTGATCAATTAGCAGTAACTTATGTATTACAATCTGTACTTTAGAAGTGGCACTGTAACTGTTATGGGCAGGCGTAGCGCTTGCCATCAGGTAAAAGACTTGTACGTCTCGGTACTCAGTAAAATAAATAAAAAATTGGTTGCCTGTAAAGTTGGTTTACGGACGATATTTTAACGTGACAACGTCATAACAAAACTTTGAAGAATAATTTTTTAATAATAAAAGAATAAATACTTGAAATTATCTTAGTAATCAGACTTTTTAAAATGCAAGAATAATTAACCTGTCAAGGAGAGAAGAGAGATAGATGCGGTGCAAGCGTAAAATGAGCGTTACGGGACAATGTGTCAACTTTTTCGTGCATGCAACCGGCGTTCATCGATTTATTAGACGTTGTCACGTCAAAAAATAAAAATAAGAGCAGTCAATACTATGATAAATTAATAAACCTGATATAATATTCACGAATAATATAATATTCCTGAATATTCACGTGCAATCGCTATTAGAGTTAAGCCAATCCTCGTTTCAATCAGTATACAGAAACAATTAAACATAAGATAACCAAATCTAGGCAACGCGCTAAGACCTAGCTTCTAGAAATTAGTATACCTATTAATCCGCTTAGTGCGGAGTCATAGATGGATCGGAGTAATCCTATATCAATAGTTTGGATTATCATGTGTCCAGTTTTTAACCTCCGACGCCAAAAGAGGGATGTTATAAGTTCGGCATGTGTATCTGTGTGTCTGTCTGTGACATCGTAGCTTCCAAGCTGATGGACCGATTTTGATATAGTATTTTTAACATGCTTTTATTAGCTTGGTATGTATGTATGTTTCTGAGAAAGGATGGATGGATGTTTGTTCCTCTTTCACGCAAAAACTACTGAACGGATTCGAATTAAATTTGAAGCACAGATAGTTTATAACCAGGATTGAGTAATAGGGCACCTTTTATCCCGACAGTATGTTCCCGTGGGACAAAACAGGGCCTACGCGGGTGAAACCGCGGGACTCAGTTGGTGAACAATAAAATTCATACCTACTAAAAAATAAGGAAATAAAATTATTGAAAACATGACCGGTGACATTTTACAAAACTATTAAAAAAACTGTATAAAACGTTATTAGGTCTGCAGTCTTCAGTGGGAAATTATTTTCTAAAAGGGATATATTAAACTATACCACCCTGAACGAAGGCACGTGCAACTGCTGTTACACACAAATGGAAAATTCGCGTCATGTAATACTTAGAATATCTAGTTTAAATATTATATAACTGCGAAGTTTACATTTCACCCCTTTGAAGTCTCTGATCAGAAACTTAGCCTTGCAGATGAGTTCACAATGCGAACTTCGTATCGGGCCGTCGAACTATCGAACACTCGAGAGTTCCACTGGGAACCGCTGCCTGACTACGAATCTCGCAACAGGCCTGCGATAGACGTTAATCGCTTTTTATGCTGTCAAACGTGACTTTTAATAAATGCCAAAGCAAATACTGTATTAATTAACCAATGACTCAGAGTGACAAGCGCGGCGACGTGCCGAAGAAGATTTTACATTGCATAGTTCTGGGTGGTGCTGTAACTGTTGTAACAGGCATGGCAGTAACCATAGGGTGAACAAAAAGCTAGTTTCGTCAATCCGTCAAAAAAAAAAGCATGATTTCAAGTGAAATTTTGCGACCGACAGCGCTGTCGTTTAGCTACTGCCAAAATTTTACGTGATCAGGCAGCCGAGCTGGTGTGAGGGACTCAGGCTGCTATCGAGAGTTCCACTGCGAAGCGAGCTGTTGTTACGGACTCAGAACGTTGCGCAGTCCTAGATGCTATTGTTTGAGTGCAGTCAGAATCTACAGTATACATCACTAGCTATTCTTACTCTAAATCTATATATAGGCACAGGAGGGCCTTCATCAGAACCCATGTCGACTCCTTGCAGATAGTTGTAATGTGGGCGAGGTATATAAACTGCAACACACCTTATTTATAACAAAATAGGTTTAATTCAAATAAAAATCGCGATTCGTACAAATATACGCTCTAATGGTCTTTGCACATCCTAAACTCTTTGCTTGCAATTAATTATTTCTCAAATCACTGTGATTAGCTCAATATTTAGCGATTCGTCACGGACGTGGTGCGCTGGCGGCTCCCGTTTTCAAAAGTGACGTTTTAATATGGCCACCCCGCTACCATCGACATGACGCTCCGCTAGAGAGCGACACAGACAACGATTTTTTTTTTAAATAGGCAAAATTTTGCACTTTTACACGTCAAAAAAAATATAATATCTTATACATAAGTATAGAAATACAAAAAAATAAGTCAAAATATTATGAAAAATGTTAAAAAGATGTCAGCTGTCACTCTCTGGTCTATGGTCTTGATGAAGCGCCGTCTTATATATACGTACAATGAAACAGTAACGAACAGAAATTAGACATTAGAGATTTGAATTAATGTAGATGCATACAAATATATGTAACATTCAGTCACGCTTTGCTCACGTTGGGATAGGCAGAGACTACATCTCGCCACATGCTGCGATCCCGGCGGAAAGCAGAACACCAACTCCCTGACACCCTCTACTGGTTTCTGGAACTCCAGACCAATAGGCTGTGTAGGGTCCATGTTTCCTCTCGCACCTTTATGTCTCACTTTTCGGTGAAGGAAAACATCGTGAGGAAACCCACATGCGGTCATTATTTCGGAGGTTTGTGATCCACCAATCAAGTGGTGGATTATGGCCTAATCCGCCTCACGGAAGTTAGATGAGCCCGTGCTTGGAAGTTTCAGGCAACACCTAGTAAATTGTTTTATAAAGGGTTACCTTGCAATATTGCCATGAATTAAACCATCTCAGATCCTAACATCTGTAATAATATTTGACTGAGCCCGCTTAACATGAAATGTAAAATGGGCCTTCGAGAAGGCTGCGATATAAATATTTTGTTTATTTGGGATCCAGTAGAATCCTTTTGGAGGTATATCTACGTATGGGCATCTCAAGAGCATAGCAAAACATCTGAGCATAATAAACTCGTACATACGTGGTAAGTTTCTACTGAAAGAGTCCACCTGGAGAAGTACCACCAAGCAGTACTGTACTTTGGTTTGAAGGGCACTGTACCCATTGAAATTACTGGGCATATGAGACTTTGGACCCAATGTCTCTGGGTGACGAAAGCAGTTCAATGCCGCGCAAAATTTTGTAAAGTTCTGGGTGGCACTGCAACTGATATGGACAGTCATGGCGCTTACAATCAGATGAGCGATCTGCTCGTTTTGTTAGTAATACCTGGATGACCGAGCTGTGCTCGGTATTTTTTTTTTTTTTATGAAATTTTCTAAAAATTATTCCTAGCTAGATCGATTTATCGCCCATGAAACCCCCTATATACTAAATTTCATGAAAATCGTTGGAGCCGATTCCGAGATTCCAATTATTATATATATACAAGAATTGCTCATTTAAAGATATAAGATATAAAAACACCTGTTAAGATGACGTTCAGTTAAGTAACGTGTTATTTCGCATGTCAACAGTCAGATCAAAAATATTACCGGGGAACCTGTCAATATACCTGTCACATCGATTTTCATAGTTAACGTGCCGGTCCACCCGCCTCGCCACTTAGGTTGGTACCAGCCTTATTAATAAACAAGTTTCTTGTTGCAAAATATATATTATAATTCCAGTGAAGCTTTTGTAACATGCGTGGTATTCAGTCCAGCAAGCTGACCAGCCCAAACACCAACAACATGCTGCTAGTCGTTGAGAAATTTCATCTCTTTTACTTTTCTCTATACATATCAGTGCAGGCGCTTACCAATGTGTTTCTTGTAAAACAAACATATGTACGTAATTATCACTCGCTTTTCGCTGAAGGAAAACATCGTGAGGAAACCCACATACCTACCCGAGAATCATTTCGAAGGTAGGTATGTGATCCACCAATCCGGATCTGGCCCCCGTGGTGGATTATGGCCCAACCCTCCTCACGAAAGTGAGGGGAGACCCGTGCCCAGCAGTGGGACGTTATGGGTTGTTGATGATGATGATATTATATGAGACTTAAGTGTTTGAGTTGTAAAAGTGCATTAATTTTGCCTACTTGTAATAAATCATTTGAGTTTTGAGTATTAAAGGGAAATAGAACTGGAGGCCTACCATGACGTCTGTTCGCGCCACTTACATTGGCACTCATAATACCTTCCTACCTTCCTATTCCTATCATTTCTTGGCGACTATCTCTGTCGCTCATATCGTGGTATCCACGAGAAAACTGCTTGCCGCCGCAAGTAGTCTGCGATCGACCCTCGTCCTTCGCGGCTGCCGCTCTCGCCGAATCCAAAGTACTGGATCTGCTGCTCCTCTGTGGTGGTCCACGTGAATTCGACGCGCAAATATAAACAAAACCCGCTATAAACCCGCCGCGTAAACGCTCCTTGCCGACACGCACCAACCGCCTAAAATACAGTCCACTACATCGATCGTCATAACATCCTGAAGGAACAAGCAGCTTGGAGACGGACCCGAACCGAGGTGATTGCAGTTGCATGGAGACCAGGTTAGTCGCCAAGTTCCTTTGTACTACTCTTCTACCAGCCATCCTTCCCCCGCCATTGGAGGCGCGCTCAGCCTATACAGCTTAGCTGCCGCGCTAACATATTGTTGGTCCTCCGCCGCCGGATCTTCTCTGGTCCTCCCGCTATTCTCTGGCCCCTCTTAGGCCTCATATAGTCCTCTTTATAACCGCCCGCAATTTTATATTGGTATTTTTACCAACGATAATTTCCTATAATTATCGTGTTCCCGCCCGCAATTACAGTTCAGATAGTACCCTGTACTATCCTACTACGCTCTTATATACTTATTTCGTGTATTCCGCATTCCTAAATAGTAAAAATAACGATTTTTCCGTAATTCTTAATTTTTATTAAAAAGTGAAGGTATTCCTAACGACCGCCCGTGCGTCTCCACGTGGGTATTCAATACGCCGCGCGCGTGGCAGGTAAATGCTGTAGGCAGTTGCAGTAAATTAGGAATTTCATACTTTATCTAGTTTTTTATACTTTGTTAAGATGGCTATGGCTACTCGTTCAAAAGACAAAGATAGTGAAGTATACGAGGACGCAAAAGCGCTCGATACGTTACAGGTCGAACGTTTGACCTTGATAGGTAAACGTGACATTATATTTTCTCGCTTACAAGATATTTTTAACCGATCTTTAAAGGCTTTCACTGATGATACTGAGAAAGATTTATTTCTATGTGGAATGATCTCGTTAGACCGCTTACGCTCCGATTTCAATGAAATTGTGAACAAATTAAATGTCACCGAGTTGACTCTCAACGCTTCGTACACGGTAAACTACCAATCTATAAACGTCTTCGAAGATATGTTTTGCCGTTGTCAGTTTGTTTATAATAAACTTAACCCGCCTTTAAAAACCGCTGATTTCAATGTTGCCCCGCAACGTAAATCCATCAGAATTCCTGAACTCGATTTGATGGTCTTCAATGGAGATCCGATGACCTGGAGGATATTTTATGAGTCATTCAAACGCACGATTCACGAAAATCCCGATCTCACTGATCACGAACGCGTCCAATATTTAATTAATAAATTGTCAGGCCGGGCCCTTGCAGTTTGTTCTGGTATCGTACCTAACGCTGATAATTATCCGATCATATGGCAGACGCTCGTCGATAAGTATAACGACAAACGTAACCTAGCCTCCGCTTATCTTGATCAAATGCTTGATTTTAAATCTTTTAACACCGCGACGAATAAAAACTTAGAATTATTCCTAGATAAATTCTGCACGGCTGTGTCAAGTTTGAAGTCTCTCAAGCTCGATAACGTGTCTGATTTTATTTTACTATCGCTCGCTTTGAAGAAAATAGATTCAAGTACTGCACGGTCGTTTGAAATGCACATGCGAGGTAAATCTATGCCTACATACAATGAACTTTTAAAATTCATCCGCGAACAAAGCAAAATATTGGAACGCACTACGACCGATTCTCTTAGCCGCAGTGATAACAGGCCGCGTACTGCAAGGTCTACGCAGTCTTTTGCAGCATCATGCGTCACTCACTGTCCGCTTTGCAAACAAGCCGATCACGCTAACTTATATAGATGCCCTGCATTTGATAAGCTTTCTATCGACGACAGGTACACTTTTGTAAAACAAAGCAAAGGTTGCACTAATTGTCTAAGCACTACGCATATAAATACTGCTTGCAATTCTAAATTTAATTGCCGTTATTGTGGATGTAAACATCATTCTATGTTATGCCGCAAAGTATCATCTTCCCGTGAAGACAATCGCCCGTACCCTAGCGCTCCGTCACAGGCGCACGCGCCGCCTCCGCGCGCGCGAACTGGCAACTTCTCCGCCGCCGGGGATCACATGCCGCCTTCGGCATCGCCGCCGCCCATCGCGGGCTCCGCTAGCGCTCAGCTGACGAACTTACCTACAACTGCTTATCAGTCATCACAACAACAGGTGTCGCTGTGTAATATACGCCCCGCTTCGCAGCCTAATGACACTACTTGTTTACTGGGAACCGTACAAGTTTATGCTACGGATTTAAATGGTCGCCGCCATGTAGTACGCGCCTTAATTGATTCGGCTTCCCAAAGTAACTTTTTAACTTCAAAATGTTGCGCTAAATTAAATTTAAAATGCAATAAGGTGACGAACACCGTTGTTAAAGGGATAGGTTCCGCATCTAACCCAATCAAGGGAGCAGTTTCTGCTACTTTATCTTCCCGCCTAAATGATAATTTTATTGCAATTGACGCCTATGTTATCGACCGCATAACAGACAATTTACCGGCAGTGAAAATTGACGTATCCTGCCTTTCATACCTGAACTGCCTGCCTCTGGCAGACGACAGTTTCGCTTCGCCTTCCGAGATCGACATACTTATAGGCGCGCCGCTCTTTTCTGAAATATTGCTATCAGGCCGCGCCGCTGGTCCGCCTGGTACTCCAACCGCTTTTGAAACCATTTTTGGTTTTATCGTAATCGGGACCGCTCCCGTTACTCCCGCTCATGTTACTCCCGCTCATGTTACGCCCGGTCATATTGAAACCGTTGTTTCTATCACTGACCCCTTGGTTGAAGATAGATGCCGCTCTCATATTTCCCTCTGTACCTTTACGGAAGGACCACGTTTAGATAATCTTGTCCAACGCTTCTGGCAGCTTGAAGAGGTGCAATGCACGCCGACTTTGAGCCCAGACGCTATAGAATGTGAACGCATTTTTACAAATAACGTTTCCCGCGATCCTACGGGACGCTATTCTGTAGCGTTACCTTTCTCCCGCGATCCCGCGACCGCTCTGGGTAATTCTTACCCTATCGCTAAAAAACGCTTCATGTATCTCGAACGTAAGCTCGCCGCGACACCTGCTCTGCGCTTAGAGTACGATGCTATAATCAAAGAGTACATTCAGAAGGGTTACATTTCACTGATTGACAATGATAGTCCTTTTACTGGGTATTACGTGCCACACCACGCCATTGCGAGACTACAAAAAACAACAACTCGATGGCGTATGGTGATGGACGCCAGTGCTGAAACTGACTCAGGCCTCTCCTTGAATCAAGTTTTATATACCGGGGATAATTTACAAAACGATCTTTTTACAATCCTCTTGGATTTCCGCCACTACCCAATCGCTTTTACATCCGATATTAAACAGATGTACCTACAAATTTTGATAAATAAGGACCAACGCAAATATCAAAAATTCCTGTATCGATTCGATCCCGTTTTTCCGCTTGATACCTACCAATTCAACCGCGTTTGTTTTGGTCTACGTAGCAGTCCGTTCCTTGCGATGCGAGTGTTGCGACAGCTGTGCGCCGCCGACGGTGCCCGCTTCCCACTCGCAGCATCTCTTATCAGCGACAACACATACATGGACGACGTGTGCTACTCCATGCCTACTCTGTCTGCTTGTTTACAACTCAGAGACGATCTCCGCGAGTTGCTCAAGGCCGGGGGCTTCGATCTCGTCAAATGGGCTAGTAACTCACCCGCGCTCCTTGACTCCCTTCCCATCTCTGCGTTAACGGAATGCGTTAAAAATGCGAAAAATGCGTTAACGGATCTTTTAAATTCCGACGAATATAATAAGTCTATCTCAGATGAGTTATCAGCTAATCGCATACACTGGAAATTCAATCCACCGCGAAGTCCTCACTTCGGGGGGAATTATGAAATATATGTGAAAGCGTTTAAAAGTCATCTTCATAAAACGATCGGTTCACAGTTACTCACCTATGAAAAAATGTTAACCGTACTCACACAGATAGAATGCGTTATCAATTCTCGTCCTATAACGTTATTGAGCGAAGATCCGTCTGAGCCGACCGCGCTGAGTGCTTCACATTTCTTAATGACCGCACCGCTGAAGCATTTACCCGCTTGCACGGTTCCCGATGAACCTGGACACTTATTGAAACGGTACGCTTTATTGGATCAAATGGTACGATCATTTTCCAAACGGTGGAAGTTGGAATATCTTCACTTACTTCAATCTAGAGGAAAATGGAATACACCTTCGAATCCCATTACAATAGGTTCTATTGTTCTTATTATCACTGATAATATTCCCCCGCTATCCTGGCCTCTCGGCGTCGTCGTGGCCACTCATGTCGGCGGCGATGGCATCTGTCGAGTAGCGTCAGTAAAAACGGCGACCGGCGTCTACCAGAGACCCGTCGTCCGTTTATGTATCTTACCTACCCAATAATTTAACCCCTTGCTCCCCGGTCAACCGCTATGTTATATTTAACCCGTTGACTGCTTAAGAGTTAACTCTTATTTTTTTTTTTTTTTTTATTTCCCGCTTTCTTTTAAAAACCAATGGTTTTTAGGCCGGGGGCAAATGTTCGCGCCACTTACATTGGCACTCATAATACCTTCCTACCTTCCTATTCCTATCATTTCTTGGCGACTATCTCTGTCGCTCATATCGTGGTATCCACGAGAAAACTGCTTGCCGCCGCAAGTAGTCTGCGATCGACCCTCGTCCTTCGCGGCTGCCGCTCTCGCCGAATCCAAAGTACTGGATCTGCTGCTCCTCTGTGGTGGTCCACGTGAATTCGACGCGCAAATATAAACAAAACCCGCTATAAACCCGCCGCGTAAACGCTCCTTGCCGACACGCACCAACCGCCTAAAATACAGTCCACTACATCGATCGTCATAACATCCTGAAGGAACAAGCAGCTTGGAGACGGACCCGAACCGAGGTGATTGCAGTTGCATGGAGACCAGGTTAGTCGCCAAGTTCCTTTGTACTACTCTTCTACCAGCCATCCTTCCCCCGCCATTGGAGGCGCGCTCAGCCTATACAGCTTAGCTGCCGCGCTAACAACGTCTTATAGCGATTCAGTTGAGGACCAAAACTGAGCCGCGTCGCATAATCGTACCGTGACGTCTTATTTTTTATGTTGCTGCCATTTTCAACCTAAACTGAAAATAGATTAGGTTGAAAATGGCTTATTAGCGACTCAATTTAGGTTGCTACCATTTTCAACCTTAACTGGATCCAGTTTAGGTTGAAAATGGCAGCAACATAAAAAATAAGACGTCACGGTACGATTATGCGACGCGGTTCAGTTTAGGTCTTCAATTGAATCGCTATAAGACGTCATGGTAGGCCTCCTGTAGTGGAGTATAGTGACACTACAGGGGAGGAGAGTGCTTATCACTGTAGAGTGTTATCACTGTAGGCGATATAGCGAAGTATCACAATAGAGGAGCTTAACTTGTAGAGGGAAGTCACAATCCCCCCTAAAGAGCGTACGGTACTGTACAGTGTACGGTACAGTACAGCGCATGCTGTACCGTATTCTTCTGTTTTTTTTCTAAGTAAAACTTCTTTACGTACGCTTGACTTGGGGAGTAAGCTGGTGAATGCGTTACGAATATTGTGATCGGGCGAGGCGAACGGAAGTTGAGAGGGAGATATAAGTTAGTGAAGATAGAAAGAGAGTATTTTTTTTTTGTCTTTTTGAGTTACAAAATTTTTTTTAAACATATTTTAGTTGAAGCTCTACTTCTACTATGTGTCCGAACACACATGTAGTTTCTTTTTTATCAGACTGAATGCCGAGACGTGCAAATCGTTCACCTGATGGTAAGCGCTAAACCTGCCCATAACAGTTATACTGCCACCCAGAACTTTGCATTGCGTAATCATAACTTTGCCGCCCTTCTAGAGTAGTATTAATATAGCGGACTGTTATACGACGGTTCTAAAAAGTCTTTTTAAAAAAGATTATTTATAATTAAATCTATTTATTAGGATTAGTATAGACAAACAATTAATAGAAACGACCCTAGGACAACCAGTCGCCAAGAATATCAAACCGAGACTGCCGTTGGAAGGCAGGTCTCTTACCAAGCTAGGAATGATGGGGATGCTGATTCGGCAAGCTGTCAGCACTATCGCTTACAGGTCACGGATATAACAGGACGAACAATACGCCCAATCTGAAAAGACCATAAGTGACACCCCTACGTATCAGCAAACATTGGATAAAAAAGTTGGGAACAATATTACCCAAACGGACATCGCGTGAAATCCGACATTTTCCGCCATCGCTCCATTTTTCCCGCTTTTGCGAAACTTTGTGAAAAATAGCTTTAGGCCGATTTGCAACTACTCGTATCGGCTTGCAATATTTGTTATTCTGTGGCATTGACTTGGGGCGGCTGAGAGATTGTAGTTGTCCAGGTTGGAATATATGGAGCACAAATTGTTTTCGCATCTTGTCGTGGTGTCAGTCGAAATATTGCAATTGTGAATGCAGTGGATCATTTACTAGTAGCTTTATAATTCAACATGAACCAGTAACACCTACCAAGCTCTGAAATATAAGAAACTAGCTGCGCCTCGCGGTTTCACCCGCGTAGTTCCTGTTCCCGCGGGAATATGGGGATAAAATATAGCCTATGTTACTCGCTGTCAATGTAGCTTTCCATTAATGAAATATTTTTTTAATTCGGTGCAGTGGTTAAGCCGAAACCTTACATATTTTGATACATACTTTCAAACCCTAACAATGCTTTTTTCGCATTAAAAAGTGCCCTATGTCCTTTCTTAGGCTCTAGACTCTCTCTGTACCAAATTTCATTTTAACCAATTCAGTAGTTTAGGCGTGAAAGAGCAACAGACAGACAGAGTTACTTTCGCATTTATAATATAAGTAGGGAAGTAGGGATTTCTATTAGTTTTCAAATGTATAGATAACTAACAATTCAGATAATGATAGGTATAAACTAAAATTTAGTTTGCGATCGGCTAAGTTCTATACAAAGTAAAGAACGTAGTGGGCAAAATAACGTACCAAAAACAACCAAGATTAGCTCACAGAATCGTAAAAAAATCCTAAATATATGCATAACAGGCTGCTTTCAAACGTTTAGGTGCATAATTTCCCTTTCCCAAAACGTACCTTTCCCAAAATATCCCTTTTCCAAAATTGTACCTTTCCCAAAATGTACCTTTCCCAAACTGTCCCTTTCTCTAAATGTAAAATAGAATAGAATGGAATAGAATAGAATAGAAAACTCTTTATTGTACACCAGAAACAAAAACTAAACACAGTGCAGAAAAGTTACAATAGGTAAACAAGGGTAGTACAATGGGCGGTCTTATCGCTGAAAGCGATTTCTTCCAGACAACCTTTGGATGGACAGTAAAAAAAAATTAGATAGTAGGGTGGGTGGCGTACTTGCAGTAATTAATAAACACGATACGTACCTGTTTTTTCCCAAAATTCAGTCTTCCCAAACTATCCTTTTTCCGAAACATCTCTTGCCTAAAGACACAAAGGCCATATGTCTCCTGTGCCAGTAGTTACCACACTACAGTGTTTGTCCGTACAATCGCGTATCTCAATTTCCATTTTCTCTCATCAATCATTGAGTAACTGGAGTGCCAGCGACGCCGCTATAAATATCAGATTGATTGGCGTCGAACGCTTTATGTTCATAACTGTACGGGTCGATGGGATTCACTGCTATTGTATGAAAAGTGATTTCGGAATCAATTTATTGTCTTTAGTGTTTTTGGACTCAATTGTTAGTGGAAAGTGTTTTGGATTGAATTACAGGGAGATTAAATGTCTTTGATTGTACTTTGTCTTTGTTTGTACTCTAATTAGAGATCGCTTTTAGCGATAAGTCCGCCCATTGTATTATATTTATTTCAATAAGTTCTATCCCTGTACCCTGTGTAATTGTGAACTGACGTACAATAAAGTATTTTCTATTCTATTCTATTCTAATTTGTGTTCAAACTTAATGAATTTACATTGGGGTATTAGAAGCGGTGGTAGCCTAGTGGGAGAACGTCCGCCTTCCAACCAGAAGGTCGTGAGTTCAAATCCCAGTGCGGGCACGTACCAATGTGTTTCTGTAAAACATATGTACGTAATTATCACTCGCGTCCCACTGCTGGGCACGGGTCTCCCCTCACTTTCGTGAGGAGGATTAGGCCATAGTCCACCACGGGGGCCACATCCGGATTGGTGGATCACATACCTACCTCCGAAATAATTCATACCTACCAGAGAACTATTTCGGAATTATAATTATAATTATTTTTGAATTTTTATTATAATTCGGATTCGAATAATTATTTCGCTTTTCGGTGAAAGAAAAACATCGTGAGGAAACCCTCACGATGTTTTTCCTTTACCGAAAAGCGAGCGTAAGCGTAACCCAATATGGTACTTTTATAGACCATGTTGAGTGATGATAAATAATAATCATAAAAATAAAATACAATATTTTAGATTGTATTTTTTTGTATTTAATTGTAATTGTATTGTATACTACGCACATGCGTTCCAGTGCCACGCATTCACACTCGCTCTGTCTCTTTCTATACGCCCTCCCCAGGGGCGACGAACGTTTAACGCAACCTTGTTGGAAGTCGCATTAGAAGTTTCACTTCAATAATGAATGGCGCCGAGCGTATTATGAAATCGCTCATCGCTTTCTCTAGGCACTGAGCGAAAACACGAGAGCGCAGAGAGCGAGCTGAGCAAAAAAGCCCGTTTGCTAAATATGAATTCCATTAGTGCGCTGTTAGTGCTCGTAATAGCTCGAATATTATTTTAAACCGACGGCATTTAAATAGTTTAATGCTGAAAATATTCACGAACTTGCCATTTCATTTTTAGAGTTCCGTACCCAAAGGGTAAAACGGGACCCTATTACTAAGACTCCGCTGTCTGTCTGTCTATCCGTCTGTCACCAGGTTGTATCTCATGAACCGTGATAGTTAGAGAGTTAAAAATTTTACAGATGATGTATTTATGTTGCCGCTATAACAAAAAAATACTAAAAAGCAGGATAAAATAAATATTTAAGGGAGCTCCAATACAACAAACGTGATTTTGTTGCTCGTTTTTGCTCGATATTGATAACGGAAACAGGAAGGCGCTTGAAATATTCACAGAATATTTAATTATAATATTCACTTTAAAAATTAATAATTTAATTCATATTTAAGGGGGAATCCTATATAACAAAGTATGGAACCCTTCGTGCACGAGTCCGACTCGCACTTGGTCGGTTTTTATTTCATTTTTTTTAAATTGTTGGTGATAAAAATGTTTTAAAAATTACTTGTATAAAGTTCTGTTATTTATTTAAAGCGGTGGCGGCTAATATATTGGCTAATATTATAAATCTGAAAGTTTGTGAGGATGGATAGATATTTGTTACTCTTTCACGCAAAAACTACTGAACTGATTTAGATGAAATTTGGCACACATGTAGTTTATTACCTGGATTACAATATATATATATTTACATACTTAACGCGGTGAAACCGTGGGACGCAGCTAGTAAATAGAATATTTTTTTGCTATTGATATCATCATGGTCAATCCTAGTATAGAATAAAGTAAATAAGAAACCCAAGCGAGTCCGCGGGCAGAGCCTAGCTACATCATATTAAGTCACACATCACTACGCTCAAATCTCATATCTGTTATCGACGTCTACAATATTATCCGAGGCAATTCTTCCACTTGATCGTCTCAAATGATTCTTGTATTCTTTCATAAGAATAATGAAGGTTTTCTATTTTGGTAAGCTTTTTTCTTTGTGCTGCATTCAGTTTTGGGGCGGCAGAGGAAGGTATGGGTTTTTACTATTGCTTGTTTTGACTAAACCTAGATTTTGCTGGAATTGTATTTTTTAATATTTTTTTTTCTACAACAATAAAAGATACAAAATTTGATCTTAAATTATTTCCTGAATCAAGTTTTAATTAATTTGGATAATTTTTGATAATCCGGAAGCAGCTAAATTGCGATTTACCGCAATGTTTTGACAAAAATAGTCTATCTCAGAGCACAATGGTTGAAAATAGTTGAAAAGATAAACGTACCTATATTGTTTTCCTAACAAACAGTAGATTCTTCAGTTAATTTTATTCCACTGCTTCCAAAATGCTAATTAATATCATCCCCCAAAACCAACTCCATTATTAAAATGTCCCTCCATAAGTTGCATTCCAAAGCACCGCTCCAGGAAAAAATCTGTCAGAAAAAACGTAAAAAAAAACAGCAAAATTACGACACCTTTCTCGACAGAATACGTAATTACACTCGCTGAAACAAAACTCGGAGTTTCCTAATTAAAATAAATACGATTTGTGCTAATTTCCTCTAAACATGAGTGTGGGGGACAAGGGGCTTTCTAGTTACGTATCGGAGCTAAGGTTAGCTAATCCTAATTAGTTACAAGTCTAAACTAGCTGGTTTGATTCCCGCTCAGGGTTATTCTTTATATTATGAACTACAGATATATTTTCAAACACATCTTGATATAAAGCTGCGATCATTGATAATTAAAACCTGTCTACCTTTTTTCTATATGACTTCACGCTTAGAAAATAATATAGCATATTAAATATAGTACTTAAAGTGTGCAAACATTACTGTGTTCCGGTGTTTGAAGGGCACTGTTTCCAGTGAAATTACTGGGCGTATGAGACTTTAGAGCCGATGTTTTAGGGTGACGAGCGCAGTGCAGTGCCGCAACAGATTATGTGTGGCACTGTAGCTGTTATGGGCAGGCGTTGCGATTAACATCAGGTAAACGAGTTGCTAGTCTCGTCACCCAGTCTAATAAAAAAAATATTTACAAACAAAAGTGCCAAATATTTTTTTGCAGGAGCAAATAATTAAATGTGACTTTTTAATCGTCCTTGCTCGTGCATCAACTTAAGCCATATGTTCTTCTATTTATCATACTTGACTAATCTTCAAGGTCCTCAAAAACACGAGTCACTTGAACAGTAATTATAAATGCCATCAGCTCCCAGACTAGAGTGGGTCATTATGCGACCCTCAAAAGGGCGTTGGGAATAAGCCAACCAAGTTAAGTCGAGTTTTAACGAAGTAAAATAATGGACTAAGTTAGTTGAATTGTTTGTGGGATGATCTTTGAATACTGCATTGACCTTTGCAAACTTCTTACCCTATCCTATCCCAACTTGGATACCCAGGAATAATCGCTGAAGATTTCGGACTCCCGTGCTAACCTAAATAGATTTCTGAGCATGAAATTTTAAGAGTCATTTTACGCGTTATTATTATTTAGAATTTGGAATAAGACACAGTGAAGTATTGTTACACAATTAAGGCCCACCATACACGAGGCAGCTGGAACAGTTGATCCGTGAGTGCTTGCTTTACATTCGCCAGCTCAAGAAGTAGAGAGTAGTCTTGGTAGTAGCCTCTTCTGCAAGAGACTGCCTGGATAAGTACCACGCGTTTGCCAGATATTCATCCGCCAAGCAGTAATGTGCAAATATTACTGCGTTCCGATTTGAAGGACACTGCTTCCAGCGAAATTACTGGGCATATGAGACTGTAGAGCCGATGTCTCAGGGTGACGAGCGCAGGATCATGCATGCAGAGTTCTAGTTGGTGCTGTAACTGTTATGGGCAGGCGTAGCGCTTACCATCAGGTAAACGACTTGCTCGTCCCGCCACTCAGACAAATAAAATAAAAAGTCGCTCAAGCAGTTCACTCCTAGTGCTGCGGTCCCTGTTCATTGAAGACTATATTTCGCTATGCAGTCACAGCTTGGCTTCGACGGTTTCAAGCAGCCTGCGTATAGAAACCCAAGCTCTCAAGATTATTTCAGAATATGGACCTGAAACACGAAAAAGGTCCTAAAACAACGAAAGCATGTTTACAAAATAATTTCCTCGCGTAATGGATGTAAGCTAAACATTAACACCTCGAGGGCGTTCGTTAAAGCGCCAAAAAACGATGTAATTATTTTTTAATTACAAGATGGCTTCACTCGGAAATATGTTAAATATCTTCGCTTCGCGCGGCGCGAAACGTTAATTATCAGTTAAGTTCAGCACTTGATGAGAGGGGGTATTTTTAAAGAGGTGTTCGAGGATTATACTGTTCCGATGTGAACAGTGAAGTTTCTAGTCAAATTGTACCTTTTTTTTTGACCCGGGGGAAATTTATTGCGCATACCACCCGGCCCTGCGGAGGGCCTTTTGGGTGGTTATGTGGGACTCCCCTGCCAGCTAGTCTGACGGGTATACCCACTAAAACCCCGAGGTGTTCCTCCTCTCCGCTGTTGGCAGAGTCCCGGGTGCTCGGTCGGACTCTTCCGCAACTCTGCCAGCGGGGAATTGCTAGGTACCTAGTTATCTATACCTACTTCCATACTAATATTATGAATTGGTACTATTTTATAAGAGTCTGTTAGTTTTTTGGTTAATGAATTTTGAGTGCTTAATTTTACTAAGTAACCAGCAAGTCCTTCACTTGATGGGAAGCGCCACGCCTGCCCATAATAGTCACAGCACCACCCAGAGCCCCCTTTTTTTATTTGTTTTTTATTTATTATTTATGATCGACTCGACTTCCATTCGCCGCGCCCGATCACTGTTTTTGTAACGCATTCACCAGCTTACTCCCCAAGTCAAGCGTGCGTAAAGAAGGTTCACTTGAAAAACATGAAAAAATCGCGTATGATACTCGCGTAACCCTCAAAGATGCCTACAGTTCCCTAAAATCATTTATCGGGGCCATTTATACGTATGACGGACTTGCAAAACTTTTAGGCACAAATCAAGTTGGCTACGTGACATTTCCACTAGCCAGGCTTCGATAGATCTTTTGAACAGTAAAAGTTTCACTCCTATTTGAGAATATACAATGAGTAGCCAAACCTGGGCAAATTATTTCTTGAACTCACTTTGATTTTTACTCCCGACTTCAAAATAAACGGTCATATCTTTTGATCGCGATAACTTACAAGTTTGAATTCTTCACAGTTGAAAGAAACTTTAGGCCCACGTATTTGATATAAATTTCAATTTGATATCTTTACGTATTCCTGAGAAAAAGCTTTGACAGACAGACGGACAGATGGACAATAAAGTGAATCGATAAGCGTTTTTTTGGATGTAAGGTGACTTTATCGAGTGTTCTTAGCTATGTATCAAAAAAGCCTGATAGCCGTTTGAAGACCATCAGCTCTTTAGTAGTCGATGAAGTCTTTCAAAGTCTTTCAAAGCTCTTATCGATTCGAAATTTGAGTTTTTAAGATTTGGTTGGTCAGGGTGCGATGATGGAGCAGGAAAGAGTGATGATGATACTTAATGTAAAATAGAAAAAAACTCTTTTATGCACACTAAAAAAATAAACGCAGTACAAAAAAAATTAAATAGGGAAACCCTAAGCGGTGGTAGCCTAGTGGGAGAACGTCCGCCTTCCAATCAGAAGGTCGTGAGTTCAAATCCCAGTGCAGGCACGTACCAATGTGTTTCTGTAAAACATATCTTCGTAATTATCACTCGCTTTTTGGTGAAGGAAAACATCGTGAGGAATCCCACATACCTACCCGAGAATTATTTCGGAGGTAGGTATGTTATCCACCAATCCGAACTTGGCCCCCGTGGTGGAATATGGCCTAACCCTCCTCAGGAAAGTGAGGAGAGACCCGTGCCCAGCAGTGGGACGTTATGGGTTGATGATGATGAAGTGATATCTTCCAATCACAATCTTTGGATGGACAGTCAAAAACAGTTTTTTTTATGAATCGTGAGTTATCTATGTTTTCATATGATTACCCTTTCCTACTTAAAAATCAAATGTGAGAGTTTGTGAGAATGGATGGGTGTATGGATGTTTGTTACTCTTTCACGCAAAAACTACCGAACGGATTTGCATGAAATTTGGCACATAGCTAGTTTATTACCTGAATTAACACGTACGATAATTTTTATCCCGTAAAAATCAACGGTTCTTGCGGAATAACTCTAAACGCGGGTGAAACCGCGGGGCGCGAATTTTCTCAAGGTGACAGCTACTCACCGCACGCCGCACGCTTCGCTGCATTGTTTTGTCTTACGCCTTAAGTATCAGCCGAAATGTTAGCAGACAATTCTAATACGTAAAACTAAGTGAAATTACACCATATATCTACCTTAAGTACGTGGACAGAAAGGTAATAATAGAATAGTTCTAACTTGCGGGGCGGGAACTGGCGCGTCGAATTTATGAGCTTTGTTGTTCTTTTGGGGGGTGGGAGGAGGGGGGAGTCGATAGCCCCTCAGTTGAGTATTTACTAATAGTTAAGTCGAATTTGAAACTACTCAGTGGAGGGTTTAAATCTGATGCTAAAAATCAATAGATAACATTATTTTCGAAAAGAATCCTTTATGCTTATGTTATTACCTAATATTGTCATTACTTTATTGTAGTTACTTTTATATTGTACCATAAGTGGAATAAAAAAAATTATGATGATAATTTAAAAACTGGCCAAGTGCAAGTCGGACTCGCGCACGAAGGGTTCCGTTCTTAGTTGTATGGGAGCCCGCCTTAAATATTTAATTTATTTTAATTTTATTATTTATTTTTAGCGGTGGTAGCCTAGTTGGAGATCGTCCGCCTTCCAATCAGAAGGTCGTGAGTTCAAATCCCAGTGCAAGCACGGACCAATGTGTTTCTGTAAAAACATATGTACGTAATTATCACTCGCTTTTCGGTGAAGGAAAACATCGTGAGGAAACCCACATACCTACCCGAGAATTATTTTGTACGTAGGTATGTTATCCACCAATCCGGACTGGGCCCCTGTGGTGGATTATAGCCTTACCCTCCTCATGAAAGTGAGGAGAGACCCGTGCCCAGCAGTGGGACGTTATGAGTTGATGATGATGATGATTTATTTTTAAAGTGATTATATAACAAAATATTCTGTGAATATTTCAAGCGTCTACCTGTTGGCATTATCAATATCGAGCAAAAATGGGCAATAAATCACGTTTATTGTATGGGAGACCCCTTAAATATTTTTTTTAGAATCTGTTGTGGTAGCGTCCACACTTAGTATGCTTTTTATATAAACACATTGAATCGTGCCCGCGTTGGGATTTGAACTCACGTCCTTCTCCTTGGAAGGCGCACGTTCTCCCACTAGGCTACCGCCGCTAATCACCGCTTTCTATCAATAGGCTACTCAATCTTCCCAATGTCTTTTTTATATGGTGCTACCTACCTAAGTAAACCCTTGTATATATTTTCTCTTAAAAAGAATGTTTTAAGAATTACTTACATGTTACTTGTTGTGACATTTTTAAAATTTAAGAGAGTATTGTTTTTTTGTAATAAGTTCTTATAATATTGTACATCCGAAATGGATAAACTGTTGTTTCTAAAATCATACACAATTTACCATCTCTGTATTCACAGTTTAAGCAATAAATATGATTCTGATTCAAGAACAACATTCTTTTCCAACGACTACTCTATAGATTTCCGGACAATTTGTCTTTCATAACCTTGTCTGATTGTTACAGGTAATGTCGCAGAACAACACGAGTTAATTAAATAAGTTATAATCACCTTACGTAAGTACTAAATGGGTAAATATGTGTCTTCTTATTGTTTTTTTTTTTTGACTGAGTGACGAGATGAGCTGGTCTTTCACCTGATGGTAAGCGCTACGCCTGCCTTTAACAGTTACTGAGGCATCGGCTCTAAAGTCTCATATGCCCAGTAATTTCGCTGGAAACAGTGCCCTTCAAACCGGAACACAGCTATGTTTGCACACTACTGCTTGGCGGTGAATATATGGCAAATATAAAAATGAGTGAATATGTGTCCTATGGCTGATGGTGGCCTAACAGTGCTAGCCTAGTGGGAGAACGTCCGCCTTCCAAGGAGAAGGACGTGAGTTCAAATCCCAATGCGGGCACGTACCAATGTGTTTATGTAAAAAACATAAATACGTAATTACCACTCGCTTTCCGGTGTGGGAAAACATTGTGAGAAAACGCATAGAATTATTTATGAGGTATGTGGTCCACCAATCCGGACCGGGTCCTGTGGTGGGTTATGGCCTAATTCTTCTCAGGAAAGTGAGGGGAGACACGTGCTTAGTAGTGGGACGATATGGGATAATGATAATCAGTGTTGTATTTACGACCTCATTTTGATTGAAATGCGTTATCCAAATTCTCTGCGCCGTTTTAAAGCCGCAGGTTTATTTTATTCGTGGTGATTAAACTATGGCTACAAATTGAATTCAACGGTCTAGGACAAATATATGCTCACTAGGTTTCCCTTTACACAGCACAGTGGTGCAATCGCCAAGAGTTTCGGACAAAAACTGGGTATCCACACGTAGCCACTAGTATTGCTTAATTTGATTTTGCACTCGGAGCTATTCCACCACGTATTTTGTAAATTTTTGTACTATTTTTTTAAATTTTGTAAATTTTTTGTCAGTTTTAGCAAGCGCGCAGCGTGGCGCTTGTTTTGCATAATTGTGGTTCAGGCCACGTGTTGCGAATCAATGTTTGCTTAAAAGTTTCACGGCTTTTTTTATTGCGTATATCGGTATTTAGGGATGTTTCGAAAATTCAGAGGTAAAAATCAAATATACGTAATATACTATAAAAATATAATTGAAAAAATATAGCAAAAATAAAAAAGTGCACTGTTGGGAATCCTATCCTAATATTTTATTCTACTAAAATAATAAATATGAAAGTGTATGAGGATGGATGGATGTTTGTTACTCTTTCACGCAAAAACCGCTAAACGGATTTGGATGAAATTTGGCACACATATAGTTTATTCTCTGGATTAAAACATAGGATACTTCCTATCCCGTAAAAATTAACAGTTCCCGTGGGATACTGCTCAACGCAGGTTATACCGCGGGGCACAGTTAGTTATTTGATAATTTAACCAATGTTATGCAACGATACTATAAAACTCAACTTCCGAAAATAATGTATAATGAATGAACCTTTAGAGACCACTGGTGTTCAAAATCAAATAACTAACTCAGCAAGTACCAATAAAAACATCCTAATGAATGTTTGTTTATTGCATTCACGCCTAAACCAAATAACCGAATTCAAAAATTATTTCACCAATGAAAAGCTACATTATCAGTGAGTAGCACACGCTATATTTATCTCCGTATTCCCATGGGAACAGGAACTACGCGGCTGAAACCGCGAGGCCCAGCTAGTCAGATCATAAATTTAATTTAATAACGTTTCAATGAAACAACAAAACCGACAGAGTAGTCCGCTCTATATAATGCAATTGAACAACCCAATTATTAAAACCAAGTTACATGATACAAATTAGCCGCAACTTTATTAAAAGTACATTTAAATTCACATACAACTCAGTGGATAAAATACAACGAAACAAATACTCGTACTTCCGCGGTTAAAACGTCCATTCGCGTTCAATTTTATTAAACTCCATTCAACCCTGTTCAATTTCAATTGCACAAATTGCACATATATACTAATAATAAATTTGAATTGTCTGTCTGTAATTTCAACATAAATTCTATAATGTATGGTGAAAAAACTGCTACAGTTATACGATACAAACATACATATACAGTCACGCCTCTTTCCCGTTGGGGTAGGCCGAGGCTACATCCACGCGCTACGATCCTGACACATCTCTTTCGCTTCTTCCACTTTCATAAGTCCCTTCACGCACGCATATTTAAATACGGTACTTAATCTTATATAGCACTAGCTGTGCCTCGCGGTTTCACCCGCGTTTAGTGTTATCCCACAGGGACCGTTAATTCGCACGGGATAAAAAGTATCATATGTAAACTATCTACTATATAACTCAGATAATAAACTATCTGTGTGCTAAATTTCATCCAAATCCGTTCAGTAGTTTTCGCGTGAAAGACTAACAAACATCCATCCATCGTCATAAACTTTTACATTAAGATATTAGTGGGATTATTATTGTCTGTCTGTCTGGATGTTTATCTCAAATAGGCCCCGAAATGTTTCAACGGATTTCTATGAAAATGTTAACTTAAATTTTCGTGTATGTCCTATTTTGATAACTTACAGGGTTCCAAAGATATGAATAAAAATATTTGTAAGCGCGAACGAAGCCGCGTGCGTGCACTGTTCTAAGTTGGACCGGTATACATGTTAAATTCTGTTATTGCTCGTCCGAAGCCTCCAGGGAAGAGCGAAACATGCCTTGTTTTTATATAACAATATATGTATATAGAATAGTGTATAAAACTCTATAGGATTTGTACCTGGGTACTTTTAAAAAAATTGCCGATTTCACCTGCCTGAATATTTTAAGTTGTGGTAACTTTGTTTCCCGATTTAGAACAATGTAACTCTTAGGATAGTTGAAAGGACTTATCAATATATACAAGAACTAGCTGCGCCCCGCGGTTTCACCCGCGTAGTTCCTGTTCCCGCGGGAATATGCGGATAAAATATAGCCTATGTTACTCGCTGTCAATGTAGCTTTCCATTAGTGAAAGAATTTTTTAAATCGGTGCAGTGGTTTAGCCGAAACCTTACATATTTCGATACATACTTTCATCCCCTATATTTATTTTACCCCTATATTTTTTTTACAAACTTTGAGTGCCAAATTTATTTATATCTAATCATAAGCCTAGAAAATAAATTTCAAGCTTCTAGCTTTAAAAATGACGAAACTTCCATACAAACTTCAATCCCCTATTTCAAACCCTTACATACAATGTTTTTTTCGCATTAAAAAGTACCCTATGTCTTTTCTTAGGCTCTAGACTATCTCTGTCCCAAATTTCATTTCAATCGGTTCAGTAGTTTAGGCGTGAAAGAGCAACAGACAGACAGAGTTACTTTCGCATTTATAATATATATAAGTAGGGACTATCACCTACGTCACTGATTTTTTACGTGCTGGCTTCGCAATACGCATTAAACCAGAGTCAAGTTTAAAAATAAAATATGTAGATATTTTTGTTGAAAATCGATGCTCAGTGAGATAGAAGTTTTGGTAATTCTTAACTGTTTCCTGCAACGCAGATCTGCCTTAGTGCCGGAGCTACAATTCCACTGGTTTTGTCCATAGTTTTCTTAGTAAATAAACATATTTACTTTACATTTAGTAGTTCGATCAAATCTTAGTCGACGTCATGATTCAGTAAAGTGTTTTGTCGTCTTAAGTGTTCTATGTTTTCCTTCACCGAACCGCGAGTCAAAACTTACCCATACCAAAAACCTTAAATTACAATAAAGCCGCAGGTGTGGGTATCCATACTGTTTCTACATTTACCCAGATGTAGCGGTGTTCCCCGGTTCAGTCGGTACCATGTTCTTTTAATGCAATGCGACCGCACTTTTTTTTTAATTGTATATTCGTGTTATTGGAAATTCAAAATTGGATACGACAATACAGTTACAATTTATTTAATTAGCGCTCATGGGATATTATAGTCTGTATCCAACAAAAAAGGCTTTTTTTTATTTGTTTGAGTGACGAGACGAGGAAGTTATTCGCCTGGTGCTACGCTTGTTCATAACAGTTACAGTGCCACCCAGAACTTTGCATTGCAGAATCCTGCGCGGCACTGCACTGGGCTCGTCACCCTGAGACATAGGCTCTGAAGTCTCATATTCCCAGTAATTTATTGGCTAGGCATTTATAGGTTTAATTTTATTTTTTTATAAAGAGGTATTTAAAAAAAATGCAATAAGAAGACACTTTCAACAAACACTGACATTTCGTAAAACTCTCACTAAATTATATAATACAAGATTGAGAAACAATAATACTTATTCTACAAAACTTTGATATTTAGGCTCAAATCGTCAGTAAACAAAAATATACATAAAAAGTGTATTTATTATTTTTTACCAATACAAATTATCTCCGCTGCAGTTCACTGTGCTAGGCTTCAGTTTAATAATATTATTCTCATCGGATATAATAAAATTATTGTCCCTATCAAACGTCAAACCAAACAAATGCTTAATATCTACAATTTTCTTAAAACCACCATCTCCTTCCATTAATACACCGAAATTTGAAGAAACGTACACTGTACCATCGTTGTCTTCAGCTATTTGCCTTATACTTATTAATTCGTCGACTACTTCAATAATCTTGTTTCCATTATCATATTTAAACAAGCCAGTTTTATTTGCAAAGTAAATATCGTTGGAACTCGTGATGAAAAAGTGATCAATTTCTATATTAGTAAATTCCTTGACCACCGCGAATTTTCCATCAACTTCTACGTGTAACTTCTGATTGGGGTAGCTAATGTAAAACAGATGTTTCTTGTGAAATAACGACCAAATGTTTTGCCCCTTTTCCTTGTAGAAGTCAGCTAACTCGGTCAGCGCGTTGAATTTGTATATGCCATCGTTCCCTCCGATATAGATTTCTTCATTGGCAGCATCTGTAGCTACAGAACACCCGCCTCTTATCCCGGCGATGGTCTGATATTCCCTTGTATCGATATTGTAAAACGCCAATTGGAAATCCAGTTCTGAATCGGGTGAAACATAACTGAAAAACAACGTGTTGGTCGGCTTATACACGATTAGGTTATGTGGTCTTCCAACATTCCCCCACAAGAGTTCCCTCTCGTAGAATTTATCCCCGATCTGAATTCTGTTACATAAAGAATTGGGTGTATTTTGAACTGGTGACATTAGTAGTGTTATCAGGAACAGTTCAATTACTTCCATTATTGTGTCTGAAATTAAAAATATACAAGTTATCCTTTACCCTTATAAGTTATTTAGGATTTCGCGTCTCTAAAATGTTAGCCTTAAATAATAACAGAAAAAGAGTAATTGAAGACTTATTTACTAAAACAATATATCTTTCTCTTGTTCCTCCTCTTCATGCACGGTTGTCTGAAAGAAATCGCTCTCAGCGATAAGACCGCCCATTGTGACATTAATTGTTTAATTTTGTGATGTTTAGTTAATAGATAAACTCTTTATTGATCTGTTTTATTTTTGGAAAAATTTCTCGAATTTCGTTTAATAGCCTGTTCGAACGCGAAAACAGTGATTTTAACTATAACATGTGTTAAGAACCGTCAGTTATGATGTTGGAAATTCCCGACGTAAAAGAGGAGTGTTATAATTTTGTAGTGTGTAATGTGTATCTGTGTGAGGCAACTTAGCTCCCAAACGGATGAACCGACTTTGGTTAAGTTTTTGTAAAAAAAAAATGTTGATTCTAGTTTTGGTGTATTTCGAATTCGGTGGTAGATTCAGTGACCTTACATGAGTACCCCCTTAGGGTCCTTATGAATAAAGCTTTGTTACTTTCACTTCGACTTTGACCCTTCAATGTTAGTGAAAATATCTTGAAAAATCCATTCCATTCCTTATCAAAGTCAGACGACCTTTCGTTAAACAAATCCCGTCACATTAGTAAACATTATCTTGCTCCAGGAACAAAAGAGTGAAATTGTCGTGACAAATGAAAACAAGTCATCAAATAAAGCACTGCCATTGCTTAGATTGGAGTTATTATCAGCTCATCTTAATAATGTTGCATTGTCATTTATAAGGAGACAATGGGACAAAGCATCACTGATTTTGTATATAAAAACATGATGAAACTTCGCTGTTATGCTTTTGGTCACTAACGAACTAGAAAAACGAAAGTAACTAGAAGAGCAAGTCGTTAACCTGATGGAAAGCGCCACGCCTGCCCATAAAAGCTACAGCGCCACCCAGCACATTACATTGCAATTTCCTGTGCGGCATTGCACGACGCTCGTCACCCTGAGATATCGGTTCTAAAGTCTCATATGCCCAGTAATATCGCTGGAAAAAGTGCACTTCAAACTGGAGCAACGTAATGTTTGCAAACTACTGCTTGGTGGATGAATATCTGGCAAAGGTTTGGTACACTGCCCGTGTTTTCGGCAAAATTACTGGGCATATGAGACTTTAGAGCTGTTGTCTCAGGGTGACGAGCGCAGTGCAATGTCGTGCGGGATTATGCAACGCAAAGTTCTGGGTGGCACTGTTACTGTTATGGGCAGGCGTAGCGCTTACCATCAGGTTAACGACTTGCTTGTCTCTTCACTCAAACAAATAAAAAAAAAAATCTAATAAACGTACCTCTCGCAAGTTAACTTTTCACAAGATCATATATCACAAAGAGATATCAGTATCTTGATGTAACGTTTAATGTTTATATAACTGTATTATGTGTTATGAATATCGTCAATACAGCATTACCATTGAAATCGATAACACAGTTCGAGATTTAATATTATAAGGTACTAGCTGCGCCCCGCGGTTTTTCCCGCGTAGTTCCCGTTCCCGTAAGAATACGGAGATAAAATATAGTCTATGTTACTCGCTGATAAAGTAGCTTTCTATTGGTGAAAGAATTATTGAAATCGGTTCAGTTGTTTAGGCGTGAGAGCGTAAGAAAGTAACAAACTCACATTCGCATTTATAATATATGTTGGGATAACGTTATTTTCTACCTAGTAGTGGGAGGCCTCTTCTAATAGTGGGAAACCTCTTCTGCAAGAGACCGCCTGGGGAAGTACCACACCTTTGCCAGATATTCATCCACCAAGCAGTAGCGTGCAAAAATTACAGTGTTCCGGTTTGAAGGGCATTGTTTCCTGTAAAATTACTGGGCATATGAGACTGTAGGGCCGATGTCTCAGGGTGACGAGCGCAATGCAGTGTCGCGCAGGATGCAGTGCAGGGTTCTGGGTAGTGCTGTGACTGTTATGGTCAGGCGTAGCGCTTGCCATCACTCGTCTCGTCACTCAGTCATATAAAAAAATAATTAACTATAATGTTAAATTTCCACTTTTTGCTGTCCTATTTCCCACTAAAGCTCTCAACATCGAGGAATGGAAAGAGGAAAGAGCGGTTTTTGCCCTGCAGTGGGATGATCACGGCTAATAATAATAATTTATTGATAAAAAAACTGTCTGTCGACGACTTACTGGTAATACTTTTAAAATGATTAACTGTATCCTCACCTGCTTTCACCAGATATCGCTTGGTAGGAGCCGCTCCCCAATAATTACGTCCTTCACCACCTTTGGCTCTGTCATAGCATCATAGCATAACCGGCTATGCTTACTCGGCATCAATCTATATATTCCATTCAAATCCGAATAAATTACATTACCACTGGTATCGTACGTTATTCCGTAAGCATTGTCTACTTGCGCCACTCTCTTGACTCTACGATAAGGCTTCTCTTCGATATAAATACCATCACTGGCTAAGAAGAACACGTCTCCATAATCATCTTCGACAATTTGCCTCACGAGAATTTCATCGTTCAAAGCGACAGCATGTTTGCTAGACCTTTCAATTTTGTATAGAGCAGTTTTATTAGCGAAGTAAATTTCGTGGTGTTTTGTTGTTGTAAAAAACTGGTCAACCTCGATGTTCTGCGCTTCTGCCACTTTAACAAATACATCGCCTTGGCAGACGAAAAGTTTTTGATTCGGATACTCGATGTAGTAGAAGTGTTTCTTAATGAATATTGCCCAAATAGACTTTCCAGCTTCGGCAAAAAACTCAGCGGCTTTGGAAACAAAATTGTATTTGTATATTCCGTCGTGGCCACCGAAATAAATGTCATCGTTGCCAGCGTCGTAAGCAATAGCATATCCCCCCGGAACGCCGTCAATATTGGCACATTCCCTTTTATCAATATGGCAAGCTGTAATGCCAAAGTCCACTTGAAGTCCCTTTTTAATCGTGTGACTGAAGAACAATACCCCAGAGTATTTGTGTATGACAAGGTTGTACGGCCTCCCGCGGTTGTTGAACAGCAGTTCCTTGTCGTAGTAAACGTCGGTGAATATAAGGCCGTCGCAGGCGATACGATCCGCGCTCTCCTTGGCAAATGTGCTCGAGATAAGAAGAAATAAAAACAGCATTTTATTAGCAATCATTTGCAGTCGAACTGTAAAAAACGAGGTTTATTGAGTGAGGTACGGATTTCCTCACTTTGTACTGGGTGGATGCAGTGGGTATTTCTCGTCGGTATTTTTGCGCGAAATAAAATGTTGAGCACTTTTTTATAGGACAAAAGACTGAGGAGAACAAATAAGAGTAATATTACACTGTTCTGTTTACAGCAGAAAATTTATTGAAGATTCACAGTATATTTGAAGTCGGTATACTTTTCATTTCGTTTTACTGTTTGCTGCTGCAAAAATTTATTCAACACTTCATTTTATTGCGATAACAAATTAGTTAATCAAAAATACGAACCTTTATTTGAACTAAAATGTTTTTTTGCTCAAAAAATCACTATTTCGACTACACTCAAACTCCGTATGGAAAATAAATTATCATTTTTTATCACGGTCAAGGTCTGAACCACAAGTACACGAAGTAGTAGGAATAAAACATTTTTATTGGATACTGAAATGATAAATATCCAATTTATCTGTAACACGATAAACTCCACTGAAATCAGAATGGAACTGAATTCAAATCTCTCAGACATATTGAGAAGTATCGAACATAAAAACAGTATAAGATTTCACTGGTTTTGTCCATGTTTGCTTTATTACAAAGATATATGTTGTTATGGAATTTCTCGTTGAGATTTGATATGAAAATAATACATGGCTCGTTTGGTTTGCTGGTTTGAAAGATTTAAACTGCTATTGTTTTCGCGTAATTACAATTTTAGAATTTCTTTCACTGTGTGACGAGACGAGCAGGTCGATCATGTGATGGTAAGCGCCACACCATAACAGTTACAGTGCCACCTAGAAGTTTGCATTCCATTGTCTTGCGCGGCACTGCACTGCGCTCAGCACCCTGAAACATCGGCTCTAAAGTCTCATAAGCCCAGTAATTTCGCTGGAAACAGTGCCTTTCAAACCAAGTATACAATATAGAGATATGTATGGTAATAAACTTTTAGCTTTTCTGTAAAAGGAAAGGACGTAGCCGTTAATTACTAGAAATGTTTTGAAATGACACCAATTTTTTAATTACCTCTATGTAGCGCCTTAATTCGGAGGTATGTAATCCACCAGTAAGCGGTGGTAGCCTAGTGGAAGAACGTCCGCCTTACAATCAGAAGGTCGTAAGTTCAAATCCCAATGCGGGCACCTACCAATGTGTTTCTGTAAAAAAAACATATGTACGTAATTATCACTCGCTTTCCGGTGAAGGAAAACATCGTGAGGAAACCCACATACCTACCCGAGAATTATTTCGGAGGTAGGTATGTTATCCACCAATCCGGACTTGGCCCCCGTGGTGGAATATGGCCTAACCCTCCTCACGAAAGTTGGGTTGATGATGACGACCTAGTATAGAATACCCTCGAGCCATGTCGTATCGAGCCATCGAGGAACAACATCGGTTATCGATACTTCACTCCAACTGTCGAAACAATTGTAATGTGAGGCGGCCATTGTGTAAAGTTTAAACGGATTTAGAGAAACTATATTAATACACGAACCTGACAATAGTTTGTTATTGAGGAGAGCAGTTTATGTCACTATGAATTTGACTATTAAGGTTTATTATGTACTAGCTGCGCCCCGCGGTTTCACCCGCGTAGATTCTGTTCCCGCGGGAATACGGGGATAAAATATAGCCTATGTTACTCGCTGTCAATGTAGCTTTCCATTAGTGAAATATTTTTTTAAATCGGTGCAGTGGTTTAGCCGAAACCTTACATATTTCGATATATACTTTCATCCCCTATATTTATTTTACAAACTTTGAATGCCAAATTTATTTATATCTAATCATAAGCCTAAAAAATAAATTGCAAGCTTCTAGCTTTAAAAATGACGAAACTTCCATCCCCTATTTCAAACCCTTACAATGCTTTGTTCGCATTAAAAAGTACCCTATGTCCGTTCTTAGGCTCTAGACTATCTCTGTATCAAATTTCATTTCAATCGGTTCAGTAGTTTAGGCGTAAAAGAGCAACAGACAGACAGACAAAGTTACTTTCGCATTTATAATATAAGTAGGGATCACTAAAGCTAGATATTTGTCTGACGTGTCGTGTCGTGATGCATCAGAAAGGGTATCGGTTTCATACATTTAATATGGTAGCGTTCACATTTCTCCGATGCAGTATGTTGTGACGGCTTTAAATCACCATATCCAAAGTTCTGGGTGGCACTGTCACTGTTATGGGCAGGTGTAGCGCGTACCATCACGTTACTGACCTGCTCGTTTAATAATACAAAAAAAAAAGGCTTAGTTTTCAGTCGGGTTTTTTTTATTTGAATTAATATTCAATAACACATGTTTAATTGTTATCTAAAGAACTTCGGAACATATTTGGGCATTATGGAAGATCCATTATAAAATTAATTTTGTTTGTGTGGAAAAGTGGAAGAAAATAACGACGTACGTAACCGCCTAAGCGTGATGTATCCACATAATAAATTCCTTATTATATGAACAAAGGAAAACAAGGGTTTAACATGTAAACAAATAAAATATGAAAATGCGGGTTAATTTATTTTTTAATATTTTCCTCTGAGGGCGCGGGAGGTGTAAAAATTTAACAACACGCGTAAATTTTAGATATTCTTATGCTATATGCGTTACTCTTCAGATTTACTTTGAATTTTTTCATAGATTTATTTTGTTTTGATTTTTTTTGTAAAAAATATATTTTTTTTTAATATATATTTTTTTCTTTTACTGTTCAAAATATATTATAATCTTCGATCATAGATACACCCATTATTTATCGAATATTTTAAAACATAATATTAGAAAATGCTTTATTATAAAGCAGTAAAAAAAAAATTTAATTGTTACTTGATTTAAGTATCAAATTAGCAGTTTAAAAAGGTCGGTTCCAATATCGATCGTAACTCTTATGAAATAGCGTCCACATTTGCGCGAGCTACATTGTGGCTGTTAAGACATTCCACCCGTTGCAACTAAACACAAAAAATTAAAACATAGATTTTTTTATATCTACAATTTTTTTTTTTTACCAAATTTTTTGTAATTGGATTTTCCAAACTGTGCCATAGTCCAAAACAAGCACAATGGAATTTTAATCAGTTTTTTTTTTGTCTTCGACTTTAGAGCCGATGTCTTAGGGTGACGAGCGCAGTGCAGTGCCGCGCAGGATTAAGCAATACAGTGTTTTGAGTGGTGCTGTGACTGTTATGGGCAGGCGTGGCGCTTACCATCAGGTGAACGACTTGCTCGTTATGTCACTCACAAAAAAAAACGACGGGGTGTTATGAGTTTGACGTGTCTGTGTGTGGTGGCATGATAGCTAATGGATGAACCGATTTTGATTTAGTTTTTACCTAAAAGTATGGCTGGTTTTATGCCAACCGCATCCCAACCACACAAACGGTAAAACAGTCGCTTAACCATAACTAACATGTTGTCATAATTCCGGCTTCCATTACAAAATTCGAAACAAAACAGGCCATCTGCTTGGATCTTCTTACCTAGAAAATAAAGCCCATAATGGCACCAGAGATATAACTTTCGAAGACAATAGTCAAGAGTTATCAAGTGGGCCAGAACGGAAGAGGGGACGGTAGGGTGGCTGTATTTCTGTAGGAAAATATGGGAATATTTTTTTTTTTATTAAACAGAGTAACGAGACGAGCAGATCGCTCACCTGATGGTAAGCGCTATGCTTATCTTTTACGGCACTTAAGAGAATTTGATTTCAATTTGAATTACTTTTTAAATGAAATATAAAATACATTCTAAGTTAAAACTCCGTACTACTCCATGGATGTTTGTCGGAAGTAAACACGTTAACGTTTGCTTTGAGACGTTAGTTAACTTTGACCACAAGTTAAGTCGGTAGTTTAGTCAGTAGTGGGAGGCCTCTTCTGCAAGAGACCGCCTGGGGAAGTACCACACCTTTGCCAGATATTCATCCGCCAAGCAGTAGTGCGCAAACGTTACTGTGTTCCGGTTTGAAGGGTACTGTTTCCAGCGAAATTACTGGGCTTATGAGACTTTAGAGCCGATGTCTCAGCGTGACGAGCGCAGTGCACTGCTGCGCAAGATTATGCAATGCAAGGTTCTGGGTGGTGATGTGACTGCTATGGGCAGGCGTCTGCGCTTACCACCGGGTTAACGACTAGCTCGTCTCGACACTCAGACAAATAAAAAAAATAGAAAAGAAAACTCGTTTTTTGTACACCAGAAACAAAACTAAACACAGCACAGAAAAATTACAATAGGTAGACAAGGGTAGTAATGGGCGCTCTTATCGCTCAAAGCGATTTCTTCCAGACAACCTTTGGATGGAGAGTAAAAACATTTTTCGAAAAAAAATAACCTTCAAACTCATGGTCCCAAGCGGAAATTTCGCTTGTTTGCAACTATACGACTTTCATTTCCTGTGACAGAGTCGGGGGTCACAATATGGTTTAATTTGATAAATGCGATGGTAATTTTAAGTGGTAACTTGGTGGTGACGGATACACAGAGGTGATGCTAACTTACGAACGGCGCTTTAATATAAACCGCGAAGTTCAAGGGGGCTGTGTTGAATCGTGGTCTTGTAAGATTTTGATAAAAAAAATATAGTATACTAGCTGTGCCCTGCCACGCTTCGCTGTGTCACATTCGCACATTCCCTGATATGTCACTGATGAAAAAAAGTAGATAAAAACAATCCTTGATGCGGATTATACATCATGCTAAAATTTCAGCTCGATCGGTGCAGAACTTTTTGAGTTTTTGAAGCGTACACAAACCAACATAACATTTTTATATATATAGATTTTAAAGCGGCGATTGTGCCGCGGAAAGTGGGTTTGAAACCAAGTTTCCGTTCAAATTAACTTCCAGGTTTTCATCACTTCGTGCATTAGAGGGCACATTATCACACGAAGAAACGCAAGTTTGAGAAATAAATACGAATAAAACATTACATAAATAGTTCTAAAACCCTTTCTTCGTATACCTAAGAGTTTCGAGAAAAGTCTAATCAAAATTTTTTACACCCGGTCACAGTTCAGCGATTCAAAAAACAAACTGAACTTACCTCAACTCATGACTTTTGTCCAAAAATAAGCAAACGGAAGAAAACATCCCTTATACCATTTGTTTATCCACCCCATCTGCTGCGTATTTTACATCGCATCAACCTTAGGAAGAAAACAAACCGGAACAAACCGGAAAATACCGGAAAAATCCGGTTCTAACCGCATCAGTATTCGTCGCAAATCTTCACGTTACGTCGGAACACGCATCGAGGGCTAAGACAAGCAACACTCAATATATTACTAGCAAAGAGGTTAGTGTGTCTGTCTGTCCATACTTTAAATCTAGCGATCTACCCCGGTTTTGCATGGGCAGGTTTATTAATCATCCACAGAGGTTAACATGGCCTTCTTCGTGTTATTATTTTAACTACAACACTAGATTTGTATTAAAACGAAATGTGTGCTGGGACACGTAGTAGATGTAAAATATCAACAAAAAAATATAACAAAAAAAAAACATAAATAAATTTTCAAAAATATACGTAACGTAACTGTCTGTGTTTCTATCTTCACTAACTTATATCTCCATCTCAACTTCCATTTACCTCGCCCGATCACACTTTTCGTAACGCATTCACCAGTTTACTTCCCGAATCAAGCGTGCGGAAAGAAGTTTTACTTCAGAAATAATTTCCAAGCTCAACTTAGATAGAGTATGTAAATAATTATGCGTTACGATCACATATATAAATCCGGACCCCTAACTAGCTTTCCCTGTAACTAGGGAATCAGGAACTACGAGGACCATGGTGCTCAAACACCCAGACTCAGAGCAAATACCTGTGGTTCACACAAATGTTTGCCATATGCGGGAACCTAACTTGTAAACTCACGGTTAGCGGTCGGCTCATCACTCACTAAGCCATGGAAACTTGGAAATTTGTTCCTTATATATAAAGTAAAAGTACCTGGATGACCGAGCTTTGATCGGAATTTTTTATTTTTTTTTATGACATTTCTAAAAATGATTCCTAGCTAGATCGATGTATCGCCCCCGAAACCCCCTATATACTAAATTTCATGAAAATCATTGGAGCTGATTCCGAGACTCCAATTATTATATATATATATATATATATACAAGAATTGCTCATTTAAAGATATAAGATATAAAGAGGGTAGAGTCGCGGGTAAACCCTAGCAATAAAGATCATAGTTGTCATTCTGTCCACGCCTTGATTTATTTGGTGACAGCCGAATTCCGTATTCCAAAGACAATGTTGGACGGGTAAACACAGATGTTTGCGTAGTGTTATACTAAGTGATTTTGAAGGGCGTCGAGTAAATTTATCCTCAATGTAAACTAGTGTGATAATAATAATCTATATAATATAAATTACATAAAATTGAATCCCTATCTTGGTCACGGCACCACGCGTTAACTGGTGGACCGATTTTGATTATTCTTTTTGTATGTGTTTGTTACTGTCAGGAGAAGGTTCTTATTATAGAAAAAATTAAGAGAACAGCGCGGAAAATTGAATAATTTGAGAAAAACTGGGGAACAGTTAACTGAACTGCCCTGCTAACTGTCACCACCAACACAAAGCGTTCATAAGTCGATCAGAGACATTTATTCAAAGAGATCGTAACAATTTGTTTGCATTTATGGGAGTTTATATAGTTCCATCTCATTCTCTGTCTCTCTCCTTCTCTGCAGTCTATTTTTGAGTGACGTCACGTCAAGTTTGTCATTTATGAGTGTGTAATGCCAATCTAGGCCGTTCAGTTTAAGGCCTTAAAATAAACTGCATGGAATAAGAATAAGTACGTGGTTACCCCCAAGTTTTTAGATAAAATAAATTTGAAAAGGTGCTAATAAGTTTATTCATCTGTGACGTTACAATCTAACATTTGACGACTAGCAAAAAAATACCTAAAGATTCTATGACGTTGATTATAAAATCGCTAATACGCGTTTCTTCGAAATTAATCCCATTCTGTCAGTAAAGGTCACATTTGCATGAAAGTGTTTGGCCTAATGGATTCAGAAGCGTTGCTGAAATCCTTTTGGAAGTGAAGGCTCTGACCCCAAATGGTTACAAACGTTTTAGTTGTGTCAAAAAGAAAAAAAAAACATTTTGAGCAGGTCGTTCGCCTGATGTTAGGCGCCACGCCTCCCTATAGCAGTTACAGTACAACCAAGACCTTTTCCTTTCAAAATCTTGCGCTGCACTTGACTCTTCACCCTGAGACGTTGGTTTGTAAGTCTCAATTGCCCAGTAATATAGTAATGTTTGCACACTACTGCTTGGCAGATCAATAGATGGTAAAAGTGTGGTAATCCTCGAGTGTCATTCGTACAGTTTTGGCAAATAAAACAAAAGGTTCTACACAAATGAGACGCGCGATGGGCTAATGCCAATTCTTATAAAAGACATGACAAAAAGGTCCCTAAAAATGCAGAATGGATAGAAAAGCTAACACTTCTAGAGAGGGTATGGAAATTGGTTCTTAATATCCCATATTGACCTTTTTGTCGGGTGAAATATCAGTTATATTGGGCTAAAAGGATAAAATTGGGTGAGCTGTTCTTGACTTAGATATAGAGTTGTTTATGTGGAACCATTTTAGGCGTAGTTTCAGAGTGCCTATCGCTTAAAATACCTTGTGAGAAACAATTTATTATTAAAGTAACCCCTATTCTTTGAACCAAAAGGCATGTCAAATTGATTTTCTAATATTTGCTAAACTAGTCATCAGCTCTATTTTGGTTTAACACCACACTAATACAGATAACGAATGGTTAAAGTTCCACCAATAATGTACACAAAGAAACATCAAGCTTGAGAAAAAACCCAAAATGAACGTCACATTTTCGGGTTCCCATCAAAACTCTCTGCTGTACTTTGGTTTACAATGAATAAAAGAGAACTCACACACACACACACACTCCCACCAACCCCATAATAAGTCACTGTTAGAGATGGGCGATTCCGAAACATTCAGCCCACCGAAAGAATCGAAAACGGTGCAAATTTACAATCGAGTGTATAAAAATCTCGCTCCCTGAGCTATCGAGATGTTATTCGATTGTTCCGAGTTGACTAACTCACTGCGTTCTTCGCTCGCTCTCTCACTCAAGTCACTCTAAACTCGTAAGAATTACAGTTGGTGGCATCGACTGCGATTATTTCCCAATTAAAAAAAACTCGGATAAAATAATCGAGAATCGAAAAATCGAATTAATCGTCTCGGACCCGCCCATCGCTAGTCAATGTACAACCCCTACTCGCTGTGTGTATGTATGTCGAGTACACATCTTGCAAATTAATAGCGCACATTATGTTGCTCTTACGCTAATCTATGGAATGGAGGGGACGCAAAAAAAGTGTTTCCAAGTATCTTTTGGAGCGAGGCGCATTTGTAGAATAAATTGTTATAGACGTGTGAACTGTGCTGTAGGGAGGGGACAATCACAAATATCGATAAAAAATACTAATCTGAAATACCCCGTCGCTTCATCATCAGCTACTAGGTGCTTCAATAAAAGGAAGGAAAGGAAAGAAGGAAGGAAGGAGAAGAGTGAAAAGAGTTCTAGAGAGTAAGTAACGCATCGAAAACACTCCGATTATTGCAGGTGTCCATCAGGCGGGCCGTAAGCTCGTTTGGCACTCTATCTTATAAAAAAAGACAGTTCGATTAGAAACCGAATCGAGATTAATAAATATCAATAATATTGTCTCGTATCGTCACTTTAATTTTCGAGCTATTCTAGAATCAATTTCGATTTGTTCTCGACTACCTAGCTACTGTCGATTGCGGCACAATTCTGTAATGCAAATGCAGAGTTCTGGGTGGTGCTATGACTGTTATGGGCAGGCGTAGCGCTTACCATCAGGTGAACGACTTGCTCGTCTCATCACTCAGTCAAATAAAAAAAGAACCAAAGTTCTGAATAAACAGCGGCGCTTAACATCAGATGATTTTAAGGAACACATAACAATCTGAGCTTAAAAATGCCGATTTTTTTTTTACAGTTTAGAGAACTGAAACCGAAAAGATCTTGTGAAAAAAATCAATATCGATATTTTCTGTATCCCTAGCACTGAAGAATTCCGTCTAAAAAGGTTAACGTTGTACAACGTACAGTGATGCATGACTATAATTTTTAACGGTTTGTCTCTTTGTAGGTACCCTGGCTTATACTTCGCACGTGCTCGCGAACTGATAAGCTTGCTTAGGAGTTACGCGGTCGATCTGTTGACAAATTGGAAGTAAAACACCTTTAGCAGATATCCGCCAAGCAGTAGTGTGCCAACAATACTGTACTCCGGTTTGAAGGGCACAGTTTTCATCTAAATCACTGGGTACATGAGAAAGAACCAATGTCTGAAAGTACCGAGCGCAGTTATGCACCAAATTTTGTAATGGAAAGTTCTTCGTAGCACTGTAGTTGCTATGGGCAGGCATGGCGCTTACCATCAGGTAACGGCTTGCTCGTATAGTCACTTAGTAAGATCAAAAATATTAGTGCGTTCACACTGCGCGGTAGAAGCGTATTTTGCGATTATTCGGAATTAAAAAGCGACTATACTAATGCCAATGATGCGTTATTTATCGGACTCTACGATTTCTACCCGCAAGTAAAAGCTCACTTCTATGGTCACTATTTTTACTTTATCTCATCTCATCTCGTCAAGTTTCGTCTCCTCCCGTCTCGCCTCGTCTCTTCTCGTTACGTCCACGTGAATTTTCATGAGTCACCATGTTTTCATGAGTTTTCATGAGTCAGTTACCTCTTGAACCCCATGTGAATAAAGGTATTTGATTTTGACTATCCCATCTCGTTTTTTCTCGTCTCCTTTCGTGCTCACACGAACTTCAAACATCATTCTATCCTTTTCTAGTCTCGTCTCGTCCCATCTTATCTCATTTCGTCGTTGGCTTTATTCCAAACTCCATCCCATTTGCTGAAACATGGCTGAAGCTGAATATAATCCACCACTGTTAATCATATTTCAATAGTCTCCACATTTGGTTTACACTATCAATTTGCTGGATCCATTCTTGGCACAACTTAATTAATTCTAAGTTAGGGTCGCAGGCCAGTGGCGAGGCGATGCGAGGCGAAATAATATGCTATATTAAAGGAATGAACTTGGAAACACGCGGTGCAAATTTAGTTGTGAGGAGTTGTGAGGAGTTGAGAACAGTTTGTAGTGGGAGGCCTCTTCTGCAAGAGGCCGCCTGGGGAAGTATATTTATCCGCCAAGCAGTAGTGTGCAAGCATTACTGTGTTCCGGTTTGAAGGGCATTGTTTCCAGCGAAATTACTGGGCATAAGAGACTTTAGAGCAGATGTCTCGGGGTGACGAGCGCAAGGCAGCACCGCGCAAGATTATGCAATGCAGGGTTCTGAGTAGTGATGTGATTGTTATGGCTAGGCGTAGCGCTTACCATCAGATGAACGACTTGCCCGTCCCATCACTCAGTCTTATAATTTAAAAAAATATATCGCTTCGCCAACGCAGTGGGCTACCACCCTAATCAACAGTCGATTGACTTGCTAACGCGATTATGTCATACAACTACATAACTTAGCTGTTTTCAAGAGGATATTAAGTTGTACGGAGCTCAACTTAGTTACCTACTTAGCGATAACTTAGCGATGTAATCTGCGACCGATCAATGTTGGAACGAGCTACCTACTTAGATATGTATGTAGGAACTTAGGTAAGTAAAGTATAGGAAAAAAAATGGGTAAAAAGTGGATTGTTCTTAATTAATAAAATAAAGGAATTTAGGTAAATCAGTTAAGGTAAGTAATTGCTAACTTAAATACCATTTTAAAAAAAAAATCGATAAAATTTTTTACTAATTTCTGTTTTTATTTTAATTTGTGGTTCTGAAAAATTGCAATTTTCTTTTCATCAACTTTCAGATATCTTTGTAACAATTAATTCACGAGGGGGTGAAGAGTTGGCAACAGAAAGCCACATTGCTATGATGAATGTTAGAGGAGGCATGAAATATAAGATTGGGAAAGTATGCGAGATGATGAGTAAAAGACGGATTGATGTTCTTGTATGAACGAGACCAGGAGGAAGAATGTGACACCACCACGCATGGACACAGCCTATTGGTCTGGAGGTCTAGAAACCAGTGAGTTGGTGTACTGCTTTCCGCTGGGATCGCAGCATGTGGGAAGATTTAGTCTCTGCCTATCCCAATGGGAAAAAAGCGTGACTGCATGTGTGTATGTAATAAATGTAATAAACACGGAATATAAGGCGTAACACTGGTTAAAGAAGTGCGCCGCAGATAACTGCAGCGCCTTTGACTCATATTGTATGAAAAAGGCATTGAGTGATGTCATGCCGCATGTCACACCAATTCGCTAAAGAAAATACTTGACACTGGCTGAAAAAACCAATTGAACGAAGCCAAATGATAAAAACAAAAATGCGGCTAATCAAAAACTCGACCATCTGCCGTTCCCACAAAATTGTAGGTACAACCCTTCCATGTCAAAAGTTGTTTACTCAGGCCTATATCTTGGCCGTTTAAAAAACAAGTCTGTCATGTTTTGTGACCTTTGGCTTTATAATTGACCTCCGTTTTGAATTATGAAAGAGGATGTGACGACTAAAAAGTCCCTCAGTGTTTGTAGAGGGGATATGCAAATATGGACTCGTTGAAATTATGTTGATTGGGTTGAGTTCCAAAGTTTTTCTGGTTATGTTTAGGGTGAAGTGGGGTAACATGGGGAATTGAGTTGAGTTTGTGTGTCGGTCTCGGTTTTTGATTGTCTATTATAAATCCATTGACTTCGGTTTAGTTTGGTCAATATTGGATACGTGTGCATGTAAAAGGTATACTAAAACTTTGTCTTTATCGCTAGCATTGGAATGAGTGGAGTTGTTAACGTAGACAGACAGGTATCAAAAAAAAAAAACAAAATTCGCAAAGAAGATTGGTGCTTCTCAAAAACTGATTTCTTCCTTGGAGGTAGGACAAAAGGGACACTATTCTCTGCCTGGTCAGCACATTCAAGACTACTGCTTAAAAGCCTCTTACCATCTCATCTTTACCATCAAGAGAAAGTGACAAAAAAAAAACAAAAAAGAATCAGTACATACATAACTCCCATTCAACTCGTGCTGTGAAATTCCAACACCGATACCACAAATGTTCACTTTCAACACGTTTCTAAGTTACTATTTTTAATATTTACTGGAAAATGGAACTGCATATTTTCACTCTCAATTGACCCGATATTTTCCATGCATTTTTAAAAACGCTTTGAACATTGTTTCTTATTTCAATGCTTTTTAACGTGAAAATAACGTCGTCTTTTTAACGGAGAGAATTTTATTATTGGACGAGATGTTATTTGATTTTACTGAATAGATTTTGCAGGAGCAGCTTGAATGTTCTCGAATTCAGTTGCATTTTTTCTAGTTCTTTTTTTTATTTGAATGAGTGAGGAGACGAGCAAGTTGTTCAATTAAAGGTAAGCTTTACGCGTGCCCAGAACTTTGCATTGCATAATCCTGCGCGGCACTGCACTGCGCTCGTCAGCCATCCTCGTAGTACGTGGTTACCCCCCTGCTCCGGATCAGTTAAGCAGTTCACCAACCTGGGTGCTAACGAAACGTCTGGGGGTAAAGTTAAGTTGGTAACAAAACAGGACCTATCCTTGGCCTTTTCCCAATAACCCCCCCTATAACCAAATTCCTGCACCACTTCGTACCCTGAGATAATGGTTTCTAGGGTTCCGTACTCCAACAAAAAGTATTTATGGGTCGTCCAGTCCTTCTATCCATCTGTAGATCCGCCGCATACAGATGGGACCCCTTGCAACCTGCTCAGTTCGCATTATACCAAAATGGTTAAGTTTTATGTCAGACTATAAAATATATATAAAATCAGCAACACAAAGCCATTTCCCCATCTGGGGAAAGATAGATAAAATATAATAAAAAAATAATATACTCATAGACAAAAGATATTAAGGGCATGACGCTCCATAAAACGTACACAATAAAGTATTTCATAATTAATTCTTAGACAGTATCGTTTTTATATAGCTCGTAAAAGATATACGACTAGAATATGACGTGTAGAGAATATTTTGCGAATTACAACTTTACTACAACTAGAAATAGAAATAAACTGAATGTACCTAGATTTCGGTTGCAGAAGGTTAATGGTTCATTTATGGGGAACTGTATACGCTTTTATAATAAGTTACCAGAGGGAATTGATCAATTGCCCATGCAGAGGTTTAAAACATTTATTAAGGTTAATCTCATAAAGAAAGCCTATTACACTATTAATGACTATGTTAAAGACAAAAATGCATGGCCTCAATGTCCCAATCTCCATGATAATGATAAGTAACGTAATTTATACAATTTCAATAATGTAATTTAATAGTTTGGTAATGATGGTATATCATAATATTGTCAATAGAATAATTTATATTTTTATTGTATATTATGGCTTTAAAAAATAAAAAGAATGACTAAAATTTAAAAAATGACATCGCCGTAGAGTTTCTTGGTGCTATCTTCTCTAACGGGCGTATTTCCGAAGCACTGGTAGAGTCAATGGAGTTTTCCTTTTCCTGTGCGAGACTCAGGCATGAGTCACCACTTGAAAGTGAAATATCCTTTTTCTAACTCAAACCATAATTAGATAATAATCATCAGTTTCGTAGATCATAAAATTTGACTTATTTTTTTTTGTATTTCTATACTTATGTATAAGATTTTTTTTTTTTTTGACGTGTAAAAGTGCAATATTTTGCCTATTTACAATAAATGATTTGAGTTTGAGTTTGAGGGTATTTGTAACTGGAGCAGTAATTAAGGGATGCTTCGGTATGTGTGTATAATACTCTTATAAAAATAAACCGATATGACACACTAAAAAACCACTTAATATGTATTCTAAGCTATAGCTATTGCTATTCAACGTGGAAATGCAGCCAGTGTTCTTGGCACCATGCCTCATGTACACCCTCTTTTGTTAGATTTTTAAGTTTTAGTTATTTTTCTTTTAATCTATTTAATTAGATTGTTATTTAAGTTCTAATATATCTACATATTTGTGTCGCTTGGATTCGAAACTTTTGATACATGAGGTCCCAGTTCGAAAAAAAAATTAAGCAACGGTTTCCTCAGTTAGTCGACGCCGCTGGTGACAAGAGAGCTGGCTCAGTTCTCGCACAGAGAATAGCTATTGCTATTCAACGTGGAGATGCAGCCAGTGTTCTTGGCACCATGCCTCATGGACACCCACCTTTGTTAGATTTTTAAGGTTTAATTTTAGTTAGTTTTTGTTGTATAATTTTATCTAATGAAAGTGTGTGTGTGAGCTTGTTACCTTGTCACGCCGAAATGGCTGAGTGGATTTCGATGTAATTTAGTATACAGATAGATCCTGAAATTGAAATTAGAATACTTTTAATTCCGTAAAAAATAACGGTTCCTGTAAGATACTAGTACCCGGGGAAAACCGCGGGACGCAGCTCGGTTTATATTTGTAGGATACCAGCTCTCTAAGTTAAGTTATAAAAGTCACGTTTATGTTTCATACTCAGGGTAGTAATTGATTTATCTTCGTTTGTCTTGGCTATCCAGAATTGTTTATTTACATTATTATATTATGTACCTGGCCAAATTCCGAGCAGCTCGAGCTAATACCTATAGAAATAGCTAAGTATAAGAAATAATAAATAAATAATGAAGGTAAAGCCGATTGAAGAATAATGAGGGCTTATCAAAGGTATCATCCATTTTGTTGAAACAAAGATGGCGTCATATTTTTCACCAATATGAAATAAGTTTGAGGAAAAAATACAAAATTAAAAAACTTAGTCGCGTAGATTTTAAGTTTCCACCAAAATTTCATCTTTCTGCGTTGAAACTAGATGGCGTTACACGTTTTATCTGGATGTCAAACGTCAAACAGTGTCTAATGTCAACGTCACAACAGTGATTGAAGTATTCAGTAATCATTAGTGAAGGATAAGGGAAAGACGCAACCTAAAACGCTTTGAACGGTGGAAAATTAAGATTGATTGTTTCATTTCCTATGTTGGTGCAGTATTTTTAAACTCAAACCCCAAAAAAAGCCTTTAACTTTTTGGTAAAAATAATTATTTTAATTTTTAATTTGTGTTACGAATACCGATTCTAAAAATTATTATTTCACTACAAAACCCCACTTTTAGGAGTCACAAAGTCAAGTCACATGCTCTTAGGCGGTCTAATAAAATCTGATCAAGGTCAATGCAAAGTTGCTTCAAAATGTAACTAGATGTAATTGTATGTCTCTGCATCACGCAAGCGTTTCGTTCGCGATCCCAGGTCACCTAAGTCAACGTGGCACAGATTATAACCTACTTTAGAACAGATACATAGTTTGTTTGATTTATACCTAAATCCCTACCTATAGTATCCGCGAATTTCATGTAGTGCGAACAATGCAAAGGTTCCAATTTACAAAATCTGACAACAGAAGCCGCCACCACCCCGACAAACAAACAACATTCTCGTCTATGTTTTATTCCCATGACAGGGGGAATCGCGGGTAAAACCGAGGGGTCAGCTAGTACTACATACACCACAGGAAGTGTGACCATCCCAGAATAAGTTTAAAGTGTCTCGGCCTTAATGTAGAAATAATAAATACATCTGTCCAATGGGCTAACGAGTGTTTAATCTGAAAATTGCTTTTTGGAGGCTTTGGATCTAAATTAGCTAGAAGCGCCGCCTAGTGCCAAAGATCAAGTGGCAGTTGATGGAACAGGAAGCATACCGTGACCTCATAAAGCGATTCAATTGAAAACCTAAACTGAACCGCGTCGCATAATCGTACCGTGACCTCTTATTTTTTATGTTGCTGCCATTTTCAACCTAAACTATATCCAGTTGAAAATGGCAGCAACATAAAAAATAAGACGTCACGGTAAGCTGATTCGACGCGGTTCAGTTTAGGTCTTCAATTGAATCGCTATAAGAGGTCATGGTATGCCTCCAGCTCTAAGTTTTCTCTTTCAACTCCGAAATTACCCACATTTGGGAGAAATGGCAGAAAAATAAATATACTTCAAAGTGACAACAAAAAAAGAAGTATTAATATCAGACTTAACCCAAATGATCCTAAGTATAATTATAATATGCCATAGTTTATAATGTTGAAAATAATCAATGTCACTTCTAGTTATTTACAGATTAATGGATAAAAGACCCCAGTTTTATGAAATTACGTCTATTGAAATTTGTATTTATCCAATCTAAGCCGTATTTTCTATGTCAGTGGGTTTAAATTGGGATTATCTGTTATATCGGCGGTTCAATATTGGTTTAATAATCCCAATATATCGCAGAGCGGTGGACTTCGGCCTTAGATAACAATATAGGGAATTTGGATTTCGGAATTTAATGAACATGGATAATAAATAATATTAGATCTTGGTTATATAAAATCAATACATCTAAGTAAACGCATAATCTATTTCAACCGATTTGGAACGGTGCGGTGGTGGTGTGCGCACTCCAATTCAACGTCACCGGGTTCGAAACATCTGTACTAACGACTTTGAAACGATTTTGTTATGTTGTGCGGATTTCCAGAGCATTTTAAAAAAAGTTGGTTTTGTGAATTTAAGTGCAAAAAAATATTAAAATGTTTTTTTTTTATTTTTGAGGTGAGGTATGTACAGTCAACATAAAAATTAAATGATTTTCAGACAAGTTCCAGAATCCATGATCGGTGTTTAGTGCCCTAAAGACTTATCATAATTATTTTCAATATAATGAGATTTCATAAAAATTACATTATTATTTCCCTCTATTCAACAGTATTCAGCGATGGACATGGAGTTATGTTATTTTGAAAGAATCAAATTGTATTGAAAATAAATAAGACTTGTTTGATAATCCTTTACTTTTGATGTTGACTGTACCTACCTAGGTCATTAGGTCTGTAGCGACCTACATTTTGTATTTACTTGTACTGATTAATTTTAAGATTCTTAAGTTAATTATATTTTGTAGAAACTGTGATATATTTTGGACGGCGCGTGCAGCTGATCGGTAGCAAAGTACGTCACGATAGTCGAGTGCTCACGCGCTCGAGTAGCCGAACCTTTCTACGGAGGCACTCGGTCATCTTCGCTTTTCCCGATCTCACAGGCTGAACGCCACTGCGACGCCGACAGGCCGCGCGCTCCGTCCTCTCAAAAATTAGTCGAAACCTAAAATACACGCCAAGTCTTCATTACCCAGTGAAAGTGACTTTTATTTAGTTGTGCCCTATTAGTACGTAGGTCCAACAGGTCTAAGGGGTACATTTATTGATTAAAAATCGAAACTTATACCTGAACGATATTCGCTTGTAGCTTTTAAATAAGTCATTAAATTATAAGAAATAAATTGTAATTTACGTTATACATAAATTTCAATTAAACAGAAAATAATGACTTAATTATAAAGTTGAAATAATTAGGCCTGCAAAAACGACTTTGATTGCGCCAGGCATAGCGGTGCCTGTTCGGAAAATGCCTCGATCTGAATTATTTTCTAACTTCAAACGGTAATTATTTCAAATGTTGTGATTGGCTAGAACTATAATTATAATTAGGTTTTGTTCTAATTTAATTTGGTAAATAATTTAATAGTGTTCCAAACGAAATAGGATTCCTATAGCGATGAAAAGAGCAGTTTTCTAGTGGGAGGCCTCTTCTGCAAGAGACCGCCTGGAGAAGTACCACGCCTTTGCCAGATATTGATCCGCCAAGCATTATCGTAGTGTGCACAACCTAGGTACTGTGTTCCGGTTTCAAAGGCACTGTTTCCAGCGAAATTACTGCGCATGTGAGACTATAGAGCAGATGTCTCAGGGGAACGAGTGCAGTGCAGCGCCGCGCAAGGTTATACAATGCAAGGTTCCAGATGGCACTGTAACTGTTATGGTCAGGCGTGGCGCTTACCATCGTCTCGTCACTCAGTTAAAAAAACTTAAATAAATAGCTACTATTTATCTACTAACCGGATCATACCTCTATTGTGATTCATTCGTTGTAAAGAAAGCCTACATTTCTTATGTTGTAAATATTCCAAAAAAATTACTTAAAATATCGCAAACTATCGCGAAGTTTTCTTTCGGCTGCTGGTTTTCCTTACAGTGTATTTAGGCCAGTCAAACAAGTCTGCAAACTATGCAAAGTTAGGATTAAAGTCGCCGGTTTTGCCAGGCCCGGATTATCCATAAGGCGGATTAGGCAACTGCCTAGGGGCCCGCACCGACTAGGGGCCCACGGGGGCCTAGTCGATGCGGCCGATGCGGGCCTCGCACAAAGAAAAAATAACTTTACATGTAACAGTTTTAATTTTTTGAGAATATTTGTATATACTTGACCAATATTATGCTTTCTTCTTTTCAAATCTCGACGAGATGCTTGGTCGAATCGACTTTTGTAATAGAAAAAATGCGTTTAAAATGTAAGAAAAAGGCAACGTAAAGGGGCCCCGATAGGGTTAATCCGGCCCTGGGTTTTGCGTACACCGCCGAACGGACGGAGCGGCCCAAAGTTTTTATCAACTTTTGAATTAAAAATGTTTTAGTTCGTCTGGAAATTCTGTCACTTTTTGGGAGATATTTTGGCTTAGCTGTGATGTTATTTTTTTAATGTACGCTTGGTTTGGACCTTTCTAATATTAATGTATACGACCTCCATGGCGTAAGTGGATAATGAGCCAACTGCGAAGCGTGACCCACAAATACCATATTTGCTCTGTGTCTGGGTACTTGTGGGACCATGGTCCTCGTAGTTCCTGATCTAGATACAGGGTATCCTAATAAGAGGTCAGGATCTTTATATATGTTACGCGTTATTATTTATTACTAGCTGTGCCCTGCCACGCTTCGCTGTGGCACATTCGCACATTCGCTGATATGTCACTGATGAAAAAAATAGATAAAAACAATCCTTGATGCGGATTATATGTCATGCTAAAATTTCAGCTCGATCGGTGCAGAACTTATTGAGTTTTTGAAGCGTACACAAACCAACATAACATTTTTATATATATAGATTATATAAACTCTATCTTAGTCTAATGTCTCACCGTGTAGCAACCAAAACTATAGGAAAGGGGAAAATCAAACAAAAAAAAACCAATAATCTCTAAACTTTGACGTATAGGTAAAACTAACTAATTTAAAAAATCTAGCCTATGTCATCTGAATCATAATAACGAATCAATTGACACCTCATCATAATCGAATAACGATTGAATGAATTGAATGGCACAGTAATTTCGCTGGAAACAGTGCCCTTCAAACCAGAACACAGTATTTTTTCACACTACTGCTAGTTCTGTAACGACTGAACGAATTTTGATGAAATTTGGCAAATATATACTTGTATGGTCTTTGGTATTACTAAATAGGGCAGTTTTCATAAATGGGGCGGACCTTGTTAAAGTAAGGTAAAATAAAGAGAAAAATTAAAAAGTAAGTCTTCTTATATATAGGTTTCTCCCAAAATTTATCGTAACAAATACAGTTCCTACGACGCTAGTTAACTCTAACAACAGTTTAAGTATATTGCCGTCCTTGTCATCTGCTTAGTGCCAGATAGAGATAACGATGCCTTTAATTGTCAAAGTTAACAAACGCACCGTAAACCGCCTGAAAGTCTTTCGAACACCGCTTAACCAAAACAAGCTATTATTTTCCGACAAACGACAATTACCAAAACCATTTGAATATCGCCCAATCAGCCATTAGCAAAAATCCGCCGCTAGGGTTGCCTACCGCAAACCGTAAAACGCGTATTAAAACCGGATTCTCACATAAAAAGTACCATTACCGTCTATTGTTACACACCCTACCACAATTTCACTTACAACACTAACGCTAGCAATACCTTTCGAATACTTCACAAACTCCTCCGTAAATGTAATTACAGATAAAACCCAACGTAAAATCAACCTTTAGGACTCCGTTTTGAGTTGAAATTGGTTCGTGGCGCTCTCTCAGGGGAGTATCCGTTTTAGGCTTAAACTATCTAATCGAAGGACGCTCACGCTTACTCCTCTGCCAAAGTTATATGATCAACTGTTCGTATAGCGGTACAAATACAATACTATACAAAAATACTTAAAATCATTTACACTCAAACTGGGAATCCTTGTTAGGAGTCAGAATTTATATAATATGTGATAGTGACGCCATTATAATATTATTATTTGTTTAGCACAGAGACATTTAAAGATAAAAAGTTACTATTATACCCCGCACGAGGGCTTGTATACTACATACTGCGGGGACACTGCATTTCAATCATTATCGTCCTTAGTTTTTCTCAATGACTAATGTGTCTTCCTCGTACCCCGTGACCCACGCCAAAACTGACAGATTTTTGGCTAACAAAGTTAGATGTGTGCCGGGTCCATAGAGTATATATAAAACGTCCTTGGTTCTGGGTGATTCTGAGTAGGTAATAGAAGGTCTTCCGTTCCAAAACGAGTTTTTGTCTCCGGACGAATAATGAAAATAGGGATGTGACGCTCGAAATGGAAATTACGGATCATCTGTTGGGTGATTTTGAATATTTATCGAGTGCTGCTCTGAAAGTTGTTCAAGATTTTAAGTAGTTACCGGATTGGTTCTGTTTAAGTTATTTGGCGGCGTGTGTTTTGCGTGTGTCTTTCTTTTTTTGTTTTATTACCTTGTTTAGTTCTTTTATTTTTTGCAATGTTTCCAGATAAATCACTGGGCATGGAAGTTTTAAAAACAGTCTCAGTGTGACGAAAGCAGTGCAGTGCCGCATTTTAAAATACTACACACGGCAGTGCACTGCAACAACACTTTTTATATGTAGGGCGAAGTTTATATTAAAATTCTAGAGCGAAAGTAACATAATGAACAATATATGAATTATTTTTACATGTCTTCCAAAAAAAAAAAACAATATCTGACTTGTGTTTATTTGTGTATCTTCTTAACTTATTTTTGCGTACCGTAAATCCGTAACCGATCCTTCCGAAACCAGTTACGGATTCGCCATGGAACATCACTCAAAATCTAAATGAGACAGTCGTTCCATTAATTAAAATTTGTAATTTAAAGAAAAAACCCGTTTAACATTTAATTAGGTATTCTTAGCGCCGCTTCCACGGTTCGATATCGGAAAAATGAGATGATAAATAATATGGAGGTATTTTCGGATCAAAACGTCTCATATTTCGTCATTCGATGCTAAACGAAAAGAGACTATATTCTAATGAAGAAGTTTAATAGTATTTTCTTGGTCAGGTTTGGTTTATTTAGCTAAGTTTGAGCATACGAAACTATCTATCTTGACTAACTTATATCTTCCTCTCAACTTCTGTCCGCCTCGCCCGATCACATTTTTCGTAACGCATTCACCAGCTTACTCCCCAAGTTAACACTGTCACTGCTGAGCCGATTTGCTTGTCTAGCCACGGGTGCGGCTATGCACACAACAGTTATGTTTTCCTGCACTCGCGGCAAGTTATGAAAAACACGGCAGTTGTGTTCTCAGCACTGAACGTGTTAAGCGTGCGTAAAGAGGTTTAATTTAAAAAAAAAAACAAGAACTTACAAAACTATTGCATAAAGCATTTGGATAAAGAAGAAGATTGAAACTTGGCTTGGATTGTATGTTTATTATATTAGGGTATATACGAGTATAAAGTTTATCTATTACTTTACTATGTATTTAAGTTTATTTTGTGTATAATATGTATCTATTTATTTATTTATTTTATTCTATGTATATAAGGAAAGCCACCGTCCGATGTCCTAATTACTCCTCTCCGTGCATGGTTGTCTGGAAGAGATCGCTCTGAGCGATAAGACCACCCATTGTGACACTAATTGTAAAATTTGTTTTGTTCTAGTTTTAAGTTTTCTTTGTTCTGTGGTGTTTCAATAAAGAGTTTATATATCTATCTATCTATCTTGGCTAAGTCCCAATCCTTCGATTACCTCTTAGCACAGATAAATTGAACATTCAGTTCAAAGAACTGCAGAATGCGAATAGTTCGTTCACTGCGCGTTCATTCCATTTATTGTTGCTTTACGAGTATGTAGGTATTCAAATGTCACTGTGACATTTAGTTACATTCACAGGTGAGTTTGGATGCAAAAAAACGACCTCTGTCGTAGTTCCGTTTTATATCAGATTCCGGAATAGACAATTAAAATCTGGTTAGGGATGTATCGAATTCTTCGTGTAAAAGGTCCCATTGCCAGGTTTCCAAAAAAAAAACCTACTGTCGAATTGTGTACCCACTACCCTTGTGTACTATCGAATAGTGAAAAGAAGATTGATTCGTTACAACACATATTGAATGTTCCTACAAGGTAACAGATACATCACTTCTAGTATAAATATTGCAGTGTAATAAAAAAAAATGGAATGGAAATAAAACATTCCCGTAGAGTTTCTCGGTGCTATCTTCCCCGCGGACGTATTTCCGAAGCACTGGTAGAGTTAACGGAGTTTCCTTTTCCTGTGCGAGATTCAGTCATGAATCAGCACTCGAAAAGGAAACCTTTATCAAATTTGCTTTTCTTTTATACTTCTCTATGTAAATGAGACTTAATTTATTCATATTTTTAAATCGAAAGTACCTACTTTCCTAAAAGTTATTCACTTTCGCAGAAATGCTTGCTTAAATGCCATTTTTTTTTATCTATCGATAGACGTTTGACCACTATCTCACCTGATGGTAAGTGACAATGCGGTCTACGATGATGCACGCTTACCTAGAAGTAACCTATTCACTCGCGACTTGAAGACTCCCTGACACTGCACTTGCAAAACTATCGGGAAACACAGACTCTGGCGAGAAGTTCCACTCCTTTGCATAATAAATGTTAAAACAAATCGATTGGTAATGGAATATCGGCTAATATTCTCACAGTTGAACCTTGAACACCTATCGAATCCATCAATTTAGCAGCTGATGATGTTGAAGTTTGACCCTCGTCATCCTTCGTCACCAATCGCCCCCGTTGACTCACCGCCCCGGGGCTTACTTTTCATACGGTGAGCATTATCTCCTCAGCATTACACCCATTCTGGGATAACAATGAGCTGAGATTAAATTCTTTGAAAGAACGTTCCTAAAATAAGAATTAGATAGTCTAAGTGATGAGAAAGACCGATTCATATCCTACTTATGTAAGTACGAGTTGTATATATTTTTTTATTTCTATTGTTGCTTGAATGGTAAAAATAAAACAGAAAAGCAAAATAAAAACTCCTTTTTTTTTAGTCGGAGATTTTTTATTTATTTTCTATTCTGTTCAGCAGGGCTATGCAGCACGGTGCGGATCAGCTAGAGTTCGTTTCATTTTGACGTTTGGTTGCCACGGGACTGATCATTCGTATTGAAATGACGAGTCCCGTGGCAATCAAACATCAAAATGAAACGAACTCTAGCTGATCCGCACCGTGCTGCATAGCCCCGCTGGTCTATTAATAGGATATTTTAAATCTTAATTGCCATCGACTACATAGAACATAATATACTATTTCCTATTACTACTACCTAAACTACTATTGAGTTTATGAAAACTTCTTTTGTTAAATTTCATTCTTTGTTCTGTGGTGTTTCAATAAAAAGTGTGTCATTTTTTTTTCTTCTTTCTATTCAAAAGTAAGACTGCTCATTATTTATAACTATTATTATATTTACTATTTGTTGTTTTAAAATATTACGATTCTTTTTGGTGTGCAATAAAGAGTTTTCTATCCTTCTTCTTTATTTTTATTCGTACCCGGGGCAGAATATAGCAGAATAACTTAAACTATTTACGACACATACTGTATAAATTTGCTAAAATAAATGATTTGATTTGATTTTTTTTTCATTTCGTGTGATTTCATTTCATTTCTAAACACAAGTAAACTAAAATAGTTAACTGCTATAGCTTATAACTTGTACCACACCCCCTGCATTTCACTGAAAGGGAAATTTCCAATCAGGGCGTGTGTCGGCCGCGACGGGGTCGGGTGTGGGGGGCAGGTGAATAATGTATCGACGCCAAACCTGATTAACATACCTAGCATTCAACAACGGACTTAATTGATTGATTTTATATATTATTGGTTCAATGGCTCTTAAATCACATTCATCTGAGCCGTACGTAATACATATGCCGTCTGCGTATGCACGAAATTATCACTCGCGTTTCGGTAAAGGAAAACATCGTGAGGAAATCCACATACCTACCCGAGAATTATTTCGGAGGTAGGTATGTTATCCACCAATACGGACCAGGCCTCCGTGCTCAGCAGTGGGACGCTATGGGTTGATGACGATGAGCCAACTTGATGTAGGAGCCTTTCTACACATCTTATCAGAACCTTTTTTTTTTTTTAAATTTTCACTGAATGGATCAGCAAGTCGTTCGCCTGATGGTAAGCGGTACGCCTGCCCATAACAGTTACAGTACCACCCAGAACTTTGCATGACATAATCTTGCGCGGCACTGCACTGCGCTCTTCACCCTGAGACATCGGCTCTAAAGTCTCATAAGCCCAGTAATTTATCTGGAAACAGTGACCTTCAAACCGGAACACAGTAATGTTTTCACACTACTGCTTCTCGATAAAGGAAAACATCGTAGTGAAACCCTCATACCTGAGGCGCCTACCACGAGAGCTCGGTCCAGATTGGTGGATAACATACGTACCTTCAAAATAATGGGTTTCCACATAATGTTTTCCTTCACCGAAAAGCGACTGACAAATACGTACATTGATGTTTTATAAGAAACACTTTGGGAAGTGCCCACACTGGGTTTTGAACTCACGATCCTCTTCTTGGAAGGCGGACGTTCTTTCAGTAGGCTATCACCACTATTTCATCCAGTTTTCCTGATTACTGAAAGAGTGACTGACTTTTTGAAGGCTCCGTGGAAAAGTCGGGTAATTTTTGTAATCTCCTCAAATGACTTGCGTCTACAAGTGAATAATGTAGGGGTGGTATGAGCTTCTCTTGATTAACATACCCTTTTCAGCCTATTCACCTTAATTGATTGAGTGTACGAAGGTTACGACTTTCTACTCACAGAAACCAGGAAACAGTTCGCTTTTATTACGCGTAAAATGCTGAAAGAATACCTAGCTATATTCTCAGCACTTTTCGGTATTAGATGACTTTTTTGGACGATCTCTCGTTGTTTACGGTACTGGGTAATGAAACAACTAGTTGTTTCATTACCCAGTAATTATCATTATTCACAGTACCTAGTTGCTTACCTGATGGTCAGCGCCAAGCCTGCTCAAACAGTTGCACACGAAGAAACAAAAGTTTGATAAGAAAAATTCAACAACGTATGATTTCGTTTTCCTATCAATGCTCCGCTTAGTAAATTGGAAATGTACGAACCCACTAGCTGCACCCCACGGTTTGACCCGCGCTTACTATTATCCCACAGGAAACATATTTTGAGTGTGATTTCAAAACCTAAACTATTTATATAACAAACTTCATCAAATTCCGATCAGCCATTGCAGCGTGTAGAAAACACACGAACACACACTTTCGCAATTATAATATTAGTGTGATGATTGATAATGACAGCAGCAAAAGTCGCTGAAAATTTCAAAATTTTTTTACTTACTGTTCTTCATAGTTTTTCCGATCGTAAATTGAATTGGATATTAAGGTTGACTGCGCCTAGTCGCCAATTGGTGCTTGACCAGTTTGCCTCCTTGCCTGGAGCCTCCAAGTTTGATTGATAATAAGTCCTGGACATTATGAAAGCACACTTTAACAGTAGAATACCTTGTCCCCAGGTGTCAGACGACATCGGCTACGTGGTCTACTCGGCGCTGGGTAGCTTCTACATCCCGTCTTGCATCATGGTCTTCGTGTACATAAGGATATACTTCGCGGCGAAGGCGCGAGCGAGGAGAGGGATCCGGAAGAACCCGCGGCCGAGGCCTGTGAGTACCTGGAGTTCCATGAGAGAGACGGTGGGCTGATTTTGTAAAACTTTGCAGGAGCAAAGCGAGAGCAATCACCACGCAATCAGTCCCAATTGTTAATAGAAATCAAACATCCTGTCTATTGCTCACCTGGCCTTGAATGCACTTTGACCATCGATACCAGCGCCACTGGTGACAATACTGCAATAGATGGAAACAAAAAAAAACACAAAAAAAATTGCCAATTTTTAAAAGTCACTTTTGACAGCAATTTTTGCGATATTCACGTCTGTCGCAAGGCTGTTGTTATATTCACAATGAGGCAGCGGGATTTTCAAAACTATCAAATAATATGAACTGACTTCAATAAGAAGTACGTTTTCAGTTCAACAGTCTGTTTTTTGGAATTCTCTATTTTTAATTTTTACTTGGATTCCTAAACTGTGTGACAATCCACCTTGTTCCAGAACGACCAGCAGACCAGCTTCAGCAACCCTCCGAAGGGCACCCGCCCAATGCCCTCCACGCACCCTATGCCTTCGGGGCACCTTAGCACTAATAATAATGGGTAAGGATGCTTCTTCTCTTCTTATTTAAGAATCCAGCTCTTAGCCATCAGCGTCATCACCAGCCAATGCTTTGGCTTCCTTATGCGACATGACATTTGTCTTTTCTTTAATCAGTACCTCTGTTCACAACTTTCCGAGACCCGTGAGTAGGTGTGCTGGCCTGTGAATATCCTTCTAGATCTGCCTCTTCCTCTCTTCCCTTCTGCATTCTCTTCTGTGATATTTTTTATGAGGTTTCCATGTCGTATAAGGTGGCCGAACATATTGTTTCCTCATCTGATTTCTATTGTCACCAGTAAGATCCGTTTTTCTTGAACGAGGCTGAATACTTCACTCCCGATAGTTGAGTTTTCCATTCCTGGTAGGAAAATCTTTGGGGTCAATAAATTACGTGACACTTTATGGGGGTGAGGGGTTAACGAAGTGTAACATTGTGTTACAGGGGGGGGGGGGGGGGGTAATTTCGAGAGGTCACAATTCCAAACCTTAAAAATAAATGGATGGAACTGTTGCTTTAGTCAAATCATTTCTAGACGTAAAATTGCAAAATATGTGACGTTACTCTCGAGGGGGAGGTCTCACAAAGGTGACTAACTATGACAAGGACGAGAGGGGGTCAAAAATCATGAAATTCATGTGACGTTATTTAAGTATGGCCCCTGGTAAACAAACGGAGTAAAATAAAAAGCAACAATAAATAAACCCTACAAAATAACTCACAATTATATTTGTACCAACCGCTCGTGAACAAACTGTCATAATTATATTCGGTTTTACGTCAAAATTCCGCCCGCAATATACTGCAAAAGACATTTATGAGCTCATAGTAGACTATCTAAGCTACTATCTCATACAAAACACCCATTTCAAGCCACATTCCAGTTTTACAGCAAAATTGCTATAAAACCGGCAAAATGTCGCATATCCTCAAATGTTTACAGTTCATAAAGTCCTGAACATTGTGAAAGTGCACTTTTATAGGAGAATAGATAACACGCATTTAGAGGCGTAATATCAGAACGTAGAATTTTGCTAAAACATCAGTGACATAATCACTTATACAAATCCACCAGTGTTTTTTAACGCTGACTGGATGATTAAACAAACCACTGATATAATTTTATGTAATTAAAATATAATTGTTAATAATTATTATTCATAAGTACATAATCTATGTAGGTATCTCTCGGGCTTTTTTCGACCGAAAACAAAATTTTACGAGAACATTTTCAGAATCTCAAAGCAGTATTATTATCTGTAAATATGTACTTACACATTCTTACTATCGCCAGCACGACCCCTCTTCATAACAAATAATTCATATTTAGATTTTTCTTCACCCCTAGAACTAAACTCAATTCTGATAAGCCTATTTGTTATTGAATTGTTTGTTGCATTTACCTTTTCCACTTTTCGTTTTAAGGTAATTAATACATCAGTAGATACCTACATAGTGCACATTTCTCCTCTTGCGAGCTAAGTCCTCGGCGACATTTAGTGCCAATCAGCAAATGAGTTCCACACGAGACCCCGAGGTCTAGTGAAATTTTAAGTTTTCGCCATCGTCGGACCCATTCCGTTTCAGCTGGGTTCGCTTTCTTTTATGATAGCTAACGACGTGAAACTTACCAATAGCACGTACTGCTTTGAACTGTATGTGGAACCTTGCGCATTGGTCGTATGATTGAAACTAACTACTAACGTAACTTGTGTTCCAGTTTGAAGGGCACTGTTTCTAGCGAAATTACTGGGCATATGAGACTTTAGAGGCAATGTCTCTGGGTGACGAGCGCAGTGCAGTGCCGCGCAGATTATGCAATTGAAACAAGATTATGCAACAGGTGAGCCACGTGCTCGTCTCGTTACTATTACTAAATTATTATTACTTATTTATATTATTATCATGTTATTATTACTAAAAAAAAACTAAAATAGCCAAACCCAGTTTGGGGTCCCCTAAAAGTACTTAAGCTATTCTAGATTTAGGGCCTTTACTGTTTACCATCTTCACATAAATAGTGTTCAAGTCCTAAAAATCACCCATGATCCATCTAACTGGCAACCATTAGGCTCTATCTAGCGATAGGCCAGCTTTTCATTCCAAATTATAAATCGAATCTACAAACATATCGGTTCCAACTGAACCATTGAGATGTTTCTCGATTGCTCCGAGTCGACTGTCTCTCTGCTGCGTTCTTCGCTGTCAAAACTCGAATCGGTCACTCGAAAGAACCGCAGTCCGCTGTTCGAATGTTTAAAGACTACTCATTTGACTGAGAGAGAAAATCGTCGAGGACCATCGGGATGTTGGTACAATCGATACAATCGACTCAAATATCTCGAAGTCGCTCGTCTCTAGCTTTATCGTCAGATGTTATCCAGAAAGTGAAACCATGTTATCGTTCAAACGCATCAACAAATTCCACCTCTTACATTTATGATCCTCGAAAAACACCAGCCTTTGATGGCATAAACACTGTATCGATCCGGCTATCAAAGGCCGAAATTATTGAACCAACATTTTTCGGAACATGAAAATTATGTCGCGTTCAGGGTTTCACTTTTGATGGTACCTTCGGTTCGTAGCTTTGGCATTTTTGCGACCATCACAGGAAAGATGGAATGTCGGACGTTATGTTTTTTTGTAAATATTTTTCGGGTAGAATCGTTTTCGTATTTTGTCAAGCCAGTTCCTTTTGTTGACCAATGAAGCAGAAGGGACGGTCGTAGCGTGGTTAAACGTTGCTAATGGTAACTGCTTGAAAATTGTAAAGGTTTAACAAGTATATTGATTTTTTAACATTTCTTATAGTTTTCATTACTATTGACTAGCGAGACTAGACTTCTATTGGTTCTTTTGTTATAATTCTTGTGGCCTAAAAAAATGAATGACGAAAACGGAAAAAATTACATTCCCGTAGAGTTTCTCGGTGCTATCTTCTCTGACGGGCGTATTTCCGAAGCACTGGTAGAGTTAATGGAGTTTCCTTTTGCTGTGCGAGTTTCAGGCATGAGTCACCACTTGAAAGGGTAATGTCCTTTTTAAACTCAAACCACAATCAATAACTCATTAGTTAAATTGATCATATTTTGAATTATATTTCTCTACGTATAAGAGATTTAAGTCAGACTTATAAAAGTGTATAAAAATATTTTGCCTACTTCCAATAAATGATTTGAGTTTTGAGTTTTTTTGAGTTCCGTAGCCGAATGACCATGGGTAACAATGATCACAACCAACAGTGAAGTCCAATTTCCACGATTAATTTATCATGACTATGACCAATGACTACTGACCGACGACTGTAAGCAATAACCACGACTGATAATTATCATGACTGGTGACCATTTTCGATGAGCCTATGACAATATTGTCTTATAATTTCCTAATATATATCCCACCCTTCTCCATGTTCCAGTGAAAGCCAAATATCAACGATAGAGACGCCGCAGGTGCAAATACCGACGGTGACATGCGAGCTTGCGTCCGACATATCGACCAGTGAAGCTGGAGACACGTGTCCCCCGCCACCGGACGAGAGGAAAGACACTTTGAAGGTTAATGAGGTGATACTTCTTGTAGTGGTAGGCCTCTTCTGCAAGAGTCCGCCTGGGGTGCTACTCCGCCGTCAGAAGCTCATTAGCCTAGTAGGGGTGTGCAAACATTACTGTATTCCGGATTGAAGGGCACTGATTCCAGTGAAATTACTGGGCATATGAGACTCTAGAACCAATGTCTCAGGGTGACGTGTGTAGTGCAGTGCCACGCAATTTTATCGAATGCAAATTACTTGATGGCACTGCAATTTTTGAGCCGGGAGGAATGGCGTAACAGGGAAAAGGCTTATGCCCTGCAGTGGGTTGAATGAGCTGTCTATGATGATGATGATGATGACTGCATTTTTTTTAATGGTGGTGCTTACGAGGTGAATGATCTGTTCATCTCATTACTCACTAACATAATTATAAAAGTCTAGTGTCTATGGGAAAGGAACATTTATCATCATTACTGTCCACCACTGAACATAGGCTTTGCTAGCTTATGCTGTTCCATTGCTGGGCATGCCCTCTTAAAACTTGAAACGCTGTAAATTGTTCTCATTGACAAACCGCCAAAGTTTTTAAAACAGCACTAAATGTGTATCGTTTTTTCCAGGTGGTAACATCAGCTCAAGTTCAAAAGAACCCGCTCGCGTCTTGCTCGTGCCCCTTACGGAGCTCAACGCTATCCGTGAACGGGGAACTGGCGCTCCAGCAGACGAGAGGGAGAACTCCCAGCGTCGCCATCGACGCTGACATGGTCTCCGAGCTAGAACCATCGTCGTCAGACAGCGGCGTCGTCAGCCGCTGCGGAGGCGTCAAACCTCTCAAACTTAGAATATTCAAAAAAACAGACCGGAGACAGGAGAAATCCCAACCGAGCAAATCGGAGCTAGAACCAGCTCTGCCCAAGCCTCATAAACCAAGAGACCCTGAGCGGGAAAAGAAGCGGCTAGCTCGGAAAAAGGAGAAGAGAGCGACGCTGATTCTAGGGTTAATAATGGGGAGCTTCATCGCTTGTTGGCTGCCTTTTTTCTTTTTGTACATATTGAAAGCGGCTTGCCACGCGTGCGTGATACCCGGCAGCGCTTTCGCCATCGCTTTCTGGCTCGGCTACATGAACTCTGTTCTGAACCCGGTCATCTACACGATATTCAATAAGGATTTTAGGAGAGCGTTCAGAAGGATACTATTCAAGTGATGTTTAGCCTACCTGTGCTGCTACCGCTGCGTTACCAACAGGATTCTGCTGGCGCAGCGGCGGGCGGCGCCGGGTCTTTACAATGTGCGTTGATCATTCACTCATTACAGACACTTGGTGGAGTTTGGAAAGCTCATTTAGATTAATAGTGATTAGTGAAGCTAGACAGTTGGTGGTTCGAGTGATTGGTGATGAAAATATTTACAGGATGCCGTTGATTTTGGATACTTACCTCTTCTCAAAACACAATTATCTTAAAACCGTTAAAGTAGATTTCTGGAAAGTTTGTTAATTTTGACAGAAGATTAAGTTTAATGCTATCTTATTCACTGGCTTAGTGCGAGACAAGGACAGCAATGAACCTAATCTTATGTCAAACTTTAATAAATGTTTTAAAAACCTGCTGTAAAACTGTGAGTAATATTAATATTATCATTGGAAATGGGATATTATTGTATCAAGTTTACGAAAATTTTATATTCTTGTGTGAGAACTCAGAAAAAAGAAAATATACATGGAATATATCCCGTTTCCATTTGTAATAGAAACTTAAATTTTAGTAACGTTAGTTCATTTTAGAAGTGCCTACCTAACTGAAACATAAAATGTGCTTACTAATAATATAATTATGCACTTGTCGCCAATCAGGTAAGGTATAATTCAGACGGTGATTTCATAGAAACAAATAGAATTTTTAAATAATTCATAGGATGTACCCTACTCGATTTGAAATAATTAGAACTATCTATATTAAATTGAATAAATATAGTATGTACAAAAAATACGAAAAATACGATGAATCCATTACAAAAATTGCCGATAATTATATACCGACACAATAAATCAAAATTTATTTTATGCCAAATTTATGACTTCAAGTCAAAACACCCTAAGTCTCAAATTGAAAATATGATCTACGTTTCCTATTTCACTGTGTTCAGTTCAAAAATGTCGTTATTATACAGTGAAACTTGGTTAAGTGGGACCTGGATAAGTGAGAAACCTCCATAACTGGAACTCATGCTGAGGTCCCAACACTTATACCTGTATATCTGAGACACTGGGTAAGTGGAATACCTCTATAAGTGAAACGACATTGCAGGTCCCTTGATGTCTCACTTAACCAGGTTTCACTGTATTGTAAAGTTTTAAAAAGAAAATAATAATTATCCAATAATGAATAAAGTGATCCATACACAAGAGATTTGCTATAAAACGGAATTGTAATATACTATTTATTAAAACTTAACTTATTTCGTAGATTTTTTAAAATATAAGTAGCGAACCCATAGATATAGTTAAAATAAAAAGAAAACTGCAGACACTAACGGATTTGAAAATTATAGTGATAAAGAATATTCCTTTATGTACCATATAAAAGAGGAATAGCCATAGTTTTAAATGTAATAGTATAAATTTTCATAGCTATTTAGCTTATATTTTTATCAGTTTTTAAATGATAGAAGTGATTATTTAAGTTTTTTTTTATAATAATTTAGAAAGTAATTTGTGATTTTTAGTCAAATTTTACTTCTGTGTAGATATTTTAATTCTTTTTCTACTTGCGTAGTTCTACGATTCACCAATAATAAAATAAGTGCAAAAAAACTCCTAGTAAAAATTAATTCAAGTAAAAAACAAGAAAACAATTCATATTTAAAAAGCTTATTTGGTCAATGAAAAATAGCGCTTTTCTTAAAGAAAAAAATGCTGCAAGTACAGAATTTATAATAATTACCTACTTACATTATGACACTTTCCCAGATAATATGAATTGTTTTCTTGTTATTTTATTAAATATAAAACTCTTATTAAATCATTCAAAACGCACATTTTCATTAAAATCATCATTGTAAAGATGCGGGGTTAAATTAAAAAAAACTTCACAAGTTTTAAATGTATTGTTTTAAAAATAAATATTTTTAATATTTAATACAGAAAAGTCAAACAAAAGAGTATAACATTCTAAAAATAATATGTTATATACAAAAAAACATTAATGTCCTGAATTTAATAATGACAAAATATATAAAAAAAAACTTTAAAATAAATTATAGACTAACTTTAAATTAACTATTATATAATAGGCTTTCCAGTATAGACTATAATTATTATACTAAGGTCTTCTCATTTTGTATCTCCTTTTCATAATTTATTTGTGATTCTTTTAATAATGTGATAACAAAACTTTTATAACTTGTGAAGTTATAAAATTAGAATAAATCTTTTTTAAATAAATAAAAATGACTGTGCCTCAGTGCCTATCAATTGAGCACTACACAACAAATAAAAAATGCACTTTAAAATTGTAAATATTGTATCATATTTATTAATAAATTTATTTATTGCTTGCATGCTAGCTTACTTATATTTTATAAATGAATGCCAAGTAGATTTTTATTTTGTAATTGTAGCGCTGGACGCCTTTATTTTATTTGTTTGTTAGGTTAAGTAATTGTAAATATTGTACTTAATTATTAGGATAAATATTAATATTAATTCTAAATTAATACCAAAAAGAACACCAAATACTTCCTGTACATTTCTAATCTTATGAATATAATTATAATTCGATTAATAATTCGTGTAAGTATATTATTATAATAAGTCGCGCCGTTTTTTTTAAATACATTTTTTTATAGTTAATTGTATATAAAGTTCCTTAAACATTGTACAAATATAATCAATTTATCTGTTTTTTGTTAATAGTTATACTAATAGTTTATGATAAAACCAAACTTATGATTAGATGTTAAAGTTTAAACTAAATTTTGTTAAAAATGTTATAATTTAAAAAAAAACAACTATACCTATGACTGATAATAGTTTTTAAAATATTTTTCATCCTGGGTAATGTAAATAATGTATCTAATATATAATAATATTTTAATAATAATTAATGCAAATATTATTATCGTTAATAAAACAACAACGACAATTTAATTCTAAATCGGTGTATATTTAGAATCTTGTGCTAGTGAATTTTAAATTACTATTTTATAAGATGATAGGTATAATATATAATATTTTTAAGTAAATTAATAATACAAAAACACCACAAGCCGTTAAAGTTAATAGTAGCGTTTTAGAATAATAATAATTAAATCTTATAGTCATTGAACTGAATTCAAGAGCAATAGTGATGAAAGTATTTCGTTTCCATTTAGTTGTTTCCTCTAAGATTTTTCATAGAGTCTTCCAATGTGTGTATGTGATTAAAAATAATGATAGTTGTATTACTGTCTTCGTTTCTGTAGTGAAATATTTGTTTGTATTTTAGTGATATTTATAATGAAACTTTGTATTCTAAATCTTAGAGAAGGTCGCCTTCGAAAATGCCTGATATCAGTTAATTTTAAATGATACTAATTATATAAAAAAGCACTTGTGGTGCTAAATCTATCAAACACTTTTTTTTTTTGTTAAAATTTTAGATACGGAGTAACAATTATTATTTTTTTATTAATTATAAATGGCACCCCGTAAGTTAGCATCGAGCCCGTGCTTCTTATGATGGTGTTGTTTAAACATGCTGTGTAGCAACAGCAAAAATTGTTTTAACAACTTTTTCTTAAAAATGTTGTTAAAACGATACTTCGTACGTAAACTGTATACTATATTTTTCATAGTTAAATATTTATATTTTGACTTATTTCCGTGATAATATTTATCACTGATTTATATAATTATTATACGGACGTTATAATTATATTTTACTCGTATATTTGAGATATTAGAGACTATTAACTATATTGTAATGAAAAAAATATAAATAAATTTTATTAATTAGTAATTGTGTCACACACATTTACATACAGGTCTGTACAGTGACAGAAATTTTAAATAAAATAACTTCGCTATTATTTCCTTGTTCAGCGAATATATCCTTAAATATCTATTTAGAAAGTTTTTAAAAAATTATAAAAATATAATGATAATACCTTATAGGTGGCTATTCTGTACTATGTATTACTAGAAACTTGTTCAATAAATATTGTTCTAAATTTAAATTAAATACTATTTATACTTATAGTACCTTATACTATAACCTATATAAAATTTGTTAAACTATTTTTATTTTAAAACTCGAAATACGTTACGTATGTATTGTCCTTTATGAAAAATTATTAAATTAATATTATAATCGTCTAACATTATACGATTACCTATTAATTCTTATCGACTCCAAAATGTAAATGAAAAAAACATACGAAGTACCAAATATACAAATTTTAATCTTTATCCGATTGTTTTACTTTAATTATAAAACCTTTTTTTTATTATTTCGGAGTTAGGTGCTATCCACCAATCCGGACCGGGCCCCCGTCGTGGATTATGGCCTAACCCTTCTCACGAAAGTGAAGGGAGACCCGTGCCAGCAGTGAAACATTATGGGTTGATGATGATGATGATGATAAAACCACGGAGAGGGTCGTGGGTTCAAATCCCAGTGCGAGCGCGTACGCGTACCTCCGAAATAACTCTCGGGTACGTATGTGGGTTTCTTCACGAAGTTTTCCTTCACCAAAATGGTCGAAATTGACGGTTCCTAAAGGAAAAAAAACTAAGGTGAGAGAAATTGTATCGATATAAAAAGTTTTAGTATAAAATAACTAAAAATTACACATTTTTTTATGAATATTGTATTTTCATCCATACGTGTACAAAATTTCAAGTTAATCAGACTAATATTATGAAAATTACGTTAATAAATTCAATTACATAGTAAAAGGTCAATATAAAAAAGCGTGTTAAAAATACACGACCATGAACGAAGTCACAGACGACTAGTTAAAACATATAGGACTATAAATATTCATGCTTATCATCAACCCATAACGTCTCACTGCTGAGCACGGCTCTCCCCTCACTTTCGTGAGGAGGGTAAGGCCATAATCCACCACGGGGGCCCGGTCCGGATTGGTGGACAACATACCTACCTCCGAAATAATTCTCGGGAAGGTATGTGGGTTTCCTCACTACTGCTACTAATGTTACTAACTTATAACTATAAGTGGTTTTCAAACATCTTAGGAGAATACAAAACGTGAGTACAGAGATCTACTTGATTGATTTACAGTGGCACTTAGGCAAGTTCACGTTACGCAGAGAGATTAATAACTTAATATTATATGAGGAAAATGGATACTGTATCACAGAAAATGTATAGTATAGTAGGACGAAACAGCCCGTCTCCACCCCGCGCGTCCCCGCACCGCAATTGGGTGGACAATCGGGGGGACAGTTTTTCTTACCCGCTCATATGTAAACACAAACGGTTTGTATGAACCGGTTTTTTTTTAGTTTTGTCTTTGCACGATTCCCATTCAGCCAGTGTCGAGTGTTAATAATTTTTCAATTTTATATTTATTGAAGTAAAATTTCTTTACGGACGCTTGACTTGGGGAGTAAGCTGGTGAATGCGTTACGAAAAATGTGATCGGGTGAGGCGAACAAAAGTTGAGAGGGAGACATAAGTTAGTGAAGATAGAAAGAAAGAGAGTTACGTTTCGCATATTTTTTTTAATATCTTTTACGAATTTTTTTTTTTTTTTCTGTAATATTTTTTTAGTTGAATTTTTATTTGTACTATGTGTCCAAGCACACATTTAGTTTTTTTATTTACAAAGCAGTTAGAATTACGAGTCGGAGTCAGTAGGCAGTCTAGTTAAAGTCATGATTCAGTAAAGCGGTGGGTGCTTTACTGACTCTCCTTGGGAGTTTTGCGGAGAAAACAAAATGGCGCGTTAAAAGTACAATTTTTTTGCCTACCTCCAATAAATAAATAAAGTTTTGAGTTTCCAGTTTCATATGGCGCGTGTACAAACGTCATTCATATGCGTGAGTTGTAAAACTAGCTTTTGTATGGACTGTCTAGGGTATTTTATTATCTATCTGCGTTGTGACAAGGTTCTTCAAATTATCAGTTCTTAGTAATGTTCAGAGAGATACACGACACCACGCTATTTTGTCATAGTGAAAAGAACAATCTATATTAATCTGTGTTAGGTTGTTTTGCAAAGGGGTGTAGGCCGCATCTGCAAGGATCAAACTGAAGTAAGTATCTTTTCTTCTGTACCTTTTTGACGTGACAACGTCTAATAAATCGATGAACGCGGGCTGCATGCACGAAAAAGTTGACACATTGTCCCGTTACGCTCATTATACGCTTGCGCCGCATCTATCTATCTACATTTTTTGACAGGTTAATTATTCTTGCATTTTAAAATTCTGATTACTAGGTAAGTGCTACGCCTGCCCATAACGGTTACAGAACTTTGCATTGCATAATTTTACGCGGCACTGCACTGCGCTCGTCACCCTGAGACATCGGCTCTAAAGTCTCATATGCCCAGTAATTTCGCTGGAAACAGTGCCCTTCAAGCCAGAACACAGTAATGTTTGCACACTACTGCTTAGCTACTAGGCTTCTAGGACTTCAACCTGACCCTTACCTAGGATTCCCTGTATCTAGGGAATATGTAACTATAAAGCCATGGTCTTGTTGGTCTTGGTCTTTACCTGGATTCAGAGCAAATACTTGTGATTTACATAAATATTTTTGCCGGGAATGAAATTATAATTATCTGTCTATAATTTAACCCAATTCGAAATGCGAGATTCTTGAATTCTGAATTACTGAATGTATAGTTTTTTTTTTTTTTTGTTATGCTGGACTTTAAGAGTGTGGCAACCCTAACTATTTGCCAGAGGGAAATCTAAACTGTGGAGAAACATCGAAGCGACGTGTGTCGCGGAGTTTACTTGAACGATCATACCAACTTAGTACAACGCTGGAGTGTTCGAGACACACTGCCACGCCGTGTGAACAACTTTGCTGCTAACATCTGAGAGCATTTTCTGTCTTACACGGTTTTGGGTACGAACAACAGTAACTATTCCTTATTTATGGAAAAGATTCTTTTTTCGACTCATGTGAAAAAAATTCTTGCAATTGTCAAACTTTTCTGTTACGTTGACCGTCACGTACGATTTGACACTTTGACGTGAAAGTTTATTGAAAGAAGTTTGAATAAGACAAAGAGTTCGGTAGTAAGAGGTCATTATAGAGTATACAAAGGTTTGAAAAGGTTTTGTATTAACATCTCTTCTCAGTTCTCAGTTTGAGCACAGATTTTAACCATAATCAAAAGAGTTTTTCATGTTTTTTTTTTCTACTTTTATGAGGCCTCGACAAGGCCTCGATACAGAATATTGATGAGTCGGAATGAGAAACAAATAAGAAGGAATAATATCACTTCTTACGTGGTACCTACACTATTATAGACATCCTTTTTATTCTGTGGGCGGTACAGATGCCAAATTCCCACGCGACCTGCCTAAATACTGCTGAAAATCTAGCTCCTTTGACGTGCTTATATTTAAGTCTTGTATACTTATAATTAGAATAGAATAGAATGGAAAAATCCTTCTTGTACACCAGAAACTAAATAATTATTGTCTCTATATATAATAAAATAATAATATAATAATAATTATTGTCATTATATATATATAATAGGGTAATAATAATTGTACTGTAGTTAATTTTGACTACCACAGCGACTCGTGTAACCAACTCAATCATAAATACCTACCTATACTTACCTACCTATGTAAAATGTTACCATACCGTACATGCTCGTGAACAAGTTCGCCAACATGCTCGCCGTAATTTCCACCCGTGTACGCTGCAAAGTCTCCAGCAAGTCAGCAGAGACGCCACGGGGGAAATGTCCCACTAAAGCTATATGTGCTTCATGAACCATAATTGAAAATACGATTTTGAATTCACGCTCGTGCCGCGCCGCCGAAACTTGGAGGTCGGGTTTGATTATTTGATGTACGTTAATGAATTTTGGCAGAATACTTAGTGGGATCAATTTGATTGGGAGATTTAGGATTTCTATGGATATCTACCTCAATGATATCAAGATTATTGTACAGTGCCTTTAAGTTGTACCGTTGCATTCCCGCTGTATTTGTCGAGTCGTTAATTGGTATTCCATTCGTCTAGTGTTTCAATTTAAATCCTACATGGCGTTAGTGCCTACCCTTAAATATATATATATATATATATATATATATATTGCGAATATAAAGACTAACTTGTTGTTAATAAACAAATAAAATAAAAATAAAATTGTTAGATAGATAAACTCTTTATTGAAACACCACAAAACAAAGAAAAAATAAAAACTAGAACAAAATACGTTTAACAATTAGTGTCACAATGGGCGTTCCTATCGCTCCGAGCGATATCTTCCAGACAATCATGCATGAAGAGGAATAACTAGGAGATCAGACGGTGGCTTTCCGTAAATATATTAAATAAATAGGTACATAATACATAAGAATAAACTTCAATAAGTATTAACATAATAAATAAACTTATTATATACCATAATGTAATAAACATAAATAATTAATTTAATTAATGGGCTTTATTTATGAAGTCCATTTATCAATAATTATGTGCACCTTATCTTTAATTTAATAGCGTCTATTTTTCGTCGATTTGTAATTTTATCACGAATCCCAATATCCGACAAAGAAACAGCAATTTATTTGACAAAATCTTCAGTTACAATAAACTTAAATTCAAAATTAAGTCAAATCTATGGAGTTATTAACTCTCTTGTCTCACTGGATTGTCTCGGGGTTCTCGTAAAACTGGATTGGGAAGTTGCCAGTGGTCTACATAAAGCTGCAGTTACACGTTGCGACCCTCCTTAGCGAATCAATGTTATAATGACCCGAAATGAGTATTGGCTTCTGGTACCTTAGTGTCACCTACCTTAGTAATCTATTTTGGTGTGTCTTGTACCACCTCTTACCAGTCTTCGACTTAGAGGCAAGTTCTTCATTCCTTGATCCATCCAGCGTTACCAGGCTTTCATCTATCCAGTAATACCAGGCATCATTAACCTAACACCTTGCATGCTGAGCCGATTTTTTTGTCTAGCCACGGTAATGGATCTGCACACGCGGTTATGTTTTCCCGTACCGCTAACACAACAGTTGTGTTTTCAGCAGTGAACTGAACATGTTGATATTAGTAATTTACTGATATTGCAGCCATAAATCGGTGGTAGCCTAGTGGGAGAACGTCCGCCTTCCAAGTAGAGGGTCGTGAGTTAAAATCCCAGTGCGGGCATGTACCAATTTGTTTCTTGTAAAACATATGTAGGTAGTTATTGCTCGCTTTTTGGTGAAGTAGAACATCTTAAGGAAAACCCACATACCTACCCGAGATTTATTTTAGAGGTAGGTATGTTATCCATCAATCCGGACCTAGTTCCCGTGGTAGATTATGGCCTAATCCTCTTCAGGAAAGAGTGGGAGCCCCGTGCTCAGCAGTGGGCCGATATGGATTGATGATAGCCATACAAAGAACTCCCACCATTTAGCAAAATTAATATGCTTTTTCTCGATCAAAAACTCATTCTCCGCAAAACTGCCTAAATTTTGAAGCTTCGTCAGCATTTTCAATGGCATTTAGATTTCACTGAAAAAATCACGATATCGCTGTGACATCCCTTACTATGAACCAGCCTTAACTTAAGAGTTAGTGTTTGTTCTGAAACGTTTGTCCGCTTGTATCAGCCGACCAACTTCGGCGCTAATGGAAGCATTGTCTGGCGCTCAGCGGGGCTATGCAGCACGGTGCGGATCAGCTCGTGTTCGTTTCATTTTGACGTCTGATTGCCGCGGGACTTGTCATTCGTATTTGTCAACGTCTCTGATAATAATTCCAGTCTGTTCTACATACATATGTTACATTCACGCTTTTCTACCATTGGGATAGGCAGAGACTACATCTTCCCACATGCTACGACCCCAAAGGAAAGCATTACAGCAACACCCTGGCACCCTCTACTGGTTTCTGGAATTCCAGACCAATACTTATCTTATTTACTTTACTGGGCATATGAGTTCTTAGAGCCGATGTCTCAGGGTGACGAGCGCAGTGCAGTGCCCCACATGATCATGCAATGCAAAGTTCTGGATGGCATTGTAACTGTTATGGGCAGGCGTAGCACTTACCATCGAGCAAACGACCAGCTCGTCTCGCCACTTGTCAAAAATAAATACTTGAGATGAGTGCAAGTCGGTCTTCTAATGGTAAGCGCTTGCCAATCACAAATGCAGATGTGTCTGGACCTTAGGTTGGATAAAACTCTGTGCTTCCAATAATTATGTTTTTAGTGAAATTATTTCCATAGAGAAAATAAAAATAGAGTGATAATAAAAATTAATTCTGCTTGGTAGGCGGACGTTCTCCTACTAGGCTACCACCGCCTTCCAAGCAGAAGGTCGTGAGTTCAAATCCCAGTGCAGGCACGTACCAATGTGTTTCTTGTAAAACATATGTACGTAATTATCACTCGCTTTTCGGTGAAGGAAAACATCGTGAGGAAACCCACATACCTACCCGAGAATTATTTCGGAGGTAGGTATGTGATCCACCAATCGGGATCTGGCCCCGTGGTGGATTATGACCTAATCCTCCTCACGAAAGTGAGAGGAGACCCGTACCCAGCAGTGGGACGTTATGGGTTGTTGATAAAAAATTAATTATAAGCAATTGAAGATAATTTTCCAAGGTATTCAAATAGCCTGTCCTAAGAAATATTACTGTTCATAAAACAAATCAATGTTTACTTACTAACATGTTCATTATTTTATTGTTCTGTTTTTACATGTACATTGTATGAATAGATTAGAGTACGTTTATTGTTAAAAACTGTGTAGGTACAAAACAATACTGTGGTCTTAAAATTTAAAAAAGGTCCAACAGCCTGTCCATTTCGAACATACAATAATTATTTTAAATATGTGGTAACATTATACAATATTAATTTACAGTTAGGCCAAAGTAGCAATAACTTCTCTAAATTCTTAATAAATACAAACTATTTTAACATATTAATTAGTGTTAAAATATTCATCTAAATTATAAAAAGTCTGGGTTAATAACCATTTTTTCAAATTCTTTTTGAATTTGTCGCCTTGTAAAGTTTTTAGCTCTTAAAAACCGCTTAGAATTTTACAACATTTAAACATGGTGGACACTACTTACAGATTTTTTGTATGAGTATTGAGTAGGACACATTAACTAACAAACATTAATATACACAAAGAAGACGACAAGGGCGAAATAAAAGAAAAACAAGATTAATTAATAGCATTATTTGTAGTGAAATGTGTTTTTGATTTTTGAAACAGGCATTTTCTTTGTCGATGTCTTTTAAATACTGGCGTTGTTTGTTATATATTTTAACAAAGGCATAACTTGACTTAAGACAAAATTTAAAACCCAACCAACTATGAAACTAGCTCCGATAGCAATTTCTAGAGCAAACACCGGGAGCGCATAGTTCAGCTCTCAGCACAGTTACATAGTTAACGAACTAACGGCCAACTTGGATAGCTGATCTGCCGTTAAATGTTAACGAAAACTTGGAACGCCTGAACTTATGAAGCAAAGATGGAGATTGTTCAGGCTGAAATAACTGACGTTTGACGTCAGTGGCTACGTCACTCGCTGGCTTTGGTGGCAAAATTTTATAATTTTCCAATTTTGTTTTTTTTTATTTTCTAAAAAAAAAATTTTTTTTTTTTAATTTGTTGTCGCTATTAGAGACAACTGGGAATGGTAAGAATGGCATTCCCATTTGTCACCAATGGGTAAATCACCAGTGGTGACAAATGGGACGCTTTATAAAAATAATTCCCAGTTGTCACCACTGGGGACATGGAAGGTGGTGACAACCAAGAATGACCCAAAAAGGGTGTCTGTAATACTGTACACACGTAAGAAGTGAAACTATTTCACCTTATTTATCTCTCATTCCAACCCTTCATCTTCCATGCCGAGGCCTTGTCGAAGGATAAAATTGGGAAAGATTAGTCAAAATCAATTAAACGATTTAACAAACAGTTGAGAACTTTTAATATTGTATTCAATACGTTATATTTATTGCATTTAAAAACTAGACAGGTTCTCTGACTTTATCCTTAATATTGACGTTAGTTTCGCTGCTCGTATCATTTCGATCTAGGTTCACTACATACCACTCGCAGCAATTGATTCCTGGAAAAACGGTTTAGATTAAGATCCCAGGACTATATTTTTTTTTTTATGTGCTTGAAGTTGAACGTGCCTGACAACTATTTGCGCGCGCGACGCCACAAATTGTTCGCGGTGTCAGTCGGAAGAACCAATGCGCTCCACCAAGCACCTATTACTAGGGCTCTTCGATTGTTGAATAGAATCTGCGCTGAGCACAGCGAGCTGGACATTTTTATATGTTCTTTAGTGACATTTACGGATGTTGCCCTTAAATGTGTTGGTTCTTAGTTACATGTAAGTACGGTGTCGCTTTGGAAACATCTGTTAAGGCACTGTATATTGAAATAAATAAATAAACAAATAATAAATAAATAAATAAATTTTCCTAAACTTTTCCTTTATGCTGGAGCAGCACATTGTCGCATGTTCACTATATATTGCCACGTAAGCTTTAATTAGGGACAAATGTCCCGTGAAGCGTGTCGCTAGCGATTTCGGGTGACATTAGGCGTTGTTCTCTGACGTTGCCAGAAATCTTGTCTCGCCACCATTTCGTCCACATTATTGAGTTGATAAGTCGCGTAATATTGCCAGGCTTGTCGAGCAATCTCCACCGACATCTCTAGCGACGCGTGTTGCGGGACACTTTGTTCCCTAATGAATAAGCTGTATTGTTCGTAAGGCTACAAATGGACAAGTTAAGTAGAAACCTCGAAAATTATCAGATGCTAAGCGAAAGAGCGTGCGTAGCATCATTCTAAGCACCGCTATTCCGTAACTTAAGACATTATTTTAGATATTGTTTTAAGCACAAAAGCCTAACTCAAGCTTATCCTATAATTAGTAAAGTTTGGGTACCGGCTTTTACTAGGAAAGCAGGCACACAACGGCGAGATGCGGCGCCGCGTCGCAGAAGTTACACCAAAATTTCAACCTTTGGAGTCCAATTTTTGTAGCATGAAATAGGAGCTTTTTCGGGCGGCGTTTCATTGAGTTCATTGAGCGGTTCTCCCGTCGCGGGAACCCGCTCCTAAACAGCACTGCATACAATTGAACATGGAAGTTTTATAGACATACTCGCTCCGCCCCTGAGTTTCACCCGCTTAGTTCCCGTTTTGGCCCACAGGAAGATATTATCGAGATAAAAAGTACTCTATTCCTCAATCCTGGTTATAAACTATCTGTGTTCCAAATTTCATTCGAATCCGTTCAGTAGTTCCATTCTCACAAGCTTTCGCATTTATAATATTAGTAGGATGGGATGAGACTACACGGGCGGTCTTTCCGACACTGGAATCCGCTCCTGAAAAGCGCTAGATAGTTGTATGGGCCATCCGATACGAGCGGTTCTCCCGCCATACACAACTTTCATCATCATCATCATCATCATCATGAACCCATATCGTTCCACTGCTGAGCACGGGTCTCCCCTCACTTTCGTGAGGAGGGCCAACCATAATTCACCACGGAGGCCAGATTTGGATTGTTGGATCACATACCTACCTCCGAAATAATTCTATGGGTTTCCTCACGATGTTTTCCTTCACCGAAAACAGAAAAATTATTAAAAATGCAGTCTAACTGGCGTTCCCCTTTTTTTCAAAAACACGCGTCTTGGAGAACAATTTAAAAATATCAAACATGAAAATGTTTCTTTTGCACACAAAAGAAACTTATTCCACAGAATATGTGTGGAATAAAGATGTTCGGCGCCGCATTACTCTATTGTGCATTCGTACCAAGTTACCTTTGACGCATAAAGGCAAGCAAGACAAGCATGGGCTGAAGACGGATGGGAAGCAACACATCTGCGGCACGCATACGCAGAAACACATTGGCATACACAACACACACAATCCCGTTCCAGCGAGAGCTAGCTTCTAGGCATATTGGTGCAATGTTTTATGCCTTACATAGTTTTGTAGAATTTTTTGTGTATATTTTCCTTGTTAAAACAATTTTATGATTGATTGGGTATGATGACAACGCAGCTGTAGTGGTGTCATCCACAGAACACTATTACGTGCCATCACTTATCATCACTGACGTCTGTCACTATAGCAGAAAATACTTCTATTTTTATTTGTGAAAAACCTCGAAAATTCAAGTATTTACTAAAATTTATGTGCTGCTGTGTACCATTGTGTAGCTGGTTAGCTTTGTGCCCCCTCATCATATGCTGCCCGTGGGTCCTATGTGTCCCATTGCTGTGCCCCAGCTGTGTGGTGTTTCTGCCAGAACGCTTCAGCAAAGCTTTAATGGATGACGAAGATTAGATCAACTAAAAACAAGCTTTAAGAACTAATCTCAAAAACTGACTCTAAACAGTCATGGAAAAAACTAACCTCAATTTACGTTCTGAAATTTGTTGCAACGAAAGCTTGTGAAATAGGAATTAACTATTTCATAAGTTTTCCGCCAAACTAAGCTCAATTTCTGAAAGTTCTTTCAGTGAAACACCTTGAAGGAATCATTGTTTAATTTAGAAATGTATCCTACATACCTTTCTGGGATAATAACTTAACGAAATACTGAAATTTGACAAAAAAGAAGTCAAAGAACATTATACAAAGGAAAACAAAACTAAATTCATCATAGAAGTACGCCTAAGAGGATCAACTGATCAAATACGGTCTACAAACAAAAAGACAGTAAGCAGCAACTACGGTCAAAATAAGCTCATACTTCAAACTTAGACAAAAGTGACATAAAAAACAGTCCCGAAGCTTGGATTGTGTGTGGAAGTATACGAAGAAAAAGATAAGCAACACAAAGTAAGCACAAAATTAAAAAAGCTTAGCTAAGCTCAAAACTCAAGCTTAGAGAAAGCTGACTAGCAACTAGCGCCGAAGCTTGGATTATATCTTATGAGCATATTTTAAGCCCCGATGTGCTGTTTTGGTTGTGTATCCCCCTGCTTTATCCTTCCGTTCTATTGCTTTTTATTTCCCTTAGTGCTGTGCTACCCTGTTCTTTGCCCTTTGATTCTGACCCTATGCCATAACATTAAGGATGACGATGATGAAGTCGATGGAATTTATATCAGAAAACCAGAAAGCGTTATTAGTTTTTATTAATACATACACACACGTACATAATTTTTTTTATTTGACTGAGTTTCGAGATGAACACGTCGTTCACCTGATGTAAGCGCTACGCCTGCCCATAACAGTTACAGTGCCACCCAGAACTTTACATTGCCTAATCCTGCGCGGCACTGCACTGTGGTCGTCACCCAGAGACATCGGCTATAAAGTCTCATATGCCCGGTAATATCGCTGGAAACAGTGCCCTTCAAACCGGAACACAGTAATTGCACACTACTGCTTGGCGGATGAATTATCCGGCAAACAGTCACGCCTTTTTCCGTTGGGGTAGGCAGATACTACCCCCCTTATTTATAAAAAGTTATCGAACGTCACTTAGTACTGCGCAGTACAAAATTGTAGCGCGCGATTTTATGAAACGTCACATAACTTTTTATGAATAAGGGGATATATATCTAAAATAAAACTAACAAACACACGCATAATTATTATGTATTTAGAAATTAAATTAATAAATGATTTGTAACAGTGAACCGGGTTTTGTTAGCTGGTAAATAGTATTATGGATTTTGTATCGCCATTTTGTAATATTTGACCTTCCTAGCTTCTCGCGAAGGACCGTCTATGTTATAGTCTTCTAGCTTCGATGTCTGGCTTGAGGAGAGGTTCAGGATATGTAGCTACGCCGTAAGATTCTATTAGCGAAACTGACGTCAAGAGCCTTTAGAATCTTTATTGAGATTGTAAAGTTTATTTTCATAAAATTATAGCGATGATATTTTGATTTATTATTTTTTTCTTTTTTTATTACGCAAAGAACCTTTGAGTAAGTATTTTTTTAATTAGTAGATTAATTGTTGGACGTGTTCAGTGGTTATTGTAACTGACTGTACTAAAGGATTTAGATTAGGTATTTTAAACCAACCAGAGGTCTAATTCTCATGCAATAGACATTAATGTCGAATTCAACGTCGAAAGAAATGGCAATGAAAATAATCTATATATATAAAAATGTTATGTTGGTTTGTGTACGCTTCAAAAACTCAAAAAGTTCTGCACCGATCGAGCTGAAATTTTAGCGTGATATATCCGTATCAAGGATTGTTTTTATCTATTTTTTTCATCAGTGACATACCAGCGAATGTGCGAATGTGCCACAGCGAAGCGTGGCAGGGCACAGCTAGTAAATAATAATAATATACTCACTTACTTAGTCTAAGATGTTTTATACGTTATTATTCTATTTAGCTACCTTTTTTCTTTTTTTTTTATTGCGTACTAGGTGAACGTTTGACCACAATCTCAACTGATGGATAGTGACGATGGCCGAAGGTGAAGCACGCCCACCTAGGAGGTACCTGTTCATTCTCGACTTGAACAACCCAGGGTTAAATGTAGACGGAAACACAGACGAAGGCAAAGCATTCCATTCCTTTCCTTTTTTATTTTTCTTTAGTCTACCTAAGCTCATAATAATAACGCGTCATGGTCCCATACATAGAACCTGACCCCTAACTAGGATTAGGGAATCAGGAACTACGAGGACCGTGGTCCTACAAACACCCGACTCAGAGCAATTACTAATGCATAACAAATTTTTGTCCTGTGCAGGAATTAAACCCGCAACCTCACGCTTCGCAGTCGGTTCATCACCCACTACGCCACGGAGGCCGTCTTAGATGCTTCTAAAATCCGTAAACTCAGCAACAAAAGACTCTGAATAGACTCTATAAAGTTTTGGGTGGCACTGTAACTGTTATGGGCAGGCGTAGCGCTTGCCATCAGGTAAATTAATTGCTCGTCTCGTCGATAAGTCAAAAAAAAAACTCTGTTACCATAGAATATGACATGTTCTTCTTAACAGTTTGAAAGACTTTATGGATATTCCATTTCTGGTTATCAATCGACATATTTCACCATTTTACAGTCTTGACGTCGTTAAATTCGAGATTATGTCTATTGCGCTAGAATAGGGCCCCAGCCACACATTTCTGCTTAAATTTTAAACACAGCGTGTGAAAGTTGGGCTATAAAACAAGCCAAGTACCGTTTCTGAGTATAAAGTGTTATGTGAACTTGCCGATAACGACGCAGAAGTTCATTGGTTATGATTGGACATTATTTCGGGGAATAGTTTCCCGCTTGGGGCTTTGTCAGATGTCTCCTTTATGTGTCGATCGATAGAAATACAGTCTTACTGGATGGCACAAGAGATGCGGCCTCTTTGTGTCCTTTTTTTATGTCGGAGGGGAAATCTTCGCCAAGATACCCGACGGCGTTGGGACCGTCGGGTAATGTGGATTATTTACCCCCTAAAACCATTGCCCTGCCTCCCTAAATCTCCATGGTAGCTTGGCCAACCCAGCTGCCATCTATCCCGGGCTCGCTTGCACGAGTGGTTGGAGCCCCTACCCCGAAACACTCACGAGCCCTAACGACAGGCAGGGGATACCGTAGCACTCTTTTTAATAATTACCCGGATCTACTGGGTTGAGCCTCCACGTGTCCTTTGCTATCCTGGTACTTCTGGCATACATTTATGTTAGCTCCAAACCACAGTCACACTGAATGGCACAATAGGTGAGGCCTCCTTGTAGTTCGATACAGTTTGAACCCCGTAGACGGACAAAGAATACGTTTTAAAAGAAAAATAGAAACGAAAAAAAAACTATTCCGATTCATACGTTATTTCGGTTAGATACTTGAATGACGCATTTGTTCCAATGATTTTGATTTAAAAAAATCAAACTACTATGGCAATTTTTATGAAATTCCTATGGGATTAATTCGAAAGTATGTATAAATCCTTTGAAACAAAAAAAAACAGTTAAATGGTGAATTTATCTCTCATTTTTTAAAGTTGGTTAAAACTTTTGAGTTTTTCACGCGGACGTAATTGTGTACCAGTTTCTAAGTATTATAGCTGAATCCGCAGTTGTATTAAAATCTATATTATCCATGCCAAAATTCCTACTACAGCGTGGCTATAGCTTATCATAGAATTAGATATAAGTACACAGAGCTGGATAAATTAATCTATGAAACTTGATATCGATCAATTTACCGCTCTCGAGTTAACCATGGCAACTTTATTAGCTGCCCGAAGAAGCGCAATGTTTCCCATTCAATATCTTGCATCGGATAGCCTCAATAACTCCATCAAGTTATACAATGTTAGCAGCAGCTAGTAATTTAAGTATTTTAACAAAACTGTAAGCTTTCACACACACACACACTCAGCAGCGGGACGATGTGGGTTGTTGATAATGATAAGTAATGACCAGTAATAAAAAATTGTAATAACGCGTCACGATCACTTAAATAGAACCTGGCCCCTGACTAGGATTCTTAAGAAACAACCAGGAAAGAGATCATCATCATCAACCCATAACGCCCCACTGCTGGGCACGGGTCTCTCCTCACTTTCGTGAGGAGGGTAAGGCCATAATCCACCACGGGGGCCCAGTCCGGATTGGTGGATCACATACCTACCTCCGAAATAATTCTCGGGTAAGTATGTGGGTTTCCTCACGATGTTTTCCTTCACCGAAAAGCAAGTGATAATTACGTACATATGTTTTACAGAGACACATTGGTACGTGCCTGCACTGGGTTTGAACACACGACCTTCTGATTGGAAGGCGGACGTTCTCCCACTAGGCTACCACCGCTTACTAGTAAAGATATGAGTAAGTATAAAACAGATATTTAAATTTATATGTGTGTTTCTGGAGATAAGGGTCCATATCCCTGTCTGCAACGAGAATCCGCTCTCACCAAAGTTGGGGTGATGCGCTTATCTGCAAACCTGAGCGCCGGGGGTGGAAAACTTCCAATGCAAATACGTTAACTAACTCTGTGGAACAAAACTAATTTATTGTTAAGCGGGCACATGCGGGTAGGCAGTTGGTTTCATAATAAATAAGATATAAAGACATTAAACATGACAGAGTACCGTTATGATATAATATTAAATATGAATACGGTGCTCCAGATCTGAATTAAATGAAATTAGTCAATTTGAGGGTATTTTTTAAAAGTTTTAATTAAACTTTATTTTATCTGCTAAAGCTGGGTCAACATTTGAGACCGTGACCGTGTCACGTTACTTGCTACGGTAAATTTTGACAAGGGCTTAACCCCTCAGATGCCCCTTAGTCAACCGCTGCGTGACCGTAACGAATACGAGTGACAAAACCCGAGCGACGCTTGTATTTCGTAACCCGTATTTGTTACGGTCACGGAGCCACGATGACAGATGTGGGTCCAGCTTTATTTTTGGATTTATCTACGAGAAAAATAAAAAGTTAAAATATAACTTTATTATAAATATATACAGGTTACAACTTATTTAAATAACAACAACTATCTCTTCTTCCTCCAAAAAGCCTTTGAAACATTTCCATAAAACTTCGCAAGGCCTTGCATCCTTCAGCGATAACGCCGCCGATATATCACACCCAATTTCTTTAATCTGTTCCGTTCCTTTTTCTGGTTTTATCTGGTTCTAAACAAAAAGTGACATTACGAGCCGCGGGATCTATTGTGTGGTTCCGTAATTTTTTTTTCCTGTTCAGTGTTATTAGGGGAAGGAAGAATTAAAGGAAGTGCCCCGCTTGAGTAATGGCAAGATATTATTATTGTTTGTTACCTGTGGAGTCAGTGACGAAAACCGTGGAGGAATTATTGACCTGCTTACTTACCTAATGAGGGGATAATCAGTGTTCCGCACTACGTCCGATTCGAATTCTAACTAAAAAGCGTTTCGTGGTAATCGTAGTAACTATGTAAGTATTTGGTACTTTACGCACTAGATCCGATTTCTCACCGTCATTCAGGTATTTCTATTTTGGAGAAGATTGCGACACATGATCAACGACATGAACGTAGAACGTTCTCTGCGTATAAATGAAATTTGCCAAAAAGTGGCCCCTGAATTGCTTTGATTTGGATCAGCGATCATGGATCCGAATCGAAGGTAGTGCGAAAAGCAATATCCGAATTCTGTCCGAGATTTCTAGATCCGTATTTGAACGGAATCGGATCGGACGTAGTGCGGCTGTTCTTAAGGTTCCGGAAGATAACTTAGTATGTCTGTGATTCGCAGAAGGAGGCTGCAGAGTGGGAACGGGAGATCACCTCCGAACTTCCCCTCCGCAGCCGGCGAGCGGGGCGTCGAAGAAGAGTATTCTTCAACGCCCTGCTCCGACCCCCATAACAGAGGCTTGGGCGGCGGACCGGGTGTACGTCCGCCGCCCACTCGTATGCCTCGAGGCGGCGCGCGCGGTGTTCCCGCGCGCCACACTCACAAAGTTAGACGGAGTGGAGCACTCCTCTCCACTCCTGCCAACGGGATGGGGTTCTCCCTTGAGGACCAACGCCGTCGGGGCTGCGGAAGTCCACTCTCGCACCCGTAGCCCCGACAACAAAGGCGTCCCGGTGGAACACCCTGGGGTTTAGTGGGTATACCCGTCAGACTGGCGGGGGAGTCCCACATAACCACCCGGCCCTCACCCGGGTCTGGTGGTATGCGTAATTGCATTCTCCAGGTAAAAAAAAATAAAAAAAGTATGTCTGTGATGGTTGTTGTAAGTAAGCGGTAGTAGCCTAGTGGGAGAACGTCTGCCTTTCAAGAAACAGGACGTGAGTTCAAATCCGTAACTGAAACAGTAACAAACATCCATCCATCCTCACAAACTTTCACATATTATGATATTAGTAGGATTGTATTAATATTTGTTAATTAAAAATAAAGAGTTAGATATCTGTGTATAGAGAAATGGGTGTGCCTAACCTTTTTATCGTAAAACGTACATTAAAATTTATTTAAATGTCACTTTCGGCCTTTCGCTCGGGCTTTATAAGCAGACAGACACCTATAGACAGATTTATCATAACAGTAGGGTTCCATTTCGACCCAGCGGTCGCGTAACCCTAAAAATCATAAGTACAGTTTCGCATACTCAACAAAGTCGGTAAACAAACGCTCGGAGTTTTATCGAAAGTTCGAGTTATCTTCGAGTGAGTGGAGCTATTAGCCTGAGTTTCGAGTTGGCTGTGACAAAGGGTAGGGGATTTTGTTCAAGTAGTTACGTTTTTCTTAAAGGCTAACGGATTGGCGCATATTATTAGAAATAGCCACGGGTTCCCTTACCTATAATAGCGCATATACATAGCTTCGGGTAACTAATCGCTTACCTAATTATTATAGAATAGAATAGAAAACACTTTATTGCAAACAAAACAAAACAAACAAACAAAAGCAAATTAAACAAGCAAGCATATAACGCAAACAAAAGGTAGCGCGCGGTAAAGGTATTTTTTCCTGACAACCTTTGTATGGACAGAAACATAAGAAAAAATAGGCTAATATTTTTTATTATTTCATCCATTCAATGCCATTATTTTTTTGCTTTATTTACCTGGGCTTTCAATTTGAGCTGGCTTCGTATCTACCGTACATTATCATCATCATCATCATCAGCCAATATTCGTCTACTCTGCTGGACGTAGTCCTCTCCTAGTGAACGCCACTGAGCCCGATCATCGGCTCTCCTCGTCCAGTCTCCGCCAGCCTTCCCGCATCTGTCATCTGTCACCTGTCATCTGGCATAGGCATATGTCATTTGTCATCTAGCATCTGGCACCTGTCATCTGTCACCTACCACCCACCACCTACAACCTACCAACTACCCCTACCTTTTAACCTTATTAAGTTATTTGCCCCTTCCATTCGCCTCGCCCGGTCACTTTTTTGTAACGCATTCACCAGTTTACTCCTCAAGTCAAGCGTGCGTAAAGAAGTTTTACTTCAAAAAAGTAAAGCCACAGGTGGCTTCCAAAGGCAGGATCGTGATTAGAGATCGGCTTAACTGTAGCCGCTTCGTGGATTAGCTTTCTCTATCTACCCGCGACCGTTTGAATTTTTAAAATTCAATCACAAAGTTTTGCTACCTACTTGGTAGATTCGGTAAAATCCGTTTGCCACACTGATTTTATTTTTTGCTCGAACATAATTTCATGATTGGAAATATTTTCGTTTCTGTTCTAACCCTACAAATTGCGCTTTGTCTGAATTTTTGAGGTAAAACTTATTGACGCACGCTTGTCTTGGGGAGTTGGGGAGAATGCGTTACGAAAAATGTGATCAGGCGAGGCGAACAGAAGTTGAGAGGGAGATATCGGATAATGAAGATAGGAAGAGAGAGAGTTACGTTTCATATTAATTTTAAAATCTATATATATAAAAATGTTATGTTGGTTTGTGTACGCTTCAAAAACTCAAAAAGTTCTGCACCGATCGAGCTGAAATTTTTGCATGATATATAATCCGCATCAAGGATTGTTTTTATCTATTTTTCTCATCAGTGACATATCAGCGAATGTGCGAATGTGCTACATCGAAGCGTGGCAGGGCACAGCTAGTATTATATAAATTGTTTCTATAAAATATAATTTTTTAGTTGAAGTTTTACTTTTACTAGGTATGAGTGTGTCCCGGCACACATTTCGTTTTTGTGTAATCACCGACTCTTATTTTTCAAGATGTCAATCTTAATTACTTAAAATTAAAGCAAATGTGGGAGTTTTGGCGGGCAACCGAAAATGTGACGTTTTTGCTTTTGTATTTTATTTACCAAACTTGTGTTTCTTATTGGTGGAATATTAAGGATTAAAAAATACCTAAATATTGAACCACCTTCACGTTTTAAGAGGTAGCGCTGTCTTACCCATCAAAACTAAAACAGCTAAATGGCTCCATAAACTTGTAATTCGTCGTAAACTCGCCGGAAGTATTCTGTGCCGGGACGTTAATATTTAGCCTTAAATTTTTCATTGCAAATTGCTCCCGCAAAACTCAGGGTTTATAGCAACGACTGTGTTCTAAGCTGGGATTAAAACGTTGGCCCTAATTTGGAGGGATGAATTATTATTGTAAAGTTGATTAAGTGGTCTACAAGTTTTACTGGGTCTGTAATTGGGTCGGCTGAATATTAAGTAGGTACTAAGCTGTACCTTCAAATTAAAAAAAAATAACGAATAGTGTGCACAATAGTAGAACTAAATAAGTAATTATATATAAAAAAATCAAAGGTGTTTAAAAAAAGGTATACGAAACGTAACTCTCTCTTTCTTTCTTCACTACCTTACATCTCCCTCTCAACTTCCGTTCGCCTCGCTTGATCACATTTTTCGTAACGCATTCACCAGCTTACTTCCCAAGTCAAGCGTGCGTAAAGAAGTTTTACTACAACAAAAAATTTTTATTTCGACTTTTCTTAACTGTGTTTTCTTTACCTCCTCTTTGTAGGTATGTGTAAAATTATATTAATGTACGTATGGAGGGTAGATCAATAAAATATCAATCATGGCTACACTATTCGTTTCATTGTATCACGTCCTTCATTATACACATCATAAGACTCTTGGCAATATTTAACCCTGAATTCACTGTAGGTGTGTAGATGTAAGTACATAAAACAAATTCAGGTTTCGGTATTCAGTTAGGATACGGACATTTTCAAATAACATAACAAAACCGGTTGGTTAATAAATAAAACCCCAACTCTACCGAATTTCCCAAGTCACACTTATTTGACAATAAAAAATATCCACCTACGGGCTGGGTTGCCAGTTGTGACTATAATAAGTCCGACTTTTATTAATTATGTGTGTATTATTAACATGTATGTCGTTGAATTTACTTTTGAAGAGACAAGAAACTGCATATTTAAGACTACAAAAGAAAATTTTCTGCCCTTATCCGTTTAATTTTATTGCATTCCTTGTACATATACCACCTTTCAACAATAGTGGATTTAAAATCTAAATCAAATCAAAAGTAAAACATTGGCCCCAAAGGACACTAATGAAAGATCCACCGGATTCAAAATATCAAGGTACGGTCGGCCTCAAAATTAGCTGTACATGAGCATAATATTAATGATCAATTTCCTGCTGTACGAAAAAAAATACGATGAAAACGAAATTGAAAGTTAGGACGCGCTCATCTACTTTTGTTGTCGACTGTACTACTACGTATTCTAGTAGGTACTACTTACATCATGATACAAACTCCCAGGAATGGGTCACACAAATCATGGCCCAAATTCTAAATATCCAATAACCTGGCAACACCGCTCGCACTACCTAAGTAGGGACGCATGTATACACACGCGCAACATTTTCACCTCCCGCCAAAATATAATATTGTTCAGCGCACGTGCGTTATTTTAGCGGAACGTGAGGCCGCCATCGGTGCCGCTACCCGCCTCATTTATTTGAGCAATATTACGCTGAGATTTGAACATTGGTATAAATTCTGGCAAAATAATCTTGGCTATCTGGAAAAGGCTTTCTTGGAAAATTCAAAACAAAGCAAGTTAAACGATATTATTTTTTTGTCTTTTGTTTGATGCAAAATCCAAATAAAATTCGTTTAGATATGGTAATCACACTACTTATTATGTACCTAGATGAAAGAATAAACGAAAATGTCGAAAATATTAAATTGACTTACAGCGAAAGAGTAACAATAGAATTATGTGTTAGTTTTAGATTCGATAAAAGTAATAATAGGTAAGTGTAATAATTAAGATGCGGTTTCAAATAATTATGTTTTGTCATAAATTATGTGGGTAAGTGTATTTACGAAATAATAATTTAAATGAAAATAAATTGTTTTTGACCGTGAAATACTTTTTTTATTAGCAATAATTTGTGTCAATAAACCCCTTTTTTCCCTTTTTCATTTATGTGTTCGAGGATATCCAATGTATAGTTTGACCCTATGTTGTATATTATTCTTGGTATAATATGTAAAGACAGAGTTTTGTCAGTTTTCCACGCGACATGGATGTGTTGTTACTTGGCTTGGTAGAAAAGTCTGTGTGTTCGAGTCAACTTGATGGGGCCCATTCGTTCGAATAAGAAACACAATTATTATTTGTTTCAGTATTAATTAATTACCCACATACCTATATACTAAATCCTAATTTATTATTGTTTATAATTTAATCATTAGTACCTGGATGACCGAGTTGGAGATGGCTCGGTTTTATTTTTATTTTTTTATGACATTTTCTAAAAATGATTTCTAGCTAGATCGATTTATCGCCCCCGAAACCCCCTATATACTAAATTTCATGAAAATCGTTGAAGCCGATTCCGAGATTCCTATTATTATATATATATATATATATAATTAATATATGCTCATTTAAAGATATAAGATAAGATAACATAAACGATTTATTTCCAGACGAATGAATGCTTCGTACAGAGCAATATCAAAACGCAGCAATAATTTCCGAACGAAACCTACAAAAAGTCCAAAAATTAAAAAGCGAAGTGTCAAAAACACTGATCCGATTTACCGAGTCAAATTCTGATTTTCATCTCTTGCCGATCGGATTTGTAATTTTAAAAAACACAATATGTCTGCGGCGGCTGCTATACCAGTAGATGCGGTACGCGAGAAAGGGTTTCAGGACTACAGGAAGAAGTTAATGGAACACAAAGAAGTCGAGTCCAGACTGAAAGACAGTAAGTTGTGTTGTCCACTAACAATTTCTGCCGAATCATCACTTGTATTTTTGTCTTAATTTCAATTAAATACTTTAATTTAAGCGCCTAATTCGTCTTAATACGTGAGATATTTCGATTTACAATACATTTACAATAATAATCCAGAAAAAAAACAAAATAGGTTAATAGATATCTTTGTTTGGTGCAGAATCATACAAACAAAATACCTAATTATCTCAAAATTATCATAATAATTGATGATCTCAATCATTGGACAATCCTAAACCAGAAAAAGGTAGTGCATTTGTATTTAACTTTATTCTATATTGTTATTTGAAAGGAAACTAAGTAACATATTATTTCCAGTGCGAGAACAGCTTAAAGATCTCACCAAACAGTACGACAAGAGTGAAAATGACCTCAAAGCCCTCCAGAGTGTCGGACAGATTGTTGGTGAAGTACTCAAACAGCTGACTGATGAGAAATGTGAGTATATTAGAACATTATACATCTTCTTGGGGAGCCTCTCCATGTCTGGATGCTGACTGTCACCTCCGTATATCTCTACATACTTTTTTTATTTGACTGGGTGACAAGATGAGCAAGCCGTGGTAAACTATACGCCTGCCCATACCATTTACAGTGCCACCCAGAACTTTGCATTGCCTAATCTTGCGTGGCAATGCGCTGCGCTCGTCACCCTGACACATGAGCCGTAAAGTCTCATATGCTCATAATTTCGCTGGAAACAGTTCCCTTCAAACCGGAACACAGTAATGTACTTCGGAGGAATCAGGTCATCTACACTGATTCCAGTCCACTCTTGGATATTCTGAAGCAGCTAATTCTCCTGACGAGGCATTTCCTTTATCTTTCCAATCATGGTGTTCATGATTGTTCATAAGTGTAAGCGTAAAATTAATATTTATATAATTATTTTCACAGAACAGATAAACCATGTATTGTTTATTTTTCAGTTATTGTCAAGGCTACAAATGGCCCTCGCTATGTGGTGGGCTGCCGGCGGCAACTAGACAAGAACAAGCTGAAGGGAGGCACTAGGGTCGCCCTCGACATGACCACTCTCACCATCATGCGGCATCTGCCGAGAGAGGTAACATCACATCTTTAGATGCATTTATTTAATTCACTGTGTCAGTTGTTTTCTTGACACATTCACTGCTGAACCGTTTTACTTTTTTTGGCTCTTTTGTGTATCTTCATATGTGTGTTTACTGTTTACTAGAGCTGTCGTAACTAAACTCAATCATAAGTGCGGGCGCACACAACTGGTGTGATAAAATTGTCAATACAGCAGTGTGGGTTCATGTGCCAGGTGGAGGCTTTTGCTCGGCCTGCAAACTGTGACCTGAGAGGCCGGCCCCATCTTACAATAATCAAAAAATTCATAACTTTCATAAATTCCCAGTAACTTCATGTCCAATTACTACTGTACTAAAAAAGATGTTTTATACTTCCAGGTTGACCCTCTAGTTTACAACATGAGCCACGAGGACCCCGGAGACGTCACATATGCTGCTATTGGTGGTCTGCAGGAGCAGATCCGGCAACTTCGAGAGGTAACCGGTTTTATGTTGAGATAACTTAAAATTGGATCATGTTTGTATTCTGCTTCATCTTTAAACATGTTCAGTGCTGAAAACACAACTGTCGTGTTTTTCATAACTTGCAGCGTGTGCAACTGTTGTGTTTGTTTTATGGGAAAACACTATGGGAGTGTGCAGAGTCACACCCGTGGCTAGACAAGAAAATCAGCTCAGCAGTCAAACTGTTAACTGATAATGCAGTAAGCATGACATACAGTTGGCAAAAAAAGGGGGAAACAGTGGTGAAATATTCACAAAATACATGTCCAAAAATAGAGTGTCTGATTGTGGGCCTTGTGGTTTCTTATTCCTTAGATACACGGAATCATGTGCTATAGATTATGAGACAACCAAATTATAAAATTCATTAACTTAGGATTTAAGAGGATTTGGTTATTCAAATACCTGGTAGGTAAATATAATGTGCGAAGTTGCTAAACTTTGCACGACAATCTGGCGACGTCTACCTGCCTGGAGTGAAGATATCTCGTGGCATGTTCTGGGAACATTGCACAATTCTTTGTAGTGATCAATCAAACTCAAATCATTTATTGTAAATAGGCAAAATATTGCACTTTTACACCTCAAAAAAAAAATATTTTATACATAAGTATAGAAATACAAAAAATAAGTCAAAATATTATGATCTATGAAACTAATGATTATTATCTAATTATGGTTTGAGTTAGAAAAGGGATATTTCCCTTTCAAATGGTGACTCATGCCTGAATCTCGCACAGGAAACGGAAAACTCCATTGACTCTACCAGTGCTTCGGAAATACGCCCGTTAGAGAAGATAGCACCAAGAAACTCTACGGCGATGCCATTTTTTATATTTTTGTCATTTTTTTTTTAAGCCAAGTCAATCACCAGTCATCAGCCTGTTGTGTTCTCTCTCACAGGTTATAGAACTGCCCCTGATGAACCCAGAACTGTTCGTCCGCGTCGGAATCACCCCTCCGAAAGGCTGTCTTCTATACGGACCCCCCGGTACCGGCAAGACTCTGTTAGCCAGAGCTGTTGCTTCTCAGCTAGATGCCAACTTTTTGAAGGTATGTTCTGTTTATTGGAAAGCTTTATTTCCGTCTTAAGTTGTCAGATATATGTAAGATAGGGTTTGGTTTGCTTTTATAGTAAGCAATAACCTTAAATGAAAGCTCATTAAAGTTCTAATAAGCATGAAAATGTATGCTGAGTCGATATCAGATATATCTTTGTACTGATTAGAAACCAAATACTATCGACCAATTGCTAAGTCTGTTTAGAGCTCACTCTTAAAATTGCAGTGCCAATGTGAACTTTGCATTGCAAAATCCCGTGCAGCACTGCACTGCTCTCAACACCCTAAGATTATTCTGAGGTAATCGTCAATTGTCCCTTCCTCAGGTGGTATCGTCAGCGATTGTGGACAAGTACATAGGCGAGTCTGCGCGACTCATCCGTGAAATGTTCAACTACGCGCGAGACCATCAACCTTGCATCATATTCATGGACGAAATCGACGCCATTGGTAAATAATTTAATTTTAAGTTACTAAGTTTTGAGATGAGCTAGTAGTTCACTTGACAGTAAGCGCCACGTCTGCCCATAACATCTGCAGTGCCACCCAGAACTTTCCATTATAAAATCTTGTACGGCACTGCACTGTGCTTGTCACCCTGAGAAATCGGTTCTAGAGTCTCATATACCCAATCGTTTCGCGAGAAACAGTGCTCTTCAAACCAATGTACACTTTCGTAACAATTTTTTATAATAGTTTGTATCCAGTAACAGTTTGTTTTTAAAAGTGACTGGTGGGAGTAACAACATTGTCTGGGAGTATATTTCATTTCTCTAAGTTGTTATTTGTGACATCATAAATCCTCGTAGTGCCTCATTCCTTACATCCGGGCAACCTAGTTTAAATCATGTTAAACATATCATGGACTGACTAACTCAAATGGCACAACCCAAACTGAGTCTTAGCCTCCTATAATAAGAGTTCTATAAGAAACAAACTAAAATGAACAACAATCAAAAATTGATCAAACTTTTTACGATAACGATTTCATAAAGAGAATAATACCATTCCTCAGGTGGTCGCCGTTTCTCCGAGGGCACATCAGCTGACCGCGAGATCCAGCGGACCCTCATGGAACTCCTCAACCAGATGGACGGCTTCGACTCCCTAGGGCAAGTGAAGATCATCATGGCCACCAACCGGCCTGATACCCTGGATCCGGCACTTCTGCGTCCCGGCAGGCTGGACAGGAAGATTGAGATACCGCTGCCTAATGAACAGGCTAGGTGAGGTATTTTTTTAAAGATAAAGTAAAATTTATTTGCATAAACGTGATTACATATTTTGTAGCGGCGGCCTGTTCTGCAAGACTGCCTGGGGAAGTACCACACCTTTGCCAGATATTCATCCGCCAAGCAATAGTGTGTAAACATTACTGTGTTCCGGTTTAAAGGGCACTGTTTCCAGCGAAATTACTGGGCGTATGAGACCTTAGAGCCCATTTCTCAGGATGACGAGCACAGTGCAGTGCCACACAAGTTTTTGTAATGGAAAGTACTGGGTGGCACTGTAGCTGCTATGAGCAGGAGTGGCGCTTACCGTTGGCGTTACCTAGTAACATTTAAAAAAAAACTTCAGCCCTAATGCAGTTCAATAACCAATGGACTTAGGCCGAGGCGTCTATTTATATCCAAGTTCCGTGTTCCAGGCTGGAGATCCTCAAAATCCACGCGTCTCCGATAGCCAAGCACGGCGAGATGGACTACGAGGCGGTTGTCAAACTGTCGGACACGTTCAACGGCGCCGATCTCCGCAACGTGTGCACCGAGGCTGGCCTCTTTGCCATCAGGGCAGAGAGGGAATATATTATACAGGTACATTTTATAAAACACCATATAATTTACACAATACCATGTGTACTGTAATCACTTTGAATAAAATTAAATATCTTTGCTTAACACATTGGCTGCTGAATCGGTTTTTACATTTAGGCACCGTTACAGACCGTGTGGGTTTCTAGCAATGGCGTGCCGTCTGTGTGAGCCGCACTGTAGTAGCGCCGCGTTAAACACACGTCTGTGTTTCGCGGCACAGCCGGCACGTAAGCTGCGGTAACACAACCGGTGTGTTTTCCCGCACCCGCGGAAAGTTATAAAAAACACAACGTATGTGTTTTCAGCAGTGAATGTGTTTAGAAGCAAGTATTTAGCGTGAAGTTGAAAAAAACTAACGACGAATTATTTGTTCACAGGAGGATTTAATGAAGGCTGTACGTAAAGTGGCAGACAACAAGAAGTTGGAAAGCAAACTAGACTACAAACCGTTATAAAGAAAACGCCTTTTATCTATATTCACTAATATTAGCAGTAATTAAACTTGCGCGAATTCAATTCGTTTCCAAACGCGGGTAGTTGGAAATAACTGCCGCTCTCGACGGTGAAGCCCGCAAGCAGCCGTTTCGCGACCACGGTCGATGTATCTTTATCGAAACGTCGAGGTATGTCAAAATTGTATTTTGATATTGATTTGTGTGCGAATTAGACGTGTTATTGTCTAGTTCACTGATATAATGTGTATTGAAATTAAAACCTTGTTTATAGATAAATATCGTTTATTTTTCAACTACCTTATTTTAATGACAAGAAGGGATAAATACTCAGTTTGTAAAAGAACAATTCTAATAAGTACCTATTATTTAACAAAAAACATCACATATCCTGATTACCGTAAAAAGATACACCTAATGGTAGTTAATACATTAAACTGTTTAAGGCACGGAGCAGACTATCATTTATTTTAATCTGTTATCTGTGGGTCAATTTAGATGGAAATACACTAAAATATTTTAAGAAACAAAAATCGGTGTATTTTTTGAATATATTAAACCACTTTGATTTTCGTTGTTACTTTTTTTTAAGTTCTATCTAGAAGCGTTTTTCAAGAACTTAATTGAATTTTTTTTCTATCAAGAATATGTTATACAAAATGTGTTTCTACATCAACGAAAATCTAAAACAAACAATCAAAAAATTTACATCTTCTATTCCCACTGTGACAAGGTGCACAGATTTACTTAAAAATAAGTTCAAGATAAGCGTAAAATTGATTATTGTCAGTGCATTAGGAAAAAATTCATACTAATTAGCCGCCATTTTGTTTTTTTTATCTATTCTGCTGCTACTATCCAAACATCGCCCTAAATTGAATCTATTTTAAATAACAAAACAAACAATCATTTTTACATATAACAACACTTATTCAATAAAGCTTGGCAACGTCCCATTCCGCCTCGCCTTGGCCACATTCTCATAATAGCAAGTAAAATCGACATAGCCCTTAATTTTCTTATCCCTGTCAACCCTTGCATTCGGATAGATATCCGAATTAGACTCCATCGATCTATTCGTGTCCACAATCGAGTCATTTGTGTTCGTACACTCAATTGTGCCCGAAGAGTAAACTTCCGAATCGATTTCATTGAGTAGCGTATTCGATTTAGATTGCACAATCGGATTGAATCTCACATATGCATTTTTGTTTTCACTCACAACTGGAGTGAGGAAGTTAAAGTTTCTTATCAATAAAGACATGTGGGTGTTGGGTCTAGAGTTCAAGTTGTTCTTAACGCAGTAGGAAACGAATTCTTCTTCTATTTCTTCGAGGACCGATTGGCTGACCGCCTTGAAGTCTGTTTGCTTTCTGAAGTTTTCGACGATTATTTGGGCGAGTTGCTTGTTTGCTTGCTCGCTGCTGCCTTTGGCTTCTTGAATGCGCTTGTAGACACCAGCACTTACTAGGATAAGGAATCTGAAATATTCTAACTGTACAGATTTGTTTTGTTTGACATAGTAACCAGATGAGCAAGTCACCTGATGGTAAGCGCTGCACCTGCCCTAAACAGTTACAGTGCCACACAGAACTTTGCATTGCATAATCTTGCGCGGCAATGCACTGCGCTCGTCACCCTGAGACATCGGTTGTAAAGTCTCATATGCCCAGTAATGTCACTGGAGACAGTGCCCTTCAACACTGAACATTATTGTTTATACAATACTTCACCAGGAGGTCTCTTTCAGAAGAGGCCTAGATGATTGCAAGTGAAAAATCAACACCACAGAAGTGTAAATTTTTTTAACTGTTTTGAAAAGGAATACATTCTCGATTCCACTGTTTATTTTCCTACTAATATAATAAATGTGAAATTATTGACCTGCAACTCTCGTCCAGCGCGATGGGCCCGTGTATCTCGGGCGCCGCCACCACGGGCTCGCTGCTCGCGGCGCTGATGGACGGGAACGCCTTGTGAAGCCCCTTTACTAGGTAGTTGCCTAGGCAGCGGGTGCCTGTTTGATTGCCCAGGTATTGTGCTGGGGGGGAAACGTTCCAAATTTATTAATAAAATGTATATGCATACATAATAATTATATTATTTTTCTTTGATAATGAGTCACTCGGACATAAGTTGACGTCAGTGGTTGAAAACCTTTTTATTTTAAGCCTTGGAGTGATGCGTCCGGACACTTAAGTAAGAAGCAAGAGATTCCATATAGGGCTGGCATGGATAAGGCCAAATGTCCCTAAAAAAATATATTTCAACAGTAAATTGGTAAAACTCACAGCTCCGCAGCTTGTTGACATCCAAGCCGAGCTGCTTAAGCCTCAACAGCTCGTCCTCATTATGCAAGCTGTGGTCCACAGTCAGCTGAACCACTCGCAGCACGCAGTTGTCATCAGTCCGGCACAGCAGCGCTCGGGGCTCCCCCACGTTGGCCACGAACAGCTTGTTGTTGTGGACGAGGGCGATGCAGACTGTGGCCCCACCTGAGAGGTGCTGGTCGATCTCCTTGAGACGGGTCAGGATGTCACTGTTGGCTTTCTGATGAATAATGTTAGGTTGTATCAAGGATGTTTTATTAACATTATGGACCAAGCTTGCATCTAACTCTATACAAAGACAATGTGTCAGTTTTAAGAAGAGTTGCGGGGGACGAATTTGACACATTAGTGAGAAACAAAATCACGAGTTTACTATCTTTACATGAACAGTCAATGATATCTTTGGCAGAGGGAGATAAACATGAGCGTGCGAGGTGCTTGGGTTAGATTGTTTGCTGAAACACAACTATTGTATTTTCCATAACTTGCCACAAGTGTGAGAAAACAACTGTGGTTTTAGCTGTATGGTAAAACACTATAGTGTTTGCAGAGCTACACCCGTGACTGGACAACAAAATTGGCTTAGCAGTCAAAGTGTCTTGATAACAGGCTGTCGAGACAATGTTTAGCCGCCTTTATAAGTAAGTACATAGCTTTACCTGAGTCTCTGTGAGTGATTGAAAATGGTACTGTAGGCTTGTTCTTTCAGCTATCATCCCATCATAGTTCTCTATGTACGCTTTCTCTACTGACACAAAAGCATTTCTGAAAATAAAGGACTTCATAATATTAATGATGCGAAATAATCAAAAATTTAAAATATTATCTTACATTTTTAAATCTTTTTTAATTCTTAACTTTTTTACATTAACACAATCAATGCTGAAAACAGACATGGTTTTTATAACTCAAAGTGGTCAAAGTAGAATGGATTTTGATGAAATTTGCTATATAGGTACTTTAATTCTTGGAATAAAAGATAGGATACTTTTTATCTGATAAAAATCAACAGTTCCTGTGGGATAACAGTGAAAACGCAGGGCACAGCTAGTAGATTTAACAGAGCTTCACACCTTAGTCTGTCCCGGATCTCTTCATCCGAGTTGGCAGATGGTGGAGGGAACAGAATCTCTACAGCCATCCTCTGCATGATGAACCTTGCCGCATCCAATCCATTGTGAGGCTCGAACACTCCGTAAAGACAGCTAGAAGTGTCAAGAAAATAGAAATAAGATGGGAATATTGGTGAATTACACTGAAATTACACTGGATCGTAAAGCTAATCACACACTTGCCAACAAGCTCGTGCAAGTAAACGAGGAAGTTGGCTTTGCATATGTATTATTGATGATAAAATATAGACTTTTATGTAGTACTATCTATTCTGTGCTTTTGTGTCTATTGAGATGTATTCTTCAAGGTATACATGCATAAGCATGTATGCAGTTACGTGTATGGCTGGCTTAACAATGTAAACCTTGTAGTCATTGGCTTGTAAGATCAGAATGGAGTGAGGTTTGATCCTCAATTAATGTTATTACAGAACTCTTAATGGCGCTATTTTTTAACAAAATGGATTCCTTGCAGAGAGATTTATGTTATTTAAAGTACTGAACATGGGATTACTCACAAATTGTCTTCAGTTTGGCAATGAAAACAAAGATAGTCATCAGAACTGTTGGTGCTCCCGCCAAGTCTTGAAAAATACGATGCCACACAAGTGTTTCTGCATTTTGGAAGGTCGTCAGTCCACGGCCTCGCGATCATTGTTAATGAAGTTCAGTTAATTAGATCTTAGTTTCAGAAATTATCCGAAACACCTATATTTATTCTATTTTTACCAAATAATAAATATTTATTTTCGTAATTTTTGACTTTGACTAGTTTGACTGACACTAACAGTTTTGACAGCCAAGCCAATGTTGCCCAAAGTTCCTACCAGTAATTGCTTTCTTTGAAATATATAAAAAAAAATGTATAAAATTTAATAAGCTTGTGCTCACATTACGTGAAATCGATGTAAATGAAACATCATTTCACTTATAAAACTATTCCTTCTTAACTGTCTCTTATTCCATTCCGTCAATGTTCTATATCGAGGTATAATAAAAATAAAATATTATTTTAAGAAATACATTTTCAATTATTCACTGATATATCTGTAAATTCTTATTTTGGCAACTTTGATTTCAATTGACGACTGACGTTAATGATTGCGTTCAAAAACTGAAATTTACTGAATTGTAATGACAGATTGACACTCGTTGAGTAATACTCAAAAACAGAATAAAATATTAGGTGATAATTATGCACTTTGACTAACTCAGAATACAAAAAGTTGACTACATTTATGAGTAGCATTGCAATTAAGCTTGAGATAGCCAACTCACAAAATGTACAAACAGTAATGACTCCTAGTATAAGCCTCGTTTAAGATTATGGAAACGTAACTCTTTGTATATAATTTGTTATTGATATTTATGTACATATATAACTGTTGGAAAGCCTCAACATTCCGTTTGTTTTAGGCACAGTATGATTAATTTATTAGGTACTTACCAACACTATAGTTTGATTACTATCGCTCCTACAATAGATAGGTACTGGCACCTACTTACAAAGTTACAACCTCAAATAGGGACTTGCGGTTTATCGCAGCGCTAACCACATTAACTTCCGTTCACAAGGTTTATTCTCTTTGCCGCCACTATCCATACGCCCTAAATACAATGAGCTAGAGGTCAAAGTTCAATGTCTTTTTAATTACCTATATATCAATCGCTCATTATCAAGCAAGCTACACGTCGAATTGGCCAATGTTTGTGAAGTACCTAGATAATAGCATTTTAATAGTAGTTCCTACCATGACCTGAGTAACACCTAACCAATTTAATTCTACAAAACTTGCTGAGTCATAAAGTATTTTTATAGAATCGCCAAATATTGCTAAATTAATCATAGTAATAATTGATTAGTCATCTAGGTATGTCTACTCTAATAATATTTTGAAAATATATATTTTTAGCTAATCTAAAACCACCCAAAATAAAATTAAAATTGAAGTGTCTATCTATTGTTAAAAATGTAAAAACTGCTATTTATTATGATTTATAAACAAAAATGACAATATTTAGATATTTTTTTAGGTCTAAAAGTTCGTCTTGTACAGGCTCTGAAGCAAGTCACGAATTTCAGTTATGTTAAACAGGAATGTCAACTGAAATTTTCATGTATACCTAATTTCGATATTCATGTGAAGATTCAATTTTGTTATTTGTAGGTGTGAATTTAGTAGCAAGCTCAGTTAAATGTATTATAGTCTATCTAGCAAACCTACATAATTAGGTAACTAGTAATCCATCAAGTTTCCTTAAAAGGTTATATCTACTGAGACAGCCTACCTATTTTAGTTGTTTGGGCAACTCGGGCGAAATGAAAACCAGAAGATCTGATCAAAGTTTATTTAATGTCACATAAATAACACAATCAACCTCAATCTTTTGAATTTTTGCAATTTTTATGTTTTTATTACACATTGTTATGAGCTCCGATATAGGTACCTAGAGCTACCGGTGACTAATATTCCATTTTTAAACCTATTTACTTTTTTAACTTTTACAATGAGAAAGCACATCTTTCATCCGGACATGAAACAACAATTTTTTAAAAATACTATTATTTAAAAATATTACAAGGTGGCTCAACACCTCAATATACATAATTTTATCCTATAATTTTCATGGGGCGGTCAAAAATAATGTAATAGATTTCTTTACATACAAAATGTATCGACATTGTCAATCGCTCAACAATAGGCTTACATTTTAAAACTTATCTAAGGTCCTACTACAAGAATCTACTAATATTGTGTCCAGTAAGCAGTCTGCATGAACTAAAGAGTTAATACGGCTTGGCAAATAACAGATATAAGCATGGGGAAATCAGGATGGCTGTGTAAAAGATTTCCAAAGTCTAGAGTCCTGAATAAAAAAAAAAAACAACTAAAAACCTCGTGTCCCAGCCATACCAACACCATTATACATTTACAGTTGTACAAATGCAAAATAAATGTTAAATTCGAAATACATTTATTAGGAACACAACTAAATTATAAAATAAAACAGTTTTGAGACACACCTCTGCGACTTTAGAAATCCTGTTCACTTCATCGGGTGAGCAAAATTAAAAATTAGACCGTTGTGCGAGAGAGGTTACTTAGTCGGTTTTTTTGTCTGCTTTGGTTTCTGGTTCGGGTATTTTCTCCGCCTCCTTGGCTTCCAGTACCTCTTTCGGCTCTTCCTTCTCCTTTTCCTTCTCTTCGGTCTTGACCTCCTTGGCTTCCTGCTTGGAGGCTTCGTCGAAGTTACCGACTAGGTTAGGTACCTCATCGTCCTCTTCGAGGGGCTTTGGCGCCGCCACGCTCGACGCCAGCCGCTTCAACTGGTTCAGACCCTCGGGCCCCAGCTGGCTGAGGATGCCCGGCAGCATCTCCGCAATCTGCTTGTTCTCGCCATGCCCTGTGATAGCGAAAGTATTCGCCGCGAGCGAAGCCTGCGCTTTCGGGTTGTTGAAATGTATCACAGTGCCGTCGTCTTTGATCATGTTAACCTCTTCGATGCCAGGGATCGTGTTCACTGACAACTTTTTAAGAGACGATTGGAGTTTCTTGTCGTCTGTGGCGGCGGTAACGTGAACCACCTTCTTCTTACGCCTCGGTGTGCCCTTGCCGCCGATGCGGACCTGCGACTGCAGTTTTTTTAGCTTCTCGGAGTTCATTCTGTCGATAAATACGCGTCACCTGTCGACGGAAACACGGCACACTTTTTAGCAACGTAAACCAGTGGTAACAATCACGATCACACTAGTTTTCTATGTAACTTGATAGTACGCACGTGTTTTAGACACCGGTTAGTTACAAAGGGAAAATGGTGGATTCGCTCGATTCAGGACAAGTTATTTCTGCTGATCTTATTTCTTTTTGTTGGCAACACTAATTAAAATTGTGCTCCGTTTTTCATAGTTGAAATAAAATTTATCGTAAAAATGGCATTAATTTAACGCTAATCATGTGCCTTGATTTGATATTTTACCTTATATAGCCCAATTTATACAATATTATACACAATTTACTGTATTACTCTTTTTAAACTATTATTAAAAACTTAGGAATTAACTATTTTCGTCATATTTTGGGAAACGAAACGTTTAAATGTTACCAAATTAAAAAATCATGAATACTACAAAAGCGACATCTATTGAAAATACTATGAAACAATATCATTGTAAGTTTACACTTAAGCTATGTTGTTTCTTGAATATTTCATAGATGGCAGTGTAATCAGAAACGGTAATAAGTTTTCAACATACATTTTATAGATGGCACTACGAGTATTCACTTCGTACACTACAGTTAATTTCGAGAATCGTTATACTGTGGGTTTTTGAAATTCAGGCCCGCAGAATCCAGGAAGGTTGGCATGGCCCTTACAAAAATAATATTTTTGTAAGACGGCCAACTGTTCCGGATTCTTCTTTGGCAGATAATGAAGACAGTCAAGTAGGTACCCATTTCACGTTTCTCTGTAAAAGATTTATTTAGTAGGTACCTTACCGAAGTACTAGGTACTTAATGGACTGGTTAGGCTATCGGCGGTAGACACCTAATAAAAATAAGAGAAAATTTTGTAATGTAATGATTCTAGAATGTAGATAGTAGATACTTACCATAGAAAGGGTAAAGAAGAGAGAAGTCGGGAGGACTGAGCGACGCGAAGGAAGTTATTTTGTCTATTAGTCTATGTAGGTATGTTTTTTAATTATTAGGTAAGGGTCCATCTATCTACCTATACAAAAATAGAAATTCTCATTATTAACTCGCATCACTAACAAAAATAAACAGCACTCATCGTCTTGTAAGCGCGCTTTATTGCCTCAATAAATATTTATCTGCATTTACCAAATGGAGTGCAAGATGGCGTCGTATAAAGCTGTCATCGGGCGATCGATTCGCGCCATTTCTCCAGATATGACAGATGGTAATTTGTGAACGAAATGTGGCCGACCCAAACGGTTGGCTAAAGAGCCTGCGTTGATTGATGTAGCATCGTCTGCTAAAGTGGTTTGGAGTTTATATTTTTAAAGCGAGTGAAGTAGAGAGGTAGCATTACCCATGAATTTCTTTTTCAAAGAAAATAAGGTTGTTCGTCTTCTCTGTCACTCTTCTGTTGTTCAGTCAATAGTGAACATAGGTTTTTTAATATATTATAATTAAGTATATTAAAATTTCATTTAACTTAAAATATGCTTAATAATTTATAACTAACAGTGTTCGCGATTTGATACCGTCGTGCTATCATTTTTTTTTTGATATACTGCTTGGCCAAAGTCTTCCTTATCTTCTTCCACTGATCTTCTATGCTGAATATTTTTAGATGTAACAAAGTACCTACACTATGTTTCATGTATAACCAGCTGTTTTGTCAGTAGCATCTAAGGCTTTTTTATATTTTATGCTTGTGAGCGCATAAAATAAAACGCGCGCGGGACTCAATATAAAATTAACACTTCTCGTATACTTCTGTCTACGATTATAATGATGTATTATCCGATTTAAAAGAAAAAATAAAACGCTAGTCCAAGCATAAGGTATAGTGCCAACCTCTGGTGTCATAGTATATCAGGCCACATACGAAGAAAGGAGTTTTAACAAGTAATTTTTTTTTTAATATTTTGAAACACTTGTCTACACAACTACCGTACTGAGTAATAAACTAATGCACTTAATTTTAGTTCCTGTTATACGTTTATTGCTTTTTTATAATCATATTTTAGCGTTGTTCCGTTGATTCACTGTTTACTCATAAACTTAAAGCTTTTCAGTAGGTAGGTATTGAGTAATGATTTGATATACTCGTATCGTAAACATGGAAGAATGTTAACGATTACAGTTGCCTTTTGAATTGAAAAAAAAATACTGTGTTGCTATATTACAGTACGTTTAGTATCGTTTTTATTTTGTAAGTAGGTTACTAAGGACCTCCTTAGACCTAGAATAGTAATGTACGAAATTCGTACCTACCTACCTATTGCTTGAGTACTGGAGGCCTACCATGACGTCTTATAGCGATTCAGTTCAGGACCTAAACTGAGCCGCGTCGCATAATCGTACCGTCACGTCTTATTTTTTATGTTGCTATCATTTTGAACCTAAACTGGATATAGGTTAGGTTGAAAATGGCTTATTAGCGACTCAATTTAGGTTGCTACCATTTTCAACCTTAACTGGATCCAGTTTAGGTTGAAAATGGCAGCAACATTAAAAATAATACGTCACGGTACGATTATGCGACGCGGCTCAGTTTAGGTCCTGAACTGAATCGCTATAAGACGTCATGGTAAGCCTCCTGTTCATCGAAGCTAAAGCGTAATACTTTTGACTAAGGTGGAAATTGCTTTGGTAGGCCTTTTAAAATGAAAATGAAAACTATTATAAAACCTGAAGAAAGTTTTGAACCGCAACTGAGCTACAATCTTTTCAGTCAAAATTACTAGGTATTCTTGGCATTCCTATTCATGTCAGCGTATAGTGTCGCGAAGAAAGTACAATATAATGTTTCAAAGCTTATAAAACGAAAAGCCGGTAACATAGTAAAGTAAAAATATTTCTCCAAATTCAAAAATAGAATTAACAAAAACCAAGCGTGCAACATAACAATCGTCGAATCTTTTTTTAAGTTCGTTTCCCGCGCACCAATTTATCAGGTTCGTTTTGGTTGCGTTCTGTCATTTAAACAATTATTAAGACGCGTTATCATGCTGTCAAGGAGTTTAGAAAAAAGTTCCGGAGCCAATTTTTATTCGAATAGATTTACCAAAAACACTATTCTAAGGTTAATTTTATTAATGAGGCAACACATTTGGGTGATGTTCAAATAACTTTTTAACATTTGGGTACCTATATTTAAGTTTCGAGAAAGAAATTCAGATGCTTCAAGGGCAAAATTTAATTATTCATGTCGGTTTTTTTATCGTGAGAAAAACCGTACTTAGGCGCCTAATGCTAGTTTCTAGACTAGAATATAATCTACGTAAGTGACTACCTAGTTACCTACCTACATAAAGTTCATGTCCAGACTAAAGCCGCCGACACATTTGTCTGACGTGTCGTGTCGTGATGCATCATACAAAGGGTATCGGTTTCATACATTCAATATGGTAGCGTTCACATTTCTCCGATGCAGTGTGTTGTGACGGCTTGTGTAAATGTATGAAACCGATGCCTATCTGATGCATCACGACACGACACGTCAGACAAATGTGAACCTAGCTTAAGTACCTACATAATATTATTGACATAGTCGAGAACGAATTTCCGACACAATATTAAAATCATATTTCTAGCTTTGCGACAAAAATAACTCATTAGTCACTCTTAACACCTGGGATTAAGTTGGATCTCTTTTGGACGCGACCACCCGCGCGGAATTTGACAGCTGTCTAATTTACGCGGGAAGTGGTACCTAAAAGTTTTTTTTTAAGATTTTTTTTTCTTTGTGGCCATAGTTTACTCTATCAGAGTCTATCCTCAAGCGAACTCTTACAGTGTTCTACCACTAAAAAAACCCAATCGTCTAGTTACACCATTTTCACCCCTATAAGCAAACACAAAACAATAAAACGAAACCTCAAATTGAATCGTGTGTTAAACAAAGCAGAAATAACAAAAATCTCCCCGAATTTACATTGGGTACATTGGAAAGTAAACCCCGCACGATTGAAAAGAGCGCTTAAACCTGGCAACACCCAATCGCGATATTTGCCGAAGCGATCAAATAAAATAAAGGCAAAACACGACAAAACAAATTTCAATCTATTCGAGAAAACTCGGGACCATTTGCAAAAACAATACGCTGTTACATTTAAAACGAAACCAATATAACGAGAGCTCTCATCGGGTAGTACGCAATACAGATTTTACTTTTCGGTAGCTGTTTTGGAACTAACAAGGTTTTAGTGGAACTGGCTAAGTTGGAAGTCGCGTCGCGTTTTCGGGGTTCCGTTCCAAGACCTTGGCCCTTATTTGCTATGCCACATTAGATTCCTTGCCGAAAACACGTGATGTCATAACGCGTTTAAACTTATTTTGTACCTCAAAAATTCGCTTCGCTCAAAAAAACGCGCTAGCTTCCCACACGTTTATTTTGACAGTTCAATTGACAGTTCAAAACGAGCGCGTTAAATACAAGTTTAGGTGGTCATAGCGAATAACGGCCCTTAATTATAATAATTATTTAAAAGACAGCTAACCGTTATTACACAAGCTTACTTTTTAGAGAGAAAATTAAATATTGTATTATAATTATCTTCTAAAACACAAGTAGGTACCTAACTATTTCGCTTAGGTATATAATAAGTAGGTACAAGTTGTACATATATCTAAAATTATAGCTACCTATATTGTTGACTACAAGCCCTTCACAGACAGGCACTGGACAGTGTTGCCATAGCAATAAGTTTCTATGAACACCTTGGCTGTGGAACTCAATAAAAAAACAATTACTTGCAAATAAAAAAAACGACTGAAGCACAGCAACGAAATTAAAACTGCTGAGCTTGAGTTTTTGTTTTCATTTAAGTTTTTTTTTTTACCTTTTTTTTAATTTTTTGTAGCCATCCATCGTGGCCTCACAGAACCCCACGGGTCAAGGTAAAATGGTCACAAATTTTTGGTAAAAATCTTTTGTACTAGCGAAGAGGTCCGCTGGGGGCGATATTCGTTCAAGAATGGAGGAAATATCGAGTGGATTTAGTTTCAGAACGGATCAGCGGGAGATATTGTTTGTCCTCTCATCTCATGAAAAGATTGTATTGCTGTCCCTGCCTATTTATATGTAGCCCAATAAAAAACGTGTATTTGGCGCCATCGTTATGAAAAACAATTTTTTTCCAGGTTTTTTTGAATGCACTGTCAGTGAGATACACATGGATATAATATGGATGGATATTATTTGCTATATCTATCTACAGTAATTTAAATTAATCAATTAATGTAAAGGTTGACTGGAAGAGATCGCTTTTAGCGATAAGTCCGTCCATTGTACTATATTTATTTAATATATAAATAAAGTATTTTCTATTCTGATGTATCCAAGAATAAATTCTATGATATCTATACAAAGTTTACGCTATGGATAAAAAAAAAATCTAACAAGACATCACTATTGACGGCTTCAGTGGCGTAGTGGGTAAAGAGCTGACTACAAGCCGTGAGGTTGCTAGTTCGATTCCCGCTCAGGGCAAAGATTTAAGTTGAAATATATTTGCTCTGAACCTTTGTACGACCGTGGTTCTCGTAGTTCCTGATTCCCTAGGTGCAGGGAATCCTAGTTAAGAGTGATAATCTATGTGATAATTTTATATTTATTTATCATCATTTATTCATCATCATTTATTTATTATCATTTATTAACTATCATCATAATTATCTTGCCTCGCTCTCCTTGTTAAATATAGCGAAAAAAAAATCGATAAATTAAGTTTTTTTATTCCTTGCATGTCAAGTTCCAACTACAGTAGGTACAATACTGTTCATTTATTTATTCTTTAGCATAAACGTTATGTTTAAGGAGGCCTTAATGCTAAGTAGCATTCTCTCCCAGTCTTAAAGCAACCATTATTCACATCACATACAATTTGTCACTCTCCCTAATTTCTCACCTCAATAATTATCGCCACCCATCAACCAAATAGCAAAGCGATTTGCCAACTCCCTCGTTAACCTAAAGCTATTAATATAAACCTACTAGTTCTCAAACAACATGTGATAGTCCCGGAACCAATTTGCCGTGACGTTTGAAATCCTGGTAGTATAAAGTCAAGTTCGACTGGAATAGCAGATTGTATCACAAGGGAACAAAATAATTTATTTACGGCGAGAGCGATTTTTTGAATCCAGAGCGAAGCGAAGGATTCTATATTAGAATCCTAAGCGTAGCGAGGGAGTCAAAGTACTTCGCTCGAGCTTAAATAATTTTGCTACACTATGCTTTTCATCCTAAGCTATGAGAATAAACTATAAAACGAGAAAAACTTCTTTTTTTTAAATTAAATTAAACAGCGCGTGCCGACGCGTCTGCACGCGCTGTTTTTTTTATTGTCGGCCAGGACTCTATTGAAGCGAATTGCATTCAAACATTTTAATTAAACAGCGTTCCAAATTCAAAACTCATTTCTTCACTGTTAATAAGTGCGCTGGAATGGCCCACTTTGTTCGCACTCATCGAGGAGGCAAAGGCCTCTTTTCGAATAGATAGGATGAAAACATACATTATAGAGGCGGTGATTTGACTCACTGTGTTAATATGAATGGATGGATGGACAGATACAAGGAATCCTAGTTATTGGCCAAGATATGTATATGTTAATATGTATAATGTTCTCAAAAGAATAATTTATTTTTATATTGTATATTATGGCTTTAAAAAAAAATTAATGACAAAAATTTTAAAAATGACATCGACGTAGAGTTTCTTGGTGCTATCTTCTCTAACGGGCGTATTTCCGAAGCACTGGTAGAGTCAATAGAGTCTCCCTTTTCCTGTGCGAGACTCAGGCATGAGTCACCACTTGAAAGTGAAATATCCTTTTTCTAACTCAAACCATAATTAGATAATAATCATCAGTTTCGTAGATCATAATATTTTGACTTATTTTTTTTGTATTTCTATACTTATGAACACTACACTGTTATGTTATTTTTTTTTGACGTGTAAAAGTGCAATATTTTGCCTATTTACAATAAATGATTTGAGTTTGAGTTTGTTACCGTGACGCTTTATTACATTCAACACATTCTCCAAAACAAATAGTTATCCGTACAGTTTCACTATAAACAGCGCAGCGCGGCCATCCGATTTTTATCTGTTACACTGCTCTATTTTATTTTACGGGCCGACGTATTGAATAGAACGGTTGGAATGGTCGGGTACACTTGGCTCTCACGGCATATTATGTTTTGGATATCGGAAACGAGCCAGAAAGAGCGCTTTAACTGTGCATAGTCTATACAAATTGATCTGTTTGTGACTGGCCAAAGAAGTGGCCTCTAATGTCAGATTATGTCAGGCCGCCGAAGTGTCTCCGATGTGGCTTAACGTCATCAGCATATATTCGTCTACTGCTGGACGTAGGTCTCTCCTAGTGAACGCCCCTGAGCCCGATCTTCGGCTCCTCATCCAGTCTCCACCAGCCGTGTCCCGTCGTCACTCCACCTGCCGGCGGCGTCATATATAAACTATGTTGCAAACAAGCATGCGGCCCACCCGATGATAAGTTGTCGCTGCCGCCTATGGACACCTGCAACACCAGGGGCATTGCCATTGCATTCATCATCATCAACCCATAACGTCCCACTGCTGGGCACGGGTCTCTCCTCACTTTCGTGAGGAGGGTTAGGCCATATTCCACCACGGGGGACAAGTCCGAATTGGTGGATACATACCTACCTCCGAAATAATTCTCGGGTAGGCATGTGGGTTTCCTCACGATGTTTTCCTTCACCGAAAAGCGAGTGATAATTACGTACATATGTTTTACAGAAACACATTGGTACGTGCCCGCACTGGGATTTGAACTCACGACCTTCTGATTGGAAGGCGGACGTTCTCCCACTAGGCTATCACCGCATAAGTAGGTACATTATAAAAGCTTGCCTGGAAAATATTTTTTTTATCAAATTTTCTTTTTGTTTTTAATAAAAAACCCCCTAAGACCTAACCGGCACACACTCGTGAGGACGAATCTATCGCTTAGATTTACGAGCGCCTCCGAAACTGCGGCTCTGCAATAAACCCTGATTGGAAGCATCGCGTTACCTTGTTTATGGTCAACAGAACAAAGAATACTTACATAGTCGCAGAGGGTTCAATGTAGAACGGACAGCTACAATAGGTAGACTCTTTAGCAGCGTAAGATCGAAACGAGCTGACGATTCCTCATGAAAAAAATGGATGTGAAAAATATAAACCATTAATAACTTAAACTCGCTAGCTAAGAGCGAGGGAGAGTTTTTAGTTAGCTTTTTATTTCTTTTCTTTTTCTTTTCTATTTGTCCTAGTTTTTTTTAAGATATCATTGTTCTGTGGTGTTTCAATAAAGAGTTTATCTATCTATCTATCTATCTATAATAATAAATAATGAAAATAGAAAAAAAAAATAGAAAAAAAAACAACTAAAATTAAAAAAAAAATACATAAAAAAGTGAATATAAATTAAAAAAAGTGAAGTTTTACTTCAGTCGCGTGGTCGTGTAGCACACTTTTTTTTGATTTCTTCAAAGTGTTGAATCGGTATCAGAATTATTGAGCCACAGCTCTATAGCCTATCTCTCTTCACCCTATTCCACGATCACGGCGTAACTCAGTCCGTAGAGTTATTTACTTCCACTATGGTCCCCTGGTGGCGATTGGTGTCAGATTTCAGGCAATTACAGCCTGTGTTGCCATGTGATATCTGTGTGCTGTAAACTGTAAATTGGAATTCGGTATGGTCATCTTTGAACCGTGAAAAATGGAGGTAAGTAATTTTTTTTTATATATTTTTTTTTTTTTTTATGTTTAGTCAGTGTCAAGCGTTTGTATAAAATATACAAAATGTTAAGCCCTTAAGTAGTCTAGTCAAATCACAGTCAACGTCACGTTTCAGGTTATGGTGTTGCCTTATTCTTTATTGAAACTTCCTGGGAGTTTTTGATAGAACCCGAGAGCACACTTTTTTTGGGTTTGTACCCACGCTCGTATATTCCACTCTAAAACGAAGATTTAAAAAAAAAAAATCACTATTTTTCCCATCCTTCCAAAAAAATATCTAAATAAGTAATTATCAGATCATTTGCACTATCTGAGATGATTACATTAAGAATAGTAAATTATTATAATTACCAACTAAAAAAAAAAAAAATATTTTTAGTTCTTTGGTTTCAATTATTATTATTACTAATAATTAATTAATAGTCTTTCAAGCATCGTAATTGTATGTTTTCAGGGACGGTGGCCGTTTTTATAATTTACTTTTTACTTAAGCACACAAATATTAGTAGGAAAGAGCAAGAAAGAAAAGAAGTAAAAAAGAGAAAAGAGTAAAAAGAAAAAGAAAGAGTAGGTCTGTACTAAAAAAACCCACAATTAATCATTTATAATGTAGTTAGGTGTATTGAAGAAACATCATCATCATCATCAACCCATAACGTCCCACTGCTGGGCACGGGTCTCCCCTCTCTTTCCTGAGGAGGATTAGGCCATAATCTACCACGGGGGCCCGGTCCAGATTGGTGGATAACATACCTACTTCCGAAATAATTCTCGGGTAGGTATGTGGGTTTCCTCACGATTTTTCCTTCACGGAAAAGCGAGTGATAATTACGTACATACGTTTTTACAGAAACACATTGGTACATGGGATTTGAACTCACGACCTTCTGAGTGGAAGGCGGACGTTCTCCCACTAGGCTACCACCGCTATTAATACATTAATCACAAAAAGGTTCATATGTCAAACTTCTACTTTTAAAATACCCACGACAAAACATGAAACAATATACTTATAACTCCATCAACCTACAGTTCCAAGTAAATATAATTAAGTACGGCCAATACAATTAAACTCGATAATTACGCGAGAACGAGACGGAGACGGAGACATGAGGGAGACAGGCAATCTATCTTCGATCCTGTTTACCAGAGTATCTTCTTCGTAAATACCTCCCTGCCTCCTTGAGTTCGTACTGTCGCCGTCTAAAGTGTACGAACTAGGTATGAGCTAGTATTTTGCTCGCAAATTAATTCGTGGCATAATCATCATCGTGATCAAACCATATCGGCCCACTGCTGAGCCTGGCCTAATCCTCCTCACATTCGTGAAGAGTATTAGCCCAAAATCAACCACGAGGACCCGCATCCGTATTATCCCAACTTAAATTATAAATGCGAAAGTAACTCTGTCTGTCTGTTACGCTTTCACGCCTAAACTAATGAACAGATTTAAATGAAATTTGGTACAAAGATAGTCTAGAGCCTGAGGAAGGAGATAGGCTACTTTTTAATGTGGAAATAGGGTTGTAAAGGATTGAAATAGGGGATGAAAGTTTGTATGGACATATGTAAAGTTTCGGCTAAACCACTGCACCGATTTTAAAAATTCTTTCACTAATGGAAAGCTTCATTATCGGCGAGTAACAAAGGCTATAGTTTATCCCCGTAATCCCACAGGAACAGGAACCACAGGAACGAGAACGTGGATGAAACCGCAGGGCGCAGCTAGTATAACATATAACACAAATGAAAATTAAAATAGGATTCATTTTACGTTTTCATTATTGTCAAATGAATGCGATTTCCATTAATTGTGATAAATTCCGTATTGAATTTTAATATTTTTGGGTAAGTGGGTTTCCTTACGACATTTCCAGTTCGTGATAGTTCGTGTAAATAAAAAACCCAGCTTAATATTTCGATGTCAAAAGCTAATGGGATACACGTCGGTTTCTAAGAAAGAACTGTCACTGGTTCCAGTGAAATTATTAGGCATATGAGACTTTAGAACCGATGTCTCAGGGTGACGAGCGCAGTGCAGTGCCGCGCAGGATTATGCAATGCAAAGTTCTTGGTGGCACTGTAGATTTGCTCATCTCGTCACACAGTGAAATGAAAAAAAGTGCGTCTATAATGTAACAAACGATTCATCTTTCAGAGATAATCGAAGAAGGTAGAAGTTGTACCTAATCCACTCTTCAAACTAAAACTTACTTAGGGAACTTGTCTCCCTGATCATCCCCTCACATTAAGGGGAGAGTGGGGTGGTATGGGGGGTGTTTGCTCTCCATTACTATGCTCTTAGAGTAAACGGCAGCTGGGGAGTGCAGATCTATGTAGGTACTCTTACCATAGACGAAGGCACAAGAAATGACGAGTATTGTCTTTTCAAGGGTTCCGTACCCAAAGGGTAAAACGGGACCGTATTACTAAGACTCCGCTGTCTATCTGTCACCAGGTTGTATCTCATTAACCGTGATAGTTAGACAGTTGAAATTTTCACAGATGATGTATTTCTGTCGCCGCTTTAACAACAAACACTAAAAAAGAGAATGACATAATTATAATTTGTTTCTTTTTGACTTTGCAATAGTTGTCCATTTAGCTAGTGGTTAATATTATAGACTAATTTCATGATTTTGTTTCAAATTAATAATAAAAGTATTAAAATCCAATCAGTCAAGTAAATTCAGTGTAGCCTAAATATAATTTAAAGAATCGGTTCACTGATTGAGACTTGACCATTTTAGAAATTAAAAATTTTTTTTTTTTTTAGAAACTGATTTGCTAAAATGTACTCCTTGACACGGACAAACAAACATCATCGTCACAATGGTGTTTCTACTACTGAGTACTTCAAAAAGTCAAAGACAGGTGGATTTAAGCCACAATAACTCATTTATTTTTCTCCCACTGCCAATTTCCCAGCAGCATTACTCGTGCACATTACATAGTTACTCCTAAGAGGGTTTTCCACCCTCCCCCCCCCCCTCCTCCCCCGTTTCCCGCCCCCGGCTAAACGTGTCATTACCGAGAGAATTGAAGACACAGGATGTTCCAAGTTCAGAGAAGATTGAGGAATCTTTTTTTCTGGAGGCCCTTTTTTGTATATCATTCGGTGACTAAATGGCTGCTTGCCAGTTTATCGATTATCTACAATTCTATAAGATATGAGAGAGTGTGCGATGGAGTTGCACAACTTGATTCCACCATCTCCTTTCCACCATCGCACAAGACGTACGGAAACACGGCATCCGTATAATTATGGTTGACATTCCTCCGATCTGCACAAAGCGCACATTTATTCCACATTTATAATCCGAACAGCGAGGGAATGGAACACCTTACCAGCGTGTATGTTTCCCGAAAACTATAATCTGAAAGTCTTCAAGTCGAGAATGAATAGGTATCTTCTAGGCAAGCATGCTCCACTACCGCCCCTGTCGACACTACCAAAAAATTAAATATAATGCAGAGAAACTATTGCATCCTCGTGCAAAGGACACTTCAAACCTCATACCATTCTGAAAACACTCAGGCTTTATAGAGCATCCTGTATCTCGCATCTGCATAGCAGAAATCGCGACACCATGTGCGCATTGGCTCGACCAATCACAGAGCTCGGCTGCGTGTGTGCGTGCGGCGGATAGGAGGGTCTTATTAAGGGGGAGCGAACTTTATCCCAATTAAAGTTTAATGCTGTTATTTTAATGTAATTGGTGAAGTGGTTAAGGATACTCTTCAGGGTTTATGGCGAGCTTTAATTGTGCTCGGTTTTGAGCGAATTTTGTGGTTTGAAAAATATATTGAAATGGATAAAGGATTTTGATTTGGTTGCCAGATATTCATCCGCCAAGCAGTAGTGTGCGAACAATACTGTGTTACGGTTTGAAGAGTACTGTTTCCAGCGAAATAACAGGGCATATTAGACTTAAGAGCCAATGTCTCAGGGTGACGAGCGCAGTGCAGTGCTGCCTATGTTCTGGGTGGCACTGTCACTGTTATGGGCAGCCGTAGCGCTTACGATCAGGTGAATGACTTGCTCGTCTCGTTACTCAGTCATATAAAAAATACGGGGTCCAGGTCCTATTAGGGGGGGTAATAGGTCCAATTTTAGATACCTTTTTGTACTAGTAGAAGTATATAATAGTACATGAGGCGTGGCAATTTTTTTTTTGGACCAAAGAGGTTGTATCTTTTCATTTTCTTTAATTTTCATATATAAAAGTAACATTACAGACTTTTCCAGTGCATTACAGTTATCAAAGAGTGCATATACAATACGTTTATCTTATCATAGCATAGGGTCGAGAGTGGGCATTGTATATTTCAGTATTTCAGGAAAAAAGTTCTCCATTTTGGCCATATTGCTCCGGGTACTGTAGCGAAATTTAGCAATTATAATAAAATTGTATAATCAAAACTGTTAATATCTAGTAACAAAAAGAATAAACATAAGAAAAAATTGTGTTTTTTTTTTATAATTATAGCGTGTATTGAGTATATAATTTACCTTAATTAATAAAAAATAACTTGTAAAACTTTTACATTTCAAGTCGTTTCACCAATTAATATCATAACCTTAAATCTTATTAATAAAACAAACACTCATAAAAATTAATTACCACTTTTCAACACAACGATATTAATACAATTACTTGTCATTTATCACCATTATGAAATCGCTACCAATTAGAAGAAAATTAACTCAAAAACCGTCCAGCAATAATCAACTCTACCTTAAACAAAACAAGAAACAATTTTGTCTAAGTACACATTCGCCTTAAATGACACTTGTAAAGAAAATACAACTGTATTACCAACACACAAAGTTTACATTTCAACAGTTCCAGCTTACAGAATCATAGCTTCAATTTTCAGAGCAATGAAAGTTATCTCTCCCGTTCGCTCTCATAGATAAATACAGGTGTCTCTGTCACACGAGGCTTTATTGATTTTCTCCAAGCGGATGGCAAGAGAGAAAATCTGCATACTGCCACTTGGTGTATCATATTGAGTGTTAGACCAGATTTAAGGCCTTTGGGGGCAATGAACTTTGTTTTGTTGAACGTGGAAAATATTGAAGAAAAATATTTTCCTGCGCTCAGTAATTTTTTTCACCAAAACCTACCATAATAAGGGTTAGGGAATTATGGTCACATGTAAAAGAAATTTGTGCCAACCAGCCGTTAATTATCCTTTAAAAAAAATTGGTTGTCTGTAAAGTTGATTTACGGACGATATTTTAACGTGACAACGTCATAGCAAAACATTGATGAAATGATTGCATACTTTTATGAATAAAATTGAATCATTTTCTAATAATAAAAGAATAAATACTTGAAATTATACTAGTAATCAGATTTTTAAAATGCAACAATAATTAGCCTGTTCAGAAGAGAAGAGAGATAGATGCGGCGCAAGCGTACAATGGGCGTAACGGGACAATGTGTCAACTTTTTCGTGCATGCAACCGGCGTTGTCACGTCAAAAATTATTTTTATTTGTTTCTTCATCAGCCACAACTGCTCATATTAAAATAGGACCTGAGAGTCTTCAAGACACGAGTAAATAGGTTACTTCTAAGTAAGCGTACATTATAATAGACTGCATCTTCGCTTAACATCCTTGTAGTGAGTTCCTATTCTGCAAAATACCGCCTGGGGAAGTACCACACCTTTGCCAGATATTCATCCGCCAAGCAGCAGTGTGCAAACATTACTGTGTTCCGGTTTGAAGGACACAGTTTCCTGCGAAATTACTGGGCATATGAGACTTTAGAGCCGATGTCTCAGGGTGACGAGCGCAATTATGCAATGCAAAGTTCTGGGCGGCACTGTAACTGTTATGGGCAGGCGTAGCGCTTACTATCAAGTGAACGACTTGCTCGTCTCGTCACTCAGTCAAAAGAACCAATAGACTTCAAAATGTATCATAAAACTGATGTCCCACCCCATTTAAACCACAATCCGGATCCCAATATGAATAGCCACTTAATCTGCCCACATGATCAGTAACTTAACTATAACTTAACCGTAACTTGGCGCAGTAAAGTTATCTGCTAAACGATTGTTAGGGGTGATCTATGGATAAGTTAATTGGACTATGATTCCACCCCCATGGAGCGTGGGGAAATCCTGCGGGAATTGTTACCATTGTGTTGGTATAGAAATACAACAGCGAACTGTGCATCTATGAGAATACTCCAGTTAAAATTTAAACGGAATAATGTTTGTCTGTTAAAACTACTTAACCGATTTAAATGCGGTTTTCACTGTTTAATAGTTTAGAATTTAACAGAAAATCTAAATCCAAAGCACGGCGGATTTGATGGGAAACTGCAATCGAAAATCGCAGGTAAAAAGCTAGTCAGAAATAAATACAATAATTTAAACATAGCTACTGAAACAATTTAAGCGAATTATTTACTGCAACAAATTATCTTAGGTAAACTTAGTTACGGCAATAATTTTTATCAGTTACTGCAACAACTTAAAAAAGTTACAGCAACAACTTAAGCGTAGTTACTGCAACAACTAATCTTACATAAACTTTGTTACTGCATCAATTTTTATATTGTCACTCTTACAACATTCTACGGAAAAAACGTTGCTACAGCAACAATACCCGTGAAGGACTGAACGTCTCATCCATGTTAAAGTTTTGTTGTTCAACCATCATCATTATCAACACATATCATCCCACTCTCCCTTCGCTTTACTGAGGAGGTTTAGGCCATAGGTGGGTACCACGGGGGCCGGTCTACATTGGTGGATAACATACCTTCCTCCGAAAAAATTCTCGGTTTGGTCCCCTTTATACATGCTCGTCGGTTATTAAAAAGTTAACATAAAAATAATAAAGCAAAACGCCAACTTACCTCTTAGATAAATCGTTCACAAATTCATAACGCCACTTGTCTTTAAGTTCTAAGCGTATCTGGGGTCAAACGTCATGGATAAGTCAATTGAGTTACATTGTGGGCACCCTATGGGATTCGACACCATTTGTAATGTGTGGTTCTGTTTCGCATTTAACGTTTAGGGGTGGGAAGGGTCGACATTAAGTGTTGCATTCGTTAGGGGATCCATGGCATGCAATTAACAGCATCTAAATCAGGCCAAGATCACACTATAAATAATTTCAAGCGATTTGAAAAGTTACAGCAAGCCAAAATACACAATTACGGATACTTTTAATGACATATTTTTCCCAGTAGAAACTTAACTACAAACCGATTTTGATAAAATTTCTATGGGACCAATCCTTAAGCATACAAATAAAAAAATCTTAGTCAGTTAATGACAAAATTCTGAGATATTGAACAAACCTTAAAAAAACATGCGAATTGATAACCTTCTCCTCTTTTGAAGTCGGTTAATAGATAGATAGATAGATAAACTCTTTATTGAAACACCACTGAACAAAGAAAACTTAAAAAAATAGAACAAAACAAGTTTAACAAGTTAAAAAAAAGTAATAATAATAAAATAAGAAAAAAAGAAGCATAAGGGTGACTAATCCACATTGAGCTGGATAGTGCCCTGTGCTATATTCTATTGAGTTAATTCGCTCTTCACATATTAGGCTTAATGAGAAAGCAAACATTCACAAATTCCTTCCTACAAATGCAGCGCATCTCATATGCAATTATTTAATCGGAAATCAAACAAACGGTCATATCATCGGGGCCCTTACGGGGCCCTTAATCAAAGTGACGCGGGGTAACAAATTCTCAGGTCGTTACCTCTGCCAAAACGAGAAGGGCCGAAGATGGACAGATCGACTATAATAGGTGGAAACATACGGGGGGTTGTTGCAGGCGGGGCCGCGGCGTTTTGAGAATGCTGTTTAACCCGTATTTACTGAGAAGGGTGACGAGCAAGTCGTTCATTGACGCTACGCGCCACGCCTGACCATAGCAGTTACAATGCCACACTTTGCATTGCTAAATCTTGGTCATCATCCATTAACACTCGTTCGACATGGGCTCTAGTCATATGCCCAGTAATTTCACTGAAAACAGTGCCCTTTCAAACTGGAACACAGTAATGTTAGCTCACTACTGCTTGGCGGATGAATATCTGGAAAAGGTGTGGTACTTACCCAGGCGGGCTCTTGCAGAAGAGGTCCTACCACTACAAGAAGTCTGCCACGTTTTTAGATAGGACGACTTCCGAGTAAAATTTTGGAGACTTCTTTCTACTAGATGAGTTGCGGACTGTCCACTGAAAAATACTTCACTGCTTGTCAGAAAAGTTGATATCTAATTTTAAACCTTATTGTGATCTTTTAAAGTTCATAACAATAAAACAGCCGCTGCGTTTATTCCGTTCTGCCTTCCCGTATGTTTTCACGTTTCCCGAGTGCCCGCGACATGGCTATCTGTGGATTAGACTCGCAAATGTTCGGTTTTGTGCTCGCACCGCGACACTACTTGGGATATCGATGAGCAACAACTCTAGATTTGGTTAAAAGTTGTTTTTACAACTTTGTTCAGCAGGTGACACAGTGAGAAATATTTATTTAAAAATAATTTTGGAAAACAGGGTCACAAACTCACGACTCACGACCCAGGGTCAGAAAGGGGGGTCAGGGTCACCCTGAGACACACACACTACTGCTTGGCGGATGAATATCTGGCAAAAATCTGCTTCCCCAGGCAGTCTTTTGCAGAAGAAGCCTATAATTTACCAACGCTCTGTGTAGCCGCATAATAGTTTTTGAACGTTATTAGTTACTTATTTACTGATAGCATTGCGCGGTTTTCGAACTAGCAAATTATCGTCATTTTTTGAGGGTAATTTGTACAATTTTATTTTCTTGGATTACTTTATGCAATCGAAATTACTCGGCAAATGAGACTTTAGAACCGATGTCTTAGGGCGACAAGCGCAGTGCAGTGCCGCGCAGGATTATACAATATAGAGTACAGTATCCGTACTGTTAACCAGGGACAACAAGGGTCCTTTTAAAAAAAAAATACGTTTTAATCTGCTGAATGGAAAACTGAGGATGACTAAAAATATGAATACAAACGGCTCGACTGCCTATTTACTAGTGCCTGAAGTCACGCTTTCCACGTATATTTGTAGCCTCGGCTGGGTCTCGGTTTCCAGGTAAACCTTAGTCAGCGAATAAATAGTTTTAAAATTATTTATAACAGTATCACAGTAGAGTAGAATAGAATAGAATAGAAAAGTCTTTATTGTACACCAGAAACAAAAATAAACACAGTACATAAGAATTACAAACCTTAACGCCTGATGTCCACCCAGCCGCGCCGGTCCGCTAAACAAGGCAGAATACCAGGCTTGCGCCGCGCCCGCGCCGCTCTCCTACTGAAAACAATCGCCGCCTGATTGACAGCACCGCTCGCGACGCAGTAACGCGTATATTTTTACATAATTGTTAGGTGGAATGCTTAGGAGATGAAAATACAACCACTACGTCTTTTTTTTTTTTTTGACTGAGTGACGAGACGAGCAGGTCGTTCACCTGATGGTAAGCGCTTACGCCTGCCCATAACAGTCGCAGCACCACCTAGAACACTGCATTGCATGATCCTGCGCGGTGTACTGCGCTCGTCACCCTGAGACATCGGCTCTAAAGTCTCATATGCCCAGTTATTTCGATGGAAACAGTGGTTATGGTAGCGGTTTTACTGTTTATGGTTTGTGTTTGAAAAAGGACATTTACCTAGATTGCTTGATTGAATTACATTTGAATGTAATTGAACTTTAGATTTATAATATTGATTAAGTAATATTAGTAGGATGAATATTATGTGCACATTAGGTAAAGTTATCATGACATTTGACTATTAAGTTGGAGAACAAATTCTACCCGCGCGAAGCCGAGAAGGGTCACTAGAAAGTGCCTCATAAATAATCAAACTATAACCTGACACTTGTTCCAATCAAATTTTACCAAAACCCCATAAAATTCAGCCCCTAAAATCACAACCATCCCCCATAATCGAATACCGTAACGTACCGTGTAAATCGACGGGGTGTAGCGTGGAGGGTGGCACCCCCAGGGACGACTTATGGTTGTAGACCGGTCCCTGGGGGGTGGTTTGAGGGATGTAACAAGGGGTAGGTGTCAGGTTGCTGTAATACCTGGCACGATTTGTAGTTAGGGTGTTAGGTTGTCAAGATGGACGATGAGTTGGTAAGGGTTGAAATTTCTTGGAGAGTTTATTTTTTACAAGCTGATTTTCTGTAAAAATACGGGGATCAAATATAAACTATGTTACTTGCTGATAATGTAGCTTTTCATTGGCGAAAGTATTTTCAAAATCGGATAAGTAGTTTAAACGTGAAAGCGTAACAAACAAACATAGGTACTCACATTCGCATTTGAAATCTTTAATATCTTTAAAATTTCATCAAAATCCGTTCAACATTTTGGACGTGAAGAAGGAACAAACACACACACATACAAACTTGCGCAAGTGAGATTGGTATGTTTGTTGGAAGTAAGTAATCTTCGAAACACTAATCCGATTTCGAAAATTCTTTCACTGGTAGAAAGCTACTCTATTCTCAAATGACACAGAATATTGCAATATTGCAAAAAATCCCGGGAAAACGTAGAATTCCTGCGAGAAAACGAGAATTAGATGAAACCGCGGAGCGCAAGTTCATTTTAATCAAATGATAAGCAAACAATCGAGAAATCCCGTTGCAGGCTCATAAAAAACTGCGCAGCCACTTTGGCTGGACCTCGAGATTCCTGTGCGTCGTGTGAATCACTTCATTACCGCCGGTTTTTGCTGCCGAATGCTCGGGACAGACAGACAGACGGACGAACTGCCTTTATTATGTTGTCAGGATAACGGTCAATGGATTTTTGGTTAAATTAGACAATTGGCGTTGCGGTGTTTGTTTTTGCCAAAATTTGGCCGATTGTATGTTGCTATATGATTGTTGATTGTAATTTCCGCATCGGCCGAATGTGGAGTAAAAAGCCACTCAAAAACAACCCTTAGGTACCGTAGTTCGCTTTGTGGTGTGAAATTAAAACTCCTTATGTATGACTTTTCCCTATTCACCAGTGAAATCCTAACTTCAAAACTAAAGCGAACTATCGACAGTTTCAAGTTCGTAGACCAAAAACCACCAACATTCTCACAGCAAAGGCTAAACGCACTTCCCAAAAAATCTTCCATAACTTTCCACATTACCAGCTCCAACAAAAACCGCTGATACTATCATTTAACAAATGACGTCATAAATTAAACATGGGGAACAAGTTAAAAAAGTCCGCGAGAGCGCTTCAAGCGGCTAACATAAATCGGGACCGCTCTTGTAGTGTTGTTTTGGCATAAGCGAACAAATGTCTTGCCGGCATTACGTTCGATTTCACGGCTTTTTCTGAAGTTTATTCGAGATGGAGCGCTTGTCTTTCATCTAAGGGGTCGGCCCGAGTTTAGAGAGATAGCGTTTTGTGACGCGAAAACTTTAGCACGTTGACTGCTGAACCTGTTTTTACATTTGGGCACCGTTACGAACCGTGTGTTTTCCAGCAATGGCGTGCTGTGTGTGTGAGCAGCACTGTTGTAGCGCCGCGCTAAACACACACGTCTGTATTTCGCCGCACAGCCGTGAGCTGCGCTAATACAACAGGTGTGTTTTTCTGCACCCGCGTAAAGTTATAAAAAACATAACGCGCTGAGCACTTTGTTTTGTTCGGTTTCGGGTAAAGTCGGCTCGAGTCGGCGAACGTTACATGAGAAATCATGACGCATCACTCGCATTCAATATCGACATAAACAGGGCACGGGGTTTTGTAATGTAAAGTTCTGGGTGACACTGTAGCTGTTATGGGCAGGCGTGGCGTTTACCATCAGGTGAATGACATGCTCGTTTTTCACTTAGTAACATAAAATAATAAAATCTCTTCCGCTCCCAACTTGCACCACGCCCCGCGATATGTATTTATTTATGAGCGTCGCGTTTCGATGTCCGCGCGGACGCGTTTTTGTCTCCCGTGTATAATGAGCCTTATTTTAGAGCGGGCCGAGATTTGTTCGATCGCCTCTGCTTCTTCAGCGCCTTACATGGTGAGAATTTGTGATTTTTTTTATTTTTGTTATTGTGATGTAAATAGTAATAATAGGTAAAGGCGGCCTCTTGAAACGATATGGTATTCTTTATAAGTGTCACTATCAAAGTTTTCTTGGAAAATTTTTATTTTTCTTGGAAAGTGTTTTGCAACAGCGTAAAAATGTAAAGCTAGATTCACATTTGCCTGACATGTCGTGTCGTGATGCATCAGAAAGGAATCGGTTTCCTACATTTATGTTAAGTACCTGGATGACCTGATTGGATGATTTTCTAAAAATGATTCCTAGCTAGATCGATTTATCGCCCCCGAAACCCCCTATATACTAAATTTCATGAAAATCGTTGGAGCCGATTCCGAGATTCCATTTATTATATATATATATATATATATATATATACAAGAATTGCTCATTTAAAGATATAAGATATGGTAGCGTTCACATTTCTTCGTTGCAGTGTGTTGTGATGGCTTGTGTTAAATGTATGAAGCCGATCCCTTTCTGATGCATCACGGCACGACACGTCAAACAAATGTGAATCTATCCTAAGATAAGCTTTTAAATATTTTTTCTTTTGTTTTGGCTGCGAACGATTTTGGCATTTAGACAATGTCAAGTAATAATGATTTTTAGGTTTTCATGTTATTAGTATAGTCTACTTAAGGCGCAGTTAATGTCACGATTCAGTAAAGTGGTGGATGATTTCTGAAACTTTCTGGATAACTTTGTTGCATACGAAATTGTATGTTTTACCAGATTTTTGTATACTTTGCCTACACTAGTGCATGTTAACAAACACCGTAACGGCTAATTATTCCACCAATTTTGAGATAAAATTGCTAGCCTATTGGTCTGAAGTTCCAGAAACCAGTAAAGGGTGTCAGTGAGTTTGTGTACTGCTTCCCGCTGGGATTGTAGCATGTGGAAAGGTGTAGTCTCTGCCTATCCCAACGGGAGAAAGGCGTCACTGTATGTATGTAGAGAAAAAAATACATAATCATGGACGTCACATTTTTGATTTCCTGTCAAAATCTCGGGAAAGGACTTCGTCTTTTCCTTCCACTCAAACTAGGGAAGTCTGGGGAAGCTTAGCCAGATATTCATCCGCCAAGCAGTAGTGTGCAAACATCACCGTGTTCCGGTTTGAAGGGCATTTTACCAGCGAAATTACTGGGCATATGAGCCTTTAGAGCCGATGTCTCAGGGTGACGAGCGCAGTGCAGGACCGCGCAGGATTATGCAACGCAGGGTTCTAGGTGGTGCTGTGACTGTTATGGGCAGGCGTAGCGCTTACCAATAGGTGAACGACTTGCTCGTCTCGTCACTCAGTCAAATTAAAAAAAAACTCTTTTTTACCCGACTACACAAAAGCAAAAAGGAGAGTTATGTTTTTGACCGGTAGGTAGGTTTTTCTTTTGCTCTTTGTTGCTAGTCACTCAAGAAAGCTTCCAATTCGTCTCACCAACGCCTCCTGCACCTTCCGCAGCATCGTGTTCTTCTTCCATTAGTCGTCCACACATTAATAATAAAAAAAATGTAATCAAATATCCGACTGCTCAGTTACTAGTATAATTAATTACCAGCCCACGATAGTTATAAGTTCTCACTTGGATAAACTCATTAACGGCCGCTGTGCACGGTGTTCAAATTGATGATATTTTTGGTGTGTGGTGCAGATTTAGGGAGATAGCGAGTCAAGCCGCAAACCGCAGTGCAGTGCCACGCAAGATCATCCAATGCAAAGTTCTGGGTGGCGCTGGAACTGTTATAGGCAGACGTAGCGCTTGCCATCTGGCGTACGACTTGCTCGACTCGTTATTTAGTAACAGAAAAGAATGAATGAGTTAACGAAAACTGTGCTTAAAGCTTGTTAAAGGGCTGTTCATTCTTGATTGATGGAATAGGCACAAGAGGTCATTAAAACCTTCACTGCTGAACCGTTTTACTTTATTCGGCTCTTTTGCGAAGCTTCACACAACGTGTGTGTTTACTGTTTACTGGGGTTGCATCGTAACTAAACTTAATGCGCTGTGCGGACGCACACAACTGGTGTGATAAAATTGTCAATACAGCAGTACGGGTTCCCACGCCAGGCGTGTTTCGCTTGCCATAAAATTATAAAAACAGACGTGTGTGTATTATTAAAGACAAAAGTTATAAGTTTGTTACTTAAGCCGCACAATCAATCCAATACCAATAAATCCGCTACATAGACAGGCTTGGTATCACCATATTTATCTTAAACAGACAGGATCGTGAGCTAACTATATCACATTTATATGAAGCACGCAACTCTTTGATTTAAAAACGTTATAAATCATCAAAATAATTATGCATTTTAATACTTTTATTTCTATTATAAATGAGTGACGAGACGAGCAAGTCGTTCGCGTGAGGGTAAGCGCTACGCCGGCCCATAACAGTCACAGCACCACCCAGAACCCTGCATTGCATAATCTTGCGCGGCCGTACCATCATTTTTTCGAAGCAGTTCTGGCCATTTTCGACCCCCTATAACTTCCTTATGGATAAAACTAGAAGTCTGAATTTTCACGCCTAGGCGACTGAACGGGCTTTGATGACATTTAGCATGTATACTTTAGGTCCCGGAATAGAATATAGGAAACTTTTATCCCGGAAAAATTTAACGATAAAAAAAAAATAATGTAAATTTATTATTATTTATTTATTTATTTATCCATTAGCATACAAATGGAGTACAAGGAGTACTTAATGCTAAGTGGCATTTTCTACCAGTCATCCTGGAGGTGTAACTGAAATGGTGGTGGTGTGGCAAAACGAGAGAGCAGAGAAAAGTATATTTAAAAAATATAGATGTTCCACTTGCATCATAGCCAATGCAGGTGAAACCGCGGAGCGCAGACAGTTCTTTATACTTAATGTTATCAAAGCGTAGACGCCACATTTTTCCACGAGATAAACAATCAATGTACCTAATTAAAAGATTTCTCGCTTATACCCAATTAATTTAACCAATAAATGGTCTTATGCGTATATTAAGATATCAATGAAAACTGTCAACCGTCAGAAAAAGTGTCCCCGGAGAATTATTCGATCCCGTGACCATTCCTTATGAAGATAACATCTAACGACTACGAAATATAATAAAACATGGCCCCGAGACAGTGTTGCCAGGTGTAGCAAACACGGTTGGAAGACCACGGCACTGTGTTGCCATTTGTTTTCATAAATGTAGTACTTAAAAAATATTTTACCAATAAATCAAGCAATTCTAGAAAAAGAGGTCTCCTTCACTTTCCTGAGGAGGGTTAGGCCATAATCCACCACGGGGGCCCGGTCCGGATTGGTGGATAACATACCTATTTCCGAAATAATTCTCGGGTAGGTATGTGGGTTTCCTCACGATGTTACCCTTCACCGAAAAGCGAGTGACAAAAAAAAATAAAGAAAAATCCTTATTTATTCCTACTAAAAAAAAAACTACTATCAAATAAGTTGGTCCACTGACCAAATAATAACTCTATGTTAGTTTTATCAAAAAAAAAATGGTAATTCAAAAGCTCTCTACTCTAGCAACACTGAGCCGAAACGGGCAACACCTTTACTATCAAAAAAGAAATTAATCTTAAAAAGGCCCAAAAGGGCTGGATTTACGACCTTATCTAAATTAATATCCCTAACAAGCAGTTTTTTTAACCAAAAACCAAATTTAGACGTTTAACAAAACATTACAAAAGGTAAAGGTGGTTTTTATCTTACTAATAGGCTTCCTGTGGCTTCGCTCGTGGTTTCTGATTATTGCGCTCTCACTTCAGACTTCAGACAATGTTATGATTAATATATCGATTAATAAGGTATGTTTTTATTTAAGTCAATACTTATTAAACTTAATTATTTAATATTTCCTTGATATTAAATATTCCTTCACCGAAAAGCGAGTGATAATTACGAAAACTTTACATGAAACACTTTAGTACATGCCTGAACTGAGATCTGAACTCACGACCCTCTCCTTGTAAAGCGGACCTTCTGTCACTTAAGAACTAAATTATAAATTTTATATTATTAATTTCTGATATTAAATATGAAGTACTTTTAATATTAAAGTAAGTTTAGTGTCTTAATACTTACTAATTTATTCAGGCTTGTTCGATGTTCCATTCCACTGCCTTGCGACTCAAAATGGGACGAAACATTACATTTGAAAATTTATTTTAAATACTTAATTAAGAGTAACGGTAATTCGATTTTTTTACTTGTATAGAAACAAAAGACGGATTAGTTAACTTTTGATTTTTCATTAGTTATTATAATTTTAATTTAATTTCCATTATTATTGTATAGCATATTTCATTATAATAAAATAATCATAATGAATGATCTAACTAAAATGAGCACGGGTTATTTTTTTATACGGACAGTCCCTACTTCTGTTTTTAATCGTTCATTCATTTTTATCGATCGTTTTATATTAATTCGGAATCGAGTTGGCGTTGTTTAAAAATGATAATGCGATGTGTTTTTTTATTATTATTAGAGGGTTTATATCTTATGGGCACATTAACGCGGTCTTCGGATACGCTTGCTTAGGTTCGTCGTACACTGGAGTTCGCATTAGAAATTGGAATGAACGAACGAATGAGTATGACCTACTTTTTTTTACTGTATAACTTTTATTTGTGAATGGCTGAATGTAAAAATCGTCGTTCAAAGCTCAAAAACTTTAAAAAGAGAATGACTTTGATACGAAACATTTATCTTGATTTTTTTAAATATAGTTTTGTTAGTTTATTTTGGTTACTACAGGTTTTTTCTCGGAAGTTCTTATTTAAATTAGATTAAAAAAATGTTACAAGAATTGAGATCATAGTAATATGTACGTACTTATAATTTGAAGGTTTTATTGAACATTCTAATAAACGGAAGGTTAAATTATTGTCATAAATCACGGAACAAACCACAACAGTATTTAAATAGGAACAAATTTAAATACCAACTGGATACAAATGATGAATTATATCCGATGATTAAACTTCAAATGTTAATAAATTTGTCAATAATCGCGATATTATACAGTCAATTAGTTAATAAATTGATGATTATGTCTATAGAATTAATGTTAATGGTCCCGTAATTATAAACTCGATGTTTTGCTTATAATGTAGGTTCGACAAGTTTTTGCTAATTGCTAGGTATCGTGGTCTAAAAACTTGTTAAAGTTATTCGTGGTTGTGTTCCGCTAAATTGGAGACAAATTATTTATTTATCTACTGAATTAGCATAACGATTTCAAGTTATAACTCAATAACTACTCATAATGGCTGGCTTGACTCAATAAAAAGATGGATCACGGCTTAAATGTATTTAACGTTCAATTTTGTTGACTAAGTCGATTATCGTTGATAGCTAAAGATATAAAAGAAAAGTTTTTTTTTAAATTTGACTGAGTAACGAGACGAGCAAGTCGTTTACCCGATGGTAAGTGCCACGCCTGTCCATAATAGTCACAGCGCCACCAAGCACTTTGCATTGCATAATATTGTACGGTCCCTAAGAACATCTAGTTGTTTGATCTTCCTGAGCTACAAAATGAATGAATGAAAAGACTGAATGAACAACTGAACGATTCATGAACCCTAGTAGCTGTTCACGACAAATATTGTCGCCACGTTTTGAGAAGGACATCAAAATATAACTTTAATATTAGAAAATATGAACGAAATGACGGAATGAACAACTGAACGATTCACTTTAGCGGCCGCTGTTTCTTACAATATTGTCTCTATGTTCCTAGAAGGACACGAATGGAATAAGCAAATGACCTAACTTTGATAACATTTTAAATGAACGAAAAGACCGAATGAACCATTGAATGATTTACGTTAGTGGCCGCTGTACCTTACGATGTTATCTCTATGTTCCGGGAAGGACACATGTCGTCCAATAAACTAATTGGTGGAGGAATGCGCGCGCAGCGCCTCAGCGGAATTCCCTTTTTTATTGTTTGTTTTTTTATTTTATTTTCTCATTTATTTTATTGGGTGGATTTCTCTAATTCCGATAGCGAAAGATTAATGCGATTTCACAAGTTTTTATTTAATTTCATATTATGTCCTTTCTTTGCTTTCTGTCTTTAATGAATTTTAGGAAGATGTTTCCAGGGTTGGGGAAATAGTTATAATGGAACCCTTTTTTTTAATTGAATGAAAATTTAATGAATAAAAGTGTCGTCGCAATGAGTGCATTTTTGAAGTAACACATCTTTTTTGGGGAGTAAGCTGGTGAATCGTTACGAAAAATGTGATTGGGCGAGGCGATTGGAAGTTGAGAGGGAGATATAAGTTAGTGAAGATAGAAAGAGAGAGAGAGTTATATTTCTCATATTTTTTTGATGAACTTTTTTTTTAAATAGTTGTAAGTTTACGTCTACTGTGTCCTAGCAAACGTTTCGTCGTTACCTTTAAATAGCCATCGTCTCCCACCGAAATCTACCTCTCCGACGGGGCTATTTGTTGATCAGTGCGGGCACAACAAAACACAGCATCGGAATCTAAAGATGCGATCTCGGACGATGTCTTAATTAATTCCTTAGCCCGGCAGGTAATTAGGTGCGCCTGAAATTAGGTATTGGGTAATTACAGGTAAAAAGGGGTTTGAGATCATTTAATATGGCGGTAGCCTAGTGGGAGAACGTCCGCCTTCCAATCGGAAGGTCGTGAGTTCAAATCCCAGTGCAGCCACGTACCAATGTGTTTCTGTAAATCATATGTACGTAATTATCACACGCTTTTCGGTGAAGGAAAACATCGTGAGGAATACTCCCCTCCCGCTGGTGACACGGGTCTCCCCTCACTTTCATAAGGACATTTAGGCCGTAATCCACGACGGGTTGAAATTGGTAGCTAACATATCTACCTCCGAAATAATTCTCGGGAAGGTACATGAGTTTCCTCACGATGTTTCCCTTCACCGAAAAGCGAGTGATAATTACGTGCATATGTTTTACAGAAACACATTGGTACGTGCCCGCACTGGGATTTGAACTCACGACCTTCTCCTTAGCTACCACGGCGAATATAAAATGCACGTACCCCTAATGGTAACTATTTTATTGCCTACTCTAAAATATTTGTCATTATCATAATTTGAAGCCCAGTCACAGTTCCAAGAAATGATTTAGGCACAGATGTGGCTGATAGATAAATGACAGGTGTCGCTTTTTCGGCTTACTTGTCGTGGCGATGATATATTATTGCCTTAATATTCCGTTTATCCGACTGATCAGAAAGATGGTTATGTGTTTAGCCATACTGCTCAAAAGGAGAGTTATATTTCACTGTGTACTCGTATGTTCCTTTGACGCATCGTAAAGCTGGAAAAAAATGTATAAAAAATAAGGATAAAAAAAAGCATGCATATATAAAAAAAAAAAAATTTTTTGTAATGTAGTCGGTAAATAATTCATAATCTCCACAGAATTACCGACTTGTTTACCGACTTTACTCTTAAACTGGATGGATTTAACTGTTCGTGGTGAGGCCCCAGGGGAAGCTAAAAAAAACTTTATACAAATATATATTTTGTGCAAAAAAACCTTTTCAAAAGCAAAAAAAAACATAATGTTAAAAAGTTGCCGAAACCCGGGATCGAACCAGGGACCTTTAGATCTTCAGTCTAACGCTCTCCCAACTGAGCTATTTCGGCTGTGTTTAAAGGGACAAAAATATTAACCACGAATAAGTGGAACCAAATACCAGACAATTGACAAAGCGACATCCTTTTATAGTGAAAGGAAAAACGTAGACTTCTATTGGGCAGTTGGTAGCTGCATTATATAACACTAGCGGCGCCCCGCGGCACCCGCGTGGTTTCCGTTTTGTCCCACGAGAACATACTATCGGGATAAAAAAGCACCCTACCGCTCAATCCTGGTTATAAACTACTAGCTGCACCCCGCGGTTTCACCCGCGTAGTTCCTGTTCCCGCGAGAATATGGGGATAAAAATAACCTATACTCGCTGTCAATGTAGCTTTCCATTAGTGAAATAATTTTTTTAATCGGTGCAGTGGTTTAGCCGAAACCTTACATATTGCCATACAAACTTTCATCCCCTATTTTCACTTTACCCCATCAGTGGTAAATTTTTACACACTTTGAATGTCATATTTATTTATATGTAATCAAAAGCCTAAAAAATAAATTTCAAGCTTCTAGCTTCAAAACTGACGAAACTTCCATACAAACTTTCATCCCCTATTTCAAACCCCTACAATGCTTTTATCGCATTAAAAAGTACCCTATGTCCTTTCTCAGGCTCTAGACTATCTCTGTACCAAATTTCATTTCAATCGGTTCAGTAGTTTAGGCGTGAAAGAGCAACAGACAGACAGACAGAGTTACTTTCGCATTTATAATATGAAGTAAGGATTTATTTGCCAAATTTCATCCAATTCCGTTCAGTAGTTGTTGCGTGGAAGAGTAACAAACATCCATCCATCCATTTTCACAAACTTTCACATTTATAATATTAGTAGGACTAATGAAAATCGGATTCGTTCGACTTTTTTAGTATGAGCAAAAAATCAAATGAATCCAATGCATTGCAAAATTCTGGGTGGCACTGAAACTGTTATGGGCAGACGTAGCGCTAACCATCAGGTGAATGGCTTGCTGGTCTCGTCACTCAGTCAAATAAAAAAAAGCTTACTTTACAATTACGGGTCAAGTAGTGTACTTATATCATCGTCATCATCAACCCATAACGTCCCACTGCTGGGCACGGGTCTCCCCTCACTTTCGTGAGGAGGGTTAGGCCATATTCCACCACGGGGGCCCAGTCCGGATTGGTGGATAACATACCTACCTCCGAAATAATTCTCGGGTAGGTATGTGGGTTTCCTCACGATGTTTTCCTTCACCGAAAAGCGAGTGATAATTACGTACATATGTTTTACAGAAACACATTGGTCGTGCCCGCATTGGGATTTGAACTCACGACCTTCTGATTGGAAGGCGGACGTTCTCCCACTAGGCTATCGCCGCACATAGTAAGTATCTTTGCACATAGATACTTTTTATCCCGTTTAAATTGACGGTTCTTGTGGGTATATAGTTATCGCGGGTGAAACCGCGGGGCGCTGCTAGTTGGCATATAAATATTATTGCTACCAACAGTCAGACGTTTCTGGAAATGTTAAGTCATTTGGTAATAATTCATCAAAGGTTTTGGTGGCTTCCCATTTTGAATCTTTTGTTTCGTTTTTAGGTTGCTTGGATGACAATGGACGTTTTAAATATGCATTCATTAATCAATATCGCTTATTCTTGAGTCATTAATTTAAGGTATTATTTATTGTTATTATGTCTGCCAAAGTTGCTAAAAACAATCATTGGATTTATCTCCTAATATTATAATTGCAAAAGCTTGTGTGTTGTGTGCTCATCTCGCCGAAAGGACTGAACGGATTTTGATGAAACCTGGTTTAAATATAGATACCTACTTTAGGTCCTGGAATAGAACATAATAGTTGACGCGGGTAAAACCGCGGGGCGCTGCAAGTAAGAAATATTTTGTGCAGAAAAAAAAATCCAAGTAAACTGTAGCCACTTCATTATGATTTATATAATCATATAATATAAATATATTATTATATGAATTCCTATTTCCATTGGTCACGCCAAAATTTGTGAACGACAAATTTTTGCGACAAATTGTTAATTTTTTTTTTTCAAATTATCGTCGAGGTTCGGGAAAGGTTTTTATGAAGAGGAAAAATTGGAAAAGTTGCCGGGAAAATTGGAAAGTTTGGGAAAAACTGTAATTAAATGTTTTTTTTCTGTGCGATTTTTGTAAGAATTAGAAAGAAAGAAAGAAAAAACATTTATTCTGACACAACTGCACACAACAGCGAACAACGTACATATTAGAGATAAGACAAGAAAATGAAAACACACGATGAACATAATAGTGTACGCAGATAGCCGGCGCGCAGTGATGTCAGACAAGGCCTGAACTCAGCATAATGCTGTGGTCAAACCACAACGCTGATTTTCAGCTCTTGCCTTTGGCGACACACGGACTTAAAACAGACTTCAAAAAAAAAATGTCGTATTATATATAACACGGTTTTTAACCTGATTTTAAATGCAGAGTTATTGCGGGAAATCTGGAATTTTGCAGGTGAAATAGCGGGACACAGTGAGTTATTATTAAAAATTAAAAAATAAACAAAAAACTTATGTATTAATTTAGAAATTACCGCAAAGAATATCAGTACCTTCATACCTTCATTAAGTCCCAAATAAATAATCACATTACCAAAACCAATCTTTGCCAAGCAAGACATCTTTCCATTATGACTAATTAACATATCCGTCTGGTTGTCAGTCTGTCAGTCTGACAGTTATGTCAGTTTGACAGCCGTGTTAGTTATTAATCTGTAGGGTAATTGAAAGGCTTGGGTTGGTGAGTGGTCGTCCCCTGCGGTGATGATTCATTTGAAGCCCAACACTGGGGCGTTCACCTCGCATTGTTTTAGGAAAGACTTAAAATTTATTTTTAAAAGTGGCTTATACTTCCAAATGAATCCAAAGAAAATATTTAATTAGGGATAGGATTCGAACCCACGACTATAAATGCGTTTACGCAGCACAGGTTCTGACCAAACTGTGCTACCGTAACAAGTCCCAAACTATAATTTCTGAAATAAAGAATATTTATTAATAAAATATCAAATAAACAAAAAATATATTATAATTATACTGGACCTCGTGAGGAAACCCACATACCTACCCGAGAATTAATATATTTCGGAGGTAGGTATGTTATGTTCTCTCCAAAACATCCAGGAAGTTTCAGTAAAGCCAGCCACCACTTTACTGAATCATGACTTTAACTAGACTACCTACTGACAGGGACTTCAGAATTTGACTATTATCTAAAAAAAAAAATGACACTGGCTAAATGCAAATCGTACAATAGACAAAACTAAAAAAAAAACATGACATTTTCATAGATGATATTTTTATAGAAGCGAACCATCAGACTGTTAATTTTTAATATTAAAAAAAAGCTACCAAACCGTGATATTTATAGAGGCTAATCAACCATTAACCAAACTTGCTACCTCAGTTCTGATGAGGTGCTATAAATCATTAATGTCATACATTTCGACGTAAAGGATGAAAGTGTCGAGTCATTTTAGCCAATCAATGAGTTAAGGTAGCGTTGAGATGTGGTGGTCAGGGTTCTGTAAGATATTGTATTATAGTTTGATAGAATCACTGGCTGGTCGAAAGGAAAACATGGCAGAGAATTATTTCTGAGTATTTAGTCCTGTCATATGATTAGTTGTCACTTTTCAACGTTACAAAAACAACAATTTTATAGCTGTCAAGTTAAGTTTTAGTTTAGCTTGTGTCAACGCTATTGTTACGTTATCGAGACAAAGGAATAAATAAATAAAAAAATGTAAGTACAGGCCTACCATGACGTCTTATAGCGATTCAGTTCAGGACCTAAACTGAGTCGCGTCGCCTAAGCGTACCGTGACGTCTTATTTTTATGTTGCTGCCATTTTCAACCTAAACTGGATCCAGTTTAGGTTGAGATTGGCTTATTAGCGACTCAACTTAGGTTGCTGCAATTTTCAATCTTAACTGGATCCAGTTTAGGTTGAAAATGGCAGCAACATGAAAAATAAGACGTCACGGTACGCTTAGGCGACGCGGCTCAGTTTAGGTCCTGAACTGAATCGCTATAAGACGTCATGGTAGGCCTCCTGAACTGAATCGCTATAAGACGTCATGGTAGGCCTCCAGTTATTTCTGACATCACAAGATATAACTGTTTATTGACACCAAAATGTATAAAACACAGAAAGAATTAATCAATGGGCGGTATTATCACTTAAAGCGATCTTTGCCATACTACCTTTGGATGGAAATGATAGAGAGCAGAAATAGGGTTGAGTTAGTTGACATCAGTGACAAAAAACAAAGCTGTGTGTTGCCATAATTAGAAAAAAAATTGTTAATTACATTTACACACACTCACAGGCCCATGGGTTCGTATATTCGTCTGCGGAATCTCAAAACTCAACCATACAAACAAAAACAAGTTGGAATCATTAGCAATCATTACCCGCGCGCTGTCGTCCGTCATTAAATGATATTAAATGATTATAACAAGATGATGCGTAGATCTTTATCTTCGTGAGTCGTCATGGTGGAATTTATTAAATTATTTATTTAATAGTGTATGCTAAAACAGTTTTAATGGCGTCGACTTACAAGGATTGAGGTTGTATAAATTTCTTAATTTTTGAATGGTGCTATAAACTGTTTCTCCTCGGGAAAATTTAGAACTTTTGCGGGAAAACCGGAATTATACAGGTAAAAATGTCGTCATGGAAATATTGGAAAATTCGGGACTCCCTTTTTTCTATGGGTTTTTTTTTGTATTCACGTTTGACATTTGTTTTTAGGTATTTTTGGCCTCCATTTCCAGTTGTTTCTATTGTAAGTTCATCGCTAAATCAATCCCAAGCGACCTAGGCAGTTTTTTACCTGACAAGAAATATAGAGTTATTGCGAAAAACTGGGAATTTCTCGAGTGAAACGACGGAACGTAGTCACTTATTTGAAAAATTAAATTAAATACACCCAGACGTCGCTCCTCCATATCCAAAACAGATAAAAAAAAACAAAACAGGTTTCAAAGTTAATTTTTATGCAATAACACTTTAATGCACTCTTTTATGAACGCATTTTGGATAAGTGTTGGTTTATGTTCCAAACTCGTACGGTAGTTAACTTAACAACTGACGCTGTAAAAAAGCAATCCTACTAATATTATAAAAGCGAAAGTTTGTGAGAATGGCTGGATGGATGTTTGTTCCTCTTTCACGCAAAAACTACTGAACGGATTCGAATGAAATTTGGTAAACACATAGTTTATTACCTGGAATAACAAATATGATACTTTTTATCCCGTAAAAATTAACAGTTCCTGTGGGATAGTACTCATTGCGGGGTAAACCGCGGGGTGCAACTGGCTGAACTCTGGCTGAGCGCCTATAGCCGCCAGCATTATTATTCCATAACCAACACATCCAAAAAGGTAGCGTACTCTTAACGCTCACTCACACACCCTCACGGCGGGGGGCCATTGTGCCCACCAGATAAATGAGTCCCCACTCACTATGTTTAATTTTATAATTTGATATTTTAAAACGGATAAAGATATTAAAAGTCACGCTTTTCGAGTGTTTATTTAGCGCTTTCTTGAACGATGTTGATATATTGAGTTGTTCCACAGATTAAAAAGGAAAAAGGAAGATTAAAAAGGTAAGGTTCGTTTTTTGAATGTGATTAGTTTGGGGTTCATTGGTCGCGGTGGCGGGAGTTTTGACAGGTGATTTGTGCGCCATTGTGTGACGTCATTTGTTTGTTGGAGGAGTTAACAGCTCTATTTGGTTTTTGTTTTATTATATTTAGCATATTTATCACAACTGTTTTAAATTAAACACGTCTTCAACAATTTTGTAACAAAATGAATGTATAATGTATTTCTAATAAGACGTCGATATTAAAATAAGCATATTTACAACAGTTCGATACTATAATAGGCGTATTTACAACAATCTCATTCTATAACAGGCGTATTTACAACAATCCCATACTATAACAGGCGTATTTACAACAATTCCGTACCAAAATAAGCGTAATTACAACAATTCCATAGGCGCATTTACAACAATGGCGTATTTAAATAAGCGTATAACCATGTGCCGTGTACGCGCTCCGTTCGAACCGTGACATGTAATTAATATATAACTTTTGTATTTCACACGCGAACGTTCAGTGATCATAACATCTATAGAGTTACGCATGTGTAGAGTGCGCACCACTAAATAAATTCCACTGATAGCGCTGCAGTCGCGAGGCATACTGTTGCCAGCCAGGGGGGTAACCACGTATCTATTCTTATTCCATGCAGTTCATTTTAAGGCCTTAAACTGAACGGCCTAGATTGGCACCACACACTTATAAATGACAAACGTGACGTGACGTCACTCAAAAATAAACTAAAGAGAATAAGAGAATGAGATGGAGCTATATAAACTCCCATAAATGTAAACAAATTGTTCCGATGTCTTTGGATAAATGTCTCTGGTCGAGTTATGAATGCTGAGCGATATTGGTGGTGACAGTTAGCAGGGCAGTTCAGTTAGTGGAATAGCGAATAAGGGCCTGGGTTTTAACGTCATGATCATCATTGCCATCATCGTCAACACCGTGGTCGTCAAATGATCATCCCTACTTATATTATAAATGCGAAAGTAACTCTGTCTGTCTGTTGCTCTTTCACACCTAAACTACTGAACCGATTGAAATTAAATTTGGTACAGAGATAGTCTAGAGCCTGAGAAAGGACATAGGGTACTTTTTAATGCGAAAAAAACATTGTGAGGGTTGAAATAGGGGATGGAAGTTTGTATGGAAGTTTCGTAATTTTTAAAGCTAGAAGCTTGAAATTTATTTTTAGGCTTATGATTAGATATAAATAACATTTGGCATTCAAAGTTTGTAAAAAAAAAAATAGGGTATGAAAGTATGTATCGAAATATGTAAGGTTTCGGCTAAACCACTGCACCGATTTAAAAAATTATTTCATTAATGGAAAGCTACATTGACAGCGACTAACATAGGCTATATTTTATCCCCATATTCCCGCGGGAACAGGAACTACGCAGGTGAAACCGCGGGGCACAGCTAGTCGTTAATAAATTATTGTCGCTTTTGTATTCAGCGTCGTACTCGCCACCATCGTCATAATTTTCTTTGTTTTATCTCACTTTGACGGAAGAAAGTTACGATTCATCAAAAACCGTTTAGCTGTTTCGGAGTGGTAAAAAACACTTTTTACGTAATATTTTTTTAAACTGTTGTATAGGTAAGCTTTTGACCGCAGTCTCGACTGATGGTAAGTTTCGACGCGGGCGACGGTGGAGCATGCTTGCCTAGAAGATATCTATTCACAAAACAAATTTAATATGCTATCGGGAAACAAATATACTGGTGAGGCGTTCCGTTCCTTCGCTGTTCTAATTATTATTTATTTAACACAGACACAACTTAAGTAGCAATATAAATAAATTAAAAGAAAACTAACTAAAACTAAAACTTAAAAATGTAACAAAAGAGGTTGTCCATGAGGCATGGTGCCAAGAACACTGGCTGCATTTCCACGTTGAATAGCAATAACTTTTCCCTGTGCGAGAAATGAGCCAGCCCTCTTGTCACCTTGTCTTAACACAGTCATAATAAAAATATCATAAATTATTTCTACCTATTTCTCTTCCTGGAATAAGAAATTGAAAGAAAAAAACATTTATTCTGCCACAACTGCACACAACAGCGAACAACGTACTAAAAATAATATATATAAAAAAAAAAAAACAGAAATAAAAAAAAAAAATATATGGTATATATATATATATATAGTTTGAATAAAATATGGTTTGAGCCCCAGCCGTGTAAAGTTAATTGGGTACAGAACTATTTGACGATTATGATAAAAATGACGGCACGCCACCTCTGTCCCTTTCCTAACCCACGGCGCAATCACGCCGCTAAACTGTTTATCAACGTGAAAAAGAGACAAACATAATATATTTTCAATTGATATGAAAAGGATAAACTTAGAATTATTACGTCACAGCGGGGCATCTTCCTTTCTCACTACCTTATCACACTTTATCATCTATATTTTGTGTTGCATCCCTTTCTTTGTTCACCATTGCTGCTTCGACGTCGGAGCTTCGAAGTTTGGCTCGAGCGTAGTCCGCAGTGGATGGCGAAGTGTTAGAGCTATCGCGCTGTGGTGGATTCCTGTGAGCAACTCGTTAGGTGCTGCCTTTTGGTTTATTTTCATAAGCATCCATATCTATCACTGTTAACGATGTTTATTCAAGCGGTTAAGTAGGTGTGACCGTGGGTTTTGGGTTTTGAGGATAGTTTTGGAAGTTTCAGGTAAGTTTTAATTCGGTAATCGAGTTTTAAAGGTCTTTTGGGTTTTTGAGGTTATTTTTTACACGGGTTTATGTTTGGTTCCAGTTTTTTGGCGTTGAATATCTTTTTTTAAGTTTGAGTAGAAAAAGCTTAGTGGGAAAACGTCTGCCTGCTAAGGAGAAGGTCATGAGTTCAAATCCTAGTGCGGGCACGTATCAATGTGCATATTTACCTACGTAATTGTCACTCGCTTTTCGGTAAAAGAAAGCATCGTGATGAAACCCACATACCTACCCGAGAATTATTGTGGAGGTAGGTATGTTATCCACCAATCCGGACCAGGTCTTCGTGGTGGATTATGGCCTAACCCTCCTCATGAAAGTGAGGGGAGACCCGTGCTCAGCAGTGGAACCATATGCTAGTAGAAGTAAAAATTCAACTAAAAAAATATTTCTTAAAATTAATTTCATAAAAGATATCTCAGAAAATATACGAAACGTAACTCTCTCTTTCTATCTTCACTAACTTATATTTCCGTCTCAACTTTCGTTCGCCTCGCAGATCACATTTTTCGTAACGCATTCACCAGCTTACTCCCCAAGACAAGCGTGCGTAAAGAAGTTTTACGTCAAAAATACACACACACACTAAACTAGGTACTAATGCTGCTAAGTACTAGTTAGGTACTAAAATTCATAAATCTAATTCGATAATTTTTATTCTTAAGGGAAATATTATTATTCAAAGCTTAATTTGACACGGATTGTTTTTTTTTAACACGTAATGTTAGTACGTACGTAATTAATTACGTGAAACGGAACTCAATTCGAAACACCAATCAATGTCATTGATTGCCGTTACGAATCACGTTTGAGGGTGTGACATAATTTGATAGTTCACTAAATTGATTGAAATACTAAAGCGATGATTCGTTTTTTTTTCACAGTTCAGTCCGATGTTCAGTGGACTTCAAAATAATATTTACGTCAGAAATGTCAGGAGGCAATGACTGTGCATTGTCTACTCCTATTTGAGGTAAGTTTTTATTTAGATTTGTTGCTGTATGTTATAGTTTCGATTTTATAAGACAAAAGATAGATAAATCCAGTGTGGCGTGAGGCGCGCCCCGTGTCCTGATACATTTTGACTGCAGCGGGCGGCGCTGTCTCTTTGAAACATTTTGACAGTGGCGCGCGGCGCTGTCACTTTGAAACATTTTGACAGTGGCGCGCGGCGCTGTCACTTTGAAACATTTTGACAATGGCGCGCGGCGCTGTCTCTTTGCAACATTTTGACAGTGGCGCGCAACGCTGTGACTTTGGTAAATATTGACAGTGCAACGCGGCGCTGTTACTTTAATACATTTTTTAGACAAAAAGGCATCAAATGACGTCATGCAGCGCACTTACCTCTTCAGAGTATCTTGCTACTAGCACTACAATAATTGTGTTAATTATAATTTTAGTAATTTTCTTAGAAATTATCACTTTAATATTACAATAATGTTTTAAAATCTTTCTAATATCCAAATGACAATTTTATTTCTAATAGCGAAATTACTGGGCATATGATACTTTACAGCCGATGTCTCAAGGTGACAAGCGCAGTGCAGTACCGCGCAAGATTATGCAATGCTAAGTTCTGTAACTGTTACGGGCAGGCATAGCGCTTACCATCAGGTGAACGACCAGTTTGTCTCATCACACAGGCAAATTAAAACATAATAACAATGTAATATAGAATCCATTTTAGCTTTTCTTTAAAAAAGTAACATCGTTGATTTGATCGTATATATCACAGAAAAAAATTATCATCATCATCATCAACCCATAACGTCCCACTGCTGGGCACGGGTCTCTCCTCACTTTCGTGAGGAGGGTTAGGCCATATTCCACCACGGGGGCCAGGTCCAGATTGGTGGATAACATACCTAGCTCCGAAATAATTCTCGGGTAGGTATGTGGGTTTCCTCACGATGTTTTCCTTCACCGAAAAGCGAGTGGTAATTACGTACATATGTTTTACAGAAACACATTGGTACGTGCCCGCACTGGGATTTTAAAAGAATTATAAAAGTAAAAAATTATCGACAAATTTCAAATGTCCCTACCATCACCACAAAATGATGGTCGCACTACCATAATAAGGTATAAGCTTATTGGCTATTTGCTCTCATAACCGCTTGGCTAATGACGTTGTTATCATCCACCGTGGTGGACGGTAGCATTATTTCTCAGCTGTCTGGGATCGGTGGTGAACCCGAGGTGAAGGTGGAATGAGGTTCGATGAAGCTTGAGATTGTTCAAGGAGGCTGTTGACCACCTACCGCATAAATGCCTTTGTGATCACATTTCTTAATACCACTACATCGACAAAATGTTGATCGACAACTGAAATTATGTTCAGTCCGCCTGGGAAGTACCACACCTTTGCCAGATATTCATCCGCCAAGCAGTAGTGTGCAAACATGTTCAACAGTGTTCCGGTTTGAAGGGCATAGTTTTCAGCGAAATTACTGGACTTTAGACTTTAGAGCCGATGTCTCAGAGTGACGAGCGCAGTGCAGTGCCGCGCAGGGTTATGAAATGCAGGGTTCTGGGTGGTGCTGTGACTGTTATGGGCAGGCGTTGCGTTTACCATCAGGTGAACGACTTGTTCGTCTAATTACTCAGTCAATACTTGACGAAAAATGAACAAAATATGAATGTATGAAAAAGTGAATGAATGAACAATTAAAGCAGTGGAACTCCTTGCCTGTGTTTCCCGATAGCTACAACCTGGGAGTCTTCAAGGCACGAGTGAATAGGTTACTTCTAGGTAAGCGTGCACCATCGTAGACCGCATTGTCACTTACCATCACGTGAGATAGTGGTCAAACGCGAACTTATTTATTAAAAACTAGCTGTGCCCTGCCACGCTTCGCTGTGGCACATTCGCACATTCGCTGATATGTCACTGATGAAAAAAATAGATAAAAACAATCCTTGATGCGGATTATATATCATGCTAAAATTTCAGCTCGATCGGTGCAGAACTTTTTGAGTTTTTGAAGCGTACACAAACCAACATAACATTTATATATACGAGGGTGAATCAAAAAGTTCTTAGAAGTGCATATATATGAAACCTTTTTGGATCAAGTTCGATATTCAAATTAAAGAGTGTCTATCACACTATATTTATGCAGACTGTCACTTGTTTTTGTCAGTTCGTTCGCATGTAATACATTTTTTTGTGCAACGAGTTGCTAAAAAGTCAAAATTATGGATAAAAGTGAGTTACGTGCGGTGATAAAATATCTCAGTTTGAAAAAAATGTCTACGAAGGAAATTTTTTTGGACATTCAGCAGACATTAGGGGGTGATGCTGTACCCTATTCTACGGTTGCGTACTGGGTGGCTGAATTTAAAAGAGGTAGATCAAGCTGTAAAGATGACCCGCGTTCTGGGCGGCCTTCAACCTCCGTTACAGAAGAAAATGTCAAAAAGGTTGAGAATCTGGTTTTGGAAGACAGAAGAATGACTATAAAACATATAGCTGAGATCCTAAAGATATCTTTTGGTAGCGTTCAATCCATTTTAATTGATTCACTGGGGTTCAAAAAAGTGTCTGCAAGATGGGTGCCACGAATGTTAACCGACGAAAACAAAAAGCGACGTTTGGAAATTTCCAAGCGTAATCTCGAAATGTTCCAGCGTGATTCGGATAATTTTTGCCGTCGTCTTGTCACCATGGATGAAACGTGGGTCCACCATTTTGATCCTGAAACTAAAAGACAAAGCATGTCTTGGAAACGACCATCCTCTCCATCCATTAAGAAATTTCGAGTTGCTCCTACCGCTGGCAAAGTTATGGCCTCTGTGTTCTGGGATAGTGAAGGAATCCTTTTTATTGATTACATGCCAAAAGGCCAGACGATTACTGGACCCTATTATGCAAATTTAATCCCGAAAGTGCGTGAAGCGATTAAAGAAAAACGTCGTGGAAAACTGTCGTTGGGCGTGTTGTTCCTTCAAGATAACGCTCCTGCTCATCGATCGGAAGTTGCGCTCAACGCAATCCGCTGTGCTGGCTTCAATCTCCTTGACCACCCACCATATTCTCCGGACTTAGCCCCAAGTGATTTTCACTTATTTCCAAAATTAAAAGAGGAAATTCGTGGAACAAAATTTCACGATAATGACGCGGTTATAGCTGCCGTAGAGGACTTTTTCGAGAGTCAAGAAAATAATTTTTTTTCACAAGGAATAAGGAAGTTAGAAACGCGTTATTCTAAATGCATTGCATTGGAGGGAGATTATGTAGAAAAATAAAATATTATTATTTAAATCTTTGCATTTTTTAATATTGATTCCAAGAATTTTTTGATTCACCCTCGTATATAGACAAAAAAGGAATAGACTTAAAATAAAACTATTTTGTTAGAAACTTAAAGAACATGAAAATTTAAAAATAATCGACAAACCTGAACGTATCCATTTGTAGCGCGTTGATGTCTTTATAATGGCCGACCGATGATGGCTTTTAAGTCATTGTATTATATTAGGCTATTTAACTAATTGCTGCTTGCATCCTCTTTACGAATGGTTAGGTTGGACTAACTTTTAACCGTGACTTCATTCACAGTAATGTTTTCTATATCGGTAGATCAGCGATCGATGGTCGATAGTATGTGGGACCATGGTCCTCGTAGTTCCAAATAACGACGAGCGCAGTGCAGTGCCGCGCAAGATTATGCACTGCAAAGTTATAGGTGGCACTGTAACTGTTATGGGCAGGCGTAGCGCTTACCATCAGGTGGTCGACCTGCTCGGCTCGTCACTCAGTCAAATAAAAAAAAAAAACATAGATACATGGAATCCTAGGTCGTCTGGATCTCCGTAAAGCATTGGTATCTTAGTGGGAGAACGTCCGCCTTGCAATGAGAGGGTCGTGAGTTCAAATCCCAGTGCGGGCACAATAATTATAATTACGCATCACGATTACATAGTTCCTGATCTTTAACTAGGATTCCCTGTGTCTAGGGAATCAGGAACTCCGAAGATCATGGTCCTACAAACACCCAGACTCAGAGCAAATACTTGTGCTTCACAGAAATGGTTACACTGCGCGGGGATCGAACCCACAACCCCACGCTTCGGATTCGGTTCAACACCCACTTACGTCACGGAGACCGTTCTATTGTGTTTCTTGTAAATGCCACTAATATTGTAAAAGCAAAAGTTTGTGAGAATGGATGGATGGATGGATGTTTGTTCCTCTCTCACGCAAAAACCACCGAATGGATTCGAATGAAATTTGGAATACAGATAGTTTATAACCGGGATTGAGTAATAGGGTACTTTTTATCCCGATAGTATGTTCCCGTGGGACAAAACGGGAACTACGCGGGTGAAGCCGCGGGGCGCATCTAGTATTATAATAAAAATGTAATTATCACTCGCTTTTTGGTGAAGAAACATAATGAGGAAACCCACATTACCCAAGAATTACTTCGGAGGTATGTGACGTACCAATGTGGACCGGGCTCCCGGTGGTGGATTATGGCCTAATCCTCCACACGAAAGTGAGATGGGACCCGTGCCCAGCAGTGGGTCTCACCATAATCATAATGATTATGATCATCATCATCATCATCACCCCATAACGTCCCACTGCTGGGCACGGGTCTCTGCTCACTTTCGTGAGGAGGGTTAGGCCATAATCCACCACGGGGGCCCAGTCCGGATTGGTGGATAACATACCTACCTCCGAAATAATTCTCGGGTAGGTATGTGGGTTTCCTCACGATGTTTTCCTTCACCGAAAAGCGAGTGATAACTACGTACATATGTTTTACAGAAACACATTTTAATACATGATTGTGATACGTATGAGATTGTCACTAATTATTATTTTTGAGTTGATTTACGTCAGTGTCACCTCGGCGTCAACGTCAGAGTTGACATTGACATCTCTGGCGTCACACGCGGACAAAACCGCGGGAAAAAGCTAGCATAGCTATGTCTTAAATGCCCTTACTGAAACTTGGTCTGTTCGTAAATTCAAATACCTATAGGATATTATTTTCAATCCACCCCCTTTTCAGCAACAGATTGTTAGTTTAAAAATGAACCCTATTCCTAAAGCCAAAAGGTCTTCACACATAAATTTCAGTGCCAAAGAAAGCTTGTTACGGCTTACAAGTACTCTTGCGCATTTAACATAATTGTAACAAGTGCTCAGCCAATCACAGCGCTTTGTGCTTCAGTAATTTCGTCTACAATCGTGCTGTCACTTTCACTCTGTAAGAAAGCGTATAGGTTTATCTCTTTCTGGCATGGTGTTGGAAAATGGGTTGTAACTTAGCTGTCTTTTTTCATAGAAGTAGCGATTTCTAGATTTATTTATTTGACAATGCGAGCTTTAATTTAGAAAAGTGATTAATTATTCTTTATCTTACATAGTTAAGTTTAATATTTTAAGTTAATTGGGAAAATGCTAATGATTTATTTTAAAATTATCAGCAGAGACGTCGGTCACCTTATTAATTTTTATTTCATCTTATTTGTGTAAAAGATATTTTCACATAAAACTTGTGTTCATTTTTTTTACACTAAACTAATAGATAAACTACTGAATAAATTAACATGAAATACAGTATGGAACAATCACGTCGAATAAAAAAAAAATCCATAAAGTAAGCAAAATTACTTATTAAAAAATACATGTTTACACCTCTTTACAAATCGATTAAAAATACCTTTACTAGTGTATAACCTGTTTAATCATATTTATTTAAACTACCTGATAACTGTCGAATAAACTTTTTCAATACATAATTGACTCATCAACATAAGAAAAGGATAATTTACTCACAATGGTGGTCGATTAAGATTTCCTACCTATAATAATTTAAGTACTTAATTATTCAAAGCCAAACTTATTAAGATGGCTAAGCAACTCGTTAGTTAAATAATTTGTTTAAGTTGAGCTTGACTTGGACAGGGATGTACTAAGTCAAGGGGATAGGGGTACATTTAAAAATCATGTAATTCTGAATGCTCACTAAGTTGCAACAAAAGCTAGTGAAGATGTCAGTAAGTAATTAATAGATTGATTCTTTGTAGACTCGAGAAATTGTGAGAATTGGACACTGCCCCTGAACCTGATACTGATAGAATAGAATAGAATAGAAAACTCTTTATTGTACACCAAAAACACTAATCCTTTCTTCACCTCTGAACCGTTGTAGTTTTTATTTGGTGAAAGCACAACAAAGCATTATACACTAGATTAGCTATGATATATACAGTGCTTATCCCATTACACGGACCACAATACAATCGATAGTGCCCCTCAGCTTTGAGTACCATCCTACGGACTACCCCCCCCCCCCCCCCCTCTTAAACTAGATCCGTCCCTGTACAACGTGTGAATGAATGAGCCGCAATTACGACAGGGCCTCATTTGAATGGCTCCAATTTGTTGGGAGCTAATTTGAATGTACATCTGATAAAACGGGCTTTCGGTGTTTAGGGTAAGTTAAATAATCAGAGGCATTTTTAAGAAAGGCTTAACACGTTCACTGCTGAAAACACACACGTCTGTGTTTTTATAATCTTACGGCAAGCTTAAACACGCCTGGCGTGCGAACCCGCCCTGCTGTATCGACAATTTTATCACACCAGTTGTGTGCACAGCTGATTGAGTTCAGTTACGACACAACGCCAATAAACAGTAAACACACACGTTGTGTGAAGATTCGCAAAAGAGCCAAAAATAGTAAAACTGTTCACCAGTAAGCGTATGAAGCAATGGGGAGTATGCAGAGAGAGAGAGAGAGAGAGTATGCAGACCAACTGCATGACTTGATTCCCTCGGCACCATTCCATCATCCTCATCGGAAGGCGAATTGTGGTGATTTTATGGTGGAAAGAACACCTTTAAGAACGAAGCGTCATACTTCTTCTTTCATATTAAGAACCGCAAAAGACTGGAATTCTTTGCCTTCGTATGTGTTTCCGGTTAAATATAATCCAGGTGAGTTAAAGTCGAGAGTGAATAGCTATCTCCTAGGCAGGCGTGCTTCACCTTCGGCCACATCGTCGCTTCCAATCAGGTGAGATTGCGGTCAAAGCTCGCTTTATATTAAAAAAAAACAACATCATCATCGACCCATATCGTCCCACTGCTGAGTACGGGTCTCCCCTCACTTTCTTGGGGAGGATTAGGCCTTAATCCACCACGGGGCCCGGACCGGATTGGTGGATAACATACCTACCTCCGAATTAAATTCTCAGGTAATGTTTTTTTTTTAATTGACTGAGCGACGAAACGAGCAAGTCTTTCAGCTGATGGTAAGAGCTACGGCCGCCCGTAACAGTTACGGTGCCACCCAGAACTTTGCATTGCATAATCCTGCACGGCACTGCACTGCGCTCGTCACCCTGAGACATCGGCTCTGAAGTCTCAAATGCCCAGTAATTCCGCTGGTATGTGGGTTTCATACAAAATATAAGTAAAATAAGGTAAATCTAGCTTAAATCTACCAATATTAACATAAGCTATGAGGCGTTACTTAAACCGTACTTAAACAGATAATTAAAATAGCACTGTGTTTAAGAGATGGTAAAGTGGTGCGCCGTTCGTATCGATTATTTAACGATGGTAGTATAAATTATTGCTCGAAATGAAGGCACGCCTTGCGCCCGCGCGCCTCGGGCGTTTGGGAGGGGACGCATCGATAAGACTAATATCGATTTTTCAAAACTTGGGACGGTAGATGTATGGATCTCGTGAAAAGAATTTAGATCATTTGTTGAACACGGTTATCAAAACACCTGTAGCTAAAACACTATACCTTTCAGATTTCCTATAAATTCTACTTTTTTATAACATATAAAAACTTAACCCTCCTTTTGGAAGTCGGGTAAACATATTCTTCTGAGAGTCAACTACCAAAAAAAAGCTTCAACTTCAAATCACGAGTGAATGGGTTACTTCTCGATAAGCGTGCACCATCGTCAACCGCGTCGTCACTTAACATCAGGTGAGATAGTGGTCCAACGCGAATCTATATATTAATAAAACTTAAAGTAAACATAATTATGTAAACTGTGGTGTTCACTAATCTAGGGCTTGGGTTTAAAGTAAAACAACCAGATTATCAGTAAGTGGGCACACGCTCAAGAGAGACGACCGCCCGCTCCGAATGACAGATTGGGAATGAGGAGAGGCGCCACTGTCGATTGTGTGCCTACATTTATTTGTATATAACATAAACTAAAGTTGGTTAACTGAAAGCAAGAGTATGTTTTGCAGTTAATAATTTCATTATTTAGCGATAAATACTATGTGGTTCAGCGGGGCTATGCAGCACGGTGCGGATCAGCTCGAGTTCGTTTCATTTTGACGTTTGATTGCCACGGGACTCGTCATTTCAATACGAATTATGAGTGCCGTGGCAATCAAACGTCAAAATAAAACAAACTCAAGCTGAACCTTGCTGCATAGCCCCGCTGGTCGTTTATAGAATAATTTGACAATTATAACGTTCAAAAAATCTGTTTTGAACTGACACAATACACTTCTTACTTTTTAACGTGCTGAAAAAGTGTGCTTGAAGAATATATTGTCGATATTGTCATGTACATCACTACACCTCTCAGTAACAAGGCAGCATGGAGCGATGCTTTCGAGTGATTAACCATTATAATATAAAGTAAATTCAATAATGGCAACCACTAACGTTATGTTTACTGATGCCTGACGATTTCAACTTAATTTCCAACCTTATTGTTTAAGATTCAAAGTTTATTTTCCCACGTTAATTGACGTCCAAAATTTGGAACTGGCTGAATTTAAAAATAAAAATAAAATGAGCCCTAAAATGAGGCTGTAAAGATGTTTTTTGCTCGGAGATGGGAAATTTAAATATGTTATAGGGTAATACTGACCAGTGTTGGCAGTATATCGCAAATTACCAATATGAAGGGTAATTGTTGGAGATTTCAGGGTATGGTTTAATGTGTTCAGTGTAGCATTAATGAGAGTGGGGTAAATGGTAGTGTTATTGGCAGTCTCGTATAGCATGTGATAAACATTATTACGTGGGTATAAAGATATAAAGATGGAGGCTGCGATAAGGAACAGTAATTATTATATTTTTTACTTTATCAAAGAAATAATTATTAATGTACCTACATCTTGGTATATAAAATAAATCGTCACACTAGGTGAAATACGTTTCTATTGATTATTAGGAAGTAAATACCATTTTTATGACTAATAAGGTAAAACATAAATAGCTAATGAATTTAGTATCTAATTTTTGGGACTAATTCGTAATTTTTAACACCAATAACTCTCAATACAGAGAACCTTAGAACGCAAAAGTACTAAAATAACACTAAATAATTATTAATTTAAGTTTTTTTTTTTTATAATTATCAATCCAATGGGCAATCGAGCATCTTCCATACCGTCTCTCTCGGCTCTGTGTAAGCCTCAGCTATGATTTTCATCTAACTATTGCCTTATTAATTATATTTTATAAGGCTATCATCTTACAAATAAAAGATTAATTTACTATCGAGTTAATCATACGACAACACCCCTATGCATACGGTCACTAATCTTCAACATTAGTTTAACACTAACAAAACAAAATAATGCCATTCCAAACAACGCCTGAGCTCAAGGCGACCAAACCATATTATTTATAATATTAATAACTTCTAATTATACGTTTAAAAGAAATATTTTATGCATAATGACATGATATAAATCTCGTTCGGGAAGTAGGGAGGGGACAGCGTCGATATCGATAGTTTATACGATTTTTAAATTGGTAAAGGAGGTTCAAATTAATAAAAACGGTACTCAACATAAAAGTGGTTTAATTTTTTAACAACGTTTAATTCATTCATCTAATTAATTGATTTACTGACTAAATCTTAACAGACATTAGATAGATATTAGATTATTATTTAGGATGAATGATTGCAGATATGTTTATGGTTATGATTTACAAAAATATTAACAAAATTATTGAAAAGTCTGCATTTTAACTAAAACGAAACAGATAAATGTAACTTAAGATATACTTAGCTAATATTATTATATGATGGCATACGCAGTTCATTGATAGTCATCGATCACACTCAACACCCATCTACACCCAATTTATTGCAAGTTTAATCAACACGGCACAAAACCATCCATATCAGTTTCAATAAAACATAACATAAAGCACCGCCCACCGATGCGATCGCAAATAAAGTGTAAACCCTACGCCATGAGCCACTACAAGCCTCTTTGCTTCTACTTTTTTTTTTCTCTCTTCCTTGGCACACTGCAAAACTTTAAAACAAATAGTTCCGAGAAACGAACTTTCATAACTCCGCCAAATTGACACCTTGTTTAACCCGTTGCGATTCCCGACAATTTGAGCTGCTCGTAAGTGGCCCATTATATATTCGCCCACGTTATTTCAGCATTCGAAGTGTGCAATATCGATCTTAGCGCAAAGAGATAGAGACGTTATAAAAGTGGCAGTTAAGTTTGTAAAGTCATTCTGCGAGGCGAATATCGACCCCGCATACATCTCATCGACAATCGTTTTGTACTTTTTTCCCATCACGAATATCAATGGGAATTTGTTCGAGACCAATTATGTGTGTGCCTTTATTTTGTATTGGACAGGGTTCTGTCGAAACTGTTTTATGAATTTCACGTTTATTAATAAGATTTTTATTTGATAACTCGTTAATGTGAATTTGTTATGTGATTGCTTCCTCGTCATTTTTTCTCGACAATGGTCGAGCGCTGAATGTGTTTTATTTTATCACTAGCTGCGCCCCGCGGTTTCACCCGCGTAGAATGTCATATTTATTTATATCTAATCAAAAGCCTAAAAAAATGAAGTTGAAGCTTCTATATTTAAAAATGACGAAACTTCCATACAAACTTTCACCCCCTATTTCAAACCCTTAGAATATTTTTTTCGCGATAAAAAGTACCCTATGTCCTTTCCCAGGATCTAGACTATCTCTGTACCAAATTTCATTTCAATCGGTTCAGTAGTTTAGGCGTGAAAGAGCAACAGACAGACAGAGTTACTTTCGCATTTATAATATAAGCAGGGATTATGATTGTGAAGCCATGAATATTGTTTACATTTACTGGGAAGTATTGCATTCAGAAGTGCTCAACCTTTTTAAGGACTTCACTTAAGAACTCCAGGACTTATTAGCAGCAAAGACATAGGCAAGGACAGATTCCATGCAGTGCAATTCTTGGTTATGACAGAGTCATTCGTATACTATGTTCTTTATAATCTGCTATTTGAATATTAAGATTTACTTAGTGAAAAAATTAAATTAATAATCTAATTCAAGTTGCCATTTTAAACGAAAAATTCTACTTTTAAAATAGAGTTACAGCGATCGTCAACATTTTTATAGGGCAGCTGGCAGCGCCCTGCGGCTTCGTCCGCGTAAACTAATATCCCACAAAAGTATCCTCTACTAAAAGACTTAAAGTAAAAAAAAAATAAAAATCCAAATAGCAAATTTTATCAATCCGTCGAGCTGTTCCAGCGTTAAGAGGCAACTGAAACGCAAACTTTTGCATTTGTAATATTAGTGTGATTTTCACGTAATTAAAGCGACCCGAACGTGCACTCACGTCCCGAGCTCTGCCGATGATGCCCGATGTTAAATATTTGTTAATGCTGCTCGTAATCGGTGCTCGAATGCGTTAACGTTGTAGGTACCGCGGGCGGACACGCCCTAGTATCGATGGCGCTACACTAGTGATGGGGTAGTGAAGTTGGGAATCGATATTCCTTATAGAAATCATTTTTTTTTTAATACATCCCTCCTTTTGAACAATCAATTGAAAGACAGTTATAATATAATTAACCTTAAATGGGTGTAAAAAAAAATTAAAAAAATGTGTTAAAAATTTCTTCGACCTAAACTGTCTGTCAAGTTCACAAAAAAACTGGAAAAGTGTAATAAAACTTTTTTTTCATTCTAAAAATAGGTTTAATAGTATCCCAATTTTTTTTTTGTTTTAAAATATCAGTTTGTCCGTATTGTATCAGTTTGCCATCCAAAGGTTGTCTGGAAGAAATCGCTTTCAGCGATAAGACCGCCCATTGGACTACCCTTGTTTACCTATTGTGATTCTTCTGTACTGTGTTTATTTTTGTTTCTGGTGTACAATAAGGAGTTTTCTATTCTATTCTATTCTATTTTATATTTTTCCAACCATACTCCACTTTGGCGGCCGCAATTCACGCAACAACATCGGAGTCGGTCACGAAGCTGACTGTACTTGGCTAATGACGCCGTAATCACATAGGACAAGCGTGCTGAGTCTGAGTGTACTAAGTACCCTCAGCTTATAATATATCCGTCTTATGTTTTAACGATCCTCTCCAAAAGTTGTCTGGTAGAGGTTGTTGTTTAGCAAGAAGTCCGCCCAATGTAATTATACTTATGCATTTTGTATTTTGCTTTAAATTGCAATAAGTTGCAAATATGGAAATTCCGAATTAGTTATACTCTTTGATAGAAATACAGTGCATTACCAAAAAGTCACAAAATTTATTTCAATAAGAAAAAAAAAGTTAAATAAAAATCTCGCTACCAATACAGAAACAAGTTCAAAACACATCCTTTTTAAGACACAAATCTAGTTATATAATTTCTCACGGCCTTTATAATTAACCTAGATAACCCGTCACTAGCCACCGATGATAATTAAACGCCTTCAATATCAAAAATAAATTATCCAAACCTTATTAGTGGGAACCTTAAAGGATCTAATCAAAGGACCACGCACGCTCATTACCCCTACTCAGCCAAAGTTATATGATCGACTGTTCGTATAGCGGTAGTAAGCTGGCGATCTCTGGCCATTTTAATCTGTCTTCATCTTCGCAATCACCTAGATATAATGTCTGTTTCGTTCAGCGTCGACCCTCCCCTAAATTATTACAGTTTTTTTACGTTTTAGTTTCGCATGCTTAGTGCATTTAGCCAGTGTCAAGTATTAATATTTTTTTTGTAATATACTAGCAGCGCCCCGTGGTTTCGCCCACATTAACTATTATGCCACAGGAACCGTTATTTTACGGGTTAAAAAGTATTCTTTGTCCTATCCCAGGACCAGTAAGGACAGTATCTGTACACTAAATTTCATCAAAATCCGTTAAGCTGTTGGGGCGTGAAAGGATGACAAACACACAAACACACTAACTTTTGCATTTATAATATTACTGAGATTTTCAAAATAATTAAAGTCAAATAAATAAAGGCAAAGTGGTGGATTGTTTACTGAAACACCTGGGAGTTTTAAGAGAACCCGAAATGGGTCGTTTTTGGGTTTGTGTCATTTGCTCACACTCGTACATATTAATAATTAATATTACACAAACCAAAAAGTTTAATAAAAAAAAAATGTCGCATAGAATAGAATAGAAAACTCTTTATTGTACACTAGAAACAAAAATAACCACAGTACAGAAAAATTACAATAAGTAAACAAGGGTAGTACAATGGGCGGTCTTATCACTGAAAGCGATTTCTTCCAGACAACCTTTGGATGGGCATATTTGGTTTCCCGCTAAAAACCCCAACACAATTTTTTTTTGCACAGTTAAGATGCGCGCTGGGTCCATAGAGTCTTTATTGTAAAACGTTTATGTCCGAACCCTATTAGTAGCAACATACCTACGCAACAAATCACCAACTTTCCAAGAAGGGTCATAATTGGCCCATATTTGGCCGATATTGGCCTAAATAATAGCCTTTAACGACCCAAATATGGGATCCCATAAAATAATGATCTAATGAAGGAGGCCTCTGGCGGTTTTCAACTTCGGGTATCGTTATCCAATTCTCGCTTTTTTACTGTTTGTTTGGTGTTGTGTGTTCGTGGTGGACTTTTTTATAAATAACAGTGTAGCAAGATGAACAGGTTGTTCACTTGATGGTAAACGGAACCCCTTCCCATAACATCTCGTAACTCAATCTAAATTAAAAAAAAAACGGGAAAAACGGATTCTGACTGCAAATTTGCAGCCAGAATCCGTTTTTTTTTCGTTATTATTTTTATGTCATTTTTTTTAATAACGTGGACGTCGCGGTCGTGGACGTGCGGACGTGTGTATTACAACGAGGAATGCATTCACACCTTTTTTTTTTGTTTATATAGTCAAAACTATCTAATCCCAGTCAGTCAGATGGTCAATCCGACAAAAAAAATAAAAGATATAATAAATTGTTTCTAGCTAAAGTAATACCAATCGTTAGGAATTTCAGCAACCAAATACATAATACCACTAGCTGTGCCCTGCCACGCTTCGCTGTGGCACATTCGCACAATCGCTGATATGTCACTGATGAAAAAAATAAATAAAAACAATCCTTGATGCGGATTATATATCATGCTAAAATTTCAGCTCGATCGGTGCGGAACTTTTTGAGTTTTTGAAGCGTACACAAACCAACATAACATTTTTATATATATAGATAGATTATCAAAAATGCTAAAGCAAAAGTTTTGTAACATAGGAAACAAATTTGAAATTTATAATTTTTTTTTTTATTTACTATCCATATACTTACATATACTTTAGAGCCGATGTCTCAGGGTGACAAGCGCATTGCAGTGCCGCGCAAGATTTTGTAATGGTCGGCTCTGGGTGACACTGTAGCTGTTATGGGCAGGCGTGGCGCTTACCATCAAAACGACTTGCTCGTCTCGTTATTTAGTAACAAAAAAAGTGATTGTTTTTTAATTTACTTTGTAACTGTCTTAAAACCTTAATTAGTAAAAAAACGTAGAAAAATATTTTCATGAAGAAATAGAAGAAATAGAAATACAAGAAATAAAACTAATTGAAAAAAATATTGTACAATGGGCGGACTTATCGCTAAAGGCGATCTCTTCCAGTCAACCTTTAGGTTTTTAAGGTTGTCTCGAAGTAATCGCTTTCAGTGATAAGACTGCCCATTGTACTACCCTTATTTACCTATTGTAATTCTTCTGTACTGTGTTTATTTTTGTTTCTGGTGTACAATAAAGAGTTTTTATTCTATTCTATTCTATTTAATGGACTTCGCAAAGCCTTCACTCTTTGGAGTTGAGACTCACTGAAGCTAGACTTAAGTAGGACCCACACTCACTCGAGTGTACTCCACTGAGTGTACTCCACTGAGTGTCCTCCACTGAGGGTACTCCACTGAGGCAGAGGACGAGCGCAGGCTCGACGGAATCTGTAGGGCTGTTAACTCATTTAATTTATAGCTGGTGAAACGTTCCTGTTAAATTGTTATATTGATGCCTGGCGGTCAGATAACTAGGGTTGCCTCTGCTTAAATTAATCTTGAAATTAAAACATAACTTAACACGTTAACTGCTGAAAACACACAGGTTTGTTTTTATAAATTTATAACGATTTTGACGATTCTTACGTCAATCGATTTGTTTTTCACCTTGCAAGTGTCACTAAAGACATGACAGTAATCATAATTTAGCACAGTTAAAACCGGTCGTGATATAGCCAAACATTTTAATAATGAAAATAACTAATTATGTCGAGTGGTGTATCGTTAAATAGGTACATATTTAAAAATCATCTTTACGTTTCTTGCGTAATTTTTTTAAATTAACATATGTCTAACTTGGTTGTGACAACCCTAGCCGCAGCCCCGCCTATTAGCTCCGCTCACGCTCGAGGGCGAGTTGGGAGCCAATTTGAGTTCAACACCACACGCACACATATACGCGTTTTGTATACACACGGCAATGCTGCCACGCGTTATTTGGGTAAATTACCAGTAAGTTCATAAAAAAAACGTAGTACGTTGCCTAGTGATAATGACTCCCTACCTTTCTATGTTCATTTTCCAACAATACAATACAATAATAATTCCTTATTGATGTCCATAGTAATAATTATTTTTTTTTTTAAATAAAAATACTTAAAAATAATATTTTGAATTACTATTTTTAAATATTTTTATTGCTATACATTATCATGGTGGACAATTTTTGGTAACTCAATACCGAAATTAAACGAGTTTTACTCCTTATAATTATGCGTTAAATTGGCGATAACATGGAAACGAAGTTCAAACAACATTATCCAAAAATGTAAGTTATTTCAAAAATTTTTTTTTAAATAAATCTGAAAGTCCTTAAAATAAATATAAATAAAATATCGCATCAAGTATTGTCGTTTGCTTATCAACTTTTTTCATAACTTCTCATAGATAATCGAATAATTTTTTTAGTGGCACTTTTAAATATAATACTGGCAGCACTGAAATTCATACAAACACACACACACACACGTTTAATTTGTGTGCGAAGCAGCGCCAGCCTGTAAAACGACCTCGCAAATAGGGTGAAAATTTATCCTAATGATAAATCTGATTACTGAATAAGAGCCTAGATTATATTGAATTGGGCAATGATATGTATCCTTCCCTGTTCCTTAGCCAAATGACAAAAAAAAAAAATTTTTTTTTTTGCGGGAAACCGCAGATGTGACATTGTTTGTTGAAGAGATAAAGAACATGAGGAGAGGAGAAGAAAGAAGTGTGTGAGTGAGTGGAAGAAGTGAAAAAGGAGTGTCAGGAGCGTAGCATGTAAAAATAAAAATGTTTTAAAAATAAATAAAACTGAAAAGTCGAAAATATATTTGACTCTAGCTAAATGCACTAAGCGGTGGTAGCCTAGTGGGAGAACGTCCGCCTTCCAATCAGAAGGTCGTGAGTTCAAATCCCAGTGCGGGCACGTACCAATGTGTTTCTGTAAAGCATATGTACGTAATTATCACTCGCTTTTCGGTGAAGGAAAACATCGTGAGGAAACCCACATACCTACCCGAGAATTATTTCGGAAGTAGGTATGTTATCCACCAATCCGGACTGGGCCCCCGTGGTGGAATATGGCCTAACCCTTCTCACGAAAGTGAGGAGAGACCCGTGCCCAACAGTGGGACGTTATCGGTTGCTGATGAATTGCACTAATCATGCAAAGCCATTATCAAATAACAAAAAAAAATGTGTGTTGACGCCGCAATTTTTTTTTTCTTTTTAACGGTAGCTAACGATAAATAAAACAAACACAACTCTATCAGTAATCCAATAACAACCAATAGTCAACCTTCACTAAAGCAAATATCCCTGAATACCCCATAAATCCATACCCTGGTCTCCAGCATCAAGTCTGGACTCCTGGAGAAGCCCCCAGCCTATTGTTAAACGTAACTGCCATCACAGACTAAAATTTAGTCCTTCATACAGAATGGACACTCCATCTCAAGCAATGCGTGTCACAATTACATATGTAGATCCACCAGGAACCAAGAGGACCATGGTCCTGCAAATACATAGAATAAATACTTACGTATGAATATACAGAAGAGGTTTTAAATTTTGCAAAATTTTGCACGCCTAATTAGGCAAAACATGTTTGTACATTTACTTAGAATTTTATAATATCTTGCTTGCATTGTTATTTACGAGACTGTATCTATGCATGTAATCGCACGTGTTTATGCAAATAAAATCTTTAAATTAATCTTTATCTTTAAATATTAAGTGTTAGATTTAAACCACTTAATTTAAGTTAATGTAAATAGACCTTAGTGTTGGTTTTTTTTTTGATATTATGTATTTGTAAAATTTACCGAGATCCGAAGAATGGAAATCGGACGCAGGTTACCTCGATACTGGCTTGCCTAGTGAGGTAGCCGTCATGTTTTCGGCTAGAATTTAATACTTTCCACTGCAATACTTATAAATTTATCCAACACCATTTTGAAACATCTAGTTTAAAGATATGTTTAAGCACTTAATTTTAAGATATGCTGGTATTATTTTGCAGTGAATTTTTCATTTTCATTTATATTTTCATACCTGTGGTTCAGACAAGAGTTTGCCCTGTGCGGGAATCGATTGGCGGGACTGTTAATATTACACGCCCAAATGTAATAGACAAACGGTTGGTGTGCACCTTTGTACTAGCGGGCTATCTTCTATTTTGGTCGCGTAAATACTTACTAGCTGAATACCGCGGCTTGGTTCGCAGCGAGATTTCATTTTTACATTGATATAATACTAATATCATAAAATACAGTTCCTACCAAAGATTTATGTCGGTTGGCACCTTTTTTTTATTTTTGTCTGAGTGATGAGGCGAGCAAGTCGTTCACCTGATGGTAATCCACGCCTGCCTATAACAGTTACAATGCCATCCAGAACTTTTCATAGCATAATCCTGCGCGGCACTGCACTGCGCTCGTCGCCCTGAGACATGGTCTCTAAAGTCTCATATGCCCAGTAATTTCGCTGGACACAGTGCCCTTCAAACCGGAACACAGTATAGTTTGCACACTGCTGCTTGGCGGATGAATATCTGGCAAAGGTGTGGTACTTCCCCAGGCGGTCTCTTGCAGAAGAGACCTCCCACTACAAAATAACATACAAACAGTGTTCGTTCTTAGCTTTTATCCGTCAGATTTACTCTTAGATGAGTGAGTTGTCAAATTGCCATTTTGTAAGGAGAGTCCGGGATGAGCTTCCACTTACCGCTTCCTGTCAGTTTTGTATGAGTTGTTAGGAGGTTGTAAGGGTTTGTATGGCCTCGTTAAGTGTTTGAGTTACCGAGCCATACAAATTGTTGTTTTTCTTGTTTTAATTTTGTAAATTGGTTGGTTATTTAGACGGAAATTATGGGATGTCTCGGTAAGCGATGTGTTTTGGTGCCTTCTGGTTTCGTCTTTTATGCGAGGAAGTTTAAATTGTTAATAGATGCGTTCTGCGGTTTTACTCGTGGACTGTTATACCAGAGGGACCATGATAAGGTTTTATTTATTTTTTATTTCATTGGCCACATTTCACTTCAAAACAAAAAAAAAATTATCTTAGCGGGAAACCAAACTTGTATTTTTTTTTCTTTTTTGGCCATGGTGCGGTTTGCACATTGTGCCATTATCATTAACCAAAAATATTATCTTGTAGACAATTGTAAACCACAGACAATTAAAAATCCAAAACAGTGCCATTTCGTGTTCTTTGTTATACCTTCTGAAAGTTTCAGTTTTAACTTATTATTATTATTTATTACTTTGGTTTCAGTAAAGCGTCCACTCCTTTACTGAATTGTCACGTTGACTAAACTGCGACTTAACTAAACTACTGACTGGGTCTAGACGTATTAAAATAAGTATAAAATACATAATTGAAATATTATCATGATCATCATCAACCTAATCGTCCACTGCTCGACGTAGGCCTCGCGACACACTGACACTGGCTAAATGTCAGAGCCGATGTCTCATAGTGACGAGCGCAGTGCAATGCCGCGCAGGATTGTGCAATGCAAAGTTCTGGGTGGCACTGTAACTGTTATGGGCAGGCGTAACGCTTACCATCAGGAGAACGACTTGTCACTCAGTCAGATAAAAAAACACACTAATCGCGCAAAGCCAAGTCGTGAAAATAAGTACTTTTTTTTAAGTCGTTCCCAAAATGCTCATTAAGGAAACCGTTCCCAAGTGTACCTCCAATATTGACAAGAGCCGATACCAGCTTCCGCCGTCGTGTTTGCTCGCCTATCAATTTGTGATCAACCGCAGAGTTAAAAGCAAGCGGCTAGACTCTAGAGCAATGTTATTGTTGGCCCTTTGAGGAAGCTGTTATGTGTTCACATTTTTTTACTTTAAAGAGTTCCTATTTCGGTGAGAATCATTAAAAATAACATTTATTTGCCTGGAGCATGAAATTTCGGCACAATGTGCACACCGCACCTTGACCACACGAAAAAAAAAATGGCATTTGGAGTTCTGGCGGGAAATCGTAAATTGTTAAGTTTTTTTTTCTCAACCTTGTTTCTTCGGTTTAGGCGCAATGTAATTGGTGGGTTACGTGCACGAGTGCGGGTAAATGATACAAATTCAAAATAACCTGTCATTTCATGTTCTCGCAATGCACAAATCGTGCTAAGGCCACCAAAAAGGCGCCATTTTTTTGACAAGGCGCGGCATTTACATGTATGCACTAGTCACCTAATGCGTACGAGTATTAGAACATTTTGACAAAAATGATTACATAAATAATTTTGAACGTACGTTGTAAGCAGCCATTTAAAAAAAACGTGTTGTAAAAATTTTTTTTTTTACTTTTTTCGTCGACTGCTCAAAGTAGGCGTCTCCTAATAAACGCCACTGAGCCGATCTTCGGCTCTCATACACACATGTATGTATGAGTATATAATAGCATTTCCACAATAACCATTAATTCTATAAAATTAATTAACTCAGGCTCGGGGCGTAGCTATATTTATGGTTTTAATTACTGGTCATAGATTAAGCAGCAGTTAGTGCGCCACTTCGAACGCTAAGCTTTACCTATTAAATCAGATTCAATTAATTAATTTTACTAGTACGCTTTGCTGAGGGAATTGCTGTGAAATTGTACTTTCTCTAAAGGTTTAAACATATCAGTGTTACACAAATAGAAATGACATGGATTTATACTTGTATTCACATATAAATATACTAGCTGTGCCCTGCCACGCTTCGCTGTGGCACATTCTCACATTCGCTGATATGTCACTGATGAAAAAAATAGATAAAAACAATCCTTGATGCGGATTATATATCATGCTAAAATTTCAGCTCGATCGGTGCAGAAATTTTTGAGTTTTTGAAGCGTACACAAACCAACATAACATTTTTATATATATAGATTGAAGTCGGTTTTTTAATTAATTAATGTACCATTTTCGGTTTCCTACCAAAACTTGCAAGCGTTATTGTTAAAATTCCTCCCAGAAATAATCTTGCCAAACAGCTACACCTGAAAGTTACAAAACGAGGAAGACATTAAAAACCGACATTACTAAAATGAATCCATTTTATTCGCATGTCATTTACACAGTCTATCGCATTCGTTCTCATCAAGTGTTCACAGTATAAGCTTTAGCAGTAGGACAACTTTCACTATTCCTCAAGCAGGTAGATTCCTAAACCAGCGGTAGTCGAATGGGAACATACCACAGAAGCTAATATATAGAATGGCCACTCGCCCTCCGTGCAATCGACTTCCCCGCACCTCCACCCGTAATCGGGAGGACAGTCAATAATACACGCCCAAATGTAACAAACCTTCATGCTAGAGAGTTGTCTTTTGTTTTTACTCCTAGTATTATGGTTCTGCACTTACTCACACACACACACACATACATTTGGTGCATGTAGAAACGTCATTTAGATTATTATGTCAGAGTCTCAATCATAAAGATGGATCCTCACCTATAGTCTCCTTGTTTTTTGAGGAAAGGAAATGCCGTCACACTATCCTTTCCACCGCGGGGGTGTTGGAGGGGTATGTGTGGGACACAAACCTGCTAAAACCCCCCCGTAAGCAGTATTCCACTGAGGTGGGGCAAGAAAGGGTCGCGTTAGCAGTCACCATCTTGCCCCGGCGGGTAGTCTCCCAAGGGAATACGAGAACCATGGTTCCACAAACACTCAGGTTCATACATAGTGTGAGGTGAGCTACTGCCGTAACATTGTATGTGCCAATTGCACATATCTGCCATTGATATAAACAGGCAGACCGTAAAATTAATTATAATGTTATTGGCCACTGAACCTCTCACTTTGTGAGAGCCGGAGAATATTTTATTTAGCCTGCGATTGAGAATGGTAATGATACCTTACTTCTTATTCTGTTTATACTGTACGTTATTAAAGGACGTACAAGTTACGTAGCGAAATTTTGGCGGGAAGTAAAAAATGTGACGTCGTTGTATTCGTTTTTTTTTTGCAAACTTTCTTCGTGTGCAAATTATGCAAACCCAAAAAACGTGCCAATTCGTGTTCTTTTCAAAATTGCCAAGAAGTTTCCGTGAAGCACCCTCCGCTTTACTGAATCAGAACTTTACCTAGACTTCTATCAAATTGTTAAGTCTACAGACTGAGTCTTAACATTTTGTCTATTAATTACGGAAAAACTTGAAAATTTTAAATAGACAGATAAATTAACTTTTTTATTAAAACATCACAGAACAAAGTAAAACTTAACAATTTTATATATTTTTTTCCAATTAGTGCCATTAGGCGGTCTTATCGCTCAGAGCGATCCCTTCCAGACAACCATGCATGGAGAGGAGTAAGGAGGAAATTGGACAGCAAGAAGTCGGAAAAATAGGATAAGTACTGTACACTGGCTAGATGCAAAAATCATGCGAAGCCAAAAAGAAAAAAAATAGTAACAAATTCTCTGACAACTTAATCAAAATAACCTAACAAGTCCACCATTTAATTCTCCACCTTTCTACACAAAAACACCAAAAAATTAGGAAACAGTTACAACAAATAAACCAAGAGCCAGGCACCTCGAAAATTCCGTCACCTCAGTCCCGTTCCCAAAAACGCTACAACTGAAAAAAAAAACTACTGAAACAATGTGATTTAAAAGTAAAACTACGGACAGGCAGACAGACAGACTCCGGATTGACGGAGATGGGCTGGCGACGGGATAATGCAAAAAGTATAAAAGACGGAGGGAATTAAAACAGGCCGAATACTGACTGTTTTATCTTCAAACGGCTGGTTTTGGCTGCCTGATTACGTAAAGTTTGCAGTATCAAACTGACTGCAATCACGTCGCTGAATGTCACTAGAAATCATATTACGAAAACTGGTCGTCCTCCTACTGTCCCGCTTGTCGCATAGATATTAGCGCCACTAGCAACAGAATCGCAATAGAACGAAACAAATTTCTTTTGGCAGTTTTAATAAGTGACGCTTTACAGCAATGATCACAGGATTTACGTCTGTTGCAAGCCTGTTGTAAGATTCGTCATACCGAGCCGGCCTCAAGAAAGCTATTGGAACTGCATTATTGCTGTAAAATGACCGATTTTGACAAGTTTTGTAAACGAAAACTATCGAAAATGTTGAATTGAACAGTAATCATAGATTCAATAGCTAATAAACTTAAGGCTTTAAATTTTTCCCCAATGTACAAACAAATAGGAGTCAGTAACCTATGGTGGATTATGGCCTAATTCTCTTCACGAAAATGAGGGGAGACCCGTGCTCAGCAGTGGGTCAATGGTGAATAATACAGAAACCTATGTATATGCTTCTAACATTATATTTCGGAATGATACTGAACCTATCCTTCTAATATTATAAATGTGAAAGTTTGTGAGAATGGATGGATGGATGTTTGTTACTCTATCACGCAAAAACTGCTGAACGGATTTGGATAAAATTTGGCACACAAATAGTTTATAACCAGGATTCAGTGATAGGGTACTTTTTATCTCGATAGTATGTTCTCGTTGGACGAAACGGGAACTAAGCGGGTAAAACCGCGGGGCGCAGCTAGTGTACCTTTATATTTCTAACATTATTATCTTAACCACGACAATTTTCAATTAGCCCAATTTAATAAAAAAAGACAGGACTAGAAGTGGGACTTTTTAGAGTAGATAATTTAGTTTACTAATTCAACAATGGCACAGAACCGATCGGCTTGTTTTGTTATTGGCTTGTTCGAGGAGCGGGAAAGCTGATTGCAAGGGGTTGAGAGTGTCCATTCTGTATCTAATATGTTTCTTCTGTGGCTTGTCAAATGCATGTCTATTCCACAAATATGACTTAAACCACCATCCCTACAGTGATGAGCCTTTGATTCTACAGTGGTTTCTCACAGTGACTCAATGCGTTTCGCTCTTAAAAACACAATTGCAAAAAACAACGTAAAATAATAAAAAGTGAAAGGCGCAGGCGACACGGAATACGTTCAAATAAAACCGGGGATTCGGTCCCGGGCTGGGATTCCTCGCATTCCGCACTCCCCAATTAAGATCCCGTAAGATTGTCCCGGGATTTTTTGTACCAGTTAGAGGCGGTGGGGTGGCCATGAGTTGAAAATAAAAAGTTGGTACAGGATACGACAGTAGTATTTGTTTCCGATGTCGTCCGCGCAGACTACGGATTATTGCGATGAACAATATCCCTTGTCCTTTGTTCAAAGTCATCAACAACCCATAACGTCTCACTGCTGGGCACGGGTCTCCCCTCACTTTCGTGAGGAGGATTAAGCCATAATCCACCACGGGGGCCAGATCCGGATTGGTGGATCACATACCTACCTCCGAAATATTTCTCGGGTAGGTATGTGGGTTTCCTCACGATGTTTTCCTTCACCGAAAAGCGAATGATAATTACGTACATATGCTTTTACAAGAAACACATTGGTACGTGCCTGCACTGGGATTTGAACTCACGACCCTCTGCTTGGAAGGTGGACGTTCTCCCACTAGTATAAAGTTCAAAGTATATCCATGATATATTTTATTAAGAATCTATTCCGGTTTGAAGGGCACTGTTTCCAGCGACATTACTGGGCATATGAGACTTTAGAACCGATGTCTGTCCGGGTGACGAGTGCAGTGCAGCGCCGCGCAAGGTTATACAATGCAAGGTTCTGGATGGCACTGTAACTGTTATGGGCAGGTGTAGCGCTTACCATCAGGTGAATGACTTCTCGTCTCGTTATTCAATCAAAAAATAAACTACGAGGACCATGGTTCCACCAACACCCAGAGTCAGCAAATATCTGTGGTTCACACAAATAGTTGTCCTATTGAATTCGTTACTCACTCTTCGGAGTCGACTCATCACTCACATTGTAATGTCACGTGCATCTGTCACGCGCATCAGTCGCATGAGCGGCGGGCCACGGAATTCTACCTTTACGCCACAGATCATGGTCACCCCTCTGTTGTTTCCATAACGCGTGGCTTTATTCAACCAATCGTTTTAACACCTCGAGTGGGGTCAAAGATTCGGACCAGATAATTACGCCCAAAGAACGATATAATGAGTTTGTTAGAGATTTGTCAGTGTAAAGAGCAGTAGGTCATCTTTGTACAAATTGAAAATGATTGTACAGTCGGCGAAAACAGTGTCTGGACAAGTTATAGCGTAGCTTTAGTTACAATGTAGTAATGTAGCTTAAAAGTTATAATGTAGCTTTAGTTACAATTTAGTAATGTAGCTTACAAGTTATAATGTAGCTTTAGTACAATGTAGTAATGTAGCTTAAGAGTTATAATGTGGCTTTAGTTTCAATTTAGTAATGTAGCTTACAAGTTATAATGTAGCTTTAGTTACAATTTAGTAATGTAGCTTACAAGTTATAATGTAGCTTTAGGGTTAGTACCCCTAACTAGGATTCCCTGTATCTAGGGAATCAGTAAATACGCGGACTATGGTTCCACGAACACCCAGATTCATAGCAAATACTTGTGGTTCCTACAGATATTTGCCCTGTGCGAGAATCCAACCCGCCACCTCACGCTTAGCAGTCGGCACATCATCCACTACGCCACTGAGGCTGTCGTAGTTTTTTTATTCGTAGTTGTAGAGAATTTAATCCTCAACACTATTTCTATAAATACAAATAGCATAAAACTTATAAGAAACGAGATATTTTCAATAAATGTGTAAAAAATCGATTCTTTGCCCTTTGGACTTGAAATATCTGAGGTCGTGGACACTCTACGATAAGTAGGTCTTGAGACAAGATTTAGGGTGCCTAAATGAAGGTTTGTACACGTTTATAGCCGGCTATATCTCATTCCGAGATTCTTGCCCTTATTTGATAAATTTTCCTGGACTAATCATTGTTTGAACATTGCTTACTGCTAAATAAATACAGTGCCAATAAAATGAGTTTGTTAAATAAATTCGCAGTGAATCTCGATTACGATGATTAATTTGTTTGTCCGTCGGTTTGTTCAAGCTTAGTATAATGCGGCTGTTTGACAAGTCTTTGTGATTTTTTTTATGTTTTGGCTTCACTATATTTGTGCACAGCTGGTCAGTTAGAAAACAGAGTAAAAAAAACATGTGTGCAATTCACAGGTGGTAGAAACGAAACCTTCAATAATGTTGGTTTTAATATAATGACACGATTGTGAAATTTCAGGAAGAGGGTAATTATTGTAGGATTTATAATGATCATAGTGATAAAAAGTTAGATTATTATTATAAATTTTATTCGTAAATATTGGTGGATGAATATCTGGCAAAGGTGAAAGCTCATCTATGTATGTGAATATGGTGCCTTTTGTAAAGATATTATGCTTACAAACGTTACAATTATTTACTATTAAAGAGCATATAATAAGCAGTAAAATAACTAATATGGGTGACCGCTTAGAGGCATCTGGCTGAGTGCTTTGGGGCTTCAGAGAACACGGTACCGGACGTCATCGATTGCTAGAGGCCGCTAAGCCACGTCAGAGGCCCTAAGGCGGCCTGACACATTGAAATCATAGACTGACACTTCTTCATGCGACAAACAAACAAATTCTACTGTACATTTCTATCCTTTTTAGCAAACGTATGTTTATTGGTGACTATTAGAGCTAAATAATTACGCAACTGCGGAACCTCCAATCATACTTTAAGCAGAACAACTTAATTGGATAATCAACCTATATTTTATTGACATAAAAATAGTGATTTATTTATTAATGAAATATTACCAGCATCAAAATACTTAAGTATCTTTAATTAGTGCAATCCACTCTTTATTATATGGCAATAATTTTCTTTTAACGGTTATAATTATGTTGCCATACGAGCGAGATTACCTCAATTTTGTATTTATTGGTTTAAATACCTTTATTATATTGCTATAATAGTTATGGGTGTTTAATAATTTCCTAGGAGTGGAAGTTTTACGATCCTGCAGCAGAGGGTATGAGTGATTGGGGGAGATATCTTAATGCTGACTACTTATTTTACTGAGGGTTGCGTTTACACCGGTCGCGACTTACAAACACTGAACAAAAGAAACCAAATAATGGTGTAACAGGTTGATACGCTAGAGGTAGGTAGAGGTTTGAAAACTGACGCTGGTTTTTTAATTCTTCCCCCTGCTGCTACATATTAAAAGCGAGGACTTTTTTTATTGGATAGCGCTACCTTGTGGTACGTACGTAATAGCTACTTACTCTAAAATTTATGTAAAAGGTTTTAAATATCATTCTTATTATTAAACATTATTTATGTACCTGAATAATATATATATATATTATATTATAATGATGTTTGTAGTATATTATAAATATGTGTTTATTATTATTTTTTATTATTTATTAAGTATAGTGTGTATGTGTATTATTAAAACGTGTCGTGTTTATTAATTACTGCAAACGTACGCCACCCACCCTACTATCGAAAAATGTTTTTACTGTCCATCCAAAGGTTGTCTGGAAGAAATCGCTTTCAGCGATAAGACCGCCCATTTTACTACCCTTGTTTACCTATTGTAATTTTCCTGTACTGTGTTTATTTTTGTTTCTGGTGTACAATAAAGAGTTTTTCTATTCTATTCTATTCTTATTTGAAAACTTGTGAAAAAGAGTTTCTTTATCAAACAGAAGATTGTTAGAGTGAAATGGTTGATTGTAATTTGTCAACGAAAACGAACAAACTTCAGAACTTCACAAATTCCCTCGCTGTTCCTAGCTATTATTATAAATGTTTGGAAAATGCACGACAAGACTGAAAAATGACATATTAAAATGTAAAAAAAAAAGTCTGTTACACTTCGGTGTGATAGTCGTCCGCTCTAACAAGGCTCCCGAGCCCGACCGCCTTACACACCATCTCGTAACAAGGTGCCACTAAACCAATTATTAAGAGCAGTAAACCTCGTACTAATTATACAAGGGTTTGGAAAAAAAACTCATCATTCAACCAATAAATCGTTCAACGGATAACGTGTTTCGCTGAATCGTACGGAGTTTACCTTCTGACGGCAGGAGATCATTTCCACAATTGGATTGACCGTCTTGTAGGTCCTTCAACGAATTAATTAAAATATTTGGTCACAATTGGCAATTTGCTCAACTCTAGAAGAACCTACAATGGTTCTAAAACCTGGTTAATGGGTCTGGAACCTACAATTAGACATGAACCGACGAGATGAGATGCGATGCTTCCTTGTCAGCTATCGGCTGTCCGATGGAGTAGACGAGTTTCTACAGTCTCGATTGCATGTATTCCGAACCCGGTGGTAGAGTTAGTGCCCTTTTGGGGCCCATGTGAATATCGACGCTAGAAACCGTAAACGCTGTAACCCTTTGACCGACCCGAAAATACTTTTTTTACATATTTGGAAACAAACGCTGTAACCCACATTACAACGTCCCCTAGGAACTTTAGGATATAACCAAGGTAGCAGTATTGTAGCTTTGTATGAAACACACCAAATATCCAAAATTTACGTTTTCAGCTCGAATAGATATTGAGTTATGATTAATTTTCAACAAAAAAAAAGTTTTTTGGCTCTGCTGAACAATTTTACGTTTTAAAGTTACAGCGTTTACGCTTTCTAGCGTCGATATGTATACTCTTTGACTTTTAGAGTAGAGACAACGTTTAGGCAAAGGTAAACGTCCGCCGGCAGGTGGAGTGACGGCTTGCGGGACACGGCTGGCGGAGACTGGATGAGGAGCCGAAGATCAGGCTCGGTGGCGTTCACTAGGAGAGGCTTACATCAACTATACATTTATTTATTGACCTATTACTGTTTCCTTTGAATCCATCAGGCAGTAGATGAATTCAGTCAGGGCGTTTGTGGGACCATGGTCCTTGTCCTAATTCTCTAACACGCTCACTGCTGAAAACACAACGGTTGTGTTTTTTATAACTTGCCGCGAGTAGGGGAAAACACAGCTGTTGTGCTAGCGGTACGAGAAGCACAGCGGTGTGTGCAGATCCGTAACCGTAACCGACAAGAAAATCGGCTCAGCAGTCAAAGTGCTAAGAGAAATCCTAGTTAAGTGTGTGCGATCGTGACGCATTATTGTTAATATTTAAACGTTGAACAGATTGATCCCAAATCCCTAATTAAGGTCTGGTTCTACAGAACCTACGCGTGCCAACCCCAAAACTCTTGGATTTTACAACTGCTTGTAGCGTGAGCAATTAAAAATCCGACTGTAAAGTTAATGGTTGTTATTTTTTAACTTGAGATTGTTAGTTATATTTATATCGTATTTGTTAACGAGCCACGAACAAATGATTTAATTACACCCCTGTTGGAGGGTTTCTTTTTTCTGATCATTTGCTTTTTGGGATCCGGAATCAAACAAAAAATTGGTGGTCTGTAAAGTTGGTTTACGGACGATATTCTAACTTGACAACGTCATAACAAAACATTGATGAAATGATTGCATACTTTTATTAATAAAATTGAATCATTTTTTAATAATAAAAGAATCATCATCAACCCATACCTTCCCGCTGCTGGGCACGAGTCTTCCCTCACTTTCGTGAGGAGGGTTAGGCCATAATCCACCACGGGGGCCCAGTCCGGATTGGTTGATAACATACCTACCTCTGAAATAATTCTCGGGTAGGTATGTGGGTTTCCTCACGATAAAAAAAAATACAAAATTCTAAAAAAAAAACTAAAAAAAAAATATTTAAAAAAAAACACAAAAAATACTAAATAAAAAAATATAAATAAATAGAATAAATACTTGAAATTATACTAGTAATCAGATTTTTAAAAAGCAAGAGTAATTAACCTGTCAAGAAGAGAAGAGAGATAGACGCGGCGCAAGCGTACAATGAGCTTAACGGGACAATGAGCGTTACGGGACAATGTGTCAACTTTTTCGTGCATGCAGCCGGCGTTCATCGATTTATTAGACGTTGTCACGTCAAGAACCTGCCGTATTTAGTTTTATCCCGAAGGTCAGTACTGCCGTCGGTCGTTCGTAGCTATGGCTATGAAAACCGTGCGTGCATTTAGCAACGCACTGACCGCGTCCTCGTGGTTTTCATTGCGATAGCTAGTAGACTAGATAGCAGTACTGCTCAATGAGACTAAAAACGACCTTATAAGATCGTCCGGCAGTCTGTACAGCATCGTAGAGTAGAAACAGCTAGAGTTGAAAATTAAAAAGCAGTTGTAAAACGATTTGCTTCTACATTTTACTATGATACCGAAGAGTGGAACTCCTTGTTTCTTTATTTGATCGAGTGACGAGACGAGCAATTTATTTACCTGATTGTAACATCTCTGCAAAGAGTCTACAAAAGACCGCCTGGAGAAGTACCACAGTACCTTTGCCAAATATTCATCCGCCAAGCAGTAGTGTGTAAATATTACTGTGTTCTTGTTTGAAGGGCACGGTTTCCAGCGAATTTACTCTGGTCATATGAGACTTAGGAGCTTATGTCTCAGGGTGACGAGCGCAGTGCAGCGCCGCGCAGGATTGTTCAATGCAAAGTTCTGGGTGAACTGTAATGGGCAGGCGTAGCGCTTACCATCAGGTGAACAGGTCATCTCGTCACACAGTCAAAAAAACTTGAAGACTCATAGGTTGCTACTAACGGGAAATACAGGCTCAGGCAAGGAGTTCCACTCAATAAAGGACATTTTCTGAAATCTGTAAATTCATCCGCTGTCAATTAGGGTTTGAAAAGGGCCGTACAATAGACAAATGGATGAAATATTATTGTTTGTACAACAATAAAAGCTGTATAATGCGGTACGTTTCCGGTAGAAGATGCAGCATTAACTAGACAGTTAATTCTGGGCGGATACGTGACACACGGACGAATATTTTAAACAACTCCTAAATACATAAATAACGCGTCACGATCACATATCACTAATGCTCCGCGGATAAATATCTGGCATAGGCAATACTTCCCCAGGCAGTCTCTCAGTAATAACACTTGCGTTAATTTCTCAATGCTATTTTTAGCAGTAGACAAGACTTGTAGGCGTTCAGACTGTCTAGAAACCCTAAATCTTGATAAAGGAGACTAAAATATTCAACCCTTGAACGTTTTTACGTCATAACCTTTGACACGTCGGTAATCATGCGAGATTGTATTGACATGTTCACTGCACAATGAATATTAATTCACTAATCCATGGTATAAAAGGCACTAAATTTCGGGAATTAAGTACATTCTCATCCTGGGATTCAACAACGCAGTACCAACTTTACAAAACAAAAGAAAAGTCTACAGAATTGAATTCCAATTTCTGGAATTGAAATTAAAATCGTACCAACCTAACAAACCGAATTCAACTCTTCAACCATGAAGGCGGTAGCAGTTCTCGCTGTTCTCATCATCGCTGTTACCTTCGTCTCTGGTGGCGGACCCCAGTTTTACTGCGGGAGGCGATTGGCCGACACATTGGCCGTGCTATGTGAGTACGAAGAAGTGTCGAAGAAATCTCTATCCAACTCCTTGGATTATGGCCGAGGTTGGCTCCAGGCTTCCAAGGCGATGGCCATGGGAGGTGACCGTGGAAAGAGAGGTGTTGTCGACGAGTGCTGCTTTAAGGCTTGCTCTATTGATGAACTTTTAAGCTATTGTTAAAATACTGTTGTTTAATTATTGTTCTCGATGTTGAAAAGCTGGAAACTCTGTGAATATTTAAATGTTTGAATTTGAACTATTTTAATGTTTTTTAATATCATGACTACCACCATTCATTCTGGTAATCACGTGGTTAAAACTATTAATCTTATTAGGTGAGAATAAGATCCATCTGATTTAGGTCAAGTTTTCGATATTGGTGCCGTGACCAGGAATAAACTGTTGTCGTATAGTTACTTACTTCTTGTAGGGTTAAATAGCTATTCAACTGGATTTGTGTAGCTTTTTACTGCAATCAGGAACAGGCGATTCCTGAACACCCAAATCCAAAAAACCAGTAAACAGGCTTTTAATTTTCGCCTTTACTATATCCTTACTTTTAAGATAGGTAGATTAGATATTCCACTCCTTTTGTTAATTAATGGCCTCCGTAGCGTAGTGGGTTATGAGCCTACTGCGAAGCGTGAGGTCGCGAGGTCTCTTCCCGCACAGGGCAAATATTTGTGTGACCCACAAGTACTTACTCTGAATTCGGGTGTTTGGAAGACCATGGTCCTGGTAGGTCCCGATTCCCTAAATACAGGGAATCCTAGTTAGGGGTCATAATCTATGTATACACATGTGATATCGATGTGTTTTTTTTTAATTTGTTGGATATTTGTAATTTCCTTTGTTCGCCAGTCTGTCGGTCCGTGTGTCTCAGCCGTAGTTAAGAACGTTCTCGTTCATTTCATTAGTGATCGTGAGCAGATATCGTTATTGCGTGGCGTTCTTTCCGCCAGTATCTGCAGACATTGCAGACAAATCATCTAGTTTCTACTGTTTTATTTTTACTGTCGAATCCAACTTTATCGTAAATAATTTTATAAATGCGATTGTGAGTTTGTTTGTTTGTTTGTTACGCTTTCACGTGTCTAAACCAATAAACCGATTTTTAAAATTCATTCACCAATGGAAAGCTACATTATCACCGTATAACGTAGGTTATATTTTATTCGCATATTCTCACGGGACCGGGAACTACGCGAGTGAAACCACGGTGCGTAGCTAGTGGACAATATAACATGCTTGTCATGAAAATATCTATTCAAGCTAGACTTCACTCTCTTTATTTTAAAGACCTTCCTTTACCAGTGCAAGATTCAGCCATGAATCAATTGAACCACTTGAAAGGAAAATTTCGAATAAAAAGATACGCACCTCTTTACTGGTTCCCAACCAAAAAGTCACTTCTGAAAGTGTCTTAGTTCTTGTGTTGTTACTTTGATGTGTGTTTTAAAGTGTTACTTCTGAAATCTCACCGTATACTAAGTACAAAACACACTCGCCTCAAAAACATAAATAAATAATTACATGATTATGTTGAATGAACCTTAATCGGCTGCTAATCACAGCTCTTCGCCTACCCATGCGGGTAATAACGTAATGACGTGGGAGCGGGACCGCGCTCTATGACAGAGCGAGACGGGCGTCCGTCTCTCGTGACTACTTAAAATTGAATTAACGGACTGCGTGCGCGCAAATTTGAGAGAAAGTCCGTTGGAGGTTCGATATTCAAATATGATCGAATGATTTCAGAAAATAATGTAATGATCAGATGATTTCAAATATGATCGAATGATTTCAAATAAATTAAGAAGTCATTTGTATAAAATGGATGGGTAGTTTTGCTTGAAACATTGTGGTGGTAGGATTCTAAGTAGACTGTAATAATGCAGTCCATTGCAGTCTATCTGCACCAGACGTTATTCATCATAATCATCAACCCATAACGTCCCACTGCTGGGCACGGGTCTCTCCTCACTTTCGTGAGGAGGGTTAGGTCATAATCCACCACGGGGGCCCAGTCCGGATTGGTGGATATCATTCCTACCACCGAAATAATTCTCGGGTAGGTATGTGGGTTTCCTCACGATGTTTTCCTTCACCGAAAAGCGAGTGATAATTACGTACATACGTTTTACAGAAACACATTGGTACGTGCCCGCACTGGGATTTGAACTCACGACCTTCTGATTGACGTTATTAGAATAATAGAAATCGGTGTACTTTTTAAAACGCCACACGAGGAAGCTCTCGAACCTACAGTCTGTTAACTATTGAACCACGCTGCCACTGTCAAAGTCACCGATTTTGACGGCTATCATCTAGGAAACTTATCAATACCGGACTGTCAAACAAAACCCAGATTCCGTTGTTGAAAAGTAGAAATTTTGCATGCCTGTCAAATGTTAGTGCCAATACAATATTGTGGTTACAGCGAGCTGATCTGATGATAGAGACGGAAGGTAGACATGGAATTCCTCAGTGACAAACAGTAGATTGATGGTGTTTGGGCACATTTTGATCAGCTTGCAGTACCGAATATTTATTTTATAAAAGCTTCCCTGGCAAACCATATATATTTATTGATTTAATACTTTATTGCACAGATTAAATAGCTATTACAAATGGCGGACTTAACGCTAAGAGCGTTTTACCACCCATAGTGGAGTAGACAGGGGTATAGGCGTGCATCAAAATTATCAACCCATATCGTCCCACTGCTGAGCACGGGTTTCCCCTCACTTTCGTGAGGAGAGTTAGGCCATAACAGTCTCAGTGCCATCCAGAATTTCTCATTGCATAAACATGCGCGGCACTGCACTGCGCTCGTCACCCTGAGACATCGGCTCTAAAGTCTCATATGCCCAGTAATTTCGCTGGAAATAGTACCCTTCAAACCGGAACACAGTAATGTTTGCACATTACTGCATATCTACCAATATTCAAACCACGTGTGTAAAATGGTGTACAAAATCCCGTGAATATGTTAAGGGCATAATTTGTCCGATTGGCAATTGGACACGAGCTGCATGCTACGTTTAGTGATGGGAAAACAAAACTTACACAAACACAAAGACAAAATCCTTAATCCTTAGTGGACCCGATCTTGATGGTAGAAGAAGTGTGATCGGTGCCTACAAAGTCTTTATATTGGATCTCACTAATCAATAGCCAAATTGATAGAATTCCCGAACTCTACCTAGATACTCTTTGCCAGTTCATCCGCCAAGCTATACTGTGTTCCGGTTTCAAGGGTACTGTTTCCAGTGAAATTTCTGGGCATATGATACTTCAGAGCCGATGTCTCAGGGTGACTAGCGCAGTGCAATGCCGCGCAAGATTATGCAATGTAAACTTTCTGGATGGCACTGTAACAGTTATGGGCAGGCGTAACGCTTACCATCAGGTGAACGACTTGCTCGTCTCGTCACTCAGACAAATAAAAAATTAAAAAAACACAATACTACCCTATTAAAACCGTTTAAATCGAACCGACTTAATTTAGTTCCCCTTTTCTATGTAATTCTAGGTAAGTTGCGATACTTTTAATAATTAATACAAATTATTTCCAAGACCAGTCCCTGTTTTCCCATCCCTAGCTCTTCTAAACCCAATCCACGTACATCGCCGAGTCGATGGCACATTAGAAAGATTACGCCGAGAGAATGCCTAATCGAGGTGACGTAGGATACTATTTGGGACTTGTTTTCTAGTTAAGATAACGTCACTGTCAATCTATGTCACAGGACTGTGGTGACGTGAGGACATCACTAGTCTATTACGTGAAGCAAAAACATTGTGTAACTTCTTGACGAAAATTGCGCGGATGGAGGAGTAAGAAATTTGGCACAGTTAAAGTTTACACGCAGAAGAATAAGTGTGGAAAGGTAATATTTTTCTAAAATAAGGTATTATAAATACAGTTTTTGAAGTAAAACTTCTCGCACGATTGACTTGGGGAGTAAGCTGGTGAATGCGTTACGAAAAATGAAATCGGGTGACGCGAACGCAAGTTGAGAGGAAGATATTATAAGTAGCGAAGGTAGAAAGAGAGAGGGTTACTTTTCGTATATTTTTTTAAATATATATAGAATAGAATAGAATAGAAAAACTCTTTATTGTACACCAGAAAAAAAAGTAAACACAGTACAGAAAAATTACAATAGGTAAACAAGGGTAGTACAATGGGCGGTTTTATCGCTAAATGCGATTTCTTCCAGACAACCTTACTACACACTGCTGCTTGTGATATAGTGTTTTTTTTTTAAATTATTTTTTTTTAACTTTTCTATGGTACTACTTTTCGTGTCTCCAGACCCAACACATTGCTAAGGTGACTGTCATCATTCAGCCTATCCTAGTTATCATTCCCTGCAGGCATGGTTATAATAATTTAATGAGCACGTATGGAGCTTCCTGCAGCAGGGTGGGATGATGCACGAGGAATTCTATATGTGGCGCTAGGTAATTAATGGAGCTTCTAATGTCAATGGCTAATGGCGGATGCGTTTCGATCTTGTAGATTTTTGGTGGGGAATTAATAAATAGCCACACAATCACACACACACAATCATATTCATTGATCCTGATCGCCAACTAGGATGACCTGTATCTAGGGAATCTGGAACTACGCGGACCATGGTCCTACAAACACTCAGACGAGAGCAATTTCTTTTCTGCTGATTTTTTTGTTCTTCTTTGTGGCCGTGGTGCAGTTGGCACATTGTGCCATTTACAAGTGACAGGTGCTTCTGGCGAGAAGAAATAAAAAAAATACGCATTGACAATGAGGAATTTTAGCGATATTCAAAAAATGGTTGAACATAAACAATTTTATCTTCACAACACAGTCGCTTTAAATTGTTTTTTTTTTTAATTATAGCTGATTTTAAATTCATACGATTTCAACGCTCAAAGATGAGATTTAAAATACCTCTTTGATAATAAGCAGTAGTTATACAAATAAGGCGCAAAGTTTATTTAAAAGAGTGGAAAAAAAGAAGAAAACCTTTTTTCAATGCATAATATAAAAGTTTTTAACTATACTTGCAGTATCATCTAGAAGTTAATGAAATCTAAAACTTCAAACTTCTATGTTTTTACTGCTTATTTATTCTACAAGGCACAGAAAAAAATATAATTCAATAGAATAGGCCGTACGTGCGTATTGGATTAAACAAGCGTCCCTTCTTTATTAACATTATTAAACTAACAATGTCAATCACGCCATAAAATGGAGAACAATCTACGCCTCTTCCTAAAAAATGTCCAACTCTATGGTTTCACGTAAACAATAGCATATTCCAAACGCAACAAAGCAATAAACAACGTTGCATTCAATTCAAAGCATTACAGGAACACACGGTGTGGTCAAGTGGGGAGTAGTATGCAAAGCACCCGTGGAAGACGCATTTAAACATAACTAATTTGTGCTATGCGATGGGAATATTTTAATCGGGAATGCAGCGTATGCAGTTACTAAACGCACGTTTTGGCGGGACATTTGACAGTTGATTTTTTTATATTCTTAGCGTGGCAAAGTACGTTTTGGTTATTATTCCAAAGTTGTTTTAGAATTATGAAAAAATAACAGCGTCTTCCTAAAATGTTTTGATTTTGTACTAAATCGTTCCCATAACTGTTGAAAAAACAGTGAAAGAAACCCGACCCGCGTTTTGAAAGTGATATATCGGGTTAGTAACAAAAACTGTTATTTTAGGGAATTAAAGTAGGCGTTCCTGACGAGATGTCAGGAGCGATCCTCGTAAACCAAATTGCTATTTTAATTGGCCGTTTAAATATGTTTGGATTCGATTTTCGAAATTTGGGAGACACGCGTATGAACAAAAACCTTTTTAGAAAAAGTTGAAGAAAGAATGCGGCAGCTGTCATAATTTCAGCGAATGGCCAGTGTCGTTTGACTTTACTGCAGTGGTCTATTATGTTGCGGTGGTGATAGATAATGCATCTATGGTAAGATATCATTATAAATAAGTTTTTTGCGAGTTGTATTTTTTTTTCTATTCGTAAATTTGGGTAAAGCGGGCTAACCACGTACCAAATCGTAATGTTAAATAAATAATTATAACATTACGATAACATATCTAATAGGGCGCACAAATTTATTTCCTTCTTAATAATATCCCACTAATATTATAAAAATAAATTAATTCGAATTCGAGAATTATTTCGGCTGTAGGTATGTTATCCACCAATCCGGACTGGGCCCCCGTGGTGGATTGTGGCCTAACCCTCCTCACGAAAGTGAGGAGAGACCCGTGCCCAGCAGTGGGACGTTATGGGTTGATGATGATGATGAATATTATAAAATATGTGAAAGTTTGTGAAGATGGATGGATGGATGTTTGTTACCCTTTCAAAAACTACTGAACGGATTTAGATGAAATTTGACACACCTATAGTTTATTCCCTGGATTAACACGTACTTAGAGTACTTCGTATTCCTGTGGGATAACGCCGCGAGGCGCCGCTAGTGAAATTTATATTTGAAAATCATTGACAGTCTTGACAGAGACAAAAAGTTCCACAATAAATTACCTTAGCATTATGCTGAGCCAAAGTTCATTGAGTTCAATTCGCGGAAGCATTTTATCGAGGTTACATTTAATGTTTAACACATGACTAGCTTATAATTGGGCACTTAACAATACACTTTCTTATCTCTAATCTTTATTAGATTGATTCTTACGAGCTTAGATCTTATCTCTTGTCAAATGTCTGATGTGCCAACGAATTGACAACTTTATCGGATCGACAATATGGTTTAAAGTTTAATAATTATAAACGAGGACAATTTACTGTCAACATTCAGTGTCTTTAAATAAAAATGTATTCTCGTTTTATAGTGTTAAAGTTGAAAGTTGAAGTTTGGTGTTTGAGAACAATTTGGCAACGACTTTGATAGAATGTATGATACATATTAAATAGTGAGGACCTTGTGTGGCCGGGGAGTACCTACTCATCATCATCATCATCATCATCATCATCATCATCAACCCATAACGTCCCACTGCTGGGCACGGGTCTCTCCTCACTTTCGTGAGGAGGGTTATGCCATATTCCACCACGGGGGCCCAGTCCGGATTGGTGGATAACATACCTACCTCCGAAATAATTCACGGGTAGGTATGTGGGTTTCCTCACGATGTTTTCCTTCTCCGAAAAGCGTGTGATAATTACGTACATATGCTTTACAGAAACACATTGGTACGTGCCCGCACTGGGATTTGAACTCACGACCTTCTGATTGGAAGGCGGACGTTCTCCCACTAGGCTACCACCGCTTACCTACTCCCTTTGTTAGTGAAGGCTAAGATGAGTCAATTATTTTATTTATTTATTCTTTAGCACACAAATGGAGTACAAGGAGTGCTTAATGCTAAGTAGCATTTTCTACCAGTCATCCTGGAGGTGTAACTGAAACGGTGGTGGTGTGGCAAAACGAGAGAGCAGAGAAAAGTATATTTAAAAGATATTTAGTGTTAGAGTATTTTATTATAATACAACTAAATATTTAACGTTATAATAGACTAATAAATACAGTATAACATAGATAAGGATATATTATTCGAGTAGGAAAGGAAAAAAAAAGAAGTATTTATTAAAGAAACTATGCAGTAATAAAAAAAATATTAAATTATTAGTAATTGAAATTATTTGCGAATTCTTCCTTCATTCTAAATACTCTTTGGAATGCGTGCAACTTTTTTCTTTTAATTACGTAGTTGGACGTGATGACACATCATTCGAAAGAAAACAAAAGCCAAAAAAAAAGGATATTTCTAAGCTTCATACGATTTTTATATTTAGCTAGCGTTAAGTAAGTAATTACTGGGCATATGAGAATTTAGAGCACATGTCTCAGAGTGACGCGCGCAGTGCAGTGCCGCGCAAGTTTATGCAATGCAGAGTTCTGGGTGGCACAGTAACTGTTATGGGCAGGCGTAGCGCTTACCATCAGGTGAACGACGTACTCGTCTCATCACTGAGTCGAATAAAAAAAACACAAAACGTATCTTTAATCATACGGTCACCAATCTGCTAACGATTGGTAAAATTGAAACGTCATCATTTTAAATTTAACGGTTATCGAAACTGTCATACCAACAGATTGTAGAAGCCAGGGTACCGTGAAAATTATTTGTCAAACATCCCAATGTCATAAAAGGTTTTTTTCCATCCCAAAATTAATTTTATATTAGCACAACCATGAAAAGGGATCGACACTTCACCATATCGTTTTCCACTTCATCTACAAACCATTATGTTCGTAACACTCAAACTTATTTGACAAACTCAAATTCAGTTTGAGAACTTTAAATTTTCCCAACCCAAACAATATAGGGTTTAAATTCGCGTAAATCGCGCTAAGGTAGCGGCAAAACGCTGGTTTATAAATCAATAGAGTCCAACAAAAGACCAGAAAAGGAAAGACACATGTGTGAAGAGAGTAAAACATTTTTTCCTTTATTTTTTCCAGCTCGCAACTGCCAGCTTCCAAGAAGGTGTAAAGTGGTCCTTATTTTGTTATTTATTTTATTGTATTGTTAATAGGCATGCTAAGGGGGACGGCTGTCGGGTAGTAAACTATTAAATGCTTATTTGGAAGTAAATAGAATATAATGGGCATGGATAATCGCTGAATGGGACCGTGGCAATCAGAGGGCATTGTTGTCGCGCCAGCCAGCTTGACTTCTGACGTCTCTATTCTGTCATTGACAAAGTTAATTTGACTCCTCTCAAATTTAATGTTCTCAAACTACTAAAACTGAATGTTCTCTTTATGGCGCTTAAAGTCGAGATTCCTTTGACTTCATTTGTGTTAATAGAATTTATTGGCAGGAGATTTTAATAACGATTTAATGCAGTTTGGCGCCTTCGTAGAAATGCGTGTGAATGATAATTTGTTGCGAATAAAGTCTCTTTTGTGGATATTTTGTAAGATCTTTGTAAGTGACAATGTGTAGAGGTTTCCTTTATTCGGTTATTGATGAAGTGCTCGGGTTTTTGCATGATTTGTATGGGTAAAAGTGAATTGGATGTTACACACGGTTGTACAAGGATAGATCGTTTTCTAACGAGGTGCAAATGGCATTTTTGAAGTATAACTTCTTTACGCACGCTTGACTTGGGGAGTAAGCTGATGAATACGTTACGAAAAGTGTGATCGGGCGAGGCGAATGGAAGCTGAGGGGGAGATTTAAGTTACTAAAGATAGATAGAGGGAGTTACGTTTCGCATATTACTGTAGGGGCAAGAGAGAGAGGTGCGAGCACCTTTTTTCTTTCTCTTTCTCTCATAGCGAAGTTTTACTTCAGGCGCGTGGTCTAAAGCACACTCATTTTTTTTTTATATGTCCGTGATCAGTACTGCAAATAACTGCATACTTAACGACTCTCAACAGATGTGACGAATTTACACTGCTTTTTGCGTGTGACCACATAATACTATGACAAATTTGGACAGATGAAGTAGAGACGGACTGGCGCGAGCTCCAGGCGGAGGTCTGGTAGGAGGTAGCCCAAGACAGACCGAAGTGGCAGCTCTTATTATCAGAGCCCAAGGCTCATTTTGGGTTGTTTTTTTTATTTGACTTAGTGACGAGACGAGCAAGTCGTTGAGCTGATGGTAAGCGCTACCTGCCCAATACAGTTAAAGTGTCACCGAGGACTTTGCATTGCATAATCCTGCGCGGCACTGCACTGCGCTCGTCACCCTGAAATATCGGCTCTAAAGTCTCATATGCCCAGTAATTTCGCTGGTGACAGTGCCCTTCAAACCGGAACACAGTAATGTTGTTGCGCTACCTTAGCTAGTTCATTTGGAAATTAATCTATTTTTCTTAGATAATAATGTTAATAAAGTCTAAATAAAATCCTATTATCTGAAGAGCAAACATACATTTAAAATGCATTTAAAATAACAACGAATTGTTTGTCCAAAAGTACATTTCCAATTAATTGCGCGTGCGCTTCATAAATAACCCTATAATGGATTGGGGTTGGTAATGCTTTGTGAATTAATTTCCTGGAACTTCGGGGGAAGCATCCCCAATTGAATTAGTTGCAAAGGAAATGAGGGATTAATCATTTAGAAGGGATATTTAAGTGTGTTAGAAACTAGTTACTTATTCTATGGTAATATTGTGACGGTCTCTATAGAGTTTTGCGCAGGGCAAGGATTTGTGTGAACCACCATTTGCCATGAGTATTTTTATTTATAGAACCGTGGTGTAGTAGTGGGAGACCTCTTCTGCAAGAGACCGCCGACCTTTGCCAGATATTCCAAACATTACTGCGTTCCGGTTTGAAGGGCACTGTTTCAAGGGGACAAGGGGTCAGGATTTATTACGTGATCTTGATGCGATATTATTTAAAATTAAATCATCATAATCATCATCGACCCATTACGTCCCACTGCTGGGCACGGGTCTCTCCTCAGTTTCGTGAGGAGGGTTAGGCCATAATCCACCACGGGGGCCCGGTCCGGATTGGTGGATAACATACCTACCTCCGAAATAATTCTCGGGTAGGTATGTGGGTTTCCTCACGATGTTTTCCTTCACCGAAAAGCGAGTGATAATTACGTACATATGTTTTACAGAAACACATTGGTACGTGCCCGCATTGGGATTTGAACTTACGACCTTCTGATTGGAAGGCGGACGTTCTCCCACTAGGCTACCACCGCTTACAAATTAAATTTTAATTAAAATAAAATAAAATTTATTATTTAAAATCTAAAAATACTTCGAATATTAAATCCGGAAACATCATATTATCCAACTTTGATAATTATAGAATGTATCTGTTTGAAGTTTAGGCGTTGCGTCAGCCTCTCTGGCGCAGCGCTATGGGCTCCCGCTGGGAGGGTCGCCAGTTAGGACCGGGCAGCCGACAGGGATGCATCTGAAACTGTTTTAATTATAAAAAAAAATGTGCGCGTATTTTTTACGCGCGATGGAAGTAAAACTTCTTTGAGTTGGTGACACGTATTACCAGAATAAGCCTGCACTGTGTCTTAGATATACGAAACGTTACTGGCTATGAGAGAAAGAGAGAAAGAAATTGTGTGCTCGCGCCTCTGTCTCTGGCCCCTGCAGTAATATACGAAACGTAACTCCCTCTCTTTCTATCTTCACTAACTTATATCTCCCTCTCAACTTCCGTGCGCCTCGCCCGATCACACTTTTCGTAACGTTTTCGTCACGCATTCACCAGCTTACACCCCAAGTTAAGCGTTGATTGTTTGTGTTCCGGTGTTCCGGTTTGAAGGGCACTGTTTCCAGCGAAATTACTGGGCATTGAGACTTTAGAACAAATTTTACAGACAGACCAGCGGGGCTATGCAGCACGGTGCGGATCGTTTCATTTTTACGTTTGATTGCCACGGGACTCGTCATTTCAATACGATTGACGAGTCTCGTGGCAATTAAACGTTAAAATGAAACGAACTCGAGCTGATCCGCACCGTGCTGCATAGCCCCGCAGTGCCGCAACAGATTCTGGATGGCACTGTAGCTAAATTATGGACAGGCGTGGTGCTTACCATTATATGAACGACTTGCTTGTCACGTCACTCAGTCAACTACAAAAAAAAAAAGTTAATCAATCAAGTTTTACTCCTCAATACGGCCCCTTCAGCTCAAACAAACCCCAAATGGCGAATTCCTACTAATTACTCCAATATTAACGGCCACCATAATTTATGGCCACCGACCATAGACGAATAGCCTTTTAATGGCCTGTCAAAGCCACAAACAACCATTGTCTTGTCTATGGTTTATCAGAAACGCTTGTCTATGCTCCGTATAGATATTGGGTTGCGTGAACTCGGGTTTTACGTTTCTTTTTTTGGAGTTCCAATCCAAAATGTAAAGCTGGACAGTTCACACTTAATGCGGATTTTATTTCGGGCCGAGAGCTAAATGACATTATTATGGTTAAAACTAGAAGTTTTTTTTATTATTTTGGTTTCGCGCGATTTATGCATTTAAAAATTATACAATACATAATTATAAACATCCTTAATACGTTTGTGCATTTTTTTTGTTTTTTTTTTTTTCCGGCAAGTGAACGACTTACGCGTCTCATTACTCAGTAAAATAAAAAAATATCATTTCCCAAAAATATAAAAAAAATTTTTTTTTTTTCAAATACTCAAAATGTCGAGTCCCAGACAGCCAAGTAGTCGGTAATCTAGTCAAATCGCAGTCCACGTCACGATACAGTAAAATGGTGGAAGATTTACTGAGACTTCCTGAGTGTTTCGGCCAACACTCCCCATATGAAGCTAACCAACATGCTGTCGGCTTAGCTTTGACATTCCAAGCTATAAATTACCCTAATCTGTCACAGTTTACCCTCACAAGCTTAGTTAATCCCGGCGGCTTGTCACAGGATTTCTTAAAAGCCGTTAAATGACTCAAAGTAGACGTGAAATTAACCCTGGACACAGATTAAAAGATAGTCACCGCAGTCTCACCTGGTGGCAAGTGTCGACGCGGTCGATGATGGAGCATGCTTGCCTAGAAGATACCTATTCACTCTCGACTTGAAGACTTTCAGATTATAGTTTTCGGGAAACACAGACGCTGGTAAGGCGTTCCACTCCTTCGCTGTTCGGATTATAAATGTGGATGCAAATCGCTTCGAGCAAATCCGAGGAATATCAACCATATACGGATGCCGTGTTTCCGTACGTCTTGTTACCACTATAATGCCGCAGACACTCACTCATAATAATAACTATGCCATAGAATTTATATAGTAGGTACCTATACTATCCTCGCCCCGCGGTTTCACCAGCATTGAGTATTATTTCACAGGAACTGTTAATTTTTGTTTAATAAACACTGAAATCACCAGTTTGACGGTTTATTGACATATTCGAGCGATACAGTGCATTAGTGCTAAATATTTCAACATTAAAACGAAAAGAATGATTTACGATTGGCGCGAAATACAGCGTCGTTTATATTAGTGATCCGGTGTAGCTCTAAAAGCGAAAAAACTGTTTGTGATTTAAATTTCCCGCAATAACAGAAACAAGACAACTTAAAAGTTGAATTTCGCACCCATTTCACGCGTAATAGCTATGCAGGCAGGCAGATGTAAAATTTTTTCAACCCTCTAATTTCGCCGCTCGGTACTGTGCGCCAAACCACTTTGTCTGTTTGTGCATTTGAGACCCTTGGTGTCGATGTCAATTTGACTCCCATTGTCAATATGTGGGCGCAAGAATTCGCTTTGGTCAGTGAAAAGCTATTGTTGGTTTTTTTTTGGTTCTGCTATATTGAAATCGATAGTTTGGACGTATTGTTGGTGTTAAGTGTCGTATTCTTTGGAATTTGTGTTAACAGATTCGTTTTATTGGATCGCTTCTTCAATTTTTCTTTGTGAATTGTCCAACTTTAGTCCTGTCTTTATAGAAAGTTAGGTGTAAGGTTATGTATTACTGGATGATGAGATTTGAAGTGGGAGGCCTCTTCTGCAAGAGACCGCCTGGGGAAGTACACCTTTGCCAGATATTCATCCGCCAAGCATTACTGTGTTCCAGTTTGAGGGGCACAGTGAGTGGATTTAGCAACGAACTGAACGCGTTCGCGCGTTTTTCACCGCGATAGCTACGGACTCACATGAACCCTAATTTTATTACTGATGAGCAAGTCGTTTACCTGATGGTAAGCGCTACGCCTGCCCATAACAGCTAGAGTGCCACCCAGAACTTTGCATTGCATAATGTTGCGCGGCACTGCACTGCGCTCGTCACCCTGAGACATCGGCTCTAAAGTCTCATGTATCCAGTAATTTCGCTGGAAACGGTGCCCATCAAACTGGAACACAGTTTTGTTTTCACACTACAGCTTGGTGGAGCTACAGAGGCCTCCCACTACAATATAGAATAGAATAGAATAGAAAAACTCTTTATTGTACACTAGAAACAAATATAAATACAGTACAGAAAAATTACAATAGGTAAACAAGGTTAGTACAATGGGCGGTATACTTCAGTAATTACATATTTTAAGCGACAAGGTTTCACCATTAAAAAAATATCCGTTATAAAAATGTTTATGTTAAAAAAATAATTTTATAGTGCTCATATTCACGAAAGGCTACAATTATCCTAGTTACGTTTTTAACTAAACCTTTTTCTATAAATCCCACCAACAAATTACGACCCAACAACACTTTAAAGACATCCAAGTGCCTTTGAAACCATTATCTAATTATTTATGGTCTCCACGCCACCTTTAATTTTTTGTACACCCAGGTGTATGGTTTGACCCATTCTTTTGTATGGATTTGTATGGCTATTCCTTGCAAATGGTACTTTTTAATTGGTCCATGATAATTTTTGAATTGTTATCAAATTGTGTGTGAAATTTGTATGAAGTGTTGTGTGAATTAATGTGCTTTGCATGGCTGTTGCTTTCTTAATAGATTTTTAGTTAACATGCTAAATTATAATGATTTTATTGTGAAATAAATGTTGTATAGGAAAAGTAATGCTTAATAATGCTTGTGATTCTTTGTAAGATTATTCAATAATATATTGTCATGTATAGTACGCACTTGAACTGCCCTGCTAACTGTCACCACCAATATCGCTCAGTGTTCATAAGTCGACCAGCGACATTTATCCAAAGAGATCGGAACAATTTGTTTGCATTTATGGGAGTTTGTATAACTCCATCCCATTCTATTTCTCTCTCATTATCTGCAGTCCATTTTTTGAGTGACGTCACGTCACGTTTGTCATTTATGAGTATGCGGTGCCAATCTAAGCCGTTCAGTTTAAGGCCTTTAAATGAACTGCATGGAATAAGAATAAGTACGTGGTGACGCCCCTGAACTCTTTTTAGGAAGACCTTAGACCAAAGAGTTCAGGTCCTTCAAAACTCTTTGCTTTAGAATACCTTCACGCATCAACCTGCCAGCTTCCTTCTACAACTTAATAATAAAAATATCAGTATTAAAATAATATCCCATTGAGCCGTTTTTTATTCATCTTCATGTGACATTTCTATAGAAAATTTGAATAGATTATATTCTGAACCCCGCTGTGTAATGCGTTCTATTGTGAGTTCAGACTTTCAACTTTAACTATACAATTTTCTGCTTTGTCGTATTAAAAAACATCGACATGCCTTTCAGGCTTAGATGAAAATTAGAAAGTTGTTATTGAGGTATGGTTCTAAATAGTTGTTACAGTATTTTCGATGTCCAAATGGTAGCTGCTTGCTACCTAATGCCGTTTGGATGAAGATATCTGTATGTAAGTAGAGCTATAGAAATACTTTTTTTTTAAATGGCGCAAGCACGTCTGTTTTATTAGATTTATGGTCAATTTGCTATTGGAATTTGAATTACGTAATCGTCTTTGTTTCGTGAATTATGTGAATATGATTGTTGTCGTATATTACATATTTTTTTTTATAAATAATACGTGAAAATGATAAATAATTATAACAAGTTACGATTTAATACATAGATCCTGAACCTAACCATGAACATGGTTGTCTGGAAGAGATCGCTCTGAGCGATAAGACCGCCATTGTTAAACTAAATGTAAAACTTGTTTTGTTTTAGTTTTTAAGTTTTCTTTGTTCCGTGGTGTTTCAATAAAGAGTTTATCTATCTATCTATCTATCTAAATAAAACAACAATAAAAAAAAAAAATTCTAACGTTCGTTAGATGAGATAGTTGACAGCTCCCATTATTAAGGGTAAAAGGTATGTTTAAGGGTAAAAGGTAACGTATGCTTAGCAAATGTTAAGCCCTGGATTCTGGTTTTACCAACACTCAGACACCTTCCGTTGTCAAAGCATCTAAGGGTCTCTGATGGGGCTAAGAGATTTCTATCAGTCGATGCCCTCCCAGTGTCAATTATCACAAAAAAAAAAACGAAAAAAAAAAAATACGGACCACTAATTCTTTTTTATAGAATTAAGTTGCTTATTCATATTTTTGTATATTTACTCCACAATATAAAAATACTTGCTCTCATCTAAGGCGCGTTCACACACACCCACGGATACGCCCACCGCGTATCTACAATACGACGTAACCCGACACCCGCTTACGGATACTACACCATCGGACGCACGTCTGCAATGCACGAGTAACCAGCAAAGAAGAACTGTGGAGCTTCAGTACTCTATGGTCGTAGTGTGCAACTAACTTTTTAATTTTTAACCAACATTTCATATATGGAGGTATATTTCTACACATTTTGGAGTATTTTCGTATTGATTTTTCAACTATAGTACCGTGAGATATTGTATGCATTTTTAGTTCAAACATTATGAAGGTGACCAGTTTAGTTGGCCCGACTGCGGTGACGCGCATGCATAAGTAAATGCTTTATAATTAATATGTTAGTATAGATAAGGATTGGTTTATAACACACTCAACCCGCCGCACTTGTCTTGCACTATTAGGCAGTAATGAGAAAATATTTAGTGTAACATTTACACATACTGATTTGTTTTTATTTAATTTTATTTTTATTTTTCGAGACGAGCAAGTTGTTCCCCCGATGGTAAGCGCTACGCCTACCCATAACAGTCACAGCACCACCCAGAACACGGCACAATATCTAGCAAAAGTGTGGAATCAGATAACGAAGGCAAGAAAAATAAGACTAAAATCAAAATAAGTGGAAAAAGTAAACAAGTAATGTAAGTAGTGGAATAAGTATAGACTATGCGGACTCGTGGACTAGAACAAGCTATATTTTACCAAAAACAACATTCTAGTACAAGCTTTATTTCAACGTTAAACATGACCAAAAATCTGTAAATACGCTGACAACAGCCTATTCAAAGTTACTTACATCCATAGATAAAAAAACAAGGTAGGTCTACAAGTATGGTCACTTCACTAAATAATAGAGCCATCACACACTACACAAGAGCAATAATTTATTCGAATTGAGCGTAACGCGATACGCCCGCTGTGTGTACGTGTCTTTATATCTAAGATCTTGTCAGTTTTGGGTGCTTTTTTGACTTTTTTTTAAATATTTTTGACTGTGTAAACGGCGCTTGCGTCTGTAGATTAATGTTTTGTTGGATTTTAAAGAATTGTGTGTACGTGAAGTTATTCACGGCTGTCTTTCAGTTTGGTCTAGTCTTAAGATATTCCAGTTAGTGATAATACTGCCTATTTTATTTCCTTTTAAAACTTTAAAGTTAGCTAAGTTTTCATTTAATGACAAAGCTCTGGTTGAGTTAATGGAGTTTCCTTTTCCTGTGCGAGATTCAGCTATGAATCACTTGAAAGGAAAATTTCCTTTCTCATTAGATTTTTAAGTTTTTGTTAGTTTTCCTTTTATTTATTTTGTTATTTAAGTTCTGTCAATAAATATATTCTTTAAAAAAAATAACTCATGCCTTAATCAGTCAAAGTTTAGTTTTTTGATATAAGTTTTTTTTTCTTTATTTAAATGAGACTTTGTGAGTTTGTTGAGTGTGTGACTTGTAAAACTGCAGTATTTTTGTCTATTCGCAATAAATGATATGAGTTGTTTCCCCGCACTTAACTAATGACATTTGCGTATCATCGTCATCAATTCTACCGGTGCCAGTTAACAGTTAACTAAATAGCGTAATTCCACCATGATTCACCACTATCTGGCCCATGCTGGACAATAAAGGCTGGGATTACCGTAATGTCAGACAATTGTATCAAAACCGGCTTAGGAATAGTTGTTCCGGTTTCTTAAATAGCTTCCAGAAAGCGAGCCTTTATACGTGTGGCTTTTTGGGGGTCCTCAGGGGAGAAAAACGGAACCAATGTTATCAATTTGCCCAGAATGATGTTTCCGTGTTTTTTTTTATTTATTTGACTGAGTGACGAGCCAAGCTAGTCGTTCACCTGATGGTAAGCGCTACGCCTGTCGATAACAATTACAGTGCCACCCAGAACTTTGCATTGCATAATCCTGCGCGGCACTGCACTGCGCTCGTCACCCTGAGACATCGGCTCTAAGTCTCGTATGCCCAGTATTTTGTTTTGACGGTTGTACGTAATTATCACTTGGTTTTCGGTGAAAGAAAACATCGTGATTAAAGCCACATACTTATCTGAGAATTATTTCGGAGGCAGGTATTTTGTCCACCAATCCAGAACAGACCCCCGTGGTGGATTGTGGCCTAATTCTCTTTACGAAAGTGAGTGCTCAGCAGTCATGGGACGATATGGGTTGATGATGAAGTTAGGTTTTGGGGTTTATCCCTGTGACAGGCCGACACTAGAGTGACCCCTTGGATTATTTTTTCTTATTTACGTCACAAAAATGAAAAATATACTATAAAAACACTTTATGTTGGAATTAGTTGTGTACACTATCCATGTGTACAATATTAACAAAATCGGTCCAGGCACTTGTGTGCAAAATTCACACTAACTTTCACCCATTCAAAAGACTTCAACGCGCGCCCCTTAGTATCAAAATAGTACGTTAACGTTTGTATGTTTGTTACTATTTAAATAATTCTAACTATGGTTCGTATTTCTTATTATTCACTTTATTTATTTTACTTCTTAATTTTTTTTTTTTTTTTACAATACTTTCACAAAACTAATAAAAATACAGTCAGCTAAAAATATTATAAAACAAACTTAAACCTAGGATACCACCGGTAGCGGAGCAAGGCCCAGGCTACCGATGGTTAGGGCTGCAGAGAGAGGAACCTCCTGACAATACGCGCCGTGTCGGGGAGTACTGCCTTCTGCATCCGACCCTTAATCCAGCCGTCTAGCGAAAGCCTCTTAAGGTGTTGTTCGAGGCTCTTCGCTACAAGGCCATTCGCCGAAACAACTATCGGGACAATGATCGTTGAATCAACGTCCCACATGGCGGTCACCTCGTGAGCCAAGTCAAGGTACTTATTATTATTATTTTCAAAAAGTTAGCTTGAATTTCAAGTTAAATTGAGCAACATATTATTTTGATACAATTCATAGGGAAATGTTTTAAAAAACTTCGTGGTCCACCAGCTGTGATTACCTGTAGAAATACAAGTGTTTTTATGTGTTTTTTTTATTAAAGTGTAACTTTTTAATTGACGTATGGGAGAAGTTTATAGCTATCGTCACACATTTAACCGTCATGATGTTTACCAAACGAATGACTTCGTACGTTTGACGGGTTGAAATGACAGACAAATTTTATTTTATTATAAAGTTTTTTACAATTTTCTACGGAACCCAATGTCCACTTCACACTCTCACAGCTTGTTCCTGAAACTTCAATAATGTACGTGGAGACAGCTTTTTATTCCACTAATAGCTAGCATAAAGCATAAATGGCGGGTACAATTGCCTGATACGGCCTGATAACACAACCTGATATGCCCTGATACAGCCTGATAGCGGTGTAGCATGTACCGCTGCTTTTGTGGAATGAACCGATGTTTTGACCTTTATAATTCAATTTGGTTTACATGCAGCATTTATTGAAGTGAACCTTTTTTATCCAAGTGTGGAGAAATTTTATAGCAATCGTCACACTTTTCTTAAACGCTCAACCGTGCGGTAAGAGTTGACACTTTGACATGAAGGTTTATTGAAAGAAGTTTGAAATGAGACAAAGAGTTTGGGAGTAAGAGGCCATCATAGAGTAAAGGTTTTGTATTCTCTCTTAGTTCTTAGTTTGACCTCCTTGGTTTGATACTTTAACCAAAAGAGTATTTCATTCAACACTTTTCTACTTTCATGACGCCTCGACAAGGCCTCGACATAGAACATTGACGGGTCGGAATGAGAGACCAATAAGAAGGAATAGTTTCACTTCTAACGAGTGGACACTATTACACGCACACTTTTTTAAATTTAAGCATTTGTTTAAACATCAATAAAAAAGAGCGTCTTATTTAAGTGTTTTATTTAACGAAAGGTAAAGTTAGTTTTTTAGTTTTCTGTCAATTGTTTTCTTTTTTTTGTGCCCACCTGCGTTATGAACTCTATTTTCTCTGGGTTTTTTTACACTTTACTTACTAGGCAAGGTCCGCTCGTTCGGCTTACATTTACGTTGGGTTGGGAGTAATTGGCACCTGGCACTATTTTTTTTTTTAATTGACAATAGGTTTGCGTTTGGCCCCTATATCACCTGATAGTAAGCGGCGATGCGGTCTAAGATGGTGCACGCTTACCTAGAAGTAACCTTTTCACTCGCGACTTGAAGACTGTTAGGTTGTATTAGGTGAATGAATTCATAAGAAAATCGCTTTGACGGCATGTAAGCCGTTCTTTTTGCGGAACTGAGGGAATGCCAGAAAAAGTCGTCACACGCCACACAGCCTGCTGGATGGAACCCTTTTCCATTATACCACGTCATACGAATTGACAGCAAGCTGAATCAAATGAGCGCAAACACCAATGTACTCTTCGTTACGAGGAGTTCCATGGCCTTTTAGATGGTCTGTGATTTGACCAGGTAGTGGAGATAGAAAGAGAGAGAGTTATTTTTTTTAAATATCTGTTATGAAAATCTCTTTGAAATATTTCTTTAGAAAAAAAAAAATTATATCAACTATGTATCCCAGCACACAATACGTTATTTTCTAAGTTTCTAGCTACTAGCTGCTTTCAAAAAAACTTATATGAAAAAAATTACGTCCATTGTAATGGTGGAATAATAACATAATATATATTATATATTTTTTTTTTTTTCCCGGGGAAATGCATTAGGCATACCACCCGGCCCCCGGGGGCGGGGGGGTGGTTATGTGGGACTCCCCCGCCAGCTGGTCTGGCGGGGTTTACCCACTAAAACCCCGGGGTGTTCTCCTCTCCGCATTATGGAGGTGGTCACGGGTTCGCACGGCGCTTCCGCGACCACCTCTGCGGGCGCCCTCCCGGGCTCGCCACGTGAGGCTTGGGCCTCTTTCTCCGCTGGGTGCGTCCCGGAACACACGGGCCGCACCTCAGCTCGGGACTTCTAACTTGGGCGTTGGACCCCCGATCCGCGGCCCAAAAGTCCCCGTTATTGGTCCCTCGCTGTGCCCTCTGCTGATCAGAGGGACACGCGAAGGACCTCTTCTCGCCAGGTTATTTGCTACGGCCACCAATTCCCCTAGGAGAATTGCTGACCGAACCCCAGGGTGCACCGTCCCAGCTGCTGCCCTTCCCTCCGGATGCAACGCATCAAGAGGGACGAACAACAGCCGGGCACTCGTGGAAGTTACCTGGCCCGCACCCCACACCGTCTCTCCTTCACTATGGGTGGTTGACTGGTAGAAAATGCTCTTAGCGTTAAGTCCGCCATTTGTACTAGTTAGTTAATCTGTGCAATAAAGTATTAAATAAATAAATAAATAATATATTTTACGCTACAAACTGCAGTATCAGTATGTACTGTGTTTAATTTTGTTTCTGGTGTACAATAAAGAGTTTTTCTATTCTATTCTATTCTATTCTATCAGCCTCTAGTGTCGAGACTTAACCGGGCCCTCCAAGGCCTTACAATAAATACTTCAACTTTGACGTTTAATTTGCCACACACGCACAACAATGGAAACAAAGCGCATGCGGCTATCTAAACAGTTTCCCCGTAAGTACGTGATACACAGTAAGATACCGCAAATGAGCTGAGAGCTCGTGATCTACGTGTGAAGTACCCTGTGAAAATGCTGTTTTAAGGTAATTTGGGGATTCCCCAAAATTCGGGAACTTTAAAATCCACAAGGAAAGGTATTATTAGTATTTTAGAAGAATGGGAAACGCTCTTGGAGAGGCAAGGGGCAAATCGGAATTAAGAAGAAACTCATGAAAGTTTAAAGCGTGGTGTTTTTTTTTTATTTAACTTGAAATATTTGTAAATATGTACAATATAATATGTCAAATTTGAACCTAGTCCCCTTGTTGAATTGAGTTCAAATCTATCTATATATATAAAAATGTTATGTTGGTTTGTGTACGCTTCAAAAATTCAAAAAGTTCTGCACCGATCGAGCTGCAATTTTAGCATGATATATAATCCGCATCAAGGATTGTTTTTATCTATTTTTTTCATCAGTGACATATCAGCGGGTGTGCGAATGTGCCACAGCGAAGCGTGGCAAGGTGCAGCTAGTTCTATTATAACTAAGTATCGCATTTTTACGAAATGAAAAAATAATTATTCTTGAATAAAGCGTATCGTAAATAAAGTAATAGCTAAATTCAGTTCTAAATCAAGCATCATCAGCTGCATCATCAACTGTTATGGACAGGCGTAGCGATTACTATCAGATGAACGACTTGGTCGTCTCCTCACTCAGTTTAAAAAAAAAAAACGAAAACCGTTTAAAATTTAAATTCCCAGCCTTAAGCGAAACATTCCACCTTAAAGGTGTTTTATTAATTCAAATCAATACAAACTTTATTCTTTACATGTAAATACTTGCCAACTACAAGGAACACAATGACTTCTCTAAATTATTTGAATGGTGACTTCATGTAAATTTACCATTTAATACCCTTTTGTATTAGGAAAAGGGACAACAAAATCTCTCATTACCACGTGCCATACAAACGTCACTTTGAATCCAACCATGCATTTCTATGAAACACCAACTTAATTAGGTAACCACTCGAACCCTTTGTCTCAATAAGAAATGACGACATCAACTTAATTTTACGAGGATTTAAAATATTCTTTATTGAGATATAGGACTAAAATGGAAGGAGTTTTTAACTTTTAAGTTTGTTCGTTAAAAACCTACCCACGATTTTGATAGTAACCGTTGTTTACTCGTGTCGATAGTTTAAAAACAATAATTCGTTTAACTATAAAATGAATTTAACACTAACTTCACCTACGTGATTACAATTTAATGAAATACAAGGTTTAGTTTAACCATTACAGATGTCCATAACAGTTACAGTGCCAGCCAAAGTTTGCATTGCCAATTTAAATCCATTCTTGTCTTATACAACAACTGTCAATGAGGAGGTAAGCGCATTTCGGTAGTGTAATTTGGTCATGGATATTGAAGTTCATACTTTGATGATGGCATAAGATATTCGTTAGATAGGGCCTAAGAGATGAAATTCAACTCGTCAAACGAAGCAGCCGAATTGCGTCCAGTTCCACGAACACCAACACAGTTTGGTTGCGTAACACAGTGATAGTGTTTGTATTAAGCGGTAAGGACTGTGGCGTAGTTGAGAGGCGATGCTATAAATATGTTGACGCTATATTAATTACATAGAGAGTGTTTAGTTTTGTTAACCTTGCAGTACCAACTGCTGGATTGCAGTCGTTGTCCATTAGCGATTTACCCGCGTTTCTAATCTTAGATTGAACTGCGTAATTGCTGTCAAAGTCGCAAATTTTGTCAACTTGTGTATACCAAACAAAATACTGCGAGGAGTCCCTCCGCGCGGAATAAGTGAAACTTCGTAATCTGGATATGAAAATAGGAAGGGGTAGAAATTGATTTTTAGTAAAATCATATTGTTTCTTTGAGACAAACTTTATTAAGATTGCTTACAATTCACAATTGATCGCATCTTTCAATTATCATTTTTCAACCGCAACAGTGCTTTCATACCCTCTCCATGGTAGCGTTAAACGTTTAACGCAACCTTGTCGGAAGTCGCATTAGAAGTTTCACTTCAATAACTTAAAATTGGCGACCTTGCAACGATATCGTAAATGACGTTAACCTTTGCAGTAGCAAACCGATAGCTAGCACTACTCTTTCAGTCGCCATTTATCACCAGAACATATATAGTAAGCCGTGACTATTGGTAAAAATGCGGCGGTAGCCTAGTGGGAGTACGTCCACCTTCCAATCAGAAGGTCGTGTTTTCCAATCCCAGTGCAGGCACGTACCAATACGTAATTTTCACTCACTTTTCGGTGAAGGAAAACATCGTGAGGAAACCCACATACCACATTATTTCGGAGGTAGGTAAGTGATGCACCAACCCGGATCTGGCCCCCATGGTGGGTTATGGCCTAACCCTTCTCCCGAAAGTGAGGGGAGACCCGTGCTCAGCAGTGGGATAATATTGGTTTAAAGAAAGAAGAAAGAAAGAAAAAACATTTATTCTGACACAACTGCACACAACAGCGAACAACGTACATATTAGAGATAAGACAAGAAAATGAAAACACGATGAACATAATAGTGTACGCAGATAGCCGGCGCGCAGTGATGTCAGACAAGGCCTGAGCTCAGCATAATGCTGTGGTCAAACCACAACGCTGATTTTCAGCTCTTGCCTTCTTGCTCTTGGTTTATGATGATTGGTATAAATATTTCTCCCAATTCTCGATAAAAAAGTTTCACTTCAAAAAGGCTAAGCAAAAAGTTCTAGATGTAGCTTTGAACAAAATCATGGGTCTATGGGAAAGGCTCGTCAGAGGTTATATCTCCCACTGGTCATCATTCCCTCCTTATTATGGCGGCTGATACTAAATCGAGCGCGTGGACAGCATGCTACGTATATCTAAACAGGGGCGAGGTGCGTTACACACGTAAGGTGTAAGAGGTTCGGTGGAATTATGCTAGTTACATTTTAATAGGAATATACCACACAGGGAGGTCTGTTTATTACCGTTTTTATGTGTGGGTCTCTAAATTTCGGCAGTTCCACATATCTCTACTGATCTATCCGTACTGGTAGGGAAAAATGGAATTTTTTTCCACCTATTACTACTAGGGGGGAAACATGGAAATTTTTCTTCCATGTATTTCTCATCCATTCAATCCCAACGTACTTTGCGATGTCATCCGACCATCGAGCTGGTGGTCTGCCTCGCAGGCGTTGCGCTCCTCTTGGCCACCACTCCGTTATTACCTTCGTCCATCTTTGGTCATCCCGCCTTGCCAAGTGGATGAGACTGGCACCTATACCCAGCAGTGGGTGGATACGGGCTGAATAGATAGATAGATAGATGTATTTCTACTATGGTCAAGTACAAGTAGGAAGAAAAATGAAAAGAAAAAAAAAATAAAAAAGGAATTAGGTTTATTTTATTGTATATGTTTTGAATTTAATAATTGGTATAACTAGTCTAAAAAGAAATCGAAAAATAAGAGGTTCAGGACAAATGTTGAAAGTTCCATCTATAAAGAAAACTTTCCCATCAGCTAATAATTCATTAGAACTTTCATCACCAAATATTAAGATTAGATTAACACTGAAGATGTACTCAGCAAACAGGAAAAAGCAGACAACATTTTTGAAATTCTCGATATGATGATACTTATTTCTGGATTGATTATAACAGTGGATATAAGTGGAAAAGTATCCCCCCTAGTAGTAATAGGTGGAAAAAAAATCCATTCTTCCCTACCAGTAGAGATAAATCAGTAGGGGTATGTGGAACTGCCGCTTAATTTAAAGCTATTTTTTCATGTTTCAGTGAAAGAATCTTAGTAATAACGCGTCGCGATAAAATATATAGTTCCTGACCCCAAACTAAGATTTCTTGAATGTAGGCCGTTAGGAACTACGAGGAACATGGTCCCACTAGCACTCAGGTCCCAGACTCTGAGCAAAAACACGTGGTTCACACAAATCTTTGTCACAATCACGCTTCGCAGTCAGATTCGTACATATTTACAACTAACTTGGATTCGCTATTCACTTGGTATTTAGGCCATCAGGAACTACGAGGACCATGCTCCTACAAACATCTAGACTCAGAACAAACATTTGTGGTTTACATCGTTACCCTGTGTGGGAATCGAACCCGTAACCTCACGCTTTGCAATGGGCTCATCACCCACTTACACCACGGAAGCCGTCAAGTGTCTGAGTATATATCACCGATTTGTTAAACATAAATTACATAACATTCTAATAACCTACTAGCTCATCATCAACTCATACGAGCAAGTCGTTCACCTGATGGTAAGTGGTACCCATAACAGTCACAATTTCACTCAGAACTTTACATTGCATAATCTTGCGCGGCACTTCACTGCGTTCGTCACCCTGAGACATCGGCTCTAAAGTCTCATATGCCCAGTAATTTCTTTGGAAACAATGCCCTTCACAATTTAAGAGAGCTTGTTAAGCACAACCCTAAAGCATATCGACGCTAGAAAGCGTAAACGCTGAAACGCAAAATTGTTCACCAGAGCCAAAAAACTTTTATTTTGTTGAAAAAAATCAAAACTCGATATCTACTCGACCTAAAAACGTAAATTTTGGATATTTGGTGTGTTACATACAAAGCTACAATACTGCTACCTTGGTTATATCCTAAAGTTCCTAGGGGACGTTGAAATGTGTGTTACAGCGTTTGTTTCCAAATATGTAAAAAAAATATTTTCGGGTCGGTCAAAGGGTTACAGCGTTTACGCTTTCTAGCGTCGATATATTATCGAGATGCATCGTGGGCCATCCCTAACCCACCCCAGAGGTCAAGAACAACAAACATACTGTCAGTTACTTTATTGAGCCGTCATTTTTTATCGACACCTACCATTGGTGCATATCCCACCTTCCTGATACCTTGAAACTGTCGTACTGTGTCACAGACAAAACAACTTACTCACCTGTCTAATATCAATAAGACGTCAGAAAATCTTATTGCGACATGGTTGTGGCTAGCTAATAAATTTATAGAGCCGTTTGAGTCAACTTCATAGAATCATTACTATTGTGTTAGAAATATCCAATAAAAAAACTTTAGACATCCTGTCCGGATCACTTTTTAGCCTTTAAATTGGTTAATTAAATAAATACATAAGTATACTCGGAATATATAGTATCGGAATAATAAATATATAGTATATTAATATGTTAATTTTATATAAGAATGTAATTTGCATTGCAATTGCGATTAAATGTGGGCATGACTTCATGGAATTGGTTTTTAAATTATGTAATAAAAGTATGTGTAGCTATTAAAAGCCGTGGGAAGTTAAAAAAAGGTTTATAAATTGCAAGCGTTATTTAATTGTTTTTAATTGTTTTTAGCGGTGGTAGCCTAGTGGGAGAACGTCCGCCTTCCAATCAGAAGGTCGTGAGTTCAAATCCCAGTGCGGGCACGTACCAATGTGTTTCTGTAAAACATATGTGCGTAATTATCACTCGCTTTTCGGTGAAGGAAAACATCGTGAGGAAACCCACATACCTACCCGAGAATTATTTCGGTGGTAGGTATGTTATCCACCAATCCGGACTGGGCCCCCGTGGTGGATTATGGCCTAAACCCTCTTCACGAAAGTGAGGAGAGACCCGTGCCCAGCAGTGGGACGTTATGGGTTGATGATGATGATGATGAAATTGCAACATATTTATCAAAATCTTAAATCTATTTAATCATTTTTTTTTCTTTTGATAGCGGATTACGTCTTCTAGCAAAATCCAATGTTACGTTCATCTGACAACATAGGCGGAATAAAAACTATATTTTATATTTATATTTTATTTATTAAAATTATATTTCCACTTTTTCTTATAAATTATTTATTAACAACATTATCTAATATGTATTTTATAAGTGTCTTTATAGCCACTCAGCTCCGTAACGGCTGAACAGACTTTGATGCCATTTGGTGCGTAGACAATTTAGTTCCACGAATAACAAATGCGATACTTTTTATACACGAGTAACGCCGCGGGGTGCGGCCAGTATGGGATAATATCATTAAAATATTTTCATCATTTACAACTGCATTGGCATTTAAAACATTCTTCCACTGTTTAATTATAATAACGTGGTATATTTTATACACCATAAATACCGTATTAATTAAAATAACGTACAGTTTCCCAAACCACAAATTTTAACCACTGCTAACTACAAATTAGTATAACCACTAACTACACCTAACTACTGCGAACGGACTCTAATAAAGAATCAATAAATTCCCCTTTAGTACCATTCGATAATTCTAAATATCACATATTAATTCCATGGCTACCGAGAAAAGGCAGTTAAATAATAAAAATATACACCTTTAGTTGTTTTATATTATCTATAAAGGTATAAGGAGCCGGGAGCTAACGCCTAGTATGGTTACGGATGCAAATGGCTAATTCACACATTATAAGTAACGGGATAATATGGCGCGGCGCGTTAATATCAATTATTATTAGTTTAATCACGGTAGTTAATCTATGTATGTGAGCATATTTGCATAGAAATTTAATTAAAATAGCACAGGGTATGTTTTGAAAGTAGCAATTCTTAAAATTACCTTCATTATTGAAGATAATTTATAAGCGTTTATTAAAAACCACCGTAAAAACGAACTGCAAAAGGTTGTCATTTTTTTATTTTTTGATGGTTAAATAAAATTATATGTATGTTGTAATTATTATGTTTATTGATTTATCAAATCAGCTGAAAAGTAATAATAATACTTATAATTCTTTATTTGTTTAATTATAATACAATTTTATTCCAAGCTATTGTATGGGATGGTACATTAAATAATTCATTAGATGACGTATTTTAACTTTTTTACAAACATCCTGATGAGTGAAACGGTGATAGCTTAGTAGGAGAACGTCCGCTTTCCGAGACGAAGGTCGTGAGTACCAATCCCAGTGCGGGGATGTACAGTGTGTCTTTTGTTTTCGGTGAAGGAAAACATTATGAGTAAACCCACATATCTACCCGAAAATTATTTCAGGTAGGTAGGTATGTGGTCCACCATTCCGGACCGGCCCATATGGTGAATTAAGGCCTAAATCTCTTCGCGAAACTGAGGGGAGACCCGTGCTCAACAGTGAGCCTATATAGGTTGATGATGATGATGATAATCCGAACAGCGAAGGAGTGGAACACCTCGCCAGCGTCTGTGTTTCCCGAAAACTATAATCTGAAAGTATTCAAATCGAAAGTGAATAGGTATCTTCTAGGCAAGCATGCTCCATCCTCGACCGAGTCGACACTTGCCAACAGGTGAGACTGCGGTCAAATGCTGGCCTATTCTACAATAATAAAAAAATTATGATGATCCGGATGAGTAATTAAAACTAACAGTGTCTCCCGACCTATCAGAGACATACAATCATGAGACAGTAGTCAGTAAGCGTACCACATACTGCGATCCAAGAGACAAAAATTTTCAAATGCTCGTAAACTTACTAAGAAACAGCCTAATAAAGATAATCATTCTGTTGGTATTTTCATTGAATGGGACTTCTGAGGCGCGTCTGTTTAACATCTTTTGTTTAGGCATTATTTTGTTGAATATATGAGACGGAGGAGGTTGTATAGTGTGCGGCCAATTTCATAAAAATACAAAAGTTAAACAATTTTCAATCCATTACGGTACAATCAAACATGTCCACTTCCAATTATTAAGTTTAATTTTCTATTTAATTTTATCTAATTATTGTTTTGAAGCTGTAAATTAAATGATCTATGTTTTTTATAATTATCACTCGCTTTTCGGTGAAGGAAAACATCGTGAGGATACCAACATACCTACCCGAGAATCATTTCGGAGGTAGGTAGGTGATCCACCAATTCAGATCTGGCCCCCGTGGTGGATTATGGCCTTAACCCTCCTCACGAAAGTGAGGGGAGACCCGCGCTCGTTGCTTACTTCTAGGCGAACGTGTTCCATCAGGTGGAATACTCGTCGAACCCAAGATTTTTTTATAGATATAATAATTATAGATATTTTAAAATCCACTGTGAGACTAATGACCAATTTATCACTTAATAAGTCTCTCTTCCAACCAATAAACTTGATTGATAAGTGTGCAAAAATGAGATATAATTAAGTCGTATCAAGGTGATAAACTCTGTGGCATTTTTTACCTCATTATAAACATATTTTAGGATGTTCTTGAATTTTTATCAAGCGGTTATTAACGGTTATTTTATAGTGATTAGTATCATGTAGGGATGTGGAGGATTTCCGGCCAATTTAGGGCAAGTATTTTTGCCGATTGCCAGAAAACTTTGCTTCGAATTTCTTGCCGATTATTCTCTAAGGAATTTTCGAATTAAGTGTCAAGTAACTTTATTGATTACCCTTTAATTGAGCCATTTAATGAAATATATTAGAAGGAAATTAATTAACCAAAAATTCTACCAAACGTACGAGATCACACAGAAACTTTACTCATGGCCACTCATAAAATTAAATTTAGAAGTTACTTTTATTCGTGTACAATTTTTTTTTATTAACCTTAATAATGTAATGATAAAAAATACTCCAGACTTTCAATATGGCCGATGAAAGATAACACTTCTAACTATTCAGTCTGTCGATTAGGTAAGTATCCGGCGTTTGGTTGATTCGGCCGGCTGCGAGGCGCATCTCTAAATTGTTGTATTTGACTGAGAATGTGGTTAGAGATTTATTTTGTCGTAAATCTACACAAATTCCTAAACATTGATGTTAAATAGTTTGGACCGGTAGAGATATGAAGATTGAGAAGTGCCATCCACACAGAATGAAGTAGGAAAGTCAAATGAAGACCAAAACGAAAATAATTTCACTAATTTCGTGTGCAGTTTTTGGAAATCGATGTATGCCATTTATGTAAAAAAAAACACACGTACAAAAATTGCAGATCAACAATTTTGTAACCCATTTTTTGCGTATACCAAATACAAAACTGACGGCACTGGATCGGTGGTGGCTAATTTAATGCAGGTCCCGTAGATGTAGGGTCAGATTGCCCTGTATAACACAATTTAAACAATTATTATCTAATTTTGGAACTTATTAAATATTTCAAAATGGGGCCCGGGTACGAAATAAATTGTAAGCAACTATTTCCTCGGTTAATCGTCGCCGCTGGTGACAAGAGGGCTGGCTCATTTCTCGCACAGAGAATAGCTATTGCTATTCAACGTGGAAATGCAGCCAGTGTTCTTGGCGCCATGCCTCGTGGACAACCCTCTTTTGTTTTAAATAAATTGCACATTTAAAAAAAAAATTTTTTTTCATTCATATTCATGTACTGATCAATATATTTCGTCACAGAAGTACCATGATATGCAGGTAGTGTTAAATATAGGTTCTTTGTCTGTAATATGCCAATGTGGCATGCAATTATGGTTTATATGTCCAGTCTATTACTTACGTTATATCAAAGTAGAATTAAAATTCAGTAATAAAATTATTTTCACTTACAGTATATACATGCATACAGTCACGCCTTTCTCCCGTCGGGGTAGGCAGAGACTACACCTTCCCACACGCTACGAGCCCAGCGGAATGCAGTACACCAACTCCCTGACACCCTCTACTGATTTCTGGAACTCCAGACCCATAGGATGTGTAGGGTCCATGCGTGGTGGCGTCACATCCTTCCGCCTGGTCTCATTCACACAAAGAACATTAATCCGTCTTTTACTCATCATCTCTCTTTCATACCTCCTCCAACATCCATCGTAGCAAAGCTGAGATAACAGTACAGTTACAGTATTTACAATATTAATTTACAGAATAGAAGTAGGTTGCTCAGTGGGTTTTCGTAGTAGGCTGTTCCTTGTATGGTCACATACATTATATAAAATAATGTGTTCAAAATAAAAGAAAACTAATTTCTACATCACACCTAAATTGCGCTGTGTCGCAGGAACTATTCAACCTAACTCTTCCTTCTTTAACTCAGCAATATCATGTTCCCGACTGCGACAAGGTACCGGATTAATGTTATAATTTTTTTATATAATTCCCAGTGCTGGCTGTTCCATAGCAGGCAATATTAGCATGTCTAATGTCACTATTAACATAGATCTGTCTCGAAGCGGCCATAAACGGCTTTAATGCCCATTAATAAGGCGTAAAGAGCCATTCATTATACTAAAACGGTCTCGGGTGACATTCTACCTTGTTACCGAGGACTGAATAACCTAAAAACCTTATAAAGCCAGCTGGTAGGCTCAGGGACCGCTCAGTCATAGTTTTTTTTTATGCACGTGGGCCCCCTATAGGGTACTCGTGAAAGCACTTTTGACTATAGATGTAGCTCAAGCAGTTGATCGTTAAAGCACATACACGGACCGCCCGAGCAGTCAGCAGCAACTGCTTCAAGCAGCCGATAAACAACAACATCAAATCGCCTGGCAGACGTGACGCCATAGCAGTAAATAGCTCTAGAAGTCGAGAACAGTCAGTTTATGTCTTCCAACTGTCAGAGCAGTTAACACCGACTTGAAGCAGTAGCTTCAAACAGCTGACTGCTCGAGCGGTCTCGTGTATACCTGTACATTGAAGAAGACTATGCAGTCGCTGCTAGGAGCGATCGATCGCGACTGCTTTAAGCAGTTTGTGTTTGAGTGTTCTTAGACCTTCTTTCGAGCCGAGACCGCATTACATCACTTTTATGTGTGACACCCGTACACCCGTACCCGTACCCGTGTGTGTGTGTACTTACCCGGAAAAAGCGGTAAGGTTCTATACCGATTATTTAAATGGGTACCGTTAAAAATGTAACAAGTTTTGTCCTCAGTGCTTGTTATCTTTCCGTGGTCACTGGGTTTTTTGTGATAAATGACGAATCTGAGTTTTAAAGTTCGTGTATCTTATAAAATGCTTATAAAAGTGTCTAATGGGAGTGATAATAAAAAACCGGCGTGTTTAGTGGGAATTTTTATAGACCTACAGAAAGAGGGCCGTACATATATGTCTTAGATTTAGGTGTTTTTTTCTACACAAATTTTATCATCATCATCATCATGCTGAACACGGGTCGCCACTCACTTTCTTAAGGAGGGTTAGGCCATAATCCACCACAAGGGCCCGATCTGGATTAGTGGATAACATACCTCCATTTGAAAGAATTCTCGGGTAGGTATGTGGGTTTCCTCACGATGTTTTCCTTCACCGAAAAGCGAGTATAATTTATTTGTTTAGTTTTATGTATGAACCAGCCTTTAGTATCAGGTTCCTGTAAACAGTTTAGTTTATTATATTGCATTAAAACCAGCTTAAGCAAGTAAACGCTGTATTCAAAATATCGGATATCACACCTCGAGGTCGGAAATTAGGATGAGGTATTAATACAAAACGTCCGCCTTCCAATCAGAAGGTCGTGAGTTCAAATCCCAGTGCGGGCACGTACCAATGTGTTTCTGTAAAACATATGTACGTAATTATCACTCGCTTTTCGGTGAAGGAAAACATCGTGCGGAAACCCACATACCTACCCGAGAATTATTTCGGAGCTAGGTATGTTATCCACCAATCCGGACTGGGCCCCCGTGGTGGAATATGGCCTAACCCTCCTCACGAAAGTGAGGAGAGACCCGTGCCCAGCAGTGGGACGTTATGGGTTGATGATGATGATGATGATTAATACAAAATACGAATATAGTTGTCGACATCAATGATTTTACAATTTCGTGTTAAATCCATAGTCTCTCGAATAAGCGTAAAGCTGTGTTTCAGGAACCAGGAGGCCTACCATGACGTCTTATAGCGATTCAGTTCAGGACCCATACTGATTACTACTGATACTGACATACTCCATAGTGTTTTCCCATACAACAAACACAACAGTTGTGTTTTCAGCAGTGAATGTGTTAAGTTAACTTCCCTTGTACATATATCTTGGAATTTTGAAAGTTAATTTTGACCCAGTTGCTGAATTGAGTTAAAATTTTCCATACCTGTCAAGTTCCAATGACGATACAATGTTATGGTGATAGCAAGCTGGAGGCCTACCATGACCTCTTATAGCGATTCAATTGAAGACCTAAACTGAACCGCGTCGCATAATCGTACCGTGACGTCTTATTTTTAATGTTGCTGCCATTTTCAACCTAAACTGGTTCCAGTTAAGGTTGAAAATGGTAGCAACCTAAATTGATTCGCTAATAAGCCATTTTCAACCTAACCTATATCCAGTTTAGGTTGAAAATGGCAGCAACATAAAAAATAATACGTCACGGTACGATTATGCGACGCGGCTCAGTTTAGGTCCTGAACTGAATCGCTATAAGACGTCATGGTAGGCCTCCAGTGGCTTCTCCCATCGTTTATTATCACAATTTAGATCTACTAATCTACAGTAAGCAGTACTAATCAAAGGTATTAACTTTGTACAAAAAAAATGCAATTATTTCCTCGATTAGTCGACGCCACTGGTGATAAGAGGGCTGGCTTATTTAAGTCATAAATCACCACTTGAAAGGACCATTTCCTTTTTTCAAACTCAAACCATAATCAGTATTTGACTGAGTGACGAGACGAGCAAGTCGTCTACCTGATGGTCAGCGCTACGCCCGCCCATAACAGTAAAAGTGCTACCCAGAACTTTGCATTGCATAATCCTGCGCAGCACTGAGACATTGGCTCTAAAGTCTCGTATAACCCAGTAATTTCGCTGGAAACAGTGCCCTTCAAACCGGGACATGGTAATGTTTGCACACTACTGCTTGGCGGATGAATATCTAGCAAAGGTACTACCCCAGGCGGTATCTTGCAGAAGAGGCCTCCCATTGCTATACCATAATCTACCATAAGTTACCAGAGGGAATTGATCAATTGCCCATGCAGAGGTTTAAAACATTTATTAAGGTTAATCTCATAAAGAAAGCCTATTACACTATTAATGACTATGTTAAAGACAAAAATGCATGGCCTCAATGTCCCAATCTCCATGATAATGATAAGTAACGTAATTTATACAATTTCAATAATGTAATTTAATAGTTTGGTAATAATGGTATATCATAATATTGTCAATAGAATAATTTATTCTTATATTGTATATTATGGCTTTAAAAAAAAAAAAAAGAATGACTAAAATTTAAAAAATGACATCGCCGTAGAGTTTCTTGGTGCTGTCTTCTCTAACGGGCGTATTTCCGAAGCACTGGTAGAGTCAATGGAGCTTTCCTTTTCGTGTGCGAGACTCAGGCATGGGTCACCACTTGAAAGGGAAATATCCTTTTTCTAACTCAAACCATAATTAGATAATAATCATTAGTTTCGTAGATCATAAAATTTGACTTATTTTTTTGTATTTCTATACTTATGTATAAGATATTATTTTTTTTGACGTGTAAAAGTGCAATATTTTGCCTATTTACAATAAATGATTTGAGTTTGAGTTTGAGTTTACCATAGAATAAAAAAATAGCTCCACCACGTAAATTCTTAACATGATTCTGACATCCATGTCCAGATGGCATTGTTAACAAAAGTGAACCATTTCGCTGCCCACTCGTCCTGATTTCCCTATTTATTACCTTCGTTAACAGGGGAAAACAATCTTTCTTACTTAAATAATAAGATTAACTTTCAATCGTGTATTGTTAGTGTGGAAATAGATTTATTCTATGTTACCACAATAGAGTCATCCCTTATTCTGATTGCCATAACTTACTAAAGAATGTTCTGTACAGTGTAATCCGCTTTCCAATAAACAGTTTATTTATTAATCTTTCCATATAAGCTTTTATTAATTATTATGTTACTATTTTTTTATTTATTTATATAATTTGTAAACCACCGTCCCATGTTTTTTTGCTCTTCGCCATGCTTATTATTATCTAATTTTCTTATTCTTCTTCTTCTTGGCAACAGGTAGACGCTTGAAATATTCACAGAACTTTTAGTTATGTATTAACTTTAAAAATAAATAAGTAAATTAAAATAAATTTAAAATTTAAGGGGGGCTCCTATACAACAAAGTACGGAACCCTTCGTGCGCGAGTCCGACTCGCACTTGGCCGGTTTTTTTTTTAATAATTAGGTTCGCGTTTGACCACTATCTCACATGATGGTAAGTGACAATGCGGTCTACGATGGTGCACGCTCACCTAGAAGTAACCAACCTACGCGTGACTTGAGGACTCCCAGGACTCGTTTTTCTGTACATCTTGCAGCCCGATAGTAGCAAGGAGATGGAGGAATAAAGTTATGCAACTCCATCGCACACCATCCGATATGTAACCATTAGAAGACTGACTCCCCGGTTCCAAGCTGATCAAATTTAGTCCATACTCCATCAATCTACTGTTAGTCGCTGAGGAGTTCCGTGTCTACCTTCCGTCTCTATCATCACATTGTGGTTTACCTAATTCCCCTACCAAGCATTAAATTTCTCTCAATCTCTCCAAATAAAATTAACACTTTAAAAGCGGGGTCTAAATCTTCCAATCTGAACCCTAGATCTCTGATCGGGCGCTCAGCCCAAGTTTATTCCTGGCTTTAGTCGTATATCAGAAACCCGATACGTTCACAATAAGACGCGTTTATACCACGTAAGAACCTTTTAGTCTGGGATTGAAATGTTTAATGTGATTTTTCATTGTGGACGTGGGTTTTAGAGATCGGTGTTTGGGAAAAACGGGCCTCGGGTGCCTGTATCGATGCTGGAAAGTGGAACAGCTACGCGTCTAAGGTTGATTAGAGTTTCCTTTTCCTGTACGAGATTCAAGCGTGAGTCGCCACTTGAAAGGGAAATGTCCTTTTTCAAACTCAAACCATAACGTCATTTATAAAGCAATTAGGAAAAGTGTTTTTTTATTTGAAATAATGAACTTTCACATTGGTGCCTTAGAAATTTTAACAAAATCAGTGCATTAGTTTGGTTTTTATTATTAGTATATCCAGTTGAAGTCGTTTTCAAACTCAAACCACAATCATTAGTTTAGTTGATCATATTTGAATTATTTTTCTCTATGTATATGAGACTTAAGTGTAAGTTGACTTGTAAAAGTGCATTATGATTGCCTACTCGCAAAATATGATTTGAGTTTTGATATCAATAGACAGCGATGTAAAAAATGCTGGCTTTAGAGCCGATGTCTCATGGTGACGAGCGCAGTGCAGTGCCGCGCAAGATTATGCAATGCAACTATTGGCTCTGTAACTGTTATGAGCAGCCGTAGCGCTAACCATCAAGTGACCAACCTGCGCGACTCGTCATTCAGTCAAATAAAAAAAATCCACGGAACCAATAAACTGATAGAGCAAGCAAACAAACTTGTAACTATGTAGCCACATTATTGGAATGTTTTATAACGGCCGATGGCGCTCAAGTGTTAAATTGAGTTATCCGTGTCTATTCCATTTCTTTTATTTTATTTATTTTATTCCCGATATATTGTGGGAATTATACAAACAAATTATTTAATTTAACGATTCCGACGGGATAGCAAGTAGGGTATTTATTATGTTTAATGTTAGAGTGTTAAGTTACGTTTTATTTCGGCTGATTGAGTTGGTATGTTTACCGGTGGACATTTATTAAGAATAAGAATAAATAAAATAAAATCTCTTTATTATGGGACGGTATCGAGGCTTAGAATATGTTTGGGAAATAAAATTTGGTGGGTTCAGGTGCAATCGACACTCTTAGATTGGTTTCCGTTATCTTTACGTGAAATATAGATATTTGTAGATACAAAAATATGATATTTTATGTAATAACTGTATTATTCCAACACTATTTGTATGCCTCGGATTTGCCTGGAGATGTCCCGTTTTTGCCAAACCAACTTTTTGTTGCATGTTGAGTTGTCAATCATAAAATCGAGAGAACAAATTATGTGTCAGGATAGGTATTATATTATATCTTTATTTTAGAAAAAACTATAAGGAATCCTAGTTGGTTAAACTTTACGTAATACAAAGCGATGTTTCCATAATTACTGGCCATTTGAGACTTTAGAACCGATGGCTCAGGGTGACGACCGCAGTGCAGTGCCGCGCAGGATTATGCAATGCAGGGTTCTAGGTGGTGCTGTGACTGTTATGGACTTGTCATGCAGCACAATAAAAAAAAATTCAAGGACTGCCGCTGGAATATTCTGAAAGGCACGGAAATTCTGCTTGTACAAGATAGTAATAGACGGACACCACCACACATTTTGTTGAGTGTTTTTAGAAGTGTCAGAAAAAACCTTTCGTTCTAAATATGGCGCGCCTTCGTCCGTTTGGTTTCGACTATTTTTTATTCCTGCATAACTACGCAGCACAGAACAATTTACCACAGAGGAGCAATCCAACTTGTAGCATTGCTGCTATCGGAGCATCGTTCCTAGAATCGGATCGGGGGTCGGAGGGGGGGCTGCGGGATTCACCCCCCGCTGCTCCGGTAATTCACGCTCACACCTCCGTGATTCTCGAGCTGACTGCGTGAGCAACAACGGGTTTGATACTTGTGGTAAAAACGCATTTTGAAACACTATTTTCATCCTATTGGTTTGAAGATCCAGAAACCAGTAAAGGGTGTCGGGGAGTTGGTGTACTGGATAGGCAAAGGCTACATATTTCCATACGCTGCGATTCCTGTGGAAAGCAGTACACCAACTCTCTGACACTCTCTACTGGCTTCTGGAACTCTAGACCAATAGGCTGTGTAGTGTAGGGTCCATGCGTGGTGGCGATCCTATCTGCCTAGTCTCATTCACATATCTATATATATAAAAATGTTATGTTGGTTTGTGTACGCTTCAAAAACTCAAAAAGATCTGCACCGATCGAGCTGAAATTTTAGCATGATATATAATCCGCATCAAGGATTGTTTTTATTTATTTTTTTCATCAGTGACATATCAGCAAATGTGCGAATGTGCCACAGCGAAGCGTGGCAGGGTACAGCTAGTAAAACATAAATCGGTATTTTACTCATCATCTCAGATACCTCCTCAATCTTATCTTTCATGCCTCCTCCAACAGCTATGCTAGCAAAGTAGGAAGATACCTAAAAATGAAAGCCAAGTATCAAGAGGTGTCCGTTCCAGCTGACCGTGTAATATATTGATGATGGTGTAACACTGTATTGTGATCTTTTGTTAGATTATGATAACTGAGATAACTTATTCCCGAGTTAATGTAACCGTCTGACAGCTCGATAGGTCGCGCTAGTGTGGAATGGGCTTCACACTTTTGTGTTGTTATTTATTTTATTACTTTTTTGTAACTTCGATATTTTCTTTTTTTATATTTTGTATAGTATAGGTTTATGGTGTATGTACACTTTTTGTATTTTTTTAACATAATTATGAAAAGCGAATTTAATAAGATAATAATAATAATAATTAAGAAAAAACCAGTTCTTAAAATACAGCTGAACACTTCCAGTATGCTGTAATCCTCAATAGAAAAAACACAGGAAACGAGTCGCAATTTTTTTACCCGCGAATAGTGAAATCGCAAATAAGGAGCTTTTATTATAGTTATAGGTCCAACCTAGCAAGTCTATATTAAGGTGGTTAGTAAAGAAAATTCAAATATCCAACCGTTTTTTAGTTTTGTAGCTAGACCGGGATAATGCAAATGACAATGAAGTGTGCGACAGCCCTAAATCAGATACAGAACAGTATATTGATGGTGTTTGGGCTCATTTTGATCACCCTGCAAACAAATTTGCCTATTTATAAAAACTCAGGAAACATATTATATTTTCCTACCAAAAATCCTATTGCGACTTTTTTCTATCAAGAAAAATCGTGATTATGCATTGCAAAGTTCTAGGTGGCACTGTAACTGTTATGGGCAGGCGTACCGCTTACCATCAGGTGAACACCTCGCTCGTCGCTCACATAAATAAATATAATAGAAAATAAAAAAGAAATGTGTTCACGTTCCCGTATAAATAGTAAAGCCGCATCCACACTATCGCGCCAACCGAAGGAACAAACAAAAAAACCAACAGGTGCATTGTACGGCGTTCGTCTCGCGGAGTCATAGTTTGTTTTACATGATAATTGGGGGAGAATTATGGCGCAGTCACACGGGAGGACGGCGGGTTCTACGCCGTACGCGATTAGAGATAGGACGCTGTAAAGTCAGCCTTGGAAATATTTCCAACTTGGGCTTTTGACATTTCGCGTGTCAGACCTATCGAAAACCAATGACTTCCATAAATTTTCCAATAATTTTTTTCATTTTTATTTCTAGTTTGCGTATTATACTGTAGAACTTACTTATTGTGAAGTACCATTGTATATTTCTTTAACTAGCTTTTTTTATTTGACTGAGTGATGAGACGAGCAGGTCGTTCACGCGGTGGTAAGCCTACGCCTGCCCGTAACAGTTAACTAGTTACCTAACACGTATTTTATCAACAAACCAATCTGTCAGTTCATCTGTCTAATCTCTTTGTCCACCACTCGTGACTAAGGCATGCGTGAATTGAAACGTATTACATTATTGTTTTGATGTGTGAAACGGAACGGCTTGTGGTGTTATATTGTTTACAGTGTCTCTCTTTACAATATAGCTGTCAAAAACCACTTCAATCAAAAACGGAAAAAAAAACAATATAAAATAACCTTTGGCCGTGTTTTCTTATACTGTTATTTATTTTAACTTAATAACGAGACGGTCAAGTTCTTCTCCTGATAGTAAGCTTTACGCCTGCCCATAACAGTTGCAGTGCCACCCAGAACTTTGCATTGCATAATCTTGCGCGGCACTGCACTGCGACATTACTTCTAAAGGTTCAAATGCCGAGTAATTTCGCTGGAAACAGTGCCCTTCAAACCGGACAGTAATATTTGCACACTACTGCTTACACATATAATAATTTTTGTCCCGTAAAAATGAATAGTTCTTCCGGTATAATACTTATCGCGGACGAAACAGCTGGGCGCAGCTAGTCTTTATTTTTATTTATTTGACTCAGTGACGAGACGAGCCAGTCGTTCACCCGATGGGAACCGCTAAGCCTGCCCATAACAGTCACAGCACCACCCAGAACCCTGCATTGCATTATACAATCTATTATAGTTATTAATATACTGACGTAATTATTGCTACTGAAACGCCTTCAATAATCAGGTTGGTTCTATTTTAAGACAGTCGATAGATATAAACTTTTCCCCAAAAGTATGCCGTAAAATACTTTAACAAGTTTATCGTAGAAGACGTCCAAACATCTTGTACCACGCATTCGTTCACATCAAGTCTTTAACTACAGTGTGACCACCATGAGAGCTTGCTGGAAAAAATAGCTTACGCTTTGTACACTGTCGAATCAAACTGAGTTATTTATGTAACTGATCACAATAATAATATTAATAACTGGATTATTTCATGTAGGGATTTAAGCTTCTATTGTTTTATTTAAGTAGCCATAATCTTTTGTCAATTATGCTTTCAGTAAACATTTAACAGCAAAAAACAAAGCTATATCATCATAGCTTTTGATAGCAGATTAGTCTGAGTCAGAGTTTTTGAGAGACAATAGTCTTCATCATAATTCTCTAGTTTTTTTTTTAAAGATAAAGTGGCAAACAATGTTTTTGCCCGTCTGACGGTAAACGGTTACCGCCGCCTGCGTTGTCGATGCATTGCCTACTCTCTAGAGCTCTTTTCACCCTTCTCTTGAAGAGCCACATATTGTACTATTCCGAAAAAACGTATCGTGGTAGCTAAGTCCACATTCTGCAAGTGTGAGGTTGAAAACATCGCGAAAACTGGACAGTACGGGCCTTCCACAAATCCACTATAATGTGGGTGAGCTTTCTCGCGATAGATTTGCGGTGGTAAAATCTCGATGGTGGCATGAGTTCTTCAGAATACTCCCCTTATATAGATGGAATCCTAGTTCATTCAGGAGCTATGTATGTGATCATGACGCTTTATTTATTTAGATCATCAACTCCCCTCATTCAAACCACTGCAGGGCACAAACCTCCTCCCTCTTACGCCATTCATCTCGGCTTTGAGCCGATCTGGTCCAAGTGTTACCTAAAAATTTTATAATGTCGTCGGCCCACCGTTGGATCGGTCTTCCGCGGCATTATTTGGTATTTATTTAGATAGATGTTGCAAATCTTGCTGTCATTGATTCCCGCAAGCTACAAATTTAAGAAAGTATTGTTTTTTTGTAATAATTTCTTATAATATTGTACATCCGAAATGGATAAACTGTTGTTTCTAAAATTATACACGATTTACTATCTCTGTATTCACAGTTTAAGCATTAAATATGATTCTGATTCTGATTCTGATTCTACGTATTAGCGTGGTCAAGAATTTCTACCTAATTGAATTCAGTCTCCGATATCAGGTTACCAAGTATAATGATAATGACTTTATCGGGAGATGAAGATAAGCGTACTTTTACATAGATATTGAAGTTACTATAAAATTTGTTTGAAGTCATTTGATCGTTTTGTTTACACTGTTTGTGGATTTGGTTTCTGATTTTGATTATGGGTTGAAGTGACGCGTTTGGAGATGTTAATTAACTCTGATGTTGCGTTTTATTGTTTTTTTTTGTATATATTTATATAGCAGGATTTTTATTATCCTACTAGTCCTACTCCAACTAATATTATGAATGCGAAAGTTTGTGAGAATGGATGGATGGATGGATGTTTGTTCCTCTTTCACGCAAAAACTACTGAACGGATTCGAATGAAATTTGGAAAACAGATATTACACTATTAATGACTATGTTAAAGACAAAAATACATGGCCTCAATGTCCCAATCTCCATGATAATGATAAGTGACGTAATTTATACAATTTCAATAATGTAATTTAATAGTTTGGTAATGATGGTATATCATAATATTGTCAATAGAATAATTTATTTTTATATTGTATATTATGGCTTTAAAAAAAAACGAATGACTAAAATTTAAAAAATGACATCGCCGTAGAGTTTCTTGGTGCTATCTTCTCTAACGGGCGTATTTCCGAAGCACTGGTAGAGTCAATGGAGTTTTCCTTTTCCTGTGCGAGACTCAGGCATGAGTCACCACTTGAAAGGGAAATATCCTTTTTCTAACTCAAACCATAATTAGATAATAATCATTAGTGTCGTAGATAATTTAATGGTAATAAATATGGTTGGAAATGGCAGCAACATAAAAAATAAGACGTCACGGTACGATTATGCGACGCGGTTCAGTTTAGGTCTTCAATTGAATCGCTATAAGAGGTCATGGTAGGCCCCCAGTTCTTCAATGGCTTTCTTTGAAAGTATTGATAATTCGGCCAAAAGTAGAAACCAAAGTATACCTAAGAGTACATTCTCGTGTAATGTTCGCGAGACAGACAGACGGACAAATTTATAAGCGCCCGCTAACGAGATCACGGTACCGGTGGATAAATACGCATGTGCGATTTTTGAACTTCTGTTCCAATATAATTTTAACTTTTTGGAATGTTATAAATTGCAAAACCTCTTTTGATATAAAATTTATTGTAGTACCTGTTCGTTAAATGTATATTATATTGCCTTTACTTAATCTTTATGGTGTTCAATAAATAATTATTGTATTGTATTTATAAAATTTGGAGCATGAAAGATTTTGAGGAAATTGTTACTGGCAATGTGAATAAACGTGAGTATTTATATCGACAGTGATTATATATACTTTATGTTAAATGATAAAGGGAAAATGATTTCATTTATTTTTTTTGTAATATATTCAATACAGTTAATGGAAGCGTTTTATAAATAAGCGTGTCTTGTACTAGGTATATGATAACGAACTGCGTGGCTATGCAGAACGGTGCGAATCAGCTCGAGTTCGTTTCATTTTGACGTTTAATTTAATTTTAATTCGTATTAAAATGACGAGTACCGTGGCAATCAAACGTCAAAATGAAACGAACTCTAGCTGATCCGCACCGTGCTGCATAGCCCCGTTGCTCGAGTGGTTAAACAATTAAATAAAAAACCGTAAAAAAAAAAAGGCGAAAACGTTACATCTCAAAAACTTCACTAAGAAATCCTAATCAAATCCGTAATTGAATTTGATACTGTGACTTTCCGAGTAAAACATAAAACCTAGTAATAAAATAACTTTCACACTTACCGCCCTATCTTTCACGGCCGCATAACGAACCTCTAAAATAAGAACACACGGACAAACAAATAAACAAGCAGTATAATGTGCAGGTGTGAATGGGCTTGAGCTGCTGGTGGGAACGGGACAGATATACGAGAATCTGCAGGAGAGAATGAGACAGGGATATAATTGGCTTAGATGTAATATTTTAAAATTGGAAGTTCTAATCGCTGGGTCGTTTGAAACAGTGTTACGGTGATGAAAAGCATTGCTTTGGTTGAATTAACTTGAATTTATTAGTTAAGAGAAGTTTAGTTTGGGTAATGGTTGTCGTTTTTGGTAAAATTTATAGTTTTCTATTACGTGCTTTTACAACCTGTGAACCCAGTTAAGATTTCGTTTCTATATTTATTTTATAGAAGGTCGTCTTGTTAAGGTATATAACTATTATTCTGTAGAGGTGTAAATATTTTAAATAATTTAAAAAAAATACTTACCTTTGGATCACGTACTATGGAAAATTCATAAAATCAATTGTTTTCTGGTGTGATTCCTATCAAATGTTCACTACATCTTATAAAATATCAAAATATCGATGTCTCAAGGTGACGAGCGCAGTGCAGTGCCGCACAGGATTATGCGATGCAGGGTTCTGGGTGGTGCTGTGACTGTTGTGGGCAGGCGTAGCGCTTACCATCAGTCACTCAGTCAAATAAAAAAAAAGCTGTTTAAAACGCGAAAGATAGTACGTCAATAAAGAAAGTTTCACTTTTAAATGATACTTTCAATGTATACAAAAGTGAAAAATTTCCCAGCAAATATTTGATAAAAACATAATTTACCCCAAGCTGTGTAATAATATCTGTTCTTATAAAACCAAGTGCTCCAACTGTGAAATTTACCTTACTACGCACTACAATTCGTATTTATTATTTAATTAACAAAGAAAATGGCCACATTTAAGCCATTTACGATGTCCTGCATTCATAAAAGTGGCAGGAAACATATTATGTTTTTATTATTAAACATAATATTATAAGTATCTGCGACCACAGATGGGCAACTGAGATAACCTCAACAGCCGAAAAGTTATGGCGAATTAAATAATAAAATTTTATTGTTTTAAAATCATTATGACAAATCTCAATTTGGTTAATTATAATTTCGTTTGTGATATGAAAAAATATATTAGCTTCACATTTAATTGTTTTATTTTAATACAGTTTCTCTTATTAATCTATATAGTCTATGATAAAAAAATATATATATTAAAAAGTTGATTTCCTTTGGTTTTTTTTTGAAATGAAAACTAACTTCTTTGGTTTTTATAACGTTTTCAAATCAACAATAACTTTCTATTAAAACAATAAGCTTTAGTTTAATAATAAACAGTTTTATTTGTTTTATAATATAGTAGAAATGACTCATAACATAAAATTGCGAAAATTTTAAATCCTGCTATCCTATCCTATCCTACTAATATTATAAATGCGAAAGCTTGTGAGAATGGATGGATGGATGGATGTTAGTTCCTCTTTCACGCAAAAACTCCTGAACGGATTCGAATGAAATTTGGAACACAGATAGTTTATAACCAGGATTGAGTAATAGGGCACTTTTTATCCCGATAGTACGTTCCCGTGGGACAAAACGGGAAGTACGCAGGTGAAACCGCGGAGCGCAGCTGGTCTAATATAAATGGGAAACATTTCATTAGTTTTCCTTTTGCGCATTTGACTAAGCTGTATGATTTTCTGCTTTAACCATTAAACAAAGTATACACACATATCCCAATAACAGTGTACACACGCTTTATATTAAGTTTTAATCCATTATCTCTTAGGTGACAATCGAATCGCCCGCACTCCGCACGAAAAAGGCCGTATCAGCAAATCTCACCTCGTCAATTTTACACCTAACGCTACCTTAACGCTAGAGTGAGTTTAGTGAATTTATGATTCAGCTTGTACCTTTTTAAGTTTAAGTGTAATATAAGCGCAAAAGTGTCATATGAGTTTTTAATAAAAGAGGGTCTTAATTTGTGTTTGTTAGTGATTTTATAAACGCGATTTTATCTTATTGATACCCTTTTAAGATGGTCGATTTGTTAAAACGCCTACGGATACTGTTTTTGTGGCTAAATTAGGGTTGACCGGGCGAATGTTGTAGGAATATGAGTTTTGAGATACCTTTTTTTGCGTCGGCCCCGTGGTTTTGATTATCTTTGTTATTTATGAGAAATCCTTTGTATGTGTTAAATTTAATATATTTATTACGTTATAATATCACTTTTGTGGCCCTTAAGCTACTTTTAACAGATTTTTATCGTGTATTTGAAAATGTTTATTGTTATTGAAGCTTCGAAGTGGAAGCTAAGATTTTTTTTTTAATTTTCTTGTACTAAGTAAATAATCTAAAGGTTTTATTTGATTTTTAATTTGTACATATATTAAATTCGTCTATTCTTAAAGTGCAGACATTTTGTCCTATACAGTTTTATAAAATATAGATACATACCTAGATGGAAAATGTAATTATAGTGGAATAATTAAATATAATAAAAAAAGATATTAAATTTAAAAAAAAAACTAGAAAACTAAAACTTAAAAATCTAACAGATTATATTTTACGCTTGAGAAATTTAATATTTTGTATCATAAGGATACGGATGTTCAAGGGGCATGGCCCTCGTAAACTAGACGGAAAAAAAAAGTTGTTAAAAAATAGTTATGTAAATTTTCATCAGGCGCCATTTAAATATATCCCGGCGTGTCCTATCCAAGGAATAAGTACCTCCTTTTATGTAGCAAAATAATTGAATACAATTTCCATATAATTTTGGCCATAACTTAGGATTTACCACGTGAAGGCGCGATAATCATCTCTTAAAATTAGCCCTTATCCGAGACCGGCATTAAAATATTGTAATGAAGTCGTAACAGACATTCCTTTTTAAATAACTGTATTTTCAGTGTATTTTCTTGTTTTTAACGTTTGATAAATGCCAAAATTCAATTATTTCATATCATATGAATAAATAGTGTTATTTTTTTTGTATTTTGTGGCATTTTATTATACCTTTTCTATTAGTTTTTTTTTTTTTTAATTTGAATTGTTTTGTTTACTTTCTACTTTTTTTTTTTCATTTCCAATAAAATTACATTACATTTTTGACATCAGACAGCTCAATGTTATAGGAAAAGCCGCCGCAGACACCCGACAGTTCACACTAGCGCAGGTTCAAAAGAAATTGTAAAATTACTTAATCCCAATAAAAAAAAATCCAATTGCCGCTTTATATCTATAAGTACCTGCTTTAAGAATCCTGATCTTTTTAACGAATGCACAGTTTTAAAAGTCAATCGTTTAACTTCGCGAAACAAAACGAGATGGCCGCGCCGAGGCGAAAATTAATTTGGACGAAAATAAATAAACTTCAAACTAATAAGAAATAATAAAGTGAAGCTCACACCGAGACCGTCGGTGAAGCTTGTTTACGAGGAGCCCGATATTAATTTATTCGCATAATTCGGACACGGTTGTGTTTATTTCGAATATTGATTTGGAGAATGCGAATGGTCCTGAAAGGGTAATTTCAAACGGTTGAATAATATGCCATAGTAAACTTTTTGAATGGTGGTATATCTACTTTATAAACTTTACTTAAATGTGTGTATGTGTATGAAATGCTTACTTAAATTTTACGGCTTCATAAAACAGAGCCAAGTTAATATTTCGATTTGTGTGACGACGTCTTTTTTTTATTTTTGAAGTAAAACTTCTTTACGCACGCTTGACTTGGGGAGTAAGCTGGTGAATGCGTTACGAAAAGCGTGATCGAGCGAGCCGAAGGGAAATTGAGAGGGAGATATAAGTTAGTGAAGATAGAAAAAGCGAGAGTTACGTTTCGTATTTATTATGAAATATTTTATTAGTTGAAGTTTTACTTTACAAAAATTAGTTTTTTTTACAATATTCTTCTTAAAAATACTATAAAAGGTAACAAAATCATAAGTATTATATGATTTATTATTTACAAGTATCATCCTAATATTATTAAGATTTACAATACTACGTTTCCGTGGGAATAAAATATAGGCTGATAATGTAGCTTTCTATTGGTGACAGAATTTTTATCATAAAATCGGTTTTTTGGTGAAGATGTGAAAGCAAACAGACAAGCAAACAAACTCACATTCGCATTTATAAAGTTAGTTAGGATTGTCTTATTAAATCTCAGCCGAACCCGAGCCGATGTCTTAGGGTGACGAGCGCAGTGCGCCGCGCAGGATTATGCAATGCAGGCTTCTGGGTGCTGCTGTGACTGTTATGGGCAGGCGTAGCGCTTACCATCAGGTGAAAGACTTGCTCGTCTCGTCACTCAGTCAAATGAAAAATAAAATAATATCGTAAAATCTAATTTTATTAAAACATGAGTCTTTTAGTCAAAGTCAGCAAAGGCCCCTAAAATGTCCCATTCCCAAATAAAAAGGTGGTTCACAATAACGTTCTCAAAACGCGTTATTTTAATGGTCGATCGGGTTTCGTTCGCGTATTTGTATTTATATTAAACATTAAAATTTATTCCCATAAAAATATATCGATATTTCAATATCGATATTGTACAAGTGGAATTCGATACTAACATATTACTTTTTGTCTTCATGAGAATTATTCGAATTATTCGAATGGCTTATAAATGCCAAAATGCGCGATAGTTATGGCGAATCACATTTACATTAAATATATAAATTATATATACTAGCTGTGCCCTGCCACGCTTCACTGTGGCACATTCGCACATTCGCTGATATGTCACTGATGAAAAAAATAGATGAAAACAATCCTTGATGCGGATTATATATCATGCTAAAATTTCAGCTCGATCGGTGCAGAACTTTTTGAGTTTTTGAAGCGTACACAAATCAACATAACATTTTTATATATATACATTAAAAAGTAATACGGACTTACGTCACATAAGTACCTACTTATTCGCTGTATATGGCTACCATATTCAATTAAGTCTTCCATAAAATTAATTAGATTTTCAACTAAACCAGAACTTAACAAGTCTTTAAAACGAATAAAAACCCTAAATGGCGTATAATATATTTAAATTATTTTTTTACGTTAACACTTCGCAGCTTTACAACTAATTTGAAATTGAAAATCACAAGAAAACACGGCTCAAGTCTTGGACTCATACTTAAAAAGCTATTAAAGTAATAAAAATTAGCATTTCATATTTTATGGGCGCAAATTAATATCATAGCTAAGTAGAATAGCTTAAATTATATCAAAGCCTATGATTAACACTAATCAATTACTGTTAAAAAGTATAAATCTTGTAAAAGTATAAAATATAAGAATTAGAAATAATTTAAGTACCTACCTACCTTTTAAATTATTCAAAACTAAGCTTATATTACTATGTATGACTAGCTGCGCTCCGCGGTTTCACCCGCATAATTCAAGTTTCCCGCAATAACTCTCTTAAAAGCAATATTTTTTCCTTTTTTTGCCACATTCTTCATTGATACTCCGCTCCTATTGGTCGTAGCGTGATGTTATATAGCCTATAACCTTCCTCGATGAATGGACTATTCAACACAAAAAGAATTGTTCAATTCGAACCATTAGTTCATGAGATCCTAGCGTTCAAACAAACAAACTCTTCAGCTTTATATATTAGCCTATGCTAAATAATATGCTATCTATGATAAATAAGAAACAAAAGACTGTTGAGGGACAAGTTATAATATTACGTAATAATAAATTATTTTCTATGTATTAATCCATGTATTAACCTATCTGTGTGCCTAATTTTGTTTTTGTTTGTGCACGCCTACACCGCCTCTCCATCACTATGGGTGGTTGACTGGTAGAAAATGCTCTTAGCGTTAAGTCCGCCATTTGTACTAGTTAGTTAATCTGTGCAATAAAGTATTAAATAAATAAATAAATAAATAATTTGATCGAAATCCGTTCTTTCACATTTTTAATATTTAATATTACTAGCTGCGCCCCGCGGTTTCACCCGCGTAGTTACCGTTCCCGTAAGAATATGGGTACGAAATATAAGCTATGTTACTCGCTGATCATCGTCATCCCGAGACATCGGCTCTAAAGTCTCACAAGCCCAGTAATTTCACTGGAAACAGTGCCCTTCAAACCGGAACACAGTCATATTTGGCAAAGCTACTCTCTTAACGCCAACACGCTATTAAATACTGATTAAAATCTAAAAACATAGATAACGCTTTATTGTTTAAATAAAATTATATTAAAAAATAAGTCCCAAATGTGTATGAATTTTATTTTGGTCGACATGTTTGTCATCATTAGTAACGTATTAAATTTGCAAATTATTTTTATGAGTTAGTTTTTATATTACTAACAATTTTTATTAACTGTAAAGCACTTAGTTAATAATTTATTTTGAGTGATTGTGAGTTTAAAGTGACCACATAATTATCATGATTTTTTATTTTATTTGACTGGGTGACGAGACGAGCAAACCGTTCACCTGATGGTAAGCGCTACGGCTGCCCATAACAGTTACAGTGCCACCCAGAACTTTGCATAGGATAATCCTGCGCGCCACTGCACTGCGCTCGTCACCCTGAGACATCGGCTCTAAAGTCCCACACGCCCAGTAATTTCGCTGGAAACAATGCCCTTTAAACTGAAACACAGTAATGTTTGCACACTACAGCTAATAATAAACAAATCTTAATAATAAACCCTAAACCTTGTAAAAGTTTACGCTAATTTCACGACCAAACTTCATTTTCCCAAACCCATAAGCTCAAATTACACAGTTTACGAAGCGATCGCCAAACATAACGTTAACCCGCAAATTCCCATTAAAACACCATACAACCGCCTAATAAAACCCCAGCCATGAAAAACGAGAATAATTATAAAAATTAACATTTTATTGGTCAATTATAATAAATAATTTAGAAAAAACCTTAAGCCAGTTAACGATCTCAGCTCCACAGTGACGGATCGTGATTAAAATGTGTTTAAACAAAAATAATCGGTCTTTAAAATAAATATTGCGCCTTATTTTGAGTTCGCCACTGCGTCGCTTCGCCATAATGTTGGCGCGTTCTGTTTTAAAGCGTCACTCTGACACTGTATTCATTCCTCTCTCTCCTGCTAGCTTCAGTGTCAGATAAAGTATTGCTGTCCCTGTCGGTGGCAATTTGCTGGCGTGTTGTTAAGTTGCAATCAATTGGCATGCGCAAACAGACGCCTATGATATATCCCATTAAGTCGCCCTTAAGTGTTAGGTGGTAACTGCAATTTGAACAATTACTTATTTATTAAATGTCATTTTTAAATAAACAATTAATTGATATCGAAGGTGCAGTTTTAAAACTCGATAAGTGCAATTAAATCGAAAATCGTTTTTAAAGCTTACTATAATCGAATTTATTTGCTCTTTTTAGTGATATTTCCAGATATGGTGATTTTTAAGTAGGTATAACATAGAGATCATAATATTTTATATTCATTGCGTGCGTTACATTATTTATGTAATTTACTTTTGTTAGAAATGACGTTTAATGAAATCTTGTTTAAGGGAGAGAAAATGAAATGAAAAAGGATTACGTATTAATGATAGAAACTCCAATTATACATACATTATTTTGTTTAATCATATTTTAAAATGATAATATTAAACTCCCCACTTGCAACTAGTGCACATTTTGGAGATAATAAACCAACTAGAAACACATAAAAAACTATCATAATTAATAATATGACTCACAAAATGAAATAAAAATAACACTGTTTCTGTAATAAATTTTATAATAAAATAAAAATCTATACTTAACAGAATCAAAATAAATCACAATGTTATCTTTTACTATTTTACTGAACACAATATTACAAAATTTACTCTACGACATTTAAAAAAATATCTCTACAAATTTTCACATCCCACATTATTCGCGGGAACCCAAACCTGAGGTAACGTGCAGAAATTTACCGTGTATTAAATCTCTGAACAAACAACTTGTTCGCGCTTACACCCACACACTCTCACACACTCACACAAGGACGAACAATAAACGCTGAGTGTAGTACAGTGTCGGTGTGACCCACACATCGGTACATGTTAAGGGCCAGTCTCACCAGGAAGAAGCTTTTTGAGCTTTTGATTAATGCTTAACTTGGCGACCAGACAATAATCAAAAAACTATTGTCTTTATAAATGGTGAGAGATTATTTTCTACGCTACGCTACGCTAAGAGTATTTTCTACCAGTCAACCCATATTTTTCTCCTGTCTTCAATTTCCAGAAGCAGTTTTAAAATAATATGCTGTAGTATTTTCAAATCTAACTCGTCCGTGTCCGTCGCACCTAATAATAGCTTAATCCTAAAATGCCAAAGTTTGTGAGAATGGATGGATGGATGGATGTTTGTTCCTGTCTCACGCAAAAACCACTGAACGGATTCGAATGAAATTTGGAACACAGATAGTTTATAACCAGGATTAAAGAATAAGGTACTTTTTATCCCGATAGTATGTTCCTGTGGGACAAAACGGGAACTACGCGGGTGAACCGCGGGGCGCAGCTAAATAAATATATAAATGAGCTGGTGAACACAAATGAATAGCTACCCATGAACTAACGACAATATTACATTGACACCAGTTGATTTGCTGATTCAAAATATAACTTGCTTTAAAACCTAGCACCCCTTAACACACACACGTACAAACACGCACGCACACAGCCCTAACGCGCAGCTACTAAACGTTACGAGCCCGATATTGGTGACAGTTAGCGAGGAGACCCTCTCCGCTGCTCCCCTAGCCTCTATCTAGGAGCTTTTAATAAGTTAATGAAGTGTTAAAAGTTGTATCATATAAGCGTATAACAGATATTTTGTTGTGAACTAATGTAGGCTAGGGGACGTCCATTAATCACGACGTGATGTTTTTTTTTTAAATTTTCCAAACCCCCCCCCCCCCTCCCCCCAATGATCATGGTGAGGTTTAACAGAACCCCCCAATCCCCCAAATGACGTGTATTATTAGTACCTAAAAAGAATCTTAAAAATTTGAGAATACTATTTTCGCACGTTTGACGAAGAAATAAATACACGTGTATCTTACTACCCCTCCCCCCCCCCTCTTGTGATATTTCGTGATTTTTGCAACCCCCCCCCATT